>OX637588.1:17278223-18536087 GCA_951800085.1 Comarum palustre | reverse complement strand
CCCGAGTTTTCCTGTGTAAAGAACAAACACGTCAAAGGGCGTCCCCGGGTTTACCGAGGGAAGCCACTCCGATGCTTAAGTCAGACACTGTCAGATAAGCAGAAAACTCAAGAGTAGTTAAGGAATTGTCCCTCCCCTTACCGGGAGGTCCTCACCGGTATTTATAGTAGCATTAAAGGCAGCACTTTGTCTTTTTCCAATGTGGGAATGAACTCCCTTGCTTTGCCTCAAACTTACAATGAACTGGGCCCTGACAAAGGACCCAGAGTGGCTTCTCAAGTCTGACTGGCCTTTGGCCCTGTAAACAGTACTTCAAGCATAATAAACGATGCATATTTAATAATTGACCACACTTGGTGTTATTTCTTGAATTGTAACCCGGTAAAAGAGAAATATTAGGTTCCACATATAAACAAGTCCCCCAAGTCCTCAGTCAAGGGGTACGCTTGGGTGGGGACTTGAAACCATTTCTTTACCGGGTTACAAGGGTATCATCCAGACCCGGTGTACCCAGTCCCCCAAGTCCGTACGCAAGGGTGCCCCGCAGACACGTTGACTATGGGAACTGAAAATGACGTCTCCGTGTTGTAGTGGGGGAAGATGAAAAGTTTTCGGTTTGAAGTGGGGGAAAACGAAAAGTTTTCAGTTTTGAAGTGGGGGAAACTGAAAAGTTTTTCGGTTTTGGGACGCGGCATGCGCGACACGTGTCGATTTTCTCGAAAAACCGAAACGTCCCCTCAGTGTACGTCTCTCAAACGTCCCTTCAGTGTACGTCTCTTAACTGTATAAATAGGGGTTGAGGGTGACAGTTTTGTCGTACCTTCGAAATCGAAAACTTTTTCGTGCTTTTGCTCTCGTCCTCTGTTGTCGCTGTGCTTGTTGGATTTCCAAACGTAAATCGACCTCAAAATCCTTTCAAACCCTCACAAGTAAGGTACTGTTCTCTGTTCCGATGTTTTTGAGTGTTTTGGATCGATATTGTGTACTGTTTTCTGGGATCCAAACTGGGTTGCTGCGTTAGTGTGTGCGTTTATCGTTGTGGTCGCCGGGGTTATCTGGGTTTTTGACGATGTTCCCGTGTTTCTTGTTTTGCAGATGACAAACCCCGCAATGGATGCTCATGTCCCCGAGTTTGCCTCAGTTACCTTCACTGATGGGACCGCTCTTGACCCTCCCGGGTACTCGCTGACCGCGGAGGAGATTGTGGAGCTAAGGAGCAATTGGAAGATTCCCGAGTCTGTTGAAATTCGGACTTTAGAACCCGAGGATCAGTTCTTCGCTCCCGGGGATGGGTGGACGCTATGCCACGAGTACCAGCTACGTTGCGGTCTGTCACTCCCGCTAAAGGTGGAGGTGCAGTATCTCCTGGCTGCGAGCAACTTCGCCATCGGGCAAGTTGGCCCGAATATGTGGAGGCAGCTGCTAGTATTGTGCGTGATGTACAAGGTGTTGAAGCAGCAGATGCCGAGCTACCACGAGTTACACGCCATGTACCGGGCCGAGTACTCCCGGAAGGCGGGTTTCAGTGGGACCATCCAACTGAAGTCCAAAGGGGTCTTCAAGAAGATCGTCGAGGACCTGCCTACCTCCGTGAGCCGGACCTGGAGGGAAAAAAGTTTCTTGATAAGAAACTTTCAAGACCCGGGACACGCGTTTCAAGTACCGGGTGACTTCCAGCCACTGATGAGTAAGTCCTTTCTCTCCGGATTCTTCTTTCTTTTCTCTTTCCCGGGTTATAATTATATTGTACGTTTTGCAGATGTTCCCGACATTCCTCTGGAGCCGGTGATGGAGAAGAGGATCCGGAGGATGCTATGGGCCTTCAGAGGTCAAGATGACCGGAGCTCGTACCAGCTTTGCAGGCTGTATGTGTACAGCCGTTGCCGATTGATGGAGCTTCCAGGTTTGTCTCGTTTCCTTTACAATTTTTGTTGTTTACATGCTCCGGTCTAACAGGTTATATCTTTTGTTGCAGCTCTTCTCCCGATGGAGTTCACGAAGCGAAAGAACCCGGGAATATACGACGGGTTCGAGGACAAGGCTGTATGGGCCGAGATCCGGGCGCAAGGCACGGAGGGGCTGGCGTACGATATCGACCTGACATCGAAGGCGGCTTTTCTGCGCCCAGACGCCGAGCAAGGGGAAACTCGGCAGTTCCACGTTGACGTCTCTTACTACAACGAGGTTCCCGCGTACTTGGCTGAGATTCTCGGGCCAGAAGTCTACCCGGAAGGAGAGGAGGTTGAAGGGAATCCCTCGGAGGCGGACGATAACCCGGTATTTGCAGAACCGTTTGCCGATGAGACTGAAGAACCGGTGGTGAGCGCGGTTCCCTCGTCTGTGTTCCCGGGCGAGGAGGAATTTACCGAGGAGGATGACGAAGGGGGTGAAGAGGTTGGAGGGTTGGAAAGGGAAATAGGTAGTGAGAACCCGGAGGGGAGTGAGGGGAGTGACGAGGTTCTTGAAGTGGAGCCCGTGCCTTCTCGCAAGCGTACCCGGGAGGCATCCAGCTCGGGGAGGTCCGAGAGGAGGAAGAGAAGGAAGGAGAGGAAGGAGAGGAGGGAGAGAAAGCAGCAGCGGGACACTACTGAAATAATGGAGGAGTTGGCGAGTGCAGGAATGGCGCACGCGGCCATCCAAAGGATGGTAGCGGATTTGAAGAATTGCGCCGCTGACTCCTATGTCCTGGAGCACGAGGACCCGTTGACTGTAGCCCGGAGGGCGCAGGAGAAGCTGATGCGGGTAAGTTAGTCTTCTGCTTTAACTCGTTATCTTTTTGTTTTTGGTTCCTTGTACTAACCCGTTGTTTTATTTGTGTAGGCTGTCAGGTTGTCGTACTTGGCGACTGACCGGCTCATAACCGAAGGCATCCCCGAGCGAGAGAGAGTCCTCAGGGATGATCTCCGGGCCGCCCGGGACCAGGTGACGGCAAGTGAAGAAAACCTGGCTCGGGTCCGGGAATTCGCAAGCGCATCAGCGATCGCGTCGAGTGCGAAGTTGGCCGAGGCGGAAGAACACATAGCAGACCTGGTGGCCAAGAACTCTGAACTGGAGAATGTTATCGAAGGTCACCGGGAGGACCGGTGTGCTCAAGACGCCGCGATAGCCCAGCTGACCGAGCAAAACCAGGGGCTGCAGCAACAGGTCACCTCCCTGGAGCAACAAAAAGGAGATTTGCTCCAGGCAGTTTCCCGGGCCAAGGACTTAGCGGTCTCCGAGTTTCTGGCGAGCCCAGAGTTTGACCTGAAGCTGCGGTCGGCCAGGGCCGAGGCTCGTGCCGAGATAGTGAGCGCTGGGATTCGCCAAGGCTGGCTGGACAAGGCGGGTTATGACGGTCATCAAGGTCATGTCAGACCCGACGAGGCTGCAGGCACCTCCCGGTAGACTCCTGCCGTGGCTGTGAACCCTAGGGCTCCTGCGAACCCGGCTCGGAGTCCCCCAGTTCGTTCTTCAGCAGCCGGGAGAGGTGCTTCCCGTGGTGGGATTGTGGGTGGTCCTAGGAACTGGCCACCTCTGCGTAGGGGTCAGTTCATCATACAGCCCCGGGGAGGTCGTGGCGGTTCTAGCACTGGCGGGGGTAGGGGGTCGTCAACGGAGCCTTAGGATGTTTTTCAATTCTGCAACAGATTAGTTTTCAATTCTGCAACAGATTAGTCTACCTGTAGCGGTTTGCTACTTTTTGTAATTGATATTTTTGAAGTAATAAAATTTTTCCTTCTCGCAATCCTTCCTGTGCCAAAACACGGTAACCTGATAAGTACAAAAATGTACATATAACGCCGGTTTGCCATGTGAATAAAGATAGTGCCGCTAAGGCTTTAAAGGCCGCTAGGGCTTTAAGGATCCGTTAGGAATTCCAACCCGATGCATAACCTGCAAGTGTTGAGAATTCACACATAGTGCCGGGTTGGCATGTTAACATTATAAAGTGAAAATGGGGCCAGTAAGGCTTTACGGGTCCGTTAGGACTTCCAAGGGCGTCTTTGCCAAATAACACTGTAATCTGATGCAAAATATGCAAATGTGATAATTTACACATATAATGCCGGTTTAGCATGTAAGTAAAAATAATGCCGCTAGGGCTGTATGGGTTCGTTAAGACTTTCAAAGACTGAAACAAGGCCGTGATAGGCTTGCAATATTTCAAGTTATGGAGATTACCAGAGATTATTAGAGATCTATCGGAGCTTGCCGAGTTTTGACCATGAAATAAGGCCGTGAAAGGCTTGCAATATTTCATGTCATGGAGATTATCGGACCTTGGCGAGTTTTGATCATGAAATAAGGCCGTGAAAGGCTTGCAATATTTCATGTCATGGAGATTATCGGAGATTATCGGAGCTTGGCGAGTTTTGATCATGAAATAAGGCCGTGAAAGGCTTGCAATATTTCATGTCATGGAGATTATCGGAGATTATCGGAGCTTGGCGAGTTTTGACCATGAAATAAGGCCGTGAAAAGCTTGCAATATTTCATGTCATGGAGATTATCGGAGATTATCGGAGCTTGGCGATTAAGGCATACAAGTAGGGCCGCTAAAGGCTGCATTCACTTCAACAAACTCTTTAATAAAACATAACCCGGTAGGGGAATTCATGCATTGTGGGCCTGAAAGGCTTTATATACAACATCATAAACAATAAAATTGGACATTCATAGATAACTCGGTACCTATTTGGGGAAGAGATGCAGATGTTGGGAGTTCCATGGTCTTGGAAGCGTAACTCCATCTGTACCCCGGATGTAAAACGTTGCCGGGCCCACGACTTCAACGATTTCATATGGACCCTCCCATGGAGCTTTAAACCCCGTTGGCTTAGGGATAACTTCCTTCATTACCCAATCCCCGAGTTTGAGTGGGCGGTTGATAACCCGGGAATTGTAGTGTTTAGCCACCTTTTGCTTCTTGTTGATATTTCGGAGATGTGCACGCTCCCGGCGTTCCTCCAGGAGGTCCAGGTTAAGGCGGATGCCTTCATTGTTGGTTTCCCTGTCAAACAGTTGTACCCGGTCACTCGGGACTTCCATCTCTACCGGGATCACTGCCTCAGAGCCAAAGGTCATAAGAAATGGGCTCTCCCCATTGGCTTCTGTTGGAGTTGTCCTTAGTGCCCACAAAACCTCTGGAAGTTTCTCAGCCCATAAACCCTTTGCGTCCTCCAGCTTCTTCTTCAGAACTTGCTTGATGAGCTTGTTAACGGCTTCAGTTTGTCCATTAGTCTGCGGGTGTGCAGGGGAGGCATATAGGACCTTTGTCCCATTGGAGTGTAAGAATTCCCGGAACTCATCGTTGTCAAACTGCGTCCCGTTATCTGTGATAAACGTCTCCGGGATTCCAAACCGGCAAAAGACATTGTTCCAAAGGAATTTCTTAACATTTGCGGTCGTGATCCGTGCCAGGGGTTGAGCTTCTATCCACTTAGAATTATAGTCCACTGAGACAATGGCATGTTTGAGCTGTCCCGGAGCTGTGGGTAGAGGCCCGATGAAATCAATCCCCCACATGCAAAATGGATATGGAGAAATTATTACTGATAGTGGGACTGATGGTGCACGGGGAAAGCTTGCAAATCGGTGACATTGAAGGCAGGAATCTACAACGATTCTGGCATCGTGTTCCAAAGAAGGCCAGTAATATCCCATTCTTAGGGTTTTGAAAGCCAGGTTACGGGCTCCAAAGTGATTTCCACATACCCCGCTATGAAGCGACTGCAAAACCCGGTCTCCTTCCTCGGGTGTAATACACTTCAAATCAGGAAAAGTTTGTCCTCGTCTGTACAGTTTCCCATCACGGATACTATACCGCGCCGCTCGAACCCGTAGTCGTTTGGCCGCTACCGGGTTCTCAGGTAGGGTTCCATGTTGGATGAAGTTGATGAACTCATCCATCCAAGATGGTGGCGGGTTTGCCTCCACCGCGAAAATCTCAGAAAAGGAGAGTGAGATGCTTGGTTTCTCCAATGTCTCGACCAGTAAGCTTTTAAACTCGGTATTGGAATCGTCCCCTGTTGCAATCCTAGCCAGGGTATCTGCTCTCACATTCTGCTGCCTCGGTATCTGAGTAACCTCAAAGCTGTCAAATTTCTCCAGCAAGAAAGCCGCTAACTTTTGATAGGACGAAAGATGTGCTTCCTTTGCCTGAAATCCGCCGTTAACCTGCTGCACTACCAGCTGTGAATCACTTAGTATGCGGAGATGCCGGGCGCCCATATCTTTAGCGAGTTGGAGCCCTTTGATTAGGGCTTCGTACTCAGCCGTGTTGTTTGATGCTTTGAAGTTAAAGCGTAAGGCATAGTCAAACATATTACCCTCCGGGTCTACCAATGTAATGCCTGCTCCACATTGCCTCTGATTGACTGATCCATCTACAAATATCTGCCAACTCTCCGGTTCAGCTTGTGTAGGAAGAGTTTCATCAACTGTTGAATCTGCTGGGATTAACTCGGCAATGAAGTCTGCTGCTGCTTGCCCTTTGATTGCCGTTCGCGGTTTAAAGTGCAAATCATGCTCCCCCAACTCAATTGCCCATTTGACCAGTCTTCCCGAAGTCGCCGGGTTTTGCAGAACCTGCCGTAGCGGTTGGTTGGTGAGTACATGGATGGAATGTGCTTGAAAATAGGGTCTTAACTTCCTTGCTGCTACAACCAAGGCCAGGGCCAGTTTTTCAATATCTGGATAACGAGTTTCAGGATCATTGAATCCTTTCCCAGTATAGTAGACCGGCAGTTCTTCAGAGTCTGGCTTTCTTATCAAGGCACAACTGACAGCCGTTTGAGACACCGCCAGGTACAGATAGAGTATTTCCCCAGGGTTTGGTCTGGATAAAGAAGGGACTGACGCCAGGTATTCCTTCAACTTTTCAAAAGCTTGATTGTGCTCTTCCTGCCATGTAATCCGCTCGCGGTGTTGACTCTTGAGAATTTTGAAGAAGGGGGCACATTTATCTGTTAACCTGGATATAAACCGGGATAAGGCTACCAGCCTGCCAGTAAGTTGCTGAACTTCATTCCTGGTTTTTGGCGGCTGCATGGCCAAGACGGCTTGAATTTTGTCGGGGTTTGCCTCAATTCCCCGAGCGCTGACCATAAACCCGAGAAACTTTCCTCCCGAAACACCGAACACACACTTCTCCGGGTTTAACCTCATCCCCTTGCTCAAGGCAATGTCGATGACGGTCTCCAAGTCATCCGGGTGTTTGCTTGTCTCCCGGCTTTTGACCAGCATATCATCTATGTAAACCTCCATAGTATCCCCGAGTTGGTTTGCAAACATGCCCACTACGAGGCGCTGGAACGTGGCTCCTGCATTCCGGAGTCCAAAAGGCATCACTCTGTAATAATACATCCCCTTGTCCGTTGTAAAAGATGTGTGCTGTTGATCCGCGGGATTCATCGGAACTTGGTTAAATCCCGAGTATGCATCTATAAAGCTCAACTGGGGGTGGCCCGCGGTTGAATCCACCAGTTGATCAATCTTTGGAAGGGGAAAACTATCCTTCGGGCAAGCCTTATTCAGATCTGTGTAGTCGACGCACATCCTCCACTTTCCGTTTGCCTTCTTGACCATCACCACATTGGCCAACCAATCCGGTTATGTTGCATCTCCAATGAACCCGATGTCTTTAAGACGTTTAACTTCTGCTTGAATGGCCTTGTACTTCTCTGCGCAAAATGCACGACGCTTCTGTCTTACCGGTTTAACACCCGGGATAATATTGAGGGAATGTGTCAACGTCTGGAGAAATCCCGGACATGTCTGCATATGACCATGCAAACACCTTCTGTTTCCGGGTTAGCAGCTCAACCATCCGGGTTCTGACCTCGGGGTCAAGGCCTGTGCCAATGCAAATCTTCCTCTCCGGGTATTCTTCTGAAATCTGAATCCATTCTGTTGCTTCAATTGGGGCTGGCCGGGGGAACTTGGCAGGATACTTCTGGCTCTTCTTTTGTGCCGTCTTGCTGATGGGCAAAGAATCCGGGTCATCCCTGGGGTCATCGGGTTTGTCAAATGGAGACAAGGAAAAACCGGCCGAAAACATCTCGTGCTGGGACTGAGTTGCTATCGCGTTGCATCTGACAGCGGCTTCTTGGTCTCCGCGAATTGTAACCCAACCCCCGGGTGTAGGCACCTTCATAAGCAGCATGTGACCCGCTATAAAACTATTTGACCCTTGTCCATTGCATGAAGAAGAGACATAAGGAGGATGAAGCTTAAATTTGCTAAGTCTTGATTTCTTACTATCACCACTTATCCAAAAATTCCTACCTTATGAAACCAAGCCCCACTACAACCCTTGAGATTATTTCATGATTCTTAAGATGACTAAACTTGATTTGTGGAGAATTTCATATAAGTAAGCATATGGTTTTGGTCCATTATTGCACTTAGTTATTAAATGAGGTTTTTCCAAGAAAAATGTTTTTCAAAAGAGCCTTTATTTCTTGAAATATGCAAGTTATTCGTTATTTCTCATCTTTTCTCTTGCATATACTTATGAGTGAAAACCATTCTTCGAGTGAAAAAAAGAAAGAGAGTGTACCTTGGAAAGGAGGATCAAAATTTCATTCATGTATTACTTATGATTTTCGAAACTTCTCACTTTTTCATGCTATAATACAAGTTTATGAACTTTTGCAATTGGGTTTTCACTTGAATGTTTAAACTTGAGATTATGCATACTTAAGAATCTGAGACAAAAATTTCTTAAGGGTATTAGAGTTGTTTTCGTTTTTGTTTTTTTGTTTTTTTTCTTTCAGTTAGAGTCAGTTTGCTAAGGGACTAGCAAAACATAAGTGTGGGGTAGTTTGATAAGTGCGTTTTACGCCATGTTCTTAATAGATTTTCACCTCCATTTATACTTTGTTTTTGCCTTAGTATGTTTATTTTTACTTGTTTTAGAGTCAAGAGGGTTTTTCCGTAGAGTTGTGGCTACTAGCCGTTTTTTATACAGAAAATTGCACTTAAATGATGAAAACCGTTTTTGGACTAGCACTTGGACGTTTTATTATGATTCGTTATTTTGTTACCCTGTCAGTTTTGATGTATCTTGTTTAAATGTGCAGAAGACAGGTAAATACGCTTAACGTATTAGGAATCATGATGAACGGACTCATGAATGACAACAAGTGAGGCCATGGAAAAGAAGAAACACTTTTGGACATTGTTTTGCTCTCGGACAGAATCTGCCAGAAAACGTACGTCAACTTTGGAAAATCATATCTCAAGATCCAGGAGGAGTTAGAAGGCGTGCCACATATGGAATTAAAGCTGTGTGTGTCTAATTTTCAACCCCATTTGGATCGCAGCAATCGGAGTTGAGACGAAGGAGTTATGAGCAAAACAGTGGACAGAGGTCAGGCTGCAAAACTGGGCAGAAACTGCCTAAGTTGTCTAACGAGTTTTGGGAGATGATTCTTCACCAAAAGGCTTCCCAAATTTGTCAAGAGATGTATCAAGACCTTAATGAAGTGTTAGGAAGCTGGACAAAAGAAGAAAATATGAAGAAGCATCAAGGCAGCCATATTTTGGTTAAGTGTAAGGTTTCCCGGTCAAACCGGGAAAGCTGACCTTGCTGGACCTATCACTGGTTTTGGCTGCCATCAAAGCCCAAGATTTCGTACATGAGGCCTACATGAATCCATAAACATGTAGGAAGGTCCAAGGAATCAGAAGAAGGAGTCCAAATTCGGATTAAAAGCTGCATTGAAGGAGGAATCATTGAGCAATAAGGAAACCGAGTGGAATAGGATTGCCTTTCCTTAACCGAGTCAGCTAGGGTTTCTCTTCAATATTTCTGTATAAATAGGGGCTGTATAGCTCGTGTTTAGGTTGTCCTTTATCAGTTTTAAGTCTTATAGCTAGCCTAGACTCTACCTAAAAACTCTCCACACAGAAATCATATAAGCAGCCGAACCACCTCACTGCCGCAACCTTTCATTGCCGTACTGCCTTCATCCTTTGCCGAATTCCTTCCCCATCCTTGCCGACTGTAATAGGTAGGTTAGGGATGAAAATCCTAAGGTTGTTCATGTATATTTACTGTGTAAAGTTATTAAGTTTATTGATATATGAATTATGGTTTTTGGTTTTGTTTAACATGTATGATTACTTGCTCTTCTTTGTGATTTGTTTGTGTTATGCATGTTGAATAACGATTTAGTATGCATGTTAGGGTTGTAAAAGAAGTTAAAGAATCTGTATTTGTGTGTTTAAAAATTGTTAAGTTAGTTAATCCTCTCCCGAGCAGATAATCGAACCTTAGGTTAGCTTGATTGCAACAGGTTAGCTATTAGGGGGGTGTTTCATGTGCCGTGGTATTCTAGGTCGAGTTGAGCGCTAAGACAACTCGGTCCTAGGTGCTACAAGGGATGGTAGGGTGAGAGATTTGCATGTGGAATAGGATGAGTGACGCCATACCTAGGAAACATGTCTCCAACGACTCGTGGACGGTAAGTGTTGCTTGATTAGATTGAGCGCTGAGACAGTTTAGTCAAGTAGTCACATAGTTTAGGGTTGAGCGCTGAGACAACTTTAAACACTTGAGAAGTCTTAAGGGTTGGAACTAATTTGCAATTGTGAAAACATAAATAAGATAATTTAACCTTTCATAAAACTATTTGCATGCTAATCGGAGTTTACTTGTTATGTTCTTGAAACGATAAAGTGACCAATCTTGTACATATTTGTTCTTGTTTTATTTTTCTGTTTTGTTTATTGCCGAAACTCATATAAACCTCCCATATTATTCTTTATGTATATATTTGTTTATATTGTGTGAATATTTCTAACTATCTGTTTTGCAGAAATAAGTTCTTCCCTAGTGTCCCCGGTCTAGAACGATCCCTACTTACCAAAGTACAATGATAGGGTTTAAATTGATTAACATGTCATATTTTGACACGTCAATTTTTGGCGCCGTTGCCGGGGATGCTAAAAAGGATTTATTAATGTATTTATGTATATTTGTAACTAACAATTTCTGTTTTGTAGGTACAATGCCGAGTTTGGCATGCTATGCCGAGCTCACTTGTATATGTTGCCGAGCATGTTTTTATGTTGTGGTGTTTTGTGTAAAACATCTTTTTGTAAAAATTCCATAAGTAGGCCGACATGTTATTGAGATTAGATTGTCTATATGGTTTGTTGTTTTGGAGTGTCTAAAGTGATACATGTCAGGTGGAGCCACTTGTGTTAATCTTAGCCTAAACCCCTCATACGAGCGACGCTTGTCGGATCCGTTTTTATGAGGTTGAGGGCGGCTTTGATTAACATAGGGTGACTGGTCTAAGGATCCGAGTTTGTTCCTTATGGAATCCGCTCGACTTAGCCAAATGCTCGGGCCGTAGCATCACTTCGCTTTAGACATTCGGAAATGACTTAGCATATCTACACTCTCTTCTCGGTTTCTTGTCACTATGGCCGAAGATCTTCCATGTATATGTGCCGCCACCTAGTAATGGATTAGGGTAAAAACCGAATGTATGATTTTTATATATTAAAGTCGTTTTATAATTTCTAAAGTAAAACGTGTCAGGTGGAGCCACCTAGTAATGGATTAGGGTTTAAATTGATTAACATGTCATATTTTGACACGTCAGGCGTTCCATGGTCGTGGAAGCGTAACTTCATCTGTACCCCTGATGTAAAACGTTGCCGGGCCCACGACTTCAACAATTTCATATGGACCCTCCCATGGAGCTTTGAACCCCGTTGGCTTAGGGATAACCTCCTTCATTACCCAATCCCCGAGTTTGAGTGGGCGCTTGATAACCCGGGAATTGTAATGTTTAGCCACTTTTTGCTTCTTGTTGATATTTCGGAGATGTGCACGCTCCCGGCGTTCCTCCAGGAGGTCCAAGTTAAGGCGGATGCCTTCATTGTTGGTTTCTCTGTCAAACAGTTGTACCCGGTCACTCGGGACTTCCATCTCTACCGGGATCACTGCCTCAGAGCCAAAGGTCATAAGAAATGGGCTCTCCCCATTGGCTTCTGTTGGAGTTGTCCTAAGTGCCCACAAAACCTCTGGAAGTTTCTCGGCCCATAAACCCTTTGCGTCCTCCAGCTTTTTCTTCAGAACTTGCTTGATGAGCTTGTTAACAGCTTCAGTTTGTCCATTAGTCTGCGGGTGTGCAGGGGAGGCATATAGCACCTTTGTCCCATTGGAATGTAAGAATTCCCGGAACTCATCATTGTCAAACTGCGTCCCGTTATCTGTGATAAACGTCTCTGGGATTCCAAACCGGCAAAAGACATTGTTCCAAAGGAATTTCTTAACATTTGCAGTTGTGATCCGTGCCAGGGGTTGAGCTTCTATCCACTTGGAATTATAGTCCACTGAGACAATGGCGTGTTTGAGCTGTCCCGGAGCTGTGGGTAGAGGCCCGATGAAATCAATCCCCCACATGCAAAATGGATATGGAGAAATGATTACTGATAGTGGGACCGATGGGGCACGGGGAAAGCTTGCAAATCGGTGACATTGAAGACAGGAATCTACGACGACTCTGGCATCGTGTTCCAGAGAAGGCCAGTAATATCCCATTCTTAGGGTTTTGAAAGCCAGGTTACGGGCTCCAAAGTGATTTCCACATACCCCGCTATGAAGCGACTGCAAAACCCGGTCTCCTTCCTCGGGTGTAATACACTTCAAATCAGGGAAAGTATGTCCTCGTCGATACAGTTTACCATCACGGATACTATACTGCGCCGCTCGAACCCGTAGTCGTTTGGCCGCTACCGGGTCCTCAGGTAGGGTTCCATGTTGGATGAAGTTAATGAACTCATCCATCCAAGATGGTGGCGGGTTTGCTTCCACTGCGAAAATCTCAGAAAAGGAGAGTGAGATGCTTGGTTTCTCCAATGTCTCGACTAGTAAGCCTTTAAACTCGGTATTGGAATCGTCCCCTGTTGCAATCCTAGCCAGAGTATCTGCTCTCACATTCTGCTGCCTCGGTATCTGAGTAACCTCAAAGGTGTCAAATTTTTCCAGCAAGAAAGCCGCTAACTTTTGATAGGACGAAAGATGTGCTTCCTTTGCCTGAAATCCGCCGTTAACCTGCTGCACTACCAGTTGTGAATCACTTAGTATGCGGAGATGCCGGGCGCCCATATCTTTAGCGAGTTGGAGTCCTTTGATTAAGGCTTCGTACTCAGCCGTGTTGTTTGATGCTTTGAAGTTAAAGCGTAGAGCATAATCAAACATGTTACCCTCCGGGTCTACCAATGTAATGCCTGCTCCACATTGCCTCTGATTGACTGATCCATCTACAAATATTTGCCAACTCTCCGGTTCAGCTTGTGTAGGAAGAGTTTCAGCAACTGATGAATCTGCTGGGATTAACTCGGCAATGAAGTCTGCTGCTGCCTGCCCTTTGATTGCCGTTCGCGGTTTAAAGTGCAAGTCATGCTCCCCCAACTCAATTGCCCACTTGACCAGTCTTCCTGAAGTCGCCGGCTTTTGCAGAACCTGCCGTAGTGGTTGGTTGGTGAGCACATGGATAGAATGTGCTTGAAAATAGGGTCTTAACTTCCTTGCTGCTACAACCAAGGCCAGGGCCAGTTTTTCAATATCTGGATAACGAGTTTCAGGATCATTGAATCCTTTTCCAGTATAGTAGACCGGCAGTTCTTCAGACTCTGGCTTTCTTATCAAGGCACAGCTGACAGCCGTTTGAGATACCGCCAAGTATAGATAGAGTATTTCCCCCGGGTTAGGTCTGGATAAGGAAGGAACTGACGCCAAGTAGTCCTTCAACTTTTCAAAAGCTTGATTGTGCTCTTCCTGCCATGTAATCCGCTCGCGGTGTTGACTCTTGAGAATTTTGAAGAAGGGGGCACATTTATCTGTTAACCTGGATATAAACCGGGATAAGGCTACCAGCCTGCCAGTAAGTTGCTGGACTTCATTCCTGGTTTTTGGCGGTTCCATGGCCAAGACGACTTGAATTTTGTCGGGGTTTGCCTCAATTCCCCGAGCGCTGACCATAAACCCGAGAAACTTTCCTCCTGAAACACCGAACACACACTTCTCCGGGTTTAATCTCATTCCCTTGCTCAAGGCAATGTCGATAACGGTCTCCAAGTCATCCGGGTGTTTGCTTGTTTTCCGGCTTTTGACCAGCATATCATCTATATAAACCTCCATAGTTTCCCCGAGTTGGTTTGCAAACATGCCCACTACGAGGCGCTGGAACGTGGCTCCTGCATTCCGGAGTCCAAAAGGCATCACTTTGTAATAATACATCCCCTTGTCTGTTGTAAAAGATGTGTGCTGTTGATCCGCGGGATCCATCGGAACTTGGTTAAATCCCGAGTATGCATCTATAAAGCTCAACTGGGGGTGGCCCGCGGTTGAATCCACCAGTTGATCAATCTTTGGAAGGGGAAAACTATCCTTCGGGCAAGCCTTATTCAGATCTGTGTAGTCGACGCACATCCTCCACTTTCCGTTTGCCTTCTTGACCATTACCACATTGGCCAACCAATCCGGGTATGTTGCATCTTCAATGAACCCGATGTCTTTAAGACATTTAACTTCTGCTTGAATGGCCTTGTACTTCTCTGCGCAAAATGCACGACGCTTCTGTCTTACCGGTTTAACACCCGGGATAATATTGAGGGAATGCGTCATAACTTCTGGAGAAATCCCGGGCATGTCTGCATATGACCATGCAAACACCTTCTGTTTTCAGGTTAGCAGCTCAATCATCCGGGTTCTGACCTCTGGGTCAAGGCCTGTGCCAATGCAAATCTTCCTCTCCGGGTATTCTTCTGAAATCTGAATCCATTCTGTTGCATCGATTGGGGCTGGCCAGGGGAACTTGGCAGGATACTTCTGGCTCTTCTTTTGTGTCGTCTTACTGATGGGCAAAGAATCCGGGTCATCTCTGGGGTCATCGGGTTTGTCAAATGGGGACAGAGAAAAACCGGCCGAAAACATCTCATGCTGGGACTGAGTTGTTGCTATCGCGTTGCATCTGACAGCGGCTTCTTGGTCTCCGTGAATTGTAACCCAGCCCCCGGGTGTAGGTACCTTCATAAGCAGCATATGACCCGCTATAAAACTTTTGTAGGCCCCAAAGTGCGTCTCTCCCAAGTATGGCATTGTAGGATGATGGGCAGTCCACAATTATGAAAGGAACTACAATTCTTGTGGATTGGTGCCCGGTCCCAACTGTAACCGTTAGCTGATCAGACCCCAACGGTTGAGTTGTCTCACCTGAAAAACTGATCAATGGCTCGTGGTTTCTATAGAGCTTGTCTCTTCCTCTTTTAAACCCCTTATAGCAACCGCTGAACATGACGCTGACAGCGGCTCCCGTGTCTATTAGAATCCTTAGAGTTCTCCAATGGTCAATCTGAAGAGTGATAATGAAAGGATCATTGTGATGCATTTTCAGCGTGTCTTCAGACTGAGAAAATGACACGGTATCCCAAGGAACCAGCTCCTTGCGGCATTCCTGACGAAGCTGCATTATCTCTAACTCCGGGCCTCTTGGGCAGAGTCTTTTGGCCCGGTGACCGGACACTCCTTGGGTGCCACCCCCGTGAATCGTCATTATCTCCCTATATACTTCAATCAGGTTGACACCTGTAGCGGGTGACTTATACTGCTGTGCTTCATCAACAGTATTTCGCCAAGTCTTGAAAACAAGGTGAAAGATAACTATTCTAGGTTCAGGAAACTGTTTAAAGGTGATGAAAGAAAAGGCTTAATGTAGGCTCAAAGGGGTTTTTAAGGAGTCCCACGACGGGCACAAAAATGGGCAAAGGCTTATTTTGGCTTTGGTGGTGATCCTAATTGAGATTAATTTCAATCATATTCAAAATCAAACAATTTATGATTATAATGCTTTGAAAATCACATAAATAAGTTCTAGTAAATTCTAGAGTCCATTAAACAGCTATAGCACATAGTTATTGAATAATGAAAATAATGAGGCTCTGACTGGGCTTTTACCCTGTAAACAGTACTTCAAGCATAATAAACGATGGACATTTAATAATCGACCACACTTACGTGTTATTTCTTGAATTGTAACCCGGTAAAGGAGAAATATTAGGTTCCACCTATAAACAATAATTATACATGAAATTGAGTCTTGTACTTGTTGCCTGCATATATATTATAGCACTATATGCAACCTTAACATTTTTTTAAAGAAAATATCAAGAATTTCATTAAATCGGAACACAATATTACAACTATGAATGATATTAGTGAAATAAATTAATTTCTCCCTCTACTCCCTACTTACCCGAACACCGACGATTACAGTAGATACGAACTGATAGAGGTTCAACCGTAACATAACCTAATCCAGATGTCTCGAAACATACTTATAGTCAACCTTAAAAAACAATTTTTTTCAAACACTATATCAAAACTACCAGCATATATGCACATATAATCTTCTTATTATATTGACAACAAGAACTAACCGACCTTAAAATAGTGGGACAATTACACAGAAGTCTCATTTGAGACATTTTCTCCCATGGAGGTCCACCCAAACATTTTTGTTCACATAAGTCCACTTGAACTTAAATAGAGTTTTATATTAGGTATTGAAGTTTAACAAAATTACAGACTGTCATCCAACTAAAAAATTAGATTATTTCTTTTTATATTTATAAAAATATCATTCCTTCTATGAAAGGTCTCCAGCTGACCTCCGGTGAATTTTTCGACCGACCTCCAATAAGGATTTTAGTGACAATAAAAAGTTACTACCTTCGGCAACAAAAGCTACTAGTGCTAACAACAAAAGATAATACCGAAACCAACAAAAGCTATTGCCACCAATAAAAAAGTTACTACTATTAACAGTAAAAGATACTTTATCCAGCAACAAAAGCTACTGCTTCCAGCAAAGAAAGCTACTACCACTGATAACTAAAGATTAATCTGACACCAACAAAAGCTACTATCATCTTGATCACTGATCATCGCAAAAAAAATACTGCCGCTAGTAACAAAAGCTACTACTACTAGAAAAAAAAAATACTACCGCCAACAACAAAAGATACTACGCCAACAACAAAAGATAATACCGCCATCAACAAAAGTTACTACCACAAGTTACAAAAACTACTACATTCAACAACAAAAGCTACTACAAAAAAAACAAAAACTACTGCCAAAGGTTGAGAAAGATATTTGTAAGAGTATTCTAAAAAATATATATTTTTAAGAGACTTATAAGACTACAAAAATGTACAGGATAAGACCAAGATAAGTTAATACAATCAAGTGAATAAAACATATTCAATGATACAAAAAGATGTAGTTTTCAACAATGATAAAATTATTTACACATCTACTTCTATAGTAATAAAAAGCTACTACTGTTGTTTCAGAAATATATTACAATAGCTTTATAAAACTAATGTCAGTTTTCAAAAGTGATGCTCCAAACCATACGTATAATCCCCCTTTAGGCACGAGACTTCATATCAAATATTTTTTGGCTGGTCCATGATTTCTTGGTTAACAGAGGCTTCAATATTCGAATTCATATGATTTTGAAATCTACAACCATAATTTCAAAGCGAAGAATTGTGCAAGAGCAAGAGCAAAACATAACATAATATTAGTATTTTAAATGAAAATAGTTATTAACATCATGTTGAATAGATACTATCTTAGAGTTAAAAAGCTACCACCACTATGTTTACAAGATACTAACACAGACACATGAGCATATTATCACAACACTAAAAAGATACTAGTACACAAAACTACTATCACTATATGAATATGATACTACCACAGAGTTACAAAACTACTATCTGTGTGTTGAAAAAATACTACCACATTGACGAGAAACATACTGACATCATCTTTAAAATATACTAGACTAGATAGAAGGATATTATCACTAGGTTGAAAAGATACTAACACGGATACATAAAAATACTATCAGAATGTTAAGAGGATACTAACACAAACATAATGATACTAACACAATCTATAAACCTAGCACAATGCGATAACATAATGATACTAGCACAATCCATAACCTAAGTGATGCAATGCGATGACATAACAGAAGATACTGCGGCAACTATAGAAAGCAACTATCACTATATCATAGTATCAATTGGTTCTGATTAAAACCAGTGACACTAATATCTGTAACATAATTATAAGCTCTCTACTTAGCAAACATCTTCATCTCTTCCAAGCACTACTTCTGTCTTTATAAAAAGCTACTACCGTAGTTCAAGAAATCTACTAAAGCAGTAATATAAAGCTACTGTCAGAGTGTCAGGGCTCAGGAGGCTCGTTGCAATTTGAATAAAATCATAATTTGGCAACACATATGCGAATCACACTCACATATCTCGTGTTCGGATTTACATAATCGTAGAGAGAAACAATAATTGAAAGAAAGCATTGCGTTACCCCTATGAGATCTGAAGTAGAACCAGATCGAGATTGATTTGAGTCCGGCGATCTTGACATCAAGAGGTCGCAGCTCCGACGTTGGAGAATTTGATCCTGGAGTGAGGAGGAAGGACATAGATGGAGCTGAAATCACAGGTCTTGGTGATCTTCATCTTCATTTCGCTCTGGATTGATGAGTTGGCGTGGTCGACGATTCGATTTGGAACGGAGTTAACGTCACCTAGCTCCTTTGAGCTCTCTGATCTGGATCGACGATTGAAGCCGATCTATGACACGGTCGATTAGGATACGCACTGGAGTCGTCATTCTTCATCGAGGTTTTCATCAATGGCATCGGCGACGATGGAGTTGATCTTGGTAGGGAGAGAGGCGTTGGTGGTGACAGAGTCGAGCTTGGTGGAGAGAGAGAGAGATAGATTTCATAGAGAGAGTCAAGTAGGTCGAGGGTATATTATGTATCAGATAAAAAGAGCTGATGTGTTTGGAACTGAGGTGGACTTGCATGAACAAAAATGTTTGGGTGGACCTCTATAGGATAAAATGTGTCAAAGGAGACTTCCATGACATTTTCTGTAAAATAGTTTCTGAATATGACACTATAACCATGACACAACGACCAACAACAAACCTACCGAAACACCTAAACTCTGCTCAATGAGGAGGGATCAACGACACCAAGCTATGTAGACCATAAATCCTCGCTTAAAGAGGAGGGACAACAAAAAAACCTAACAAAAAAATAACTTGCCAAAACAAAAACCACACCTAGGAGAAATTAGGTCTCTACAAGTTATATAAAAATTAAGATTCATACTCTAGAACGACAGGAACCCCATTTTATGGACTTAATTTTTATATTGTAACCAAAACTGGTAACATTTTATTTATTTATGCATTTTTAACTGTTTCAAATTCATAACTTTAACACAAAATTTCAGTAATTTCAGTAAGACAAGATGAGGCCAGAATAAAGTGTCTTTGTGAACATCGGATTTTTAGTTATTTTTCTTTGCTAGTGTAGGCTCTTGAATTGTATCGAAACTTTGCTCTGGGTTGACCAGTCGTTGGACTTGCTTTGGAGTTTCACTCCCGCTTGTTTCATTGTCTTGAGATTAACTGTATACAAGATGAAATATATTTGTTCTTTCTTTCAATAAAAAAAAGAAAGAAAGATGAGTCCTGTTTATCAACCGCATGCTTGCTTTTTAGCATCATCATCAACATCACTAGTGCCTTTTTCCCCACAAGATCACTAGAGTACTTTGGGTACCTATTCATTCAGTCATGATATATTACATCGTTGTGATAGCCACATGCAGTAAATGAAAAATGCAAGTTATCATGAACTAGTGGTCGATCACCATTTGCAATTTTGTAAACCATATAGCCACAATATAATTATCTCGATCATTATTTGGTATTAGTAATCCACCTGCTGTTCGATCATTATTTGGTCTTTTCTGATCTGTGTTTGGTTGCCTGCTCCTCTCTTATCTAGCCAAGTCTTAGCGTATACATAAGACTCCCAATGATCATATAAAATTTCCCCTTTTCTCAAACTACTCAGAAAAGACCTTGACATAAATCTTTATTATAAATTCGTAGTTCTCATTTGGAGCGGTAATGGATCCTTATAACTTTAGTGTTTAACAATTTGAGAAGGAACATGTAACACCAGTGTTCTCAATCCCCAGAAAACCATACCAAGACTAATGAACATGCTATATCTATAGAGGAATTTGACCAATGATTCATATATTGAATATTAGAGCAGGGAACAGGTAAGGTTTACGTGAAAGCTTTTCTCGATGCCACTTGCAAATTTGATTGCAATTAACCATTGAGTAGTAGTCAGAGCCCTGCGCACGCTACCTACTCTAACTCTAAATCTATTCATTCATCCATCAAATTTTGGGTGAGGAGAACCTGTCATGTAAAAACCAACTAAATTTCAGAAACTTCAGATTTACGACCAAAACACATCTTCATGTTCGTCCTGGAGAGAAGTTGAAAACTACACTCATTGCTTGGTTGGAGAAAAATGTCATAGTCCGACTATATGACTTAGAGACAGAATTTTCCATGACTTAGGTATTCCTTCCTAAATAATAACAATATTTGTGACCCACTCCTACTCATAACTCATAAGAAGCCTCCCAGCTGAAGCAAGAAACAACTAGAGCAGAGTTTTTCACAATAATGTTGCCATTTTCTTGTTTTCCTCTGACTTTCGTTTTTCACATATAATAATGGAAATCATGTGCTTTTATGTTATTGGTTTTGCTCTTGATGTTGGTATAAACATTGATTATTGAACATATGGGAGGTTGGTTTTTCCTTTCACAACTTTAACTTGATAAGATTATTTATAGCTAGTGGAAATAAATTCAAGTTGGTTGTGACTATTTTTGTTGTTGAGTAATACTATTCTTTATTCCCAGCCAACTCCATTATATTTCCGTTTTTTAGGAGACATGTTAATATTTTATTAAATCAGACTTAGTATAAAACAACATATAATTACAAGAAACCAACCATAATCTTTGAATAAGCTCATATCTAGCAACCAAATACTACATTTTAAACCCATAAATATACGATACAAACAAGGAGGAAAGCCGATCACGGGCACAATAAAAAGGAGGTCCTCACTGTTAAACCCCATACAAAAACTAAAAAAGAAGAAACTGAAAAACTAAACTTAATCAACCAAGTCCAAGTTGTCACCTCGAAGCAGAATAAAAGAGTGACCCAACGAAGCAAGGAAAGTCCAAAGACATCCCAAAATCAGAATAAACCCTAGCTAAGAGAAAACACTACACAGCAAAGGGGACAATGGCTGCCACCCATAGTCGCCGCTATGAGAGCTACGTCTTCAGCTGGGAAAACTTGTGCTAAAGGCCAAAAAACCGATCCTAATTTGAGATATTTATAGCTATAAGAACACAGAACCTAAGAAAACCAAAACACAAGGCAGCAACGCAACCATCATATAACAACAATCACCGAAAAGAAGACGACAAAACTTGTCGAGATGAAGAACTATTGTGGTGCCGACAACATATGCTATCTGAGTATGTAACATCCCGTACCCAAAAGTTACTTTTCACAGAGGTTTACGAGTTACCGAGGACTCTTAACTACGATCGGTAATTCGATAAGTTATCGCTCAAGTTAATTATCGAGTTTTTCTAAGTTCTCCAAATACCTGATTCGATGACTCGATGTTGTAGTTCGTGTCAACACGAGTCTCTCGGTATTTTCGGAATATTTTTCGGAGCTTCCGGCTAATTTCTGTGAATTTCTGAAGTCTATGGTAATTTTGGATTACTATTCCGGTAAAAAGGAGTTTTACTATTCAACCTTTTTACTTTTCACCTTCTTTGAATCTGAGCCGTTGGATCAATTCCAGATTGAATCTGGACCGTTCAATTCCCTATAAATAAGGGAAGACTCCTCCCTCGGTCAACTCCCTCCCTCCCGATTTCTCTCCGCCCTCCCTGCCTCAGTTTTCTCCGGCAAGATCTCGGCCGCTCCGCCGCCCCACACCGGCGCACCACCACCAATATCTTCCTCTCCTCCTCCTCCTCTTCAAAACCCCCATCACTTTTCACTCCGAGAGGCAAGGATGAGGGAGATCGACCGAGTTGGGGTGCGGCGGTCTTCGCCGGATTTTGGCCGTTCCAGGCGGAGTTAGGGCGTGTGGAAGGTAAGGTTCGCCTCCTCTGCACTTCCTCTTCCTTTTCCATGTCTCTGAACGATCGATTTGAGCCTGAACGAATTCTCCCTTTTCCTCTGTGTTCACTGTTTCTGGGTTCCTTGTTCTTCCTCCGGTGACTGAGTTCTTCGAACTCTTGGTGACCTTCTTAGCCTCCTGGTGACAACCTAGCTACAGCAAAGGCTTTTGGAGAACACCTGAGGTGGTGAGGTGTTGGTTTGGTGGAGGCAGTGACTGAGGCGAGAACTTGGAGTTCTCAGAGCTCCTGCAAGTCGAGATTGAGGATGATGGAGCTACTGGAAGGGTCTTGGGGGAAGCTACTGTGCTGCAGTCTCAGATCGATGTTGAAGGTGAGCTGATAATCTGGGGCTACTGTGTTTGTTCGATTTGTGATGTTTTGTGTTATTGAATTGTTGTTGACTTGTTGTTTGGTGTGTTGTTGTCGAGAACTTGGTAAACGAAGAAACGAGGGAAACTCCAGTGAAATTCCGGCAAGATGACCGGATTCCGGCAGGGGATTCTGGCAAGTTGCCAGAATCCGGTAACGATTCTGACGATGCAGTTAAAATGGCAGAAAGTGCCGAGGAGGTAGTCTTTTGATCCCTTCAAGTATATTGTTTCCGTTTAGTAGAGTTAAAGTGTCGTAATCGGATTTACGTAAAAGGAAGTGTGCAAAAACGGAAACTAACCGTATTTGGGAACTTTCTATTTTGGGAAACTTTCCCTTTTTGGAAGGTTTCCATTTATGGAAGATTGACTGATAAAAGGAAAAAGGGAAAGGTCAATCTTAGTAACCGGTTAAGTTAAGACAACCGGATCGTTAAGTGAGATTCTAGGCAACTCAGGAATCTTGGTCTGAAACCGAGTTAGGCGCTGTAAATAGTTCGGATAATTTCTTACCGGATATATTGACTTTTAACCCGTAAATTGGTAAAGTGGTGGATTGGGTGTCCATAGTAATTCCACAAAATTACTATGTGATAACCTATCGTCAATAAATTAGTAAGGAAAGTCGATACGTTGAGATTAAGAAGTCGGAAACCAAACTTCGAGTGGATATTTGGAATTAAGCGTTTTGTTGAAAAGGTTGTTAAAAAGAAAGGAACTTGGTCAACACATGGTCAAATAGGATTTCCTGGTCAAACTAGGAAAAGACCAAGTCAACTTGGGAATGACTAATATATTGGTTTATTTGTACAGTCTCTGGTTGAACGTGAGACGGACTTGATTACGCGGTTAGTTCGAGGGTTTCGCTCGAGGAGCTTTCCGAGCAGGAAGAAGGTCGCGATGAGTACTGTGAGTGGACCTTGCTTTTAAATTAAATTGCATGACATAGACTTTATTTGTTTTCTCCTTTATTTATGAGATTTCCTCCATTTAATGTTTTACGATGATTTCGAGATTTAAGGATTTACCATTTTAAAGATAAACGAGCCGGGAAAGAGGTTCCTACCTTTCCCGGGGTTTTAAAGGATTTTCTCGGATTATGGTTTAATGGTTTTCACCGTTTTGGAGATTATGGAGGGAGACGTTTTAAAAAGGAGAATTTGGCTCTTGGATTTAAAGGGTTTTAAAGTAAAGGCAGAGAACCGGTTTTTGGTTCCTGGAAAGGTTTTTAAATCCAATGTATTTGGGGTGAAGTCAGGGAGATTTGACTTGGTTTTCGATTTATTATTCCCACGAGGTTTTACGAGGTTTTACAGGTTTTAAAAGGATTTAAAGGATAAGGATATATATTGCATGCTAGCATGGACCCTCTCCAGATGGAGCGGGTACCATCTCTGGATTGTAGCAGGTCTGACCCTCTTCGGTTGTAGCTGGTCATTATGACCCTCCCGGATAGAGCAGGTCATGACCCTCTTCGGTGGTGGCTGGTCAAAAGACCCTCCCGAATAGAGCAGGTCAGGACCCTCTCCGATGAGTTGGTCAATGGACCCTCTCGTGGTAGAGCGGGTCGGGTTTTCTCGTGGATGAGGTTAACACCCCACATAATTGTTTATATTTGAGCCAAGGCATTATTTATGTTTTACTTGCATGCGAATTTTTCCTAGGAAAACTTAGAGGGAGAGCATTAAAGGAATTAGAGCTTTTATATTTATTTTTGTCCACTCACCCTGACAGTTTTTAAATGTTTTTCCCCTGGGCCTTTCATTTTCAAATGCCCAGTGGTGCAGGGTTCTTGAGCGGAGGTCGTGCGCGTACAAGAGTCGAGACATAGTCGATCAATCCGTTGCCGTTGAAATTCTTTAGGGTAATCATCTTAGTAGACTGCTCTGACTAACCCAGTATAGCTAATTAAGTAGGTTAGGGAGCAGGATGCCTTCCTGAGTTAGGGTTTGTTGTTAGATACTCATGGAAGTGCTGAGTTGGAATGTAGGTAGGGTTGGCCATTTCTAGGGCTGGCATGGTATGGTAATTTACCACGATTACCGCAAAACCAACCGAGCCAATAATGTTGGTAACCGACTTCTACGGTACGGTTACCGTACCAACTTAATTCTAGCGGTACGGTATGGTAATAGATTTTAATTACCGTGGTAATTACCGTACCGACCGTAATTTATATATATAATTAAAATTATATTAAGTTCTTTAATCCTAGCCGTTGATTAAGGAACTTTTAATCCTAGCCGTTGATGAATTGAAGGGAAACTTATTTTCATTTACTAGTGCAGCGTTGATGAATTGATGAATATTGAACAATTTGAAGTTTTGAACTGTGTTTGTGACTTTGTGGTTGTATGATTCATTTTTATGAACCTTGTTAAGTTGGTTTATAACTCTTTGTTGATTATTTCATATTACATTTTGAAATTATGCACCAGTTCATAGTAGGAGAACTCCAAAAAATTTGGGCCAAGTCTTATTTTTCATGAAAAAAATTGGCCCAATTTAATGTTGGTACAAGGCCCAACCGTACCGTACCAACATGTACCGTACCATGCCAGCCCTAGCCATTTCAAGGGGGTTTCGGTAAGAAGTTCCCTTGAGGTGGTTCCTGCAGGATTTACTTCGAGTTAAAGGAATTTAACTCGGGGTGGGTCCTGACAATTGGTATCAGAGCATTAGGTTATCGTTTCCTGTTACTAACTCATGTACTTGGTATCACTTAGCGTCTATAGAGTGATGGTCCGACCGCGGCGGATCCATCGGCATTTATGCTTTGGACGCTTAGTGTTTATTAAGGATATGAGTTAGTACTTCCTGGACCGAGTGGTTCTAAATGTTCGAATCTTCAAGACTATGCCTTAGTACGCCGACCTCACAGTGAACTCCTGTAAGGAACAAGGTAAGCTCGTTACGTAGTTACTTTTATGAGTTCCCCAAGGATTTATTGAGATTTGAGTTGGGGATCGAGCTGTGAACTCACGCTATTTAACGTGCTTGAGCATTTGTGCAAGTGCTCGGTGGTGAAACAGTTAATTCTTACCTGGAAGGCTATGGTGTTTATTGGCAGGAATGTCGTAGAAACCTAAGGCGAGGTCTGGGTGTTCGAGTTATGAGACTCTTAGAAGTGAAGAGTCGTAAGAATTGATGAAAGAGGTTGCATTCTACGAAGGAAAAACGAGCTGAAATCGCCTAGCGTGATTATTCAGAGAAGATGAATATTATGATTTGACGATTGCCAAGATTTTGTCGATGGTCGTCTTTAGTGTGGTTCCAGAGGAACTGGCGAATGTGTCGAAGTAGAATGACTCAGGGATTTAAGTGTAGTCATTTTAGGATCAATGGACTTGTTTCTGGTGACGAGTCAATGATGTGACACTACTGGAGAATGTTAAGGAAGTGAAGGCTGGTTCGGTCACTTGATGTCGCTGGGACAACCACAAAGACTAATAGTTGGGACTACCCCAGATGCTTGCATTGCTGCTATTAGCTACAAGTGGATTCTTAACGCTTCAGCCACCTATGATTGGGGTACAAGCGTGATTTGAATTTTTGGTGACAATGGTCATTGGGCCGTATATCGTGAAGGTAGGAATTAAATCATGTCACCAAATCTTGGGGCTCATGTCAACCATAAGGTGAGTTATCCACCTGTGGACAAGGTATTTTAATTAGTGCCCCTGTGAAGGAGTCCTCTAGGTGGGCTGTGTTGAAGTTCGGTGACAGATCAAGTGAGCGTTTTGAATTGTAGCTAAAGGTTTATGGTTTCAAAATTTAAGGAGATGATGGAAATGGCAACAAGTCACCGGTTCATGGACCAAGAGTGCTTGGGGTACCGGAGATAGTGGTACGAGTCTTGATTGACTTTGTACTATTATGGTATGGTACGCGGAGGTCGTGCGCGTACAAGAGTCGAGGCATAGTCGATCAATCCGTTGCCGTTGAAATTCTTTAGGGTAATCATCTTAGTAGACTGCTCTGACTAACCCAGTATAGCTAATTAAGTAGGTTAGGGAGCAGGATGCCTTCATGAGTTAGGGTTTGTTGTTAGATACTCATGGAAGTGCTGAGTTGGAATGTAGGTAGGGTTGGCCGTTTCAAGGGGGTTTCGGTAAGAAGTTCCCTTGAGGTGGTCCCCGCAGGATTTACTTTGAGTTAAAGGAATTTAACTCGGGGTGGGTCCTGACAGAGTATGGAGGTGAAGGTTGTCAAGGAGTCTTACAAATTGAGAATCGATGAGTTACACTATGTATGAGACCAAATCCGGATGAGGGAGAGGGAGACTGAAACAAGGAAAAACAGTAGACGAACTTCATTGCAAAAACCAAACGAAGACGCCATCAGCAAAGATGGATTAGGCCGTCTGGCAGACAACGACGTCGTCGGGTGGGTGAAGAGACTTGCCATACAGATATCTACACTAAAATTAGAGGAGATGCTCCCCCTATTCTCCAACCAAAGAACTAGACCATAAAACTGATCTAGATCCAAGTGAAAGAGAGGGAAGGAAGAGCATATCAAAATCTAGGGAGAGTTTAGAGAGAAGGAGGACTTTCTCTCACTTATAGCTTAAACAACTTGTCAGCTTACATTATATTTCTGCTTTAGTATAGCAGATAAATCCATGTCTTTTTCTTTTGGAAAAGAACATGAACTTTATCAAATGAAAATCAACATGAGCAATAAGTCCTTACGTTAGTTATGTAGGGCGAGTCGGTTATGTCTCTATGTGTGCACTCAAAGTATCTTATGAGCTCTAAATAGGCGAGGAGTTTCTTAGTTTGTCAAATGATCGCTACCTCCTAATAGTAGGGTGAAACTAATTTTCTTCAGATTTGTTAACTTTGGGAATTAAACTGTACCTACTCACAAGGAATCTAGAGGTGAGCAATACACCGTTAGAAAGATACGGATGTTTGTTTTCTAAGGAATTTTTGTGGAAGTGGATTTGCATTTTTCTAAAGCAAGTTATGAAGGTTTGAGTATACGTTGAGCGTGGCGGCAGATTTGGATGAATTCTATGTGTCTGATCATGATTCCAGTCCCTGAAGCCCAAGCACATCAATCTTAAAACTACAAAGAGAAGGGGCTGAACATAGCTAACATATTTGGAAGGATATTTTGCATTAACGATAATAACCTTGTGTTATTTAGAGATAAGAAAGCTATCACTACTGGATTTTGGAACTTAGCCGACGGAATAAAATCGTCTGCTAAGAACAAATATTCGTCGACTTTGATCTTAGTCGACATAAGTTTCATCGGTTAAGACATGTTTGCTAAGATCTGAGTTGACGGAATAACAATTTTTGTTCGCTAAGTACCTCTTAGTCGACATAATTATTCTGTCAACTCAGATCTTAGTCGATGAAATGTAAAAATAGAAAATAATTATTTTTTAATTATAAATGATAATTTCAAAAAAAATTAATTTTTCCTTTTATTTTTTCTTTTCAATTTTTTTTGATCTGAAACTTCCATCGCCCTCAAATCCCACCACCACTGCTCTCCATCACAACCACAATCACCATCACCATCACTACCCACAACAACAACCAACATCACCATGCACCCACAACAACCCGCAACAATCATCACCACTGATAACCACAACCCTCAATCGGAGACAATTACCGCTCAACCTTCACCCGACACTAACCTGATATCTACGGCTTCATCTCCAGCTCGTCATCCTTCTTGTGCTTTCAGTTTAGTAATACGAGGTCTGACGAAAAAGAAGAGATGAGGTAGAGAGATAAAAGAGATAAGATTGAGAGGTTGGGTATTTATAGATATAGTTAAAAAAATTAGAATTAATCTCGAAACATTTGAAAAAAATTCAAATTTTCTGAAATTTTTGACGGGTATTTTTTTTTTCAAATTTTTCAGAACTTAGCCGGCGGAAACTATAAAGTCGTCGACTAAGCGGTTGTTAAAATTTTATTTATTTTATATAAAAATGGTTATGTCGACTAAGTGAATTTTTCCATCGCCTAAGATATAACCTAGTAGACGGAACAAGTTTTCGTCGCCTAAGTTATTATAAATAATCGTTTATATTTATATATATATATATATATAAATTTTGTCAGGTAGGTAAACTAGTACGTTGCCTAATATATATTTAGTCGATGGAATATTATTCTGTCGCCTAGGTGACAACTTAGGCTATGTAAGTTTATTCCATCGGCTAAGTATATCTTAGGCAACATAAATTTTATTATTCTGTCGGCTAATTACTTTTTTCTAGTAGTGTATTCCGAGTTGGATAAAAAAAGTTAAAAAGACCCAAATTAATTGAGATTTGAAGAGGAATAAAAGCAAAACCTTAAAGCACGTGAAAAGAGAGCAGAGACAGTAATAGAGAGGTTGTAGAAGACAAGGGGAATAGAGCCTCACCATCGCTCTACCGGAGTTTCTTTCTCTTCCATCAGTTCTTCTATGTTTCTTTTGTTTTTAGTCATGTTTTCTTCTACTATGAATTTCTAAACTTCTAGCTAGGGCCGAGATGAAGCCTTTAGTATGATTACACCTTTACTTTAGTTGATTGTTTTGGATTCTATGGACTGCTATGTTAAATTCTCAATCACTATTTCAATTAAACGTTTATTCAAAATCTTTGCTCGAGATCAATATGGCTTTAATTTTGTTTAATTGTTATTTGGTTTGAAAGCATGAGGCTTGATCGAGAGTAGATATTTTCTAGGATTCCATAGGATTAATTTAATCTTGTGTTTGAGAGTTCTAAGTCAAGGATACAAGTGATTGATCATAGTCGATTTGCTTGTTTACATGATTTCGTAGTTCTTTTGTGCATAATGAAGTTGAACATGTTTTACTTGAACCTGATCATAACGTGAAGTAAATCATAGTTTAGCTACTTGGGGGTTCAATATGTGATCAATAGGGCTTATTCACGGAATTAGGTGGTGAATTCTTTGCTTTAGCATAATCAGTTCTTTAATCTCTCCAATATCTCATTGTTTTCTTTTGTTTTTAGTTTTATATTTTCTTTCTTTAATTTTCTGATTCATCAAAAACCATAAAATTCATATTATTATTTCATTAGGTGTAGCATTGACATAATGAGTTTTTTTAATCAATCCATAGAGGGAACAACCTTGTGCTTGCATTTTCTATTTACAAGATTCGTGTACTTGCGAGTAAAATATTAACATACAACAAGTTTTATATCTCATCTATGTAAGAGTGCAATGTGTGGAATAGTCGACCAAAATAGGTCATATAGGTGTAGGTAATAACTTTTTTTTTGTGATAAGTGTTGTGAAACTAGGGTTGACTGCATCGATCGAGCTAACGTTACCGAATCGAGTTGAATTTTCTACCATACTCATATTTAGCTATAATGATCACATCAGACAGTCGAATTTTTATTTTATAAATTTTAGCCACGAGAATCACAATGTGCCTACTAATGTGGTATAACTTGTTTAGTAGATTATATGCAACCATATAATTTTGTGAACTAACTATACAAAGGAAGAAAAAAATCAAAAACATTGTGAAATATATGATGTGATCTTTATAGTAAAATACGGTTACGGTAAAAAATTCACATTAAAACGACAACATCTAGGTCTCGATCAAAGCGTCAACCCTAATTACTCTTATGCTTTCATATGAGAAATTTTATCATCGTGAGGTAAAGCGTTCTTAAATATTTACATGGCTGGTTACACATCATCCATGTAAGGGTGTGTTAGTGGAAGAATCGAACAAAATAGATTATATAGGCGTATATACGAGCTTTTTTGTGTGATAAGTGGCGTTAAATTACAGTTGACCGTTTTGATCAAGTCCTAAACATTACCGAATATAGTTGAATTTTCTACCGTATCCATATTCAGCTATAACGATCACATCAAACAGTCGAATTTTCATTTTGTAAACTTCAATTATTGGAATCACCATGTGGCTACTAATATGATATAACTTATTTTGTAGGTTATATGAAATGTATATCTTTACGTTATGTTTACCATACGTTATATATACATATAAGTGTGCGTGTTTACAAATATATGTATTTAAATAGATAGAATTTCATTAAATTCTATACTTGCCAAAAACCAAATCAACTTTTTCGGTATTTCTCGGTTTTTTTTTTCAATTTCGATGACCAAGATTCTGCTACCAAATCAAAAAAATTTGGTCAGTTTGGTATTTACTAAACTAGCCTTATCACTACCATAAAAAACACTTTATCCGACGAAATGACGAAAAACAAGTCGACAAATTTTTGGGTGGAAATATTATACAATTGAGTCAATTAATTAGAGTTTCAGATCAAGTTGATAACTAATGAGTTTAAGATTAAGAGACAACATGTATACTTTAACCGATGACACGTATACTTTAGCTGACAATATGTATACTTTAGCTGATGATTAAGACTTTCTTCGGCTAAAGTCCGGTTTGGCCAACCATTTTGACCAGCAGGGGAAGTTTTGTCTGACGAGCATTTTTGTCGTCAGCTAAATTTCAGACTTTTAACTGACGACCGTCACTATTTTTGTCAGTTAAAGTATGGCCAACAACCTTTAGATGACGAAGTTTCATCGACTATTACTTTAGCCAACGAAAAAGTATAACAGGCCGACAAATAAAGACAATTTTATTCGTCTGCTAAAGTGTTTTTTCTGGTTGTATATGCATAGGTAAACCTCCCTATTACATTGACAATAAGAACTGACCGTCGTTAAAATAGTTCATAAAAACCACACCATAATCATGGCACCCTTAACGAACAAGCTCGATAGTTGACACCAACCTACCAAAACCCTAACATATCTAGTCAATACTATAACATAAAGTTCAATATAAATAACGGACTTACATTGATCAGAAGTTCAAAATAGATAAAAGTTCAAAATATCTAGATCATTACTTGAGTCATCATGCTGTCATAGGAGCAAAACAAAAGAAAACTCAAGCTAACATGGATCTGCATCATGGATCTACATCTCTAACGACCAAGAACTTTATGAATCCATTGAGATTTTTTGTGTGGCAAACTGAACTAGAGTTCAATTTTGGAGTCATCACCAATAATTGAAGCAGCAACATATATAACATGATAGTCATTTATGCCTTCAATTTTCATAAGCTCATCAACAAGTTTACCTCTTTTTTCATATGTTACATGCTCATTCATGAGCACTCCTTGCATTGTCTCCAAATGTGCCTTGGTCACATCCACAAAAGAGTAGTGTGCTAGCCATGTCTCTCAAACATTGAGAATAAGCATCTCGTGCTCGCTACCGAGTTCGAGCAGAAGGTGGGTTTGCAGAATTACGGTTAACAGGTGGAGGAACTGTGATTTCATCCAGACCATTTTCTTCAACATTATAGTTCTCATGATTATTGAGATCTTCTTCAGCTTCACCTGGTCCTTCAGCACCTAATCCATTTGCACGATCTCTGCCAAAGGCTTCAATCAAGCTATCATAGTGAATGAATGGTTTCATTCTCAATCCTTTTGCATCCTTATGCACTGTCACATGCATTGATATTAATGCAATTTAGCATTTCTAAACACAAAGGAAACAAAAATTAGAGAGAACAACAAATTAAAATGACTCAAACACTGCTTTCTTAAACAGGTGTGCAATCAAATGCTATGATGGCAAAGATATGCTTCAATTCTTAAATGAACAGTTAACTGAATTTCCTCAATATTGAAATACAAACTTACCGAGTCACAAACTAAAATGACAACGCTACAAAGTATGAAATTCATGTAGCTGCAAAGTATGTATTTTATCACTCTATGTGTAGAATTGCTGTAAATCCGTATAAAATTAGGATTCTTATGTAATTAGGATATCCTGTATTTATGGGTAGATTGTTTCCTATTAGAGTTAGATTACTCCTTTGTACTTGTATATATGCCCCTATTGTGGGATGAATAGAATTATTGAATTAACCCTGAATTGAAGTATTCTTTTCTACTTGGTATCAGAGCAGGTTCAATCCTTTGAACTTGCTTTGCATCCTTTGAATCCTGAATCTCGAAGAACACCCAAACTACCACCACAAACCGCTGCGTACCACCACTACCACCATTGAAATCGAACCATCTTGAAACCCTAAAAACCCAATCTTGAAAAAAAATCCGAATTCCTCAATGGCAGGACTTGTAATTGAAGGTGAACAATCAGATCCCCAGAAGGCAATTATGACAGAGCATCAACCATTCTCACAAATCATCCATCACCACTACACCACCCAATAAGACAACTCGACGTTCCCAACTAGTGTTGTCTTGAATGAGTCCAACTACACCATATGGGCTCCCCTCATGAAGATGTGCATTGGAGTATGGGAAAAGGTTGGTTATCTGACTGGAGCAAAGGCTGAACCCGCCATGAATTCTGCAGAATATGAAGCTTGGGCCACGGACAATGAAAAAGTGAAAAGTTAGCTCATTGACTCCATGGAGTCTTCTCTTATGAACCGGTATATTCGTCTTCCTACTGCAAAAGATATTTGGGAAGCTGTAGAGCAAACCTTTTATAATGACTCTGATGAAACCCGGATCTTTGAATTGAACAAGAAGTGCTTCGAAGCAAAGCAGAATGGACGGCCTATTCCTACCTACTACAATGAATTGGTGGCCATGTTCCAGGAGATTGATCAAAGGGTAGCCTCTCAGAATGATAATGTTGCAGTTGTAGTTCAAGAGACTTCAGCAATGTCCCGGTTGCGTGTTCACATGTTTCTGAGTGGACTTGACTCGGAGTATGATCAGGGCGCGGAGAGATCTTGCGAAAGGAACCAAAATTCTCCTTGGAGTAGAGCTATGCTTACATTCACAAGGTACAGTCAGAGAAACAGGCTATGGGGCGTTCTGTACCTACCGAATCCTCAGTTATGGCTGTTCAACGCAAGCAGGGTCCTCCTCCGGGCTTCTCGGGTCCTCCTCCGGCCTTCTCGGGTCCTCCTCCACGCCGCCCCTTAAGTAAACCAAGTCCTTTTGCAAACAGAAAGTGCATTCATTGTGGAGAAATATGTCACACCAAGGAGCGATGCTATGAAGTGATTGGTTACCCCGATTGGTGGGACTTCACCAAGAAACCACGAAAGAATCTGGGCAAGGCTGCCGTTGCTACTATAGAGGAAGAGTATCTAGACAATGCCTCCGCTAATGTAGCGCAGTCAGGTATGAAGGGTAAGGTTACTTTGAATAATACATGGATAATTGATACAGGTGCATCTGACCATATGACCAATGACTCTAACCTTGTGACAAAGCTTAAACATTCCTCCCAAAATGTTGTCTCTACTGTTGATGGTACTCCAACTCCGGTTACCGGAGAAGATTCTGTTGTCTTGTCTAATAACTTAACCCTGGAGTCTGTCTTAGTTGTTCCATCACTAGCTTATAATCTCCTCTCTGTTGGTCAAATTATTTTAGCTCTTGCATGTATTATGACCTTTTATCCGTCTTTCTGTGTGTTTCAGAATATTCTGACTCGGCGGATTCTTGGTTATGGTGTTAGAAGGGGGAATTTATACTACCTGGATCTGACAGAGAATGAAGAGAAACAGAAGCATCTTTTGGGGCAAGCTAATCAGATCACTGGGGTAGAGAATGCAAAGGAAGCTGTATGGTTATGGCATCGACGTTTAGGTCATTTATCTTTTAGATATCTTAAGAAGCTGCAACCTCATTTGTTTTCGGTGGTCAGTGATTCAGATTTCCATTGTGACATTTGTGAACTGGCCAAGAGCCACCGTATTTCATATTCACCAAGTCTGAATAAAAGTCCTATTTTATGAAGATTCACTCCGATGTTTGGGGTCCTGCGAAAATTCCTTCTCTTTCTGGTGCCCGATATTTTGTAACTTTTATTGATGATTGCACTCGCATGACTTGGGTATCATTATTGAAGAATAAGAGTGATGTCTCTGAAATGTTTACTGAATTTCAAAAAATGGTAGCGACTCAGTATCAACAATCCATCAGAGTTTTTCAGTCTAACAATGGTGGAGAGTTTGTGAATGGACCTATGAATGAGTTTTGCTGGTCATATGGAATTCGTCATCAAACCACAAACTCTTATACTCCCCAACAGAATGGTTTAGCAGAACAGAAGAATAGACAGCTGATGGAAGTTGTTCGTGCTTCCTTGTTTGGCATGAATGTACCTCGGTCATATTGGGGAGAAGCTGTGAAATCTGCAGCATATCTCATTAGCCGTACCCCTTCACGGGTAATCGAGTTTCAGAATCCTCACCAGAAGCTTCATCAACTTCTGTTAATCCCATCTATGCCTAATTTGGAGCCTCAAGTGTTTGGGTGCACAGCTTATGTCCATATACCGAAGCCACAACGGAGCAAGCTTGATCCCCGTGCAAGGAAGTGTATTTTTGTGGGTTATGCAGAGTTTTAGAAGGGCTACAGATGTTATGACCCGCTCACCAACACAGTACATACATCTCTTGATGTTTCATTCTGTGAATCCGAACCTTACTATTCAGGGGAGTTTCTGAGTCTTCCCTTCAGGGGGAGAGAGGATGTGAAGGGAATCCTCAGTGTATCTTTGAGTTTTGCGAATTTGAAGAGTTGGAAAACTTGGACGCTCGTTTTGAAGGAGGAAACTTTGATAAAAATACGAATTGTGAGCAAGCAGAAAATATTTCAAATCAACAAGCAATTGCCGAACAGGGCGCTGTGAGTGTCGAATCCAGTGTGAGTGCCGAATTAGAAAATGCGATTGCCGAATCAGAAAAGGCAATTGCCGAACAGGACAGCGTGAGTGCCGAATCAGAAAATGTGATTGCTGAATCGAAAAAAGCAAGTTCCGAATCAGAAGCTAGCACACAAGACATTCCCCCTTCTACATCAACAATTAAAGAACTCGCTCAGAATGATCCACCTCAGGTAACCCCAAAGTTAAACGAGTCTTCTGGGTTAGAAAGTGTAGAACCTAGGAAATCACAAAGGGTTACCAAGGGTGTTTCTAAAAAACAATATGAACCAGACATTAAAGCAAAAGCCAAATATCCTGTAGCCAATTTTATGTCTAACCATAGGCTATCTGAGTCACATGCACTTGTTGTTGATCAATTATCTACTGTATCTATTCCTAGTAACGTGCAGGATGCATTGACGGATCCAAAATGGATAAAGACGATGAATGAAGAATTGCCATCAAAGGAATGCAACGTGGGAATTAGTACCCATGCATGTCGGAAAGAAGACTGTAGGGTGTCGTTGGGTGTTTACTGTGAAGCTTAAGGCAGATGGAACTATTGACAGATACAAGGCAAGGTTGGTTGCCAAGGGATATACACAACGCTATGGAATTGATTATGAGGAGACTTTTGCACCTGTGGCAAAAATCAATACTGTCCGAATTCTAATTTCACTTGCAGCAAACAAAGATTGGCCCTTGCACCAGTTTGATGTGAAGAATGCTTTTCTCAATGTGAATTTGAAAGAAGAAGTGTACATGGATGTGCCCCCAGGTGTTAAGAATAACCCAAGTGACGTTGGCAAGGTGTGTAAACTGAAGAAGTCTTTGTATGGCTTGAAGCAGTCTTCAAGAGCTTGGTTCAGAAGATTTTTGAAATCCATGAGAGCCTTTGGATATAAACAGAGCAATTCTGACCATACCTTGTTTATCAAACGCAAGAATGGTAAGATTACAGCTCTGATTGTATATGTTGATGACATGATTGTTACAGGAGATGACCTGAAAGAGATGAATGAATTGCAAGAGTATCTATCAAAGGAGTTTGAGATGAAGGATCTTGGACAACTGAAATATTTTCTGGGTATTGAAGTTGCAAGGTCTAAGAAGGGGATTTCGCTTTCACAAAAGAAGTACGTCCTTGATTTACTGGCTGAAACTGGGATGCTAGACTGCAAGCCAATTGAGACACCTATTGAGATAAATCACAGACTTGGTATTTATCCTGATCAAGTTCCGACTGATAAAGGAAGGTATCAACGTCTAGTAGGAAGGTTAATTTATCTTTCTCATACTAGACCTGATATTGCTTATGTTGTGAGTGTGGTTAGTCAGTTTATGCATTGTCCTAGTGAAGAACATATGGATTTAGTTTTTCGTATTTTGAGATATCTGAAGATGGCGCCAGGTAGAGGGTTACTGTTTGAAAAAAGGGTGAATTGGAAGTTGTTGGGTACACAGATGTAGATTGGGCTGGTGATAACACTGACAGACGTTCTACATCTGGGTACTTCACTTTTGTTGGAGGAAACCTTGTCACTTGGCGTAGTAAAAAGCAAAAAGTCGTTGCCATATCGAGTGCAGAAGCTGAATTTCGAGGTATGGCACATGGAGTTTGTGAAATGTTATGGATCCGTAATATCCTGAAGGAACTGGGTTACAAGCTTAAGAGGCCTATGGACTTGCATTGTGATAATACAGCTGCCATTGCAATTGCACATAATCCAGTTCAGCATGATCGCACAAAACATGTGGAGGTTGATCGTCATTTCATTAAAGAGAATCTTGACAGAAAGGTTATTCGATTTCCATTTGTAACCTCAGAGGAGCAATTAGCTGATGTTCTTACTAGAGGAGTATCTAGAAGGGTGTTCGACAGCTCGATTGACAAGTTGGGCATGATAGACATCTATGCACCAACTTGAGGGGGAGTGTAGAATTGCTGTAAATCCGTATATAATTAGGATTCTTATGTAATTAGGATATCCTGTATTTATGGGTAGATTGTTTCCTATTAGAGTTAGATTACTCCTTTGTACTTGTATATATGCCCCTATTGTGGGATGAATAGAATTATTGGATTAACCCTGAATTGAAGTATTCTTTTCTACTCTATGCAGAGCTTCACTTTTCAAACAAAATTGACAGTATTGTCATGACAATTATATGTCAATAGGACAAATCTTTTAAATAAGCAATTCATGCAATACTGTTATGACAATTAAAATGAGAAAGGAGGAAAGTAAAATAACAAATCTACAAAGTTAAAAGGTATGTAAACTATCAAAGCTGTAGAGCTAAAATCTGTAAAATATCAAGGCTGCAAAGTTGAAAATCTGTAAAATTTCAAGTTTACAAAATAATTAACCGTCATTTCCAGTAACCAACAGCAAGGTCTCATTGCAGTTTTATAAGGAAAATCAGAAACTAAAAGCTTAAAACTAAAGCGATACAACATTCAACCCTCTATATCATGTTGCATATATATATATATATATATATATATATATATATATATATAACTTTTAGGCCTCTATTTCTGTAGCAACTTGTTCTGGAAGCAACAAATATAAAGCATATTTCAGCTTTTCATCAGTATTTTTAAAGAAACAAGAACTTAATATACAAACTTGCACAACACATCCAAATAACAATATGCAAATTAACTTCACTACAACTTACCTTAACCCAATCATCAAACACTTGTTTTTCACAGTCCACCATTTTTTCTTCATGGTTCCATGAGAATCCACTTGAGTTAGATAGCATGTCATAGATAGCAAGTGTTTTTCTCTTCAATGACTTTAAACGAGACTCAATTTGGGGTTTTGCCTTCAGCCCACAATTTGCTGAAGCCATTGTCAACCTTCCAATAGCCACCAACACATATCTCTGTTAGCTCCTCAACTAAAGCCACATCTTCACGAGGGATCAAATTGTGTGATGGTTGTACTTGCTGTTTTCTTCTACGAGTAGAATTTTCTGAACTCATCCCAAGTCATATACATACTTATTTGCAATAAAATATAAGACAGATAAAAGTATCTGAAAATCATTTCAATAGCAAGATAAAATGTGTTGGTAACCAACTAACAACAAACCAACAATATAATAGATTCCAAAGTGTTGACAACCAACTAGCAATATAACTGAATTCCATTCAAAAGTTTCTAACCGTCTAATTGGAAGTCATAGTACAAAACAAGTTCGATACAATTGAACAACCGACATAAAGTTTCATATAGAACAACTAACATGACATCAGAACAAAAAATAAAAGATAGAAATGATATAGAGGATGGATATCAGAGGAAAAGACCGTGGTTGGCGGTCTATTACTCTCCGATGCCTAAGTTAGTAAGTAAGTCTAGCAGAGTAATAGTAGCAGGATAGTAACCGTACCTTAATCATTTGGACTGTCGTTAGTTACGAGCTTGTTCCGAGGAGTCACTGAGCTCACATTTTGATGTGGGAGTCAATGTTCTCCCCGGGCAAGGCAAGATGTAGTACCCAGCAAAGCCCACATAATGTCAAATAGCGGATCACGCGCAGCGCGTGCGTGCGTGCGCGCCACTAAGCTGTTTGGCTGGCGGGTCACACAATTGCGTGGACCTCGTTGTTGGATTGCTATTTATGCCGTTAGCACAGGCTGGCGAGACTGTTATGATTAATTCGCAGGTCGCCAAGTGCTCTACTTAGCACGTATGTCAAAAGTCCCCAAGTACTCGGTCACGTAGGACCGCTTGACTAGAGAGTTTACAAGTAGACCGCTAGGATCAATCATAACTGTCGTACATAGCTAGCGGGTACCTCAGAGTCCCCCCACTCCCTAGTTAAGGCGTCCATTAAACTTTAGTGTGGCAGGTCAGGGGGTTTTATTGGAAATTAGGTTTTTTTTGACAAGCGTCGCACCGGCGGTGCGTTTACGAGTTAGAGGTTAATCATCATTTGTGCTGGCGGTGGATCATCGCTTTACTACACCTTTAGGGCTGCCCATTTCTTCTCTCAGTCAGCAATGGTCTCCCGAAGGGTGAGGTAAATTCTTGGCGTTGATATATCGCCAGTGTGAAGGTAACAGTGATTCATTTTTAACCTTCTAGGGGCGGTTGTTCTGGTCTCCCTAAGTTCTCTAGCGAATGATCTTCAATAGTATTCTGCTAGGAAATTTTTCGTCAAACGTATGAAATTTTGGTTGTGCCTTCCGCCGCGGGTGGGCAGGTAATCAGCTTTTTTGTGCTGGCGTTTTGATGTGTCTTGGAGAAGAAACATCTTAGCGAGCTATTCGTCATACCTTAGCGATTAAGCTTCGCTACTTATTCCAAGAGGAGGGGTCTCGTATGTACTAGGTGTTAATGAGCGGTTCATTATGGCTTAGCGGATAAACGTCGTTAGTCTCTCCAAGGGGAAACACCTCGTAATTGCGAGGGATTGGCGAGTGGTTCGTCATATCTTAGCGGATAAGCATCGCTAGCGTGCATGAAGATGGTCTTAAGCGGACTCTTTGTTTTATCATTAACCACTGGTTGTGTATGTAACACCGTTGGTGTATGAGTTGCTAATATAGGGTAGCGGTAGTGACAGTTTGTGTTGTAAGTGAACCGCTAGGAAAATGGATCATTTTTTCCTACGTACGATGTCATTAAGTTTCTGCAATCTATCACGGATGCATTGGTGGAACAGGCGGTTGCAACTTTATCTATGTGACTTGCGCAGGCGCCTTTATGACGTTGGCGACCGAGGCGTCGCTTCAGTTGTCGCGTCTCATAATTGCGATGGTTCGTGAAATGACGTGGGCACGTGTCGGCCATCTAATGGTGCTAGAGTTTTAATCCAACAGTTTCATGTCTCTCCCTTGTCTCTATATAGGGGAGGGTTTGAAACCCTTTACCCCTCAGTTCATTTTGCGCAAAAATGCTGTCGAGATCGTTCCATGAGAGTTTGGAGCCGAAAAGAGTTCAGTGTTGTGCTTATGAATCTTCTTTCCCAAATCGAAATCTGGTGAGTTCTCAATCCTTGATTTGGGAGTTTTCACTGTTCTATTCTTAATTTGGTCATTTTTCTAGGATTTCTGTTTTGTGCTAGATGAACTAGGGTTTGTGTTCATGTTTTCTGGGCTGTGAGGGTAGTTTTGATCAAAAATAATTCTAAATATCTGTATTTTTGTTGTTAGTGACGGGTCATGGAAATGGTGAGCGCTAATAGTGAAGATGCGAGTGGTTCTAAGTCAAGGGAAATAATTTTAAGTCCCCCCAATCTGTTAGCGAGCTTCATTTCTTCTTTTCATCCCACGCCCGAGGCTAGAACTTTTAATGACCCTCTTGCCCTCTTCTATCATCAGGCAATGACAGATCGAGGGCAAAGGTGGAGAGCCCAGAGCCAATCTCTGTCTCGCCGCCTATAAATAACTTGGTCGAAGTGGCCTCTATGGACACTAGCGCCCAAGCCTGTGTTGAGGGAAGTAGGCGTGCTGGCACTTCTGGGCGTGCCGAAACTTCCTCTAGCGGTTCCCCCGTAGAGATTCAGCTGGTGTTATGGTCATGGAGCCTGCCATTAAATTTTCCATGAGCGCCATCAAAGACAACCAGCGGCTATACCGGATTCCCAACGCCGTAAAAATACACGAGCTGTCAGAATGGGAGCGGGTTCCAAGCGTCCTAGCGGTGAGGCCCTTCTGTCTGACATCATGCTATCTTATGGGCTGCGACTGCCGCTAGACCCTTGGCTCCAATATGTCTTGGTGGAGTATGGGATCGCGTTAGGCCATATGAGACCTAATATGCTCAAGATTCTTCAATGTCTACGGGTTATCTGGGACTGCTGTGGTTGTTCTGCTCTAACCATGGTGTAAGTGTCTCACTTCTATGGCCTTTATTATAGCAGCCGCTCGGACCGCAGCTGGACGGTGATGCTCCAACTGCGTGATTGGCGGAAGAAGTCCGCAGCTGAAAAGATTGACACTAACTTGAGCGACTCCGAAACCGGTATAAGAAAGCTTGTGTTCTGACCGTTTGTTGGGAATTTAGGTGGCGTAAAGGCGAGATAGTGGTTAGCTGATATCGCCTTCCCTCTGTTTTCTAGCCCATAGAAGGTGCTGGCGCCTTGTTAAGAGTCCTTCTTCTCTTTTTTTAGGGTCGCTTTCTAAGTTTTGTTCTCTTTTTGTTTATAGAAGCCCGTCGATTCCCTCTAACCGAGTTGGAGTGGTAGGGGATAGAACGCATCAAAGCGTTGTGGGTGGGGAAGGAGTGATGCTATCAGTGGTTGTTGACGGCCTGGCCAATGCTAGTTGTTTTTAAGCTGATCTGAGCGCCTCGTAAGTACAGATTGTTTGTCTGGCGGTTTTAATTTTTGTCTCATGGAGTTTTGTGCCAACAACACTTCGTTATTTACACTTTTTTTTTGCAGATCAATCATTTTCAATCCATTCCAATACTCAAAAGAGGATTTCCAAAGAGGCGACAAAGTTTCTGAGCGAGACTGAACTTGAATCAAATCCACTAGAAGCCATTGATAAAGTATTGTAGAGGATTATGAATCAGAAAGCGGCTATTGCCCGCCAGGTGGTGACATCAGAAGGGGCGATCATTGAAGGAACCAAGGAGGTCACGCTATCTGTCCCCCATCATACGCATAAGAAAGATAAGGTGAGCAACTCCTTGGCGGACCATCATCCTTTCATGATGATTAAAGAGTCCAATTCCTCTAGTAGGTCTTCGGCCAGCCGCCCGGTTGCTGACTCCATCCCCAAGAAGTGCAAGGGAAAAGATCATGTCCAGGGAGCCGTAGAAAAGAAGAAGACGAGGGTGGCCGTTGGCGGTGACAAATTGATGGCGAATGCACAGAAGGGAGTGACTAGGAGCCCGTCTGTTGATCGAGCTGTCACTGTCTAAAAGGTTAAGGAGCCGGTCGCCACCTTTCCCTTGTGGCCTGGTATAGAGTCATGTCCTGCCCCTGCCTCAAATGTAGATTTTCTGGTACACGTTACTACCGAGGAGTGAGAATTGCTGAAGGCGTTCTGCACCACATGTGGATTGGCCGGCTACACCGCCAGTTTGCAGGCGCCTTTTTCTATGACGGGCGTCGAACGGGAGTCGTGCATGGACATAGCGGCTCATATGTTTCATGTGTTGTTCACTGCCAGTAATCATGTGGCCACCGTAATGGCAGAGAATAAGCAACTAAGAGAGGATGTAGTCGACCTTCATGACAAACTGGCAGAGTTGGCGGGGTAGTTGGTTAAACTCATGACCGAATTGGTGGATAAGCGCCACAAATTAGGGATCGCCGCCACTCAGACTTTGGAAGACGCCAAGTGGATGGTATCTCTAGAGAGTGAGCTAAACTGCCTACGGCTCCTCCAATCTCGCATGTGAACGAAGTGGAGTCCATATGCCCAGCTCTAGAGGAAAATGAACAAATGCTTGGGGCTGCAGAATCCGCTCGTGTGGTCGTGCTACTGTTGACGGCGTTAGCTGAAGTGAGATTTATGTAAGAGGCCAAGATAGGTCAGGCTCTAGCAGAGGAGTGGGCTGCGAAGGAGCAAGAGCTGCTGGCGGGTGCAGAGGAAACCGCTATGGAGATTATCGTTGACCAACTGGGTGAGGTGGGCTGTCTTGACATGGAGAAGTAAGCTGCTTGGGCGTATCACTAGCAAGCAGGCCATGAAGAGGTACCCCAAGGTTCCCCTAATGCCCACGAGTAGCTAGCTCGGCTGGAAGAGGTGCCTGTTGTTGAGTCAGGTAGTTATATTTCTTCTGCTTATGGTTTATCTGGTGATAGCCGATGTTCTGATTCTAATCCTCAAACACATTTTCCCACTCCATAGGATGTCATCTGCTACCATCACAGATAGCACCGAAGGGCTCGAAGGAGGGTTGAGGCGTTGGTTGCAGCTGTACGAGGTGAGGAGAAGAGCGGATCAATCTGTGTCTCTGACGTTTCTCCAGACTCTTCGTCATCTCAGGAGCCTCCAGTCTACTGGCCTACCTGACCCTTTGTGGAATTGCTTTCTTCTTCAGCTAGTCAATTTTATTATGTACTTAATTTAGGTACATGAGAACCTCTAGTCCACTTATTTTTGTTAATGAAATTTGCTGGCATTTTGCTTTGTTGTGTTACCCATTTGTACTTTATTTGTGTTTTGTATGTCTGAATGAAATCTTTAGTATATTATCTTTGTTCTTGCAACCAAAAACCATTTTGGGTCACGCTAGTTGTGTATATAAGAACAATAATGAGGATAATATATGTTTCATTCACTAATAGTTGTTATAAAGCTGGCCGTTACAAAATATGGTAGTGTTATCATTAGCGGCTTAGACCTTGAACGGTGTACAAACAAAGCGATAGTATAAAAGAAAAAACAGTAACTAACCGCTAGCCATTGGCTAGGATTACTCAGCATAGTTCCTTCATAGGTGCTGGATATTACATGGGTGAGCGGTTACTTTGTCAGCCTTATGTTTGAGATAATAGGTGCCAGGGCTTACTTCTTCCACAATTTGGAATGATCCTTCCCACTTGGAGTTTAGCCCTTTAGGCGTTGTGATGACTTTCATCATGACCCATTCCCCAACTTGGTAGCGGCGGTTCATGATCTGCTTGTTGAAGAAGCGAGCGCTCTGCTGCCTGTTTTGGAAGTTGGTGAGATGAGTCTAGATCCGCTTTTCTTCTAGCAAGTCTTTGTCCAGAAATAGTCCTGCTTCATTGGTCTCCTGACTAAACAACTCCACTCGCGTCGTTGGATGCGTTACTTCAACGGGCAGCACTGCCTTTGTGCCATAAGTCAAATAAAAAGGAGTTTTTCTAGTAGCTATGATTGGAGTTGTCCTAAGCGCCTATAAGACTTCAGGGAGCTTATCCGCCCAGAGCCCTTTTACTTCATTAAGTTTATTTTTGAGTGAAGTCTTAATTTTCTTGTTGACGGCTTCCACCTGGCCATTGGTCTAAGGGTGTGCTACGGAGACGAACCAGGCATTCTAGTGCCCAGCTGATCAATTCTTGATTATTGAATTGTGCTTTGTTGTCAGTATTTATGGTGTCCGGCACTCCAAACCGACAACAAATGTTTTTCTAGATGAACTTTTGGACTCTAGCGGTGTCAATCATAACTAGCGGGACAACCTTTATCCATTTAGTTGTATAGTCGATAGCTACGATGATGTAGCGGTACTGGCTCCTTGCTACAGGAAATGGTCCTATTAAATTCAATCCCCATATGGATCCTATCCATGGTCACAATGATTGAAAACGGTTCTGCTGGCCCTCTAGAGATAGTAGCGAATTGTTTAGATTTTTCACAATTCTTCATAAGGAACTCAGAGTCCTTAACCAAGGTGGACAGTAATATCCATAACGCATGACCTTGTTTGTCAGGGAGAGGTATCTAGAGTGATTCTCATCTTTCCCTTTATGGATCATGTGAAAGACTTTCTGCCCTTCTGCTGTAGTGACACACCTCAAGAGTGGGTATTTGAAGCTTTGGCGGTATAACTTTCCTTCAAGAATCGTATATTTGGTAGCATGCTTGATGAGAGCTTGTGCGGTACCTTGTCCTCAGGTAAGTCTCTGTTTCGCTTATAGGCAAGGAACAGATCCATCTAGGAAGAACCAATATCAATGTGAAAAATCTCCGCTAACGTCTTGGTGATTGATGGTTTTTCCAGTATCTCAACCCTAGCATTGCCTGCATGGACATGTGGTTGAGCCGTTGCTAAACGGACTAAGTTGTCTGCCCTTCCGTTGTCCGTCCTCAAGATCTGGGTAAGCGTGCATTGAGAAAAGCGTGCAAGGAGAGTCTTTTCATATTTCAGATAAGCTGTCAGTGGCCCTTCATTGGTTTGAAATTCTCCATTAACCTTATTAACCACTAGTTGGGAGTCACTGAAAATATCTAGCTTGGTGGCTCCATTCTCTAGTGCCAACAGTAATCCTGCTATTAGCGTCTCATATTCAGCCATGTTATTGGAAGTTTTGAAGTCGAACCTCAGTGCATACTCTACGTAAATCTTTCCTGAGTCTGTTAAGATAATGTCAACCCCACTATCTTTTGTCTAAGGATGAACCATCAACATACAAGTTCCATTCTGCCTTGGAAGCGGCCTAGGTTGGGACAACCTAAGTATCCTTCTCCTGGTCTCCAGATTTGTTCCCGTCCATCCAAGCGTCTTCTTTTTCTGTGAATTCTGCAATAAAGTCTACCACTGTCTGCCCTTTCATAGTGGTTCTTGGTTTGAACTCGATGTCAAATTCACTAAGTTCAATAGCCCACTTGCTGAGGCACCGGGAATGTTCTGGGCTTTGCAAAACTTGTTTGAGCGACCGATTTGTCAAGACAACAATGGTATGTGCTTGGAAATATTGGTGGAGTCTTCTAGTGGTCATTATGAGTGCTAGGGCCATCTTCTCTAGGGCAGGATACCTTGTCTCTGGTCTGCTCATCCCCCTACCGGCATAGAATACTAGTAGCTCAGAGGACTCGACCTGCCGGATAATGAAAGAGTTGATAGTAGTGCATGAAACCGCTAAGTACAAGTATAACGTCTCTCCCAGCTCTGTGATAGAGAGCATAGGTATTTCCTCCAGATACTCCTTAAGCCCTTGGAAGGCAATCTCGTAATCCGCTGACCATTCTACCACCTTACCAGTTGGTCGGCAAAGAGCCCTAAAGAATGAGGCACATTTGTCCGTTAAACGTGCTATGAAGCGGGATAAGGCAACTAGTCGTCCTTGCAAAACCTCCACCTCCTCCTTTTTTTTTCTGGCGTCTTTATGTCAAGAATAGCCTTTATCTTGGCGGGCTTAGTAGAGATTCCCCGCTAACTAATGATGTACCTAAAAAACTTGCTTTTTGTGATGCCAAAGAAGCATTTCTCTGGGTTCAACCTTAGGTTATACTGATGCAAGATTTTGAAGATTACTCTGAGATAGCCAACATGGTCTCCCGCCAGAAGACTTTTAACTAACATGTCATCTACGTATGGCCCAAACATCATTGTCATGAGCCGTTGGTAAGTGGAGCCAACATTTTTCAACCCAAACGCCATCCTTACATAGCAGTATGTCCCTATATTGGTGACAAACGTGGTTGCTTCTTGGTCAGACTTGCTCATTGACAATTGCATGTAACCTGTAAATGCGTCCATTAAGCTGAACAACTCATGTCCAACCGCTGCATCTATCAACTAGTCAATTCTAGGTAGCTGGAAGCTGTCCTAAGGGCAGGACTAATTGAGATTTTTGTAGTCCACACTATTCCACTATTTTCCATTAGGTTTGTGCACCAATACCACGTTGAAGACCAGGCTGGATATAGAACTGTGCGGATGAAGCCAACAGATAACAGTTTTTGGACATATTGATTCATTGCTGCATACCGCTCCTTATCAAAGACTCGACGTCTCTACTTGATGGGATTGGCGGATGGTTTAATGACCAACGAGTGTTCAAGGATATCACGTGAAACCCCAATAATGTCCTCATGGGACCAGGCGAACACTTGTATATTTTCCTGTAAATATTGAATTAATTCGTCAGCCAAAACGTGATCCAATTGAGCATCGATAAATACCTGGCACTCTGGGTTGGTTGCGGATATGCTGACAGCCTGACTGCTCGCATAGCAGTGTCATTAACTGGCGTTTTAGGGGAATATTTGTCACTCTCTTCCCTAGGATCGTTTATTTTTTCCGTCAATTCCTAGCTGCTATTCACCGACATGATTTCTCTCTCTTGGCCTGCTGAATTGAAGTCACATAGCACTCCCTGGTCATTGTGTGGCTGCCTCTAACCATGTCAGTGTCATGAGGCGTTTGAATCTTCATTAAGAGCATATAGCCTTCTATGATACACTTCAATCGGTTGAGAGCAAGTCTACCAAGGATGGCGTTATAGGAGTTGACACAGTCAATGATAATGTCACCTGAGAAACTGAGTAGCGGCTCATGATCCGCTATGAGTTTGCGGTCTGAGCATTCTAGCTTCTTCTGACCCACAATCAATTAAGACTGAACCAAGGCTAAAAGTATTTGCAATGACTATGTCACATAGAAATGGGTCATCACAAGGCCCACTTACCCCATGTTTCTCTTCTTCGTGGAATGTTATAGGTGCATACCCTTGCTTGGTCATTTTAGATGCCCGATCATAAATTACAACGTTGATATTTCTAGGGTCGTTAGCCCTGGCATACCGTTTCTTACTTCTGTTTGACATATTTGTCAGTAGCGCACCGTCGTCTATCATGTTGATCTGTTGGAGTGCGATATTAGCCATTGCTGGCTCTTTGACTGCTTGATGACAGTGTTCATTCAACTTTTCCTCTTTGTGCAGGCGGTCCAAGGTTCTCTTTAGATGCCTGCAGTCTTTAGTGTTGTGGCTGGCATCCTCATGGTGCTTGCACCATTTATTTCCATCTCTCTGGCGCTTGGGAAACTGCATGGGTGGGGGAGGTGGAATGCGATCTTTATAGCGCTCAAATAGTTTTTCATATGTTCCATTCAGGACGTTTACTTCAGCTATTCTTTATTGCGGCCTGTTCTGTCAGTGGCCTCCTCGTTGGAGTTTGTCCCACTAATTATTATTGGGCTAATCCCTCTTCCGGCCCGGTTTTTCTAATCCCCTGCCAGGGGCTGGTGGTGGTTGGATAGTTCTTTCTGTTGCTAGCTTAGCCTTCTTGCCATATGTGAGGTATTCTGCCTGGGCAATGCTAATGGCTTCCTCCATGACCTCATCATCTGTGGCGGATAAAACTTTTTGTTCAATCGTACTAGAAACATTCCTTGAAAGCCACCAAAGCTGTTTTTGTTGTTGAAGTTACAGACTCTGGAGGTCGCGGATTGCCACCTAGTAAGGAATAACCTTAGAGACTCACCATGAAGCTGCTTCACTCTGAATAACCCTTCTGTTCCTTGGCCAGCATCCGCCCGTAAGATGAAGCGGGTAAGGAATGCTAGGCACAGTTCGAAAAAATTATTGATGGAGTCAGACTGCTGCTCGAATAACCAGCTCATGGCATCTCCCTCTAGTGTTTCCTTAAACAGTTGACAAAGGAAGGGATCCGTATAATCCCTTCTGTCGGTGACATTCTAGAAACTGTCCACATGTTCAAGGTTTTCAAATTTCTATGTCATCTTGCACTTCTAACAAGAGCTGTGAACAGTTCTGACCGCTCGTTGTACAATTGTTAGGGCTGCTTATGAGCGGTCTGTTCAGTCATCCGTTGTTCTAACTCTGCCAGTCTTCTAAGGATTAAATCATCCCCAGCGTGTTCCCAATCGTTTGGCTGGCCATGACTAGCAGATCATAAAAGAGAATTGTTCCTGATTCATCTAGAAGATGGGGCCCGCCTTCCACCTAATTCTAGTGGGCTCAAAGGAATGTCAACGTTCTCGATCCGCTAGCCAACTTGGTAGCAAGTTCTTCTTGTTTCGGAGCTAGCGAATTCTGACATGCTAGCATCTAAGGTCTGCCCTTTTCCCAGCTTTGCTTGAGCTAGGCGTAATTCTTTTCCAAGCTGGCCTGACGTGCCTTAGAGTCTTGTAGTTCCTTGGTGAGAGCGGCTAACTCATCGATGCCATCTCCGACTGGGGTTAGGTAAGTAAAAGGTAAGTTCGGCGCTGGTGTTTCTAAAACAGCCCCAGAGTTTAAAGGATGCGCCGAAAAATTTAGGTTTTTTGCGATTTCTCCCACTGTCTGCTGGCGGCTGGGCTCGGGGGGTTGACCGTTAGCGATTACCATATCGTTTCTACTTCAAATCATATGCGTGGGTTCCCACATACGACACTAATGTTAATATTTGTCCTTTCCCGATGGACTTATGAGACTCGTGTTATCCGAAGAGTAGTCCTGAAAACAGTAGCGGATGGATATCAGAGGTAAAGACCGCGACTGGCGGTCTATTACTCTCTGATGCCTAAGTCGGTAAGTAAGTCTAGCAGAGCAATAGTAGCAGGGTAGTAACCGTACCTTAATCATTTGGACTGTTGTTATTGACGGGCTTGTTCCGATGAGTCACTGAGCTCACATTTTGATGTGGGAGTAAATGCTCTCCCTGGGCAAGGCAAGAGGTAGTACCTAGCAAAGCCAACATAGTGTCAAATAGTGGATCACGCGCTGCGCGTGCGGGCATGTTGCTAAGCTGTTTGGTTGGCTGGTCGCATAGTTACGTGACCTCGTTGCTGGCTTGCTATTTGTGCCGTTAGCACAGGTTGGCGAGACGGTTATTATTGTTTCGCAGGTCGCCAAATGCTCTGCTTAGCATGTATGTCAACACAAACCACGATCTCTCATCCTCTTCTATGGCTTCGAAGAGCGCTTTCTCATCCACACCAGTCATCTATTTCAAAAAAAATAAAAAAAAACATTAAAAAACAAAAACAAAAACAAAAACAGAAAACCCTAGCTTGGCCTATTGGTTTGCATCTTCTTTTTCTTCTAGTATGAAGAACCCTAACCTGGCATCCGCCTTCTTGAGCGTTGATCAGTTGTATAGGCATGGTGTTTCTTTTACTGAGTATTCTACTCAGCATCTTCACATCTCGTATGATTGAAGATGTAGATTTGTAAAAGGACCATGTAAGGAGTTTATGTTCACTAAACTTAAATTCACTTTCTCCTTTTCGTAAAGGGGTATGATTATTTTACTAGCTACGTTTTGAGCTAGCTATTCTTCATTGATCTCTTCACCTTCTTATATCTTCATTTTTTCTGTGCTTATTTGCAGTCTTGCTATCCTGTTGTTTAACTCCAATAATTGGTTTTCAAGATCAATACTCATCTTCTAGAGATAAGCGATTTTGTAATTCTACTGATGAATTATGGCCTTGATATTATCATGAACTGTTTCTGTAGGAAGGAATAAGCTTGGAGCTTTTTCATCTTCCAGCTTTACTTTTAGTTCAACCCTGTGATTCATCCTAATCGTGTGATCAGAGTTTCTAAAAGCTTTTTCAGCGATTCTTGAGAATATTTTAGCTCAATTACTTGTTGATGAATGCTGTCGGCGAGATGCTCAGTACAAACTAACTTCTTTTCAATATCCAATAGATATTACTTTTCTTTGAGATAATCGAGCTTGACTTCAAGCTTGCCAAGTATTGAACTTATTTCTTTAGGCGGCCTGAACTTGAGATGAAATCTTTCAAGTTGTACCGCTACCTTTTCTGTAGTCTTGTTCCTAGATAGATGATCTAGGTATTCAATTAAGCTTGGCATGGAAGGACCAAACTCTTCAACTCCGACTTCTCTCTGGATATGGATAAGGTCGTCATAGAGTGTGTTTAATACTTTACAGATGTACTCTATTGAGTACTGGTCTTCTTGAATATGTCTTGAATGAAAACACTTTTGTCACTTATCAGTACCTTTTTTTGTAATACAAAAGAACTGGTAATTTTTAAGTTTGGATTATCTCATATTAGTCAAGAGAAGCAAACTTTGTGGCATAAGCTTTGTAACCTGCTTTTGAGCCAAGCAGGCTCTAATACCAACTAGAGCAGATCTAACTGAGGCTTAGAATATTCAGAGGACTCTGATCATATTCAAAAACTTCTTATAGAACTTCAATTTGTTCTTCAGTCTAATTGATTCTTCGCATAATCCTAAAGATAATATCATAGTATTGTTTTGTTTTTCTAGGAAGCTTATCTCTATACTTTTTCGATCTTCTTAGTTTTCTTTTTTTGTCTTGCAATTCTTTTGTAAGAAATTTTAGAATATGCTAAGAAATCAAGCCGGATGGCTATTAAGTTTTTTATTGATGATAAAAAATAAATGTTTACCTTTAGGTAAGAGGATGAGTTTATATTTACAGTATGTTAGATAATAAAATTCATATATCTAGGCCCACCATGCTCCGTCAAATTTAAAAGAAAACAGTATAACACACAATTTAAGGTTAAAAATGTAATTTTCTAAAAATAATAGAATATTCTTTACATGTATCTTATTGATAACAGATTAAAATTTTAGGTATTACATTGATAAATTTACGAGTTTAGGTATCATTTTGTGAGTCCCTTAAGAGTCTAGACACTTTTCGTGCATTTTACCTTTACATATTTTAGCCGGACCTTCAACACAAAATAGTTAAAAATCGATGAGACACAACCAGTGGTCTAAAAATTTACTGAAAAATAACCACTGAAGATAGAGCTACCCATAGGGAAAAAGAATGGTAAATTGCGTTGACCGCTACTATCGGCATCGAGACTTTACCAGAATTACGTGATTTTTCAACCGTAAATGTATTTCAAAATTCTAGCCATATCTTATTTTACAACCTTTTTGAGTTTGAAGGTTCTACATAGAGTTTGTTTTTAAAATTGAACATTTATTTAAAACTTAGTAACCAAGTTACACTATTAGTGGCCATATCGTGATTCCGATTATCAAAGTTGAGAAACGAAAATCTGACCGTCTGATATGACCATCATGATAAAAATACATGTATGAAAAAAAATTCAACTTGATTCGATAACTTTAAGGGTTCTATCTGGACGGTCAATCCCGTAAGTCAAACCCCCAAATGTACGGAAACAGTCATTTGACCATCTAAATTACATATTTTGGCCGGACCTTCAACACAAAAAAGTTTCAAATCAACGAGACAGAAGCAGTGGTATAAAAATTTACTGAAAAATAACCCTCAAATATAGGGTTACTCATAGGGAGAAAGAATGTCAACACCGAGACTATAGCTGATGAATTTAATGCTTTATCATCAGCTATTGCATTTAAATATTTTTCGTCTTCTATTTTATTTATTATATCATAGCCGACAATACCCTAAACCCTTATTATACCATAGCTGACTAATTTACTAGGTCACCGTCGGCTATGGTGTTTAAATTATTATTATTTTTATTTTATTTATCATATCATAGTCGACGATAAATTCTTTTTTCGTGAACTAAAATATAAAGACTAAAGCCGACGATGAAAAAAAATTTAGCCAACGAAATGACACATGTCATCGGCTAAAGTTACTTCATTGGCTAAAGTTAAGAACTTTAGCCGACTGAATTATAGACTTGAGCCAACGAATTAAAGCTTTGTTGGCTAAAGTGCACTACAACCAACGAATTTTTTTTGCCGACGAAGGCATTTTTTGTCACCTACAGTACACTTTAGCCGGCGAAATTTTCCTTCGTTGGCCTATTTTTTTTTTGGCCGATTAAAATACTTTTATGGTAGTGTGGTGTTATGTAATTAATTCTTATTCTTATTCTTATTGGTTTGTAATTTATATAATTATAATGAATTTAGTTGCAATATTTTATTTTATTTTCTTAACATGTAAGTCTAAATATATATATATATACCGTTGTAGTATTTGTTTTTATTTTTCTCAACTTTTATCACTATGGTTGTATATATATATATATATATATATAATTTTAGAGTTTTTGTTTTATTTTTTATTTTTGTTGTATTTAATAATCTCAAAAAATAAATTATTTTGTTAAAGTAAATGAAAAACTGATATATTTATTGAGATGACGAAAATGCGCTCAAAATGAAACGGTGTTAGTGGTCGGGGTATCAAAATGCTAAGGAATAATTACAAAACACCACCTGAACTATAATGTTATTTTCATTTTCATTCCTAACTCTCAAAAACTTGCTTTTTCATACCCTAAGTTTCTTTCCGTTTGCATTTTGATACCTTAACCACTAACACTGTTAAATTTTAAGAGCATTTTCATTATTTCATCAAATATATCATTTTTGACATTTACTTTAACAAAATAATTTATTTTTTGAGGTTATCAAAAAAAAAGTTCGGCAAAATTCCTTCCAAGAATTTTGAATTTTTTCTATATCTTTCATCTCACTCCCTTCTCTTCATCTCTCTTCCTTCTCAGTCTCATCCTCCTTCTCCTCCTCCTCCGGCGGAAACTCTTTCTCCTTAGGCTCCTCCGCTGGCGACAACTCCTCCTCCTTCGACGGCAACTCCTCCTTCTCTTTCGACGGTGACAACTCCTCCTTCTCCTTATTCTCATCCACCGCGGCTCATTCTCATTTAAACACCTCCGGACAGTGGCAGAAAAAAGAAAAAAAGTATCGAAAGAAAAAAATATATTTTTTAAAGTTTAGCCGACGAAATGCAAACTTTAGGCAACGATTTGCAAGCTTTAGCCGACAAAATTCAAACTTTAGCCGACAAGTTACAATCTTTAGGCGACGAAATTCAAACTTTAGTAGACGAGTTGCACACTTTAGGCCACCATTTTGACTAATAGGAGAAGTTTCCGAAGACGAAATATCGTCGTCTAAAGTCTAAAAATTCGTCACCTAAAGTCCAGATTTTAGGCGACGAAAAGTTTCTTCATCGGCTAAAAGTCTAGATTTTATGCGACGAAAAGTTTCTTCGTCGACTAAAGTTCAGACTTTAGGCAACGATTGAAATTTATTTCATCAGCTAAAGTATAACCGACGACCTTTTCCCGAAAACCTTCTTAGCAGACGAAATTTTGTAACAGGCCGACAAAAATTTTTTGTCAGCTAAAGTAGTTCTTCTGATAGTGATACAAGAACCAAAGACATAACTTTGTTTGACAAAATTAGTACTGTAATCACCAGTGGGACAAATATAATAAATAATATACAAGGCAGTTCAAAGCCTTCATGTGAATAATGTCTCGTATCAAAGAATGCACATAAGTTATTGGATCCCAAGTTATTTGTTCCCTTTTCAATTCATTTGCTACAGTATCAGAAAGGAAACAGGATCACGATACGGTGAACGTCGAAGTTCAGGTCGAATTAGCATAATCTGTGTCCCTCCATCAGAATTGAATATAATGTCTACATATATAGCATCCACTTCATCTTTTGCAAGGCATGCACCACGTTATTCATTGATCCGCCAAAGATTTGTCAGGAATATGCAAATATACACGCTTTCCTAATCAACATTTTCCATGCTTCCCCTTAATGCCTCCGCACTCATGGCCTTCACATAAACCAGCTTTTACTTTTTACAGTTAAAAGCGGTTCTCCAACAAATCAGGCAGTGTTATCTTCCCAGAGTGGTTTGAATCAAGCTTACTGAACTGATCGCAGATTTGCATAATATCTTTCTCGTCTATCTTTCCCATCTCCTTGAGCTTGTACACAATATACTCTGACTTGCTGAAAAAGAATAGGATCAAAAGAAGGTTGGCATTCCAAAATATTTGCAATCAAATTGAAAAACTGAGCCGAAAATCTATCAAAGAGAAAACTTCTGATCCCAAGATCACTGACTGAAATTCTTGTATAGTTTTCCTGATTACTATAGGTATGCTTCAGCTAAATGCATTTACAATACAAAAAATTGGAATGTTCTAGCATTTCAGTGTAGAAACAGTAGCAAAGATGCCTTTATCATTGAAGTACATTGACAAATAAAGAATGACCTCAAGAACTTCCCCTTTACCTGATCAATACATGCATCAGAACGAGAAAGACTACGAAGCAGTTATTACAATTGTCTTAATGTTCATAATCTAATTTGTGTCCATAAGAATTTAGATGGCATATGCATACAGATAAGATCCAAACGGCTTCATTATGACCTAGGATTCATATCTGAGTAATAATACTCCAAGGGCTACCAATATTATCAATATTCAGTCTTCAATTGCCACTCAATTTACACTAGAAGTCCAAAACATAATGATTCTGCAGCCTATTAGATTGTTGTGTTTTACAAGATCATATTTCACACGATGTGCTTAAACCACTCTGCTAACACACTACTATAACTTCGCATGCCATTGAAACATAACAATCAGAAAATAAGAAATGAACTTGGAAATTGACCTGATGAAGCCATGGTTATTGATATCAGCAGCAAGCAAATCCTGGACAGTGATCTCCCTATGCAGAACCCACTTGGCAATTTTCCTGTGTCTCTTATCAACCCTCGCCTCAGCCAAATACAAGAACGCTCTCGCCACCGCCAGCGTTGAAAACAAAAGCCAAACGGCCGCAAAGAGCCGCCCCGGCAGCGTCTTGAAGGCCTTGTCCCCATATCCAACGGTCGTAACCGACATAACAGACAAGTAAATAGAATCGATCCAACTCATATCCTCCATAAAACACAAAACGAGAGCCCCAACGCCAATGCACATGACCACCACACCAAGCGCCAGACCCACCTTGAGTCTGATCCTCATCCTCCCCTTAGCCACATCAACAATGTAGTCCGAAAACCCACGGTGGTTTCTATTGCCGTGGTGATGATGACTCATTTGGATTCCGGTCAAGATTATATTCTCTTGCAAGTCCAACACATAGTTAACCACCCCACTAAGCAAGATATCAATAAACCCAAAACCCACTAACACAAACACACAGGAGAACACCTTCGTCAGCCCCGTTTGCGGAGCTATGTCACCATACCCAATAGTGCACATAGTGACTATGCAGAAGTAAAAAGCATCAACAACTGGGTGTGTCTCTGTACCAGAAAACTTGTCCCTGTTGAAAGAGTATATTACAACACCGAGAGAAAGATACATGACAAGTAACACCACACCTTGCCTGATGATGGAGCTGGTTTCAGACTGTGGCTTGGGGACCTGGGCCGTCTTGGGTTTGAGGTCCCGCATGACTGCCATGGCCGGGGCGGTCTTGCATCGAGTGAGAATGCTGGGTTTGCGGGTCGGGGCATTCTTGGGTCCGGAAGAGGAGGAAGAAGAGGGTTGTGGGTCTTGGTGGATTTCATTTTGGTGTGGGAAGTGGAGGAGAATAGGGTCGGTGAGGGGAGGAGGAAGATTGAAAGAGAAATCATGGGCGTGTTCGATGATGGGTTCAAGTGGGGGTTGTTGTGGGGAGGAGGAGAGAAAAGGCTCGTTTTCCATCGGAGAAAGACAATAAGTTTTTTTGTTTGTACGGACTCTGGCAGATAGAAATGGTAGGCGCTGCTGGGTGGGCGTGGTGGGCTGTCTTCAGCTTTCTTTCAGTTTGGACTTCGATTTGTACTTGTCATTGTTTTCCAACTGCGTCATCACCGATCACGGTATTTAACCATTGTTAGCTGGATAAATTGCGAAAATGGTAGAGCCACCGAAAATTATAGTTGCATGTGAGAAACTGACAAGTAGTTCATCTTAAGAAGATGACCAGCTCTTGTGGATACCGTAGCACATTCAATGCATAGGCGTAGCTAACAAAGTTGGGGCAATCGACCTATCGACCTTTCTCAAATCTATTTATTTAGTTTAATCATTCTTAATTATTATTATTTACTGAAACGTAAATGATGTTTCTAAATTTTAAGAAAAACTCATAAATAAATTTAAAAATCTATGAATATCGATATAATGGTGAACAAGTTAATAATATAGAAAGTGGCGCTCTATCCAATTAATATTAATTCTTACCTTATTTATATGTGTTTTTAATAATATTTTCGATTTTTAATTTATCTATGAATAAACCAAATAGATATAACATGTATGTCAAAAAGAAATAACACATATGTCATATTTTTTTCACATTTCTCATGCATTTTTATTCTAGTAAGATGGTTTAATGGTCTTTCAACATTGATTATAATATAAAAGATCACAATATACTTCGACATATATATAGGTTTTCGGTAACAATTTTATTCCTGCTATTAGGATAAGAAAATTGTTGAAATCTTATGGTATTGTATTTTGAGGAATAAAAATGTGTGTCCTTACTAAAGATTGACCATAATTTTTATTTAATTTTTTCGTATATGAAATTTGATCATTCTAAGTTAGAAGTCTAGCTACGCCACTGGTACACTCTATCTTACACACTATAGTGCACACGAGTGACACGACCACAAAAGAATGCTAGGAATGAACTTGTTGCCATATTCAGACCAATAACTTACACTAACTTACATGTTCATGAGTTAGTGGTTTCATAAGTTATAAGAGTTAGTAGCTCTTTGGTTACAAGGTATTAAGGCGGGAGTTACACAAAGAATGTGGATGGTTATCTGGAGTTATAATGTCATGAGTTACGGGGGTTACATAAAGCAACATTATGGAAGAGTACTAATGAAGATTCCTCCTTAAGCCTATAAAAGAATATGTCATTTGCACATTCCATCAAGCTCATCAATATGATCCAAGATCATCCATCACAAGCATCATCTTCCAAGTTGAGAAGAGTGTCAAATCCAAGTTGAGAGTGGTAGTGTAGTTGATAGCAAAACAAGTGTGAGAGAGTGTTTTCATTCAAGTAGTGTTCTTGAAGTTGTGTATCTCTTGTGTGCTCATTCTTATAGTGGAAGTTCTTGTTGTTGATGTCCCGTGGACGTAGGCACATTGCTTAACCATGTTATATCCGGTGTTCACTTTTCTCTATCCTTTATATCTTTACATATTTATCATTTGTGGTGTTTGAGTTGTCACTTCCATTATATCATTTTTCCCAACAAAACTTTGATCGGTTACATTGGCAACATTTGTAAGTCCAAGATTATGGGCGAGAGCTCATGTTCTAACGCATGGTATTCCACATTCCTATATTATAGAGGGTAGTTCCAATCATGCTTCAAGACATGACAGAGTATCAATTGCTCTCACATGTTCAGCTTCATGGCATGAGAAACAATTTTGTATTGGTCTCGTTTTACTTATCAATGATGTATGAGATTATGCGTCTGCTATTTTTCTTTGTTACTTTTTTAATTATTAGCAAAAATATAATGTGTGGTACAAATTTGTTAAGTATGTGGGAGTACAGTGCAATAATGATAAGGATGAATGATGAGATAATGATAACAGTAAATACATGAGTAAATATTATCTTAAATATGATGTTTATTGTAGCTTTGAATGAGGTAACGGTTATAACGTTAAGTATATAATTAATATAGCAATAAGTGAGAGTAATTACAAGATTAATGGTGACTTGCTCAACAAGAATACTTGTCGGACAAGTTGCTTCTCACCTATAAATAGGTAGTGAAGCGAAGAGGTATGATATCTAATTTTCATCTATTCACCTCTTAAGTGATTAAGAGTGTTTCTAACTTGAGCATCAGAGGGTGTTTTGCAGGTACTCCCCTTCTTCCATGATGGGTCAACGGTCAAATGAACATCCTAAAAGTTCTAGGTCGACTCCTGCTCTAGTTTGAATTTCATTGGTGCATCAAAATCCTCAAAAGAATTTTTCGACATCAACAAGTGGCGCCGTCTGTGGGAAACACCTTTCCTTAATAGGTGATGGCAGGAGCTGCATCTCAATAAATCTCATTTCCATCACTAAGAACCGGGAGTGATGGATAGATGGATAATAAGTCTCAAAGATACAATTGAGTTTGGTAATGTGGAGTATCATTCTTTCCTTTAATAAACATGTTTTTTTTAATTCTTTTTGGTTTATTGAGTTTTGAGACATATTTGTGGTTGGTATTATCGAAACATGTGCAATATTGGCAACCAAGTAGATACTCAATGACAGGCTCGGAAGGATAAATATGGGGATGAATAATTATTTCGGACCCATAATGAGGACCATCGTTTCGATCTTATTACGACGGTAAAATGTCAGCAATGAAGGTACATGATTACATTCGTCAATACAGGTAACGTGACAATGATTATAATTATCTCTGAGCAATGAATAATCATTTTAAATGCACAACTATAACTATTTTGATCTTCTTTGACCTGTGATTATGAAATGACATTACGACCAGCGATTATAGTAAATGATTATGAGATTGGTGACCATACTGAATCATTATGGCTAGTAGCTCAAGTGAATTTATGTGGCCAATGGCCAAGAAGGATAAGTAGTTATTTGTCAGATTCAAAAGGAAATGGGGGAAATTATGGGTCTTACGCTGAATATGAATCTTGACCTCGAGGAAAGAATCGAGGCGGCCAGAGTCTGAGAAAAAAAATTAGGGCGGCAAGGGCCTGAGGAAATAGTTGGGCCGACCAGGGCTCGAGGAAATAGTTGAGACAAGATTCAACATTACAAATATATGAAATTTTTTTTGTGTCCAAAAAGAAAATTTGGCGGCATTGTGGGAGTAGAGAATAAATTTTGGGCAATAATGACAAGAATGAATGATGTGGTAATGACAATAGTAAATACATGAGTTAATATAACCATAAATATGATGTTTATTGCAGCTTTGAATGAGGTAATGGTTATAACATTAAGTATATAATGTTTATAGCGATAAGTGACAGTAATTATAGGATTAATAGTGACTTTCTCAACAAGAACACATGTCGGACAAGTTGGTTCTCACCTATAAATAGGTAGTGAAACGAAGAGGTATGATATCTCATTTCCATCTATTTACCTCTCAAGTGATTAAGAGTGTTTCTACTTGAGCGTCGGAGGGTGTTTTGCAGGTACCCCTCTTCTTTCATGATGGGTCAACGGTCAAATGAACATCCTAAAAGTTCCAGACCGGCTCCTGCTCTAATTTGAATTTCATTGCTGTGTCAAAATCCTCAAAAAAAATTTTCAACACCAACAAAGTCACTACAAATCAAGAGTGGTAGTTATGTCATGTTCCGTGATGTGTGATAACGACGTTTCAGGGGCTCTAACAAGTTTGCTGATTTTCTCAGTTTGATTTGCTTGACTGTGCCTTGCATCCGCATAAACTGTGGATAACAAATTTTGAAACTGCTTTGTGACGTTCAGTAAAGTTTTCAAGTCATTTTTTCTTTGTTTTGCAAAATGAAAATGGATGAAAATATGTTCGTACCTATGGCTACTTTCAAAAATGTTGGGTTTAGGTTTTTCTCGTCTTCGGTATTAAGGTACCGAACACATTTTAGGATCTCAAAAATACCATTTAAGATACTTATCCTTGTGGACCAATAAGAGTAGAGATACTACCTATCGGTAAAAATTTCTTCCACTGCACAGACTAATAAACAAAGGTACATGATGTACAGACACTTGTTCAGACTTCAAAGCGATCGATCAAACAAATTTTATGTTAACTTTGAGGTGAATGCATTCGATCTCAGCTAGACTACATCCATAATATATATATATATATATATATATATATATATATGTACGCACGACCTGTTGTAATTGAATGTACGTATAGTTTGTCATCTCTCTGGCTTCTTTATCTTTCACTATATTACATTATATTCATGCACCGCATGGCTTTCTCAGTGATCCGGTCAAGCCAAAGCCTAGTTAGCCGATCGCCACCCTTGTTTTGTCGGAAATCGACAGCTTGCCTGTCCTAAGAAGCAATGCTCTGTTTGTTTGAACTTGTGTTTGATATAAAGATAGCTATAAAGCTTATTTATTGAATACTGAAAACAGGCTTTTATAGAGCCATTACATGCAGGAATGAGGAAGATCTAATCCACGATCTGTGTGTGGTTCTACAACTACGGAAGAACAATTCAAAAAACGTAACAAACCCTACAGACTAGGGTTTTATTCCAACTAAGTAGCTAACAAGCTCTGACTTGATCCTTACGTAACCGAAAGCTAACGAACTTTGACTTGATCCATGAGTAACCGATAGCTCCAACAATTCCTCCCTTAAACTGTGCTGCTTCCAGCACAGTTTACTTGAACACTGCACATCCCAAGCTGCTCTTTTAATTTCAGAAACGACTCCAGCTTTAACGGCTTTGTCATAATATCTGCAAGCTAGTCCTTTGATCCACAATGCACTAACTCTACCACTCCATCGTTAGCTAAGTCTCGAAGGAAGTGATAACGAACATCTATATGCTTACTCCTGCCATGCCGAACAGGATTCTTCAAGAGTTTAATGGTTGAATTATTGTCACAGAGTATAATGCACTTACTTTGTTCAAATACAAGCTTTCTAAGCACACGCTTCATCCACACACTTTGACAAGCGCAAGCAGCAACAATAATGAACTCTGCTTCAGTAGTGGATAGTGAGACCACTGGCTGTTTCTTGGAACTCCAAGCCACAGCTCCTGAGTTTAACTTGAAAACATGCCCTGAGGTACTTCTGGGATCATTGAGGTCGCCAGCATAATCACTGTCCGAATGGGCAAGCATGCTTTCTTGTCCTCCATTCTTGTAAAATATTCCCAATTCAGTTGTTCCCTTCAGATACCTGAAAACTCTCTTCACTGCTTGTTGATGCAACACATTAGGTGCCTCCATGAATCGAGCCATCAAGCTCACTACATACATGAGATCAGGCCTTGTTGCAGTCAAGTACATAAGACTACTTACCATCTGTTTATAGATAGTACGATTAACCCTTGTACCCTCTTCATCTTTCTCAAGCTTGCTTCCAGGAACGATAGGATTTTGTTTGGTCTAGAATTTGCAGTCCTTCAAACAACCGGCTTGTAAATTTGTGCTAGGCGTGCCAGTACCTTTGGGTTAGGTACAACCTTGAAGTTGGATGCTGTCTGCTTCCCTCTTCTGACTTCTTCTCACAGCGACCGTGACAGACGCCGATCTTCTTCCTTTGTGCTGGGTTCTCTTTATAGACCTACAAGGGAAAAGTCCCTCTAGGATTTTTCTCCAACCCTTGTGGGTGGCCGAATCTTACTTAGTATGCTATGAAACTAAGCAGCGGGTATCAAGATATGCAGGATATGGACTGGCGAACGGATTCTCCAGAACTGGTTGCGGGAGTAAACACTGCTCAACGGATCGAACAGGGGAGTAGAGAGATTTCAACGGATTGAAACCTGTTAGACTTAACGGATTAAGTCCCTTGTGCAGCTTGACGGATCAGGCTACGGTTGCTGACGGATCAGGCTTGGTTGCTCCGGAGAGGCTTTGAAGACTTTCGCGTGGCGAAGTTGTTGTCTGTTTGTTGATAGATGTAGTTCTTTTTTTCTCTTGCACCTCAACCCCTTTATATAGTGAATACTAGGGTAGATGTTTCCTTGTGAATCAAGGCATGGCCTCAACTAATCCTTCTTGTAGTGCAAGACAAACTCTTAAAGCCCAATCATGTAAGCCCAACACTATTCTGGTGGTAACTTATCCTCCTGCAACCACGTGTCTAGTTTCTTATAATACTCTCGCGAACGCTTTTCCAACCGCGAACGTATTTTGCAAACACACGCCCCGCTTCGCGAGCGCGTTTCCCCCTGCGAACAAACTATCCCCTTTCGCAAGCGTGCTTTATTTCTGTGCTCCTTGCGAGCGCTTTTGACTCTCCAAGCGTCCTCTGACCTTCTTGACTGCAGGCATCGGTCCACTTGCCTTTCTATAAATGGGCTTTTTACTTCTGGATCTAACATTGCCCCCCAGTTCTTGAGATTAAGCCCGTTTGCGAAAATCGAAAAGAGCTATACCTTGGCATTGATTTAAACAAAAGCAAACGTCTTTTCATTGTCAAACTCCTCAGAACACTCAACCATCATTTCCCTCTGCAACTCTTTTCAAACCTTCCTGAGATAATCCGCCGCCGCTCCTACTTCCAAACCAATGGCACCCAAACACGCCTTCTCTGCTGTGAAAACCTCACCCAGAACCCCTTCTGAGCATGAAGCTCTAAACTTCGTCCAAGCCATGGCTGGCCTCCGACCTGCTCCAAAACACAAGGGGTCTTGGTTGAAAGTTAAGATTGATCAAACCTGCGACCTGGGTCCTTGGGTCGATGTTTTCCCAAACCCACTTGAACTGCCTTACCGTCAACATGCATCCAGAATTCCCCCTTTAATCTTTCGCAAGGAAGAAGCTTCCTTCGTCGACTGGCAGAAGTCAGACGCCCAGACCAGATTTGGGCAGTGGCCGAACACCAATGACGCCGAGATCCAGTGGTACCAACAACGCCGCAGTAAAGACCTTGAACGATGGCAGGCCGTTGGAATCGCCGATCCTATTGACCTCTTCTTCTCCCTGAAGTCTGGCTGCAACAGAGCTCCCCTGGCAGCAGCAGTCTGCTTCTGGGACACTTCTTCAAACACCTTCCATCTCCCCGCAAGCCCAATGGGTATCACCCTGCTGGATGTGTATACAATTACCGGGTTTCCATTCGCCAACGCACCAAGTCCTCTCAACGACCTTGCTCTGGAACATCAAATCCCCTCTGATCAGCCTCGCCCCAACTCATACACCGCGTGGGTCAGTCACTATGGGAGTACTGACGATGATTTAAGCGGCCTAGCATTTCTGGAATTCTGGCTACTCAAATATGTTGAATGTAGCGCCACCAACAAACCCACCTTCGCCTGGGCCAGAACGGCTGAGCTACTTTACAATGGTATCCCTCTCAACCTCTTAGAGCTAGCCACTGGATTACTATATAGGTCACTACACTTTCTATCCTTGGAGCCCTTTAAACACAGATCTGTTAGCGGTCCTCTTTGGATTTTGGACTTGTGGCTTCAAACCTATTTCTCTGTTTTCCGTTCTTCTTCTATCACCAGTTTCCTGAAAGATAAGGTTTTAGGCCAAACCATTGTGTCCGCTCCACATCCTCCAGCCATTAGCTATTCGCGTTGTTTCCACTATCTGTATAGTATGGAAAGCCTGCCTTCGGATTCTATTACCATTATCATCAGACGAATATACCCTTCTCTTGTAAATGAAGGTTTTATTCTCAGCAATCGCCACAACGTCCTGCAGCTCTTTTTCTTTCTACGCCTCCTTTCCAATCGCGACCTCAAACTACCAGGGAGAGCCGGAGTAGAAATCTATGCCCCCAACATCTTCGCGAGACAATTTGGAATGTGCCAAAGCATTCCATATCCCCCATTGGCTAGCCGCAACCATTTCACTTCGTGGCGAGAAACCTATAATGCTGGGACTGATCCTGATTCCATTCCCTCCAGCTTCAAAGACGTCATTCAGCCTGTCAACACCTATCCCCTTGGCGGAGTACGTCTGAGCTTCGCGTCTACTAATGAGTTCACTAGGTGGTGGACCTCAATCAACGAGGGCAAATGGAATCCAGACCACCTATCTGTGTTTAGACAGATTTTCCAGCCATATCAGAAACAATTCCGCCATGCCGAAGACTTGGTTGTTTTTGCCATCGACGGCCCTCGCCAAAACGTTGATCCTTCCTTGGTTCCTGAGGTGCGAACAGAAGTACCTCCTGCCCCCAGGTATTTTAAACTCTTTTAACTATAATGATCAACTCCCTGATCTATATACCCTTCTAACCAACTTCTTTCCGTGCAGCGTCCTCAAAGAATCAAGAAGCATGCGAACAAAATTGGTGTTCGCCCTCTCAAAAGGTCCAAACCAAGTCTTTCTACAGAAGAAGCCGTTCCTCAACCCCAGGTATGGGTTCATTTACTTTGAAAGCTCGTATGCTTATATAGCCAAGTCAACTAACCCTCTGATTGTCTTTCAGGTGGATCGGCCTATGCAGTCTAGTCCTGAAGCTGCGCGATCCCCCGAGGAATGCAGTCAACAACCTACTGCTTCTGGTGCTCCGAATCTGACTGTCCTGGCTGAAGTAACCTCTGCTGAGGCCCAAAAGGCAGCTCCTCCCTCAGCTAACCTGGACACTGGGACTCCTACTGAAGCAGATCAAGAGGTACTGTTCCGCTAACCCACTCAATTGGAAATATTTCAATGAACTTGAGCTCAATTGTGCTTCTGTCGTTTCAGGGACCGATTCCTGTATTTGAAGTTAGCTCTTCCTCCGAGTCAGTTGCTTCTCCGATCCTGGATACTATGATGGGAGAGGTCTTTAGTGAAAGTGCTAAGCTCGTTCCTATCCAAACTGTTGCTGCGAATGAGCCAATTCCCCGCGAGACAATTTCCTGTTCGCCTCAGAGAATAGTGACTGATATTCCTGCGAACGAAATTCCCCCTGCGAACGCAGTCTCTCTTGCGAACGAAACTGCTATCGCGAATGCTGATCGCGCGAATGATATTGTTCAACCAGTACTTCAACCGGTGATCCCAACTGAAACTGACCCAAAGGTAACAATTTTTACTTTGCAGCTTCTGTTTGTATTCTTACAAACACTTATTGTTTCTTTACTTGCCAGATTCCGGAGAATCTTTCAATGACCTCCTCTCCTGATCATGCTACACCTTCCCTCATCGAGCAAGTCCCTAATGCTGGATCCTTTTCAAGCAAACCAATCCATTGCTGATGCGACATTGTTCCTCCGCAACCTGGAGCACGAGGATCTTCTCCACCCACATACTAGGATCCAAATTGAAGATGCCATTCGTATCCTTCGAGTTCAAGCTGACGAAAGACTCTTGAAGAAATTGCGGCGTCTATGGGAATTCACAACCAATGCTGCAACCTTGTCTGAGCGTGCCAGAGCCACACGATTGGAGGCTCCTCAGTATCATCAACAGAAAGAGAAGTTCCAAGCTGAACGGGTTGCCAAAGCCAACAGTCTTGCTAAACTTGTCCATAACGCGACCCAGCTGCTTCCTAACCGACTTGCTGAGCTCAAACGTCAAAAAGCTGAGATTGAGGCCCAGCTAGCAATTGTCGAAGAGGAAGCCCAGAACAACTTAGACGCCTTGGAGCAAGAGAAGAATTCCTATCAGACTCTTCAACAAATGATCAACCAGGTGGACGACAGAATCGAAGATTCCCTAATCAACGAAGAGAATATCCAAAACGCCCTTGACACTGCTTTAGCGAATATCAAGCACATTAGTAAATTTATTTAACTGGCTATCTGTTCTGACTTTGTTCGTGAGTATTATTCTGACTGCAGAAGATCTTTTCAAATTGATTCCATATCCTTGACCTCTCGAAAACCGTCCCCAACTTTAACTGCAACGTCGCACCATTAACTTACGCATTTACCGCATTCAACTAACACAGCACGCGTGATAAATGCTTGACCAATGAACGAACAGCAAACCATTCAGTTCCCTTCGGTGAAAACCTAGCGTTTCGCCTATAAATATTGATCAACTCCTTTCATCACCTTCAACAACCAAGAACATGTATTCTCCTTTCAGTCTCAAAGCAGTTCCACCAGACCTTTTTCTTCAAACTTCCTGTCCTCTAGGCTTCACAACCCAACCTCAAATCCTGGGTAGGATTCACAACCTAACCTCAGGAATAAGATCTGTTGCGCCCAGCCCTAAAGTCGCATCAAAGTGCATCACTGGAACCAAATTCCACTTGATGAGGGGATTGACTTCTGGTATTGGACCGAAGAAGGCTTCTGTGCCGACAGGATTCCTCTTGTCGAGCCTCTTCCGCGCCAGGTCAGACCAAGTTGCTTCTACTCCCATCACCGTCGACTTGCTTTCAACAAGCTGGCCGCGCAAGGTGGAAGATGAAGCAAAACCTGTAACAGTTTGAAGAGAGACTTTATGAAAGGAGTTGTAATAGCTCTTTCTTCAAGCAGCTCTGTTCTTGTTCAACACTGTATTTGTTGCAATCAGTTCTTGTTCAACACTGTATTTGTTGTAATGTATCCATGAATATTATGCAATAAATACAAATTGTTTATGTTCAATGTATAAACCACAGGTGTTGGTTCAAAATAAATTAGGGCTTGAAAAACACAACTTGTTCTTCCCAAAAATTGTCGAAAATTTCGAAAAATTTCGGAAAACCACATTAACTGGTTTGTATATCTATGGTGCCCCCCAGTTTTATCATGTGCACAAAAAGCCAAAACCTCAAACAGGTTAAGCGTTAAGCAACAGGAATGAAACTGACGAGATCCCAGTTCTGTGAACGAGACCCTAAGGCTCTAAACTCTGCCCCCTTGCTGGCAAACAGGCTGCTCTGTGGTCTGTGGCGGCAAAGGCTCGTCAGAAGCCCAAACACTTGGAAAATACTGTTTCAGATGCCTCCCATTAATAGGGTTATTATGGACTTCTCCATCCAAATTTCGCAAATAATAAGCACCTTTACCCACGATCTGGTCAATCACAAAAGGCCCCTGCCACGTAGGCGACCACTTACCCCTGCCGCGAACATGTTCGCCAAAGGGAAGTACTGCTTTCCAAACCAAATCGCCAACTCCAAAACTTCTGCCACGTGTCCTGGCATCATATGCGCGAGCAACTCGTTGTTTTTCAACCATTATATGATCTAAGGCTTCCATACGAGTAGTATCCAACTGTTCATGCTCTTGAAACATGGCCTGAACGTAATCCTCCCCTACTAACTGATGTTGTTCGCGAACCCTTAAGGAATTGACATTTATCTCCATGGGTAAAACTGCATCATGCCCAAACATCAAGGCATAGGGTGTGGTTCCTGTAGGTGACCGCTTAGATGTTCGATACGCCCACAGAGTATGATCAAGCTCATTATGCCAATCTCTAGGATTATCAATCAACATCTTTCGTAAAATATTGATTATGACTTTGTTACTAGCTTCAGCTTGTCCATTCGCCTGAGCATAATATGGTGTGGAATGCAGAAACTTAATCCCATAATCAGTGATGAAGTCTTCAGTTTCTTTTGCTAGAAATGCTGCCCCCCTGTCTGCGACTAAACACTCTGGAATACCATACCTGCTAATGATGTTGCTGAAGATGAAGCTGCAAACTGTACGAGCAGATGCATCTTTTAAGGGTACAGCCTCCACCCATTTTGTAAAATAATCGGTTGCTAACAGGATGAACTTATGCTGCTGAGACGAAGCTGGATGAATAATTCCTATAAAATCCAATGCCCATCCTCTTGCTGGCCAAGGTTTAATAATGGGTTGCATGGACACATCTGGAACATGCCGCACTGGTCCATGCGCTTGACACTCTTGACATCCTTGAGCAAAGGCAATGCAATCTTTCAAGATTGAAGGCCAAAAGTAACCATAACGACGGATCAGCCACCTCATCTTTGGTCCAGCCTGGTGCGAACCACACACTCCTAAATGTACCTCTCTCATTACTCGCTTAGCTTCCTTTCCAAAGATACACCTAAGATCAACTCCATCCTCTCCTCTGCGTAGGAGTTCGCCACCTCGTAGCACATAGTTAGTGGCAAAGTATCTGACTTGTCTATCCACTGGAGTAGATGGATTATCCAAGTAATCAATAAGTGGTTGACGCCAATCTGTATCGATAGCCTCTATCGTAGCGACATACCATTCATCCGCGTCTACCCTCCGAGCCATGAAAGAAGGTAATGTCCTCCTTTCCACCTTCAAAATCCGCTCGCAGACCCCATCAGCCAAAGTTATGCCAGTGGCAATTTGTGCCAATTCATTCGCCGCAAAGTTGTGTGCCCTTGGGATGTAATCTAGAGTGACATCACTGAATTGCTCCAGCAGTTCTATAGCCCTTTCCCAAAATGGAACCAAAGTGAAGGTTGTGCACTTATATGCTCCCTTAAGCTGATTGATTACCAACAAAGAGTCGCCGAAAACACTTACCACTGTTGCCCCCATTGCGAGCAACATTTCCAATCCGATTATGAGTGCCTCATATTCAGCCTGATTGTTGGTGCATTTCAACTCTAGTTGGAAAGAATACGCATGACGAGCCCCCAGAGGACTTACCAGAGAAATCCCAGCGCCTGATAGACTCTCGGTGCTGCTCCCATCAAAGTATAGCTCCCAGGGCTGCAGAAGAATGGCCACCACGTCTAACTCTCTGTACTGTAAGTCTTGATTTACTGGATGATGAAGCAGGAAATCCGAAACCGCCTGTCCGGTTTGTGCCTTCAAAGGTGTATATTGTAATGAGAACTCAGACAAAGCTAACACCCATTTACCAATTCGACCCCTAAGAATGGGTCTAGTTAACATGTATTTCACCAAGTCTGTCTGTGCCACAACTACCGTTGTGAAAGATAACATATAATGGCGTAATTTGCAACCGGCGAAATACAACGCGAGGCACAACCGTTCCATGTCACTATATCTGGTTTCTGCATCTATCAACGTCCTACTAAGGTAATACACAGCATGCTCAACCACTTTATCATCATCTTGGCGTTCATCTTGTGCTAAAAGTGCAGCAATGGATGTTTCACATGCTGAAATGTAGAGCTTCAAAGGGTGACCAGGCCGTGGAGGCATCAGAACTGGCGGTGAAGTAAGATACTGTTTTATCCTGTCAAACGCTTCCTGGTGACTTGTTTCCCAACGAAATTCTGCATCAGCCCTCAACTTTAACAGAGATGTAAAGGGTTGAACCTTTCCTGCTGAATTCGAGATGAACCTGCGTAAGAAGTTAATCTTTCCTAGTAACTGCTGCAATTCCTTCTTGTTAGTTGGAGCTGGAGCTTCCATTACCGACTTGACTTTGTCCGCTGGAATCTCGATACCACGCTGATGAACCACAAACCCTAAGAAGTCGCCTGACTGAACCCCAAAGACACATTTAGCTGGGTTCATCCTAAGTTTATGTTTTCGCATCCTTATGAAGACCTTTCGTAAATCTTCTATGTGATCTGCCTTAATCTTGGACTTCACTACCACATCGTCAATATAAACCTCCAATATCTTCCCCAATATGTCATGGAAGATAAGGTTCATCGCCCTTTGATATGTGGCACCAGCATTCTTAAGCCCAAAAGGCATGACTTGGTATTCGAATGCTCCTGTAAATCCTGGACATCTGAAAGCCGTCTTGTGCTTGTCTTCTTCCTCCACAGGAATCTGGTGATATCCTGCGGTTCCATCCATGAACGATAACAGCTCATGCCCTGCCACTGCATCAACTAGCATGTCTGCCATTGGCATAGGATACACGTCCTTAGGTGTGGCAGTATTTAGATTCCTGTAATCCACGCACACCCTCATCTTACCATTCTTCTTTCTGACTGGTACTATGTTAGATAACCACTTGGCATACTTTGCAGGTCGAATAATTCCCGACTTAAGCATCTTTTCCACCTCTTCCTTAACTGAAGCCGCTGTATCGGCATGCATTCGCCTGGGTTCTTGCCTGACTGGCCTGTAACCATCCATGATTGGTAGTTTGTGACAAACTAACTCTGGTGCTAACCCAGGCATGTCCTCGTATTTTTCTGCGAAGCAATCCTTGTACTCGTGAAGTAGCTCAATGAGCTTCTGTTTTTGTTCAGGTTCCAAATACATACTTATCCCAACCTCTATTGATTCCTCTAGGGTCCCCAGGTTGACTTTCTCTACTGGATCCTTGACCTTAGGTGGAGTATCATCCAAGGCTGCCGGAGCTGCCTGGATAATCTCCTCCTCTTCCTCGTCATATTCCAAAACATCATCATTAACGCACTCTACTGCTGCCACCTGTTGGTAAGCCTCTTGCTCTTGCCTAAAAATAGATAATCTCTGGTGCAGGGAAGCGTAGGCTTCCAACTCCTCCTTGCTGAGTTGTGGCTTCATTGATTGTTTTGGGGTAAAACCATGGAGATTGGTCTACTGGCGTCTGCTTGAAGTTGCGCCAATCCCCATTGCGTAAGCTCAGTGGAGGTCACCCCATACGGATGTCCTTTCTTTGTGATACCACTGACTCTTAAAGGCCTCATGTCTTCACTGTAATAACTTGCATCAACGAAGCAAGCTGCTACTGAGAACGGTCTAGGATCGACCTTGATTATTTCAGACTCATCAGTCTCTGGGTTCCAGATAGCGAGCTCTTGATGGAGTGATGATGGAACACAACCGGCTTGATGAAGCCAATCTCTGCCCAAGATCATAGTATAAGGAGCCGTGCACTCAGCCACGAAGAAAGTCTGATACATCTCTGATGGGCCAACCCTAATTTTTAGTATCACCACACCAAGTGTCTGAGCTATGTTTCCAGCAAAACTCTTTACCTTCATCTTGCTCTCTAGAATTTTCTCCTTCGGAACCTGAAGGTAATTCATGGTCTGTACGGTAAGGACACTTACAGCAGCCCCTGTATCCACCAATATCCTACTGACCCTTTTGTCCATCATGTCAGCAGACACGTACAATGGTCGCAAATGTTGCTTCATGGCGAATGTGGGTTTGGAGAACAAAACGTATTTCCTTCTCAACTCAGGGTCCATGTCCTCTTTATCCTTCTTTACAGCAAGCTCTTCTCTGCGAACGGATGACTCTGCTCCAGTTTCATCTTCCGACATGTTGAGGAAGACTTCAGACGAAATTGGCTCATCCAATGCGTACATAGAAGGTAAGACATACACCATATTGCAATAAGTGTTTGCCTCTGGAGCTGATACCACAGCTTTGGTTGTCACGTAAACCTGAGCAGATTCAGATTGGTCTGAGCTCATCTCACCATGCTCGTTTTCCACGTAAAGCACGCTGCATGGCAAACTTTCGTCCATGCCCCCGGTTTCTTCTTCATCTTCCTCCATATCATCTTCTATGACTCGAGGTGTATCGACTTCTGATTCTTCTTCTGCACGGGCAAATGCTTCAGCCATCTGCTTTACTAAAGAAACCTCTGGAACAGGTTTCTGTTGCTCAACCTCAATTATAGGTTCAGCCTTATCTGTTTCTCGAGACCCCTGATCCTGACGCTGAACTGCTTTTGGTCTCCATTCGAACTTTGTTTTCGACGTCTCCCTCATGTCTTCGTTCTTAGGACCTTCTGATACCCTAACCCTTTTTGCCGGAGACGTCTCAGGTGTCTTAGTACAGGTGGAAGTAGATATTTTACCCACCACCTTTTGACCTACCCGCGACCAGACTGATTCTCGCGTATCTTGACTTTTGTCGGCGCCCACCCTTGACCATACAGACTTTCGTTCGCCGCTATTTTCTTCTCGCGAGACCCTCTTCTGTTCGCTATTTTTGGTGGTAGAAGTCTCGGAGGTCTCGCGAACGTTCCTGATAGGACAAAAAGGTTTAGCTGACAATAAATCCAGCTTCCGCCTTAACTGTTCCGGAGTCTCCCTGATTTGATCTGGGCTGACTAGACCCTTATCCAAAGCCTCCAAAAGCCTCTTGGTTTTACCATATCTTCGCTGCACGTTCCTAGTCTGAGTAGGCGTAGCTTCTACCACCTTTCCTTTTTCTCTGACCATCCAGACGTTGTCCTTGAGGATATTCCGGGAAGCTGGTGGTATGTAAGGCCTAGTTACTACATCCTGCGGGTAGACCACTGGCTTTTTCTGCTCCATTCTTGCCTGGCGTAACCGCAAGTAGAGGTTGGAATCCCTCTGACTAGGACTTGCTGATCTTCTCATCTGCTTTGGACTGTGTGGCTGATACGCTTCAGGGGGTGTAATAACAGTACTCTTCTGCTCCTGTTGTGGCTCTTCAGCAATGCCACACTCAGTTTTGCACCTATCACACAACATGACTACTGATGCACCTGCTCTTGATTCTTTCCGCTTGACCACCTCTGTTTCTCCATCAATAGTGCTCAGGTCAAGCGTCAGTTTTCTGCTACCCCGAGCCACATCAACCACGGCCACATCTGCTACCGCTGGATCACAAAAGGGTGATTGACCCCTCATTGATCCACTGTTGTATCTGATCTTTGAGCTGCATGCACTGAGAAGTCTTGTGAGTCCACAAATTATGAAACTTACAATAGGTCTTACCAGCTATTGCTTCTTCTGGGGGGTAGACTCCCCATGGGATGGCCACCTCGTTGGCCATAATCAGCTTGTTCAGGATAACATGAGCCCTACTAGCGTCGTAAGTGTACTCTTTGAACTTTGGTCTTGCTGGTGGCGGCTTCTCCTTCTTTCCATCACATGGCACTAAGTCAGCCATATTGATTGTGGGAAAAGGATCGATGTCCACCCAAGCCGCAGTCTTTTCTTCATTCGCTCCGAGCTTTCCCTCGTTAATCCAAGTCTGGATAGTGTCTTTCAAGCGAATGCACTCTGATGTGTTATGGTTCCAGAGATTATGGAACCTGCAGTACTTCTTTCCCTTGAGCTGTTCCTGTGTAGGGGGAGGTCCAAAGTCATTCCTTACCTTCCCCAATGCCGTCAAATCCTCCAAAATCTCCGGTGCCTTGTGTGCATTATATGTATAAGATTCGTACTCCGGCTTGGCAAACGCGGCGAACGAGATCTTTACTGGCTCCTTAGACATTTTTAACACCTGGGACTTGATAGGCTGTCTGCCTGCTAACTCTACTGCAGCGACTTCTTCCTCATAACCCATCATGTATGGGTCAGCGTAGGGCATAGCTTGCGGGGCCGAATAGTAGGGATCCATATGAGAATATATTGCCCCCACAGTCTTGTGCCTTGCTGGAGGCATTCTGGGCCTCAGCGTTCCTGGGATGAGAGCCAAGTTGTTCCTGGAATTGTTAGCGTCCTCGTCAAGCTCATTCAGGAAGTACTGGTAACTGCCAACCCTGTTCATTAGGTCAGCCATGCTAGAGAACACTCCATCGTGGTGTTTTGCTCTCTACCTCTTCTCCAACCCTCGAATTGCAATTTTGATCAAGTCAGGCTCTGGGATTGGAGTTTTGCACTTGGCCTGCTGAATCTTGAACCTCTTGAGGAACTCTACAGATGACTCCATAGGTTGCTGATACATAGCTGTCAAAGAAGACAAGTCAACCTCTGGTTCCACCGTTCCAAATGTGGTTCTAAACATGGTTTCCATCATGTTCCAGTCAGGGACCGATCTTGGTATCAGCTTGGTGTACCATGTCAGTGCTGACCCCGACAATGAGGCCCCGAACGTGCGTAACTTAAAAACAGTGTCCGCACCATATGGTCCACACTCGCCTGTGAATCTTGCGATGTGGGTGGCTGCATCTTCAGATCCTTCTCCTGAGAACGAAGTGAATCTTATCTGTCGATAATGTTCTGGCCATGGGCTTTCAGCCACCCATTCTGGATACGGATGTGCGTATGCAGTGTTCACAGCAACGACGGGAGTTGCCCTTATTGCCTCCTGTATCATATTCTGGACTGCATCCCAGTCCAGCTGAGGTCTCCTTTGATTAGGTGTTGGCGAACGACGTGGTTGCTGCCTTGGAGCCCTCTGTCGTCCTCTAGCCCCTCCAGGGTTCTGATTATTGTGCACCGCTAATTGGTCATCACCCAAACGAAGTGGGCCAAATCCCTCTCGGTGCACAGTTCTTCTATCCACCTGGTGATCGACCTCTTCTAGCAACTCTTCTTCCGGAGGTTGTTGGCGGATAAGCTGTTCAGTTCTTATGGCATTTAAAGCCTCCATGAACATATCCATCCTCTTATTCAGCGCTTGCTGATTCTCGTTCATCTTAGTTGCTAGGTCTGTATACCTCAGGTCTTGAATCTCGGCCTTTTTGTCCTGCTGCCGGGCTCGATCGCGGACCTCCTGGAAACCTTTAGTCAGGTTATCCAATGATGAGCTCAATGCTCCAACGTGCTCAACAAGGTTTTGTGACTGACCTTCGTTAGCCATGGCACCAAACTTGCTAATGGCTTGTTCTGTAGATAGTTTTCTACAATGAGCCGAGTTATGTGGCCTTGCGATTATGTGTTCTGGTTTGGAACACGAAGGATATTCCTTTCGATATTCGCTGAAGCCTGTAATCTTGACACGGTCCCACTGGGCGTGCCAGATGTTTGGTCTAGAATTTGCAGTCCTTCAAACAACCGGCTTGTAAATTTGTGCTAGGCGTGCCAGTACCTTTGGGTTAGGTACAACCTTGAAGTTGGATGCTGTCTGCTTCCCTCTTCTGACTTCTTCTCACAGCGACCGTGACAGACGCCGATCTTCTTCCTTTGTGCTGGGTTCTCTTTATAGACCTACAAGGGAAAAGTCCCTCTAGGATTTTTCTCCAACCCTTGTGGGTGGCCGAATCTTACTTAGTATGCTATGAAACTAAGCAGCGGGTATCAAGATATGCAGGATATGGACTGGCGAACGGATTCTCCAGAACTGGTTGCGGGAGTAAACACTGCTCAACGGATCGAACAGGGGAGTAGAGAGATTTCAACGGATTGAAACCTGTTAGACTTAACGGATTAAGTCCCTTGTGCAGCTTGACGGATCAGGCTACGGTTGCTGACGGATCAGGCTTGGTTGCTCCGGAGAGGCTTTGAAGACTTTCGCGTGGCGAAGTTGTTGTCTGTTTGTTGATAGATGTAGTTCTTTTTTTCTCTTGCACCTCAACCCCTTTATATAGTGAATACTAGGGTAGATGTTTCCTTGTGAATCAAGGCATGGCCTCAACTAATCCTTCTTGTAGTGCAAGACAAACTCTTAAAGCCCAATCATGTAAGCCCAACACTATTCTGGTGGTAACTTATCCTCCTGCAACCACGTGTCTAGTTTCTTATAATACTCTCGCGAACGCTTTTCCAACCGCGAATGTATTTTGCAAACACACGCCCCGCTTCGCGAGCGCGTTTCCCCCTGCGAACAAACTATCCCCTTTCGCAAGCGTGCTTTATTTCTGTGCTCCTTGCGAGCGCTTTTGACTCTCCAAGCGTCCTCTGACCTTCTTGACTGCAGGCATCGGTCCACTTGCCTTTCTATAAATGGGCTTTTTACTTCTGGATCTAACAGATTTTTCACATAATTGCAATGCTCCATTTCGAACCTCTTGAGTACTTCATTAGCATACTTCTGTTGACTTATAAAGATCCCAACAGAGCTTTGTATCACTTCTACGCCAAGGAAGTATTTCATGCAACCGAGATCAGATATGTCAAACTCTGCCTTCATTGAGCTTTTGAACATTTCAAACATTTGTTCATTGTTCCCTGTAAAGATGAGATCATCAACATATAAGCTCACCACCAGTATCCCTCCATGACCATCTCTCTTAATGAAGAGTGTATAGTCACTAAGGCATCTCTCAAACCCTTCCTTGATGAAGTAGGATTCAATTATACTAAATCAGGCTCGTGGAGCTTGTTTGAGCCCGTAAAGTGCTTTGTTCAATCTGTACACTTTACTTTCTTCACCCTTCACTTCATACCCCAGTGGCTGTTCCACAAACACTTCCTCTTTGATGTCACCATGCAAAAATGCACTTTTAACATCAAGTTGATAAACTTTCCATCCTCTACTGGCTGCAAGGGCAAGTATTACTCAGATTGTATCCCATCAAGCCACAGGATTGAATACCTCAATGTAGTCGATACCACCCCTATCTTCTTTGCTCCTTTTGGTAGCTCGGTTAGCTCCCAAGTACCATTCTTTTCTATTGATTGAATCTCCTTGTCCATGGCTTCTTTCCAGGTTGGACTCTTAGCAGCTTCTTCAAAGGATGCAGGCTCATCTGAGGCAAACATAGCAAGTTATTGCATCTCCAAGGACAGTTGTTGTACTTCATCTTCTTCTTCTTCTGAAAGACCTTCACCACTCTCATAGTTCTTCATCCAAACTGGTTGTCTTCTTCTCCTCCCTTGAGCTAGTCCTGACACATTTCTTCCTTCATTCTCTTCTTCTCCTCCAGTGACTTCTTCCCTTTCTTTTCCTTCATCTTCCCAAGCTAGAACATCATCCTGAGGTTCTTTACCCGTTTTTCCCCAACTCCATTTCTCTTCTTCTTGAAAGACTACGTCTCGGCTTATAACAATCCGTTTGGACTCTGGATCATACATCCGAAAGGCTTTGGATTCTTCACTCACCCCAAAGAACACCCATCTGAAACTTTTGTCATCAAGCTCCCTCCTTTTTGCATCAGGTATGTGAACATGTCCTATGCATCCAAACACCTTGAAGTGCTCTACTAAAGGCTTGATTCCACTCCACGCCTGCTCAGGTGTTTTGTCTTGAATAGCTGAAGTAGGACATCTATTAAGTACATGCACTGCCCAATTTACTGCCTCTGCCCAATATTCTTTAGGAATCTCCTTTGCATTCAACATACATCGCACCATGTTCATTAGGGTTTGGTTTATTCTTTCTGCAACTCCATTTTGTTGTGGAGAATAAGCTGCAGTGAGTTGGCTACCAATTCCATTTGAACTGCAAAAGCTGTTGAATTCAGCAGAGGTAAACTCTCCACCTCTATCAGTACGCAGACAGCGAATGTAGTTTCCTGTCTCCTTTTCTACCATGCGTTTAAATCTTTTGAACACAGTAAATGCTTCTGACTTTGTATGCAAGAAGTAAGTCCATATCTTACGACTATGATCATCAATGAGGGTAAGTATGTACCTTTTATGACTGTTTGACTCTGGAGTAATTGGTCCACATATATCCGAATGTATCAGCTGCAATGGTTGATTAGCTCTCCACAAGCTATTCTTAGGAAAAGAGTCACGATGTTGCTTTCCCACAACACAATTGGTGCATAGTTTGGAGCTAGCCTTCAGCACTAGTAACCCTCTGACCATCTTTCTATATGCTAGGGTTCGCAGCCCTTTCATGTTGAGATGACCAAACCTAGCATGCCAAAGATTCGTAATCAAGTCCTCTGAAGAAGCTTGAAAATAGGACAGTCTTGAGGAATTTGTAGGCATGGCAACAAGTAACACAAACATTCTGTTTGCTGACATGTTTGTCTGCATAATCAATCCCTTCATTGGATGATAGATCTTGCAGACATTCCCTTGAATTAGAACAGCCAGATCCTTCTCCTGAAGTTGTCCAATGCTGAGCAGATTATTTTTGAGTTCAGGAATGTAGAATACTTCTGTAATTACTTGAGTTCTACCATCAACTTGTATTTTGACATTTCCTTTCCCCATGACATCCATTTTTGAATCTTTTCCTAGCTTCACGGAGTGTCTGAAGTTGTTATCCATCCCAATGAACCACTGTTTTTCTCCACTCATGTGGTTAGTGCAGCCTGAGTCCAAAAACCAGATCTCTTCTTTCTTCAGGTCATGTGTCTTGACGTATGACATGAGCAGCATTTCTTGATCTTCATCCAGCTCTACATACTCAGCATAATTGGCATAGCTAGGACATTCATATTGGAAATGTCCTAACTTGTGACACCTCCAGCACTGCACTGTAGCTTTGTTAAGAGCTCTTCCTCGACCCCTTCCTCTGCCTCAGAAGCCTGCACGACCTCTACCTCTTCCACCAAACGTATATTCTTCCTTTGCATCAGATCTTCCATCTCCTGTGACTTTCAGTGCCTGTTCTTCCACACTGCTCTTCCGAAACTTCTGCTCATGGACCAATATTGAGCTTTGTAGTTCATCCACAGAAAGACTATCAATGTCTTTTGACTCCTCTATGGAACACACAATGTAGTTGAACCTTTCTGTAAGTGTTCGAAGGATTTTCTCAACTATCTTCACGTCTTGCATGTCTTCGCCTGCATTTCTCATGTCATTTGCCACCAGCATTACCCTTTAGAAATATTCACTTACTGTCTCTCCAGCTTTCATCTCTAGGATCTCAAACTCTCTTCGAAGTGTCTGAAGTTGGGCCCTTTGGACTCGAGCACTCCCTTGATACTTCCTTTTCATGGAGTCTCATAGCTGTTTGGATGTATCTTTCTGAATGATGGTTTTCAAAATAGATTTGTCGATTGATTGGAACAGATAATTCTTCGCCCTCAGGTCCTTCAGCTTCTGATCCTCCAAGGTCTTACGTAGTGCATCTGTCAGCTCTTCTCCATCAGCTGGTTCAGTATAACTAGTCTCGATGAGACTCCAGTATTCCTTATATCGTAGCAGATTTTCCATCAACATTGACCAGTGATCGTAATCCCCATCGAATTTGGGAAGGCTAAAGAAATTGTTTCCTTCTGTCATCTCTCTCTCTCTCTCTTTCTCAGTATCTTTTCTGATTCTCTTCGTAAATCAGGCCCCGTGTGGAGCTCTGATACCACTGTTTGTTTGAACTTGTGTTTGATATCAAGATAGCTATAAAGCTTATTTATTGAATACTAAAAACAGGCTTTTATAGAGCCATTACATGCAGGAATGGGGAAGATCTAATCCACGATCTGTGCGTGGTTCTACAACTACAGAAGAACAATTCAAAAAACATAACAAACCCTACAGACCAGGGTTTTATTCCAACTAAGTAGCTAACAAGCTCTGACTTGATCCTTACGTAACCGAAAGCTAACGAACTCTGACTTGATCCATGAGTAACAGATAGCTCCAACATGCTCAAACACTGCATGTGTATAGAGACATGGAGAGTATCATCAAGTAGCATTGGTTATAAAAGGACTATCGAAAGCATTGGTTCCATATTATCCTCTTGCAAGGCGGCTGAAAGAGTAATGAAAATGGTGGAGGTCAGCTTCAAGTTGAATGTAGTGGACAAGGTGTGTGGTTTGTCGAGGCATATGCTAATTATACACTTGATGCTGTCAATTACCTTGATGACATTGTTGCCTCCCATTCCAACAAGTATGATGATCTTCTTCCCAGTCAATTTCCAGGTGCTGATGAACTGGGCCTACTTCTACAAATGCAGGTGTGGACCTTCTTGCTAGTCATTCTATCATGCATGTGTATATAGAATCCTCTATTCATTAGTAACAACTCCAGGCAATCTTTAACCCGATTTAGAGTAAATGTTCTTCCATTCATCATATGTCCTCATATTCTCACATGATATGATCATTACGTACGTACAGGTAACTGAATTTGAATGTGTTGGATTCGTGGTTGGCATCAAGTTCAGCCACAGCATCTGTGACGGCTTAGGATCTGCGCAATTTCTCAATGCTGTTGGCGAGATGGCAAGGTGATAAGTGCGTTTTACGCCATGTTTTTAATATGTTTTTACCCTCATTTATACTTAGTTTATTCCTTAGTAAGGTCGTTTTTACTTATTTTGAGTCAAAAAGGTTTTTTCTGTAGAGCAATGGCTAAAACATGTATTTATACAGAAATTTGTGCTTAAGTGTTGTAAGAACCGATTTTGGATAAGACTTGGTTATTTCTCTTATGATTCACCGTACCTTTACATTGTCATTTTTGATGAATTTGGTTTAATGTGTAGATGACATGTAAATGAGCATATGAGAACAAGAATCATGAAGATTGGATTCACGGAGGACAACAAGAGAGGCCATGGAAAAGAAGAAACTCCGAAACATAAGATTTTGATCCGAGCAGAAATTTCTAGAAACCCTATATCAACTTTAGAAAATCATATCTAAATATCCAGGAGGAATCTCAGGACGAGCCATATATCATTGGAAAGCTAGGGAAGTCTAGTTTTCAGATCTTCTTGAAACGCAGCATTTGGAGTTCAGATAAAGGAGTAATGATCAAAACAATGGACGGAGGTCAAGCTGCAAAACTGGGCAGTTTCTGCCTAAGTTGTCACACGAGTTTGGGAGGATGTTTCTTCACCAAAATTCTTCCCAAGCATGTCAAAGGACTTAAGAAGAGCTTAATGAAGTCATGGGAAGCTGCATTGAAGAAGGAGATTCGAAGAAGTCATCATGGCAGCCGAAACAACTAAGTATGGAGCTTTCCCGGTCAAACCGGGAAAGTCTGTCCCTACCGAGTTCTTGCAATGGATTCGGCTGCCTAGAAGCCCAAAACTTGTGCAATGAGGCCTACATTGATCCATTAACATTTAGGAGAGTCCAAGAAGTCAGAAATCCAAGTCCAAAGTCGAAATCCTTGTCAAAGAAGAAAGAAGAAACCAAGTCCAAAAGGATTACAAGTTCAACAAGGAATGGGATTCCTTGAAGTGGCCGAATTTCCCTAGGGTTTCTCTTCGAAATTTTCTGTATAAATAGACATGTATAGCTCTTAGTTTTGTGTCTTCAACCTTTGTAATTTTTAGAGAGCCAAGCTCTACCCAAAAACCCTAAACACCAAAGTTACAAAAGCTGCCGCATTCCATTGTCATTGCCGAGTTCATCCATCCTGTCACCGATCACCCTACCTTGGCCGATTATCTCTAGGAGGTCTTAGGTATGGATCTACGTAAGCTTTTGTACACTTTAATGTTTTTGTCGAGATTCATAAGTATATATATTGTTTTTGTGGTTTTATGTTTCGAACATATGCATGAGTTCTTCTGTGTGATTTTCTTATGTGTTTGTTTAATAACATATCGATTAGTATGCATGCCTAGGTTGTGAATAAAAGAATAATTTGCTGTGTTTACATGATTAAAATACTTTATTTGATTAATTGTTTACCTGATCACGTAATCGAACCTGAGGGTAGTCTAGACGTCAGATGTTCCTAAGGGGGGAGTTTAATATGCCGTAGTAATCTAGGGTTGAGTTCACCGCGTCGGGTTCTCAATTGTAGTTGCTGCATAGGGTTGCTAGGGTAAGTGATTTACATGCTAATAGGATGAGTGACGTCATGCCTAGGATCATGTCTCCAACGACTCGTGAACGGTAAGTGTATTTCGTGTTAATGTGATGCGCGTCGTAAGCATTGAACGGGATGACACATAAACTTAGGATGATGCGCGTCGTAAGTTCTAAGTTACATGAGAAGTCGTAAAAAGTTGGAATTAATTAAAGTATTCGAAAATTTAAACATTGTATCTTAATCTGTTTCATAATCTTACATGCTATTTAATCGGTGCTATGTGCTATTCTAAGTGTTGCATTGTTGAATGACCGATGTATGTATATATTCTTATTTTGCTTCTTTTCTTTATATGTTTCGAACCACTTTATAAATCCCCCATCGAATTTGTATATATTAATACTTGTATTATTTTACTAACATTCTTTTTTGCAGTATATAAAGTCATACCCTAGTGTCCCCGGTTAGAACGATCCCTACTTGCACATACTACACTGATAGGGTTTTTTAAATTGCACAGGTCAACTTTTGGCATGTCAATTTTTGGCGCCGTTGCCGGAGATGCTAAAAAGGATTTTTGTGTTGTATATGTATATGTTTGTGAATTAACCTTGTTTTCTTTTGTAGGTGCCGAAGCATGTGTGTGCCATAACACATATGTTTCGAATGTATTTGTGTGTATTGTCGATTTGTACATTGTATATTTGTGTATGTGCCGAATTTGTATGTATTATATTTGTATATTTTTGTGCTATATGTGTTTTGTTGTAACTATTGTAACTTAGTAAATATTTAGGAGGTTTATTGTTTCATATGTGTTTGGAGTTTATTGTGGTTTTTAAAGTGTAACATGTAGGGAGAAGCCGCATTTGTTAATCTTAGCCTAAACCCTTCATGTTATTTGCGGATTTCATGAGGTTGAGGGCGGCTTTGATTAACACTTGTCAAGTGGTCTAGTGACCCGAGTTTGTTCCTAGCTGAGTAAGGGGCCGTTCTGTCATAGATATGGAATTCAGGTTTGTTCAATTGGATCTCAAGATCATGACTGACCACTCTTCTCGGTGAAGGGGTCGATAGGGGTCCGCCTCCTTGATCACAAACGAGTCCTGCCTGGTTCTTGTAGGGGGTTCGCCCACCGTGACATTGACACTTGCCTTCTGAAACCACGGAATCCGCTCGAACTAGCCAAATGCGTTGGATTCGTGGTTGGCATCAAGTTCAGCCACAGCATCTGTGACGGCTTAGGATCTGCGCAATTTCTCAATGCTGTTGGCGAGATGGCAAGGGGCCTCAAGTACCCGAGTATTACACCAGTAGTGTGGAAAAGAAACTTCCTCACAAATTCTCTACCCCGACAACAGCTAAACCTAAACACCACCACCAACACTTGTTCAGTGCCAAACTACCAACTAGGGCATGCTAACATTCAGATTTACATGGACCAAATCAATCACTTGAAGCGAGAAATTCAGGAATCCGCTGGACGGAGTTGCTCTTCATTTGAAGTGGTAGCTGCCGCTCTGTGGATTTGTCGAACTAGGGCTATGATGATGTTGGACAACTTGATGCAAAATGGACAAGTCAAGCAGGTCTTCTTTGCTAAGTGCCGTCTCCTTTTGGACCCTCCATCGCCTAAAGGCTTCTACGGCAACTGTTTCTTCTCGTTACAGCAACAGCTTCGTCCGAAACAGTGGCTCATTTGTCACTCGCTAATGTCGTTGAATTGATTCAAGAAGCCAAGGCTAAGCTTCCAAATGAGTGTCAATTACATCAAACTGATCAAAGAGGGTCATCAGATTCAGGACGACCCCTTTACCCCAGATATAAGTTATGAAACGTTGTTTATACCCGAATGGGGCAAACTAGGATCCAACCAGGTCGATTTCGGTTGGGGGTCACCAGAACAGGTCATCCCAAAGAAAGCCTCTGCAATCATGCAAGCGGCCATTGTTGGGACTTTACCTTGCCGCAGAAGGGTATGTAACATAAATGGGTTATATATATATATATATATATATATATATATATATATATATATATATATATATATCATGATCTTTTTTTAATGAGAGATCCATTTTTTAACTATTTTTAGGCATAGTCCCACACAATTAGATCTGTATTTTAATGAGGTTGGATGATTGAAATTAAAACAAAAAACTTAACACTTATATCAAACCTACACCGTTCAAGATCATTAAAAATAAATCGAAACTTTGGATGCCTTAACGATCACCAAATCATATGAAATTTTATAGAGGTGATCTACTAATATAGCCCAACAAACTGAACGGTGGAGATGCCGAAATTTGATAGGGAAGTTGGTGTAATAATTTATCCCTAAAAATAGTTAAAAAAAGAGATCCCACATTAGAAGGGGACTGTATATATATATATATGCACATAAATTCAATTTATAATTAATCAATAATTATAAATAATTAAATGATGAATATAAAAATAATTATTATGAACAGCATTGGTTACCACACTCGATTCAAAGAAAAATTGAACTCGTGAAAGCTGAATCATGTGTCTTGAAACACTTAGTACGCAGAACACCAAAAATGTATCATGACTCCAAACTCAAATGAAGGATACGAGGAAAGTGACGAAATCAAGTTGTGTATTTCGCACACTTTCCTTAAGACAGATTATGTCTCCTCAAAATGCTTGATGACACTTGTCTCTCAGGATATAACGATTTCTAGTGCTTTGGAGCTGCACTGCTGCCAAGAACACTTGAAGAACTTGTAGTACCTTCAATTTATCACCGGAATGCTATAAACTAGAGAGAAAATAACTCTTTGAGAGGAGGAAATGATTATCTAAAAGGGCTAAGAATTCCTCTGCTCCGCTCATGCCACACTTGGGACTTATTGTTTGGACCTGGTCTTAATGTTTGGTTGGAGAAATCAAAAACTAAAGACAACAAGAACATATAAAAATAACTAACAAATTTAATGAAGAGAAACATAATCACAATCAATTCATAATATAAATAGATAAACAAATCAATATCAAAAACTAACAGATTTAACTCAAATACCACTCTTAGGCGATAGTCCGCCACCTAGGGTTTGAGGAAGAACAAATTAATGAATAACCCTCAAATACCACTCTTAGGCGGTAGTTCTCCACCTAAAGTTTGAGAGATTCAAATAAAATGGTTAATAATCGGAACACTTAGTGCTTTGATGCGAGAAACCCATATATATTTGGTTTGACATTTGTGTTCTTATTGCTAAATTTGACATGTTTTCTTATGACTGTGCCATCATTGTTTGTCACTTTTAGTCACAAAATTGCACTACGGATATTTCGGTGCCCGATTGACTATTGTGATACCAATCCGGAAGCAGAACGGCCCTACGAGTCTAACTCAAGGCTAATGCCATGATATACAGGCTTTTTTGGCCATCCGAATTCGTTTAAGGCTTCAAAATGAAGTTTTTCTAAACGCTTAACACACGAAAATATCTATATCTACACCTATATGAGGTATTTTGGCCGAACCTTCAACACAACAAACACTCACCATAATGAGACGCAACTGTCCATCTAAAAATTTTGAGACATTTACCCCTCGATGATAGGACTCCCCATATAGATAAATAATGGTAAATTGTAGGCATGTTGTGATTCAGGTCATCAAAATTCACAAACAAAAATACGACCGTCAGATTCATCAATATGTTGAAATATATCTCTGGTAAAAAATTCAACTTTATCCGATAAATTTAAGGACTTCATCTAGACGGTCAATCTCGTAAGTCAAACCCCTAAGTTGTATTGACTACAACTATTGGCACCGAGACTTTATCGGAATTACGTTATTTTTCAACTGTAGACGTATTTCACCATTCCGGTCATATCTTACTTCACGACTTTTTTGCGTTTGAAGTTTCTACGTAGAGTTTGTTTTAGAAACGAAACATTTACTTAAAGCTTAGTAAACAAGTTATACAACATTAGTACGCATGTTGTGATTCCGATGATCAAAGTTAAGAAACAAAATTCCGACCATCTGATATGATAATTATCTTGAAATATGTGTATAGGAAAAAATTCAACTTAATCTGACAACGTTAAGGGCTCGATCCTTACGGTCAATCACGTAAGTTAAACCCCTTAATGCACGGAAACGGTCATTTGACCGTCTAAATTACGTATTTTTCCCGGACCTTCAACTGAAAATAGTTTTAAATCAATGAGACGCAACCAGTAGTATAAAAATTTTATGAAAAATAACTACCGGAGATAGGGCTACCTCTAGGAAGAAAGAATGGAAAATTGAGTTAACCGCAATTATCGGTATCTAGACTTTTCCGGAATTACGTGATTTTTCATCGATAGACGTATTTCACCATTCTGGTCATATCTTATTTCACAATTTTTTTTCGTTTGAAGCTTCTACGTATAGAGTTTAGGGTTTTAGCCGACTAAATTAGGGTAATTCGTCGGCTAAAGTTAAATAAATAAATAAATAAAATAAATAACTATAGCTGACGAAATTAGGGTAGTTTGTCGGCTAAGGTTAAATAAAAATAAATAACTATAGCCGACGAATTACCCTAATTTCTTCGACTAAAGTTAATTAAAAATTCAAATTTTTTGGCGGAGATTTTTAAAATTTTGAAATTTTTCGACTAAAATTTTGAACTTTAGCCGACGAAATTTCGTCGGCTAAAGTTCAAAATTTTCTATATCTTTCATTTTTCTCCAATTTCGTCGGCTAAAGTTTAAAATTTTCTATATCTTTCATTTTTCTCCTCCTCCTCTTCATCTTCCCTCCTCCTCCTCTTCATCTTCCCTCCTCCTCCTCCTCCTCCTCCTCCTCCTCTTCATCTTCCTTCCTCCTCCTCTCCCTCTCCTAACCTTCTCCTCCTCCTCTCCTCCTCCATCAAATCCTTCCTCCTCTAAATCCTTCTCCTTCCTCCTCCTCCTTCTCTAAATTCTCCTCCTCCTTCCTCCTCCTCCTCCTCTCCTCTTCTCCTCCTCCACTTGTCCTTCTCCACCACATGTGTAAAAACGAAAAAGTAGTAAAAAATTTTAATCAAAAATCAGTGTTCTAAAAGGCCCCGCCTAGCACCGCCTAGTCCCCGCCTAGGCTCTAGGCTATAACAAGCCGCGTCGCTTTTCTTCAAGGCCTTTGTACCAGGCTGTGGGCAATTAGGCGGCCGCCTAGCCTGCTTAATCGCCGCCTAGAGACCGCTTAGGGTTCTAAGCTCTCCGGCTAATTTTATTTACATTTAGTGGTGGAGTTGTTACATTGTGGGGAGCATGCGAGTATAAGAGTAAATGATGTTTTTAGAATTAGAAATATATGTGTTTATTGTTGTTGTTGCTCACTTTTACATGAAGTTATGCTAAATTTTAGCTATAATCTATTTTATAAATAGGTCTAACAAGATTTATGTCGAATAATTTATCCATATTTGACTGTTTTCAAATATTATAGTACATAAAATATATATTTTTAATTAATAAATATGAAAAATGTAAATCGTCTAATCCCCGCCTAGGCTGTCCAGGCGTTAGGCTATAGGTCGCCGCCCGCCTACCGCCTGCGCTTTTTAGAACATCGTCAAAAATACAAAATACAAGAAATTAAAAAAGAAAAAAAATATGAAAAAAATTAAAATAGCTATAGCCGATGAATTTTAATAAAATTCGTCGGCCAAAGTTAAAAAAATAATAATAACGTAAAAAAATAATAATAACCTAAAAAAATAATAACTTTAGCCGACGAATTACCCTAAAATTCGTCAGCTAAAGTTTAAAAAAGAAAAATTTAAAAAAAAAACATTAGCCGACGAATTTTAGGGTAATTCGTCGGCTAAAGTTAAATAAATAAATAAAAATAATAGCTATAGACGACAAAATTTTATAAAATGTCGTCGGCTAAGGTCCAAAAATTCGTCGGCTAAAGTCCAGAAATTAAGCGACGAAAAATTTCTTTGTTGGCTAAATAACTGACTTTAGCCGACGATGAATATAATTTTTTCAGCTAAAGTCTTGGCCGACGACTTCTTAGCCGACGACATTTCTTCGGCTAAGACTTTAGCCGACGAAAAAATTTCGTTGGCTAAAGTGGTTGTTCTGGTAGTGACTGTACTTTATCATCCTTAATGCATATTTCCATGTTCTCAATAACACATCATCTTACATTGTTGTCATTTCCTTCATCTTTATTTTCCCAAAACTCTGTCAATGTTCTATTACATCGACATCCTTAAATTTTATCCACTTGAGGTAATGCATATCTCACTTCAGAATTGGGTCATTACTTTTAACAAACACTTGGTTTGCACCAAAACTGCCTACCAATTTCACTGCCCTTAAAACTCAACATTACCTCAGTATATACAAATCAAGCATTCACACCTAATACTACCTGCATTGAGATAAATACTCGACTATGATCATCTTGATTAGGACTGAAGTTGCTTCAACGCTATCACATTGACATTCTAGCTTCAAATGATCAACAAACATAAAGATGATGGAAAAAAATTTGTCATGTACTTCATTTATTCAACACGGGATCATTTGAAATCACATCAGGTTTATAAAGTTTCAAGATTACTTGACAAAACTGTATGTGGATTATTTGTAAGATTCCAAGATACTTAAGAAACACATAACATGTAACTCATATGAAGATAGATGGCCCTAATACCAATTGTTATAATCTGTATTTGATACAAATGAAATCTATCTCATAGTGAATACATGAAACTAGAACCTTTTGTGTTTTCGGGATAGCAACAATATCAAGACCCACCCTGGGTTAACCCCTTTTACTTCGAAGTAAATTCTGCAGGGTCCACCTCAAGGGAACTTCTTAATGAAACCCTCTTGAAATAGACAGCCCTACATGCAAACCAAATAAGAACTTTCGTGAATAATTTAAATCAACCCCAACCTCCAAGTGCCACCTTGCTCCCCAAAACACATCTACGCTTCACCAATAAATTAAACTAAGCTAAGCTGGAGTAATCAGAGCAAATCTACAAGGAAGTGCTACCTAAATAAACATCTTAGCTTTAGCGAAGTAAGTAGCTATGCCTCGTTTTCTATACGCATGACCTCTTCTCAGCAACCCTTGCAACACTAGGCATTTGAAAACGAACAATCCATGGAAGAAAATTTAAAACACAATGTTTGAGAGAGTGGACCAAAAGGATATCCAAGCGTGAGAAAATAATCGATTTATGCTCTCCCTTTGATTTTCCAGAAAATCCATATGCACGTCCCGTTGAGAAAGAATCTCAAATAATTATTTCGAAATGAAAACATATATATCATGCCAATCTAATTGGTTTATAAATCATTAATACAAATAGGAGAAGAGGTTTCACCATGTCGGAGAGTCTCTCAGACTAGGGTCAGAACCTTTAAGGCTACTAAGTAATATGACGACCCTTCATGGTGAAGAGATTCCACCATGACGATGAGTCTCTCAAGCTAGGATCAGAACCTTCTAGGGCTACTATTATGGCTCGCTAGAATCTTTATATATATGACGACTCTTCATGGTGAAGAAAAGAAATAAAAATACGAAAAGTCATAAATGACTCTTCCCTAATAATAAAATAAAATATGCATCTCATGCATAAGGTACGGTCACCTAACCACTCTCAAAACAATGGCCATGATCAAAGCAAATCATTAACACAAACGTTCTATCCGACAAAACAAAGGAGCTTACGGAAGTGGAGCAACCCCCCTTCCTGGACCCACCGACTCATTAAATCAATAAAATCATATTATTTATAAATTTTCATAAATATTTAAGCATGCACGTCATAAAAAATTAAAAGGTCCACTCACAAACTTAGGCCTTAGCCTGACGAAATCCGGATCGCTTCTCAGCGAGAACTCCTCATCTCCTGTTCAACGAATAATATTAAACCTCAATCATCAAACGAATAATTATTTAATATTGACAATTACTATACCCTCGGCAAAAACTCTTAAAATTAATCGACAAAATCCCTGACCTACATCAATAGCTTAGGAGTCCTTAAAATATTTCTGAAACCTTAATCGACAATAACTTATGGCCGGAATAATATTTTATTATCCGCCGATAATAATAAACTTGAAAAATTCTAAAACCAAACCAAAACTCCTCCAAAAATTACAAAATTTAAATCATAGACTACTCTCATTTTATACTATTTAATTGGCATGAAAACTGCCCAAAGTGGCGGTGGTGCCGCCTGCTCTGCCGCCGGCAGAAATTCCAGCCAAAACTCTAGCTACCTCCAATCGCCACTAAATTTTAACAGTAGCTTTGCCTCATCATTTGGAACAACTTTGAAGTTTAGCTCGAAGGACAATTCCTAGCCTAACTAGGTCAATCGAATACTAATGTGAAAACCCCAAAATTCCTAAATTATAAACCCTAGATTTTCAAATCCTTAATTCTCCCTACATACTCCAAATTAATCCACCAAACTTTAGGGGTGAGTAGTAATCTTAAAACTCATTCTAACCATATATAGAACTCACCAATTGGTGGCCTGAGGAGGGAGAAATACGATCTAAATCTCCTACTGTCCACTCGGCAATCAACTCAAAATTTCTCCCAAAACATGACGAGATAGGTCGGAAAGCTTACCTAGAATTAAAGTAGACACAGAGGCAGTCAATTTAGGACTGGTGTGGCGGCTTGAGATGGCTCGACAGCGGCGCTAGGGCGGTGAAAAGATCCGGACCCGAAATCGCCTAAAATCGGGTTGGACAATAACTTTTTCTGAATTTTTACTTTTTCCTAATTCACCTCAGTAAGTTTTCAAATTTATAGACTTTTTACGGTGAACATTAAATTTAGATATTTTGATTTTCTACCGTTTTACCGCACGGTAATTTTTGTTTTGGACCATAACTCCTTCATACAAACTCTGATTGAAGCGTGCTATGTGTCCACAAACTCGTATCGACATCCTCTACAACTTTCATGAAGAAAGTTTTTCCAAATTCTGGATTTTACGAAAAGTCAACTTTATGACTTTCTACAGTGAAACGATTACTTCAAACGGTTAGAAATTAAAGTAACCAAAGGTAACCGACCATGCATATTCTTCTGTTGACGCATCTGGTATACATTTGATCTTTTGTTGAAGTACTTCACTTTTGGAAACTTGCTGGTAAATTTGGATCGGTATCTTGGTACATTTTTTGTATCAGCAAGTTTGGTGTTTCTCCTTGTTACACCTTTAGAGTTGTCGGAGTTGATGGGACTTTCATATAGAAAAAAAGTACATGCACAAGAATGGACCACAACCTGTTATATAGTTTAATTAGTCATGTTTTGCAGTTACTTCCATCAACCAAACTGTCTAACTATTCTAACTGCTATTTAATATTTGTCTTAATCAGATTTATCCTAATAACAGTATAAATTTGAATTTTAATCCAAATGTAATTAAGTTAATATTACAAACTGATATGATCCAAAATTGTCTACAATATTCTTTATGATATTCAAATTTAATACCAAGGAGAAGGGCTAAGGCCGACCCGCTCTAATAGAGGGCCGGGTAGGGCTTCGATCCTAAAGAATAAGGCGGGTTTTCGAGCGGGCTAAGATCGAAGGGTCAAATGATGAGGCCTAAATCACTTCATGTGATTAAGGTTTTCATAGAGGTGACAGTAATAACTCTTGGAACTTCATATGTCGCAGCTTCAAAGATGGTATTTCCAAACCTCACATATAATACACACGCATGCTTTGGTTTGATTGAATATCAAGATTTATACCACATCAATGGTTAATTAATATATGAGGAATCTCCCCTAATTTTTTTAAAGAAAATATCAAGAATTTAATTAAACGAGAATACAATATATTATAACCATAAAAGATATCAATAAAGGTTAATGACCATTCACTACAAAATCAGGAAAAAAGAGCCCACTAGGTCTAAAAAAGATTTTATATGCCCATTCCAACTTTTACAAAGGAAAATACATTTATAGCCATCTACACAATTAACCACTCTTCTCCTCTCATTCCCGATCAGATTTGTTTCTTCTCTCTCTCCTCACCGGTGCTTGCCACCGCAATCAAAGGATTCCCGATTTGAATCCACCTGAACTGGAGACTCACCCAAACACCGATCAAGAAAATCGTCTCAGCGCAGAGGAAGGCGGCGAGCGAGGCGAGAATCCATGAGTTGAATGGCATCAGCAGGGAGGAGCTGAAGAAAAAGAAGGAGATCTGGGAGAAGACGGGGGAGAACTAGACGTAGAAGAAGGCGCCGCAATTGAAGTTGAGGGCATCGATGATGTAGGTGATCATGATGCCCAGGGTTAGGGTTGTGACAACGGGAGTGCTGCCAAGGTCGAGGAGGAAGGCGGCACAGAGAACGAGCGCGACAGCGATTCTGGCGTTGTGAGCTAAGGCGGCGGGGTGATTCTGGAGATGTAGGGACGGAACAGTCGCAGCTGCAGCTCCGATGACATCATTGTTGACCGGGAAGGAGGGTTTTGACTTTGTGACTCAGCAGGAGTGTCCCGTCAGGACTGGACTCTCTCTCTCTCTCTCTCTCTCGATGAGGTCAATCATGACGAGGAGTGTGTGTTTATGATGTGTATTCAGGTGGATATGAATGTTGTTGTTTATGATGTTTATTGCTATTCAGGTGAGTCTCTCTCTATCTCTATTGTTATTCAGGTAGATATGAATGTTGTTGTTTATGATGTGTATTGACTCACTAAATTACTGGATATGAATGTTGTTGTTTATGATGTGTATTAGTGTTTACGAACCCTAGAAGTAAGTTTACAACTCCTAGTAAACTTGATTTTGGTGTTTTGAGTCTTGTTTTTAGGAACATAAGTAAGTTTACTGCTCCTAGCAAACTTGGTTTTGGTGTTTTGAGTGGTTTTTGGGAACAAAAGTAAGTTTACTAGGGGTAGTAAACTTGGTTTTGGTGTTTTGAGTCTGGTTTATGGGAACAGAAGTAAGTTTACTACGCGTAGTAAACTTGGAATTGAATGTTTATTAGGGTCATTAATTCCAGCCACAAGATTTCGGTTACTGGAGTCTGGCATCCGGTGACCGAAATCCGGCGACCGGAGTAGATAAGGTTCCGGTCAACCCTTCTCTTTCTTGCATTTTCACTCTAAGCATATTTAAGGGATGAGGGGTATAATGGTACTAAAATAATATAGGTTTTTAAGAGTGTCTTAAGAGTTTAGACCTAATGGGCACAAATTTTCTTTTAAAAATTCAAATAGTCAATGTTTTAAAAAAATGTTAGAATGAGAAGTAAGGTGTCAAATTTTGTAGCAAATGGACATTTTTCCTATCAATAATGAAAAGAAATTCTTCACTCTCCTCGTTAATTTACATTTATATACAATACTAAACATTTGATAAATACAATACTAAACATTGTACAAGATTTTGGATGACAAGGGCAAAGAGGATCCGTTAGCACAATTATTCATATTATGGTCATTCGATTAGGTTTGTTAATTACAAATATAATAATGGGAAAATGACAATTTACACACAAAAATAAAAGTCAGACCCAAAACCAATTAATTGAAAAATCAAACGCCCATTTTAATATAAGGTATACTTATTAATGTCCAAATACACAAATCTTTATTAAATTCATATTAAAATAATATTTTGAGACAATTTTACCTTTATTCCTTATACATCAAAACCAAGTTTACTAACCCTAGTATACTCCAAAATCAAGTTTACTAACCCCAGTATACTCCAAAATCAAGTCTACTAACCCCAGTATTTCATCAAATCCAAAGTCTACTAACCCAAGTATCGACGTTTCCTAACGCTGGTGTGTAGACGACACGACCAGATCTGGATTTGACACTGCTCTTCGGACTCAGTGTAGTAACGACTGGCGAGGACCAGGCGGAGATTAGATGGAGGGGATGATGAGCTCGTCGGAGATGGTGGAGACGAGGATGTGCTCGTCAGACATGGCGGAAGCGAAGGATCTGTGAGTGACAGTTTGCAGATCCTTCGTAAGAGAGTCATCGTCGTCGAGGTATTGGTCGGTGTCATTGAGGCGTTGAACGACATTGTCTTGCTTCGGTATTGACCCTTAATAAACTTTTACCAAAGGTAGTAAACTTGCAAAACAGTATCTCTAAGACCCATTATACATATTAAAAACAGTGAAAAATCAACTTAGATGCGAAAAATAAAGTTTACTACCCATAGTAAACTTTTATTGAGGTAGGAAACTCGAGCAGATGAACAAACTCGAGACATTGGTAGTAAATCATCAGTTTACTACTCCTAATAAACTTTTACCAGATGTAGCAAACTTTACCAGTGGTAGAAAACTTGCAAAACAATATTTTCAAGGCACATTATACACATTAAAATTAGTGAAAAATCAACATAGATGCGAAATATAAAGTTTAACCCTTAATAAACTTGTATTGGGGTAGTAAACTCGAGCAGATGAACAAACTCGAGCGACGACGTCAGAATCCAAAGGCAGAGGCAGAGATCGACTCGCTCGACTCGCATCGTCATCATCTAAAGACCAGATCGACATTGGTCTGCTTCTGAGGGCAGATCTAAGATCGTCGGGGATGAAAGGTCGGAGGGAACTTGTCTGACGGTGCCTCTGGCGCATCTTGATCGAGATGGTACTATAATTGGCTCCTATAATTGGACAATTAGCTCCTTTTTTTAATTAGTACTATATGGTCAATAATTGTATAATATATTCTACTTCCATCGTTCACTATGAAGATCAGCACTTTAACCAACGAAACATTTTTGTCCTGTTAATCAAATTCGTCGGCTAAGATCTTAGCTGACGAGCTTTCATCTACAATGATATCATCGGAAAGACTCGTCAGCTATGACTTTACCCAACGAAACTAGAAGTCCTTGTCAGCTATAGTCTAAAACTTTAACGGAAGAATATTTTATCTGTTTCGTCGGCTAAGTTTCATACTATAGTAGACGAAATATAATTTAAAAGCAACCTGCAAAATACACCAAAACAATTCCATATAACTAACAACACCAAAAATGATGACAACATGTTTTTCATTAAAATATTTATAAATTGTTCATAAACACATAAAACTATATAATCATTTAACTATACAAAATCTATATCGTCTAAATCTATATCCGCGTCAGGGGGCTGCTACGGTGGAGGTTACAGCGGCTGAGGTAGAGGTATAGGCGTAGGCATGTGCGGAAGCAGAAGTCCATGAAGTTGGGCAGCTGTAAAGTCCTACAAGTACTGAAACATCTGTTGCTGCTGGGCTTACTGGGCGGCGTATATCATGGCATTATGGTCATGTACGGCGGCAGTATACGCTGTATAGGTGGCTTGCTTTTCCCGTAGCCTCTGAACTTCAGACTCAAGCTGAGTCATCCTGCTGCTGGTCGAGGATTCCTTTCTTTGAAATCCTGGAGTGGTCTTCAATACCCTTTCGCTCTTCTTTCCTAGACCTCTGCAGTAGAAGTTATTTCCTCGCGGTAGGAAGGTTGTGACCATGATCTTCACCCCAACCCTCGAATCTGAAGTGTCGATCTAGAACATGGTTTTAGACATCTCTTCATCCTGCATGTCTGACCATATCTCTCTCACTATAACAGTCATCACCTCGTCACTAGCTTGTCTCACCTTTGTCTAATTGGATAGGAAAAAAATAATTAATTAACATTTTTGCATATATATATAAGTAAAAAAAATGAAAATGTAAGATGACTTACTATATCCTCTTGGACATCAAGATACACATTCTCCTACGTATAGACGTACCGGTTGACTTCTGGATGTTCTTTGACCGCCTCATCTATGAATGATGCGAACGGTCTAGAACCAGCATGATGATTCCTTATGTTGCGTTGTCGGTTTTGAGCATTCGTCCGGGAACGACATTCAAAGAAAAAAAATAAAATATTAGTAAAATATTTTAAAAGGGACGTACTTAATGACAATTTAACCAATTAATTTTTTAATTACTTGTTTATGAAGGTTGTTGAATTCTGATATCAGAAGTCAACGTCACTCGTACTCCTTGTATTGGAACTCAACAGGGATACCAGAACGTGTGTTCTCGTTCATAGTCCAGTTAGTCCGCAACTCGTTCTTCCACTCCTTGTATGCACATATAGAACAAAAATATTAGAAATATTATTAATGTATCATACAATTTTGTTTTTTTCATTAGCTTCCTAACGTACATTCCCCCATACACAACATCTGCCCAAGTGTTCCTCAGGTGCTGGGGAACGCCAAATCACACCTGTATTTAACTGTTTATTAGTTTAGTTTTTCGATAAATCAACAATATAATACATAATATTATTGAGGCATTTTGTATACTCACTGACATTGTGTTGTGGACCATGTCCATAACCTCTTGCGGAATCTCGCCCCAATCTGACCATACCGTAAGGACTCTATCCCTAATGAGCGCTCCCATGCGGCCGGAGTACGTCTTCGTCTTTCCACCCGATACTATGTGGTCATCCCCGTCAGTATGACATTCCTTCCTGAGGTACTCAAGGTTTTCTCGTGACCCTTCCTTGTGACGGGGCCTCCCTTCTTTCTTTCGGCTTGACTCCGACAGTGCCTATCATATGATAAACCAAATTGATTATTAAAATCAGATAACCTTTATTATGACATTATAAGAAAACAAATTATTCATCTTTCATTACCTGAGGGAGATGCGACGGCTGATGGAGTAAAAGGCACGAGCAGGTACGAAATAAGATCCGTACCAAAAGGCACGAACAGGTACGCCGCTGATGGAGCAACTAGACGGGACAGTGGATAAATCGGCGCCCCTGAGTTATCGACTGCAGGTAAGGCCGGTATGATCCGCGGAAGGAACGGAAGAGGCAGCGGCATGTGTACCCTAGATGACCCACCATCTGAAGTCATAGGATCTAGAGTTGGCGCCCAGTGTATCTCAGGCATACAGGGTGCAGATACCTCTGTCTGGGTCTGATGTCACAATTGTCTGGAGGACTGAGGAACGCCCAGCTGCCTTGACAAATGGGGGATGCTTGGCTGCCTTGAGGAATGGGAAACATTCGGTTGCCTCTGCTCCGTCTCTAGAAATGTCGCACATCTGGATGTCATGGGGGTCCGAAACGACGTTTGAGAGTTACTAGAGGTTCCCTCAGATGATTCAGACATTTGGCCCTTCGAACCCTTCGTTGGTCTAAAATTATCACTCAACCTGTTTAAAATATTAATTTGAATCAAACTAATGAAAATATCATCAATATTTTAATAAATTATTTGACTTTAGATTTTTAATAAATTATTTGAATTTTTTAATTTTTACTTAATTTTTAGTTTTAAAATTATTTTAATTTTAATCCACATCAACCCTACACTTATACCAAATCACCATCTATTTTCTGGATAACCCTACACTTATACCAAATCTAATTCTAGCTATAAATATAATTTGGTCTCTCAACATTCTAATTAACCTGTTCCAAACCAATACAATCCAATTCTAGCTATAAATATGTACCAAACCATCTAATTCGAATTACATGACCACAACTATCTGCACTAAGACTTTACCAGAAAATTTCATTGACCGTAAATATCAGCACCAAGACTTTTCAGAATTACGTGATTTTTCAACCGTAGACGCATTTTACCATTCCAGTCATATCATATTTCACGACTTTTTTTAGTTTGAAGCTTCTACATATGGTTTGTTTTTTAAATGGAACATTTTCTTAACACTTGGTAAATAAGTTATACAACATTAGTAGACATGTTGTGATTCCGATGATCAAACTTGAGGAACGAAAATCCAACCTTCAGATCTGACCATCATGATAAAATAAATGTATGAGAAAAAATTCATCTTGATCTGACAACGTTAAGGACTCGATCCAGACGGTCAAACATGTAAGTCAAGCCCCTATACACACGGAAACAGTCATTTGACCGTTTAAATTACTTTTTTTACCCAAACCTTCAACTGAAAATAGTTTCAAATCGATGAGACGTAACCAGTGGTATAAAATTATTATTTTATTTATTATCTAATAGCCGACGAAACATTAGGGTATTCGTAGGCTAAGGTTTAGAGTTTAGGGTTTAGACGACGAAACAATAAAGTATTTGTCGACTAAGGTAGTTTTAGCCGACGAATTATTGTATATTTCGTCGACTAAGATGGTTTTAGCTGACGAATTATAGTATATTTCGTCGGCTTAGAAGGTTTTAGCCGACGAATTATGGCACTATTTGTGAGACCCCGCACGTTTTTATCGTGGTTAATGACGAGTTTGATAGTCGCATATTTATGCGTATGTATCGTGTTTTATTGAACTATTACACTTGGATTATTGCTATTAATTGAGTGATTTAATTAATGTTTATTGTTTTATTAGGTTTTGTGGAGAAATAAAGAAAAGAAAGAAATAAAAAGGATTCCTAGTGCCATAAAGAAGGAGAGACTAAGAGGGACTAGGGGAGGACAAAAAGAGGAGTATAAAAGGACTCTGGGGAGTTCGACAGAAAACAAGGGGAGTTGGCGAGAAAAACAGAAGAAAAAGAACAGGGCAGTCGCTGTGCACACCCAGACGTGCACCAGCAGACAACCGCTGTGCAACCAGACGTGCACCTCGCGAGCACCAGCAGCGCACCAGCAGGCACCCAGTGTGCACAGCAGGCGCTCGGCAGGCAGCAGCTGTGCACCGGTCCTTCGACATCGAACCGAGAGCAGTCCCTCTTCTTCATCCAATCTCTATGATTTGTTTTGTTAATTTCATTATGAATTTCTATAGCTAAACATCTTCTTAAGGGGTTGCTTGAAGCCCCGTACATGAAGTCTTTTTGATGCATATACTTTAATCTAGTTTGCATATCCATCTTGAATGAGGTTTCTTTCTCTATGTGGTTCAGTGATGATTTCTTGTATGTTTACTTTGGTGCGCAACTTAGTATGCTTGCTAGGACTCTATTGTCATGAGATACAGGCGACTGAAGATAATTTCTTCCACTGGATTCTCTACAGTGATACACCAAATAGATTATTTCGTCGGGTGATTGAAACCCTAGGTCTAGCAGGACACGCCATAGTGTACCTGTGAACCCTTGTAGCTTCTCAAACCTTCTCTAGATCATAATGCTTTCTTCTTTGTAAACCTTGGGGTCCATGACTATAGGTTCATAGAGGGATAGATGCAGGGGAGGTCCATGACAAACTTGCATAGGCATAAGGATTAGGTAATAGGATGTGGTTGTAACGATCAACTCTTCCTGTGAACTTTCATTCATGGGATATGTGCATTAGGTTAAGTATGCATTAGAGAGATGGAATGGCGGTGGTGGATTGCATTCCTCTTAACTCATTCATCACATAGTTTAAACAACTTGCATTCATAAACATAGTTACTTTCAGTATTTATTTTCTGCATATAGCAGTAGCTTGTCCAATTTATTTGAGTAACCAAATCAACTCCGATTACCCTCAAATTTTGTGTGGTAGTCCACCACTGTGTCTAGTTAATTGTGTCAAAATTTCATAATTTTTGGTTTAGTCTAGGTTAGGTTCGTTGTGTGATTTCTGTTCAGTGGTCGAGTCTGGCAGATTTGTATCATTTGTGTTCATTTAGTGTTTTAAGACTTAGTTTCACCAGTTCCTTGTGGACGATAACCCTTATTTATCTGTACTACATTGATATATCTGAGTGGAGAATAGGGTATATTTGTTGGGCGGTCATTCCGCTCATCAAAAATTGGCGCCGTTGCCAGGGAACTTGCTTAATTCTAAGTCTTAATTGTGTTTTCTTTTGTTTTCAGTTTTGTTTTGTTTAGTTTTCTTTTTATTTTTCTTTGAGTCTTAAGGTTTCTACTTTGTGCAGGAGCATTGTGCATGCATACTAGACACACTACAAGTGTTGAGCCGCTACAAGATGGAGACGAATTACATGAAGCCTGGAGTTAATTCAAGAGTTTACTTCGACAATGCCCTCATCATAAGTTTGATTTGAACACTCAAATGGAGTTCTTTTATGAAGGACTAGATTCTTTTAACAGGTCCAAACTGGATTCAGCTTGTGGAGGAAATTGGTGGAACAAGACTGGAACTGAAGCGAAGGAAATTGTAGAGAATCAAGCTGAGAATTCAAGGCAGTTTCATTCCAGAGACATATCCATGGGAGCAAGTAGAAGATCTCTAAATGTTGTCACACTTGACGGAGCTATGGAAAAGAGGTTGAGTTCTATGGAGAACGATATTGCTTTAATTGCTAACGCTTTGAAGGTGAACAAAAAGACAACAGTTGCTGCAGCCCAGATTGTGTGCACTCTATGCTCAGCTTCAGATCATTTAGCAAAAGAATGCCCTTAGTTAAGAGTATATGAGGAAGTTAATCAAGAGGAAGCGAATTACTTCCAGAGGCAGCCCTACACATATGGTGGGAATAAGGATAATCCATTCTTGAGCTACAGAAGCAACAATGTACTTTACCCCTCGATTGTCCCACCTGGCTTTCAGCAGAGACAACCCACTGGGGATGGCCAACAATTCGGCCATAGGCGTGTCCCTCAACAACCGCAACAAGTTCCAGCTCAAACATCCACTGGAAATTCTACTTTGGAAGCATTAATGCAACAGATGATGTTTGACAACAAGAAGGAGAGGGAAGAGAACAGTGCATTCTGTCAAGAGATAAAGGCCTCTACTCAGCAGCATGGGAAGGCAATTGAATTGTTAGAGCGACAAATGAGCCAAGTTCAACAAGCACTTGCTCAAGTCAACCAAGGAGGTCTTCCCAGCAACACTCAACCCAATCCCAATAAAAAATACGAAGCTCATGTCATAACCTTGAAGAGTGGGAAGGTGTTGGGTGGAGTGCCAGAAAAAAAAAACCAAAAAGGAAGTGGGAAGAGCATGTGATTGAGCAACATGTAGTTGGACCCGTCGAAAATGCACCTGAGACTGAAAAATTGATTGATTCTAAAGAAGGACAGGTACTCTGTAACCATTCTCCTTCTTTTACTACTAATGTGCCTTTTCCTAGCAGGATGAAGAAGCAGGTGAAGAATGACAAAGAGAAGGAGATGTTGGATGTCTTCAAGAAGGTTGGGGTGAACATTCCATTGTTGGATGCTATCAAGCAAATACTTCAGTATGCAAAATTCCTCAAAGACTTATGCTCTTCAAAGAGAAAGTTTCAGGTAACTGAGACTATGGCTTTAGGAGAAACGGTGTCTGCTGTTCTTCAACGCAATTTGCCACCGAAATTAGCTGACCCTGGACGTTTTACGATTCCATGAACTATTGGTGATCATAGGTTTGCTGGTGCTTTAATTGATTTAGGTGCTTCCATAAACTTAATGCCATATACTGTTTATGACAGATTAAAAATGGGAGATCTTATTCCTACTAGTGTAATCATTAAACTTGCTGACCGATCTAACTGTTACCCAAAAGGTATTATTAAGGATGTGTTAGTGCAGGTGGGAGATTTGATATTTCCGGCAGATTTCTTTGTGCTGGAGATGGAGCATGAACCGATGCCATCAGAGATACCATTGATTCTTGGAAGACCATTTTTGAGGACAGCACATACCAAGATCGATTGTTACAATGGATCATTGAGCATGGAAGTGGCTGAAGAAAAAGATTCATTTCAACATTTATGAAGCCCTCAAACACCCAAATAATCATGATGCTCACTCATGTTGTACTATTGACACTTTTGAGAGTTTTATGCAGGAATTCATTCAGTACTCATTGGTGGAGGATCCCTTGCGAAAAGTCATAGAGATGGGAGGCAAAAAGGATGTTTTAGAACCAAACCCTCAACACATCAACTTTGAACCAGTTTTTGAGATTGCTTCAGTAGAAGACCTTGAGATGCATGAAAGGTAAACTATCCAAACCCATTCCTCTTCCGGTTTTAACTAATGTCACTTCTCCATCTATTCAGACAACGCCCAAATTAGAGGTTAAACCTCTACCCAAGCATTTGAAGTATGTTTATCTTGGAGATGATGAAACTTTGCCAGTCATAATTTCTTCAAAGCTCTCGAAATTACAAGAAGAGAAGTTGCTAAGTGTTCTTAAAGAGTACAAGCAAGCAATTGGATGGACAGTTGCAGACATCAAGGGAATCTGCCCCCCCCCACCTTGTGTACTCACAGAATATATTTGGAGGAGGGAGCAAAACCAACAAGGGAAGCTCAACGTCAACTCAACCCTCCCATGATGGAAGTTGTCAAGAAAGAGGTGATTAAACTCCGCGATGCAGGTATAATTTATGCTATTTCTGACAGCAAGTGGGTTAGTCCTGTGCAGATAGTTCCGAAACGTTCAGGCATTACAATGGTAAGTAAGTGCATTCCACCAGATTTTACAAGAGCACAGAAATATAAGCTTGTCACGAATGCCAAATACTTCATATGGGACGAGCCATATCTCTGGAAGCATTATACAAATGCCATAATTCGCAGGTGTGTACCAGAATCTGAATTTCATTCTATTCTAGTTTTTTGTCACTCACATGCAGGTGGTGGACATTTTGGAGGAAAGAAAACAGCTCTCAAGGTGCTTGAGAGTGGGTTTTATTGGCCAACTCTATTTCATGATGCACATGTTTTCTATAAACCTTGTGCTAGATGTCAAATGACAGGTAATCTCGGTCCAAGAGACCAAATGCCTCAACACCCAATTCTTATAGTTGAAATATTTGATGTGTGGGGTATTGATTTCATGGGACCGTTTCCGAACTCCCAAGGGTATTTGTATATTCTCCTTGCTATAGATTATGTTTCTAAATAGGTGGAAGCAAAAGCCACCCGGACTAATGATTCTAAGGTTGTTCTCAGTTTTCTTAAAGAAATATTCAGCAGTTTGGAACACCTAGATGCATCCATCAGTGACGGAGGATCTCACTTCTGTAACAGGACCTTTGATGGTTTGCTTAGACAATACAGTGTAAGTCATAAGGTTGAAACACCTTATTATCCTTAGACAAGCGGGCAAGTTGAGGTATCAAATTGGGAGATCAAGCAAATCTTAGAAAAGACTGTTGGACCAACCCGGAAAGATTGGAGTCAACGCCTTGATGAAGCATTGTGGGCATACAGGATAGCATATAAAACACCTATTGGGATGTCTCCCTATAGGCTAGTGTATGGAAAAGCTTGCCATCTTCCGGTGGAACTGGAGCACAAGGCATATTGGGCTGTCAAGCGGTTCAATTTCAACATAGATGAAGCGGGCTTGCATAGGAAGTTGCAGCTGAATGAGTTGGATGAAATCCGACACAATGCATATGAGTGCAGTAGGATATACAAGGAAAAGACTAAAGCTTTTCATGACCGGAATATCAAAAGGAAAGAGTTTGTCGTTGGTCAGAAAGTTTTACTCTTCAGCAGTCGTCTTCGTTTGTTCCCAGGTAAGCTCAAAAGTAGATGGACCGGACCTTATGTTATTACTAATGTTTTCCCTTATGGTGCTATAGATATTATGAGTTCAAAAACAGGGAAGACTTTTAAAGTGAATGGACATCGACTCAAGCCCTTTTATGAGTCGTTTGTGGTGCATGTGTTGGAGGATGCAGACCTTAAGAACGTGCCTCCTACTGTGGAATAATTGAATCTGTCGTCTGGCTGAAGACGTTAAACTTAGCGCTACTTGGGAGGCAACCCATGTGGATGGAGAAGCATGGCGACCAGATTTGATTTCTTATCTCCTTTCCTTTACTTTTAGTTTTCTCTACTTAGTGTGTTTTGTGTGTGATATGCCCGTAGTCATACTTGTTTGATGTATTGCATGATTTCATTCAAGATTATTACATTGAGGACAATGCAAGTTTCAAGTGTGGGGTGAGGCTATATCATATACTTAGCGTCTGTTTAGTTTGGGTTTCGAATTCTTGAGTTTTTCTTTGTTTTTTGTGTGTGTTTTAGCGTCTTAAATGAAAAACAAAATACAAAAATAAATAGTGTCAAGAAAAGTAATACAAAAAGAGTCTTTTGTTTTTGTTTTAAGTTTTAGGAGCTCTTAACTAGTCGATGATGTGTCTATATCTTCTTACTTTGTGACTAAGAGATGATTATGTGACTTGAGTTTCTTTGGTTAATTTTGATATATGATGCATATGCGAATGTGTAGTAGATATAGAAACAAGTTAACATGGTACAAATTATGAGCATGCTTGGACATTGTTGAGATTCATTTAACCTGTGAGATTTTGAGCCTTTATGTGAAATACATGCTTTCATTGTTGAGTGTCAATTGCTTGCCGCAAATTAAGTTAATGGACTCTAGATATAACTAGAACTTGCTCTTGTACTTTTCAAAGCTTTTAGTCAATACATGTTCTAATTGAGGAAGGGATAAAGGCATTTAGGATCTATCATCATTGCCATATGTAACCTGTGTCCCATATTTTTGCACACAAGTTGTGCACCCCCTTAGTTAACCACTTTGAGCCTATATGTTTAAACTTTTTGTCATCACCCACATAACCTTCAAACTTAGTGTAGTATACCTTTACCTTTGTTCTAGGACTTAGTAGAGATATACATGAGACAGAATATGAAGACCAAGGTGAAAGTGTGTGAAGGTGATACCAAGAAATAAGTGTGGGGTATCAAGCTAATGTGTTGTAATAAAAAAATAAAAATGAAACGAAAGAAAAGAAAAAAAAATCAGTTCTTTCTGATGTCTAGCTTGATACCCATGATTGACTGTTGACGAAAAGAATGACGTGAAGACCCAACAAAATGAAATCTGGTCACAATGGTGACATATTTGAATTCAACGATAAGAAAGCTCCATGGTTGTAAACCTGAGAAAGTCTCTTATTTGGTGCTCTACTAGGTTCTAGAATTTGTGTTTGAATTCCATATCCTTTTTATTCTCTAAACCTATGAGCCTTGCCCCACTACAACCTATGAAGACCTTTTTGATCCTCAAGATGACAGCCTTTGATCTGTGGAGATTTGTTACAAGAGCAGAGCATATGGTTTGGTCCATTTGGCAAGAAATTGAATTGAGTGATACCTTAAACACATTTTGAGTGAAACACTTCTGAGAGTATATCTATGTGAGGTTGAATCCTGACTTGTTCATTGCATGCTAAGCTCTTTATTCACCGATTATGTATGTGTCCTACATGTTACATGTGTGTCATGCATTGGAATTAACTTCCGAAACTTTGTGGAATCATATTAATCTTGGTGTTACAACTGTAGGAGATTGTTGAGACAACATGTTGAGGGCATTAGAGTCTTGTTGTTAGTGTTTTGTTGAGTCTTAGTTTAGTGTTTTGCTCGAGGACTAGCAAAAGCTAAGTGTGGGGTATTTTGATAGTCGCATATTTTTGTGTATTTATCGTGTTTTATTGAACTATTACATTTGGATTATTGCTATTAATTGAGTGATTTAATTAATGTTTATTGTTTTATTAGGTTTTGTGGAGAAATAAAGAAAAGAAAGAAATAAAAAGGATTCCTAGTGCCATAAGGAAGGAGAGACTAAGAGAGACTAGGGGAGGACAAAAAGAGGAGTATAAAAGGACTCTGGGGAGTTCGACAGAAAACAAGGGGGAGTTGGCGAGAAAAACAGAAGAAAACGAAAAGGGCAGTCGCTGTGCACACCCAGACGTGCACCAGCACGCAGTTGCTGTGCACCCAGACGTGCACCTCGTGAGCACCAGCAGCGCACCCAGCGTGCACCTCACAGCTTCAGCTGGCACCAGCGCACACCCAGCAGAGCACCCAGCGGGCACCAGACGTGCACCAGCAGGCCACCAGACGTGCACCAGCAGGGCAGCAGCAGTGCACAGCAGGCGCTTGGCAGGCAGCAGCTGTGCACCGGTCCTTCGACATCGAACCGAGAGCAGTCCCTCTTCTTCATCCAATCTCTATGATTTGTTTTGTTAATTTCATTATGAATTTCAGTAGCTAAACATCTTGTTAAGGGGTTGCTTGAAGCCCCGTACATGAAGTCTTTTTGATGCATATACTTTAATCTAGTTTGCATATCCATCTTGAATGAGGTTTCTTTCTCTATGTGGTTCAATGATGATTTCTTGTATGTTTACTTTGGTGCGCAACTTAGTATGCATGCTAGGACTCTATTGTCATGAGATACAGGCGACTGAAAATAATTTCTTCCACTAGATTCTCTACAGTGATACACCGAATAGATTATTTCGTCGGGTGATTGAAACCCTAGGTCTAGCAGGACACGCCATAGTGTACCTGTGAACCCTTGTAGCTTCTCAAACCTTCTCTAGATCATAATGCTTTCTTCTTTGTAAACCTTGGGGTCCATGACTATAGGTTCATAGAGGGATAGATGCAGGGGAGGTCCATGACAAACTTGCATATGCATAAGGATTAGGTAATAGGATGTGGTTGTAACGATCAACTCTTCCTGTGAACTTTCATTCATGGGATATGTGCATTAGGTTACGTATGCATTAGAGAGATGGAATGGCGGTGGTGGATTGCATTCCTCTTAACTCATTCATCACATAGTTTAAACAACTTGCATTCATAAACATAGTTACTTTCAGTATTTATTTTCTGCATATAGCAGTAGCTTGTCCAATTTATTTGAGTAACCAAATCAACTCCGATTACCCTCAAATTTTGTGTGGTAGTCCATCACTGTGTCTAGTTAATTGTGTCAAAATTTCATAATTTTGGTTTAGTCTAGGTTAGGTTCGTGGTGTGATTTCTGTTCAGTGGTCGAGTCTGGCAGATTTGTGTCATTTGTGTTCATTTAGTGTTTTAAGACTTAGTTTCACCAGTTGCTTGTGGACGATAACCCCTATTTATCTGTACTACATTGATATATCTGAGTGGAGAATAGGGTATATTTGTTGGGCGGTCATTCCGCTCATGACGAGTTACTTAGGTTTAAGTCACATTCGGTAACTTTACGAGTTAACAACCACATTCATTTTTGAGTTTTTCTAAATACTTCAAATTTCTCAATTGAGGACTCGATGTCATAGTATATGTCGACACAAGTCTCCCTGTATTTTTGGAATATTTTCAGGAGCTTCCATCTATTTTATGTGAATTTCTGAAGTTTCTGGTAATTTTTAATTACCATTCAGTTTAACCATTTAACTATTTACTTTTTACCTTCTTTAAATTTGGACCGTTAATCTTTTCCAGATTTAATCTGTACCGTCCATTTCAGTATAAATAGATTGAGACCTTTGGCCGAAATCAAAGATCCCAACCTCGGTCAACTCTCTCTCCCTCCTTTCTTCCGAGCCCGGTCACCCTCTCCGACGACCACCACCGTCTGGCGTCCCCAGGACGGCGCACCACCACTATTTGATTCCTCTTCCTCTCCTCTACAAAACCCCTTAACCCAACCCAGCAAATATCCACAATCGATGGAGATCGAAATCCATGAACACACACTGTGTTCACCGGATTCTGGCGAGCTCTGGCGAGGGCAGCAAAAGGTAGGGTTCTTCTTCCCTCTTCTTCTTCTTCTTCTTCTTCCTTTTCTTGCTCTTCAACCTTCGAATCGAACTCTAATTCGAGTTCCCATTTTTCTGTTCTCTCTTTGTCTTTTCTGGGTTCCTTGGCATTCTCCGACCACGACGTCTGCAGGCATGAGGATGAGCCTCGTTGCAGTCCTTGAGGCCAGTGTCAACTACATAAGGAATCTGGAGGTCCTGGATGGCTGAGCAGCGTCTTGACAGGGAGTCTGTGCCACTATAATCCTCGTTTAGAGCTAATTCGAGAAATCTAAGAGGGGCAGCTTTGGTGGAGCTCCTGAATAAGGCTGCTGAGTTCGTGTTTGGAACTAAACCAAGGAGAAGGAGCGACTGGACCCTCTACATGATCATATTGGAGGTGAGGATACTGTTTTAGGACATTGTGTTACTGTTTTTGTTGTTGTGATGATGATCTGTGATTAACTTGAGCATGTTGACTTGATGTTGTTTCTTGTTTGTACATGTCCAGAACTTGGAAATGAAGGAAACATGGAGGTTATAGCAAAATTCCTGCAAGTCGCCGGACTTTGGTGACGGTTCTGACGAGGCAATGAATCCGGCAGAAATGCTAAGGAGGTAGTCTTCAAATCCTTTTAAAATGCATCGTTTCTGTTTAGTCGAGCTAAAGGGGTTGTAATCAGAAATTACGTATAAGGAAACTTACTAAAAACGGAAACTAACAGTAATTGAAATCTTTTCCATTTTAGGAAACTTTTTATTTTTGGAAACATACTAATTTGGGAAACTTTATACTTTAGGAAAGTTTCCATTGAGGGAAAGTTTATATTTTGGGAAAGTTTCATTTTTAGAAAAATGGTTTAGTAAAGATTTGAAGTTTGACGAGAATTGGTTAAATGTTGAATTGTTATCGAAAAATGATAACTTAAATTCTGAAAATGTCAAGTTAACCGTTTTACGTAAAAATTCGATGATTCACTTATCGATGTATCGACTCTTAGTAAATAAATTGGTTAATGTGATGCATTGGGTGTCCATAGTAATTTGATGAACTATTATGTGACATCCTAACATCAAATTAAACATGGTTAAGGAAAGTTTGGAAGTTAAGTCAGACATTTGGAAAATAAGCAAAGAGTCGATAACCGGGAAAGCAAGTCAAAGAGGTTAAAGTGTCATAAAAAGTAATTGGTTGGTCAACTTGGTCAATGTGGTCATTCCTGGTCAAACTAGGAATGATATGGTCAACTAGACCGTTATTGTTTCTTCGATGCTACGCTACTCTTTTATGCAGTGATTCATTGGACGAGGTAGCTTACACAGTGACCTCGGATTATCGAGGCGGTTCCTGGAAGCTTGGAGCGTACGAAAGGAACGACAATTCCAGGTAGGGAAGCTAAACCCCCTTTGTTAGTGGTTTTGCCTATTATATGAAAGTGCATTGTTTTTGGTATGCTCATGGTCGATGCCTCGGGAAAGTTTTCAATATATTATGTGATAAATGATTTATGATTGGGCCAAGAAAACCTGAGGCTAGACACAAATGATTTTATGTGATGATTCGGATAAAAAAGTAGTACCGTTGTCTTAATTTTCGGTGCTTGGCCTGAGAGTGATGGGACCTAGTATATAGCACTCCCACGGTGTCGATGACCATGAACTTCCGGAGGGGCAATGCCTTATTTATTTTATTTTTCCGCTTACGCTTGCCTCGTTCAGAGTTAAGCGAACCGTAAGTGCGGTATGTACTACGAGCGATGTGTTGGGCATTAGCTATAAATGGACACTCTCGCTACTATTCGTCTTCGGACGCATAGGTAGTTAGCCCCGGTTTGCTGTATAGACAAACTCAAGATTCGGCTGCCTAGATCCGTGAAGCCCTGCAGGCTATATTTGTACACTAAGCGCTCTGGCCCTTGTTTTAGCATACTGCATTGTTTTTCCTGAAAGATATAAAATGATGATTTTGTGTGCCAAGGATTTTCTAAATGGTTTTATTTAGAGCTCAAATCTATATGTATATATATATATGGTTTTATGGATTTCAAACCTATCATTCGTAGGCCTATATGTGAGCACGTGAGGACGACGCTCACCCCAACAACAGGTTGTTTGCAGGTACTGTGTACTGTGACGGGATAGATAGAGAGAGCTGTGTGTGTGGAGCCTCATTTCCTACTTAATGTGTCGTCCGAGCCATAGACACTTGACATACTGTATCATTCAAGTCATTTACTAGAGTATTTAACATAAACAGTAAAGGTGTCTTCCTGATTTATGACCCTGTTGTATATTTTTATTGTTGTCACTAAAGTTTTTAATTGACCCTTTAATTTGTCCACCTTCCGTGAAATTGGAAAACTCTGATGAATGTTTTAAGAAACTATTGTGCTGTCACTCAAGTCTAAAATTTTATTTTACCTACTAAATAGCCTATGACTTTAGGTTAATAAGTTGTCAGCACGTCCTTCGGACGTGATAGCTTCTTATTGGCTTAAATTCGTGATCACTATAGCTCCCCTTCTTGGGGCGCCACACTTTTGTCGGCTAAAGTTTAAAAAATACGTAAAAATGGTTGTTTAGTGTAACTCATACCAATTTCTTGTTCATATATCACCAAAATTCATATCAAATAACAGAAATATGAATTCAACATATGTAAACTATAAAGCACTTTCATTCTTTTTTTATTACAAATTGATAGATTACGTCCTCTAAATTAAAACTAAGGCTCGAGTGGTAAGAAAACGTTGATCGTGGGGCAACATCGAAGCACTGACTGTAGATAATCATCAACACCCTTCAAGGTCGATTTTGTCTCAACTTTAATCTTCATTGCGTCCATCACACTTTTAACAACAGTCTTCTAACAACCGGTGTACACAAGGGTCTGTTGGAAAGCAAGAAGAATGTTGTACTTGTTAATATCACCAGTGTTGACAACTCTAGGGAATGGTTGCACCGGCTCAGGCATATACTATCCTTGAGAGCATAGACCGCTCTCATAAGGAAACATATCGTTGATAAAGGCTGTTGTTGGATCGTTGGATGTACTGCCCATCTTAGAAAATTACCCATGATAATACGGATCCCCTAATGATGTTTCACCGTTATATATCCAACATGTGTACTTCTTCCAAAACCCGTTACTCTTCAGGTGCTACCATACTTTATCAATCGCAAATTGATGCATATCGCTGTGACACTGACATTTCGTGCACTGACAATATTAAATTGTATTTCCGTTAGGATTAACCAGCGCATATTCAAGAAAACTAATAACTCATTTACCATATCTTTTGTCTCATTTTGAAAGCGAAATTCAACTCTTATCCATTCCTGAAAATATAACAAAATATATATGTATAACTCTAATTAATTAATTTCATATATAAAATCTCAAATCATTTAGTATTCTACTACAATTAATTAAAAACAAATTATTAATTAACACACATATATATACATACATACTTAATAATTACATAATTGAAGAAGTAAATGGGGTAGAGAGAGAAGAGATAACAAAGAGAATCATCTTATTCATTGATAGGAGCCTTTTTATATACAGAAATACATAATACCATTCTTGTATAGATAAGGAAACATAATCATATTCTATGTAGTAATCCAAGTTACATAAGGCTAACACGCACATGACAGAATATTCAAGAACACTCTCCCTTGTGTTGCATGTCTTCATGCTTGTGATGCTTCGATGTTGCCTAGTCTAAAATCTCATTAAGTAACAAAATCCATGTAAAAGAAATTGAGCCTTGATCGTAGGAGAAAAAGAGTGTAATGCATCAACTACCTTATTCAGAACACGATCATTCATGAATAACTTCACGTTGATCAATAATCTCTACAAGAGACAAGCGGTGCATGTGATATTACCTCGTTAAAAACCTTGCCAAGCAAAAACCTTGTGAGACAAAAGTCTTGGTCTAAGGAAAAAATAGCACAACCGCACCCTTCACATTTGATAGCAATGTATATGTGCTAGACTCCCCCCTAAAGTCTGCATCTCCCTCTGATCCTTAGATCATTCGTAGGAGTTCGAATTATTCAGCATATCAATGCGTTTTAACATGTCTTCAAATGTGGCATCGGTCACTGATTAGCTAGATCATACTGGATTGTCCTCATAGATGATCTCTATCACTTAGATCTTAAGAAGAAGGTTGCTTGGGAACTCAAATCATATGTTAGCGCTGAAAGTCAAATTCTCGCGCAGCATGACCTTTGGGTATTAGAACAACCGTAACTTTCTCCAGATAATACATGTGAATGAACCGTTAATGGTTTTGGAAATTAGACTCATGTAGCTTTCTAACCGTATATTATAAACATTCTGGTTCATTCAGAGATATTCACAAAGCTCTGTTGAAGTTGGTTGTTATTTGTAAAATTAGACTATCAGACAAATCTGTCCTACTTTACGAGAATAATTATAACGCACTGAATATGATAGCTGTGATGAAATGGTTGGTGTCCCTGGAAAGTAGACACATAGACCTTTCTAATGGTATCAAATTCACACTTTTTGGATGAGCTAACATTCTTGTTGATATCATGGACGTGGACCTACGAAGCTTGGCAGATTATGATTTCGCTTTTGATGTGTCTTTCTTATGTGGGGATGAAATTTCCTGAATCCTTTATACCGAAAGGATGTCCCTATGCCATTTCAATGGTGTTTCATTAGCGCAGAGCTACAATTAGCTTTATAACTTTTCATAGCGAATGAGAGGTCAAGTCTTTCGTATCATATTAAATACATTGATGCGTCTTAGCGTACTTAGATGAGAATTTTATCTATAAACACATCTCAGTCGTTCTTTAAACAAAACAATGAATCTTTATTTAAACTTTGACTAATCATGGGAGCATATATAGACTTCACCTTTAGAGTGTCTAAACCGATAGATGGGATAATCATCATTAACACAATCATCGAGTTTATTACAAGACCGTGTCTTCCTAGGATCTTTTTCATTCTAACTTCGGATGTTTGATAAACATTGGCATCTCTTGATCTATCAAGAGTCCATGTAAATCCGAAATAAACACACAAGGGCACAATTGATCATATCCCTTACAATCAAGTAGTTACTTAGCGTGTGTTTCAGACAATGCATATACACACACACGCTCTTGTGGTAGAGCAACTTGATTTAGGTGAATGAAGTCCGTCTAGGATCTTCATGTATATCTCTGATCCTATAGAGATGTAACTCAACCACGTTCATAAGCTGCATGTTCAGTTATTCATAAACTACCAAATTAAAAAAGTAATGGAGTTCAATGACATCCATTATGAGAGCATATCTCATCGTAGTCAATTCCAATGCCTGTTAGTGAAAAATCTTGCACCAAAAGATGAGTCTAAACTCTTTGTTTCACTACACTATCTAACAAAGATATAGTTGATAGAGTTTAGCTTGCGGTGTCGGCATCACCTGCCCAAGGATCTACTCTTTGTTAATACTGGATTGTATTTTTCCATAGGCCAATCTACTACGTCGATTTATCAACGAAGTGGTGGTTTGATAGTAAACTCATTATTCCACGTCCTCATGTACACTAGTGTATTTGTAGAGATCTCTATTCATCTCCTTAGATTTAACATTGAGACGTCCCCCAATGATAATCAAAATTCAGACTTCATGAGACGAATTTGAGTATCACTGATTAATGGATCAGGTTGTGCCAATGCTCATTTTTTTGTAGTGCGAGTACATATCAAACATAAGGGTCTCCCTATCCTTTAAGGAGCCACACGGCCTTGTGACACCAGTTTTGTCACTACATGGCATCGCCATATCACCACTCATGGTGATGGTGCCAAGACCAACTTCTTTTGGTCACGTTATGTCCTCTTGATAGGACATCAATCCTTCCAGACATATTTGCAGCATGTGATCTCGTCACTTAGATATTTAGGGATCAACTTCTCCCCCTAACGATGGGAATATTCTCTCACCAAAGTAACAATCTGTAATTTAGTGGTTAAAGAGATCGTCTGTCAAGGCTTCTACATAAGCGGATTGTAGGTGGATGTTTGTATCGAGCCAAAATAATTATTCATCTCAAACGACACATCATTGAGCGCAGTGGCAGTGTGATTTGGCATCTAGATACAATATCTAACCGAGCTCAGGATTGGAGATCCATTTCAATCAGGCTGAGCTTAAGGATTGCAATTCCATTTCAATCCTCCCATATAGTCACGTGTTGAAGTACAAAAGTATTCAATGATGGTGGGTCGTAGACGAATAATAAAACTGCATGCAAAATTGCATAACCTCATGTTCAAAGATTAGTACGCATCATGAAACTTCGAGCAACAAGCTAAAGTTGTAGGCTCGGCGAGACCATATTGATTGTGAACATAGGATACGGAATGCTTCAACTTCTACCTATAAAATTTCTTTAAAGAATGGGTAGTGAGCCCATAGAAGTATAAACAATATAAGTAGATAATGGTGTAAGACATGACTAGTGTTTTTACCCTTCAACCAATCACCCTAAAGCATAAAAGGTATCCACAAGTTGGTTGTATCAATCTACATGATTTGATGTACAAGTTAAGTATTTTCTTTTGTGTCATTTAGCGTTGGAGGGTCTCACTCCTTTTTAGCTCAAGAATAGGCTATCAAAATGAGTGATAAGCATTGCAGGGCAATCAAACATCAAGGGAAGGTTTAACGCACCTTATTCGCTTGAAGTGATTTCTATGAGAATTTCTCAAAATTTAGATCATCATATCTTTTTCATGGTGTCTGAATCGCTCAAATCAAAGCCTATATGAGTCAGTGTCACAAAATTAAGTATAATTGGTGACACAATAGGATTTGATATTCAAATCGTAGTGACATACAGTACATAGGATTTGATATTCAAATCGTAGTGACATACACATAAGAACTATTGGTCATATTTAACCAGTAGCGCAACTATTCTTGAAACTTAACATGGTTTGACTGCTTCTAAATTAGAGCGCACATGTGACGTGTATCATGGTCACAAATGATTTACATAGCACAAAATCCAAAGATAGTTGATAGTTGTCGATTCCTTAGACTATTGTGTATAATTCTGCTATCTACAAGGCACTCAATGTCTCCATAAGATTTATCTACAAACAGGAGGTAGATATATAAGTAAATAGTTTGATTTTGAACCATTTAGAGGGATTGAAAATGTCCTACAAAAGACAACAATCCCCAGAGTGTATAAAAACTTCTGCATATAATGACCTTTGCGCAGTAAAATAGCCATAACTTCTTCGTTAAATTAGATATGAACAAACGGTCAACTGTTCTGAAAACTAGACTTGTACAGCTTTCCAGTGATATAAAATAAGCGTTCTAGTTCATTCATAGCATTTCTCTATGCTCGTTCGAAGTTACTATCCAGAAAGGGATAGATTGCTATTTTCGCACATTTGACGCGTGCAAAGCATTCTAAACTTACAAACTGGCGTGGAGGCTTTAAGCCTTAGCCGAGGGACGTGCGTGCTCATCTTTGATGAGTCCGAGAGAGTCTTCAACATCTTATAAAAGACGACAATTGGTTAAATAGCATTGGGGGAACCAAAATCAAAGTCGTTCTGTAGCTCCGAGTCAATATGACCAGTCATGTACGTGGAGGGTCGGTAGTGCGAGGCACACTTAAAACCACTATCTCCTTAATTTTGTACAATCCTAGACATGACATTGAGCTTGGATGAGCCTACTTATAATTTGATGATGGTAAATCTGCTATGTATAGAAGACTTATCTAGAAAACAAGTCACAATCCTCATTGAGGATGTATAGCCGCATGTCTCCTTCCCTTGGAAGAAACGGAATTTAGCATAATCCACTCTTTTAGATTACAAATCGTGCCATAGTCTAAGGAAGATGTAAATTATACATCTTTGTTGTAAATCAATACAAACCATGGAGACAAAGGAACAATTTCGTGAACGAAATTACATTCATAAAGCGTTATACATCGATGTCTCGAAACTTTGAAAAAGTAAGTACTAATCATGACATTCATATAATATCGTATTACATAGATTGGAAAGGAGAGAGCAATCTCTATCTGTACAATTGATATCCAATGATACTTTTGTACATTTTTGTATGTTGTCATGATTATAAAATTAGCTTGACATCTTGAATCGGTGAATGATTGATCAACAACGGTTACATTGTCATGAGCTGATGTGATTAGATTTGACAGTTTGGTGTCTAAACTGGGATTGCAGTCACTAAGAGGCAGAGGCGCCTCCCCCTTTTTTCTATACATTAGCGCGGCTTCTTTTGTCGTTGCCATGACCCACATTGCCTTCACAAAACTAGGGGAAAAATCTCATATGTGCAGGCTAATACGTTTATCTCATTAACGTATATTATAATCATTCCACCAAATATTTAGGAAATAGGATGCCATGAAATATTATCGACGAAATAGTCAAAAAAAGTGGTGAATAATCCACTTGACTAAGAACTCAAAGAGTAGATCAGAGTAACATGTAAGAAAAGCTCCATGAGTACATCCACAGTACTTTGTGGTCATCACTTTTTGCACATATTGCCATTAAGGGCATTTGTCAAAAATTTGAGCTCAAGAGGTTATAAATCTCGACATCTAGACTTAATAACCTTAGAGTCAATATTTGTTGTGAAGTCCTTTATAATGAAAGGTTCCACATCTAAGTCAAATTCATGTGAGCAGAATGTTACATTGCCCTTGCATACAAAACCAAGCCGTATATTTAGTTTCAAGACTGATTATGGTCAGTAATACGATGTTTTATAAGGTTTGTCTCTTTCTCAAGGATCGAAATTAAGACATTCGAGCTTCTCAAAAATCGTGTTTTGAGGCAAACCTAAAAAGGTGATCCTGATTTGGGAATTTTAAAAATCCTGTAAAGTAAGCAAAACCAAACAGGAGAAAACGGGTAGGAGAAGGGGAAGGGATTTCCACCCCCCCCCCCCGAGTTATTTGAATTGTGAAATAACTTGTATATAAAAGCTTACTTGCTAGTCTACCAAATAGACTGCGTTTATAAAATCTGCTTTGCAATATCCATGTTTAATGTCATGCGTGTGTGATGACGTTGCTCGCGGGATTCCAATTCCATTTTGATTTATGTGCGGTAAGCACATGAAAAACAAAACATATGGTTAGTCATATTCCACCATAGATATAATTCATCAAAATTTTCAAAACTTTAAAATATGAAAGAAAAATTAAGCCGAAGGAGGCTATGAAAATTAACGGCCGAATATGGGTGGACGATAGCCGGGGACTAGTGACTGGAGGAAGTAGGACGGCGGCTGAAAAAAGGTTGAACAACGGTGGTCGGATGAAGGCGAAGCCGAGGGGGTGACTGGCCTTTTGGATAAATATCGGTTAGGGAAAATCTAAGGAGATGGTGGCTATCAACTCAAGAGCTGCTGATAACGTGAAGAAATAAATAGGGTAGAGAGAGAATAGATAGCAAAGAGAATCATCTTATTCATTCATAGGAGCCTCTTTATATAGAGAAATATAGAATACCATTCCGGTATAGATAAGGAAACATAATCCTATTCTATCTAGTAATCTAAGTTACATAAGGTCAAGACACACGTGACAGAATATTCTAGAACAATAACAATATTATATATCAACTTCGATCATCACAAAATCATAATCAACATATCATCAACAATTTAATGCATACCATCAACATAATATTATAATTAAATTAATTAACGTATATATATATATATATCTACTACGTACTTATTAACAACAACTTCATATATATTATCACACTAAAAATCCATCAACTCAAATAAAAATCACTACCAGGATAAGCATCTTAGCCGACGAAATTTTTTCGTCGGCCTGTTCACCATATTCGTCGGCTAAGGTTATAGCCGACGACACGTCGTCGGCTAAGACGTCGTCGACTATAATTCGTCGGTTAAACTTATAGCCGACGAAATAAAATCCGTCGTCGACTATAATCCAACACTTAGCCGACGAAATAATATAGAAAATTCGTCGGCTATAATCCAACGCTTAGCCGACGAAATATTGATATTTCGTCGGCTTATACGTATGACTTTAGCCGACGAAATATTCATATTTCGTCGGCTAAAGTTTTTTTTAAAATTAAAAATGAAATAGATAAAAGCCGACGAAATATAGTTAATTCGTCGGGTAAAGTATTTTAAAAAATAAAAATTAAATAGATAAAAGCCGACGAAATTTACCAAATTTCGTCGGCTAAAGGTTGTTGGGAAAAAAAAAACTAGAATAGCCGACGAAATATGGTAAATTTCGTCGGCTATAGTACTTTTTATACTAGAAACCCAAACAAAATTTATACATTACCATCCAAGCAAGCTGCAAATTACAGAAACAATTTCATAACCAACAACAACACACCATCAAAAGTAACATAAACATTTTGCATTAAATATTCAATTCATAAATTGTTCATAAACCTAAAAAGTAAATAAATATTTGTTCATAAACCTAAAACACTAAATAAATAATTGTTCATAAACTTAAAAAACTAAATGAAGTCGATATCGTCTAAATCAATATCTGCGCCAGGATGAGGTTGTTGGGGAGGTTGCGGCGGCTGAGGTAAGAGAATAGGCGTGGGCATGGGCGGAAGTGGAAGTCCCTGAAGCTGTGTAGCTGAAAAATCTTGCATGTACTGGAACATCTGTTGCTGCTGGGCGGCATAGACTGCTGCATTGTACTCCTGTAGAGCGGCAGTATATGCTATCTGGGCGGCCTCTCTCGCGGCAGTATATGCTGCTTGGGCGGCTTGCTGTTCCCGTAACATCTGACCTTCAGCCTCAAGCTGAGTCGTTCTGCTGCTGGTCGAGGCTCCTTTTTTCTGAAACCCAGGAGTGGTCTTCAGTACCCCCTCGCCCTTCTTTCCCAGACCCCGACTGTAGAAGTTATTTCCTCGCGGTGGGAAGGCTGTGCCCATGATCCTGGCCCCAACGCTGAGATCCGAACTGTCGATCCGGGACATGGCTTCGGACATGTCTTCCTCTTGCGTGTCAGGCCATGTCTCACTGACTATAGCAGCCATCACCTCGTCACTAGCCTGCCTCACCCTCGCCTAATTTGATAGAAAAAAAAAATTAATTAACATTTTAAAATATATATATATACATATAATTTACTAAATTTTAAAACGTAAAACGACTTACAATATCCTCATGAGCGTCAGGATATGCCTTCTCGTACGTATAGACGTACCGGTTGACCTCTGGATTTTCCCTGGCCGCCTCCTCCATCAACGATGCGAACGGTCTAGAACCGGCATGATGGTTCCTCATGTTGCGTTGCCGGTTTTGAGCGTTCACCCGGGAAACGGCCTACAAAGGAATCAAATTAGTAAAATATTTTAAAACGTATTAAATATAATTCAATATAATAAATAATTATTTTTAATTACCTGTTTATGTGGGTTGTTGAATTCCGATATCAGAAGCCAACGCCACTCGTACTCCCTGAACTGGAACTCAAGGGGGGTGCCAGAACGTTCGTTCCCATGCGTAGTCCAGTGGGTCCGTAACTCGTTCTTCCACTCCTTGTACCTGTAATACGCAAAAAAAATATAAATATTATTAATTATATATAATTTTCTTTTGTCCTTAACTTTGCAACGTACCTTCCCCCGAGCACAATGTCTGCCCAGGTGTTCCTCAGGTACTGAGGAACGTCAAACCACACCTGCATTTAAACATTTATTAGTTTAGACGTTCATAAATCTACAATGTAATAAATAATGTTAAATATGAATTTTGTTATACTTACCGACATGGCGTTGAGGACCATGTCCTTAACCTCCTGTGGGACCTCGCCCCAGTCTGACCACAACATAGGGACTCTATCCCTAATAAGCGCTCCCACGTGGCCAGAGTACATCCTCGTCTTGCCGCCCGATACTACGTTCCCATCCCCGTCAGTATCAATGACGATCCTTCCCAAGGTACTCACTGTCTTCTCGAGAGTTTTCCCCGTGACCGGACCTCTCTTCTTCCTTGTCGGCTTGGCTCCGACGGTGCCTATCATAAATTGATGATTAGTAAATTAATTTTATTATAACATTATAACATAACAAATTACTTATATAATCATTACCTGAGGGCGTTGGGGCAGATGCGACGGACTCCGACTCTGTCGCCGACGATGATACCCTCGCAGAAATTAACTCTGTAGCAAACGGCACGAACAGATACACCGCTGATGGGGTCACCTGCGGGGGTAGTGGATAAATCGGCGCCCCTGAGTCATCGACTGCAGGTATTGCCGGTATGAAGCGCGGAAGGAAGAGAAGAGGCGGCGGCATCTGTACCCCGGAAGACCCACCCTCCGATGCAGTAGGGCCCGGTGCCGGTGCCCTATGTATCTCAGGCATACGTGGTGCAGACACCTCCGCCTGAGTCGGAGGCCACAGCTGCCTCGAGGAGTGAGGGACGCTGGGCTGCTTGGAGGAGCGAGGTACGCTAGGCTGCCTGGAGGAGCGAGGGGCGTCCGGCTGGTCGGAGGAGCGAGGGGCGCTATGCTGCCTGGAGAAGCGAGGGGCGTCCGGCTGGCCGGAGGAGCGAGGGTGCTAGGTTGCCTGGAGGCGGGAGGGGCATCTGGCTGCCTGGAGGAATGTGTCGGCTCCAGAAGAGACGCCCGTCGGGCCGTCATTGGGCCCTGAAACGAACCCCGAGGGTTGCTAGACGTTCCCTCAGACGATTCACCCCTTTGGCCCTTCAAACTCTTTGATTTACTGAATAATCCTTTCCTCCTAAATAATATAATTAATATTTTGTTAAATGTATAAAATTATAAAAAATGAACAACATTAACAAAAATTTATTTTTATATACCAATTAATATTGTAATATACGCAAATATATTAAATATATCATTCAATATTTTAATATACCCAACCATATTAAAAATTTCCAATTTACTTAATACACCTAATTTCCAAATATATTAAAAATCACCAAATACACCCAACTACACCTAAATACACCCAAATACACCCAAATTCACCCAAATACACCCAAATTCACCAAATACACCCAAATACACCCAAATTCACCCAAATACACCCAAATTCACCCAAATACACCCAAATATACACCCAAATTCAGTAAATACACCCAATATAATTCAACATTATCACAACATAATACAATTCAACATTATCATAATACAATTCAACATTATCACAATATAATTCAACACAATTCAATATAATGCAATATATTGAAAAAATAAATGAAATTTGTTATATAATACAATATAAACATGAAATTGCATACCTAATTTGTTTGGGAGATGAGGGAGGCGGAGTGGAGGCCGGAAACCGTTGAAAATGGTGAAAGAAAATCGAAAGGAGAGGGAGAAATTCGCCGGCGGAGTGGAGAAAGTGGAGAAGTGGGGTTCTGTCTCGCTGGGTTCGAATTTATCGGAAGAACTATAGTCGACGAAATAAAAAATTCGTCGGCTATAGTCCCACTTTAGCCGACGAAATAAAAAATTCGTCGGCTATTGTCCCACTTTAGCCGACGACAAAACCCTAATTTCGTCGGCTAAAGTCCAACTATAGCAGACGAAATTTTTTAGTAATTTCGTTGGCTATAGTCCCACTTTTACCCGACGAAATTACTACGAATGTTTAGTAATTTTGACGGCTAAAGTACATTTTATAATTATTTAGTAAGTTCATGCACAATTTATATGTTTTATCTTGTGAAACGAAAAACCGACCGTCAGATATCATCATTACGTTGAAACATGTGTGAGGGTAAAATTTCAGCATCATCGAACACACGTAAAGGCTCGATCCGCACGGTCAATCGCGTTGGTCAAACCCCTAAACACAAACAAACGGTGATTTGGCCACCTAAATTACGTATTCTGTCCGGACCTTCAACTACAAATAGTTTCATATCGAGGAGACGCAACTAGCGATATAAAATTTATAAGAAAAATAACCGTCGGAGATAGGGCGTCCTCTATGGTGAACGAATAGAGTATGGGAGTGCCTGATCAACAACTTACTCCAGTATGGGAGTTCCCAGAATATGCTCTTATGTGTCCAAAATTTATACCTGTCGGGTCTGTCAGGCATTGCCGCCACTATATTGGGATGATTGCTGAGCTGCCCAAAATCATACTTATTAAGCACTGCTAAAATTTCTTCCCATGTCCATCTTCTAGGAGGCACACCAAGTTCTACAGTCCCATCAAATGCCTTGTCATCGAACCGCCATTCGTGATCATACGGAAGGAGAGTACGGTGACCCAATCTACATATCTTGTTGCAATGACTACTGCTCCCCTCATCGCTTAGGCACTCTGGACAAGCCTTGTATCCCCTAACAACGTTGCCCGACAACATCCCACGAGCAGGAAAATCACTAATGGTACCAACAACCATAGCATACATCTGGAACATCTCGTGCATGAACTTATCATAAGTGGGATGACCAACGTCCCAAAAAAACTTAAGCTCTTCAATCAAGGGTCTCAAATACACATCGAGACACTTCCCTGGATAACCGGGTCCCGGAATCAACAAACTCAACATATTGTATTCCTTCTTCATGCACATCCATGGAGGAAGATTGTATGGTACCAAAATCACCGGCCATACACTGTATTGAAGACTCATGTTGCCAAAAGGATTGAACCCGTCGGATGAGAGCCTGAGCCTCACATTTCGGACCTCAGACGCAAAATGAGGAAACTCCCTGTCTATATGCTTCCATGCCTCCCCGTTAGCAGGGTGTATAAGGGTATCTTCGCCTTGCAATTCCCTATCAGCGTGCCATCTCATAGATTTGGCCGTGTGTGATGACATGTACAACCGTTCCAGCCTATCCCTCAACGGGAAATACCGAAGTACCTTCATAGGTTTCCTATTGCCTGCAGGAGTCAACTTATACCTGTCACTCTGATATACTGGACATGTGTCAAGGTCACCAAGGTCATTCCCTTCTGGATCTTTACCCCAGAAGAGAACACAATCATATCTGCATGCATGGATCTTGATGTAGGAAAGCCCAAGATCTTTCAGTATACATCGGACCTTATGATGAGTGGTAGAAGACGATGACCGTGGGGCAGCATCGAAGCAGTGTATTGTAGATACTCATCAACAGCCTTCACAGTCGATTTTGTCTCAACTTTAATCTTCATAACGTCCATCACACTTTCAAGAACCGTTTTCTGACAACCGGGGTACACAGGGGTCTGTTGGAAAGCAAGTAGTTTGTTGTACCTGTCAATACCAACAGTGTTGACAACTCTAGGAAAGGGCTGAACCGGCTCAGACATATACGGTCCTTCAGAGCATACACCCCTCTCATAAGGAAACATATCGTTGATGAAGGCCGTTGTTGGATCGTTGGATGTACTGCCCGTCTCAGAAAATTTCTCATGATCATGCGGACCCCTTGATGATGTTTCACCGTGATATATCCAACATGTGTACTTCTCCCAAAACCCATTACTTTTAAGGTGCTGCCAAACCTTGTCAATTGGAAATTGATACATATCGCTGCGACACTGACATTTAGTGCACGGACAATAGAAAATTGTATTCCCTTTAGCATTATTGATCACATATTCAATAAAACTAACAACTCATTTAGCATATCTTTTGTCCCATTTTGGAAGCGAAATCCAACTCTTATCCATATCCTGAGAAAATAACATAATATATATGTATAAACGCTAATTAATTAAATTTACGAATCATTCAATTTATATTATATCTGCAGTTAACGTACAATTAATATATATATACATGCATATATATAATAATTACTAATTAATATAATCAAATTAATATATATATATATAACAACAACTTCATATATATTATCAAACCCAAATCGATCAACTCAATCACACTCAAAACACAATATAATCAACTCTAATTAAAACTCAAAATCAATGTGCATAACGAAAATAAAACTCTTAAATCAACTCAAAAACAAGATATATACATATACGTACCTATATATAGCGCCACAAACTAATTTCGGACAGATTTCGACAACACCCAACAATTTCGCCAACCCCAAAACTTTTTCTCCCGTTTTTTCTTTCAAATCAGCTACTGTCTAGATCTGGAAATATAAAGCATTTTAGCCGACGAAATTATATATATCGTCGGCTAAAGTTTTAAAATTTCGTCGGCTATAGTTCACAGACTATAGCCGACGAAAAAAAACTATTTTAGCCGACGACACAACATTTCGTCGGCTAAAGTGGACTTTTAGCCGACAAAAATTTCACTTAGGCGACGAAAGTTTTTTTCGTCGGCTAAAATAGACTTTAGCCGACGAAAAAAAATTTCGTCGGCCTGTTAATTTTTTTTTCGTCGGCTATGGTACTTATTCTGGTAGTGAGTCTTAAATCAACTCAAATAAAACTCAAAATCAACATATATACACATATACGTACCTATATATAGCTCCACAAACTAATTTTGGACAGATTTCGACAACGACCAACAATTTCAACAATATCCAAACTTTTTTTTCCGTTTTTTTTTCAAATGAGATGTTGTCTAGATCTGTAAATATAAGATATTTTAACCGACGAAATTATATATTTCGTCGGTTAAAATTCACAGACTATAACCGACGAAAAAATTAATTTAAGCGACGAAAATTTAATATCGTCATCTAAAATTGACTAAGACTTTTTTATCGGTCAACGAAAAATGAATTCATCTGTCTATTTATTTATTTATTTTGGTCGACTAAAGTCTTTCTTATGATAATGGTTGTTTACTTCTTTGATTATTTATTTATTCAACGATATGATTTATAAGCGATTACTATAAGGATTTGTTTAAGTTGTATCATTCTGGAATCTGTCGTTATATATAGTATTCCTTCTGACTTTAACGACTTTATTTAATTAATTAGTTAATATCTTTCTTTTTCTGCGATCAAATAATGGAGAACGATTATTACAGATTCGATCAGTGGTATGTTTCTCGTCAAAAGTTGTGTAATCATTTATGAGCAAGTTGGAACGGGATTGCAACGTTACTAAAAAATTATTAATTATATATATATATACACACTTCCTCATAAATTATTAATTATATATATATATACCCACAGGTTGTCAAAAACTCATAATGCATTTCTGAAACAATCAAATAAACTTCATTACGTATTAGAAAGTAGAAACGGTCTTATATATGGTCAACAACTTGCCCTCATGTTCTACTATTTCATTGCTAATATAAATTGTTGATGGACAGTATCTTTCGACGTCTATTCAGTTTGATTAACGACGTACATTAGGATTAGGATTGTTAAACCGCAGACATTAAAAGGGATATCTGAGATGATAGAGAGTGAGGGTTTTCCTTCTCTCTAGACTTTTTCTTCCTAGAAGTCTCGTTGAGAGTCGTCGGCGTGCACCTTCCTTTATTGGCAGCTTCGTATGCCTCTTGTATGACGTTGTTGTTCGGGGTGAAAATAACTTTTCTTGAACAGCCAGACTTGGAGTGTGCCAGTACATATGGGTCAGGTACAATCTTGATCTTGATGCTTGTTCGCCTTCTAACTTCTCTTCAAACGACTGACGTACAGGCGCTGGTCAGGTTGGCACTCACGTTCTTCTCAGATCTAGCTCAAGAGCAACTAGGATTTTTGTCCTCTTCTCACGAAGCGGACTTTTCTTACTCAAGCCGGTGTGGTTGAGCAGAGCTATAAACCAGGATTGTGGTGCGCTCGCCAAAGGATTCTCTGACAAACTGGGGATATTTGTTAGAATTATTCACTCCAAAAACGGTTTTATGAAGCGGGGGTGGACTGAACGTTCACGGATGAGGGTTTGTGAGGTAGAAGCAGGAACTGCCGACGGATCGGTCTTTGGTGAGTAGCAGCGGAGAATGCCTACGAATAGGGCTTTGGTAAACAAAAAGTCCTAGAGAATTTTTTTGGTAGATGTGCTCCGAGGAAAGTTTGTTTTGCAGTGTGCAAAAGTTTTTTGTTGATTGATTGATGATCTCTTCTCTGTAAACCATTGATTTCCTTATATAATGAAAGCTAGGGTTCGCCCTTCCTTACATATCAAGACAAACCAGATCCTCCTGATCAACTAGGAAAGAAATCTCCCGAATGATTATGAAACAGATCTTATGTATTCCTATAAATCAACCAAGCATGACCTCACAAAGAAAAAATAATATGTACAAATATTTCGACCGCATGAATCGGTCCAATAAACCCAAAGAATCAGTATTCACCGAAAGATATTATTCTGGCCCAAACATTGCCCCTAGGGCTTGAGATTAAACCCAGGCCCACTTGTGAAATCGATAAGGGCTAGAAACCCAGCCCAGTTTCTTTAAATTATTGGAACGCCGCATCGTTTCCCCTTGTCATCGTTTACCTTCAGCAAACAACACTTCGCTTCAGTAGAACCCTTTCAATTTCTCTAAATGTCTAGACACCAGATCTCATTTCCACACCATATTTCCACCATAACTGACAGCCCTACCAAAGAAATGGCCATTAATGGCAAAAGAATCTTCAAAAGTCTGAAAGTCATCGATCACCCAAACCACTCCCATCTGGAATTGACCACCAGAGCCACCGTCGGACTTGGTCCATACATGAAGAAGCTCCCAGAAGTTCAACACTACTACCATGAATCAAGAGCTCCAATCATTCTTTTCCAGAATGTTCTTGTCAATGTCACTGCATGATAGAAACAAAGCGACTGTCTAGCCAGGATTAGAGCTTGGTTATTCCCAAGCGATCAAATGATGATGTGATACCAAAATCACAAAGCTCTTGATTTGGATTGATAGAGACTAGAGACAATCGCTGATGCTATTGATCTAAGTTTTACTTTAAATAGTCACGCCATGAATCGACCCTCAATGATGGCTGCTGCCTATTTCTGGAACTCCTTCAACAATACCTTCGACTTCAAGTTTGTCCAAATGGGTATTACTTTATTGGATATTTATGCTATCACTGGGTTTTTAGTTGCTGAGGAAGCATATCAAGAACATCTCTTCGAGGATGCAAATGTCTTCCATACTATTGATCCAACATACTACCTGACACATCTGCATACAAATGATATGTTGGACATTTCTATGCTTGCGGAGACAAGCAAAGCAGTATTGCATTTCTAGACTTCTGGCTTCACAAATTTGTAGTCTGCACAACAACCTTGAAACTAACCAAAGCTTGGACGGGCACTGAAACTCTTCTTTTCAATGGGCACCGTCTTGGTTTAGCACAACTAGTATTAGGGTTTCTATATCGAGCGTTTTAAAAGTTTTCACTTCATCAACTGAATTACGGCGACGTATCAGGCTCACTTTGGATTTTAGACCTCTGGTTACAGATCTACTTAGTCCAAAGATAAGTAAGTTGTTGATTGCCCTGAGCATCAAATGTTAGGAAGAGCATTCATCGACGTTTCCTCACCCCCAGCTATAGGATATGTCTGGTCTCTTTAGTACCTGTTCAACCTTAATGCCACCACCCTAGACTCCGGTCTTCTTGTTCTCAACCGTGAAGCTCTGGCAAATGGGTTTATGTGGTCCATTACAAGACTCCTGAAGGGCGAACACTGTTCAACCAGTCTATCTCTCTCATGGACATTCCTCTGCCCAAGTTGGCTGGTTTTGAACTCTATACACCCAACCATTTCTGCCGTTAGCTTAGGATGTACCAGCGTGTACATTTTCCACTTACCAAAAGCATCAACTGCTACAGCTCTTGGCAAATAGAGAAAACACTGAAGCAAAAAGTAAGGGATCCTCGCTTCCGGTCCAGCATGTCTCCTTCCACACCCAATGTGTGCTGCTTTGAACTGATATTCTCCACCAATGATGTTTCTCAAGACTATACAAAATGGTGGAATTCTGTCTATGGTCATCTTTGGTTTGGAGGCATTAGTGCCTTCTTCAGAAAAGCTAGATCCATCCTTTCTACTGAAGACAAACTAGTACTTAATGGAGCTGCCATCCTTAGGAAACTTGCACAAGTTGGAGCTCCATAACTAAATACACAAGTAATTATGTTTCCAACTGGTTTCATACTTACACTGACTAAAAAATACTAACTGGTTTATAAACTTGCAGAATCATGTCCCAAATGCATTTCCAGCCCAAGCATCGTCATCACAGCCCAAAAAGAGAGGCATGAAAGCAATCATTCAAGATTCTGACAAAGAAGATATTGAACCTCATCCAGTATGTTTCAAAAAACTGCATCAATTCTTCTACTAATGTCTTCCTACTTATTAAATACCAATTATTGATATTTTGACCTGCTGCAGCTAGTTCGTAAACGAAGACGTACAACGATGGATGCATCTTCCTCACACCAAACTCCAAGTCTAACTCCAATTCCAGCACCTATTTCAGCATCACGGGATTGGGAGACTGAAAAGTAAGCCACTGTAGACAACGTTTGGTCTCGGATTACAAACCCATCTGATGTTATTCCCATCAACATGATGCACTCATCGGATGTAGAAGCTTTTTCAAACCCTGCCTCTACGACTAGTACTGTAGATGAACCTCTCAATACAGAATATTCAAATGAAATGGATGAACATAGCAGTATGATTATCTTAGCTGGAGTCATGCATGACATGGTGAATAGTCCATATCCTGCCGCTTCTGAGGTTCCAGATACACACCATGATGTAGAAGCACCTGATAATCCTGTTTTCATAGTAAGACTTTCATCCTGCTATTTCAAATTATTAATTTCACAAAGCAACTCATTAAGTTGCCACCTGTGTAACACAGAAAGGCACAGTTTCGGTAGAAACGTCTAACACATCTCTAGCCATTATCAGTCACGCCCCGGCCTAAGTTTACTTCTCTAAACTAGGGATAGGACGTGTGGGACCCGTCTTAAGAGAGATTTACTAGTAAATCCCCCCAAAGAAGGTATACCTTTTTTTTTCAAACCATTGTCAACAGTCCAAACGATATCGGAATAAACCTCACAACCAGAGGTTATCCCGATATCCGCATTTGGATCTCAAACCAATTACTTTAGATGACCTAGGTTTCTAATATTGATTGTGACTGCACCTGAATCCCGATCAGGCTGCCTACGTACTTTGTGCTCAGGGATCAAGCCACATGTAGCTCTTATCTTAATTAACGCCCTAACCTGGCAAATCATGTTTTCTATGTATCGGTAGATAACCTATTATGGATGGCGTACGACTAAGGCCATTCCAGAGTTTAACCTCTCAATTGAGGTAAACCCTAAACCCACCACCCTCAAACTGGTCAACTTCACCCACAAACCTTAGAAGACCTATAGGAGCAACCAGAACTCCTAGAACTGCCGGACGCGCCTACACGCGGAGCCACAGCCAGAGGCGCGTGGGCGTTACGAGCCTCCACCCAAAACACCGAATTTCAACTGACTCAAAACATAAAAGTTGTAGATCACAGCAAGGGGAACAACTTTAATACCCAGAGTTTTGATCAACTCGACCGGGAAGTGGCCCATAATTACCCCGAAAGGGCTTTCTCCACCTCAAACGTTCCTGCCGCCGTGTTGAGCTTCAACACCACCGGGTTTCGACGCAGTACTGTTCAAGCTCAGATGCGACGTTCCAGGCCAAACTGGGCCACTCCACCACCACAGGGAGGCTTGCACGAAGGAGAGGAAATGATCCCGATCGGCCTCGACTTCTCCGATGACCAGGGCTCGCCGCAAAGTCAGGTCGGGTTGGCCGGGTTCGAGTCAGCCGAGTTCGGGTAGGGTCAGTTCAAATTTTCAGATAGTGAGGGGAACACGCGCGCGTGTGGAAGGAGAAAGAAAATGGGTTATTTCCATTTTTGGAAACCCATCCTTTCTATTTATATATTTTCTAAAAATGGAGACCCAACTTCTGTTGACCGTAACTTCTCCGCACGGTATCCGATTCATACCTGTCACGCGTCCACAGACTCATATCGTCGAGCACTACAACTTTCGTGAAGGAAGTTTTCTGAGAAACTTGACGTGGCAAAAGTCAACCTTTGACACTCTTCTCGAAGGTACGAATACGCACCAATACCACTAAAATTTACAAACTTTACACTCGTTAAAACTTTGGGGAAACTAACAGCGCAGTTACAACCCTCTGTAACCTGCCTGGTCCCGGTAAAAAGGTAAATTTTGAGACGGGGTGTTACAATCTACCCCCCTTATCCTCGAAATTTCCACTGCAAGACGTAAAACTAACCGTCAAGGAATTTCGTCAAGTTCCTCTGGACGGACCTTCAAGCAAACAAGAGTCACAAGCTCTATGTACCAATTCCTTTAGAAAGCAAAGTCTTCTCGTAGTTGCAATACGGGATACATAACTACGCTCGCTTTAAATTACTTTGAGCACGATACCCTCGTCTCACCTCTTTCGTCGTAAATCATCTCCACAAGGCTTGCCTCATAGCTCTTCTCAAGTTAATTCCCAAAATGGTAATTTGGTAGCTTTCCAAGTCATAACATAGACTAACTTGTAGTTGACACGTATGTTCTACTTACACAACTGCCACACTTGACCCTTAACACCAACGTCCTCCTCTTGGAAGGACGGAAATGCTACAGTCCATTACCGTAGGGAAAATCATATGTCTCTCACATATTTCAAGACAAAAGAAAAGTGAATTTCCTTCACTAGGCCTTGAGGCTAAGGACGTATTATCTCATGTGTCCTTTAATCAAAATTCTCATTTCTCGTTCCTTGTACCCTAACTTTTGATAACGGGGCTCGAGCGAACTCGCATACCACAATGCGATCTCAAAACTTTTCACTCGCGCTGATGAATCCATTAAATAACTTCGCGCCAACATGGATGTCATCTCCACATACACAGTCAAAATAAATCTCCTCATCCTATTCCACTCTCTCACGAGAGAGTCTACGGTAGAGCATTTCGCAACAATAGTAGCTAATAAGCTCGCATACTAACTCCTGTGTACTCAAGTCCTGTCTAAAAGACAAAAGTTTAGCTCAAAATCCAGCATGCATCTAATGGTGCCTCTGTAATCAATTTCAATATAGCACCAATCAACTCAACATGTCTCATTCATCATGAGTGAGTATCCCTCGAAGAGATACCCCGATCTCTTTTACAAAAATTCAACCACCACTCATCCAAGCGATCACGATCAAACTGAACCGTCCCCAACAATACTCCTAGAAATCTGGAGGAACAAACATTTCACAAAAGATCGATCACATATAACAGGGTCAGAGCTAAGAGCTCTAGCGTACCTCTCAGTGAGGATGCAATCCCGCGCTAACACTACTATCTCTCCTAATGGAAGAGGAGAACAACGAGTAGCGCGCTTCCACTCCGCTAAACGAGGAGCGCCGCGTGCTAGCTAATAACAAACAATACATCTGACGACCCTGCATGACAGTGAGCCCCACTAGCAAGGGTCGAAGCTAAGAGCTACGACGTCTCATCCACTGTCTAGTGAGAACGCAAATCTCGCATAACAACCATTCTCCTTAAGAACACATTTCCCGCGCTTCCACTCTGCCGAACGAGGAGCGCCGAGTAGGCGAGCTTCTACTCCGCCGAACGAGGAGCGCCGCCCGCTAGCTATAATCATCCAACAACCCTTTATGGTGAAATTAAAACAAAATCCTGATATTTTCATAAATCCAGGCCCGAAGCCTATTTATAAAATCCAGGCCCAAAGCCTATTTATAAAATCCAAGCAATTGCCAAAAATTTAACCCAATCCCGGCAACATGCCAAAAACAATTCAAACTCAGCAATGCTAAACATAGAAATCCTAGTAAAATCTCGGGTCTGATTCTCATCTGTGTGACGACTCTCCTGTCAAAAACCATTCAAAACCCAAGTCAAAATAAGTGAGCCAAAATCCATAAATCAAATGGAAATAAACAAATAAAAACCCTCCACTTGGGTGCTAACAAAACCAAAGGAATCGAAAATGTACAGAAACCTGAAAAATCATCATTCGTTCTGGGAACATTTTAAAATGTTTAGCTCAAAATCCAACATGCATCTCATGGTCCACTCATTATACTGGCCACGCATCTACTGCTCCAGGTACGGTACTCTAACCGTCCTCATACTTAGTAACATCTCTCTTGCCCGAAAACGGTTCCCTGACCATCGTAAAATATTTCTCCTCGAGCTTTATGGACCCACCACGCGTCCGTTGCGCCTCTATGATACTTTACATAATCTGTCTCTTGACCTCATCCAGCACCTAAATCACCAGATCATCCCTAATCCTCCTCGAATATAATTACGCAATACTAATGTGTTGACATAAGTGGTCATACCCACTCTTTTAACCCATCAATCATATGTAGGACATAAAACGACTATCAAATAGTCTAACAGTCCAATTTTCCCTAGTTTGACCAGGAAAAGTCAATGATTGACTTTAGGGTTGACCAAGTCTTTCCTGGGTTGACCAGAAAATTGACCAAAACCTTATGACTGATCGATAAGGAACGAACCCTAATAAACTCAAAAATTGTCGATTTATAAATTCGAATAATATTAGACACACTTTTAAGCATATTTGAACCAAATATTGAAATTCGAATTTACCTTTTCCAAATCTGGTTCGTTACTAAAAGTATGAACCTCTCAACTTTTCGATTCAACGAAAAGTCTATATCAACACCTAAAGACAATTGATGTCGCAAACTTTACTGTTACGTTTAACTTCACCAATTTCAACCCCAGGTGGCCACCCTTGCCACCCCACATACTAACAAGTAAAACGAATTATTCCACTTGGAAAGTCAATATCTCTCAGCTGAGGTACACAAAAACTAGCTATCTATTAACCGTAACAAACAACTATACTAACAAACAACATCAAAACACATAAATATGATGTAAAGGCAACCACGTAAATAAATAAACCCCCCTAATGGCATATAAGCAAAACCATCTAATGGGCACCCTAGTAGTTAACTTGAACTGTCAGGGCATTTAAGAAATTTCGACTATCGTGGCAATCTTGTAAATAGACAAAACTATCAGGGGTATTTCTGAGATTGAACCCTCAGTGGAAATTACTCACCTCGAAATCCCGCTGCATCAACTACCGCCACACGGTAAATCCTCAACACTTGGTCGATCAATATACACCTACAATTATATAACCGACCTTAGTTACCACACGAAGGTAAAAATGACTCGATTCGACTGAACGTCACAATAAACGATAACCGAAACCTGCAAATTATATATTCACGCACTCGTATCGACGAGTACATGATCCTGGGACAACTCACTGCCCCTGAGGATGTCAGACGCGCTGCCACGCACCACCACCCTCAAACCGGTCAACTTCACCCAAAAACCACCTACATGCAACCACAACAACCCTAGAAGACCAATAGGAGCAACCAGAACTCCTAGAACTTCCAGACGCACCTACACTCGCAGCCACAGCCGGCGGCGCGTGGGAGTCACGCACCTTCACACAAAACACTGAATTTCAACAAACTCAAAAAATGAAAGTTGTAGATCACAGCAAGGGGAACAACTTTAATACTTGAAGTTTTGATCAACTCGACCTGGAAGTGGCCCAAAACTGCCCCGAAAGGGCTGCCTCCACCTCAGCCGTTCCTGCCGCCGTGTTGAGCTTCAACACCACCGGAGGTCCGTCCATAACGCCTTTGGCATCCTTTCTGGGCTGGTTTCATGTCTCGCCGCCGCCCCACACCGGAGAACTAGTCGGTTCGAAAACCAGGTTTCGACGTTGTACTGTTCAAGCTCAGATGCGTCGTTCTAGGCCGAGCTGGGCCACGCCACCACCACAGGGAGCCTCGCACAGAGGAGAGGAAACAATCCTGATCGGCCTCGACGTCTCCGGTGGCCGGAGCTCGCCGCAAAAGTCAGATTGGGTCGGCCGGCTTCGGGTCGGGTCAGTTTGAATTTTAGGATCGTGAGGGGAACCTGCGTGCGTGTGCAAGGAGAAAGAAAATGGATTATTTCCATTTTTGGAAACCCATCCTTTCTATTTATATATTTTCTAAAAACATAAACCCAACTTCTGTTGACCGTAACTTCTCCACACGGTATCTGATTCATACCTGTCACGTGTTTACAGACTCATATCGTAGAGCACTACAACTTTCGTGAAGGAAGTTTTCCGAGAAACTCGACGTGGCCAAAAGTCAACCTTTGACCCTTTAAATAAGTCATTTTCGAGCGTCCCTTGACTCCGAACACCTTGGCATTCTTTTTGAAGGTACGAATACGCACCAATACCACTAAAATTTCCAAATTTTACACTCGTTAAAACTTCGGGGAAACTAACAACACAGTTACAACCCTCTGTAACCTGCCTGGTCCCGGTAAAAGGGTAAATTTTTGCACGGGGTGTTATATTATCCCTGTTGATCCAAGGACACAGCTTGTTCCTGAAGCAGCCCTTTATGTTCCAAAAGACAATGTGGAACCCTCCAAGACGCCAATTTCCAAGTTATAATACATTCCACCTATTTAAATTACTTGCAAAAAATATCGTAAAACTCATCTTTAGTTTTACTTTCAGGAGCCAAACCTTTCCTTATCCGTGAATATACCTGAGATGTTTGAAAACAATCTTCTCTCAATTTCTGGGACACCAAAGAATGCTTCTTCTGTAGATAAAGTAAAATATTCATTGATATCCTAACTCTATTAATAGTATACTTGTATTTTTGCACTTATGGCTCTATGTATGTTTCACTCCAGGCACTAGTAATTTGGGAAGAAATCACGTCCACAGTAGAAAACGCATCAAGTTCTAGTACACCCACTGTTAAGGAATTTCTTGGGAAAAGCATGTAAGCCCTCTTTAAACCAACTGACATTGATCCAAGAGTAACTGCAGCTGAAGAATTCTTAGCAAACCTGGACATGGTGGATATCACTTCAACTGATAATGAAGACAAGATTTTTGAAGCCATCACAATCCTGAGATGACATGTAATTGAAGAAAAACTAGAGCTTTTGGAAAACAGTATGCACCACTTGCCTTCACAGATTGAGCACTGGGAATCTGACAGAAACATGGCCAACAAACTTCATGAACAAAGGTGCCAACTGCTATCATCCTTTACTAAAGCTTCAGAATAAATTCAATCTGACTATCACGAACCTATTGTAATATCAGACCAAAAGATAGCTGAACTAGAAGCACAACTAAAAGCGGCTCTTAAGGAACAACAAACTAAACTATCTACCCTTCAAGCTCCCATTCTAGAAATATAGAATCTGAAAACCAACTTCATCAAGCAGAAGACTTAGAGAAAAGGGCTAATGAGAAAACCCTGACGTCCAAAGCAGATTTAGAGAGAATTCTCATTGATATCAAGTTTGCGGGTAAGCTTTGTAAATCAGCCCACCGGGCTTAACCCATTTGTAACCAGTTCCAGCCCAACTCCATTGATTATTGTAACCAACAGTTTTAAGTCTCCTTTAATGTACTATCTTTGAAATTATCAATGTCTAATCCTTGGCCAATAATTGTGATCCTCAAAAGATGTGAAACATAATTACCTTTAATCTTTTACTATTTCAGAATCATTTGCCAACTACTAACCCTACTCTCCATCTCTATAAATTAAAAACTCAGAGCAGTTCTTCTCACCCTCATCTCATCTTCTTCAATTGATTTCACATCTTGCATTTTCTTCAAAAAGCTCTTTCCACCAGATGATGGCACCAGAAGAAACCTATCTAAGTTTAGTGGCTTTTTCAAATATTGTACATAAGTTTAATGACATGTCCTTATGTCTTTTCATAGTATGTGAATCCTGTTGTACAATCTACATGAACGTGCAGCATCCACACTACATGGTCCATAGAAGGATAATGAGGATAGCCAACTTATACCCAACCCATTCTGGCTTGTGCTCATTTCTTGATCAGCATATGGCCTTCCAAATGGTATATATGATTCTTCCTTCGCCTGCAGCATCATCTTATATTTTACTTCTTATGATAGATAGCGAATGATACTAAGATTACATGGTATGGTATCAGAGTCACTTTCTGGCTCTTGTAATATTTCTGGCCAAAAAACCATAGTTGAATAAAAACACTTCATTGTTCTCTTCATAGTATTTGCATGTAAGACAAAAAGAAAAAATTAAATTGGTTTCTCAATCACGAAACCACAGGTGTTGGTTCAATATATATGTGAAACTGAAACTCAAATAGTTACAAATAATATGAAACTCTGCAAAGTTCCATAAAGTTGAAAAGTTGGGATATTAAAATCGTCTGCATGGTATAGTGTTGCCTCCTAGTTTGAATTTGTTGTCGTGAAAAAACTCTGGAGGAAGCTAAACCAAGCAAACTCTTTGTATGTACCATGTCCCCCATGTGGAAAGTTAAAGGAAAATCAATGTCTTGCAGGAGGCTGGACAACCAGTGGAGGATCTTCATACTCCCAAACACTAAGAATATATTTCTTCAGATGTCGGCCATTGATAGAATTAGCATGGATCTTCTCATCTAACTCTCTGAGATAATAAGCACCTTTACCAACAAGGCGATCAATGACAAATGGATCATCCCTAGTTGGAGAACACTTTCCACGTCCGCGAACGTGTTAACCAAAGGGCAAGATGACTTTCCAAACTAAGTCTCCAACGCCGAAGTTGGGTCCTGGTGCGTTTATCATATGCCCGAGCAACTCTTTTCTTCTCCATGATGAGATTTTACAAGACTTCTATTCGCTTTGAGTCTAAGTCTTCATGTTCCTGATACATGGCCTGAACATAATCATCACCAATCAACTGATCCTAATCGCGAACGCGCAAAGAATGAACATTAATTTCCATAGGAAGAACTGCGTCATGGCCAAACATCAAGGCATATGGAGTAGTACTAGTAGGAGTTCTTTTGGAGGTTCTGTATGCCCTCTAAGTGTGGTCTAACTCATTATGCCAATCTCTGGGGTTATCCACCAACTTCTTTTTCAAAATGCTCAAAATAATCTTGTTGTTGGCTTTTACCTGTCCATTTGACTAAGCATAATAAGGTGTAGAGTGTAAGAACTTAATTCCATAATCCTCGAGAAACTCTTGAGTTTCTTTAGCCATGCAAGCTGCCCCCGGTCTGCCACTAAATATTTTGGTATGCCATATCTGCAAATAATATTCTGAAAAATGAACAAACAAACTGTCGCAGCAGAAGAGTCTTTTACTAGAACTGCCTCTACCCACTTAGTAAAGAAATATGTTCCTACTAGAATGAACTTGTGTTGTTTAGAGGAATAAGGATAAATAACCACCATAAAATCTAGTGCCCAGCATCTGTCAAGCCAAGGCTTAATAATAGGTTGCATAGGAATATCTGGAACATGCTGGACTGGTCCATGAGCCTAACACTCGAAACAACCCTTAACGAAGCTGATGCAGTCTTTAAGAATAGATGGCCAAAAGAAACCATAACGGAGAATGAGCCACCTCATCTTGGGTCCGCCCTAATGAGGTCCACAGGCCTCTAAATGCACCTCTCTCAGCAATCGCTTAGCTTCTTTTCCATAGATGCATATTAGGTCAACACATTCTTCTCCTCTGCACAAAAGTTTTCCACTTTTGAGGATGTAATTAAGTGCAAAATACCTAACCTTCTTGTCCACTGGAGCAGATGGATTTGTCAAGTATTGCATTATAGGTTGGCGCCAATCAACCTCAATAGGATCTAATGTGACCACTAACCATTCATCATTAATTTCCCAACGAGCCATAAAAGAAGGAAAAGTATATTTTTCCACCTTAAGGATCTGTTAGCGAACGTCATCAGCCAAGCTGACACTAATAGAAATTTATGCTAACTCATTCGTGGTGAAATTCTTCTCTCTAGATATGTAGTCAAGCATAATATCTGCAAATTCATCCAATAATTTCATTGCTCTTTCCCAAAAAGGGATTAGCCTAAAAGCAATACACTTTTACACACCTCTAAGTTAGTTTATCACCAGGAATGAATCTCCCAACACTTCAACTTCTCTGATTCTCATCCCTAGAAGCATCTCCAGGCCAATTATTAACACTTCATACTCTACATGGTTATTAGTACACTTCCATCCCATCTGAAAAGAATAAGATAATCTGTCCCATGTAGGATTCACCAATGAAATACCAACCCTTGATAAAGAATCAGTGCAGCTACCATCAAAGTATAGAACTCATGGCTATGTATAAACCAGACCTATTTCTTCATCCTAATGCTCCACTTGTTCCTGAGCAGGATGATGCAAGAGGAAATCTAAGCCCATCTGTCCAGTTTGTGCTTTGAGTGGAGCGTATTGAAGTGAAAACTCAGATAAAGCTGGCATCCATTTGCCAACCCTACCTCGTAAGAAAGGCCTAGTTAACTAAATCAGTCTACGCCACCACTAGTGTATTGAATGATAACATGTAATGTCGTAATTTACATCTCGCGAAGTATAAAGCCAGACAGAGCTTCTCAATTGGCTAATAGCGTCTAACAATATTCTGCTAAAGTACTACACTACGTGCTCGATGACCTTACCAACTTCCTTGGCTTCATCTTGAGATAACAATCCTGCGATAAAGACAGAGGATGCTGATATGTATAGTTTTAGGGGAATTCCTGGACGTGGTGGTCACAGTTTAGGAGGACTTGTCAAATACTTCTTGATTTTATCAAAAGCTTCTTGATGTACTAATTCTCACACAAATTTCTCCTCAGCATGCAATTTAAGAAGATTGGATAAATGTGCAATTTTCCCTGCAGAATTAGAAATAAACCTTCGTAAGAAATTAATCATGCCGATTAGACTTTACAACTCATTCTTGTTTCTTAGAGCCGGAGCTTCTATTACTGTTTGAGCCTTATCTCTTGGGACTTCTATGCCACGCTGATGCACCACAAAACCTAGAAAATCTCCTGCATAAACCCTAAAAATGCACTTGGCTAGATTCATGCGAATTATGTGCTTCCTCATCCTTGTGAACACCATTCGCAGGTCTTCAATGTGATTCTCTAGCTCTTTTCTTGGACTTAACCACTACATCATCAATGTAAACCTATATCTTGGTGCTGAGGATGTCATGGAAAATTAAGTTCATTGCTCACTGGTAGGTGGTCCCTGCATTCTTAAGTCCAAAGGGCATACCTGTATACTCAAAAGCAATAGTAAAGTCAGGACATCGAGAAGCTATCTTATGTCTATCTTCTTCATGCACAGGTATTTGATGATAACCAGCTGTCCATGAAAGACAAAATCTCATGTCCTGCCACAACATTTACTAGCATATCTGCCATGGGCATAGGGTACACATCTTTAGGTGTTGCTGTGTTGAGGTTCCGGTAATCCACACACACTCGTATCTTCCTGTTCTTCTTCCAAACCGGAACAATGTTGGATAACCACTGTATGTATTTCACTGGCCTGATTATCCCTGCTTTGACCATGTTCTGTATTTCTGTTTTAACAGCCTCTGCAGTCTCAGCATTCATTCGCCATTGTTCTTGCTGCACAGGCTTATAACCACTCATTATAGGTAACTTATGACAAACCAGCTCAGGTGCTAGACCAAGCATATCTTCATACTTCTATGTGAAACAATCTTTAAATTCTTGTAACTCAATCAGTTGTTGTCTCTGTTGTTCTAAAAATTGACTAATGCCAACGTCCATTAGTTCCTCATAAGAACTCAGGTTAACTTTTTCAACTAGATCTTTGACTTTAGGTGGTGTATCATCCAAAGCTGCAGGAGCTAGTCGGATAATCTCCTCTGCATCACACTCACCGTTGACTATGTCATCTTCAATGCATTCTACTACGGCTATTTCACTCCAAGCATCTTGTTCCTCTCTAAAAATGGACAATCTTTGATGCAGGAACGCATAAGCCTCTGCTTCCTCCTTGTTGAGGTGTACTAACATATATGATTACTGGGGCTTGGTACGACAAAGCTAGGCCTATTGGTGTTTGCGCGAACCTGGATCAAACTCCATCGTGAAAGTTCTAAAGAGGTGACCCCATATGGATTACCTTTGTTATCTACCCCAACTATCCCAAGAGAGCGCATATCTCCATAGTAATACTCAGAATCTAGCATGCATGCAGCCACTGAATATGGTCGCTCATCAGCCTTGACTAGTTCTGCTTGATCTGTAACTGGGTTCTACATGAGCAAATTCCTGATGCATAGAGGATAGAACGCAGTATGCTTAGTGAATCCAATCTATGCCAAGTATAATGTTATAGGGAGCAGTACAATCAGTGAGAAAAACTGACTGGATGAAATCAAATGGTCCTAACTTTATTTTGATCAGCAAAACCCCAGAGGTTTTGGTCACATTGCCAGCAAAGCTTTTTACTTTTAGATTGCTGCTAATGATCTTCTTTTTAGGGATCTTCAATGCCTCTATTGTTCGCACCGTGATAATGCTAACAGATGCATCATTGTCAATGAAGATCTTGTTTACCTTCATACCTTCTATCTCAGCTGTCATATACAAGGGTTTGAGATGTTGAGTCATAGTCATGGTTAGCTTGGTAAACATCATGAATAGCTTCTTGAGATCAGATTCCTCATTTGTCCTTGTAGGCTCATTAACTTGGACTTTCTGCAAATCAGAAGAAAGTTGTTCTATCTTTTCTATAGTGGGAACCTCATTTTCCTCAACGTTATCTGAATTCAAAAAGACATGAAATGGTATGGGTCTCGATAGAGCATACTTCTTAGAAAGAGTATATGCCATGTTATATTCCATCTCTACATAAGTTGTTGAATCAGGATTTGCCCCCATGTCAGGTGTAGCATGTTGCAATCCAACTATCTTTCTACTCTTCTGTTTCAAGCTCTTCCATATTGTCATCGTTGTCAAGCTCTAATCCTGCATCATCTTTTTCCTGTTACTCAAGGCTAGAAGTTACCACCACAACCTATGCAAACATTTTGTCAATAACAAGAACCTCCAGGACAAATTTTCCCTTTAAAATAGCCTCAGGTGTAGGCTCATGAGCAACCCCTGAACAGATCACTTCTTCATTTGCTTGAGAACCCAATTTTGGTCTCCACTTAAATTTCTGTTGGCGAACTACTTTATGTGAACCAGAATCCACCTTAGCTCTCTTGCCTCTAACCTCTTCAGCCATGGCTTCTTTGGTGAATGACAATCTATTGAGTACTGAAACCCTTTGTTCTTGTCTATCATTTACCGGTTGTTGTGACAACATATTGAAAGCACTTTCCCTCTGTTGAGTTTTGTCATTCGCTTGTTCTTTGCATCTGTTTGTATGGTGAATATGCACATAAGGCCTGGCCTTTAGATTTTCAACTACCCTTCGTAGCTGTTCTGGCATTCGCCGTATCTGATCAGGTTAAATTTCACCTTTTTCAAAGCCTCCAGTGTTCGCTTTGCTTGACCATACTTCTTCTGTGCATTCCTTGTCTGAGTTGGTGTTGCCTCTACTCGGCTCCTTTCACGTACGTACCATTTATCTTCCTTGATGAATGCTTTTGAAACAATAGGTATGTATGGTTTTGTTAAAATATCTGGTTGAGCTTTCGCACGTCTCTATCCTGGCACTAGTGGAAGCTTGAAACTGCTGCACTGCCTTAGACGCCTAGAGGATCTGGTTCACCTGTCTTGGTGTCTTCACACTTCGTGGACTGGACGATACATAATGGTTTGGTGACAAATGCAAAGTTATGGCTTCTGATGACTTAACAGATTTCTCAAATTTCTCATAGCTCATCTTCAAACAACACTCCATCATACATCTACAGCAAAGCACCACTGTAAACCCTTCCACAACTAGTTTTACTTTTTTTATTATAGTTTGTTGCTCTGAACAATTTGCTTTGTTCAGATCTAGAGTCAGCTTTCATGCTCCTTTTTGGTTGAACGCAATATCATCCATAGACACTTATGCTTCCAGCTTGTCATCGAAATTCAGGTACCCTTCTTTTAGCCATTGTTGGATCTGATCTTTAAGCTAAACACAAGTTGTAGTATGATGAGTCTAAACATTATGAAATTTACAATAGGCCTTGCCTGCAATGACCTCTTCAACTGGAATCGACCCTCATGGAACCTCCATTATTTCTGCTTCAATTATTGTGTCTAGAATGATATGCGTCAAGTGAGCATCATATGTGTATTCTGAAAATCAAGGCTTGACATTCTTCCGTGTTGGGGTTATCACTGGCTTGATATCAACCATGGCTACTATGGGGAATAAATCAACATCAACCCATGTTGTTGTCGTCTCACCATCAACGTTCAATTTACCATTGTTAATCCATATCTGGAGCTGGTCCTTCAACCTGAGGCATTTAGAGGTATTATGATTCCACAAGTTATGGTATTTGCAGTACTTCTTTCTTCTGATCTGCTCTGGCTTTGGACAAACCCCGAAATCATGTCCCACCTTTCCTTGAGTGAATAGTTTATCAAGGATCTCAAGAGCCTTGTGAGCATTATATATGTAGGACTCATATTCTGGTTTGGCGAACACCCCACTTGTTACCTTTACTAGGCTCTTCTCCATGTGTAAAGCCCTAGACTCAACACCCTGCCTTCCAGCTAACTCCACAGCTGACACTTACTCTTCATCATTGTCTTGCATGTACCTTTGTGGCTCTACATAATGTTGTTGTAGACTATAAAAATGATCTAAATGAGAGTATATAGTGGACACCATCCTGTTCCTGTTGGGACCATATCTTGGTTTCAAAGTTGTGGAATATAAGAAGTTGGTGGTTCTTGTGGAGCTCCAGTACCTCCATCCAGCTCATCTAAGAAATTCTGATAGCTGGCTACTTTCCTCATTAGATCTGTCATGCTTGCAAAATGGACATCATGATATCTAACAATGCTCTAAGTCCTTGATAGCTATGTGAATGACATCCTATTCTAAAATTGGAGTCTTGCACTTAGTCTGCTGAATTTTAAATCTCTTCAAATATTCCACAAGAGACTCCATTAGATGTTGATACGTGGAAGTCAAAGAAGATAGGTCAACCTCGGGCTCCACTATGTCGAAAGTTGTCCTGAACATGCTTTCCATAGTTGGCCAATTAGGAACTAACCTAGGAGCTAACTTAGTGTACCAAAAGTTAATGCTAACCCTATAAGAGAAGACCCAAAAACTCTTAGTTTAAAGATATCATCAGTCTCATAAGGACCGCATTCGCTCTGGAAGTGAGAAATATGAGTAGCTGCATCTTCTGATCCCACTCCATAAAAAGTTGTGAACCGAAGTTGTCTATAGTGATCAGGCCATGGCATGCGCGTCACTTCATCTGGATATAGATTAGAGTAATTTAAATTGATGGCTGGTTAGCCCTACATTATTCTCACATTCCCTTCGAACATCTGCATTATCTGATCTGGCGTGCATACTTGGTCATTCGCAACTCCGTTGGGAATTTCTATTTGTGGTTTAAGACCCCTGGGTGGATCATGATTCCTCTGACGCCTCACATTCATCTCATGTCTGGCAGGCGTCCTAATGTTGGTTCCCTTGTATCTGTCTGAACCAATGAATAGTCATAGTTTTTACAGATGACGACGGAACTGTCACCTCTTCAAAACTCTGTTGCTCTGGCTCTTCTTCAAGCTTTCCTTTCGCTCTAGCTACCCTTTGAGCCTCTCGATTTCTTTCTATTTCCAGGATTCTCTCAACCTCTCGAAGGTGCTCAAACTGCATATTGATCCTGTCATCAATATCAGTAACATCTTAAGAAGTAGTATTCTGCATCTTGTCAATGTTTTCATTTGCTGCCTTAATTTGCTAGTCATTATGCATTTGAGTCTGTCCAAACTGCTGCATGGTAAGCTCGAATCGATCCATCTACTCATTGAGAGTTTTCAACTTCTCAACAATAACTGTTTTGATTCTTCGTCCATAATAGCCTTACTACAGCTAGTAAACTCTGTTTGTTCCTCAAGTAATAAACTGAAACGCGAAATCGTTTATTCAAGAGTTAAACCTATGCACTTCACTGAATTATGTGGATTAATCCGCGAATGTTGTGATTTATTGCACGAAGGGTACGACCTTGAATACTCGTTACGACCCGCAATCCTGGCACGTTATGTCTCACTGGATGAGCCAAATGTTCGGGGTAAAAATGACTTTTTTTAAACAACCAGGCTTGGAGCGTGCCAGTACCTATGGGTCAAGTACAACCTTGATCTTGAAACTTGTTCGCCTTCTAACTTCTCTTCAAATGACTGACGTACTAGCGCTGGTCAGGCCGGCACTCAGGTTCTTCTCAGACCAAGCTGAGGAACAACTAGGATTTTTCTCCTCTTCTCACAAAGCGGATGTTTCTTACTCAACCCATTGTGGTTGAACAGAGCTATAAATCAGGATTGTGGTGCGCTCGCCAAAGGGTTCTCTGGGAATATTTGCTAGAGTTATTCACTCCAACAATGGTTTTGTGGGTATTCGCCTACAAATAGATTTTTATGAAGTGGGGGTGGACTGTTCGCTCATGGATGAGGCTTAGTGAGGTAGAAGCGGGAACTATCGACGAATCAGGCTTTGGTGAGTAACAGCGGAGAATGCCTACAGATAGAGCTTTGGTGAACAAAAACACCTAGGGAATCTTTTTGGTAGAGGTGCTTTGAGAGACTTGTTTTGCAGTGTGTAAAAGCTGTTTGTTGATTGATGATCTCTTCTCTGTAAACCATTGACTTCCTTATATATTGAACGCTAGGGTTCGCCCTTCCTTGCATATCAAGATAAACCAGATCTTCCTGATCAACTAGGAAAGAAATCTCCCGAATGATTATGAAACAGATCTTCTGTATTCCTGCAAATCAGCAAAGTATAACCTCACAAGAAAAAAATATGTACAAATATTCCAACCGCAAGAATTGGTCCAATGGGCTTAAAGAATCAGCATTCGTCGAAAGATATTATTCTGGCCCAAACAGTTGTCTGTCCCTCTGATGGCTTGGGTGCAATCCAACATTGTGAGAAGCAAAATAGATCAATTAAAAGATTTGAGCAAGCCCAAAAGAAAATGTATGATTTACCAAATTATTAAGTCTTTCGAGTTTTATTTTGATGAGTTAAACAACTCAGATATTATGGCGAGTCTGTTGTGAGTCGAACTCATGACCTCTAACTTACAAGAGAAGACTTATGTCACTACACCAAATATATTTTAAAAAAATAGATAATTTCAGTATTTATCTACGATCAGAAAGCGCATACATCATTCTGAGCTACCTATTACCAAAAAACTATGGCACCCAACCTTTTTGGAACAGAGTTTTAGGATTTGACAACAGCGACGCTCTCACTTTAGGTGGTGATAGGGCCTGATTGTAGTAGCAACGTGGGTGGATCTCCTGCGTCTTCAGCAATACAGTGGGAAGCTCGAATCTCGACAGCGGCGGTAAGTTATTCTTCAAGCCATTCTCTAGGACGGTGTGGTCTTTCGGCGGTGGCGTTGTAGGCAGAGGGTTACATATTACCTATTATGATCGTGCTCTTTGGTGTGTGGTGATTTTTGGGGTTGTTCTCGTTTTGCGTGGCTTGAGTGGTTGTGGCGCTTCCTCTCAGGATCAGATTTGAGCGGCTGGTGGAAGAGATGCAGCCAAGATCAAGGTATAGGTGGTCTTTTGCATCCTATTGTTTTAGGCAGAGACAAGGATTTTTATCTTTGATCAATTGAATTTTCTACCTTCAAAATTGTAGTGTCCTAAGAGGAGAAACTATACTGGCCACGAATTTAAGTCAATAAGAAGCTAACAAGTACGAAGGACGTGCCAACAACTTATGAACCTAAAGTCGTAGGCTTTTTAGTAAGTAAAATAAAATTAATCTTTAAACTCGAGTGGCACCACAACAGTTTCTTAAAACATTTACAAATCAGGAAGACAACTTTACTGTTTATGTTAAATGCACTGGTAGACAACCCGAAGGATAAAACAGAAAAAGTGAGTACAACTCGGACCAAACATCGAGGAAGAAATGAGGCTCCACACACATGGCTCTCTCTATCTATCCTGTCACAGTACAGAGTACCTGTAAACAATCTGTTGTAGGCGTGAGCGTCGTCCTCGTGTGCTCACATATAGGCCCACCAATGATAGGTTTTAAAACCATAAAACCATATATATATATATATATATATATACACACACACACACACACACATATATATATATATATATATATATTTGAGCTTTGAATAAAACCATTTAGAAAAATCCTTGGCACACAAAATCATCATTCTATATCTTTCGGGAAAAACAGTGCAGTATGCGAAAACAGGGGCCAGAGCGCTCAATGAACAATACAACTTGTAGGGCTTCAAGAATCTAGGCGGCCGAATCCTGGGTTTGTCTATATAGCAAACAGGGGCCAACTACCTATGCGTCTGAAGACGAATAGTAGCAAGAGTGTCCATTTACAGCTAATGCCCAACACATCACTCGCAGTACACACCGCACTTACGGCTCGCTTATCTCTCCAATAGACGAACGTAAGCGGGAAAATAAAATAAACAGGGCATTGCCCCTCCGGAGGTTCACGGTCATCGACACCGTGGGAGTACTATATATTAGGTCCCGCCACTCTCAGGCCAAGCATCGGAAATTAGGACAACGGTACTACTTTTCGATCTGAGTCATCACATAAAAATCATTTACGTCTAGCCACGGGTTTTCTTGGTCCAATCATAAATCATTTATCACATATATAAAGAAAACTTTCCCGAGGCATCGACCATGAGCATACAAAAATCATGCACTTTCACATATCAGGAAAAACCACTAACAAAGGGGTTTAGCTTCCCTACCTAGAATAGTCGTCCTTACATAAGCTCCAAGCTTCCAGGAACTGCCTCGGATGAACCGAAGTCATCGCGTAAGCTACTTCATCCAATGAATCAGTGCAGAATAGAGTAGCTTAGCAACAAAGAAACAATATATTTTGACCACAGCATTCCTAGTTTGACCAGGAATGACCACATTGACTAAGTTGACCAATCAATTCCTTTTTAACTTACTTTTCTGATTATCGACTCTTTGCTCATTTTTATGAAATTCTGACTTAACTTTGAAACTTTTCTTAACCATTTTAATCTGACGTTAAGGTGTCACGTAATAATTCGATGAATTACTATGGACACCCAACGTGTCACATTAACCAATTTATTTTCTAAGAGTCGATACATCGATTTACATGAATCACCAATTTTTCTTAAATCGGTCAACTTGACATTTTCAAAATTTTCAGATATTATTTTTCGATAACAATTTAACACTTTACCAATTTAACCAAATTGTGTCAAACTTCGTTGAACTTCAATTCTTTACTAAACCATTTTTCTGAAAATGGAACTTTCACAAAATGGAAACTTTCCTTTAATGAAAACTTTCCCAAAATAGAAAGTTTCCCAGATTAGTAGGTTTCCAAAAATAGAAAGTTTCCTAAAATGGAAAAATCTCAATTACGGTTAGTTTTCGTTTTAATACGTTTTCTTGTACGTAAATTCTGATGTACGACCGTTAACTCTATAAAACGGAAACAACACATTTTAGAGGGAGTCGAAGACTACCTCTCAACATTTCAGCCGGATTTCACTGCCTCGTTGGAATCCTCTGTCTGATTCCTGCAACTTGCCGGAATCTCCTGCCGAATTCCGGTCAACTTGTCATAATTTTGACAGAGTTTCCCTCATTTCTTCGTCTCCAAGTTATCGACAACATGCAAAGAAAACAACATCATTTAATCACATACAAACACCAACAACAACACAATGCAGCAACAATTACAAAGTTCATAGAGGACAAGATTTTTACCCTCTGCCTCTTCTCCAAATTCGATGTCAGCAGCTCCAACCTCCTCCAGCTGGACCTCCTCTGCCTCCCACAGCCTCGCCTTAGTCTCAGAAGTCCAAGAACACGGCCACCGAAGGAAAAACCTGAAACCCAGGAAATCCGAAAAAAAAACATAGAAAATAGGGTTTTCGATTAAGGCTCGAATCGATCAAGAAAATGGCAAGGAAGAGGAAGAAGAGGGAAGAAGAACCCTACCTTTAGCTGCCATCTCCGTCGCCTGAGTAGGTCAGAATCCAGCCAACACAGGCGCATCTCCTCCGTGTTGATCTCTTTATGTGGTGGATGTTTGGTGGATTTCCAAGCTAGGCTAGGTAGAGGATGAGAAGAGGAAGGGAATGGAGGTGGTCCGCCGGCGAGTGGTGGCGGGAATCGCTGGTGTCGGGCGGAGGACAGCGGAGCAGACGAGAGGGAGAGGAGAGTGTCGGGAGAGAGAGTTGACCAGAGTTGGGAGGTTTGACCGAGTCAAACCTCTCACCTATATTTATAGGAAAATGGACGGTCAGGATCTGATCTTGGGAAGATCTGACGGTCTAGATTTAAAGAAGGTAAAAGTAGATGGTTAAATGATAAAAACTATTTATCGGAGTGGTAATTAAAAATTACCAAAAACTTCAGAAATTCACAGAAAATTAACGGAAGCTCCGAAAAATATTTCAAAAATACCTGGAGACTCGTGTCGACACGTACTACAACACCGAGTTCTTAAATAAGGAATTTGAAGAACTTTGAAAAACTCAAAAATAAACGTGGTCGTTCACTCGCGAAGTTACCCAATGCGACTTAAACCTCAGTAACTCGTCGTTAACCACAGTAAATACATTCGGGGTCTCACAAAAATAAAGTGCATACATCAGATTGCATGCTCATAACTATTAATGTAGTTCGTAACAAGAAATAACAAAATGATAGTGATCTTAAATTTTAAATGCGCTCATTTTACACATAATATAAGAGATTTATGAATACTCCTACCTAACTCCTATGTAGCTGTGTAGACCCAAAAATTAATAATTTACTAGACATTATTTATTTAAGTGAATATTAGTTAATTCATGATCCATGTCACATCAGCGAACCTAAAATATTGGGCTTTTGGTTGGCATACAAAACCACGCGAGCTACAGTCCGCATGCAGGGAGGAGATTTCGCAGCAAAGGACTAAGAGGTGCAGAGGGTGTGAGTTGACTTGGTCCCCTTATTAATTACTTGTGGAGCAAAAAAAAAGTTTGCGTACTGCGAGTCAAAGGTTGTGTGCGAGGTAGAAGGAGGACTTCGTGTAGTACAAGAGGACTGAGAGACGTGAGTTGCACAAGTTGTTTGAGATATACCAAGCAAAGTGCATGTACGTGTGGAGGATGACTACGTTTGCATTAAGGATTCTTATCTTTAGTTATGGCGGCGTACATGTTTGGCAGCGAATCATGTCGAAGGGGTTTTTCCTTTACAAATACAATTGAATGTAGCTAGAAGGTCCATTGCACATGCATTGAATGGAGATATCCGAGAGTTCGCTAACGTTATCGAGTTAGCAGAACTATATCAAGAGGCAACGAACTACTGTCCTACAACATTAACGTAGAATACTTCTACAAGTCTTTGACTCAATTGGGGCCAATCCATGTGGCACTAAAATAAGTCTTCATAAATGATTAGAACTGCATCACCCAATTATGTAGTTGCCAAGTAAAACAAAACCTTGTGCAACTCATTAACCGACTAGCAGTGAAGATTACATCTTTATCTATTATGCGAACTATTATAAAAGAAAGGTTTGGGGATCGATCAAGGACACACACACACTACTTTTACAAATAACTACAACAATACAATATGATATAATACAAACATTCAACCAAGCCGAAAGTGATGCTAAAGCCTTACGCCTCAGCACTTTTTTCTTGAAAGCTCCCCGGAGCGACGTCCCCGTCTACTTTCCTTTGGTTTATATGCTTGTCTCTACACAAGTATTGATATTGGTGGCGAAGAAACTACTGTAAATTTTCCTTCAGAGGTGACACCTGTAACCTACATTCGTTTGATTCGAAGTACAGGTAGTGTGCTCTAGCTCTTTGACAACTTTCTACATTTTGCATCCGCGCGATGGCACGTCCTTACTTTCTTTTAATTTTTGTGTAATTTAATTTTTACACTTAAATTTTAATATTTGTACTATCTTCCTCCTGCTTAGAAGCGTGACCAAAACGGTAGCAATAATACCAATTGCATGAGGACCTTGATTGATGTACAACTAAGTAAAATCTAGAATTAAAAAGCAGTAGTCTTCCATCACTTGCCTCAGAAAGGATCAAGAAAATCAAGACCTACTTGTTCTTATTGTTAGAACCTACCTAGATAACTATATTGAGTGAATACCCCTAGGTCCCAAAGGGCTTAAAAGGGATAAGGTCCAAAATAGCACCCGAACCCAAATGGATAAGTGTTAGCGAACCTATAAGTACGTGTTCGTTTAGTTAGGTCATGAGGCATGACTAACTGTTGGCGAACCCATAAGTACGCGTTTATTTAGGTGTGTCATGGGGGATGACTAAGTGTTGGCGAAGCCATGAATGTGCGGTTATAGTGGCCCTGATTTTCATTTGTTTTTCCTCATAGTGTTTCTGTATTTTTAATGGATTGTGTGGGAATCTTATGCTTGTTGTCGTGAAGTTGAGTTTCGGCATTATTTCCTTAAGAGTGTTATAATTAAATGGTCAAATGTTGACTTTATTTTCCATATGATATTCTCTAAAACTTCCTTCACGAAAGTTATAGTGCTCGATGATACAAATTTGTGGACATGAGGCACGCTCGAATCGGACGTCATATGGAGGAGCGATATTTAACCGAAGTCGGATTTCCTTTTCAGGAAATGTATAAATAGAAAGAGGTAGGTTTCCATTTTCGGAAACCCTTGAAAAATTTAAAAAAATTCTCCTTCTCTCTCTCCAGAGACGCGTGCACTGCTTCCCTCGTTGCTGACGAGGCCCGTTAAGCGACCTGCAATTTAAAACCCTATCATTGTAGTAACTGTAAGTAGGGATCGTTCTAGCCGGGGACACTAGGGAATGATTATATCTGCACTAAAACAAGTTAGTAATATTCACAAATACAAAATACACATATAGCATATACAATTATCTATCACATAATATACAAGTATACACAAATGCATAGGTATAAACATATATACATATTTACGATTTTAAATGGAGATTCAATTTGGTTAACTAAAATTCTAAATCCTAAGTCTAATATTTACAAAGTTGTTCAATTAGTTTTTAAGCACATAATCATAACAAGCACCGAATAGACAAACATGCAAAACCTAAGCAAGATTAAGATGCAACGTTTATGTTATCATAGACTTTAATTAATTCCAACTATTAGACTCCTCATGTAAACTTAAGAACTACAATCGCATGATCTTAAGCCTATATATGTGTCATCTTGCTCAGTGCCTACAATCGCATGACACTAAGACAAAATACACTGACTGAACAAGAGTCATTGGAGACATGATCCTAGGAATGGCGTCACTCATCCTAATAGCATGTAAATGGCATACCCTAACAACCCTTGGCAGTGCCTAATAATTAATACCTACAATCGCATGACCTTAACCTTAGAACACTACGGCATGTTAAACTCCCCTCTTAGGAACATCTGGTACCTAGACTACCCTCAGTATCGATTACATGATCAGGTAAACAATAAATCAATTAGACACCTATTACACACATAAATAAAAATAACTTAAACTATGCAAAGTCCTAACATGCATACTATTCGTTACACAATCAACAAGTTCATGAAATAATCACAAAGAATAAACATAAACATGTAGATCGTATAAAACCATAAAAATCCAGAAATAATATATATATATATATATAAAGTACTGTTCACAGAGTAAAAATACAAGCAAATTGAGGTTTTCCATGCCTAAAACCTACCTAAAGATTCGGCCTAGGGTATGGAAGCAATCGGCGGTGATGGCGGCGGTATGGTTTGGCGACAACTTGATCTTTCTCTGTGTTTGGGAGGGTTTTTAGGTAGAGCTTGGCTATACTATGGCTTAAACAAATATTGACACCTAAAACTCAACTATTAGAGTATTTATAGAGAAATATTAAGGCAAAGTCGGCAGCCCCCCCAATCCAAACCCAAATAGGTTTAGGTTTTCCTTCTTGAACTTGGTTTGCTTGGCCAACAAGACTTGGAGATTCTAGAGGCTTCTTTTTATGGTTTCTTCGATTCTTCTTCTAAACAGCTTCTCATATCTTTAGTAAGCTCCTCATCAATCATTTGACTTGCTTGGGAAGGATTTTGGTGAAGAAACACACTTACGAACTCGGTAGACAACTTCAGCAAAATTTGTCCTGTTTCCAGTAGACTGACCTCCGGCCATTGTTTCTATCATAACTCCTTCCTCCGAACTTGGATTGCTGTTATTCCAAAATATTTAGAAACTAGACATCCACATATTTATATCCATATATAGCACATCTCCTGGTTCCTCCTGGATCGTTCTAGAGAAATTTTTGAAGTTGAGTTATGGTTTCTGGAAATCCTCTGTTTTTGTTCCGATTTCATGCTTTTGGCCTCTTATCTTTCCATGCTTCTTTTGCTGCCTTCTATAAGTCCGATCCTCATGATTCTTATTTTGTTAAGTCCATATATATGTCATCTAAATATTATAGAAAATTAATCAAGTAATGACAATGTACAAATTCACAGAATCATAAGAAATAACACGATAACTACATAGGTCAGCTTTTAACAAATTAGTGCACATTTTCTCTACTTTACGCACATTTTAGCCATCGCTCTACAGAAAAACCCTTATAATAAATAACTACCAATACTAAACTAATAATGGATAAACAAAGCATAAATGGGGATAAAAACATATTAAGAACGTAGCATAAAATGCTCCTATCAGTTGCCGGCCAAATCTTCTCCATCAAGCTGCCATCGGTGTCAACACCGGTCTCTTTAAATTCAGAAGAATCTCACCTCCAAGTATAGAGGACTCTTGCTCGAATCTCTTTAGAGGTGTCGAGTCGTCATCGCTAAATTTCTAACTCGAGGCCGAGTTGGAGCTTGAAATAGGGTGATTCGAGCTGGATTCTTCCCTCTGAAGGTGTAGGAGCACGCCAAGGAATGAGTGGTAACTTGAGGAAGAAGCTTCCTAGTTAGGGCTGAGTTGACTCGGTGTTCATATGGAGTTAGGGTTCTTGCTGGTAAGTGTTAGTTCCATAGGTCGTTTGCAAGGTTGTTTTGTTGCCTTGGTTGTTGTTTTCTTGATTCAGTTTAATTTGGTGTTGAAATTGTGGAACCTGAAATGTGTAGGTCCAAGTTGAAGCTTTGGCCAGATTGTTGGCCAGTTTCTAGGTTGCAGCATAGGTACTGGGGTGCTCCTTTCAACTTACCTTAGGTTAGTTGCAGTTAGAGGGTAGCATAGGGAGAGTTATGGAACCAAGGGAAGCCACTACCGCCGGCTATGGTGGTGGCTCGGGCAGTGGAGTTTGGTCGTAGGGTGGCGGTCATGGTTATTGTTGTGGTAGTGAGTAGGTGTTGTTATTGTTGTGTTGTCGTGTTGTTATCAATCAAAAGGAAACATATCAAATTGTTTAAGTTGAGTTCGATTACTTTGTCTACTTCTTTTGTGCAAACTAGTTAAGTTCCAGACTTTGAGAAGTGCACATTGTTGATAGAGGATCCGACGACCATGGGTGGTCGCCGGGGAAGGTCGTTCTTCAGATTGAACGAACCTTCAGGTTAAGAGGTGATTGAGGGTTTGAATCGGACTTTCGAATGGAACACTAATAATAACAATCATTTTGTTTAGCTGTTTGTGTTGTAAAATGAGTGTGGGCTAGTCCTAGTTTGGTGAAGACGCAGAAGGTGAGTAAATCTCACTGAGGTTCTATTGTAAACCAACGATTACTGTATAGTTCATTGTTTTAATTTTTGAAGTCGTTGTTTGAAAATGAAGTTTTTAGTTTAAATATATGGACTTGATCAACTACGGTCCATAGGGTAAATAAAATGAGTTTTCTTTTATAAGAACGATTCTAAAAGTTATGTAGAATGAACTATTTTGGTGATAGTGTTGATCTTGGTCGAAAGACCATTATAGGTGTGTTGTGTCTTGATTTGTGTGGTGTTGGGTGAAAAGTGAAAATGGTCGAGTTATGATTGTTGCTAAGTGAGTAAATTTCACAAGGTCGCTTGAGACCAAATTCTATTATGTTCACGTAAATACTTGGCTTTTTCTTAAATAAAATATTATTCCTTTGTTTTAAATAAATAAGTTTGATCGAAAGTGGCTCATCGGTAAGTTAAAATAAATGTTTTTGAGGCAATTGTGATCATAATAGTGGGTCCCTGAATAGTTATTCACCTGAAAATAACTAGGGACTTATATGTATATATATATACACGTTATTGAGATAAGTGTTATATAGTGTCCTTGTGTGGGCTTGTAGACCTTCGGGTCAGTCACAATTGGTGACATTTTATTGTAGACCTTCGGGTCAGTCACAATTGGTGACGTTTATTTTATTTTAGACTTTCGGGTCGATCACAGTGGGTGACATTTTGTTTGGACCTTCGGGTCGGTCACAGCAGTGACGATTTGACAATACACCGGGAACCAATGCCTTTCACCGGGTGATTAGTTATAGTCAGTTAGAGCTCTAGTCTGTCTGTCGTTGCATACCAAGAGACCCTTCGTGTAGAACTCTGGGATGCATGTTTATTTTTGTTGAGTGGAGTTTGACTTTATTGTCGTTCTATGCCTTGAGACCCTTTGTGTAGGGCTTCGAGATATATGTTTTATTTTTCAGTAGAGTGAAAAATATGATTGTGATGTGTGATTAAGTGTTGGTGATTTGCAGAGCATTTAGTAACTCAAATTTGTATTTCTACATGAAATATTGTTGTCGGTAATTAATTTGAGTTAGTGTATTGTTTTACTCATACGAGCTTTTTAAGCTTACCAGGTTTGTTGTTTACAACCTAGTGCACCATTTCTTGGTGTAGAGGTTGGCCCTTCAGGTGTTGACCCACAAGCGTGACTTCGAGACCTGTCTGGATTTTGTGTGGGAATAATCTAGTTGTAAGATCATGTACTACATGTTTATATAGTTTTTCCAAGTAATGTTCTCGTTTATTCGAGTTACTGTAAACCAGAATTGTAATATGCAACTCACATGTGGATATTGTATTTCCTTACTTCTCTGAATGTTATTTGTTGGGTTTATGAAATATGCAGGTTTTGGGAATGATCAAGTTTTAGATGTTATCATGCCTAAATTTTGAAGAAAAAAAATAATAATCACTATTCAAAATTGGAGTCGTGACAACGGTTGTTGAGTTACTTATGAGGGATAACTAATTGTTGCTAAACTCATAAGTAAGCTTAGAAATTAGGATTGTATGATTGTGCTTTGATTTATGTGGTTTTTGAGTAATTCTGGAACTATCTCTAATTGCTGGAATTTTCCTGTTTTGATTTATGATTTTTCCATGCATTTTTCTGAACTAATCTTTATGCAGGAAATGTATAATTTTATTGTTATATTTATTTGATATCACTGAATGTTTGTTTTATTTAATTGTTATTTTTATTATTAAATTTCTTATTTCGGGAGATCTCGTATCTTTGGGTACGAGTCCGCGATTATTTTTAGATTTACACATAAGAGCTATAAAGCTTACCGGGTTTGTTTTGTTTACAACCCGGTGCATAACCCTATGTTGTAGGGTTTGATCTTGTAGGTTGGGAATATCAGAAATTGGGGAGTGGCGGCTTAGAGGCTTACTCATTGGAGGTTAGAACTCTGCTTATAACGGTCATTGATTTATAATAAGCTCTTTGGAGCCCAACTTTATTGGGTTTTTTAGTTTTAGCTTATTGGTGAGATAATCATGTCTCGAGTTTTGAGATTTTTGGTTATCCGAAAATTCGGGTCGTGACAATGTCGCCACCAGCCTCACATATCACAATGCCACACCGCCGCCTTCTGACCGCACCTCCAAGATCAACCACAACCCAAAGATCAGAGAATCCAATCCGACAAAACTCAATTTTGTTTCTACCACCACAATCGATGTCGACGGTAAGATCTTCTAATATTTTGTAATGTCAGCCTTCAAACACCAACATGACTACCGGAATCAGAGTCAAACACCCCGCACTACCCAAATCTAGCCAATTCAAGCAAGACTATGTCGGACATATCACAAATCATGTCCGGCAGCAACGTAGGCGGTTTCGATGAATCTAAAGGACCCAAGTAGACCAACAGTTGCCGTCGGACGGAGTAGATCTCTAAGGAAGAATTTGTTGTGGTTGGAGTTTTGGCTGCTAGGGTTTTTTTAGAGGCCGCTTCCGGGACTTATGATTTTCTATGCCAAATGGTATTAGGGCCATTGGTCAAGCTCTTTCTAGAAACTTTATGTTAATATCAAAATTGCTACTAACTTTATTAGAAGTGCAATATCCATGATGTGTTTTGTTTGTGCTCCTATTGATCGAGCGTACCGTCACGCGGTTGGTACGCCTACCCTATCTAAGAATCTTTCTCTTGTTTAGAGATCTATTTTGTTAATGGCTCGTCACTCAAATTAGATGTCTAATGAGGTTTGCTCCGGATTTCATTATATGACTGGTATTTGCTTATCGGCTATTGATTCATTATGTGATCAGGTTCCATAATATTTGATTAAAAAAGGTTCCATAAAATAAAATTAAAAATATTAATAAAAAACAAACATATAGATGCCCATCCCCATCTTGATGCATGCCAAATCCAGCCTATACCGTCAGTTTCGACTTCCGACTTACCGAAGTACTCTACCAATAACATTGCAAGTCAAGGATTGCTTTTACTTGGTCATTTGGGATTGATACAAAGAGTAGGTGATGAAGTCGAACATGTATCATCCTTATTGTATTCAAACTTTAACTTGGTTGTATTATCCTACGTAGAGTTTTCATATGGAAGTAGGTAGATCATCGATGATCAATTACAGACGATGACTTGTTTTTCTTGCTAATTCTAATCAAGTGGACTAGTTCTATCCTTTATCATCTTATTTGATGAAAGCAACACTGAAAGAAACACCATCAATACTTCTTGGTAGGTTGTGGTTGTTGGACTATACAAAAGCACAATTGTCTAATACCCGTAAAAGAGGAGAAGGTTTCTTACAAGAAAATATGTATAAAATAGATGGAATCATTGAGAGTGAAGCTAAGGTAGGTATGTTAACACTAAAGACCAAGAAATAAAAGGTGTATAAACACTAGAAAAACAACAACTTGGATTCATAGTTGACATAGCCAAAGATTGGAGCTTTGACCATATTGTATGTATAGCTTTTGGCTTCACGTCGAGTAGATATAAGAATGAGAACAAAGAAAGATACTTGGGCTGTAAGCAATGTCAAAGTACATAAATGTGTTTGACACAGCTCTCAAAACACAGTGCATCATCATCATCATCATCATCCTCCACTAAAGGAGCCGTTAGTCAAACACCCACAAAACCCCACTAAAGGAGTCTGTTCAAGTACCACCCTTATGGTTTCTGGTAAAATAATCTTTCTTAAAGATCCTGTTTTTCTCTCTTCTTTTTCTTCTTCTTTCTCTTTGTTTATGGCAAATGGGTCTTGTACTCCCTGACTTCCAGCTCGATGTAACTGTATCGGCAACCGTGCCGGTACTTTGCTGTTAATGATGGACCAGTTTGAATTGGATTGGCTGAGATTCTCAGGGAGTTGCATGTGATTAGATTCTGTCAGCAACAGAACAAAGTACCCTTTTTGATGTTTCAAAGTCTAGGCTGTTTGTATTCTCCATTTCTGTAATAGATCAATCAAGTGGAGACCCATTTCTGTTTGGGTTCTCCAATTGTAAATGGACCTGATTCTAGTTTTGGCTCTAACTTTGAGAACAAGAAGATACCCGTTTCTCTAATTGTAGATTGAGCTCAACCATAGGTCTGATTGCTCTGAAGTTTCTGCAGTTCTTGGCTTTGGTGATTATTAGACTGTCTTTTGTTGCTTGTCTTTGGCTTTCCTGGAAGTTAACTTAGTTTTGTAACTTCTAAGCTTGTTTTCTCACTTCTATGGGATTTTTAGCAGTGTCTTTGTTTCTTTTGTTGTCCACTGAATGCTTCAATCAGTTATCTTTTGTATTTAAAACTCTGAGGCCTGCCTGTTGGTTTGGAAATAGTCATGTCCTGGCTAAACCCTCTTGTAATTTTATCTTTTTGTCGCTCCTGATCTAACTATATTCCTCTTATACATTGCCGGCTTCACTTACTGTGCTAATAACGAACTTGTGCTTCCGCAGGTGCAGATTGAGGTATATATAGCCTGAGGAAATCGAGTTTATACCTGAAGATTGAGACAACTAGTCTTGGAGTTGGTGACATGGCTGAGGAGAATGGTGCCAATGGTGATACCAATAGTCATGAAAACCACGCCCAAGAAGAGAAAAGCTCAGCCCCCATGAATAAGGATCAGCCAGCCTCATCAGATAGCAATGGAGATGAGAAAGTTGAAAAGATTCCTTTTTCCAAGCTATTCTCCTTTGCAGATAAGACTGATGTTATCTTGATGGCTGTCGGCACAATTGGTGCCGTTGGGAATGGTTCTTGTATGCCCCTCATGACGATTTTGTTTGGAGAGATGATAGATTCTTTTGCATCTAATCAAAATAAAGACGTCGTCGCAGTTGTTTCAAAGGTATGCTTATTATGAAAAAGCTGATTATATTTATCAATGGTTCTTGTAGGAACTACTTTGATGCTGCACAACTGTAGCAGTCTATAACTAGTTCATTTGATAATTGATAATAGTTTGGATATGTCAAGTCTTTAATATGGACATGCTGATAATTATTTACCTTGACAAATTAGGTCTCTCTGAAATTTGTTTACCTGGCTGTGGGGGCAGCTGTTGCAGCATTTCTTCGTAAGTACATCTCATATTCATATTCACACAAATGTTTTTGATTAATGCATAGAAGTTACATGTATTAGGAACTTTAAACTGATGGTAAACCTATTTTCTTGTTTATCAGAGGTGTCTTGCTGGATGGTCACAGGTGAAAGACAAGCTGCAAGAATTAGAGGCATGTATTTGAAAACAATATTAAGACAAGATGTTGCTTTCTTCGATATGGAAACAAACACTGGAGAGGTTGTTGGGAGAATGTCTGGTGACACTGTTCTCATACAAGATGCCATGGGGGAGAAGGTGCATCAGATTTCACACCATATTGAAAAAACAAAACAAAAAATCTTCCTTAATTTAGTGTACTCATTGGGTTCATTTGTTTTCTTGTTTGTGCAGGTCGGAAAATTCTTACAGCTGTTGTCCACATTCATTGGAGGATTTATAATAGCATTCGTCAAAGGGTGGCTTCTCGCTCTTGTCATGTTATCCTCTATTCCTTTGCTTGTGGCAGCTGGTGCAGCAATGTCCATCATCATAACCAAGATGGCATCCCGTGGACAGACTGCTTATGCAAAAGCAGCAAATGTAGTTGAACAATCAATTGGGTCCATTAGAACCGTATGTCACATTTACCTTATTAAGTATTAGTATAATTGCTATTTAGTTGACGAAAACTGATATCCACCATTTCTTTTCTATGTAGGTCGCATCATTTACTGGCGAGAGGGAAGCTATAACTAGTTATAGTAAATATCTTGTAGATGCTTACAAATCAGGTGTCCATGAAGGTTCAGCTGCTGGAATAGGTCTTGGCTTGGTTATGTGTGTTGTGTTCAGCTCATATGCCTTGGCTGTATGGTTTGGTTCAAAGATGATAAGGGAAAATGGATATACTGGAGGTGAAGTACTGAATGTGATTGTTGCCGTGTTGACTGGATCTATGTAAGCACCGCTGTTATGCTTGAATTTATAAAATCCACACATGTATTGGTCTGTTTTCTGATATATTTCTTTCTTTTGTAACTATATGGATAACTTAGGTCTTTAGGGCAGGCATCACCATGCATGAGTGCATTCGCTGCTGGTCAAGCTGCAGCCTATAAGATGTTTCTGACTATTAGTAGGAAGCCAGAGATAGATGCTTATGATGAAAAGGGCAAGATTTTGGATGACATTTCGGGAGACATAGAGTTGAGGGATGTTTATTTCAGCTATCCAGCCAGGCCGGATGAGCAAATATTTGACGGGTTCTCTCTTTGTATCCCTAGTGGCACAACGGCCGCTTTGGTTGGACAAAGTGGAAGTGGCAAGTCAACAGTCATCAGTCTGATAGAGAGATTTTATGATCCGCGAGCAGGTGAAGTTTTAATAGATGGCTTAAACCTGAAGGAATTTCAGATTAAATGGATTCGGAGTAAAATCGGGCTTGTCAGTCAGGAACCTGTTCTGTTTGCATCCAGCATCAAGGAAAATATTGCTTATGGAAAGGATGGTGCTACCACTGAAGAGATACAAGCAGCAGCTGAACTTGCAAATGCGGCTAAATTTGTTGATAAATTGCCTCAGGTTCTAATTAAGCTCGATATAGTTCATTATTAATTCACTTCAGTAATCATCTGCATTACAAGAATTTTTGTTCACTTGAGATTTTTTTTGTTCAGGGGCTTGACACCATGGTCGGTGAGCATGGAACTCAGCTGTCTGGTGGACAGAAGCAGAGAATCGCTATTGCAAGAGCAATTTTGAAAGATCCAAGGATTTTACTTCTGGATGAAGCTACTAGTGCACTTGATGCAGAATCTGAGAGGGTAGTTCAAGAAGCACTGGATAGGATTATGGTTAACCGAACTACTGTTGTTGTCGCTCATCGTTTGAGCACAGTGAGGAATGCAGACATGATTGCTGTCATCCATAAAGGGAAGATGGTTGAAAAAGGTATTCTACTTTATGAAGCGACATTGCAGAAAGCCATGTATGATTCTCACAGATTAATTAGACAGGGCTAATCATGATTTCTGCAGATCAACTCAGATATTGTATTCTTGTACTATAACATGCATTGCTTTTGCAACTGAAACATACCTATAAACTCTCCGTGTATTAAATATTGTACTTCTTGATCAAGTCCAGAGTCAAGAAAAAATTGGATTCCTTCTGGCTCCCAAGGAATTCTTTTATCCTATTACTGAGCTATTAACTTCTTTTACAATCAATTAACATAATCTTTTTGTCTATTCATCAGGTTCTCACTCAAATTTACTCAGAGATCCTGAGGGAGCTTACTCTCAGCTTATACGCTTGCAAGAAGTAAACAAGGACTTGGAACAAACGTCAGAAGACCAAAGCAAACCTGAAATAACTCTGGCATCTCTTAGACAGTCGAGTCAAAGAGCATCGAGTCAAAGACTTTCGTTTGCACGATCTCTAAGTAGAAATTCTTCTGTAGGAAATAGCAGCCGTAACTCATTTTCAGTCGCATTTGGTTTACCCACAGGACTTGGCGGCATTGGTATCCAAGATGCTGCATATGAAGAAACAGAACTAGCACCAGAGAAACCTCCAACGGTCTCACTCCGCCGCCTTGCTGCCCTCAACAAACCTGAGATTCCAGTTCTCATTATTGGAACTATAGCTGCAATCATCAATGGTGTTATACTTCCAATATTTGGCGTGCTCATTTCCAGGGTTATAAAGACTTTCTATGAACCACCTAATCAACAGAAGAAAGATGCAGCATTTTGGGCAATAATATTTGTGATCCTTGGTCTGGTATCATTCATGGTGATCCCAGCACGAGGGTATTTCTTTTCAGTAGCTGGCAGTAAGTTAATTCAGCGTATCAGATTATTGTGTTTTGAGAGAGTGGTTCACATGGAGGTGGGATGGTTTGATGAGCCTGAGAACTCAAGTGGTTCAATTGGTGCAAGGCTCTCAGCAGATGCAGCCATGGTGAGGGCCCTAGTTGGAGACGCTCTGGCTCAGCTGGTTCAAAACTTGGCAACTGCAGTTTCAGGTTTAGTTATTGCTTATATTGCATGTTGGCAGCTGGCATTTATTATCCTCGCACTGCTTCCTCTCATGGCAGTTAATGGATATGTACAAATAAAGTTCATGAAAGGATTCAGTGCTGATGCAAAGGTATGTCTAAAGCTCCCACAAATTTGTTGTGACTAGTTCTAAATGAGTAGAACATTTCCTAAGTTAGCTCTCTCCTTTTGATTTTGCACCAAGATATCTAACTAAATGGCTGTAGATGATGTATGAGGAGGCCAGCCAAGTTGCTAATGACGCAGTTGGAAGTATAAGAACAGTTGCTTCTTTCTGTGCTGAAGAGAAGGTAATGGAACTATACAGAAGGAAATGTGAAGGCCCTATGAAGACAGGGATAAGACAAGGCTTGATCAGTGGAATAGGATTCGGGGTATCTTTCTTCTTTTTGTTTTGTGTCTACGCAACCAGTTTTTATGCGGGAGCTCAACTCGTGAAGGCTGGCAAAACAACATTTTCAGATGTTTTCCAAGTACTTACTCCTTCCATATTGTCAATGCCAATCAAGTCTTCTTTATCACAAATGTACTAGATAACTACGTGATATCTAACTGATTCAGATGTGTATTTGTCTTGCAGGTTTTCTTTGCTCTGACCATGGCAGCTACCGGAATTTCTCAATCAAGCTCCTTTGGCCCCGATTCTGGTAAAGCAAAATCTGCTGCTGCTTCCATATTTGCAATAATAGACAGGCCATCAAAGATAGACCCAAGTAATGAGTCTGGCACAAAAATTGATGGTGGTGTGAAAGGAGAGATTGAACTACGCCATGTAAGCTTTAAGTATCCATCTAGACCAGATACCCCTATCTTCCGAGACCTCAACTTAACTATCCGCTCTGGCAAGGTAAAATCATAAATAGAAATGTATTTTACTTCTTTTTCTTTTACGTTCTGGAAGTTAGAGCTAGAACGAACAGCAACATGCATCTATTACTTGATGTTCAAGTTAACAACATATTTATCGACTATGTTTTGAATCTCTTTCTGCAGACTGTTGCCCTGGTTGGTGAAAGTGGGAGCGGAAAATCAACCGTTGTTGCACTGTTGCAAAGATTTTATGATCCAGATTCAGGTCGTATCACACTTGATGGAATTGAACTTGGAGACTACAACTTGAAATGGTTGAGGCAGCAGATGGGACTCGTGAGCCAAGAACCTGTTTTATTTAATGACACCATTCGCGCCAACATTGCATACGGAAAGGAAGAAGCTGCAACTGAGGCAGAAATTATAGCTGCATCAGAGTTGGCCAATGCCCACAAGTTCATCAGTAGCCTACACCAGGTCAGATGTCTACCATTAATATGCATAATGAATTTGAGTCTTCATATTAGAACTATGCATATAAAGATTACTATCTAGTTGCTGATTCATGTTGACAATCCAGAACAACACAATTATAAAAATGCTCAAATCAACTAAATATTGCATTTTGTTGCAGGGCTATGATACCATAGTTGGAGAACGAGGAATACAGTTATCTGGGGGGCAGAAGCAACGTGTAGCCATTGCGCGTGCTATAATCAAGAGCCCCAAGATATTACTGTTGGATGAAGCTACGAGTGCACTTGACGCCGAATCTGAGAGAGTGGTTCAAGATGCATTAGATCGAGTCATGGTAAACCGGACAACTGTGGTTGTGGCTCATAGACTGTCCACAATCAAGAACGCTGATGTGATTGCGGTGGTTAAGAATGGAGTTATAGTAGAGAAAGGGAAACATGACAATTTGATTAATATCACCGATGGGTTTTATGCATCCCTAGTTGCTCTTCACATGAGCTCTTCAACTGCATGATTTACCTTGTTATTCTCTTTGTAGTTGAAAACCCTAAACCCTAAATCCACCTTTTTCACCACATATAGGCAAATTAGCAAAGATATATAAATAGTGATTGTTTTTGTTGCTTTGTTTTACTATGTTACTTTTGTGTATGAATTCTATTTACAGTTCTTATTTATGTTTAATGTTCTTCAAGTGAATAAGATATATAGTAGGAAAGTAAAATTGCAGATACATTTTGGCTGTAGAAGATTTCAACTATATTGACTGTTTTTCTTCCTCTTTTCTCTGAATGTTCTACTTCATTTGACTAAAATTTCTCTCAAGTATTTCAAAAACTTCCAACTAAACCTCTACGAAACCAGTGAATTGCAGTATCTGCTTCCCTGCATTACTAGTTTACTAGACTTCAGGCTCAAAGTACATGAGCCAATACTACAAGGACCAACTTTTACCACGTAGCAAGTTCATATTATAGAGAAATTTTTACGTTACACTTATTTACACATACATGAAGTGGATTGAAGTGGATTAGATTTTTATTGATAAGTCAACTCGCTCTTGACTTCATCTAACTTTGTATGAAGCTAGTTTATTTGATGAATTGGTACTAATCTACGTAATTCCATCAAGCAATTTTGATTGCATAAGAAAAAAGTAGGGATAAATGATTAGTAAAAAATGTTGAAGAAAATGATCATGGCGAATGATCATGGCCTAGGTGTTGGATGGCGAATGATCATGACGAATGACAGAATGATGCTTTTCGTGCTTGAGGTAGGAAGCCACGATATAATCCCTAGAAGTTAGGGATTTGTGTATAGTTGTAAATCCTAGTCTGTTAGAGTTAGTATTGTATATATATCATGTAAACGTTCTTTGTTGAATAAAATAAAATCTTCACCAAACACAAACTTCTTAATGGTACTAGAACGCTGATACACGGCCTAAAACTCGACCAAAACCCTTGAAAAAAATTCCTCTCTTCTCAAATTACCCCTTATCCTCATTTAAACATGACCACTGAGGAAGAAAAGGTTCTCACCATGTTGAGGGAGAAACTCATAAAAGAAGCAGCAGCTTCTCCTTCGGGACCTCCTGTATGCACACCAAATCCATGGGAATACCCCAATTATCCACTCTATCTGCATCATTCTGACTAGTTATGAGCTGTTCTTGTGACCCAAACTTTGATGGAAGACAATTACTCTGAATGGATCAGATCTATGACCATGACTTTGACGATCAAAAACAAAATCGGCTTTGATAATGGCTCCGCTGTTCAACCAACAGCTTAAGATGATGAGCAACAACAATGGGATAGATGTGACACATTAGTCAAATCTTGGCTAATTAGTTCCATGTCGAAGAGATATCCTAAAGTGTGAAGCATTGTAAAACTTCTCGTGCTACCTTGACTGAATTGAAGGACAGGTTCAGTCAAACCAAGTTCAGTTTTTCAACCTAGAGAATGCCATTTTGTCCTGCACACTTGGTTCTGACTCTGTCACAGCTTACTACACTAAGTTTAAGAGTTTATGGGATGAGAGAGATTCAGTATGTGACTTGATAATATGTGAATGTGTCGATGGTGTGAAACTTGATGCGTATATTGAGAATCAGCAAACAATGAAGTTTCTGATGGGTCTCAATGACAGTTATGATGCTTTGTGAAGTAGTTTTATCACCAAAAATCCTCTTCTAAATGTCAACAATACTTTTTCTAAGGCGTTGCGTCATGAAAAACAAGCATAATTGTGCACAGCAACAAGGTTGCAGATGCAGCAGCCTTCTCGGCACGGCGGCAAGGCTGTGAGAGTCAGAAGGGTCCGGCAAGGGTGCCTGAGCGATCCCCTGTTAGTGTTAAGAGTGCAAGGGTAGACTTGTTTTTTGCTATGTATCCCTATCCTATATATCTGATCTGATGTAACTGTCCACATTATCAGAAATATACGATGTAGACATCAAACTCTGCGTTTTTTAGTTTCTTGTTTCCATTCAATTTCTGTTCTTCATTCAATAAGACTTAGATTTCTAGCATGATATCAGAGCCATGGTCACGATCTGTGGCTATGTGCTTCTGAATATCACTTTTGCTTCCGCTTATCAGATTCAATTCCCCCAAATTCAAAACCCTTAACCCAATTTTCCAGTTTCCTCCACACCCAGTCGACGTTCTTGTTCTCTCCGGTGACAGATTTGCCAATAGATGGCGTATCGTTCCCAGATCAACGAAGCCTGATGCGACTTCTTCTTCTCCTTCACAAATCGAAGCTGAGAGAACCTTTGATGTGTTCTGGTCGTCATCGTCTTCTTGTCGGTTTCATCGTCATCGATGTTTTATTGACGTCACAGTGAGAGCCCAACCTCTAATTACAATTTATATATTCTATTTGGTTAGATTGTTACTATGCTCTGCTATTCTCTTTTTGTGCTCCATATTTACACTTTTATGCTATCTGAATTAGTGGAATAAGTGATTTGAGATTGGAGGGATATGACTTAAGGGTGAATATTGCCAACTTTGAATTTTTGGGAAAACACTGCGCACATCTTCAGCTTGTTATTCTACAAATTTCGATAGAAGATGGAGATTTGAGGATGTATATTCTGGGTGCTATTATTGTGATGGTGACTTTCTATCCATGCTTTGGCTTCAATAATAGAGAATTTGATAATTTCTTCTCTGATTCAGTCAGCTCTCTCCTTAGATTTGTGAAATCTCTCTATGGTCTATGTTGTTGTGCTCCAATTCATCAGTTTTCTAGTTTTATTTTCTTTATCAAAGTTTGTTTGCCGTCAACTAAAAGAAAAAGGTGACGAAGCAGTTTAATTTTCTTTTGTTTTTGGACTGGTGAGTGAGGCATGATGAGTTGGATTATAGACTGGTAGAAGGGATCTAGAGAGCAGTGGATGTCTGCATTTGGTGAAGTTGTTTCTAATTTTTCTGCTTTGTGGAGTTTTTGGGTTGGATTAAAGGGTATATGAGATGATGTTTGGTTGCTGGAAGTATGTGAATATGCAGAAGATTAAACATTTGAATGAGAAATTTTGCAGTAGAATGGAATGGATCAATGGAATATGCATTGTGCATTAGACCACCCTTTTATAATTTTCAGCTATAGAAGTTTCAGTTTTTCCTTGTATTGTGTTTATTTGCTGCATTACTGCCATTGCAGTCCTCCTTTATTATTGCCTCATTGTTGCCGCTACCACCAATGATCAGTCATCTTGATCTAAAAAGTGCTCTCAGTTTGAATATATTGGGTTTTGATTTTGGGATGTTAGCTTAACTTGTTCTACATCATGTATATTCTGATTGTGGCTTTGTTACAACCATAATGCTTGTCACTAAGCATATGGTAGGGGGAGTGTTAGTGTTAAGAGTGCAAGGGTAGACTTGTTTTTTACTATGTATCCCTATCCTATATATTTGATCTGATGTAACTATCCACATTATCAGAAATATACGATGTAGACATCAAACTCTGCATTTTTTAGTTTCTTGCTTCCTTTCAATTTCGGTTCTTCATTCAATAAGACTTAGATTTCTAGCAGCCTCGATGCGTAAATTCTCAGGCAGCTCTTCGGGAAGCAATTCAAGGTGGTTTGATGTTTGTCAAAAGGATAATCATTCCACCAAGTATTACCGAGCACACATAACATGTGAATATTGCAATTAGAGCGAGCATGATTCCGAGCATTGTCGCAAGTGGAAAACTGATGAAGATGTGGCTACTGCAGTCAAAGCAAGTTGTGTGAATCATGTTATGGGAGTCCAAGAAAGGATGCAATTCCCTTTTCTGAAAGAGGATTGTCAGCAAATCATGAAACTTTTGAACAAAAACAAAGTCTCCACATCTAACCAAGTCGGTAATATTTCCTCTCTTGATGAGATCTCAGGTAAAGCATTCCAAGTTACTTGCAATAACAAAACTGGTGTTTGGATCACAGACAGTGGAGCTAGTGACCACATTGTTTGTGATTATACTTTACTTAATGAGTCACATCTTACCCATAACCGATTTGTTAAACTTCTAAATGGTCACACTGTAAGGGCTAGCTATGTTGTCTCAGTCACCTTCTCTCAGTTCACCCTCCACAATGTTCTTTGTGACCCATTATTTGACCTAAACTTGATATCTGTTAGCAAGCTATGTAGGGATTCATTTTGTATCACCATCTTTCTAAAACAGTTGTGTTACATACATGACCTACGCTCAAGGAGGATGATTGGGATGGGCTATGAGGAGGAAAGACTTTATTGCCTTAACAAAGTTCAACAAGGTACATGCAACTCAATTGATAGTGGTTCATAAACACTCTGGCATCAATGTCTTGGTCACCCATCATCTAGGGTTTACCCTTTATTTATGTTCCTTTCCAATAAGTCTTGTGATTCAAGCTAATGTTCTATTTGTCATTTAGCCAAACAAACTCGTAATTGTTTCTCTTTGACTTCAGTTACAAGTGTTTATTCTTTTGAATTGATTCATGTTTATTTGGGGTGGTTATCATGAGCCTTCCACATCGGGTGCTAAATATTTCCTTACAATTGTTAATGATTTCACTCGATGCACTTGGGTTTTTTTATGGTAGCCAAATCGGAGACAAGAAAGTTTTTAATCAATTTCATACAAATGGTTGAAACTCAATGTCACACCCCGAATCTTTTGAAGTTAATAAAAGTTACCTTTCACAGAGATTCACGAGTTACCGAGGACTTTTAATTTCGATCGGTAATTCGATAAGTTATCGCTCGAGTTAATTTTCGAGTTTTTTAAAAGTACTCCAAATACCTGATTCGTTGACTCGATGTTGTAGTACGTGTCTACACGAGTCTCCCGGTATTTTCGGAATATTTTTCGGAGCTTCCGGCTAATTTCTGTGAATTTCTGAAGCTTATAGTAATTTCCAATTACTATTCCGGTAAAAAGGAGATTTACCATTTAACCTTTTTACTTTTTATCTTCTTTAATCTGGACCGTTGGATCTATTCCAGATTGAATCAGGACCGTTCATTTCCCTATAAATAGGGGGTGAGTTTTGACTCGGTCAAAACTCACTAAACCGGTCTCCCCGAGCTCTCTCGCCCCCTCCCTGTTCTCCGCCCGGCGCCGGCGACTCCGGCCACCACAAGGCGGCGGACTACCCTCTTTCTCTTCCTCTCTTCCTCCTCTACCCAGCCCAGCCCTTGGATCACGGTATTGTCCACCGTGGAGGGAGAGCGACCGAGAAGAAGGCTCGGCGGTCAACGGCCGATTTTCCGGTGATCCCGGCGGCGCCAAGGCGCGTGACCGGTATGGTTGTGCTCCTCTCTTCTTCTTCTTCCTTTCCATGTCCTTGGATGATCGATTCAAGCCCTGTTGCAGAACCCTCACTTTCACTGTTTTTCTGGGTTTTGACAGTGAGTCGCCGGCGGCCAGTGCTCGTGGTTCCGGCGAGTTCCCTGGACTCTAAGAGGCTCGGTTCGTCACCTCTAGCAGCTGGGTGAGTTTAGCTTCCTCTTAGTTCGATTTCTCTGAGTTTGGTTTTTCTGGGATTTTTCGGTTTCGACTGTTAGAGGTTTTCTTTCTGAGTTTTAGTGTTTGTGTTGTTGTGGTTGTGGCTTGGAGATGAAGGAGAAGGAAGATTGGTGAAAGGAGAGGAGAAGGGCCAACTGTGATACCCTGTGGTGGTGGTGCAGAGGTTACCCTCGGCTGAGGGTGGGAGTTTGGATGCAGGCAGAGGGTAAGATTCGTTTCCTCTAAGAATTTTGTTGTTTGAACTGTGGCTGAACCTTGGACTGAATTAATTGTGTTGTTTTTGGTGTTTGTTGTCGTAACTTGGTGAATCGGAGGAAACGGGGAGGTTATGGCGAAATTCCGGCAAGTTACCGGAATCCGTCGACGGTTCCGGGAATACAGTTAAACCGGCAGAAAGCCGAAGAGGTAGAAGTCGAATTCCCGTTAAGCTTTAGTCAAGAGTACGGTTAATTCGTAATTGAGACACTTACGGAAAAAAAAATTGGACGTAATTAGGAAGTTTCCATTTTGGGAAACTTCCCAATCTAAGGAACACTTGAGATGTTAGGAAACATTCCATTTTGGGAAACTTTCCCTTTTTGGAAGGTTACCAGTTATGAGGAAATGTTAAATTGGTAAATCGACTCAAGATTAATTATTATTGATTAATACGCGACCCCCTAACGTCAAGTTAAAGTAATAAAGGAAAGTTCGGAAGCTGAGTCGGACTTCTGGTAAATTGAATAAGAGTCGATAACCGGGAAAGGAAGTCAAAAAGGTTAAAGTGTCATAAAAAGGAACTTGGTCAACTTGTGGTCAAATAGGAGTTCCTGGTCAAACTAGGAATAGACCAAGTCCATGATGGTATGACTAATATATTGGTTCATTTGTACAGTCTCTGGTCGGACGTGAGACGGGCTTGACTACGCGGTTAGTTCGAGGGTTTCGCTCGAGGAGCTTTCCGAGCGGGAAGAAGGTCGCAATAGTACTGTGAGTGGACTTTGTTTTAAATTAAATTGCATGCTTTATACTTGATTGGTTTCTCCTGCATATATATAATTTCCTCTATTTGTATGATTTACGGTGATTTGGGAAAAAGGGGATTTAAGGATTTTAAAGGCAAACAAACCGGGAAAGAGGTTCATACCCATCCCGTGATTTTAAAGGATTTTTCCCGGGGTATGGTTTTATTGTTTATCACCGTTTTGGGAATATGGAGGGGGATGTTTTTAAAGGAGAAATGTGGCTCACGGATTTTAAATGGGGTTTTCGATTTATTGTTTCCACGAGGTTTTACGAGGTATTACAGGTTTTCAAGGGATTTTGAAAAAGGGAAAAAGGGAAAAGGATATAAGGATTGTTTGCTAGCATGGACCCTCTCCAGTTAGAGCGGGTACCATCTTCTGGGTAGAGCAGGTCAGGGACCTTCTCCGGTTGAGCTGGTCAATAGACCCTCTCGGATAGAGCAGGTCGGGGACCCTCTTCGGTGGTAGCTGGTCATTAGACCTTCCCGAATAGAGCAGGTCGGGTTTTCTCGTGGATGAGGTTAACACCCCACATAATTGTTTATATTTCGAGCCAATGCATTGTTTATGTTTTACCTGCATGCGGATTTTCCTTAGAAAAAGTAGAGGGAGAACATTAGAGGAATTAGAGCTTTTAAGTTTTATTTTTGTCCACTCACCCTGACAGTTTCGTTTTCAATGTTTCTCCCCTGGGCCCTTCGTTTTCAAATGCCCAGTGGTGCAGGGTTCTCGAGCGGAGGTCGTGCGCGTACAAGAGTCGAGGCATAGTCGATCAATCCGTTGCCGTTGAAATTCTTTAGGGAAATCATCCTAGTAGACTGCTCTGACTAACCCAGTATAGCTAATTAAGTAAGTTAGGGAGCAGGATGCCTTCATGAGTTAGGGTTTGTTGTAGATACTCATGGAAGTGCTGAGTTGGATTATAGGAAGGGTTGGCTATTTCAAGGGGGTTTCAGTAAGAAGTTCCCTTGGGGTGGTCCCCGCCGGATTTACTTCGAGTTAAAGGGATTTAACTCGGGGTGGGTCCTGACAATTGGTATCAGAGCATTAGGTTATCGTTTCCTGTTACTACCTCATGTACTTGGTATCACTTAGTGTCTATAGAGTGATGGTCCGACCGCGGCGGATCCATCGGCATTTTATGCTTTGGACGCTTAGTGTTTATTAAGGATATGAGTTAGTACTTTCTGGTTAATTTATGGACCGAGTGGTCCTATAAACATCTGAATCCTCAAGACTATACCTCAGTACGCGCGACCTCACAGAGAACTCCTGTAAGGAACAAGATAAGCTCGTTACGTATTTACTGTTATGTGTTTCCCAATGAGTAGTTGAGATTTGAGATTTGAGTTGGGGATCGAGCTGGAAACTCACGTTGTTTAACGTTGAGCATTAGGTGTGAGTACTCGGTGGTGAAACGGTCAATTCACGTCTGGAAGGCTGTCATGGTTGTTGACAGGGATGCTGTAGAAATCTAAGGCAAGGCCTGGGTGTTCGTGTTATGAGACTCTTAGCAGTGAAGAGTCATACGAGTTAATGAAAGAGGTTGCATCCTGCCATGGAAAAAGGAGCTGAAGTCGCCTAGCGCGATTATTCAGTGAGGATGAATATTTAGTTTTGACGATTGCCACGACGTTGTTGAGGTTCGGCATTAGTGTGGTTTCAGAGAAACCAACGGACATATGAAAGTGGAATGACTTAAGGAAATTGAGTGTAGTCATTTTAGGATCAATGGACTTGTTTCTGGTGACGAGTCAATGATGTGACCCTACTGGAAAATGTCAAGGAAGTAAAGGCTAGTTGGCACTTGATGCTTGAAGGGACAGCCACTGAAACTGATGGTTTGGGTCTCCTGGGTGCTGACATTGTTGTCGTCAACTACGACCAGATCCTCTTCGCTCCAGCCACCCATGATTGGAGTACTAGAAAGATTTGAATTGTTAGTGAGTCCAAGCGTGATTGGATTGTTGGTGACAATGGTCATTAGGCCATTTATCGAGGAGGCAGAAATTAAATCGTGTCACCAGATCGTGGGGCTCATGTCAACCATGAGGTGAGTTACTCACCTGTGGTCAAAGTATTTAATTAGTACACCTATGGAGGGGTCTCCAGGCGGGCTGCGTTAGAATTCGATTTTCAGATCGAGCGAACGTTACTAGTGTAATTAAAAGTAAGCGGTTTCGAAATTCAAAGGAACATGTTGGAAATGGCAACAAGCCACCGGGTCATGGACCAAGAGTGCTCGGGGTACCGGAGATAGTGATACGAGTCTTGACTGACTTTGTATTATTATGGTGTGGGAACCAGTCGTTGTGCAAACGACACTGGTTCGACGGCTGAAGTTGTACATGGGTATACCCCACATGAGCACGTGTATCCTCCTGTGTAGGGAAGTGGTAAAGCTGAAATTTGGGTAGCACATACATGTAAGGCATAATTGTTTTTGTGCAGCTGTGTGTGGTCGAAATGATACATTCATATATTTCAAGAATGTATTGTGAGAGTCCCATACTGTGAAGACAGAGGTGAAGGACGTTTGCCAATAGTTTTGTGCAAAACGTCAATTAAATGGTCTAACCGTTTAAGAACGGGTCGAAAGTGGGTTATTGGTAGACGCTTCGACTTTCAAGATGGTTAGTTAAATTGTTAAAAGTTGTTAGTAGGTAGTTGTTTGCGTGCTGAGTTAATTGCACGGAAGTGGTGAAGTGACAGCAGTGGGGCAAGGGTTACTGGAGCAGTGAATTTGAGTGAGAATGTTTGTTGATGGTCAAGCTTCAACCTGGAACCAAAGTTGTCTGTTATGACACTTGGTTTCCTCGAGGGGGATTAACTGAGCTTGATGGCATGGGAATCAGTGCACTCATTGGCTGTGGTTTAAACAATTGTGTAACCGAAGGTGTACTTAGTCGTGTTTGGGGTCATTAGTTAAACCCACTGCAGTGACAGGAAGTATTCTCAATTTGATCTGGGGAATAAGGATTAAGATCTGGGAGATCAATTATTGAGGTTAATTTAAGAAAATCCTAAGAGGATTAAAGTTTTGTTGGCGTTGCTATGGTCATTGGTCATTTGGGTAGTGACCCCACTTGTTAGGAATTATTGACATAGCGGCAGATCTTGGCACCACAAGTGTAGAGTAGTAGCAAGAAGGGTTATTGGAGGTGACCCTCAAAATTGTCAACATTTTCGGTGAGTGTGAAAGCGGTGGAACTAGGAAAGGTTTTCCTTGATGACTCGAAGGTTTTACGAGTCTAATTGTGGTAATATTTGTTACTGAGATTGGTAAGGTATGTTGCTAAGTTGAACAACACTTCATTGGAAATCGTGGAGTGATTAAGCCACGTTCAGATTAAGTTATGATCTGAGGGGATGTTAACGTGTGGCGGTGGATCTTGTAATATAGGATCTGGAGTGGTAATGTGATTTCCTGTGTACGCAGTTATATTCCTCTTCAATTAGAATGGTAAGTGATTGGGAATCGTGAACCCTACCAAATAGAGGATGCGGTGGTTGGTGTACTTGCAGAGCATGGGGGACAGATTTTGTTAGAAACTGTCTAGTTATGCGAGTTGACTCTGTGAAGTTGACACGCCCAGTGCGAGAATGGTGTTTGATAAGTTGTGCCTTGATAACTGGATGCTCGGTGATCATTGTGGTTAAGTTCGGAGTGGAATTAATTCCCGATGCTTTAATCAGGGGTTACTTTGGGTGTGCACCAGTGGCACTAAATTTTATGTAGATGTCTGATCTGGTTAAATGTCCGAAGTTGTCGGTTATTACCAGACGAGTTGGTAATGGAGGCATCTATGAAGGAAATATCCTGGTTGAGCGGGTAAGGTTCTGGAATTCTTTTATTGGTAAGTCTATTTCAGATTGTGTTATGGATAATGTTTATTAGACGCACAGTTATGGTTGAAGTGCAAGTTCTGCACAATGCGTCATTCCAAGTTAAAGTAAGAGATAGGGAGGTCAGTGGCACCTCACCTATGAGTAGTACGGTGATGTATTACCAATTGTAAAGTACGCTGTAACCCCACAAGTGATAATTGAGTTAGCGACTCTAATGTTTCGGGTTGTTGGTAAAAATCAAGATTTATCCGATCAGAATAGCTTTGTAGGCAGTGTGAAGCCTGATAATTTGTCTTCATGCGAGGAATAAGTAGTGTGGATCTCGATGTCAGGAGCGTTTGGATCTCCCTGATTTAAAGGCTATTGTTTTGGATTTACGCTAAAGATCATGGCAACTCGTGTCCTGGGTGTACAAGTGGTTTGAGTAGGGATAGATCAAGGGAAGACAATTACTTTACAACAGGACAACTTGACAAGATAATTTATAGAAAGCGTAAACCAGATCAGGGAGCCTGGTTCAAATGAGGTGATGGTTCGTGTAACACAAATCGTCATGGTTTTCTGGTGGACTTGTTGTCATTAGTGTTGACTCCACGTTGTATTGTGTTATCAGAGGATTTAAAACCCATTTGTGACATCGGACCCTACTCCTCAGGAGTGGTAATCAGTTCCTGCATAGGGAATGTGGGAGATGATATCTAAAGTTCAACAAAAGAATACGAGTATTTTTGAAGAAATTATACTCACGACAAGCGAGTGGTTATTGAATCAGAGTGAGTATTAGCAGTATTGTGACGACGTCACTTGTAGTTGGTAAGGACAGTTGTTGGTGGTTATTTGGCTAAACCAGAAGGGATAGGAGGTTGGTTACTGGTCGAAGTTGTTATGTTGTACGGTTGGATTTTCAAGGATATGGTTATAATCCGGTTTAGGCAACAGGGAATTGTTGCCAAAGGATGTTTTCAGTGTATGACAGAATTTGTCATCTTTTCATGGAAAACATTAGTGACTGTCGCGAGGATTACAGTTGATGGATCAGTGTTAGGCAGTGTTGTTGAGTACAGTAAGAGTTCGGTGATTCAGTTAATGAATGATTCAAGGGAAAATCCTTGTGATCCACGTTAAGATTTCATAGGCTTTAGTTTTGACCCGAGAAGAGTGGTCGAAGGGGTCGAGTGGTGTAATTGGAATTTCGAGGACGAAATTTTTATAAGGTGGGGAGAATTGTCACACCCCGAATCTTTTGAAGTTAATAAAAGTTACCTTTCACAGAGATTCACGAGTTACCGAGGACTTTTAATTTCGATCGGTAATTCGATAAGTTATCGCTCGAGTTAATTTTCGAGTTTTTTAAAAGTACTCCAAATACCTGATTCGTTGACTCGATGTTGTAGTACGTGTCTACACGAGTCTCCCGGTATTTTTGGAATATTTTTCGGAGCTTCCGGCTAATTTCTGTGAATTTCTGAAGCTTATAGTAATTTCCAATTACTATTCCGGTAAAAAGGAGATTTACCATTTAACCTTTTTACTTTTTATCTTCTTTAATCTGGACCGTTGGATCTATTCCAGATTGAATCAGGACCGTTCATTTCCCTATAAATAGGGGGTGAGTTTTGACTCGGTCAAAACTCACTAAACCGGTCTCCCCGAGCTCTCTCGCCCCCTCCCTGTTCTCCGCCCGGCGCCGGCGACTCCGGCCACCACAAGGCGGCGGACCACCCTCTTTCTCTTCCTCTCTTCCTCCTCTACCCAGCCCAGCCCTTGGATCACGGTATTGTCCACCGTGGAGGGAGAGCGACCGAGAAGAAGGCTCGGCGGTCAACGGCCGATTTTCCGGTGATCCCGGCGGCGCCAAGGCGCGTGACCGGTATGGTTGTGCTCCTCTCTTCTTCTTCTTCCTTTCCATGTCCTTGGATGATCGATTCAAGCCCTGTTGCAGAACCCTCACTTTCACTGTTTTTCTGGGTTTTGACAGTGAGTCGCCGGCGGCCAGTGCTCGTGGTTCCGGCGAGTTCCCTGGACTCTAAGAGGCTCGGTTCGTCACCTCTAGCAGCTGGGTGAGTTTAGCTTCCTCTTAGTTCGATTTCTCTGAGTTTGGTTTTTCTGGGATTTTTCGGTTTCGACTGTTAGAGGTTTTCTTTCTGAGTTTTAGTGTTTGTGTTGTTGTGGTTGTGGCTTGGAGATGAAGGAGAAGGAAGATTGGTGAAAGGAGAGGAGAAGGGCCAACTGTGATACCCTGTGGTGGTGGTGCAGAGGTTACCCTCGGCTGAGGGTGGGAGTTTGGATGCAGGCAGAGGGTAAGATTCGTTTCCTCTAAGAATTTTGTTGTTTGAACTGTGGCTGAACCTTGGACTGAATTAATTGTGTTGTTTTTGGTGTTTGTTGTCGTAACTTGGTGAATCGGAGGAAACGGGGAGGTTATGGCGAAATTCCGGCAAGTTACCGGAATCCGTCGACGGTTCCGGGAATACAGTTAAACCGGCAGAAAGCCGAAGAGGTAGAAGTCGAATTCCCGTTAAGCTTTAGTCAAGAGTACGGTTAATTCGTAATTGAGACACTTACGGAAAAAAAAATTGGACGTAATTAGGAAGTTTCCATTTTGGGAAACTTCCCAATCTAAGGAACACTTGAGATGTTAGGAAACATTCCATTTTGGGAAACTTTCCCTTTTTGGAAGGTTACCAGTTATGAGGAAATGTTAAATTGGTAAATCGACTCAAGATTAATTATTATTGATTAATACGCGACCCCCTAACGTCAAGTTAAAGTAATAAAGGAAAGTTCGGAAGCTGAGTCGGACTTCTGGTAAATTGAATAAGAGTCGATAACCGGGAAAGGAAGTCAAAAAGGTTAAAGTGTCATAAAAAGGAACTTGGTCAACTTGTGGTCAAATAGGAGTTCCTGGTCAAACTAGGAATAGACCAAGTCCATGATGGTATGACTAATATATTGGTTCATTTGTACAGTCTCTGGTCGGACGTGAGACGGGCTTGACTACGCGGTTAGTTCGAGGGTTTCGCTCGAGGAGCTTTCCGAGCGGGAAGAAGGTCGCAATAGTACTGTGAGTGGACTTTGTTTTAAATTAAATTGCATGCTTTATACTTGATTGGTTTCTCCTGCATATATATAATTTCCTCTATTTGTATGATTTACGGTGATTTGGGAAAAAGGGGATTTAAGGATTTTAAAGGCAAACAAACCGGGAAAGAGGTTCATACCCATCCCGTGATTTTAAAGGATTTTTCCCGGGGTATGGTTTTATTGTTTATCACCGTTTTGGGAATATGGAGGGGGATGTTTTTAAAGGAGAAATGTGGCTCACGGATTTTAAATGGGGTTTTCGATTTATTGTTTCCACGAGGTTTTACGAGGTATTACAGGTTTTACAGGTTTTCAAGGGATTTTGAAAAAGGGAAAAAGGGAAAAGGATATAAGGATTGTTTGCTAGCATGGACCCTCTCCAGTTAGAGCGGGTACCATCTTCTGGGTAGAGCAGGTCAGGGACCTTCTCCGGTTGAGCTGGTCAATAGACCTTCTCGGATAGAGCAGGTCGGGGACCCTCTTCGGTGGTAGCTGGTCATTAGACCTTCCCGAATAGAGCAGGTCGGGTTTTCTCGTGGATGAGGTTAACACCCCACATAATTGTTTATATTTCGAGCCAATGCATTGTTTATGTTTTACCTGCATGCGGATTTTCCTTAGAAAAAGTAGAGGGAGAACATTAGAGGAATTAGAGCTTTTAAGTTTTATTTTTGTCCACTCACCCTGACAGTTTCGTTTTCAATGTTTCTCCCCTGGGCCCTTCGTTTTCAAATGCCCAGTGGTGCAGGGTTCTCGAGCGGAGGTCGTGCGCGTATAAGAGTCGAGGCATAGTCGATCAATCCGTTGCCGTTGAAATTCTTTAGGGTAATCATCCTAGTAGACTGCTCTGACTAACCCAGTATAGCTAATTAAGTAAGTTAGGGAGCAGGATGCCTTCATGAGTTAGGGTTTGTTGTAAATACTCATGGAAGTGCTGAGTTGGATTATAGGAAGGGTTGGCTATTTCAAGGGGGTTTCAGTAAGAAGTTCCCTTGGGGTGGTCCCCGCAGGATTTACTTCGAGTTAAAGGGATTTAACTCGGGGTGGGTCCTGACACTCAATTTGATCAAAAAGTCAAAACAGTTCGTAGTGATAATGGCTCTGAATTTAATATGTCTGATTTTATCATTTTAAGGGCATCATACATCAAAAGAGTTGCATCAACACACAACAACAAAATGGTGTTGTTAAACGTAAACATCGTCATTTGCTCAACATGACTTGAGCTTTCTTGTTCCAGGCAGGCAGACACATCTGCCTAAATCCTTTTGGGGAGAAGCAATTCTCACTTCCGACTACCTTATCAACCGTACTCCTACTCTTCTCTTACAAAGGGAAACTCCTTTTGAATGATTGTTTCACACAGAACCAAGCTTCGGTCATCTTAAAGTTTTTGGTTGCCTTTGCTTTGCCTCCACTCATCCAAGAAAACTCACCAAGTTCGATTCTCGAGCAACCAAGTGCATGTTTGTTGGGTACCCAAATGGCCAAAAGGGTTACAAAGTGTTTGACTTAAAAACAAAGCAAATATTTGTGTCACGAGACGTCATATTTTATGAGGACGTTTTTCCTTACCCCTCCTCACAGGCTTCTCGGGACACATAGACTCCTAAACCTACTGAATCTATGGTTTTCGATGATGATAACTTGGGCTCTAGGGTTTTGGATTTTACACAACCATCAAGGGTTACTTCTCTACCAGCTGAAACTAGGGTTCTAGACAACGCCTCACTAGTTCACACACCAGCTTCCGCTCCCTCAAACCCTAGTGAGCCAAACTCTAGTGAACCTAATTTTCATTCAAGTCTTGATATCCAGCCTATTGAGATCTCTACTCCTTCTGTTCCTACGACAACTCACATCAACTCGTCGTTCTTCCTGTTCAACTCACAGTCTAGGGTACTTGCATGACTTCCATGTTGAGGCACAACTTCCTTCTCGCACCGTCTCGTCAAACTCCACAGGCACAGGTACCGCTCACTCCTTGACAACTGTTTTATCTGATGATAACTTATCTCTCTCCCATCAAGCTTTTACTGCACAGTTATCACTTCACAAGAAGAGACAACTCTTTCAGAGGCAGTTAAATATCAAGAATGACGTACTGTCATGTTCAACGAGCTCAAAGCCTTATAAGAAAATAAAACGTGGAGCTTAGTGCATTTGCCTCCTAACAAGCGTCTGATAGGTTTTTGCGCAGTTGGCGCTTCTACGAGTTGGACGAGGCTACCATTGGTGAAATTACAATCCTCAATCTCGGAAGGACACTGCTAGGATCCTCCATGTATGTGAATTAGCTATAAAGTCCATCACATGTTGGCCTTTGACTGCTATGTGAGGAATGAATGAAATGTTAAACTCAGTTTATTCAATTGTCCATTAGACGACCGCCCTGAACACTCCGGGCGCTGGAACACCTACCTCATCGTTGAATTTGTCCGCACATGTATTGACTGTGCTTGAAAGTATGGTCGTAATCGCCTTGCTGCGGTGACCAAAGCTAGGACATGATGATGCTCCTGTGGCGTGTAGCGTGTTTCCGCGTCTGGTAGTCCTTTGGCCAAGTAGTAAACGGGCAGCTCATCTCAGTTTTCTTGGCGGACGAGTGTGGCGCTCACCACTGTTTTGGATACTGCCAGGTATAAGAAAAATGTTTCCCCGTCACCTGGCTTATATAGCTTCAGCACGCTAGCTAGGTACTCTTTTATTATGTGGAAAGCAGCCTCGCATTTAGTTGTCCATTCTATGCCTCTTGTCTTTGACAATTTTAAGGCTTTGAAGAATGGTGCGCAGCGGTTTGTTAGTCGAGAAAGAAAGTGGGATAAAACATTAAACTTCCCTGCAAGCTGTAAGATCCCATCTTTTGTTGTGGGCACAGACAGACATATTTAGCACATCCCGGATCTTGCCGGGGTTTGCCTTAATTCCTGTCTGGCTGACCAGGCACCCAAGAAACATGTTGGTGTCGATTTTAAAGAAGCACTTGTCGGGGTTCAACCGCATGCCATAGAATAACAGGATCCCCATGATTGTATCCAGGTGCGCTATGTGATCCTCCTTCTTGAGGCTCTTCACCAGCATATCGTCTACATAGACCTCAATAACATGTCTTATGTGTGCGGCAAACATCTTGTTCATCAACCGCTAATATGTGGCTCCTGCATTTTTTCAACCCAAAAGGCATCACGTTGTAGTAGAAAAGGCATCGATCAGTAATGAATGTTGTCACCTCTCGATCGATAAGATCCATTGGTATCTGATTGTACCCTGAAAATGTGTGCATCATGCTGAGCAACTCGTGTCTCATTGTGTCGTTAATTAACTGGTCAAGCGGGGTAGTGGGAAGTTGTTCTTTGGATAGGCATTGTTAAGATTTTTGTAGTCGACGCACATTCACCACTTGACATTCACCTTTTGGACCATAACGACGTTGGACACCCACTGTGGGTATTGCGCTTCGCACATGAAGCCTCTCTTTGAGCTTAGTGACCTCCACATGGATAGCTTGATATTTCTTCTTGTCGAATGGTCGACGTTTCTACCGCACCGGCAAAGCTTTTGGTTTTATATTTAGCTTGTGTGACATGACTGTCGGATCAATACTCGACATGTCCACATAGGACCAGGCATAGACTTTTAGATTTCGACGCAGCAAGTCGATTAATTACCTTTTAAGCTCTAGACCCAATTGACCTTCCTCTCTGGATGGTTCTGGAAGAGTTGGACTTCCTCGGCTGTTGTTTGTGGATTAGAAGGTGCATGCACCGTCACCCATTCTTGTGGGTCTTTCGGCTTATCTGCTGGGCTCGGTGCTCCTTGCAAGGATAGCACTTCAAATCTAGCTCTCGTGCGATGTGCGGTAATTGTTTTGTAATCTCGGGCCACCTGGCGGCTTCCGCGGTTTGTGCACGTCCCTTGCGGGGTTGGAAACTTGATTACCAACATGAACCAAGCTATTATGGCCCGCATTTTGTTGAGCGCAGGGCGTCCCAGAATGGCGTTATAGGAGCTTGGCGCGTCGACCACTATGAAGTTGGTATCAATTGACTTTGAGCAATTGTTGTCACCAAGGCAGAGCTCCATTTTATCTGAGCCATGCAGTAAGGTAACATCTCCTAAGAAGCTGAGCTTGCATTGAGGTCGCTCAAGGTTCATGTATGGGGAGATGAACAAGACGTTGACTGTCGAGCCGTTGTCGATGAGAACTCGACTGACTTTGAAGAAATCTATCATGGCCGTGATTAGGAATGGCTCGTCGTGAAAGACATCCATATCACAACCATCCTCGTAGAACGTGATTGGCTGACAGCCTTCCCACTTTGCTTTTGTCAGGGGCCCATTTCATTGTTACCAACAGTGCATCATTGAGCTGATTGAGACGATAATCCTCGAAAGGTGGCTCCTTCGATTGTTCCCATCGTTCGCTGGCTGTTGCGCCCGTTGTGGTGCATTGGTGGCAGAAACGAGCCAAGTTGTTGTAGCTCCGGAGGAAACTGGCTATATTCCAAGGACTATTCTTCGGCGGTTGGCCCATTTTGTATAGGTAAAGTAACTTGGTTTTTTTGTGGACTTTTTTTTGTCGTAGGGCGGCTTGTGTGTCTATGCGTGGGATAGTTGTAATCCCACAGATGATCGCCAACTGTTGAGGAGTGGATTTCAACTAACACTAAGGGATTGAAAGGATTCCGCACGTAAGAAGTACGGGGAACAAAATGTCCGTTTAGGAGTAATTATGCGCTAAGGGAAAATGTCCTCCTAAAGGAATTGTCCGTCAGGAATCTGCAAACAAAGAACACAGTTAGGGAATTGTCCAGATTTCCTCGGACGCTCAAGTTAGTCATGGAAGCGGACAATTCTCAACTCAAATGTTGGGGAATGAGTTTCTTACTATGATTGTGTGCGAGGCAACGTTGTCAATCCGTGAGAAGCTTTCAGACGTGAGCATCTAATCGAGTTTCAGACAACATAGTCAAAGCCTCAAGAATGCCTTTATGGTCTTGTCAAAAACTATAATGCAATCTGCCTATCCCACAAGCAGACGCTGTGACTGCAGTTGTGCTCATCTGTTAATTCATCCTAGTTAAACTCAAGAATCATCAGAAAATCATATTGAGGATTGTATGCTAATGTTCAACCTTTGGGCAATACAACTAATATTCTGTAACAGTAATCAATCTGCTGCTGGGTTGAAAATGTAGTACGAGTTCTAACTAAAGCTTCCACTTTTGAAACATATAAAAAAGTTAGAACAAATTACTCCTGTGAAAATTTACATATGCGCACCCTTTCTTTATAACAAGCAATAAACTCTAGACGTCTTCTAGGATGCTTCGAAATGGAACCCAGTTTTCTAACCTATTTATACAGAACATATGAAATAACTTGAGAGCACATATAGCAGAGTTTACACTAGGATGAGAAATCCAAAATTTCTTGCAATTTATATGCTTAGAATGCCATTTGTTATTATCCCCATATACATTTCCACTCGTACAATTGTTCCCCCATATGGCACATGCCACCCAGCAGCATATATACACGTCAATAGACCAGCAACAGAATCTTGATGAAAATATTCCTAGGAAAACTAAGGTGAAGCACTAGCAAGTATAGTGGTTGGCGGTCCTAATAAAAGCCAGAGCTGAGAAGCTTAGGCTCCGAATACAATTCTTACAAAGGACCGTCGATACTTATCAACGAAGTATAACAAAAACCAACTTGAATGAAGAAAAGCATCTGCAAAAGGTTTGCTTATACAAGTTACTGAGCTTAGCAACTAGAAATTTCTTGCCTAGATGAGGGTTAAAACATACAGGTGATTCTCAGAACAGATCAAAAGGATAAAACTGATGATGTTGCTTTATTTAAAAAGAAAATTAAAAAATACAAGAATAAAACCTTTATTGCAGAGGACTCATGAATGAGTGAACTATTTTTCTGCATTTTCAGTAACAAACAAAAAAATATCTGACATAATCAAATTTTTCTGTCATGTCTTTTTCAGAGCATGAATAACTAATTCATTAAGTTTCTTCCCAAATCCATTAAATTCACCTAGTAATATGGTTGATCCAAGACCAGGTTATAAAAATTTCAACTTCAAGACTTCTTTTGAATACAATTCAATGTGGTATACACAATGTCATTCCTAAACTTTTTAGTCCTCGCATTTTAATTTAAAAAGCACTTTCGTCATAAAAGACTGTTGAATGGTCAAAAGTTCAATTAGTTTTTGGATCTTGGATTAGGGCCTCTTTTTTATGTTCATGGAAAATGTAAACAGATTTTTCCTTACGTAGCAACTTTCTACGGACCAAGGAAATAATCTTAGCTTGAAAGAGACCTCTTACCGAAAGAGAAAAAAATTAGTCTTCCAGCAACAGCCTACCTCTATACTCCACCAAGGGCTGGCATACCTCTACACGGAAATTTATCTAACTTATAACCCATTAACCTAGCTAACCACCTGATAAAATTCACCGGTGAAGGTGGTGTGCACTGATTCATGGAATCTATGATAGAAGGAAAGCTCTCTGTTGAGATTTTTTATAAGCCATGTCACAGATCATGCTCTACCCTATGCTCCTTTGTATGTTCTTTCTTCTATCTCAAGATGCACATGTAACACAAAAAGACATCCAGAATCCTACTTTTATTATCTTGTCTAATGAAATCAAAAATCAATAGCAAAGATCATAAGTGAATCGATATTAACTCCTTAAAGATAAGATTGAAGCTACAAGTCATCTTCACTATCATCACTATATGAAACAAGACCAGTCTTAGAAACAGCACTAGAATTAGCAGCATCACCCTCAGGTGTCCTTGTTACCTCTAAAGTTGTATCTGTGTCGAGATTAGCGGGTTTCGCTGTGCTTGTAGCCTCTTCAATGCCCCCTTGATCAGTTTTAGCTTTCTTTGCTTGTGGCTTCACTTTGACAATCATGCCTAAAGGAAAAGCAGGTGGATTCCTCTTCCTGGTTGGTTTTGGCTGCTCCTGTAAGCAGATATCGATATTATCCACAATTGCAAAATAATGCCTTCATCCATTGGAACCATATATTAGCCGATATTGGCAGCTCTCTCAAACATTATCATACTAACATACATGATGTACCAACCTTGACTACCGGAACAGAAGGTACTTCCGTTAACTCTTGTACAATGCTTGACTTTGCTGCCACCGCTGCCTGGTAACAAAGACAGCTAGTTAAGAACTATTCTGTTTCAAAACAAGAATTTACTCTGAATATGTATTGTACGAATATAATATAATATCCGAATAATCATTTTACAACAGGCTCAAGCACAATGACATACATCTCTATATATTGAGCAATGCGGGGGTGGTTACTGTTCATGTGAACAGTGAGATCCCGCTTTTGCCCCTCATTTCTTTGCATTTTTACATTCCCACCCGTCTATAAATAAATTGACAGTTTTGCCCTCAATTTTTATATTATTTCAGTTTTACCACTCATATTTTTAATGCCAATTAAAGGATTTGTTAAAAAAAAGTTCAACTGAATTGCATAAAAAAAATAATTACATTTTTAATAAAAATATTCATAATAATAATGGCAATGATAAAAAAATTGAATCCGTTCTAAACCTAAATAATTGTGTCGAGGGTATTTAAACCGATTAATAATTGTATCATTGTTCAGAGTTTATATTTATTTCTATCACTTTTTCAAAATATTGGTTTTGGCAATCCATGAGTATGGCATGTAGGTTTAGGGTTTAGAAGATCAATTTATTTCTCTAAGTTTTTAGTTCAGCTTATGACATATATATATATACATACACATATATTGATAAGTGTTCCTTACTTGCAATTCTAGACATATTGGCTGTTAATATAAATTCGGTATTAACTTCATCTCAATCAATTGTGTAATTTTTATTAGAGTTTCAGAGAACTGTTGACCAGACTACAAAAAAATTCACAATAATTAATTGACCAGACTACAAAAAAATTCACAATAATTAATCGAACATGTAAAAACGCACTTCGGCATGAGCGCAAGCGCATGCACGGAGGCTAGATGAATCAAAATAAAATCAAGTCTGCTCTAAACCTAAAAACTTGTGTTGAAACACATTGAGGGTTTAGGATTTAGGGTTTAAAAATAGTGAGGGTAATTTACAAAAAAAAATCATAGTTGTTAATTTAAATACGAGGTTAATATCATCTCAAGCAATTGTGTTATTTTTATTTGGGTTTCAAAGAGTTGTTGCACACTATTAATCGAATTATCATAAATTTAATAATAATTAATCGAACTGGCAAGACGCACTTCAACACACGCGAAGCGCGTGTGACAGGCTAGTGATTATTAAATAAATGAGGCACTCCATAAGAAGCCACGTATTCTCAGTTCAGAATATGTGTGAATGACTAATTCTAGTTGGAATTACCTTTGGAACATGATCACAAGGACATATATCCTATGGATAATTATTCATGGTTTCATGGGACTCTACCACCAAGAGGGAGGTTCCAGCTTTGGTTACGTTGGGACCTCTTTTGATTAAGCTTTCCTACCCTGCTATATTTGCAATCAAAACGATCTACTAAAAGGACAATAAATGGGAACCTTCCATTGAGAACTTTGAAGATTGGCACCAATCTATCTTATCCTGATAGTATATTTTATCCTTTTCCTGTCCTTCCTATACTAAGGACCTATAGGTTAACATTCTTGGCTTACTACAGATATCCTCAAAAAAAAGGCACTACTTAGCCCTACATTTTCAGAGGTAAGCGGATTAACAATCACTAGGACAAACAAACACGACTTCATACAGCTCATATGCCATGAAAGTGTTAAGGTAATAGCAACTCATAAGAATGCATCATTCAAAGGGTAAATCAGAACTATAACAAAACACAGGAAATACAACTAAATTGGAGGTAAGCTGGCAATGAGTGGAAAGATACCTGAAAGCTCAAAAGTTGTTTTGCTTCCTCATCCGCAATCTGTCGTTCATATTCCTTCTTCGACTGCAAAACATTTTATAGTACAACAAATGTTAAAACATGTACCAACTGGCTCAACAACCAGCAGTTATCAAACAAAGAAAGACAAGGAAGTAAAAAGATAACGTCACTGAGTCTTACAGTCTCCCATTGATCAAGAAATTCGGTCTCGTCATCATCCAGAGCTTTCGGGGGTCCTGTAAACACCAAATGAAGTGAGTGAGCGCAAAGCAACAGCAAAGAAATGCAAAAAGTAAACCTCGGAATTTGGAAAACGATGATTAGAGAGGAAGACTGACTGTGCTTGAAACGTTCGTTAAACTCAGCATCCTTCTTGTCCTTATTCTCCTTGAGAATCTGCATTCAATAATCATGAGGGCAATGACAACAGAGATTAAAATCAGATTTCAGAGAAGTAAAACCTCGAAAAGGGGCCTGTCACGGTAAGCGGTGCCATCCTCGACTCGTTCGCCCCGGGTTTTCTTGGCTTGATCCAACTGCAAAACCATCACCGAAAACAGGGTTCATTGATTCGGTGGGAAATTTTAGGGTTTTTTTTCTAAAGAGATGAAATACCTGTTCCTCAGAAACGAAATTCATAAGGCGGGGGCGTGTGAAATCATCGTCACCCATTTTCTCCGATGAACAAGTGAAGCTCCTCTCAGATTTCTTTCCGTCGCTTCCGCCTACACTGTTTTTCTTTTCCTTCTGTTTCTGTTTTCTCCGATGAACAAGTGAAGCTACAAAAACTGGGATTTTAAAGCCCGTACCAATTATTGCTATGAAAAAGACAATGGTGTCCTCTAAGTCTAGAACCCATTTCCTCTGTTTTTTAACTTTTTTTTTGTTACAATCGACCTCGCCTTTTCTTCTCCAGATCTGTTGAACACAAACGAAACGTACATATTAATTTCATTCTTCTTAGATTTACACATTGTGCTTCTCTCTTGTGCTTATTTAGAATATCAAGCTCAAGGATCGGCAAATTACATCAAGCCGAGAGAGTAATAGGGGAATTTCTGAATGAAATGAAATTATCTGTTAGAACTGGTTTGTATGATGCGGTGATACGTGTATGCAACATGTGTTATGGCGATATATGATTTGTTTAATGACGAATTAGGGACGACACGAAATCTATAATGGTTCATCTTACCTTCAGTGGGCAAAGTTTCGTTCCTTTAACATGTACTAGAGTTTGAGTGGCGAATTGACTTCCCCAAGTATTACAAGTCACTATCTAGTATGTAGCTATCTGATCAACATTGTTAATAAGGAGGGGAGTCTCCTATTTATATGAAAAGGAGACTTCATCTTTTTATATATTTTCGATGTGAGACAGAATGTCCAAATGTGTTCCGTGAGGGCATGTTGGTGAGGTTGGCAATGTGACTTCCCGATGTCGGATCGGCGACTTCCGGGTGTCGTTTTGTAGCTTGTATGACAGGCTTCATGATGTATGTCGTAGTCGAGTCTTGTTATGGCTTATTGACCCACATAAAAGATGTTATTTATGTTTGGCGGTGGAGGCACATTAGTGGCTGCCCCAATAAGTCCTCAAGTAAGAGAGCCTTCTTGGTTCGGGAGTTAAAACCAAGTCACCAAGTATAAATAATGCTTATGAGGCGTCTAGCCCTACCAGTCTCCGAGCTCCTCAATCAAGAAGGGTCGTTGTCTTTTGTATGTGATGAAGTCTTGGTGCATCTGTTTCCTGCATAGTCATATGGTGCATCTTGGTGGTAAATGTCGTCTGTGTCTCAGAAAGCGAAGTCTTGCCTTTTGTCGCAGTTGACTTAGTATCGCTGTTTGTTGGCAGATTGTAAAGTGTAGTCTTTTGTTACAGATGACGTACTCTTGCCTTTTGGCGCTGATGGCCTGCTCTTACCTTTTGGCGCAGATGGTAATGTGTCACCTTTTGTTGCATAAGGTGTACTCTTGCTTTTTGGCATTGATGGCGTGCTCTTGGCGCATAAAATGCATGTTTTCCTGCACACATGTAACAAAAAGAGTACACTTATTCCGTAAGGTAGATTCACGCTTTAGGGCGATACGAATCGCTTACTGCGAAAAACAAATCAGTAGATTCTGGAGACTAATCGTATATGGTAGTTGATCTCTTACAGCGAAAAAACAGATAGGACCAGATTGAGAAGCACTAACATCTTTTCATTGACCAGCATCAACCAAAGCTTTGATTAAGGAGAATGTTTTTCCGTACAAAGCACAAAAATGTATGGAGATAGATGTCACCTTGTCTAATGCCTCTCTGACTATGAAAAGAAAATCAGTAAGCTCACCATTAAAACTAATCTTAAAGCTTACAAATCTAATACAATGCATAATTAGCTTAACAAGGGAAAGAGGAAATTTTGCTTCATACAAAGTCATCTTAATAAAGTTCTAACTCAATTTGTCATAAGCCTTAGATAAGTCCACTTTCCAAACAAAAAGTCTCAACTGGCCTGCAGATTTTTTAAACTTGAAGAGAAGCTCTTGAGCAATCATAATATTATCAAAAATAATTCTACCAGGAACATAGCTCACTTGATTAGGGCTCATCAAATCTTGCATAAGAGGCCTAATTCTTGCCACAATGATTTTAGAAATTACTTTTATAAATAGTAGTGCAAAGGCTAATATGTCTGAAATTAACTATATATATGTTGAGACTTTAGGATTAGAATCAGAAACCAGCTTATTTGAAACATCACACATAGGTTTTCTGCTATCAGAATTGTCATTAGTAGTGGATTGATGCATAGGCTCCTTAGCAGACTTAGATGAGATTTTACTGCTTCTAGGGAGGCAAGAAAAGGCCTTAGAAACCCTAGGATCAGCAGCTTTAGAAGTGGTCTTCAACTTATTCTGGAGATTGGACCATAATTTCACAATAGTAGAACTGGCAAAGAGTGTAGGATTATTAGGGATGGTCTTAGTTTCAATATTAGCAGAAGCAATGTCATCTTGGAGAACTGAGAATCTAAAACCCTTAAAAGGGTTGTTAAATTGAGCACCAGATTTAGGGACTTTCTTTTTGTTTCCATAGTTCATCAACATCTAGGGTCTCATATCCTCCTTAATAATAGATTGGTGCTCAGAAGAAGCATCCATCTCATCAGACATCTTCAGCTCATCCTCAACCACATTCTCACACTTTCATACTATCACCAAACCTAGCACCCACATGGGAGTCATTAGAGACATTAGAATTGACCACTGCAGAAGGACATTTGTCTTTACAGTGACCAAAGCAACCACACTTAAAGTAGATCATTGAGATACCCTCATAGATGACATTATAAGCGACAGACTCCACTTCAACAAAAGGCCTCAAGGGTTTACCTAGATCCACCTTAACACAAACTCTTGCAAATTGCTCTCTAGCCTGACTAATGGTAATAAGGTCAATCTTAATTACATTGCCAATGATATTACCAATTTTTTCCAACAGAATAGGGCTTGAAAAATTTAAATGGCAAGTCACAAATACGAACCCAAAGCGTCATTAAACAAACAACAACAGTTATGAGATCAAAATCAGGGTCCCATTTGCACACTAGCAAAGTCTGACGAGCAATAATCTATAGACCACCACAAAGAATTTCATTCATATCATCCTCAAGATTGAACTTAACAATAAATAGTTTTTAGGCAAATCAACCAGATGCCAACCACCTTTGGTTTGCCGTTTATGTCTCAGACTCTTAAGGATGAAATCAAAGGAGTTTGTTGAGTTCTGCTTACCCATAAGCTTGATAATAAGATTAATAACAGAGCATCTCCAATCAAAGTCTAGTTTGTTATGGACCTTCTCCGAGAACGAGACGTTGAGGCCATGTTTACCCTGGGAGTAAGTACAGTCACTTTCAGAAAAGTCAAACTCCTCAGACATAGTTGTAGAGAACCTATTGGTCGAATCCTTGCGCATCGAAGCATAGCTAGGCAAGGACTGAGCAAGGGGAGCTTGGAAACAAGAAGAATCGACATCCTCCATGCGTAAAACATTTAGATCTGAAGAGAGATCATGACCAGATTTAGAGCGCTTCCTCTAACTTATCACGGAACTCGGAGCTCCGCCACTTATAGGAGGAAGGGTGGAGAAGGTCAAAATTGTCGACACCACCATGAATGGAAAGAGATGTTGAGAAAACAAACAAAAACGGAAAGAAAATTGACCAATGCAGAGGCGAGCTCAGGAATGGCTAGATGGGGAAGGCACATTGCGAGGAGATGCGAAATTGTTACAATATCTGCTATGTAACTTCTATCGATCATTAATTTTTTCAACACATAGTTCAGAATTTATGCCTCAATTCAAATATATATTTATATGTAGTTAAGTAGTTATGTATCCGCCAGAGGATCGATCGATCTTCATTTCAATCTATAAAGGTTTCTAGAAAAAATGGAAGGAAAAAACCATTGGTCCCTACCAAATTTGTTCCTCGCTCCAATCAAACCAAGCAGCAGTGCCAGCCGTGCAAATGAGTGATACAAAGCTTACAGTGAAGAGTGTTTTTATGATAAATTTTTCAGTGATACGTTAGAACTAGTGTTCTAAGAAAAGGTGCCCAGGACCGCTTAGGCACTGGGCGGCAAGACACCGTTCTGATTTTCCCCAAATCAGCTAAGTTAGGCCCTGACGCTAGGCGGCCCGATTAGTTTTTTTTTAATTATGAAACACAAAAAACCTATCTAAAAATGAGTAAAATCAAACACAAAAACACAATATTATACTCTAAAGTCTAAACAAAGGATACACTATTGTATTTTTATTATTTCTAAGAATATTGTTGTTTTATTATGTATATTTTTGAAGTTTTTTTTGCTATTTTGGAACATACAAGTGTTTTTTATAAATTTTATTTATATAATTATATTTATTAAATAAATTATAATTGGTAAAATATAAAACCGCCTAGACGCCTTGAGCGCTAGACGCTGGCTGTCCGACCTAGTAGAGCCTAACGTTTTTTAGATCCTTGGATATAACCACGTGACATTGCTTAGTGGTGCTACATTCTACTCAAAATTTGGATATGTGGATTTTTAGCATAAAAATGCATTTTACCTATTTTGTTAAAGACCTTTTTGAGTTTTTTGGTTTTTAAGAATCTAAACCTTAAACTCTAAACTCTAACCTTAAAATCTTAGTTTAAATTCACTAAATACATAATGTCATTTCATAAAATATTAAAAATATTAATTTTTATTTTAGTCATAAAAAATTTATATATCTAATTTTAAGGAGAATGTAGTATATTAACCAATACCACGTGTTCTAGCCTAAAAATTTGTCGTATTTTAACGCTAAGTTTCCCAAACTGTCAAAAACCCTCGTTTCCATTTTTTCCAGATCCTCAACTCGCAGTCTCTCTCTCTCCTTCAAGTCAAGGAAGGGTCGTTGATTTTTCTGCCTCAAAGACAAAAAAAATCCCCAATCTCTCCTCAGGTACGCCAATTTCGTATTCCATTTCCTCTCATCGATTTCAATTCCAGCTGAAATATCAATTCTCAATGCATATATAGATCGTTAATCGAACTCGTCGTTAATTTCACAATCGGTATTTCTTTTTCGTAGATTGACTCGTGTGCGGAGCTTCAATTGTGATAAATCCATGGGGTTTTAGGAGGTTTTTGTTTACCCAAGGCCTCCTATTTGTTCAATTAATATGATCCATGAGTCGCTTTCTCTCATAGTTCAATCCAATTTGTATAATTTTGATTAGATTGCCTAGGTTTACTGAAATTTAGTTGAATTTTAGGGGTTTTAAGGTGGTTGTGGCTTTGATTGAAGCAACATTTTCGATTTCCCATGTCGAATCCACCACCGCAACCTTCCCTTGGATACTCTGCCAGTTTTAGTCCCTCAAAGTCAGACACTTCATCACCTGACCGTGCCAACAATGCCATTCCTCCTCCACCTTTGGTTTCCCCTGGACAATCGAGATTTCCTCCCCCAAAGTTTCAGCTGGATCAGCTAACTCCTCCCTCAATCAGAACTCCGAATGGGCCGTCACCAGCTAGTGGTGGACTGAAATCAGGCACCCCCATTCCTCATTTGAGTACTCCCCCTGGACCTCCTGTTTTTACTTCCCCTGTCCGTCCCGCTGCTGTGCCTTTTCGTGCTTTGCCTGTAACTCCTCAACCGGTTGCTTTCTCTTCGGCAGCATCTTTGCCAACTTCTTCGCCTGTTTATTTCTCAAATGGGTCGCATCAGTTGGAGCACGAACTGTCGAATGTCACAGATGATGATACAGTGCCTGTTGGTGAACCACCGTATGTTCTATTCTCAGCTCATAAGGTATCTTCTTGTTCTGTTTGCCCTTAATTCAACCTTTATTGTATTTATTATCTATTTGTTATGGACATGAGGCGTGTTTTAGTCATGTAGGGTGTTCTGCACAATTAATTATATACATTGAGTTCAAATAACTCCCTCTGGATCTCTTTAATCGCAGGCATAGGCAAGTTATGTTTGTAGACAGAAACATACTAGGTCTCTTATCTCTTTTATAAGTTTGCTCATGTGTATGTACTTTGTTTAGATTACCTTTGCAATAATCAGTTCTTGGAGTATATCCTTCTTTCCCTTCATAGTTAAAAATCTTACAAAAACTTTTCTCCTACTGGTTTGTTAATTAGGTGTTGAAACAGAAGAAACAAGCAAATGTACCAAGTTTGGGTTTTGGGGCATTGGTTTCCCCTGGGAGGGAAGTTTCTCCAGGTCCTCAAATAATACAACGTGATCCTCACCGCTGCCACAGTTGTGGAGCTTATGCAAATATCTACTGCAACATTTTACTAGGCTCAGGTCAGTGGCAGTGTGTAATCTGCCGAGAACTGAATGGTAGTGAGGGTGAATACATAGCTTCTAGCAAGGAAGAACTTTCCAACTATCCAGAGTTGTCATCTCCCATGGTTGATTATGTTCAAACTGGGAACAATAGACCTGGTTATGTTCCAGTTTCTGATTCTAGAATGTCTGCACCCATTGTTCTAGTTATAGACGAGTGTTTAGATGAACCACATCTCTGGCATTTACAGAGCTCCTTACATGCCTTTGTTGATTCACTTCCCCCAACAACAAGAATTGGAATAGTACTGTATGGCCGCACTGTATCAGTTTATGATTTTTCAGAGGAGTTAATTGCATCTGCTGATGTGCTTCCAGGTGATAAATCACCATGCCAGGAGTACTTGAAGGCTTTGATATATGGAACTGGTATATATTTGTCTCCAATGCATGCTTCACTGCCTGTAGCACATGCCATATTTTCATCATTACGGCCGTACAAACTGAATGTTCCAGAAGCTTCTAGAGACCGGTGCCTTGGCACAGCAGTTGAGGTTGCCCTTGCTATAATTCAAGGCCCATCAGCAGACATTTCTCGAGGGGTAATCAAAAGGTCAGGAGGTAATAGCAGAATCATTGTTTGCGCTGGTGGACCTAATACTTATGGTCCTGGATCTGTTCCTCATTCTTTCAGTCATCCGAATTATGCTCACTTGGAAAAGACCGCATTGAAATGGATGGAGCGTCTGGGTCAAGAGGCACACCGACACAATACAGTAGTTGATATTCTTTGTGCTGGGCAATGCCCTGTAAGAGTTACTGTTTTTCAGCCTCTCGCAAAAGCTACTGGGGGTGTTTTTCTTCTCCATGATGACTTTGGCGAAGCCTTTGGAGTGAACTTGCAAAGGGCATCCGCCAGGGCAGCAGGATCCCGTGGGTTCTTAGCAATACGCTGTTCAGATGATATTCTCATAACTCAAGTTGTGGGTCCTGGTGAAGAGGCACATGCAGACACTCATGAAACCTTCAAAAATGATACTTCACTTTACATACAAATGCCGAGTGTTGAAGAAACACAGTGCTTCTCACTCTCCTTGGAAAATAAGAGGGACATTAGGACCGAGTATGTGTACTTCCAGTTTACAATTCAGTACCTGAATGTTTATCAAGCTGATATATCAAGAGTAATAACTGCTAGATTGCCAACAGTTGATAGTGTTTCAGCATATCTTGAGAGTGTTCAAGACGAAGTTGCAGCAGTTCTTATTGCAAAGAGGACACTGTTGCGAGCCAAAAACAGTTCTGATGCAGTTGATATGCGATCAATGATAGATGAAAGAATTAAAGACATTGCTTTGAAATTTGGTTCTCAAGTACCAAAATCAAAGCAATATCGTTTCCCTAAGGAGATATCTTTATTACCAGAGCTCTTGTTTCATCTTAGAAGAGGCCCACTGTTGGGCAGCATTGTTGGCCATGAAGATGAAAGGTCTGTGTTACGGAACTTGTTTCTGAATGCATCCTTTGATCTGTCTCTGCGAATGGTAGCACCTCGTTGTTTAATGCATCGGGAAGGGGGAACATTTGAGGAACTACCAGCTTATGACCTTGCTATGCAGTGTGATGCAGCAGTTGTTCTTGATCATGGCACAGATGTCTTCATTTGGTTGGTATGTCATTTGCTTCTATTATTGCCCTTTGTTTTATTTATCTGGAGGGCACCTCTATGTTATGGTGTGCTTTATCTTGTTCTTTTTGTCCTGGGGAACTTCGCTTCATGTTAATCCATATTGATACATATGATACGATATTTTTGTTCCACTAATGTGATGGAGAATGCAGATGCGAGAAGGAAACTTTTATTTTGAGTCACCTATTATTTAAATTTAATTGAATATATTAGAAAATGAATAATAATATTATATTAATAATAGGAAAGTTATTTAAAGTAAATGATAGAGTCAATGCTACACAACATATAGGTTATGTTAGCAGTGCCATTTAGTACACATGAAATAGGAAAGCTTTCATTACTACTTTGCAACCTCTGATGTGCCTGAAGATGATCGTTGTTGTATAAATAGGATCACATATGACCGTTAGTACTTGTGATATGCTTAAAAACAGCAGACCTAGTTGTCAATTCACTGTTTGTTATGTAATGCAATAATATGAGTACTGATTTTATTACTTTTATATTGTTTCACTCCATGTCCTATGATTAAGATGTGTTTGGCCTAGAAACTACTATTTTCTCTTATAAGCATGGAAGGACACTCTCTTAGCTGTTGCAATTGTTTAGAGTGGCAGGAGTTTGGCCTAGAAACTACTAACTAAGCATGGAAGACACTCTACACTCTTTCTAAGCTGTTGAGAACTTGAGATAGTTTAGAGTAGTAATGGTTTTGCCTAAAAAATATTGTCTTTGCAGTGGTATCTAAGCACAGAAAGAAAGAAAAAAAATTAGGGCATAGGGGAAGTAATAGATGTTAATGCAAAGGAAAAGTAGATATGATGTGTGATGAGAGTATTTTCATTAGAAAGGACCTAATGAGTAGGAAGTTTTGACCCACTCGATTGACAGAAATTTGGTTTCAAATAGATTTTGGACAGATTTGGCTCGCCTACACTAGAAGTAAGAAGTAATTTGTACTAGAAGTTTTGCTTAGAAATGAAGGGAGAGAATAATCAAGAAAATATGAGGTCATGTATAGGATGGGTGTGGTGAGCATCCATGTCTGTTTTACAATTTATACGAGAAACCCTTAAACTATGTAATGTATGTGTTGTTGACAGTCACATCTGTTGAGTATAATTAAGAGCTCTCTTAAGTTGTGAACTCACTACTATAGTTTCTTGACTCTGTCTGTTTGGAAGTGTCATCTCTGTTCAGAATTTCATTAACCTTAATATGTAGTTTGAACATTTTCCTTTTGACTGGTGTATTCAGGGTGCTGAACTTTCTTCTGATGAAGGAAAAAGTGCAGCTGCTTTAGCTGCTTGCAGAACATTGGCTGAAGAGATCAGTGAATTGCGATTTCCAGCCCCTCGAATTCTTTCCTTCAAGGTCTTTTTTTACGCTCTGCATCTTTTTCCTTTGTGCTTTTTAATGCTTAAAAATGTAGTGGAACAATTCATTTGTTAAACAGGAAGGAAGTTCTCAGGCTCGATATTTTGTATCACGGCTCATTCCTGCACACAAGGATCCTCCTTATGAGCAGGTAAGTGTAAATTAATAAACTTGGAAATTTCAATAGAGTCAAGACTCAAGATTTTTCATATTTTCATTGGCGCGTAAAGCGTGTATTGAAGTGTTTGTTTCATCTGTTGCAGGAGGCAAGATTTCCTCAGCTACGAACTTTGACCATAGAACAGCGGACAAGGCTGAAAAGCAGTTTTATTAGTTTTGATGATCCTAGCTTCTGTGAGTGGGTACGAAGCTTGAGAGTGGTCCCCCCAGAACCAAGCTAGATGCTGGATGGTCTTAGCTCTCTTTAATCTTGAAGGCTAATGTTGCTACATGAAGTCAGTGTTGCAAGTTGTAGTAGAGGAAATTGTGTCATTACCGAAGAAAATTGTGTTCTTTCATTTTCATGGGGAGGAAATTGTAGTTCAGAAATGTCTGGACAGGAAAGGTATAGTTGTCATAGTCTCAACATTTTGTTCAACAGCATTAGCTGCAACATTTTGTTTGGAGCTTCTTTTATTTTTAAATTTACACCTTGTGGGAATTGGGGTTAATTGTCAATTATTGACTGGTCTCTCATGTCCTATAGATATTTAGTTTGATATCACCTTTGGCATTTGCTGATTTTCTTTACAATGTTGTCTACTAAACTATACGCTTCCATGAGTATAGTGTAAACCAGTAAACTCTAAAAGGCAAATCGAGGGTCAAGAACATGTTCAAAATAGGATTATGAAGGCCACCCGTAGGCTCTTATTTTTACGATTTCTCTCGTGGCTGGCTGGCTGCAAGTACTTTTACCATTTCATAGACTGTGAATCTGTCATTGCTGCTGGACTTGTGTCAACTTGCCTGATCTATTCTCGGTCGGACTTGTGTCAATATGTTTTGTCTTCCTGTGGAGCAAATCGAAGGCTACTTGAACTGCAACACTTTTATGAACATATTTCTGTTCATCTCATCAGTACTCCCTATAAGTAAACCTGTCATGAACCTTATCGAGGTAGTAACTATTTTTCACATCTAAACCCTTATAACAGGAAGCGTTGCTGTGGTGTTAAGACTTCATCAAAGAATGAAATTTCCAAATTATATTGTTAAATGTTAGAAAACCTGAAAATATACAGAAGGTTAATAACGTAAATATGCTTTATTTATTTGTATTTTACATATTTATAAATTTATCCAACTACGTAATTATTTTTATTTTTAAAATGCAAATGTTAAGAGATGAATAAATGAAAGTAAGGAGGGAAAAAAAGTGTTTGAAATTGACGACGTCGGCTTGTGTGTTTTGAGTTATATCTTTCTGTTTTGGTTAATGCTTGACCACACCTTATCCCAACTCAATTTGAAGGAGTGAGCAATTAAAGCCTCAACATCTGCCTCCGCACTCCCTTCTTCCCCCGGCAAAGCCTTACGTTTCCCGGAAACTTCCGAGCCGGCGAGTGCAGGCGGTGGCTTCTCTGGGAGGTCTTTTCGGCGGGATTTTCAAAGGTCCTTCAACATTTGTTTATTTTGATATATGTATTGGATGGATTAAGATTGAAAACTTACTCTTAGCAGCATGGATAATTTATTTGATTATTCAAGTACTAAATGCTTTGTGTTTGAAACTCTATTCTTTCCCACTCCACTCACTTCAATTTACGTTTTTTTGGAAGACGTCTACTTCAATTTACTATTATTGCAGTTATTTATTTGTTAGTCTATGGGACATTTTTAGCGATAAGGTTGATCCTTAGTCTCCGGATATGGTTTCTGCATATTGAGTAATTTGTTAATTGAGATTGCAACAGGAATCTAACAATGCTTATTTTTGTGGGCAGAGAATATGACAAGTGAACAAAGAAGGGAGAATTAGTTGTCTTGAGGAATTTCAATTACTGTGTCATTGATGAGGTTGATTCCATCCTTGTTGATGAAGCAAGAACATCCCTCATTATATCATGACCTGCAGAAAAACCCAGCTATAGGTACTATAAAACTGCAAAGATGGCTTCAGTGTTTGAGCGATATATACATTATACTGTAAGCCGCCATACATTTTATCAGGCAAAAGTTCTCTATCTAATTAAGAGATTCATAGATCTCAGGAGCCATGCTGCTAGTTATATTTTTTGCTTCTTACCAAGTTTTTTCTTTTTCTTTTTCCAGGTAGATGAGAAACAGAAAACAGTTCTGCTTACAGAACAAGGATATGAAGATGCTGAAGAGATTCTAGGTGTCAAAGATTTATATGATCCACATGAACAGTGGGCATCTTATGTTCTGAATGCAGTGAAAGCAAAAGAACTGTTTCTCAGAGATGTAAATTATATTATTCGTGGCAAAGAGGTTCTCATTGTTGATGAGTTTACTGGACGAGTTATGCAGGTGATTATATTTTTCAGCAAGCGTTTTCTTCATTTATGTGCAATAGTTCTTCCTGTCTACAGGGAAGGAAGTCTTTTTCATGTTATCTCATCAGCATAGTAGTTAGCATTATTTTGACTTTGGGTGGCTGTCAACTGAATGACTTCAACCTTATCCATTAATTTATTAGACTTATGGTATTGTGGTTAAAATGTTTGCCCATCAATATTATTGTTTTCCTGGTGTTCTACTGAAATTCTGATCCCATCACTGGGATTAGTTGCTGGGACATTAAGGGGAATTGAGATTTGGCTCCTTAATCTCTCTATAACTGTAGTAGTTTATTTATGTTCTTTAGGTGAGGGGTGGAGTGATGGCCTTCACCAAGCAGTCGAAGCAAAAGAGTATCTTCCAAACAGTAATAATCGAATATTACAACTTCTGTTTACAGTATTAAGATGTAGAGCCATTTATATGAGTTGTATTCCTTGAATGCCGGCAACGGATCTATATTTTTGAGCATCATGTTTTCTTTACTAAGGTTCTAACCACATTTAATTTTGCTTATAATATTCTTGCAGAGTTGTAAAACTAACTGAAGGAGGTTATGTGTCAGTGAAAAAACTTCCACTGAAAAAGTCTTGGAAGGTGTGCTTTGTCTTTGATCTTGAGTTGTAGATGGTATTTACTATAACTAGGGAAGTTTAGAAAGTGCATACTTGCAGTTTTCAACTACTTTATCATCTTGAAACTCAGAATGTGGATATTTATTTATTTATTTCAGGTTAATGAAAAGCTATTTCCATGCAAATTGTCCAGTGAAAAGACCAAGTTAGCTGAGAGGAAGCTGTTAAAACTTGGGGTCAGAGATCATTGACGGAGCTCGAAGCAGAGGAGCGTCTTTCTTATTCTTGCGAAAAGGTTAAACTCTGAAGCTTGTCTGGTATCTGCATATTATTTTCTGAATGGAGTGAATTAAATATACTAATATATGCCTTTGATAGGGACCTGCTTTGGATGATGTGATGCCTAAACTGCGTAGTGCTTTTCTAGAAATCATGAAAGAATATAAGGGCTACACAGAAGAAGAAAGGAAGGTCAGTTCAGTACATGACAAAAAATTCCTTCAACCTCTGAGCTACTATGGATTACAGTTATTCAATCAAATTTCTGCAGGTTGTGTCAGCTGGGGGGCTTCATGTTGTTGGGACAGAACACCATGAATCTCGCCGAGTTGATAATCAGGTTTAAGACTTGGCAAGATTAGTATTACTGTGTTCATGATTGAATTTCCTTGATGTCTCACCATGTTCTGAACATGAGAGGTTGCCTTCTTGAAATTGAAATGTCGAACTGGACGGCAGGGAGATCCTGGCAGTTCACGCTTCTTCTTAAGTCTTGAAGATAACATCTTTCGTATATTTGGTGGAGATCGCAATCAGGTTTAAACCTTGGTTGTTGGTGTTGATTTCTTAATGCTGCACTAGGCTTGCTAAAAATGCTTGGTATTGCAACCTGTAGGGTTTAACGAGAGCTTTTAGAGTTGAGGACTTGCCAATCGAGTCCAAGATGCTGACCAAAGCACTAGATGAAGCTCAGCGGAAAGTGGAAAATTATTTTTTCGATATACGAAAGCAACTATTTGAGTTTGATGAAGTCCTAAACAACCAAAGAGACCGTGTATATACGGAAAGAAGGAGAGCCCTTGAATCTGGCAATCTGCAATCACTTATAATTGAATATGCGGAACTAACTATGGATGGTATCTTAGAGGTAGGAGCCAAGTAGGTTCTCATGCTGATACATTCTCATTAGATTTCTTGCATTATCAATTTGTATCTGATTATTGGGGTTCTGTGATTATTTCTGAAATGAATAGGCAAATATTGGTTCAGATGCTCCGAAAGAAAGCTGGGATCTTGACAAGCTCATCAAGAAACTTCAACGGTAAGTTGCTGCTTTCATTCCAAGTTCTTTTGAAAGTTTTGAACAGTATTTTCAAATGAATGACGATGCATCTTTCCTTGCGTTACTCAAGATGCTGCTACTTTATATGTACACTTGACTAAATTATATTAATTGTTCATGACTGAAAGATGATGGAATTATCCAAGTGTACTGGAAATATTATATTAGAAAATTTTAACTTCTATTTAGGATTCATCGATCTGTGTGAATTTCTAATTCCTTGATCAAGGTTGCTTTGATGTTTGTAATGTATGTATTATGGCAAATCTCTTCCTTTACTCTTGTTCATAATATTTTATTTTTTCACTGACAAATTTATTGCTGTGGCTTTAGATATTGCTATCTGTTGAATGATTTGGCGCCGGATGTGCTGAGTAGTGATTGTTCAAGTTACGAAGATTTGCATATTAGGTGTCAAATGATTTGAATGTTTGCAACAATGAATGCAATTACATTGTCAAATCACCAACTCTTTCCAGTGACTGCTACACCTTGCACTGACTAGTCTTCAAAGTGGGCATGATAAATTTCTTCTGTGCATCAGACTATCATCGGGAGCCAGGCACCGGGCTTGATGAAGGACGTGGAACGGTTCTTAGTTTTGAACAATATCGACCGATTGTGGAAGGAGCACTTACAAGCACTCAAGTTTGTCCAGCAAGCTGTAGGTTTGCGTGGCTACGCACAACGGGATCCACTTATTGAATATAAGCTTGAAGGCTACAATCTTTTCTTAGACATGATGGCACAGATAAGAAGAAATGTTATATTTTCCATATACCTGGTGCATATTTGTTTGCAATTAGTGTTTCAATAGTACAGTAGAAATATGTTCCATATTCCAGGCTTTTTAATTCTGTTTTCTGCTTTGGGTGTTTTACTTTTTGCAGTTTCAACCTGTCATGATGAAGAAGGATGGGGACAAAAGAGAATAAAAAAATCAGAAAAACTAGTCTCTGATGGTAGTGGCAATGGCAACCCAAATTCAGTTGGCAGTGTTGAGTCTTCTTCAGCAGCTGCCACTCCCCAGTCTAGTGCATAAAACCTACAGGATAATTCCGGCAGAAGTTCAAGAGAAAGAGGCTTAAATAGAAGCTTCATTCCTCGGCACATATTACTGTATAACATGTAAAGCAAAGTAAATTTTGGAGTTGACAGTGTAAAGCCTTCGAAAGATGGTTCATTCTTTTCCGAAGGGATATGTTGAGACGAAATGACAGTCATTAGTTAGACTAGCCCAAGTGCAAATGAAATCAGGGAAAGGGTCTTTGTTGTACTGGATTTGGAGTTTGGGACCATAAGAAATCATGAGTACTTGACTTTCAAATGATATAAAAGGTTACAGTGCCTTTTCGTTTGGTTGCCAATTACCAGAAATGGCATGAATAAACCTTGTAGCTACAAGTATAAGCTAGGAGATTCATTTAATTCCAAGGTATACTTACACAGTACACACATTGTCCAGCAATGTGCAAGAAGTTGACTATAAACTGGTAGACTCGTACTTGTACATAAGATTGTTGGTTTGTCTCTCAACCGTTTGCAACAACACGTCTCTCAACCGTTTGCAACAACACGAAGGAGGTCGACGAGTCTGTCTTCTCTTGTATGAAGAAGCTCAACTCTGGACTTGCTCCTCCGGTGCAGGAAGCAGTTGAGTTGAATTGAGCCATTCAGTTCCAAGAGGACCATGCCTGCTGCCCCTAAGAATTTCGTCAACTAGTTGATTGATGACATTTCCTTTGGCCTACAGTAATGAAATGCTTCCGGATCATAACAAATCTAAGAAGTGAGTTTGAAATCTGACGACATGTAGATACTAGGAAAATCATTGCTACCTTAACTCCAATAGCAATAGCAGTTTTAAGTTTAACAAGCTGACCCAATCTTAAGGAAGCCCCCTTGTTATCTTTTAGAAAGATCAACGGGACATTCCTCGAAAGGGCTAAGCTTGGCAGATGCTTCGTGAGCCACCGTGGGCTGGAATCAGTAGCTATCAGCACAGCCTGCAGCTCAGTGACATTGGCTTTCGATGCGGCTTTAGCTTTGGGAGGAGCGGCGGAACTACACTCGGATTCTAAGCTTGCCGCCATTGGTACTGGTTTCATGCGCTCAAGAACACGAGTCACATCATTCACCCCAACCGCAAATTGAAGCTGCAAATCATACAACAACAATATCAATCATTTGAAGCCAGTCATATACATTCATTACGACACTATAATCTGAATTCTATAGAAGCAAACCTTGAACCATATCTTTTCAGGCAAAGAATTATCCATTACTCTAGCCGACTCTATTTTTCTGTTCGACATAAATGTAAAGCAAGTTAATTCACCACTGAAACTCAAATATATATACTCAAACATAAGAAGTAACCTACTAACCTCTGAATGGATTGGAGAAGAAGATCGAGACGTTCCCCTTCATAGCAACTACACATTTACCAGAATAAGAGAGGTTAAAACTTGACGTGGTTGATGACAATTGACACAAAGCAATTCGAACTGAAAAGTAAGGACGACCCGCTTACTCTTGGAGTTGAGGGTCGAAGCCAGACTTGGAAGGACGGACGGAGTTGTTATTCCCATGTTTCTTTCTGGGCGCCATGTCACCAAACTCTTGGAAGAAAGTCCTCGGAGAGCTGAAGGGTAATCTACAGAGAGGAAGAAGAGAAAGGCAAAAGGATTAGAGGGACGACGTTGGAGCTTCTGGCGGTGGAGAAGGCCAGAAAGCGTTTGCGGCCCAGGCCTCACCAGCCACCAGACAAAAAGAAAAATAGAAGAAGCGCAAAGCTCTTGCGGTCTTGCCTTCAATTTGGACCCTTTTCTTTTTCTTTTTTAAGTTGCCAAAAAAAAATTGGACCCTTTTTTTCTTCTTTTAATTTTCATGTTATTTTTGTTTTTTTAATTCATTTACTAAAGACGGGAGGAGTTTTAATGAGGACCTTATTTTTTAGGACTAGTTGCAGACTTCCTCGTTTCATCCAATTTTCGATAAAGTTCGATAGCAAATTCACATCTCGTCGAATAGTTTATAGATTTATATAAATAGATCATCATTACAAATTTTCATCCAAATTAAAAATCGTTAAAGCATTAATAAATGCGATTTACCTATTATAAAATTGAATGACTCTTGTTTGTCAAATTTGGAAGTCCATTATTTGATCTAGTTCAATTCTATAACGATCACTGATTTGACTGAAAATTTGTAAAAATTATCTACTTATATAGACCTATAAACTGAACGTTTGAAATAAAAAAAATGTGATTAAAACTAAGTGTAATAAACGATTACATTGAAAAATCCTCAACTAATCATTCAAAAAAATCTCACCAGAAACCCTCCCTAATCCGATATTAACATTAGTCAAGAATGAAAATTTAGTTGAATGGATCGGGGAGAATTTGAGATCTAGAACTCTAGAACCACGCCGACGCGGGCACTGTCAGACTTGAGGGGAAGAGCTTGAAAATCAACTTCTCGTCAGCGATCTCGATGGACTTCTGCAACTTGTAACCCCTTAATTGTGATCGACGATAGAAAGCTCTCCGAAACTCAAATTAGAAATTCTTTTAGTCGTGTATAGTGAGAATGATCTAAATGTGATGTTTTACCTGGCCATTTTATTGTCTATTTATAGGTATGTGGTGTCTTGTCAATCAAGTATATATGGGAACAAGTCATTTGTCATTAACATTTTTATGGCAACCTTATTGTCATCCTTATTTTCATATTGATGTGTAGTGTGTATTTAACCTTAGTTATTATCTGTCGCCGTTGTGTATTTAACCTTAGTTATTATCTGTCGCCGTTTAATATTGTCTTTAACCATCATATTTAAGCTCATATTCATGGTTGGTGTAACCTTTGCATTCACTGCCACGCTAATTTGTAATCTAATAAGAGTTTTTAGCAGTGTCGGTACCTAAATTTTTATGACACGGTCAAAGTGATATCCAAACTTACAAAACTACCAATGTGGTACCCAAACTTCATTTTTGATACAAACGAAAGGCCTGCGGCCATTTTTCGTCACGACACCTTTTATTTGATAACGTGTCTCATATGTGACCCATCAAAAAAAATTTGTCAGTAGATAACAACAATAGTAGTTCCTGAACTTTTTTTAAATGATCAGTGTGATACCCAGAATGAAAACACAAGTTTTCCATATTCAAACCGAAGTTTAAATGTCATATAAATCCTAAACTCTCAACAAAAAAATCTCTAAACCCTAAACTCTTGAAGGAAATATGATTTAGAAAAAGCCTAAGTCATCTAAACCCTAAACATTAAACTTTTGACAAAAAGTCTCCAAACTCTAAATTCTTGATGAAAATATCCTTTTGTCTTTCCAAGATCGATCTCATTTCATTTCAAAATCTCCAAAATTAAATCTGGGTATCACATTGATCATTCTAAAAGAGTTCAGGTGCTACTGATGTGGTTATCTACTGATAATAAATACTTTTGGTAGGTCTCATACGAGACACGTCATCAAACAAACGGCGTCGTGACGGAAAATTATCTTAGGCCTTTCGTTGGTATCAAAAATGAAGTTTGGGTACCACATTAGTAGTTTTATAAGTTTGGGTATCACTTTGGCCATGCCACAAGAATTTGGGTACTGGTGCTGAAATTTACTCAAATATGTGACAGAACACTTGATATAACTTGATGAGAAAATTTTAAGAACAATACATGACAAATGGTTAACTCTTAGTTTTGATGTTTCAAGTTTCAAAACAATCATAACGGAACATGAACTTGTAATCTCAACTGAAAATATATACATACCGTTACATTCTCCGTTATCTAGTGTGTTTTTCGGTAATCGTTGAGGGACAAATATGTCACTCATTAATTTAACAGTAATAAATTATTATAAGTAATAACTAAATTAATGAATAAGGAGAGAGAAATAAGAAAGAAAAAAAAATATTGGCGTCTCTCTTTTTTGTCCCCGCTCAAACCCAGCAAACACAAAAATGGTGATCGAGGTATGATTGTAGGAGAAAGTTGGAAGATAATTTAATTTGACAAGTTAATTATGAAAGAATGGATCTGAATATATATCGGTGAATAAGCACGAGAAAGCTATGTCCTAGTTTTAGTTAGATAGGGACGAGCAACATTTTTTTAATGAACAAGTGTCTTTCATTAAAATCAAACCCAATAACTTACAAATATAACGAATAGTAAGCAAAGAAACTAGGTTACGGGGAAAACAACAAAGTCTTTGAGAATATGATCTGAGTTTATAAGATTAAAAATGTATGTAAACGAGAAAAAAGAAAAATAAATCATAATAGAAGGAAAGAAAGAATATCAATGGAGAAAACCCGAAACTAACCTTCGAAAAATGAAAAATTACATAAAATTAACTGTGTTATTAACATGTAATTTTTTCTCAACTTAATATATAGAATTAAATTCAGTTTACCCTATTGAAGTTTAGGGGCAACTTCATGTTAGTCCTTAAACATTCAATTTAACAAACTCTGTCCAAATTATATGTTAAGTCTATTAATATGGTCCATTGAAAGGGCTAGAAGGGTCATTTTATTTCTAAGGAAAAAAACACACACGACAATACTCTTTCTTTTTCGATTCTCCCCATAAAATCTTCTCAAATTGCTCTTAATGACATATGACCAATTTTCATCATCATTCTCTTAATTTCAAATGTTATAATATTCATTCACCTCGCTCTTAAACATTACCTCTCTCTTAAACATTACCTCTCTCGCCGGCCTCCCACACTACCACAGCTATTAGATAAGAAAATCACACATGCAAGTTTGACGGTATCTGTTAAATTTGACATGACTGATTGAATTTGGAAAGCTCAAGGGGTATTCTAATAAAATTGAAAATTTAAGGACTAACATGAAGTTACCCCTAAATTTTATAGGGTTAAATTGAATTTAATTCTAATATATAAGTAGTTTGAGTGTTTGACATCGACTATGATTGTGATATAAAAGGAGGGATGCATGTGATGATGATCCTTTTTAATCATAAAGAAATAAAAAAGCACAAATTTTCTTTAACTTAAAGCAATATTTGTTTGAGTATACTATAAAGAAAGATTTTAATCATCCATATATAGATATTGAAACGTACAATTTGTTTAGACCTCTCACCTTCCACATGGCAACTAGGTTATACTCAACTTTTAACTCCAAATACAAACCACAGAAGTAACAATTAATCATTTTTGCTCAAGGAAAATATATGATTGTTTGGGTTAATATGGCATTGGATACCTCCAATCCATGGTGAATGTCACAGTTGCTTTCATGGTTTAGGGTTTAGTTGTTACCATGACCCTTTTTCATAATGTCCCATTTGCCATAGAGATTATGACCACACCTCTTTTCTGCCTCTTGTCCCCTCTTTTTGGGTAAATATCATTCCTCTCAAAGACACAAATCAACCTTAATTCTTTCTTAAATTGCCATCTTTGCCTTGCTGCTGTATATATAACATTATCATAGAGGCTCAAACCTGCATGTAACTGTAATAAAAAAATCTGACAAATTGCAGGGTTGAGATTGGAGTTGGTCCAATGGCAACAAGGCGCAAGCTTTAACGTTAATTCTGGTTGGTTAAGCTGCGAAACGAGTCACGCTGTTTATCCTTGTAAACCGTAAGCAGGTAAATATTGCAGGGACAGAGGGTTTGTCAGCATCCAATGCTGGTTTTCATATACAAACAAAATTCACAGGCATCAGAACAGCACCCAGCAGAAAAAGAGAGACGAAAATTGAGAAAACCATGAGTACCTGAAAAGAGAAATAAAGAAAGAAAGAAGTGGTATTTGAGCTAGCTAGTTGGAACAAACAGTTGCAACTAGCTTACCTTTTTGACTGACACAATTGAAGTTTGACACATGAGTTAACAGAGTGCCTGGTGATCAAAAGTGAGCGACAGAGACAAGAGAGAGAGGCCCCCTCAGAGATAATGAACAATGATGAACAAGATTCAGCTTTAGTTTGAAGCAGGGAGCGTGAGAGAAACACCTGCACTTACAAAGACTCTCTCTATTTCCTTTCTGGGTCCTTTTTGAATCCGGGTTTGCGTTACAGTTGTTTCAGCCCCCGAAAGTGATCGGAATTTGAGGAGGCAGCGGTGAGAGTTGAGTGACGTACTGGAGATGGTGAAGTCCAGAGAAGAGACCAATTAAGTTGGGACAGGCCAGGGTTAGGGAGGGACCTACTACTTAGTTTTGGCGGGCAGCAACGGTCACTATCAATGATTTTTATGTGGGTTCATTCTGCTTCTTCTTCAGCCTTTCACACTGAGACGAGACGACCCATCTTCTTCTACTCACTCACACTTGGTTACTTTTTGATCGTTCATAAACCCAATCTCCTTTCTCTTCTGGTCTCTCTACCTTTCTTGGTTGTTTGATCTTCAATTCAGTTGCCCGATCACAAGTGCTTGGGTGGGCTGTGACCGCTAATTTCAGCAGATCTCAATCATATGAGGAGGAGATCGAGATCTTCTACTCTGCCTGTGAGTTCTACTTCTGCTTGATCTAATTTACTTACCCTTCTCTTAATTTTGTTTACTTTATCTGTTATTGTTGCGGTCGGATCAATTAAGATATTTATAATGATGACTAGTTGAATGATTCATCTGCTCTCTGCCACAAACAGATGCATGAAATGTGAGAGTATTGCCAAGATTGATCAAGTTGAGCAAAACTGGGTTCTTTGTGTTTGTGCTACTTGTATATGCTTTGACTACCTTATTTTTTAGTTAAAGTTTGTATGGCTACAATTCTTTGAAAGATGAATCAGCAGCTTCCTTTCCATCTCTTTGTATGGCTACATAACATGGTTGTTGAAATGCATCAAATTAAGGAAGAGCAGCCTGCTTGCAATTTCGGATCTTAGTCATGATTGAACTCATGAGTAAATGTTGTCTGAAAATGAAATAAAATTAATGTTTCAGGTGGTGGATGTGTTTGTGGTACTTGTTGCATTGTTCAGTGGTGCTCCGTCTCCATGGGCTGTTGTCAAGGGCAGTCATCCACATTGCAAAAAATTAAGGGAAAACTTGGGCGAAATTCGACCTCACAGTGTCACCATCATTGAATTTGGCGCAGTTGGAGACGGGGTCACCCTTAACACCAAAGCCTTTCAGAATGCCATCTTCTATCTCAACTCTTTCTCTGACAAGGGTGGGGCCAAGCTTTTTGTCCCTGCTGGCCGGTGGTTGACAGGAAGCTTCCATCTCATCAGTCATCTAACCTTGTGGTTGGATGAAGATGCAGTCATTCTTGGATCAACGGTAATCTCTTACTTCATCTTCTTCCCAAAAGTTGAGAAATTTTATGTATGCAATGTGTAAATGCCATATTGCCATGTCTAACCGTTGCAATTAGGCCTTTATCTGGCCCTCTTTGGTTCATTTTGCCTCAATTTTTCACATTATGCTCCTGACTTTATTTTAATGCAACTATATTGTCCACACCAGCAAATCAATTATTTTCTATGAAACAAACCAAATGTTATTTTTGACAAAGCTAACCTAGTTTTGCATGTGAAGTAGCTGTAGTGTTTGCTCACTTCTATGTCTCAAAGTGTTGTAATTTTTTATCTTCATTTAGGCATTGCTATGACCCCTTATGTGACCCTGTGGTCACATGAATAATATTTCTCTTAGCTCATGATACTGAATGGCTTCTTCCGGTATTGTACCAGAACTCAGATGATTGGCCTGTTGTTGATCCATTGCCATCATACGGTCGAGGAAGGGAGTTGATTGGGGAAAGACATCAAAGCCTCATATATGGGCACAATTTGACCGATGTTATCATAACTGGTTGGTAAAATATGATGAGGAATTGTCTCCACATGTGCAGCTGGCTTTATAACTTGATGTTGCTGACCTGCTGTCTTCTTCATGCAGGTCATAATGGAACCATTGATGGTCAAGGAAGCATCTGGTGGAATTGGTTCCATAACAAAACTCTGAATTATACAAGGCCCCATTTGGTGGAGTTGATGAACTCAACTGCGGTTGTCATCTCAAACCTGACTTTCTTAAATTCACCATTTTGGACCATTCACCCAGTATACTGCAGGTTAGTTCTATCAACAGAAATTGGATGGCATTTCTGTCTTGATAAATTTCAAGTGTTTACGGTGTCTTATTAAAAAAAATATGCAAAAGGGAAGTCATTATGAATTATGAGAGAGTTGAGACTTCTTTTCTGGATGAACAGCCATGTTTCCATTCAGAATCTCACTATCCTTGCTCCTCTCAACTCACCAAACACAGATGGGATCGATCCAGGTAAATCACTAAGTTCTTCCTTTTAATGTCATAATAATCAGTTTTGAACTGCCAACAACTCATGATAGCCTTGTGATGTAATTGTGTGAACTTAATCTTCTACCTAGTGCACATCTTTTTTTCATCTTTTGTTATTTGTAGAATGCATTCTCCCTTGAAATTAATTTCAAATAACATAATACACTTTCATGACCGTCTGCATCAACTTTTGGAATAGTTTCTCGGTTCATCTAGTAACAGCAACAAGCAAACAACCATATTCTCACCGATTCTTTTTATCATATCCAGACTCTTCTGATAATGTCTGCATTGAGGACTGCTATATCAGCACCGGTGATGATCTGATTTCCATTAAAAGCGGGTGGGATGAGTATGGCATTTCATATGGTCGTCCCAGTAGAAACATTCTCATTCGTGGGATTACAGGGAAATCTCAAACAAGTGCAGGAATTTCAATTGGAAGTGAGATGTCTGGAGGTGTTTCAGAAGTTCATGCAGAAAATCTCCAATTTTTTGGTTCTCATACAGGTATCAGAATAAAGACATCTCCGGGAAGGGGTGGTTATGTCAGAAATATCTGTGTCTCAAACATGACCTTGGATGGTGTATATATAGCTATAAGGTTCACCAGTCAGTATGGGGAACACCCAGATGAGTTTTATGACCCAAGTGCCCTCCCTATCATAGAACATATTACATTTAAAGATGTCATAGGTGATAATATCAAAATTGCAGGCCTCCTAGAGGGTTTGGAAGGTGGCAGTTTTCAGAACATTTGCCTATCCAATATATTCCTCAATGTAACATCGAAGTCCCCATGGAACTGCTCTTCTATTCATGGATATTCATACTTAGTTTCTCCAGAAATCTGTGAGCCTCTGAAGGAGAGTATCTCCCCTGAGAAATACTTGGATTGTTACCATCTATCAGATCAGAAACGGTTTTCCAGTGAATAAAATAGAGGCTATGAGTAGCTGTCTTGGTAGATTATCTTGTGTGAATGTTGAAAATTGATTTTTTTGCCATCTCTCAACACAGAAGTTGACTGGGACAGTTTATTTCAAAAAAAAGTTGTCTGGTTTGTGCCCTTTGAGGTGGTACTGAGAGATAAGCTCCTCGTAACTTTGTGCGCAGTAACAAATGATTAAGTGATTTTGTCAAAAGCTAGAAATATAGTGATTTTATGCTTCCAGAAATACTTTTCATCTTCCCTGAAAAGTTGTACTAAAGAAAAGAAAGATGGTCAATGCTTCTGGGTATCATATTTTCTGTAAATATGATGTCAAATAAATATTCATACCAGAATCCAAACTTGAAGAAAAATGACCTGATCTGAAAGGTTAGAAGAAGCAACCTACATGTGATGCAGTTTATATATACTTCAAAGAAGCAACCTAGCTACATAGCCTACATTGCATGCAGTTTCTCTGTACTTCACTGTCTACGTTTCTTGAACACTAACAGATGCAAATGTGCGCAAATGTTGAAGATTGCATTTCCATAAAAGTTAAATAAAATTGAATAGGTGGTGTAAGGAGTATCAGTCTCCAAAAAATCCATATCTCAAAGGCTGAGAATCTAAAGAGGTTTAAACATAATCCCTCCTTATCTTGGGGATGCTTCACAGCCATCCTTCTTTATCACAGAACATAGAACCTGCCTTGAGATATAGGTCTCCAGCTCCCTGGACACCTCTGTCAACTTCAAGTCAAAGTTACTTTTGTACTTGTGCTTTGGTGAAGGAACAATGCCGCTGAACATAGTTGGTGAGCCAGAAAACCTCCTTCTCGGGCTTGTAAACTTTGCGACAGGCGACCCTGGCATCCACCCGCCTTTGGATATTAGCGGTGTTACGCCTGTAGTGGATATGTTTCTATCTGTGCTCATCATCAATGGTCCGGATTTTGTCTCTAACGCCAGTGGTCTCAACGAGTCATGCTCTGCCGATGGCTTCTGCTTTACAAGTCTTTCCCTGGCTTTCTCTGCAGCGAGCCATGCCTTCTCTTTGCTCAACTTTATCAGCGCCCATGGATTAATGCTGACACGGAAACCTTGTGGCTTGGTTGAGATGGAAGGCTGAGCTCCATCAATTCTTATGGATAGCCTTCTGGGGTTCTGAAACATAGACTTATGTGAATTTGGAAGTCAATCTGATGAAGCAAACTAAAAGCCGGCTGCAATGCATATAAACTTTACCTGAATTCCCCCATCACGCCGTCTGCACATAAACCTTGATACACAAGACGGCTTTTCAGGTGAATCAAAATCACTATCGCTCTCATCTGAGGAGAAATCTGAATCATCATTAAATGAATCGATTTCCATAGACTGGTTGATCTCCTCTTTCATTGCCAGGATATAGTCATAAGTTCTGATTCCCTGCAGCACAAATTTATACATTAGGCAAATCATTGGTAGAATCACTAGAATGTGAGCTTATAGACCAAACTTCACCTCATCTGTCAACTTTCATACTCACTCAACTGTGGAAATATCAATTACAAAAATAAACATGGCACATAAGAATTGAAAACTAGCTACCTTCTTAATGAGAACCAAATGAAAGAAGAAAAGCTGTCCCATTGCTGCTGAACCATAAGCTGCCAATAGAGTTAGCAAGACCTGCATCGCAAGATTACATGACTTAAGTGGATAATGAGTCTGAGATTAGTCTGGAATGGAAAACTGAGGACATCATTAACTAATTACCGATATGGTGGCGAGAACAGCTCTTGGAAATTCAATGTAGAGTTTCCTCTTCAGCTCCTGCTCTATTCCTTTTTTATCTGTGAAGCACCTAACAAATATGGCAATCGCTGTTCCTCCTTCTATGATCAACTGTGCCACAGTAAGTAGTTTACATTCACAAAGAAACACAGTAATTATCGATTGGCCATACATAAGTTAAGCAAAGTACTAAAACAACTTACCAGTAACAAAACGAAAACCATCAGAAGAATGAATGTGGTGTAGTTCTTTTTACCAACACAGTTGTTTAACCACTAGCGAGAACAAAACGAAGAAGTTGAATCAGAACCAAAACTTAATGGGGCTATAAAGTAGAACAACTAAGAAGGACTACATACCCTGCAATGGTGATCAAAACCCTCAACGCAACGGTTGCATGTCCTGCAGTGCTTGCTCCTTTTCTTCACCTACAAAACCAGAACAAAGTCAAACACAAGAACAACCTCAAATTACAAACAACAGATTCACAACTGACCTCAAAGTCACAGAGTGCACAATACGAGATGTCGTCTTCTCTGAGATGAGGAGAGACAGCGTCGTCGTCTTTCATGAGCACAAAGGGAAAAGGAACCAAGGGTTCCAAATGAGTGCTGGTCTTCCACGGATCCAGGTAATTCCTCCTTATAAAAGTCGTAAGAATCTTCTTCTCAACTCTCCTCAAGAACCTGACCATAATCTGCCCCAGAATGAACCAGTGGTTAAGTTCTGGGTACCCTTTATTACCAAGAGAGCCTTTCTTCTTCTTCTTCCTCTTATTGAACCTAGTTCTATCAGTTGGGTCAGTTGCGGTGCACCGGATGAAGAGAAACATAACCGAAATAGAAACAAACGAGAAGACTGTGGTGACTGTAATCTCAACGATTCGATTTCCCAGGAAAAGGCCCAGGAATGTGTAGAACATTACCACCAGAAAGCTAAAAACTGTGATTCCCACCATCTGAAAATTCAAATCGACATTAAGTGCATAACTGGGTGTTTCCTTTTAGGATCTGCTTCCGAATAAGGCAAAAGAAAATGGGGTACCTGCAAAGGATGGAAGGGGCGTTGCCAGCCATGGCGTCTGGAACTGATCATTTGTCCCAGCTATTCTCTTGGATTTAAGGTTTTGCTGAAGCTAATCCCAAAGTTCCCAACTTTGATTTGTAAAAGCAAATATTGGTCTTACACTTGTACTCTGCATCCCCAACGGTCCTCCACGGTGTGTTTCAAATTTGAAACTGTTGTCCCCACTTTCGTCGCACGGTTCCTAAAAAAAGTTTGCTCTAATTTTTTTTTTAAATTTTTGAATTTCACACGATTGTAATGGTGGTAGGTAATTTTTTTTTGCATTTTTGAATTTTTCACGATAGTAACTTCGATAATTTAGGGCACATTTAGTAGGATCGTGAAACTGTTTTTTGTATTATAAATATAGAATCCATTCAATACACATTTGGTATATAGGGAGAGATGCTAATAAGGACCTTATAATGAGGATCAAGTAAGAACTTTCAAATGAACAGTTGGATTAAAGTTTTCACTTTTAATTGATATTTTCTAATTCCAATGTGCATATTATCCAACCGTTCATTTGAAAGTCCTCACTTGGTCCTCATTATAAGGTCCTCATTGGAAGCTCTCTCTTGGTATAGGAAGAGATTCTAATGAAGACCTTATAATGAGGACCAAATGACGACTTTCAAATGAGCAGTTGGATTAAGGTTTTCACTTTTAATTGATATTTTCTAATTCCCATGTGCATATCATCCAACCGTTTATTTGAAAGTCCTCACTTGGTCCTCATTATAAGGTCCTCATTGGAAGCTCTCCCTTGGTATAGGAAGAGATTCCAATGAGGACCTTATAATAAAGACCAAGTGAGGACTTTCAAATGAACAGTTGGATTAAGATTTTCACTTTTAATTGATATTTTCTAATTATTTTTCGGATACATCTCGAAGTTTCCATGTAATCATTAAAAACTGTTTATGCTTGTTTTTATTGTTTTTAGAGAACATATTTGAACCGTAAATGAAAGTCGACTTTCTTGGTGAAATTAAATAGACTCACTTAGAGCATTTTTAATGAAGATGTCATTTAGATTTGTCAAATTCAAAATTTGACTAGTGACATGACACATTTGAAATTAAGATGTCAAATTTGAAATGACAAATCTCATCTTGATTGAGATGTCAAATTTAAAATCTATGAATCAAATACAAGCAAAAACAACATATTGATCAAGAATTTTCATACACAAGCACATTCTACTTTATATTGCACAAAGTATTTGTATCATCGATGAAACCACAACTCGCTCAACAAACACATTTCTCTAGAAATGAACAATGTGATAACTACACTGATTGTTAAAAACATGAACAATATCATTGTGCTCCAAATGTAACATTACAATACACACAATTACAATCAAAATGAAACAGCTCATTTGACCAATAACATAGTTTTCTTGATCTGTATCATTGTGTCCTGAATATTACATTACAATACACACAACTAAACATCATGCTAGAGATATGATAGTCTTCATACTTCTAGTTATCACCTTGCAAAATCTTCATTTACAGTTTGGAATAGTATGCCCTTTGCTCATTATTCATCTGAGAAGTATCCTTAGACATTATTCTCATCTCAACATCAAACTTCCTATTATAAGCCTCCAGTTGTCTAACTACCAACTTCTCTTTATCAACTCTATCTTTCTCCTTCATAATTTCTAGTTTCCTTTCATCTCATTCTTTTTTCTCCAGATGTAATTTTTCAATTAACACTAATTGGTCACTTGTTTCATTCAGCTTTCTTTTCTCAGTTTTCCTACCTAGTGGTCTAACTACTGGATTGCAAGGGTTAACTTCTTCCTCAATGCTTATCTCAGTGTCTATACTTGAAGATGTTGAGGTATGAGGTTTATATTTTTTCTTACCATTCAAGGTCAAGGTGTCCAGCTCTTGATTCAGTTGTATCCACTTAGGTTGGTGCCTCAGCAAATGCCAAGCATGATTAAGGTTCCATTTAGAATTTTCTTGTGCTTCATACTTGTTTTTTGCATCTGCAATCTGAATATAGTACAAACAGATAGATATCAGTGTTGATTTTAAATAGCTAAAAGACTAAATAACTGCTGCAAAAAATAGTTTACCTTGTCTTGTTCAGTCTTGTCACTTTTGTTTTTTTGCATATATAGCAGCTACACATCTAGAATACTTGTTCACCTTCCATTGCAGTTTTCTCCATCGTTGGCTCAACATCGATTGTGAACGATCACTATCAAAAGTTTTGAACATATGATAATAATTGTGTATATTTTCCTAGAAAGTTTGTAGTTTCTACTCATTACCATGAATGGGATCCAAACTAGTATTCAGCCAAGCACTGATAAGGAGGTAATCCTCATCAGCGTTAAAGCTTGCACCTCTGGAAGGCCTTTAGGAAGTTATTTGAGAGAAATCTGCATTATTTTCATGCCCTGAGTTTTTAGTAGAAAACCTAAAATTTTGAGAATCCATATGCTCATGCTCATGCTCATGCAAAGTAGGCAGATGAGATATATAAGACTGAAATATCAAGGGTTAGTTGGAAAACATATGGATAATCAATACAAAGATAGTTATTAAGGTGAAATTTGTAAGGAATAATATTTATATAATCCAACCTTAGTGGTACAATTGTAGATGAATTATTAAGGCACACCAACATTTTAGTTATTGGCAGTAGAACAATTAAAGAGTGAGTACAGTTGCAGCAGGTGCACACTATAAATATGCATCATTAAGTGAATCAGATAAATGAACAAGAAGTACAATTGCTAATACCTGAAATCCTCATCTGTGTTAAAGCAACATAGCATTAATTTGTCTTTGTTGTACTCCATTTAGCTTGCATTGAACTGCCACCGACAACATCTTAGAAGACCCCTAACAAAATATAAATGAACACAAAGCCATGTAAACTACTAAAAGATCAACTAAACTATAATTTTGTGTTGTATAAGCCATGACAAGATTTCCACAGAACTAGACGTCACTGATGCATTTATTGCTCCATTTAGATTGTTCAAAGTTCTTGTCACACTTCTATTTCAATTAGGCAAAGATTCAGATTACTACATCAAGCGAAAAAAATAATAACATTTAAAGCATTAGACAATCCACAACAGCTCTTGACGAGAACACATAGCTCCATAGCTGCATATATAGGAGAAAACAAGAGTTAATAATAATAACAACCATATGAACAAGAATACATAACAATAACAATATCCCGTATACCTGCCAACCAACATCTATGCATTGGTTCTAGCCACATAAAGTCACCACAAATTCTCGACAAGGTCAGCTTGGAGCATAGTATGTGTTCCCCTATCTCTAATAGCCAAATGGTTGCTGATAAATTCTTCAAACTCAATTGTGCGATCACGTGAAACAAAAATATCTTCAATTCACTCATCCGGTTCAACATAATGCCTTGCGAGATTTTCGTGATCATTAGCTGCAGTGCGTTCGGCACGTTCATTTTCAATAATCATATTGTGAAACGTGCAGGTCCATTCAAATTGTGAAACGTGCTTGAAGTACACCAAAAGATCTTTTTACATCTTTTCTGCAACCTTCTTGAGCCTTAGCAAAATTCTCTGTTTTCTCTCCTTGCAGACATGGAATGGTTTTGAAAAAAGTGGACCATGAAGGATATATACCATTAGATAAATAATAACCCATTTTATACTCATGATCATTCACTGTAAAATCGATCGGATGAGCTTCACCTTCACGAATGTCGGCAAACAGAGACGAATGCTCCAAAACGTTTATATCATTATGAGAATCAGGTAAACCAAAAAATAAATGTCATATCCAAAGATCTTTTGATGCAACAGCTTCAAGAATAAAAGATGGTTCATGATGGTTTCCATGAGAAAACATACATTTCCAAGAAACTGGACAATTCTTCCACTTCCAATGCATACAATCGATACTACCAAGCATTTCTTGAAACCCATGACTCTCACCAATCAATAACAATCTGCTAATATCTTCAGGAGTGGGTTTTCTTAAGTATTCAGTGCCAAAAACATCAATAACTGCTTGGACAAACATTCTCAAGGCTTAGATTGCAGTGCTTTCACTGATCCTAATATAATCATCAACAACATCTGACCCAACTCCATATGCAAGCATTCTCATTGTAGTTGTGCACTTTTGTCGAGGCGGTAATCTAAGACGGCTTGCTCCATTTCTCTTTTGAATAAAGTATGAATCGTGAGCTGTTACCCCTTCTAGAATTCGAAGAAACAGAGCTCGATGCTTCCTAAACCTCTTGCGGAATACATCTTCTCCATGAATCGGACTTTCCGAAAAATAATCATGGTACAACCTTTAGTGCCCTTGAAGATGATCCCTGTTCTTATAAACACGGCCATAAATAGAGCCTCGTCGTCTTCTCCTTCCCCTCTCTTCTTGCAAAACAGCAATCTGCATATTCAGTAGTTCTTCATCTGAAGATGAATTTGCTAGATCCTAAAATCCTTCGTCTGATGATGAATTAGATAATTAAGAATCCATGCTCATGAGAAAATCAAAAGAAGAAGGAAGATTTGAAAAAAAGTTGTATATTTAGAATCAAAATAATCTGGGTTTTCGTTTGGGAAGGGAGAACGATAGAAAAGATGAAGGATAGAAGGAGGCAAAACAAGATGATGAATGACAGGAGGAGGCAAGGTCGTGTTTTGACTCAGTAGAAAAGTTGTGTCAAACTTGGCACCGAGTTGGTTGTTGTCAATCCATGTGTAATTGGTTCCTTCACTGGAGAGTCCATTGGGCTTATCAAAAATAGTTGTTGGGTTGCCATGTAGGATTTGACTACATGGTTGGAGATGGCCTTATCATCCATGGCAAGTTCTCAGCATGAACAAACACAACTGAATACACCACCCTAACTTCTCCATCTTGTCACTGTTCTAATGACAAAGAAACATTTAGAAAATCATAAGCAGGTGATACCACGTGGATTTCTCTAGATAATCACTAGAGGCTTCTACACACCCAAAATAGATAATTATATAGGAAATAATATTATTTAATCTAGAGGCAAAATATCAAATTGGGTAATTGATAGTAAAATCATTTCAGAGGTAAAAATATATAATATTAATAGTAGTTCACATTATAACAAAACCAAATCCTAATTAAATTGATGTCATTACAAATCCTAGGGCTTTAGGGATTATGGTCTATACTTTTGATAGCAAATAGTTCAAGCACTCCAAGAGTGATTGATTTTTTTATCATCATTGTGCACACATGTCTGTGATAGAGGGTAAGAAGGAGCATATATAGGTCTTATATTCTAGGAGTCTTGTGGGAGGTACTATCAGTAGTCTTGATGGATTTCTTCTTGGTTGAGGTACAATTGACACACTAACTCTTTATTGTGTTAGTATATTTTCCTTCATGGTAAACAAGTACAAAGTACTACTAATATATAGGAGGAGACAACAAACTTGTGAGTTGTGACTAAGGGTGTTACTTCGAAACCGAAAATCGAAAAAAAAATCGCATCGAAAACCGAACTGAAATCGAAAAAATCTAACCGAAAGAAACCGCACCGAAAAAATAATAATCGAACCAAACCGGTCTTGTTTGGTTCAATTTACGGTTTTGGCCTAGCAAAAACCGAACCGAACCGAATAAACCAAAGTCAAATAGTCAACCATACAAAACATCGTCGTTTTAAGCAAATACACAACTTTGTGAACCAACTCTATATATAAGCAAAATTATCAAAAATCTCGTGAAATAAGATGTGATCGGAATGGTGAAATACGGTTATGGTTGAAAAATCAAGTAATTCGGGTAACGTCTTGGTTTCGATAGTAGCGGTCAACTCTATTTACCATTATTATTCTCTATGAGGAGCTCAATCGTCTCATCCATATGAGAGTTTTTTTTTTTCTGAAAGGTTCGACCAAACTACGTCATATAGAGGGAGATATAAGCGTTTCTGTGTGATAAGTGATGATATATTTGGGTTGACCAATTCGATCGAGCTCTTAACGTTATCGAATTCAGTTAAATTTTTTACCATAGATATATTTCATCATAATTATCATATCTGACGGTCGAATTTCATTTGTGAATTTTAGTCATCAGAATCACAATGTGCATACTAATGTTGTATAACTTGTTTAGTAGGTTTTAAGTATATGCACAACCTTGTGAACCAACTCTACATAGAAGAATAATTATCAAAAATCTTGGGAAATAAGATGTGATCGAAATGGTGAAATACAACTATGGTTGAAAAATCACGTAATTCGGGTAACGTCTCGGTGCCGATAGTAGCTGTCAATGCTATTTACCATTATTATTCTCTATGGGAGCCCTATCGTCGAGGGGTAAATGTTTCAAAACTATTATATGAGCGATTGCGCCTCATCCACGTGAGAGTTTTTTGTATGAAAGGTTCAACCAAACTGCATCATATAGAGGGAGATATGAACGTTTCCATGTGATAAGTGACGACGGATTATGGTTGACTATTTCGATCGAACCCTTAACATTGTCGGATCCAGTTGAATTTTTAACATAGATATCTTTCGTCATAATGATCATATCTGACGTTCGAATTTTCGTTTGTGAATTTTAGTCATCGATCAGAATCGCAATGTGCATACTAATGTTGTTTTAACTTGTTTAGTATGTTTTAAGCAAATGCACAACTTTGTAAACCAACTCTTCATAGAGGCAAAATTATAAAAAAATGTCATGTAATAAGATGTTATCAGAATGGTGAAATACAACTATGGTTGAAAAATCACATAATTCGGGTAAAGACTCGGTGCCGATAGTAGCGGTCAACCCTATTTACCATTATTATTCCCTATAGGGTATCCTATCGTCGATGGGTAAATGTCTCCAAAATTATTGTATGGATGGTTGCGTCTCATCCACGTGAGAGTTTTTTTATGTGGAAGGTTTGACCAAACTACGTCATAATGTCATATAAAGGGAGATAAGAGCGTGTCTGTATAAGTGACGACATATTAGAGTTGACCATTTCGATCGAGTCATTAACTTTGTTGGATCTAGTTGAATCTTTTAACATAGATATCTTTTGTCATAATGATCATATCTAACGATCGAATTTTGTTTGTAAATTTTAGTCATCGGAATCATAATGTGCCTACTAATGTTGTAGAACTTGTTTAATAGGTTTTAAGCAAATGCACAACTTTTTGAACCAACTCTACAATAGAAAAAAATATCAAAAATCTCGTGAAATAAGATGTGATCGGAATGGTAAAATATATCTATGGTTGAAAAATTACGTAATTCGAGTAACGTCTCGATGCTGATAATAGAAAATCAATTTATTTTTATCTTTTTTTATTACAATTTTGATATTTAGTGCAGCATATTAGAAATTTACATATTTTTTATTACCTAAAAAACCGAAAAAACAAAAACTGACCGAACCGTACAATTTGGTTCGGTTTACGGTTTGTCCTTTAAAAAAACCAGAAACAGAATTGAACCGAAGCGAATATTAAGTTCGGTTTGATTTTCGATTTTAGATGAAAATCGAGCCGAAACCACCCGATAACACCCCTAGTTGTGACCATCAAGCATTGAGAATGTAGGTACGTATGCGTGAGCATCACACTTTACCCACGCTGACGTTGGACATAACCGCCACTCACAAGCGTTAAGATCACCATCAACAAGACAACATCAGAAGCGTCAGGCGTTAGGACGCGCTTACACGCATGTCACTAGTACTGCCCATCAGATTAAGAAAAACAAGATCTTAAATATCTAAAATATCCTCGAAATTTTCATTTTTTTACAGGTACCGATATTAATTTTCATATCTTTTTGATATTCTATTTTTAGCCAAATATATAATTTTTATATAAATTTTAAAAAAAATTCCATTAATATTCGATAATTTCTTGATATATCTATTGAAATGTCCATTTTTCGAACAACTAAAATTTTCATAATTTTCGATACTTTAATCCTTGAAAAAAATGGACAGTAGTCCTACATCGAAGAGATGGAAAGGTTTCATGAACCTCTAGACTACAAATGGCTATTCCATCTCTCTTTATTTATTATGTATTTACTACTTACCTATTATTTTTCTGTCAATATTAATATATTGCCTAGCGTAGAAGACCCACCTGACGCAGTCTTTCCTCTAGATTCACTCTGTATTCGTATTGACAGGCTTCAGGGTCTAAGTATTTTGCACCGCTGCTCACCACTTAAACACACATAATGCGCGATAAGCAAGCCGCTAATCTACCATATTAACAGCAAAATTTCACTAGACATTGCTCCTAACTAAATGTCATGAAACATGGACGTTGAACAACTAAACCACTCAAAAATTGTTGCCAAGAGAACATCCTAAAATCAAGGGCTAGTGAACTTAGAAAACAGGAAACGTAAATGAAGAAATCCCCAAGACAAATGGATCACACATCAGTAGCTTCAAACATATATTAACTAATTGTGCTTAATCACCCTTTTCATTGAACCATGACGTAAAGTCATTTTATTGAGGAAAAGAAATGCATGTACGAATACAACATGAACATCGTCTACGTCGTCAGCGACATAAATATCAAACTGCAAAAAATAACATATTGACATATATAAACAGTAATTGCCAAAATCCATTGCTGTAAACCCTGATGGATACACTGCCTGTCTCGCACCCACACTGCCTGTCTCGCACCCAAACCAGGTTGTCGGCAACCTCTGCCGCACCACTGATCCAGCCCAACGCCGCACCACTGATCCAGCCCAACCAACACAATCGCCGACTTTCCAACCTGTCCATACGTCCAACCTTATGTCATCCATGTCCAAATTAACTGCCAATGCAAACATGAAGAAAAACTCCAGGCCACCGTCCGCTGCAACTTCGTGGCACTTTAGTTTACAGACTTAGATCCAATACCGCTAGAGCCTAGAAATCGATCCACTCTACGCCAACAATGAGGAGAAAATTGGATGTGCCGTACATAACCTATTCGATCTCTAAAGCCAACTAAGGTTAGCTTCTCAAAACCCATCGCCACCATCCCAACCGTATGATTTATATCTAGAGTTGAAAAACAATAATACAACTCCACTTCAAAATAATTATCTCCACCTTAGAATTTATTTCCAAATGTGCATGAGCATAAATTTCTTAGTTAATTAGTAACTAGGTGAATATGGTTTCATTAACGCATTACGTACACAATTGTGAATTCATTAGATTTATGGGCTCTTTTCTTATAACCGGGGGATTTTAGAGGGTTAACTGAGTTGTAGCTCATGTAGCTTTCTTGTTTCTAGCTATAGTCAGGCCCAGATGGCCAGACCTGAAGGGAGGCTGAAGAAGCGGCCGCCTTAGACCCAAAAAATCCGGCCATCTTGGGGCACAAAAAAAAATCATAGAAGCTAGAGCTTAAAATTTGGGTTTTAGTTTTTTAAAATGAAAAACTGTGATATCTTGATTTTATTTAAAGAATTTTTTTAAACACACACACACACATATATATATATGAGTATGTGTTTCCATTATAAAAGATATCACATACAGGTTAACAAAAAAACACATACATAGTAGCTAATTAAGTCTGTAAATATATATCTCCATTTTACATAAGTTCAAAATAGAAAGGAAACTAGTATATACAATAGGTACAATTTGTATCATTTTGGTTACAGATTCATAAGTAACTGTCTTGACATCTTTGTTTCTAAGTTCTAGCTGACTTCTCTAAAGTTGTAGATATGTTCCCCTCTTTGAAATTAGCTTGGCATTAGTACCTGAAACAAAAACAGAAAAAAAAATGAGAGAAAAAAATTACGTACACTATTGTTTTGTCTTATTCTAACATGTTGAATCATCTACTTTCTAGCTTATTCCCAACATGTGTAAACATGCAACCAATCTCATGTATAAGTTTGGAAATCACCATCAGACATGTGCCTACAATTAGCTGCTTAAAACTTGGTCTCCAAGTTTAAAAGTTGTTGCTGGCAGTTCAAGATATACCTCAAATAAATTACACCAACATGTGACAGCAAATTAGTAGTTATATAGCGTCTCTTGTAAAATTTATCGCGTTTAACGAGTTACCGAAGGATAGTAACCGCGTTTGGTAGTTTACGTTTACGGTGCAAGGGTAAAATTTTGAGATTTAACCAAATGGTCAAATGTGTGATCTTAGATGTCGATATTATAGTACGTGTCGACACGAGTCTCTCGGTATTTTCAGAATATTTTTCAGAGCTTCCGTCTATTTTCTACGAATTTCCACAACTCCCGGTAATTTAAATTACCATTCTCCACTTTTAATTCCGACATTTACTATTTTCTAATTTTAAAACTCAACTTTAATTTCTAGCCCTTGATCTCCTACTTAAACCTAGCTCTCATTTGAGCCATTGGATCTTGCTATATAAGCCAAAAAAACCCTATTTCTCATCTCTCATTCTGTCGAGAGAGAGACAGAGAGAGATCGAGTCGAGGGCGAGAGGCCGAGACAGTGACTGTCGCGTCGCCCTACCGCCGTCGCAGCCATGTCAGGCCGCTCTTGGCCGTCGCGCCACCACCGCCGGACTCCTCTCACTCTCCTCTCTTTACCCATCCCAACGAATCCCACATGCACCCACTCTCTTCTCAAATCAAAATCCATCCCGAAAACCCCCAAATCGGGATTTCGATCAATCTCCTCCGTTTCCAGTGAGCTCAAGCCTCTCCAAGATAAACTCTTATCCTTTCTTTCGATTTTGAGCCCCCTTAAGCTTCGATTTGAGTTTGGGACCTAACCGTTATTTCCTCTCTTTTCTGGGTCCCTCGGTGTCGGAGTTATCGACCACATCTCCGGCCATGCAATCTGTTTGTACAAGTGTATATCGGGTATCTGGGTAGCGGGATCCGTGTGCTCCTGTTACGCTGTCAATACGAACATAAGACGTGACTCACAGATAAAAGACCACCAAAGGGCGGTCTTCGACTCTCTGATGCATAAGTCAGTATTGATGTTGACATGGTAGTAGTAGATTGGTATTTAATGCGTAGTTAATAGGGTGAGAGACGGTTACCATTTATAGGCTGTTGGTGAGAATGCTTCATCTTGCCTCTCGATGTGGGACTAGTGTGGTTCTGGCTGCCACAATGCTGTAATTCGAGGTGATATTAGGGCCGCGCGTGAGAGCGCGTCCCAGCTCCGTCTAAGTAGTGGTTAGTGGCTATTCATAGCTAGCGCTGCTGTCCTGCTGCTATATGTCTTACCTGTGGCGGGTTCGATGGTTATAGTTAGTCAAAGTGCGTCAGCTAGGCATGTATGCCAACAAGTCTCCCAAGTCTTCAGTCTAAGAGGGGCTTCATGGTTAGGGAGTTAACCACTTAGCGCTGACCATAAGCATCAGACCTATCAGCGGGTCCCACTAGAGTTCCCCAACTCTCCTGATAAGAAGTCCCCCAGCATCTGCTGCTGTACCATTTGTGCAACATACAACTTTCTTTGATCGCATCCTCTTTAGCGGTAGCGGGCCTTGTTTGAGAAAAGGCTTGTGGTTTTTTATGGCTACGAGAGAGCGCTGGTCTCAAGTAGCATTAAGGTAGAAGTCGTTCTCTTAATGGCTACGAGAGAGCGCTGGTCTCAAGTATCATTAAGGCAAAAGTCGTTCTCTTAATGGCTACAAGAGAGCGCTGGTCTCAGGTAGCGTTAAGGCAAAAGTCGTTCTCTTAACGGTACGAGAGAGCGCTGGTCTCAAGTAGAGTTAAGGAAAAAGTCATTCTCTTAACGGTACGAGAGAGCACTGGTCTCAAGTATCGTTTAGGCAAAAGTCATTCTCTTAATGGCTACGAAGAGCGCTGGTCTCAAGTAGCATTAAGGCAAAAGTCATTCTCTTAACAGTACGAGAGAGTGCTGGTCCCAAGTAGCATTAAGGCAAAAGTCATTTTCTTAACTGTATGAGAGAGCGCTGGTCTCAAGTATCGTTAAAGCAAAAGTCATTCTCTTAACGGTACGAGAGAGTGCTGGTCCCGAGTTAAACCCCTTTTAACCCGAAGTAAGTCCTGCGGGGACCACCTCCCAAAGAAGATTCTGCCGAAAAATCGACATAGTCTCCCTTGAAAAGTGGACAACCCTTAACTTGCAATAACCCACAATACACTTCTAATACCAATAACCATCCGAAAACTCCTGGAGCCATCCTGCTCCCAATAACCAACAACTCCACAAGATACACATCTAATAAATCCAACAAATAGTTCAACATTTCCGAAAGTAAATGATACATAAAGTTCCAAGTCCCTAAGAGTTATCCGACAAATAAATCTACCCGATGTGTATCAGAGCCTCTAAGATTAAAGCAGAAACATAGATATATTACAAGTAGGTCAACCCGGAACCTACTGATAGTGCGGAATGTGGCGGTAACTATGCTGGGCCTCCAAGTAGTCTAGATGGGTCGAGCACTGCAATCTGGGCATTTTAAAACAAAGGGCCCAGGGGAGAAACATTGAAAAACGTTAGAGTGAGTGGACGAAAAATAACATATAAAAAACTTTACTTTCCTTTAATGCTCTCCCTCTAGTTTCTCTAAGAAAAACCGCATACAAGTAAATCATCAATGATGCCTTGGCTCAAACATAAATAATTTAAATGTGGGGTGTTAACCTCATCCACGAGAAATCCGACCTGCTCTATCCGGGAGGGTCCATTGACCAGCTACTACCGAAGAGGGTCCCGACCTGCTACTATCCGGGAGGGTCTATTGACCAGCTCCACCGGAGAGGGTCCATGCTAGCATACAATCCTTTTCCTTTTCCCTTTTTAAAATTCCTTTAAAACCAGTAAAACCTGTAAAACCTCGTGGGAATAATAATAATAAATCGAAAACCCCTTTAAAACCGTGAGCCAAGTTTCTCCTTTTAAAATCATCCCCCTCCATAATCCCAAAACGGTGATAATCAATAAACCTTACCCCGGGAAAATCCTTTAAAATCACGGGAAGGGTATGAACCTCTTTCCCGGTTTGTTTGCCTTTAAAATCCGTAAATCCCATTTTCCCAAATCACCGTAAAACATATAAATGGAGGAAATCATATATGCAGGAGAAACTAATTAAAGAATATAGCATGCAATTTAATTTAAAACAAATGTCCACTCACAGATGCCGCTAGGTCTGCCGGCTACTAGATGGCTGCTCAGCTCGAGCTCCCCCACGTCCTAGAATTGAAGTAGACTCGGAGGCCGAGCTTTTGGGACCGGTGCGGCGGCGGTTGGTGGCCGGACGGCGGCGCTGTGGCGCGCGCAAGATCCGGCAGTGTTTTACCGATCGGGAGGAGAAAAACGCGGGGAGAGAGAAAAAGAGGCTGGGGTGAAAAATCTGATTTTTCACCCCGGTAACTCCTATATATAGCCATTTTACCGCACAGTAACTTTACATTTTTAGACCATAACTTCTTCATCCGATCTCCGATTTAAGCGTGCTACGTGTCCACGGACTCGTAACGACGCCCTCTACAACTTTCATGAAGAAAGTCTCCCCAAATTCCTGACCTAACGAAAAGTCAACTTTTGACCTTTCACGGTAAAACAGTTACTACGGAACGGTTAAAGACCAAAGTAACTTGGGTAGTAACCGACTGTAAATAGATTCTAGAACCGGGATGTGACAAAAGTCATTCTCTTAACGGCTACGAGAGAGCGCTGATCTCAAGTAGCGTTAAAGCAAAAGTCATTCTCTTAATGATACGAGAGAGTGCTGGTCTCAAGTAGAGTTAAGGTAGAAGTCGTTCTCTTAACGGTACTAGAGAGCGCTGGTCTCAAGTATTGTTAAGGCAAAAGTCATTCTCTTAATGGTTACGAGAGAGAGCTGGTCTCAAGTAGCGTTAAGGATCTTGTCTTTGTTCCTCGGTCTTCCTTTCCCCATGTGGTGCGCATGCAGCTACCACTTGGGTTGTTGGCAACTTTTATGACGTGTACTTTTGCTCGTAATGATGGCTGTTGTAACCGATGCACCTTCTAGGTTTTCGTGTCCATTATTACAGAGGGAAGGATGCGTAGCGTGCATCTGACGGTCGTTGCGAAAACACAGAACGGCTGTCGTTTCTTGCTGCTCGTTATATAAGGGTAGCGAAGTTTAGGGTTTGTATGTTTCCCTCATTTTAGCTTTTCAAACCTCTCTTCTTCCTCACTCTCCCCAGTCTCCCGAGCCTCTGCCTTTGATTTTGCAGTGACGTTTTGCTCAGGTTGTGCCGATCGGTTTAAAATCCTCCTTTGCGTCTTTTGAATCTCAAGTTTGATTCTGTTCTTATTGCCTTTCGTCCTCTTGGATCTATCTTGGATTTGAGAGTGTGGTTTTGTGTTAAGTTGTTCAAGTGAGGGCGTTTCTGGGTTTGGGGTTAGAGATCTGGGCATTTATGGCTTGTTTTTGCTGTTTTGGGGTGTTTTGGGTTAAATCTGGGTTTTGGTGTTCTTACTTTCTATCTTTGTTCTTAAGTGTTCTTAGTTAGAATTGAAAACGGCCAGAGGTTAGATCTAACTGGTTTCTAACTTTTTTTGGTTAGGGTGTTTGTGATAAATGTCTAGAGAGCGTGATGTGGTGCCTTCCAGTGGCCAAAGTGTGTCTAGTCCGCCCTCTAATTTGGTAGCAAAGTTTATTACTAACTTTGAACCGTCTGCCGCTGCTCACACGTTTCAGGAGGGATTGGAGCATTTTGTTCGTGGAGAATTGGCGAGGCGTGGGCAAGTATTTGAAAAGGCAACACCATTAAACGTTATCCCTCCCATGAAAAGTTACCTAGAGCGTCCTGACGGCCATGAGCGCTCAAAAAGGCGACAAGAGAGTGAAGCCACCGCGTATCGGGTGGTAGTGCTGCTAGCTCAGCCGGTTGTGCTGCGTCTAAAGGTTCCAATGAAGATTAGGAGGCGGTGCCCCTGCGCTAGAAGCTGACGGACGACGTACTTGTTGATGAGCCCGTTGTTTGTTTAGATCAGAAGAGGATCGATAAGAACCGCGCTACTTACAAGCTTCCTGGCTCTTTGAAACTGCGCCCCTTGAGGGAAAAGGAGTTGGGATCCCAGCTTGCGGAGGGTGATGCGCTGATTTGCGATATTCTGCTGCTTCACGGTTTAAAGCTGCCTCTCAACCCTTGGCTCCATTACGTGCTGGTGGAGTTTGGTATCGCTGTAGGGCAGATGGGCCTGAATATGGTTGGGTTTGGGATAGCTTATAAGCTCCTTTGCTTTTAAGCACCAAAGGTTTTGGTGTTTGGTAAGTTCAAAAATAAGCTACTTTTTAAAAAAGTATAAAGTGTTTTGAGGGAAAAAGGAGAAGCTGCAAACACCCACCTTCTGCTTATAAGCTAAAAGTCAGCTTATATCTTATAAGCCCAGCTGCACCAAACCCAACCTATGTTTAAGATTTTGATGGCGATGGCCGTCATTTGGGACTTGTGTGGGTGTCAACGGCCCTCAGTGTCGGAGATCACACACTTCTACGATTTGCTGTACTCTGCCCGTAAAGGAAAGTGTGGAACGACTACTCTCGTTTTTCGTGCTGACCACAGGAAGAGACACGCAAAGCTCTTTATTTGAGAGAACGCTGGAGTTGGAGAACGAGTGGTACACAAATGCCTGTGTCGCCACCGAGAGTTGGGAATTTGGGAAATCTAGTGGTGACGTTCAGTCGTCGCCTTATAGAATAAAACCTGTCTTCCAACCGATTGAGGGTGGGGCTTGCCTTTTTTGTTTGTTTTATTTAAAATTTTGTTTCACTGTTTACATGTCGTTGGCTGACTTAACGTCCTCATTTTATTTTTGGCAGAGTACAGGCAATTCCCGCTCGTCGACGTTGAGAAAAAAACCTTCTGAAAGTGAGAGTTCTGTGGTTGGAGCGGAGGACTACTGACCAGCGTATTTTCACGTCCTGACTGTGCCTTATTGACTGTAAGGTGTCGCGAGCCCCAGGTTTGTTTTTCCGCTTCTTTCTCTATGTTTTTTTATGGCGACAACCTTTTTGTCGTGTTTGTAATTTCTCTACTGTCTCGATGCTTTCAGTTGGTGGTGCTTAGTTTGGTCGTACCGTGAAGCCAGCGCTTCCAAAGGTTCTTCAGCAGTATCTTATTGCTCAAAAGGTACCAAACGCTGAAGAGATGTCTTTCGACGCAGTGATGAAGGCGGTGGTGGAGCGAGTATTAAGAGAGCGCCTTAGGTTGGCCTGAGTGGTGGTGTCAGAGAGCAGAGTGGCTAAAAAGTCCACAGAGCCTGTGCGGGTACCTACTGTTCTCCTACATACTCATCAGAAGGGTCCTGATGGCAAAACTATTCATCCTCGTTCCTCAATAGTCCATGTGGTAGTAGAAGATTCCATGGATGAGGAGCTTGTCCCTGAGGCGGTTGATGGTAAACGCAAAGCACAAGATCCCGCTGCAGGAGTGCAAGAGAAGAGGAGGCAGCGAAAAGAAAGCACTGACAAGGCCGGGGAGTCCACCCTTGATACTTCCATCGTCGCTGCCTCCGTTCCTATGTCGGCTGCTCCCCTCATAACGGGGTTCTTGGTAAAGGGTTTGTCCTTCCCTGTGATCGACGCCCTTCCTCAGGCATCCCCTTCTAAGCAGCTGCTTGTGTAATCCTTTTGCTAGTTTGCTAGGGTTACGGGTTTGGAGCGTCCCGAGCAACGAGATCCTACCTTCGTGGCTTCAGATAAGGAGGGCCTGATGGAAGTCTTGGCCCAAGCCTTCAAAAACGTTCATGGCACCGGTGGAGCAAATTCCGCCCTTCGCCAACAATTAAAGGAGGCCAAGGAGGGTTGGGCCACAGCCAACAAGAAGATGTCCGTTATGATTAGGTGACAGCCGACTTTGTGGATTGAGAGGTCATGTTACTAAATGCCCTCCATGAAATCCCTTGACGATGAATCCAAGGTGGCGTCAATATGAACAGAGGTGGACCGGGTGACTCGCCTCTTGGCCTCTCCTAATCACGAAGTGGAATCCCTTCAACAAGGTCATTCTGCCAAGGAAGAAGTCATAGAATCGCTGCAGCGTGCCCTTGCTTTCAAAGACAAGGAGGCAGAGGAGATGAATGTCTCCTTTGCAGCGGAAAAGGAAGCGCTGGTAGGGAAAGCGAGAGAGGAGGCTGCCGCTGCAAACATGAACTACTTGGTTAACCTGGGCTGCATTGATTTTCATAAGTTTGCGACGCATTTATCAGCCAAGGATCAAGAAGAGGGTCCGCCTGTGTCCACTCTTCCTTCGAGCAGCGGGACCCTCGAGGTGCTAGGTAAATGTTACTCTTCTTCATCTGGTTTTCCTGGTGATAGTGATCGGTCTAATTCTAATCCTGAAACTCCTTCTCCCACTCCACAGGAAGAGATGAGGCAGAGGCGCCGGCAACAGAGAAGGAGGTTCCGGAGGCACGAAGCGCTTCATAAGGAGATGGCGAGGAAGGGGGAAGGTGGTGTTGGTTTTGAGGAGGTGGTAGGCGTCTGAAATGTCAGATAATGCTACGTAATTCCTCCTTTTTGTAATTTGCTTGTAGTGCAGTTAGGAAACTTAGGTTTGTCTACTTATTTTGTAAAGCTTCAATGACAATTTGTTTTCGCTTCACTATTTGTGTTGTGCGTTTTCGCTTTATGCTTTGCCTCTATTTGTATTTTTGTATGCAGAATGAAATCGCCTAGGGGTATTATTTTGTTCTCAAGTGTATAAGCACATTTAGCTAGGTTGAACACTTCGTAAGAACAATAACTTAGATAATACCTGTTTCATTCACAAGTGGAGGTGAGCTAATATGTAGCGTTGTGACAGCAGCTTACATTGGAAGGCTTGAGTAAAGTAGCATTCTAGGCATAATTCGAATAACATCACCTTAAATGTTGTGTCTTCCAAGGGTGAGTTGAGATCTTCCCGCTCTTATCTTTGATATAGAACGTTCCTGGGCCCACCGCTTCTACAATCTGATAAGGTTCTTTCCAAGTTGGGTGTAGTCCTTTTGCCTTTGGAATGACTTCTTGCATCACCCATTTCTCCTCTTGGAAGCTTCTATTCCTGACTTGCTTGTTGTAGTAATTCGTCTCTTTTCGCTTGTTCTGCAAGTTGTGGAGGTGGGCCTTTATGCGTTTTTCCTCCATCAAGTCCTTATCGAGGAAGAGTCCTTCCTCGTTGGTGGCGCTGTCAAACAGTGCTACTCTGGCCTTTGGGCACATGATCTCAACTAGGAGGATGACCTCTATGCCATAAGTGAGACAGAATGACGTCTCCCCTGTTGCCTTGGTTGGAGTTGTTCTTAGCTCCCAGAGTACTTCAGGAAGCTTTTCTACCCATAACCCTTTGTGGTCGTCTAGCTTCTTCTTAAGTAGCGTCTTAACCTTCTTGTTGGTTGCTTTGACCTGGCCATTTGTCTGTGGGTGCGCCATTGATGCAAATTTCATCTGAAGGCCTTTTATCATTGCCCACTGAATGAGTTCATCGTTGTTGAATTGCGCTCCATTATCAGTATTGTGTTAGGAACTCCGAACCTACAACAAATGTTTTTCCAGATAAAGCATTTTACCATACTAGTAGTGATCTTAACCAGTGGTGCTTCCTCTATCCATTTGGTTGTGTAATCGATCCCAACTATGATGAATTTGTATTGGCCTTTTGCTGTGGGTAGTGGTCCTACCAGATCCAGCCCCCAGGTGGCCCCTAGCCATGCTCCTATTATTACTGATAGCGACTCTGCTGGTACCCTTGGTATTGTGGCGAATTGGTGACATTTGAAACAGTCCTTTGTGATTTCCTCTGCATCTCTAACCATTGTGAGCCAGTAATAGCCATAGCGCATTGCCTTGTTGGACATAGAGCGGTATCCTGCGTGGTTCTCGCTTTTCCCGCTGTGGAGTTCTTCCAAGACTCTTTTCTTGTCCTCCGGCGTCACGCACTTCAAGTGGGGAAACTTGAAGCTTTTTTGATACAATTTTCCGTGTATCAGACTGTATCTTGTCGCTCTTCATATTATCATTTGTACTGTCAGCTTGTTTTCTGGTAGCCTTCCTTCTTGTTTGTATGCGACAATCTCGTCCATCTAGGAGGGCTCTATCTCAATATGAAAGATCTCTGCAAGAGTCTTATTATTGGATGGCTTTTCCAAAATCTCTACTATTGTATCTTCTCTGTTCTGGTGGGGTTACGATGTCGCCACTCGTGCTAGGGAGTCTGCCTTTGCATTATCCGCCCTTGGGATTTGTTTTACGTTGGTGAACTTGAATTTCCCTAGAACCGTTTTAATATATCCCAAATATGCAGTCAGCTGAGCATCCTTTGTCTGGAATATCCCATTAATTTGGTTGACAACTAGCTATGAATCGTTGTAGACGTTAATGTCTTTGGCTCTGGAGTCAACTGCAAGTATGAGTCCGGCTATCAAGGCTTCATATTCTGCCGCGTTGTTGGAGGCTTTAAAGTTGAATTTTAAAGCATATTCTAACTCCAGTCCCCCTAGCCCTGTTAAGATGATTCCAGCGCCATTAGCCTTTGCACAAGAAGAGCCTTCAACATGCAGTTCCACTCCGACCATTGTCGTGGCCTCTCTTCCAGTGCATCTTCTGCTGTCTCCATAGGTTTCGCCTCTTCGAAGGCGTCTTCCCCCTCTGTGTATTTTGCTATAAAGTCTGTCATTACCTGCCCTTTTGTAGCTGTTCTTGGCCTGAATTCAATGTCGAACTCGCTGAGCTCTGGGTTCTGCAATACCTGCTTTAGTAGCTAGCTTGTGAGTACATGGATTGGGTGTGCCTGAAAGTAATGGCGGAGTCTTCTAGCTGCCGTGATCAGAGCAAGATCCATCTTTTCCAGCGGCGGGTATCTTGCTTCTGCCCTGTTCATTCCTCTTCCTACAAAGAATACTGACAGTTCTTCTTTCTCTTTCTTTCTTAACAGCGCAGCACTTAGCGCTGTCTTAGACACCGCTAAGTATAGGTAGAGCGTTTCTCCCGTGACGGGGATAGATAACAGTGGGATTGACGTGAGGTAGTCTTTAATGCCTTGGAATGCCGCTACACAATCAGGGGACCAGTCGACTTCTTTTCCTGTTGGGTGCCTCAGTGCTTTGAAGAATAGGATGCACTTTTCTGTTAACCTGCCAATGAACCTTGACAAGGAAGTGAGCCTCTCTTGAAGCACCTCTACTTCCTTCTTCTTTGTTGGGACCTGCATATCCATGATTGCCTTAACCTTCTCAGGGTTATCTTCAATTCCCTTCTGGTTGATCATGTAGCCTAGGAACTTGCTTTCTGTTACCCCGAAATAGCACTTTTCTGAGTTCAATCCCATGCCATATTTGAGGATGATGGTGAAGATGATCCTCAGATGGCCTATATAGTCCACTGTCTTATTGCTTTTTACGAGCATGTCGTCCACATATACCTCGATTATTTTACCCAGATGCTCCCAGAACATCTTCAGACATAATATCATCCAGGTTGCGCCAGCATTCTTGAGGCCAAAGGGCATGTTGTTGTAGCAGTAGATTCATTTATCTGTTGTAAAGCTTGTGGCTTCCTGGTCCGATTCCTTCATCAAGACCTGATTGTACCCTGCAAAAGCGTCCATTAAAGTTAGCAATTCCTGGCCCGCTGTAGAATCTATCAACTGATCGATTCTAGGTAGTGGGAAACAATCTTTCAGGCATGCTTTGTTTAGGTCCTTGTAGTCGACACACATCCACCACTTACCATTTGGCTTATGGACAATCACTACGTTTGCCATCAAACGTCCTTCTCTTATGTTTTATTGGGTGGGCTGATGGTTTGATGGATAGTTTGTGCTCTATGACATCTCTTGGTATGCCAGTCATGTCAGCGTAAGTCTAGGCAAACCCCGCGGCATTGTCCTTGAGAAACAGGGTCAGCTCCTTGGCTACGGCAGGATCTAATTGGGTTCCTATCTTGATCGTCCTTTCAGGGAACTCGTCTGAGATGCTCACTGCTCTTACCGATGTCTCTAGGTTTGCTAGGGCCTTGGGAGCGTATTTCTCATCCTGCTCTCTTGGGTCGTCCAGCTTATCGGTGAGCTCCTTCCCTTATGTTATCGACAAAATCTCTCTCCGCTTCTTGGTTTATAGTATCGATGTCATGTAGCATTCCCTTGCTATTGTATGGCTTCCTCTTACCATCCCTGTCCAGTGAGGGGTTAGGAACTTCATTAGCATCATATATCTTGCCACTATGCACTTCATTCTGTTCAACGCCGGGGTGGTCGACAATAACGAACTGGCAATCCATCTTTGTCGTACGAGGGGTGGCACCAATTTGGACCGCCATCATATTTGACCTCAAGGGTTGGACTATGTCTCCTGAAAAGCTAAGTAACGGTTCTTGATCTTGTACTAATTTCTTTTCTGATCGTTCTAACTTCTTGTGGCAGTGGCTGAACATAATATTCACTGCGGACCCGCTGTCTATTAGTACAATCCCCAGTCTAAACTCTCCTGCTATAACTATGTCGCACAGGAAAGGGTCGTCGCAAGGTCCGTTGACTCCGTGTTGTTCTTCTTCCATAAACGTGATGGGCTCATACCCTTGCTTTGTTATTTTGGCCGCTCTGTCCTATGAGATGTGGTTGACGCTTTTCGAGTGATTTTCTCTAGCGTACCGCTTCTTGCTTCTGTTGGACATGTTCGTGAGTGGTGCTCTGCCGTCAATCATGTTGATTCGCCTGAGCTCGACGTTGGCCGCTACTGGCGCCTGTTACTGCTTTAGCTCCTCCCGTTGCAACTTTTCATCTCGCTGCATCTCATCTATAACTCTCTGCAAATGGCGGCAGTTGTTCGTGATGTGGCTGGCGTCCTCATAATGTTTGCACCATTGTGTCCCCCTTTTATCCTTCTTTGGGAATCAGACCGGCGGGGTCGCGGGATCTGATCCTTGTACCTATCAAACATTTCTTCGTACGTTTCTATAGCAACAGCGTTGACTTGCTGGCGCCTGTTTTCATATTCCTGCTTTTCGTTGTTGTGCCACCCTTTTCCCCACCTTGGGCGTTGCTTAGCTTGCCAATGGTTAACCTTGTGCCGTTTTTCGCCTTCTCTTTTGCCCTTGTGCCATTCTCTTTTACTGTCCTGTTTCGATGGCGCTGCTAGGGCGTAGAACCTGGTGGCACTATCTGTACGTTTGTAATTTGCCTGAGGGGCCCTGTCTTTCTCCTTCTCGCCCCATGTGGCGTCTAAGCTGTGCTGATTACATCTGCCAACACTTCATCGTAAGTGGCGTTTTAAACTTCCTGTTCAGCTGACAAAGGTATTTTTCTTTTAGGAGTCCTTCTTTGAAAGCTATCAGCCCAACCGTTTTGCTGAAGTCCCTACACTTCGACGTTGCGGCTTGTCATTTCATTACAAAAGAGCGCAGTGAATTTCCTTGGTTTTGCTTGACTTTGAAGAAGGGCTCAGCGTTGTGTTCCCTTGTCGCGTTTAAGATGAACCTGATGAAAAATACGTGTGCCATGTCATTAAAAGAATCGACTGAGTTGGGGGTTGCTCGAAAAACTAGCTCATCACCTCTTCTTCTAGAGTTTCACTGGATAACTGACACATGGTGGCATCATCATACTCCCTTCCTCCTGTGACCTTCCTGAAACCATCCATATGGGCATAGGGACAACTTTTTCCTCTGTAAACTGGCATTTTAAGATTCTTGAAATTTGCTGGTCGATTTGAATAACGAATCATGTGAGTGAACTGGCCTGCCCTCGTCGTGAAAAGAGCGGTTGCTTTGTTTGGCAGCGCCTGCTTTGCCAACTGTCGCTCTATTTCTGCCAATCTTCATACCCACTGTGCTCTAGCTTCTGCTTCTTGTCGTTCTCTAACTTCTCCTGGAGGGCTGTCTTGTTCTCTCAACCTTACTGGATAGCGGCCTACGCCCTCTAAGCTCTTCTGGCTCCAGAGGGTACACGATATGTGTCATCCTTGGGCGCCTCCTATCACCGGCTTCTTCGCTTCTTCTTGGGTGGGAGCTTCAATCCTCTTTTTAAACCCGATTATTCTAGCCCTATTTCTCTAAACCATAACCCGAGCTTATACTTTCTTCTTTTCCTTATTTTTCTACAAACCCCGACGTGTTTCCTCTCTTTTTCGGCCACCGTGACGCCGCTGGCGTGTGTGAAGCAAGGAAGAGGACCCGAGGCAAGGAACAACAACTTGGCCCAGGAGCGGCAAGGCAGACCCGAGGCTTGTTCTTGGTGGAGAGGAAGAAGAGATGGTGATGAAGCTCTTATGATTTGAGGTGAGAAGGATTCTTAATGTGAGTTACTAGTTTGATATTTGGAGTTTGACGAAAATTGGATAAATGTTGAATATGTGACTGAATAGACCATTGTGTATTTTGTATGTTGATGACTCGGTAATTGGAAGTTACAGGGAGGTTATGGCAAAATTCCGGCAAGTCACTGAAACCAACAAAGGTTCCGGTCAAACAAGTATCAGGCAGAGAGCCAAAGAGGTATAAATCGACTCCTTGAATAACATCAGAATCATGGTGTTTCAATTAAATCATAAATTGAGTCGATACGGAAAACCTGCCCTATTTGGAAAGTTTCCATTAAGGAAAAGTTTTCATTTCTGGAAAGTACTTTGTAAAAAATTGGAGTTTGACAAAAAATTGGTTAAACGTTAAATGGTTATCGGAAAATGATAACTGAAATTTCGGAAGTGACAAGTTGACACTTTTAAATAAATTGGATGACTTGAAATAACAATATCGACTTATAGTGAATAAATTGGTTTTAGACACGTTGGGTGTCCATGGTAATTCAACGAATTACGGTATAAAAGCCTAACAATGAATAACTTGGCTAAATGAGTGCGTAAGTGTCAAGTTAGGTCTATAATACTTAAGAAGAGTCGATACTCGGAAAAAGATGTTTAAAAAGGTTAAAGAGTCATAAAAATGGTTGGTCAACTTGGTCAATGTAGTCATTCCTAGTCAAACTAGGAATGCAATGGTCAACTGGATTGTTATTGTTACTTTGTTGCTAAGCTACTTTATTTTACAGTGATTCATCATACGAGTTAGCTTATGCGGAGACCTCAGATTACCGAGGCGGTACTTGGAAGCTTGGAGTTTACGTAAGGAACGACAATTCCAGGTAAGGAGAGCTAAACCCCCTTTGTTAGTGGTTTTACCTATTAAATGAAAGTGCATTTTTTTGTATGCTCATGGTTGATGCCTCGGGAAAGTTTTCAATATATTGAGATACATGATTTATGATTGGGCCAAGAAAACCCGAGGCTATACGAGAATGATTTTAGTTATATGATGTTGTGATATGTTGAGCACCGTTGTCCGGATTTATGGTGCGTGACATGAGAGTGATTGGACCTAGTATCTAGGAATCCCACGATGTCGATAACCGTGAACCTTCGGAGGGGCAATGCCCTGTTTATATTTTTTTCCGCTTACGCTCGTCTCATACCGAGTTAAGTGAGCTGGAAGTGTGGCATGCTACTATGAGTGATTTGTTGGGCATTAGCTGTAAATAGACACTCTCGCTACTAGCTGTAAATAGGCACATAGGTAATTGGTCTCGATTTGTTGAATAAGAAAACCCGGGATAAGTCATAGAGATTTGAGAAGCCCTGCAGGCTGTATTTGTACGTTGAGCGCTCTGACCCATGTTTTAGCATACTGCATAGTTTTCCTCTAAAGATATAAAATGATGGTTTTTGTGTGACAAAATTTTCTAAATGGTTTTATTCAAAGCTCAAATCTATATGTATATCTATATATGGTTTTATGGATTTCAAACCTAGTCTATATGTGAGAACACGAGGACGACGCTCACCCGTACAATTGGTTGTTTGCATGTACTATGTACTGTGACGAGAAAGATAGATGGAGCTATGTGTGTGAAGTCTCATTTCCTACCTAGTGCTTCACCCAAGCCGTCCACACTTGTCATACTCTATCCTTCGAGTTGTTTTCTAGAGTATTTAACATAAAATTATAAAGGTGTTTTCCTGGATTATTAATCTTGTTATATGTTTTTATTGTTGTCTCACTACCAGAACAACCACTTTAGCCGACGAAATTTTTTCTTCGGCTAAAGTTTTAGCCGACGACACGTCGTCGGCTAAGAAGTCGTCGGGCAAAATCCGTCGACCAACACTATAGCCAACGAAATTACTGTTCATCATCGGCTAAAGTCATTTATTTAGCCGACGAATAAATTTTTCGTCGCTTAATTTCTGGACTTTAGCCGACGAAATTTATTAAAATTCGTCGGCTATAGCTATTATTTTTATTTATTTATTTATTTAACTTTAGCCGACGAATTTTAGGGTATTTCGTCGGCTATAGTTATTATTATTTTTTTTTAATTTTAGCCGACGAATTTTATTAAATTTCGTCGGCTATAGCTATTATTTTTATTTATTTATTTAACTTTAGCCGACGAATTTTATTAAAATTCGTCGGCTAAAGTTATTATTTTTTTATGTAATTATTATTTTTTAAAAACTTAAGCCGACGAATTTTAGGGTATTTCGTCGGCTATAGTTTTTTTCTTTTTTTTTTAATTTTTTCATATTTTTTTCTTTTTTAATTTATTGTATTTTTGATTAAAATTTTTACTTCTTTTTCGTTTTGACACCGAAAAAGGAGTAAGGAGGAGGAGAAGAGAAGGAGGAGGAGAAAGTTAGGAGAGGGAGAGGAGGAGGAGAGGAGAGGAAGGAGGAGGAGGAGAATTTAGAGGAGGAGAAGAATTTAGAGAAGTAGGAGGAGGAGGAGAGATTTGAAGGAGGAGGAGGGATTTGAAGGAGGAGAAGGTTAGGAGAGGGAGGAGGAGGAATGAAGATGAAGAGGAGGAGGAGGAGGAGGCGAAGGTTAGGAGAGGGAGGATGAAGAGGAGGAGGAGGGAAGATGAAGAGGAGGAGGAGGAGGAGGAGGAGAAGGTTAGGAGAGGGAGGATGAAGAGGAGGAGGAGGAGGAGGAGGAGAAAAATGAAAGATACAGAAAATTTTGAACTTTAGCCGACGAAATTTCGTCGGTTAAAGTTCAAATTTTAGTCGAAAAATTTTAAAATTTTAAAAATCCCCGCCAAAAAATTTGAATTTTTAATTAACTTTAGCCGATGAAATTAGGGTAATTCGTCGGCTATAGTTATTTATTTATTTTATTTATTAATTTAACCTTAGCCGACGAAATACCCTAATTTCGTCGGCTATAGTTATTTTTTTTATTTATTAATTTAACCTTAGCCGACGAAATACCCTAATTTCGTCGACTATAGTTATTTATTTATTTTATTTATTTAACTTTAGCCGATGAATTACCCTAATTTCGTCGGCTAAAACCCTAAACCCTATACGTAGAAGCTTCAAACGAAAAAAAGTCGTGAAATAAGATATGACCGGAATGGTGAAATACGTCTATAGTTGAAAAATCACGTAATTCCGGTAAAGTCTCGGTGCCGATAATTGCGGTTAACTCAATTTTCCATTCTTTCTCCCTAGAGGTAGCCCTATCTCCGGTAGTTATTTTTCATAAAATTTTTATACCACTGGTTGCGTCTCATCGATTTGAAACTATTTTCAGTTGAAGGTCCGGGCAAAGTACGTAATTTAGACGGTCAAATGACCCTTTCCGTGCATTAAGGGGTTTGACTTACGTGATTGACCGTAAGGATCGAGCTCTTAACGTTGTCAGATTAAGTTAAATTTTTTCCTATATACATATTTCAACATAATGATCATATCTGACGATCGGAATTTTTTTTCTCAACTTTGATCATCGGAATCACAACATGCGTACTAATGTTGTATAACTTGTTTACTAAGCTTTAAGTAAATGTTTCGTTTCTAAAACAAACTGTACGTAGAAACTTCAAACGTAAAAAAGTCATGAAATATGATATGACCGGAATTGTGAAATACGCCTACGGTTGAAAAATCACGTAATTCCGGTAAAGTCTCGGTGCCGATAGTTGCAGTCAATACAATATAGAGGTTTGACTTACGAGATTGACCGTCTAGATGAAGTCCTTAAATTTATCAGATAAAGTTGAATTTTTTACCAGAGATATATTTCAACATATTGATGATATCTGACGGTCGTATTTTTGTTTGTGAATTTTGATGACCGGAATCACAACATGCCTACTATTTACCATTATTTATCTATATGGGAAGGCCTGTCATGGAGGGGTAAATGTCTCAAAATTTTTAGATGGACAGTTGCGTCTCATTATGGTGAGTGTGTTGTGTTGAAGGTTCGGCCAAAATACCTCATATAGGTGTAGATATGGACATTTTCGTGTGTTAAGCGTTTAAAAAACTTCATTTTGAAGCCTTAAACGAACTCGTAGGGCCGTTCTGCTTCCAGATTGGTATCACAATAGTCAATCGGACACCGAAATATCCGTAGTGCAATTTTATAACTAAAAGTTACTTTAGCCGACGAAATACCCTAATTTCGTCGGCTAAACGTTTCAAATTTCGTCGGCTAAAGTTCATATACTATAGCCGACGAAAAAACACTTTAGCCGACGAAAATTTTTTTGTCGGCTAAAATTTAACTATAGCCGACGAAAAAATTAGTTTAGCCGACGAAATTTTTTTCGTCGGCTAAAATTTCACTTTAGCCGACGAAAAAAAATTTTGTCGGCCTGTTTTTAGATATTTCGTCGACTATAGTCTTTTTTCTGGTAGTGGATCTCTATAGTTTTTAATTGGCCCCTTTAGTTTGTCTATCTTCCGTGAAATTGGAAAACTCTGATAAATATTTTGTGAAATTCTTGTGATGTTACTCAAGTTTAAAAAATTTACTTTACCTAATAAATCGCCTACGACTTTAGGTTAATAAATTATTGGCACGTCCTTCGGACGTGTTGACTTCTTATTGGCTTAATATCGTGGCCACTGTAGCTCCACCTCCCGGGATGCGACAAGTTAGTTAGATAAGGATTTGAATCAGATAAGCTAGGGAAGCTAGTAGTGGCAAGTCTATAATAGTAGGCCTAATGATTACATTCTTAGTATAAATAGATCAGGACAATCACCTGAAGTAAAAACCAGTAGTTTAAAGAAGGAACGTAAGAGATAAGTGAGAGCAAGATAGAATAGAGGTCTGAAGCAAGGTTAAGGTTTCATCTCTGGTATACAGGGTTGAGGTAGGGGAAGCTTGGGGAATCTCAAATTTGGATTTATATACTTGTTGTATTGCTTCTGAGTGATATATATATATATATATATATATATATATGTTTTGCTTCCATATGCTTGTTATTATATGCAGCTGGTTATCATATGTATCCAGTTCATTATGATAATGCTTCAACTGATCTCATGCTAAATAAATAATTAGGACATTGAGTGGTTGAGACTATCACTTGAAAGAGACCAGTTATGTCAGCCTTTATATACATGTAAGGAGAGAAACCCTTTCAATTTCAAATTGATAAAATAATCTTTATTGTGGCAAGATGACACTGATGACCAAGGATAGATCAAGAATACCAATTTGGAACAGAAACTATATGAGAATACTTTTATTTATTGAAATGTTAGGAGATTTGCTCCACTGAGTTTATATGACTCACCCCTTTATAAATTTGTGCAGTGGTTACACTTGAGGAGTAAAACTTAATGCCTAGAAGGGCTTTGAAGTCTAGAAGGAGAACCTTTAGCTTACTGTTTGTAATTTCAGTTTCTTAATAAAGTTTAGTCAGGCTTTCCTTTCTGTTGTAAAAACAATATTTTAGAATAAAGTACTTATTCATTAAAGTTATCCTTTGATCTTAAATTTCTTTTATAGATTTGATTTGTCCAAGGTTCTTTTATCTTTGACATACCAAAGTTATTCATGTCCTTACCCGAAAATTAACAATTTATTTTCCAAATTTCCAGGTTAGGGTGTGACAAAAACAGAGGATGAGATAAAAAATCTGGGTTTTTAGAAGAGAAGAGAAGTGAGAGATAGAGTTTGACAAAGTCGATGATGTTGAAAAATCTGGGTTTGTGGTTATCCACTTATCTCTTCTTTAACAATTTTTTTCTCTTTTAATCCTTGTTTTTTTTTATACATTATGGAGCATCATTTCTATAACTCAGGTCAAGAAATCTCAAATTCAGACTATAGTATAAGTAGGGCTGGCATCGGGACGGTACCGGACTTTTTTTGCCGAAACCAATTACCGTACCAACAAGTGTTGGTACAGAAAATCATCTACCACTACCGACCGGCAAAGTTGGTATACCGAGAGTTCGGTATTACCGAATTTTCGGTCGGTACGGTACGGTTGGGCCGGCTACCGACTAGAAAAGGGGCCATCTTTTTAGCAACTTTTTGAAAAAATTAAAACACGGCCCATATCATCTAAGCCTTCAGACTTCCTGCTTTGAATATTGAACTGATGTAGTATATACCATGACTACCAAACTATCAAATGATCAACAAAAACCAAACAAAGATCCAAAAGTTACAAAATCATGAACCAAAAATCCAAACAGATATCCAAAAGTTAAAAAATTATGAATTGATGCACCATTTCCAGTTTTCCATTGCTCCTACATATTGGTTTGGCCAGAACTTCCAGTAATCTCTATTGGACCTGCTGCCTCCCCTCCTTGACGTAAACCATATTCTGCAAAAGCAAAAAAAATCACAAAGTTAAAGAACACAAGAAAAAAGGTCCCATTTGTCATACAAATTCAGTTGATTCAGTCAATTCACAATGTTTGTAGTTAATTAGTAATACCATTACCTTTCTCAATCTCCTCTAATTCATAGTAAAAGTCGAGGTCATCTTCAGTTGGATCCTTGTATAGGTTTGGTGGATCAGCTCTTAGCCAATCACTAGTGCACACTAGGGCCTCCACCATTCTTGGTGTCAATGATGCTCTAAAAGGATCGACAACTCGTTCACCCAAACTAAAAGCATTTTCAGATGCCACTGTTGAGCAAGGAATAGCAAATATATCCTTGGCCAGCTTTGATAGCACTGGATAGGTTGCCTCATTGCCTTTCCACCACTTGGCAATTTCAAAACCCTTGGACAAGAGACTGACATATCTATCAGATAAGTACTGATCAACTTCATTTTTTATGCATAAAGTTTGCTCAGCCACCCTCTCCCTTGCTATCTCCCTGCTAACTTCATCGAGACCATCCATTTCATCAATTTCCATTTCAGCCATACCACTTTCAGAAGCTTGCTCAGTCAAATCAGTAATGTCTTCACCTTTATATTCTTCATACATCTTCATCAAGACCTTCTTCAAGTCAGCTTCTATAGATTCAATTACTTGAGCACTTGCTTTCACTTTTTTCATTGCCACTTTAGCCCACTGCAACTTGTATCTTGGGTCCAAAACATTAGCTATCATGACCACCTTATTCACTACCTCAAAGCTGCCCCAATACTTGTCAAACTTGGCCTTCATAGATTCAGCAACACTCTTCAAAACCTCATCAGTAGAGTCACAAGCCTTGTCAATCTCAGTCTGCAATGTAATATCTCCACAAATAATATGTTTGCAGTCACTGTTTTCCATGCACTTAACCTCAAAGTAGCTACATAAAACTTCTCCAAAAACAAACAAAAGGCTTTAGCATTCCTCCAAGCTTCATAACCTGGTGGTCCAACCTTGCCCTCAAAATAGCTTCTAAATGAAACATCTTCTTCTGCCATCCTCCCAAAAACAGCTTCATACTTCAAAGCAGCTTGCAACATAAGAAATGTGTTGTTCCATCTTGTTATAACATCTAATGGAACATTTGCATTAGCCCTACATGACTCCAAAACAGCAAACTCCCTAAACTTGTCAAGTCTAGCAGATGAACTCCTAACATACTTTGCACAATTCCATATTGCTGCGATCCCATCCTCCAACTCCTTCAAACCATCCTTAACTACTAAGTTAATAATATGGCAAGCACATCTTAAATGCAAATAGGCCCCATCAAACATCAAAGTCTTGTAGCCCTTCAACCTTCTCTTCATGTATTGCACTGCCACATCATTAGCAGATGCATTGTCGACAGTTATGGTAAACACTCTAGAGATCTCCCACTGCCTCAAACATTGCTCCACAGCTCTACCAATATCCTCACCTTTGTGACTAACAATTGGACAAAAGTTTATGATTCTTTTGTGCAATTTCCAGTCAAGATCCATAAAATGAGCTGTAAGAACCATGTAATTGATGTTTTGTATCGATGTCCAAGTGTCTGTGGTGATTGAAATCCTAGTGTCTGCTGCCTTCAAGCCACTCAACAAAACAGCCCTCTCATGATGAAACTTATCTAATACACCCTTGGCAACCTGCTTTCTATTCATTACAGGCCACTCCGGTTGTAATTCCTTAACAAACTCCCTAAAACCCTCCTTCTCCACATGCCTAAAGGGTAGCTCATCCTTGATTATCATCTGAATACACTTGTCATCACACCTTTGTCTATTATACCTATGAGGTCTTCCTCCAGACACATTATCTAGGTTCAACTTGGACTGTTTTGGATCATTTTCAGCAGTTTTGGGACACATAGGGTGTGACTCACATTTCCTCACATGAGCCCACATTGAACTTGTCCCATTTCTCCTAACTGCACACAGCACTTCCTGACCACAAATGTTGCAGGTACACAACTCCGGATCTAGTTCATTTGAATTTGGGAGCTTACATCTAGTAAAGTATGACCAAAGAGGACTTTTGTTGGCTGGTTCTTTTCTTTTCTTCCCAAGGGAAGCTTGTGAGCTGGTTTGAGTGGTTTCAGGACCAGATTCAGGTTGAGGTTCAGGGGTAGGGGCAGGGTGTGGACGTTCAAGGGGAGGTCCTAATGGGGATATGTTTCTATGTAAGGATGCAGTTTCCTCTACATTTGCGGTTGATTGAATTGATGGAGATGAGCTACTAGTTTGACTACTTTCAATCTGAGACATTGCTGTTTCCGCTATTAAAATTGAAAACAATAACCAATAAAAATCCAAATCAAACAAACAAAACTACTGTCCAATCTAACATTCTAACAAACAAAACAACATAATGGTAAGCACTAAGCAAGTAAGCATATCAGCACATTTAGGATAATTCATCAACCTAACCTACTTTCCAATCACTGAATCACATATTCACTAATTCACATATATCAACAATTCTGCATAGAGAAGAAGAAGCAGACTAGGAATTGACTTAATTGAGAAACTAAGAAAGAGAATAAGAGAAAGAGAAGACTCGGACCTTGTGCAGCAACTTGCCTCCCTTCAGTCCCTTGTAGGGCTTGCCTCCCTTGAGGTTGCCTCCCTTGCCTACCTAATGCGCTCCCCGTCATCCTGATCCTCTGGCGACCCATCTTAGACAACCCAGAAAACACAAAATTGACAAAACGAATTAGTGAGAAAGGCTCAAAGGCAGAAAGAGAAGTTAGAGAGAAAGAGAATTAGAGAAATACCTGAGATAATTTCCCAGCTAAAACCAGATAAAATCAGAAACCCTAGAAAACCAAAACGCAACCAACGATGGCGTCAGCGATGGTTCTTGACCCGAAACCCGTACCGGAGCCGCCGGCCTCGGTTCCCTCTCTCAGATCCGACCCGGCCTCCTCCGACGACGACTCCGACCTCTACAGCCGTCTGAAAGGGCTTCAACGCCAGGACGAGTTCATCGACATCAAAACGGAGTACGTGAAAGACGAGCAGAAGAATCTGAAGCGGGAGATGCTCCGGTCGCAGGAGGAGGTGAAGCGGATCCAGTCGGTGCCGCTGGTGATCGGTCAGTTCCTTGAGAGAGTGGAGTGAGACAGTGAGTGGAGTCGACTTGTCGAGACTCGAGAGAGAGTGAGAGACAGAGACAGAGTCGAGAGAGAGTACTGAGACTGAGTGAATTAGGAATTCTGGAATTAGGTTTAGAGAGTGGATAGACGGCTAGGATTATTTGGGAATGGGATCAAATGGCTAAGATTATATGGATTTTAATTATTTTTAAAATATATAGAAAATATCGGTACGGTACGGTAATACCGCATTTGTACGAAAACGTATACCATTACCGTACCACACCTTATACGTGGTACGGTAATACCGTCCCGAAACTTCGGTTACCGACAATGTCGGTTACCGATTCCGGTGGTACGGCACGGTTCGCGGTTGGTACGGTAATTTCGGGACAAAATGCCAGCCCTAAGTATAAGGGTTATTTAAGCATTATCATCCCACCATTTTAAGATAATCTCTAGCATTGGTCTGTTGAATCTAGTTACATTTAAATCTTGGCTCCCTCCTTTCCTTTTAACATCCAAAAGTAAATGAAAAAAATAAAAATAAAAAGGACCTCATCTGTATACCGATATCATGTATATATGTTTTTCGTACAGATGTATATGAAATATTTTTCTTGTTGTATATGAAATGCTTCAAATTCACAGAACTTTAAGACCACGTACTAGGGCATGTACGTACGTAGCTATTGATTAAGAGCATCATATATCATTTACCATTCTATTGCGTTCCCCAGCACTGCGTCGACTTGTGAAAAATACTTAATTTACAACACAGCGCATGCATGCAGCATATATTAGGTGGTGGAGAAAGTGGTGCATGACTTAGGAAGCTGTGGGGAGCCAGATAATGCAGCGTAAACCTCATTACCATTACTGTTGAGGGAACTGGTATCATCGGAACTTCCTTGTAATCCAGTCTTAATATTCTCGACATTATTCATACTACTTGAGATGGCAGCAGCTAGGGCTGATGTGAACTTCGGATCGGAAGTAATCGCTGCAGTTATCGTCTCAACCATTGAACTGTGGCTTCGATCCAATGATGTTACCGCTGCATAGTTAGGCTGAGGGAAATTCAAACACAAGGGATGCCCTATAATCGGATGACTATTATAACCCTGTAAAGGAAGAGGAAATGACATGGGGGCACTGCTGTGGATGAGTTGCATGGGATTAGGATTAGGAATCGGGGTGCGGGTCATGTCCAGTGTGATTGTGGGAAATGAAGAAGAGGTTGAATAGGTGGGCATGGATGAACCAAAGGGCTGCTGAAGAGAAGAGAACAAGCCCCCTGTAGCTTGTGTTCCTTCCTTGCTGGTTGTTGAACCCGCGACCAACATGGCTGCTGCTTCTGAAGTGGTATTGGCCATAGATCTCGCGGCTGGAGGAAGAGGGTGGTTGTGATTACCTTCATATGTGGTTATCAGAATCGTCTTGTCCTCTGCCAATCTTTGCACCTATATATGTCAAAAAAAAGCAAATAACTTGAACAATACATACTTCTGAAAATCAACTAATTTTAGTCCTGCGACAGCTCGATGAGTTTATGTCATACCTGTTTCCGAACAGGGCATCCAGCGACCATAGTGCAGCGATAGTAAGAACGAGGACAAGGATTTCCCTTGGCCATCTTTTGACCGTACTTCCTCCACTGACATCCGTCCATAATCTGTAGCTTATGGAAAACCATATTTTAGGTGCAATTAAAATTATATATATTCTTTTGGAAATTGTGAATATATATATATATATATATATATATATATATATATATATATATATGATCATAGACTGAAATTGTTAGCTACTAATTTGTCCTTCCAAATCATTGTATATACATCCACATTCTACTATTAGCAAGCAAGTTTAAGGTTGGCATGCATGATCGACCAACCATTTCATCATTGAAAAGATTTGTCATCTCATTCGATCAAATGCAGTTCATATAACTGTCAATAAAAGAATACAAGAAATTTTTATATCTATATACAAATGACAGAGTGACATATACAATTGCATAAATGTCCGAGAATAGATGGATTAGTTCTAGAGAGATCAGTTTCTAATTTCAAGTTTATGGATCCTTGATCTCCTTAATTTCTAGAATGCAAGTCAATATAATCAAAATTAGTTATCTTTCTTGCAGCAAGAATTAATGTACGAATTTAATCATCTTGAGAAAGAATGATCCATGCTTGCTATAAAGATAAGAATGAGGCTCGGATTCTGATTATCAAAATAGAAATTTCAGATTAAAGTATTTTTTTTCAAATTTCTGCATGCTTCAGTGTATTAATAATCAATCCACATACCATGGGAGCTTCCGATCTTGCTCGTACTGAGACTCTAGCCCTTCTTAAAGGAACCTGATCATCATGATCAGTAGCAGCCGGAACTTGTTCTTGATCATCATGATCTTGATGATTACTACTTTTGGGGGATTGATCATCATGTAGGGATGATAATTTCGGTTCAAGATAGCTGTTTTCTGCACAAGTTTGCTTCATACCATAACCGTTAAGTTGTTTTGACAAAACATTATTCAAACATCTAGCTCTACACACTTCCAAACCCTAGCTAATATCTCTAATAGGGTCGATGAATAACAGGAGTCAAATAAGCCAAATTTATATATATAAATATGTATATATATATATATATACCAGCTGCTTTTGTAGTCTGATCATGCGCAGCTGAGCCTGCAACTCATTGTAGTGTTTGGTCATTTGGTTCAACATGGACTTGAGCTTTTGATTCTCTTCGTGTTCTCGCTGTAACTCAACTTGAAGCTGAAGAGTAGTCAGCTGACCAGGAAAGAAAGTACAACCAATTAGTTTAATTCAGAAATGAACAATAACAAGAATAGAAATATTAATGGAAATGGAAATGAATCAAGCCAACAAAATTAATGTTAACGAAGAGAGACATCAAATTAATCCGAGTAGCCGGCCGGAAATGCGTACCTTTACATGATGACCAGGCGCCGGTGGATCGGGAAGTCTATTGACAAAGAAATCAATTTCTTTGCTCTCTTTGAGTAATGTTTCTTCTTTGGTAGGGGTTTCAACTAAACGATGATCGGAACTACTACCGGTAGCGAGTTTCAAGTCACAGCCTTGTTCATCCATATGACGTATAATTCGAATGACTCGAAAGGATTGATGATCGATCGATCAGTGCGTACGTAACTGATGAGTAGTGGAAGATGGAGTGGTTACAAATTCATTCAAGCTAGCTTGTAAATTAAACAAGAATAGAGTATATAACTAGGTATGAGGATGGGATAATAAGTTAGTCTTGGTCTTCTATCTGCCAAATTGAAGAAGAAAGTTGCAAATAGAAACGGGTACCTATCTATTACCTACCATGATCGTATAAGACAAGAGACTCCGACTGCCGAGTCTTTATTAAGTTTGAATTTGATGATCAGAATTGAGATCTGATGTAGGGCTGGGGGTGGTCTATTATTAGTGTGCGCATTAGTCAAAGGCATCAAAGATTAAATTAGTTAATAAATCAAAGCAAGGCCAAGAGCCGTATATATGGACCGTAGACTAACACACACAAAAAATATAGGGCTAATCACTATTCACTATAAAAATAGATAAAAAATACAAAATACTTACTAGGTGTAAAAAAGTTTAGCAGTGACCAAACAATACGTACGAAAAAAAAACAAGTTTCACCCTAACCTTATATTTTCTCTGTTTCTTTGATCACATCCTGATCTATACTCTCTCTCCTTACCGATGGGAACTCATGACCACTTCTCACCAATGCTTCCTCGCCTCCGAGCAGAGTGGATCAGAGCTGTAAAACCAGCAAAAAGAGATGATCCTCCTCCGACGGCATGCCTCCATGCCACCATACCCTCGCCAGACCAGAGATCCTTGAGACCAGATGTGGTTCTAGTCCCTTCATGGAGGTTCAATATAAGTTGGCCTGTCGTCTTCGACGCTCTTGTAGTCACCTTTGAGTCCTCCTTGTCTCTGATCGACGACGACGCTCTAAACTCTGCCGCAGGATCCTCCATTATTCTTCGCCCTTCATCACTGAATTTTGGACATTTAGTGGTCACCATTACTCCTATCTTCTCTGATAGATTCAATTCAGTAGCAAAATTGATTGAGTTTTGATCATGTAGTTGCTTTATTACTCGATCCTGGTTGAAATTGAGTTCAAAATCCAACTAGTTACGTCTTGTAGTTTTCATCGGCAGTCAAGGACTCCTGCTTCGATGAGCTCGTCGACGTCCAACAGCTTCGGCGAGAAGGTTAGGTCATACGAATTTGGGTGCCAAGAGCTTTTTTGGGTTAAATTTAGTGTTTCACAGTGGGTAATTGATTTATTACATAAGGATAATAAATTTCTCACCACGTGTACTCACACATGTGAATTTGGTTTTGGTGTGGTAATTTAGTTTGGTGGTTTTGATGAATTGGTGAAGTGAACATATGAAGGATTTAAGGTGAACTACTTTCAGTGAATTTGGGAATCATTTTTCAACTTTACTGCCTCTAGTAAAGTTACTTATAAAGTAGTGTCCTTAGTAAAGTTTTCATATACAGTCAAGTTTCTGTTTATTTTGTTCATAAGAGCCACAAAAATGAAAATAGAGATATTGTATTGTTCACCGACTTTAATAAAATTTTACTAGAGGCAGTAAACTTATAGTTTGGATATGAATATGCACCCAAGTTATGTATGTGTTTATTTTGTGAATAAACGTCGTGAAAATGAAAATAGAGATTGTATTGTTATTTATTAACCTCATTTAAAGTTTACTAGGGACAATAAACTTGACAGTTTGGCTATCAAACATATTATTGCAGATAATAACATGTTTAGTGGTGGCCAAAATTCGGCGATTGGTGACCGGAATCCGACGGCCGGTGATCGACGGTGTTAATGTGGATGTATTTACGTGTATGTTAATAGCAGGATTAGAGAGCGAACACAAGTTTTATAGTGGTTCGTCTTACTATCGGTGGGTAAGACTACATCCACTTAAGATTCTATTAAGTGTTTGGTGCCTTGGCGGCTCCTCAATGTATTACAAGTAGTAATAATAGTAGTGTTGTTGGTGTATTGAGTGAGTGGGGAGGAGCCTCCTTTTATAGGAGAAGGAGGCTTCTCCCTTTACAATATCTTCAATGTGGGACAAGAGTTCCCTTTGCTAGCCTTTGAAGGTGTTGTGGGGGAGCATGTTGGTGAGGCCGAGTAGGTGACTTACAGGTAACGGCGGAATTACACGTTCTTGGTACCGTTGCATAGCTTGTTCTTCAGGCTTCAAGATGCATGTCATGGTCGGGTCTTGTTACGTTTCGTGGGCCCACAAGTAGGGTGTCAATTATGGTTGGTGGCATAATATATATAGTATGTCAACAGGCGACAGGTGACCGGCATCCGGAGGCCGGCCGGAGTTGGTGAGGTTCCAGTAAAGTCTTTTGTCTCTTCCATTTTCTCTTTCTAAGCATGTTTTAAATGTGAGGATATAATGATATTAAAATAATATAGGTTCTTAAAAGTTTAGATCTAATGAGTACAAGTTTTCTTTTCAAAAGTTTAAATGGTCAATTTTCATAGAAAATGTTGGAATAGGAAGTAAGGTGTCAAAATTTGTAGTGTGTGTGTATATATATATATATATATATATATATATATATTGTAGACCCCTTTCTAACCGCGCCACATGCTACCCCAAATATCGTCATCGTCAATTTCAACAAATCTCCTCCGGCTACGCGGCGTGCTGGCCTCTGGCCTAGCTGGCGTTGCATTGTACGACCGGATAAGACATAAAACATAGGAGCACACCTTGATTCTTGGTTAGGCTTGAGAGGAACCTAGATTTCTTAGCTCTTAGCTAGGGCGGCGTTGACACAAGCAGGGAATTCATAGGATTTTTGACCGGATTTTGCTGCATGCATTGCCGAGGAAGGTGGAGAATTCCTTTATGGGTTGTGGCGGATTGGGGTTGTGATGGTGAGTGTGTGGCGACGAGGCTCGTTCAGAGATGGAGGTTCGGCGATGATCGGGATTCCAAGAGGGCGGCGGCGGTGCGAAGCAAGATCAAGGGTGGTGGGGCGTCAGTCGACTGGAGCTGAGATCAAGGGCTGGGCCTGTTAGGCCTTCATCAAAGTTTGGGTTTGCTTTGGGCTTAGTCTGTCTTGGGCTTGGCGGTGAACACTCTAGGTCCAAGATGGTTTATTTTTACTAATTTAAGGCTTGTTGTTGTTTTTTTGTTTTCTTTTAGTTATTTGCTTCCAGTTTTGTTTAGTTTTTGGATATGGTTTTCAGATCTCAAATAAGTCCATACTCCTTCGAGTTTGTTGGAAATATGTCATAGACTTCGATAGAGCGTTGATTTTGGATAGTTAGTTCGTTGTTACAAGAACCCAGAATTTTGTCGGTCATTGGTCAAGCATATTATTAGCATGTGTTGCAGGGAGGAGATCCTGGGCATGAAGATTTTGGAGCAGGGTACTTGTCCTAGTAATTACTACTTATATTGGTCAAGTTAACTCAATCGATTGCCCATTTCGATGCTCATTGGATTTATTGACATGTTAGTGTCTCGTTTTCAAGATGGGGATAAGTAGTTTGAAGCTAGAGATATTTGCTAGTAGTTGTAATCACTTGTTGGGTATTGTGATTCCTTTGTAATTGGAGTTTATTAAATGACAATTCATTTAATAAAAAAACATATTGTAGACTACAAGAGCACTACGTACATACAAGGGCAAATTTTACAAGCTTTTTTTTCAGAAAATTGGTTGCAGAAATAGGCAGAAAATGAGAAATTTTTTAGTGCTACAGTAGAACCACGTGGCATTGTCTAGTGGTGCTACATTTCACTCAAATTTAGACATGTGGATTTTCGACATAAAAATACATTTCACATATTTTGTCAAAGACCATTTTGAGTTTTTATTTTTAATTTTAAAACTCTAAACCCTATCACAGTACTCTAAACTCTGAACTCTAACCCTAAAACCCTACCCGAGTTTGAACTAACTAAATGCCCATCAATATCATTTCACAAAACATTAAAAATATTAGTTTATATTTTATTTGTAAAAAAATCACATGTCTAGTTTATATTTTAGTTGTAAAAAATTCACATGTCTAAAAAATCCACATGTCTAAACCCTGAACTCTAACCCTAGAACCCTAAACCTTAGTTTGAACTCACTAAATGCTCATCAATATCATTTCACAACACATTAAAAATATTAGTTTATATTTTAGTTGTAAAAAATCCACATGTATAATTTTAAGTGAAATGTAACACCACTAGATAATGTCACGTGGCTTTATTGTAGCATCTAAAAATTTCTCGACAAAAAAGGGCATAAAAAATCTAAAAAGGGTACAAATAAGGAAAAAGATTCATTCTTCTTTATAAAAGTACGGCGTTTAATAAAATTTAGCTAAAATGCCTGGAAGACGTGCTTAATTAGGATGGTGAATTAATGGATCATTAAATATGTTAAGAAGCACAATAATTTGTTTTTAAAAAGAAAAAAAGGAAATAATTTTAAATCCTAAAAAGGAATAATACAATACAGTCAATTAGTGGGTTATAAAACAAATTATTGTAATACAGTATATTCTCTTTTGGCAATCTAAACAAGAGAATGAGCTCATTATCTTTAAATCACTGTTATTTCATCAGAATTTAATTGTATTGTTCAGATTATGTAATTGATAAGTGTCAAACAGTACTGTACGTACATATATTTCAGATTCTTAGAGGTAAACTATACATAGGGTAACAAAGATGTATATTATGGTATTTCATTGCTCTAATTAATTAGAGCAAGTGTTCGGAGTCTCGGTCATTTAATTTATTGACAGACTAAATTTTGCCCAATCTAAAAAACGTTCTATATCTGTCACTGTGTACGTCTCTGGTTTTCATCCACTAGATTATAACTTAGTTACTTTTATGATATGTAGTTTTTCAGAAATGGTCTAAATGACCATTGATTAAACCAAATAATTAAAGTGAGCTGCACTTGTAATTAGATGATTGCATGCATGAATTTGTAATCCTTGTAATGAGGGCTATAAAATCATGTATTCACATGCATAATTTGGTCGTGGGGTGAATGAGAAATTATCACCCAAAGATGACTAGTTCAAATGAGAAAATGAACTTTGTCCCACATTAAAAAAGTGAGAGAGGAATAGGCTTTAAATAAAATCACACACCTTAAAGGTGTAACCATGACAAGCATCCATGCTCTCTCTCGCGCGCGCAGGGGGTGCAAATTGGGCCCGCGCGACCTACGGACACGAATGCAACTCAAATTTGTGGCCCGAGAGCCTAGGTTGTTTTTGAACTGACTGATTTTATTTTTTGACCTTTTTCATTTCTGTAAGCTGTAACAGACCTATTAAGTCTGGTTATGATTTTGTAACAGACTTATTAAGGTTGTTTATGATTGTTGTGTAATAGACAGAAAGCCATCAATTTGTAGATGATTTCCAACACTATATAAAGGCCACCAATCCTTCATTCTGCACACACCAACAGAAAACATTTCTTTTCTTCTCCAACAAAGCTTCTGGCTCCTACTCAGTTCTCTAAACATTCGGTGATAGTTTGAAAACACTTCCTAGTTCGTTGAAGCTCTTGCTCGTAGTGCAACAGCTTGAGCTTGATTGTTGTTTTATCATGGAAGACCAAGTGGAATTGAGGTCCTTGCACCAATTGGGATGCCGTAAATCATCTTAAGGACACCGGGTGATACACGGGGCTCGAAAAACTTCCATTGGTTGAATTCTTCTTCTCAAATCTTCAATTTGTCATTTTATGGTTTTGTTCATGTTCATGCAATGTGATTGATTAGAATTAATTTTCATTATTTCATTTTGTTAGTATATAAACAATATATTTACCACACTTTTCTAACAATCTTAAGACGATTAGGTTTATATTTTTTATATTTCTGAAAAATTATACTAACTTGTGTATGTAATTCTAGAAAAAAGAAAACACAAAATGAGTAACTGAAAAGGAAATGGCTCGGGTGGTGACAATGGTGGTGAGAACACCATGAAAACGGTGGTACCTCCAACTGCACTTGTTCCCACACTACCCGTCTCTCATGCTGAGAAACCAGAGAAGTTCACTGGAGTGAATTTCAAGAAGCGGCAAGCAAAGATGAAGTTTTACTTGACCACCTTGCACCTTGCAAGATTCCTTACTGAGACGGCCCCCGTGCTCACTAATGAGGAAAATGGTGACTTGCAAAAGGTTGCTGCTGCGAATGCATGGAATAGCTCTGACTATCTGTGCATGAACTACATCTTCAACGGTCTGTCTGATAATTTGTACTATGTGTACATTCATTTAGAGACCGCTAAAGGTTTGTGAGAGTCTTTGGAGAAAAAATATAAGACTAAGGATGTTGGGGCCAAGAAGTTCATTGTGGGCCGATTTCTTGATTGGAAAATGGTGAACTCTAAGGCTGTGACGAGTCAATTCTCTGAGTTTCAATTGATCATGCATAAGTTGCAAAGTGAAGGAATGGACCTCTCTAGACCCGTTCAAGTAGCATGCTGCATTGAGAAGTTGTCGCCTGCATAGAAGGACTTCAAGAACTATCTTAAGCACAAGCGAAATGAAATGAGCATGTAAGACCTGGAGGTCCGTCTTCAGATTGAGGAAGACAACTATGAAAATGAAAAAAATGAGCTGGATGAACACTGTCAAGGTCAATGTTGTTGAACATGACCAAAACTCAAGGACCAAAAGGTTCAAGGGCCAGGGGTCCAAACTTGGCCCAAGAGGAGGTGTTTCCAAGAAGCCAAGGTTTGAAGGCAAGTACATCAATTGTGACAAAGTTGGCCACAAGTCTGTGGATTGCAACAAGAAAAGGAACAAAAAGCGTGAGGCTAATCTGCTGGAAGCTGTCACCGAAGATGTTGATGACATTAATTTGTGTGCTATGGTGACTGAGATGAACATGGTGGACTCTAACCCCAATACCTGGTGGCTGGACATTGGGGCCACTAAGCATATTTTTGCTGACAAGAATATGTTCTCCATCTTTGAGCCTGCTGAGGTAGGGGAGACTCTGTATATGGGGAATTATGCTACCTCTGTAATAAAGGAAAAAAAAAAGATAATCCTGAAGCTATCCTCTAGAAATGACCTAACCCTGAACAATGTCATGTATGTTCCGGAGATCCGCAAGAACATGGTGTCTGGTGCGTTGCTAAACACCAATGGGTTTCGCATTGTCATATAGTCTGACAATGTTGTTCTGTCCAAGAGTGCCATGTTTGTTGGTAAGGGATATCTCTCTAATGGGATGTTCAAAATGAATGTAATGACTATTGTCAACAAGAATAATAGAGCTGGAGCTTCATCTTCTGCTTACATGATTGTGTCTTCTAATTTATGACATGGTAGACTAGGTCATGTTAACTATGATATCTTGAGAATGATAATTAACATGGAACACGTACCAATATTTAAAATCGACTCTAAAGATAAGGGTGAAACGTGTGTTGAAGCTAAACTCACTAGAACCTCGTTTCAAACAGTGATAAGAAACACTGAACCCCCAGATTTAATTCACACATATGTGTGTGACTTAAAATCAACAGAATCAAGAGGTGGTAACAAGTATTTTGTCATGTTCATAGATGATAGCACAAAATACTGTTATGTGTACTTAATGAAAAATAAAGGCGAGACAATAGAGAAATTTGTTCTCTATAAGAATAAGGTTGAAAATCAACTCAATAAAAAATCAAAGTATTAAGAAGTGACCGTGGAGGTGAGTATGAATCACCATTTGCTAACTTATGTGCTCAGAATGATATTATACATCAAAGAATTATGCCTTATTCACCACAATCAAATGGTGTGGCTGAAAGAAAAAATCGTACATTAAAAGAAATGATGAATGCAATGCGCTTAAGTTTCTGGGCTACCACCCAACATGTGGGGAGATGTCATTCTTACGGCTAATTACCTTTTAAATAAGGTTCCCAAAAAGAAGACAAAAAAGACTCCTTATGAATTATGGAAAGGAGTAAAACCATCCTACGGTTACTTGCGAGTATGGGGATGTTTGGCTAAGGTAGTTATCCCTCCACCTAAGGCAGTAAAAAATAGGCCAAAGACGGTTGACTGTGCATTCATTGGATATGCAGAAAATAGCAACGTGTATAGGTGCATTGTGCAAAAATCTGAAATTGAGGATATGCACAAGAACACGATCATAGAATCAAGAAATGCTTCATTTTTTGAAAATATATTTCCATGGAAATCTTAGGAAGAATTAAATTCTTCTAGAATTGAGTCAAATACTCAAGAAAATCAGGCACAAATAAATCCTGAAGAGGTAGAACCTAGACGGAGCAAAAGAACAAGGATAGAAAAATCTTTTGGTTCTGATTTTTTGACATATATCCTTGTGGATGAGCCTCAGACATATACAGAGGCAATAAGGTCCACTGATTTGCCGTTATGGAAAGAGGCGATTAAGAGTGAAATAGACTCAATTATGCAAAATCATACTTGGAAACTGGTGGATCTTCCATCGGGGTGTAAGCCCATAGGTTCCAAATGGATCTTTAAAAGAAATATAAAATCATATGGGACCATAGACAAATATAAGTCAAGACTTGTCATAAAATGATACAAGCAAAAGGAAGGTCTGGCCTATTTCGACACATATTCTCCTATGACGAGAATAACCTCTATTAGGATGGTGTTTGTCATCGCGGCTTTACGTAAGCTAGAAGTACATCAAATGGATGTAAAGACTGCTTTCTTGTATGAGGATGTAGAGGAGGAAATCTACAATGAACAACCTGAGGAAAGAAAGTGTGCAAATTGGTAAAGTCCCTGTATGGCTTGAAACAAGCTCCAAAACAATGGCATGAGAAATTTAACAATGTCATGATCACTAAAGGTTATAAAATCAACAAATGTGACAAATGTTTGTATGTGAAAGATACACAAGATGGATATGTCATCTTATGTCTATATGTAGATGATATGTTCATTGTGGGGAGCAATGAGAAGGTGATCAAATCCTAGGAACCTATTTGTATGACACTTTAGTGATGATGGAAAGTACTCTGTTAAACCTAGGTATTGGTTTGGGATGGAGCTCAAGAGGTTGGAGAAGGGATCAAGTAGTGGTAGTGGGCATGTTAATTCAAACTCCATTAATATTTTGAGTCTCATTTAGGGCCTATTAGTTCCTAATAAAGTCAAGTTTTTCTTATAGAGAGCTTGTCATGTCTTTCTACCTTGTGTTGAGCGCTTGAGTAAGCGCAAGATCTGTTCTCATAGTGGATGTACAGGATGAAGAGAAGGAGAGGAGACGGTGGTGCATAGCCTGTCACTAGTGGATTATGGCTCATAGCCAACAAAATATTTCTGTCGGCTAAGAACCATATTTCGTCTACAAAGTTCATAGCCGACAGAAGTTCTGTCGACTAAGATCTATAGGCTAAGACGCGTCGGTGTAGATCCTAGCTGACGGAAAAAAATTCTGTCGGCTAAGTTACATCATAGCCGATAGAATATCTGTCACCTAGATGATGCACATATTCGTTGGCAAATATTATTACTGACGTAATCTTTTCGTTGGCTATAAATTCGTCGACTATAGTCGTTTTTAAACGACAAAAAAATTGGTTCTTTACAGACGAAATATTTTGTAGGCTAGGATAGATGCTTCTTGGCAACGGATTTAATACACACACACACACACACATATATATATATATATATATATATATATATATATATATATATATATATACACACACAAACATTAACACTCTAATTAAACATCTATATCATAATTTTCAACATGCAACATATATAAAATATATTCAATTCACATACATAATATATATATATATATACATAATTAATAATTGAAATGCACACATTAATTGATATACATCTATATATACATATATATAATCAATAATCCACACAAAAATAATAATATACATATATACACCTACATACATCAATTAATCAACTCATAATATTAATTAATGAATCCTATATATGCATGGATAAATATATATATTTATATATATACACACACAAACACATAATAAAAATATGAATTAAACAAATCTAGCCGAAAATATAACTAAAAATGAAACGAATTCCTTCGATAATAAATAAGAAAAGTTAAACAATACGTACAATTGATTAAAATTCTAGCTATAGATTAGTACGTTATAACTTGATTGAACTTCAATTCATGGAGTTGTCGTACGGTGGTTTGGAAATTTTTTGATGGAGAAGAAATGAATCGACATGAAAGAAATGGATGAAGGGATGGAGGAACTTCAATTCATGCGTTCTGTATTTATCAGTGTTCAAATAATTGATTCAACTAAGCCGACGAAATTTTTCGACTAAGGAAACAATTCGTTGACTATGGAAATATTCGTTCTGTGCAGTGTTAGAGAATAATTCAGCTTTAACTTCTTAACCGACAGAATATTCCGTCTGCTAAGCATATATTTTTGTCGACTAGGATTATCCTAGCCGACAGATAATATTCCGTCGACTAAGATAATCCTAGCCGACGAAAATAGTCCAACAAAATTTTTCTGTCAGCTAAGTTCTTCTTAGTCGACGAAAATTTTCCGTCGGCTAAGAAGCACTTAGCCTACGAATCATTGCACTTTTCCAATGAATGTATTTCCGTCGGCTAAGATCTTCTTAGTCGACGGAACTGTTACTGTTCCTTCGGCTAAGAGTCCAAACCCACTAGTGTGTGGTATTTTCGGAAGGCCTAAAAAGTGTGGAAGTGTACGTACTGGAAAGAGGGTTATAATAATTGGCATGTTACTAGCTTTGCTGATCTATTGGGCTTGGTAGTGATTGTCACCATCCGAATTTGAGGACACCAAAAATCCTAAAACTCGAGACATGATAACTTTACCAACAATCTATAACCCACTAAAGTCGCGTTCCGAGAAACTTACTACCAAACCAATGACCGTTACAAGCAAAGCTCCAGCGTCGATAAGTAAGCTTTTAAGCCTCCACTCTACAATTCACTGACAATCCCAACCTGCAAGATCAAACCCTACACCATAGGTTAGTACACCAGGTTGTAAACAAACAAACCCGGTAAGCTTTTCAGCTAGTATGAATAAATCTAAAGACAATCACGAACTCGCACCCCAAAGATACGAGAGCTCTCGAAATAAGAAGATTTAAAGACAAAAAGGTAAAGATTTAAATGAAACATGCATTCATGGATATAAAATCAATATAACAATAAAAATTATACATTTCCTGCATAAAGATTAGTTCAGGGGAATGCACAGAAAAATCATAAGTCAAATAGGGAAATTCCGGCAAGATGAGGATAGTTCTGAAATTACCCAAAACATATAAAGCAAGCACAATTAAGCAAACCTAATTCCTAAGCTTACTTATGAGTTCGGCAACACTTAGTCATTCCTCATAACTCAACAAACTCGTACTTATAGGTTCGTCAACACTTACTCATTCCTCATAAAGTACCCACACTACTGTCACCAACTGTGACCCAAACAACAACTCGTACTCATGGGTTCGGCAACACTTAGTCATTCCTCATAAAGTGCCCACACTACTGTCACCAACTGTGACCCTAACAACAACTCGTACTTATAGGTTCAGCAAAACTTAGTCATTCCTCATAATATACCAACTACCGTCACCAACTGTGACTCTAACAAACAACACCACACACACAAGAGACTAACACAACTCTCACCACTAAGGCACAAGTCCTCGGACCAAATCACGGGACACAACACTTACTCCACTCTAAGTACCGCACAAATTCTGATATGCATTTTGAGTCATAAACATCTCACCTGACACGTATATCATGGGACAACATCGACAACTCTACCAGTCCATACTTAGCTCCATCTGATATCTCACGATTCATTGAGGCTTCAACATCAACATACGACGGCCGACACACATATTCTTCTCATTTAGATATTGTCTAACAATACTTCATTCTTGATGATGACGAAATCTCAAATCGTCATCACACCTTTTTATAGTTCATCGTCGCAAAACCACTTAAAATTATTGTATAATGAAAATCATTTTAACTTACCAATGGACCGTAGTAGATCAAGTCCATTTATTTTTAAATCAATCATTTGGTTTCCAAGAAAAGAAATTTTACAATTTTAGGACAATAAACCATAAATGTAATAATGGTTCCTCCATGAACCAGGTGAAATAATGCTCACCGCATGAATAACATCTAACCACGTCGCTCCGTAATATATTAACGATATATTATAATCATACGCATATATATATATATATAACTCATATATATATATATATATATATGCATATTCCCACGAATATTCTCACATACTATTCTATCCACAACAAACAATATAATTACGTCAAAATAATCATATATAAAAACACTATGAACTCCAGTGAGATTTACTCACCTCGAAATCTCGCTGCGTCGTCTACCGCCACACGGTAAGTCCTCAACAATTGGTCGATCAATAAAACACCTAACAATATATATAATCAACCATAATATCGTACAAAAGCAATAATGACTCGATTGCCAACCGAATGTCACACTCCAATCCTCCAAATCAATCAACCATCAATTAAACGAACTCCATCACCCTTCAACCACACCGAAACACCCAACAGATTTACCCTCGGTAGAACCGAAGGTAAATAAACTTCGACAAAGCACTACACATACAAAACGATAACCGAAACAAGCAAATTATATATCCACGCGCTCGTATCGACGAGTATATGAACCTAGGACAACTCATTGCCCCTGAGGATGTCAGACGCGCCCCACGTGCCACCACCCTCAAACTTGCAAACTTTACCTAAAACCCACCTACATGCAACAACAACCCTAGAAAGTCTATAGAAGCAACCAGAACCTCTAGAACTGCCGGACACGCCCACACGCGCAGCCACAGACGGCGGCGCGTGGGCGTCACGCGCCTCCATCAAAAACACAGAATTTCAACAAACTCCAAACATGAAAGTTGAAGATCAAAACAAGGGGAACAACTTTAATATCTGGAGTTTCGATCAATTCGGATAGGGACCTGCCTAAAACTTCCCCAAAAGGCTGCTTCCAAGCTCAGCCGCTTCTGCCGCCACGTCGAGCTTCAACACCACCGAAGCTCAGCCAGAACACCTAGGCCTTCTTTTCTGGACTGGTTTCAAGCCTCGCCGCCGCCCCACGCCGGAGAACAAGTCGGGTTCGAAACCTGGTTTTGCCATAGTAGTGTTTGCTTCCAGATGCGTAGTTCCATGATTTGACCTAAGTCGCCACCACAGGGAGGACAGCGCCGCTGAGACGAAGCGAATACGACCGGTTTCACCTCCTGAGGTCGTCAGAGTCGGTCAGGAGGTTCCGGTCGGGTCAACCGGGTTCAGGTTGGGTCAGTTTAAAAAGTTTAATGCTGAAGGAGAGCGCGCATGAGAGGAAAGAGAAAACAGAAAGAAAATGACCGGTTTCCAAAAATGGAAACACATTCTCTCCTATTTATATTAAAACTCACAAACTTCCTCTGATCGTAACTTCTTCATACGATATCCGACTTACACTTTCCATATGTCCACGAACTCGTATCGTCGAGCACTACAACTTTCACAAAGGAAGTTTTCCGAGAAACTCAACATAGCAAAACGTCAACCTTTGACCCTTAAATAAAAAGTTTTCGAGCGTCCCTTGACTCTGAACATTTCAACACTCTTCTCGAAAGTATGAATACGCACCAATTCCACTAATTAATTTCCAAACGATATTAGAATTTCAAATTTTTAGGTTATTACAGCTATGGAGAAGGATATCAAAAATATTGAATTGTTTGCTCTTATTTGTTGGTGGTTATGGAAGGACATAAATGGGTTTATCATGGAAAAAAGGGCTCGAGCCTAGGCAGATTGTGGAGAAATATTTGGAGTGGCGACATGAATTTTCTAGGGTGATGTTGAGAAGAAAGAACCTACTGGTGGGAGGGGTAAATGGTGTTGAAATGCAGCAGAATTATGAAGAAATGGGGAGCAGTAGTGCGCATGCACAAATTGCCAAATTGTACTTTGATGGTGCTTGTGAAAGTAGTACAAATAATGTTGGCATTGGCGTTATGGTGTTAAGTGGTATTGGAGAGCTGATGGGAGCCATTGCACTGGCTATGGAAGAAGTTCTCAAACCTTTTTCTGAAATGCTTTCAAGCTGATTCAATATATGCCTCTATGGCTCTATAAAGATATTGTAGCTCATAGTAGAAGCTAGTTTTGGGTTTCTTAGAGAAGCCAATTATTGTAATTCTTATTGATGTCTAGCAATTTTCAATAAAATATTTTCAATAAAAAATCTACAAAGTCAATGGTATATTGTAGGTTTTCGATAATTACAACATCTCTGTGCTCTTGATTTTCCATTCTTGCTACTACTTGTCCCATATATACAGTTTTCGTAAGTACATCTAAATGTCTAGGATCAATCGCATTCTGAATCGACCCTCAGCGGTCATGATCAACGATCAAATGAGCAACGTCGTCCAAGTAAAACAATGCGGCGGGGACTGGATTTAACTACCACGGGTCAACAGCTATCCCACTTCCAAAGAAACCACCTGCATCTTCTAGTCTAGCTAGATATTTTATCACAAATCTATCTGTTATTAATAAAGTCAGAAGAGAAGTTTGACTTTAATTGACGATTAAATTTTTTATAATATTCTTGATTGATTAAAACTTAAAAATATATAAATAATGAATTATTAATTGTAAATGTTGAAAATAAGAGAAAAAAAATTGGGAAAAAAAAGAAAAAAAACTTGATAGTGGAAGAAAAAAGTGGGGAGGAAAATTCACACACGCACGTAGTGCGGGCAAGATGGTAGTATTAATAAAGTCAGAAGAGATTTGGAAAACAGCGAAAATGGTTAAATTTTAAACTTCTGATTATGCCCTTGATTCATTAAAGTTCAAATCTAATAATTTAATAAAGTATGGATAAAATAGACAATTCATGTTTTTAGGAGTGAGATTCTCTTTCTTATAAAAGAGAAAAAAGTGTAGATGAAATATGAATAAGTAAATTCACAAAAACATCAATACGAGTTAACACGTACATAGTGTGGATCAAAATACTATTAAGTTAAGAACACACCAAGGGTTTTGGGGCAGTTGGTCAGTTTTTTTGTTGCATCATGTTGATGGGATTTATACGTAGGCACATTCATGATGTGGCCGATTTATGTTCTCATAAAAAAAGCAGCGGAGACCTCATTCTCTCTCTAGGCGGCGGTAGTACAAAGACTAAGAGACGGCTTTGTCCGGCAATGACCCTAGCATCTTGGATGGCCTTTTGCCCTCACTGATGTTGTGTGGTTGTTGCCGAACGGGGATTCTTGTAATAGGTTCAAGATAGCTGTGGTGTGCGGCTTATTCATGATCCTTGAGGGATGGAAACCGAGGTTCACTGGTTTTGCTCCTACCAAGTGGATCATTATCGCGTTTGCTCAGTTTGTGGTGGTTGGATATGTAGCGATCGATGACGTGCTATGTAGAGGTTTCGACGACGACGGATTTGAGTATCCTCAACTATGGGTTTGCAAGGTTTCGGTAATGGGTTGCGTAGATCCATGATGGTGCATCCAGCAAGGCTCGGTGGTGGCGTTGGTCCGGTAAGGATTTTGCCGGCGCAGAGCCTGTGGTGCTCGGTCGGGTTTGGCGGTGAGTGTGTGATCGAAAATGGGGTGGTCCTTCCTAATGGGCTTGAATGGGCTTCTGGTGTAGTTACCTGATGAATTTGGGCTAGGTTTTGGTTGAGCTTTGAGTCTCGTTATGGGCAGACCCGATTGGGTCTAGCTATTTAGGATTTTTTACTCTTTTTTGTTTTTTAATCTGTCAGCGTGAAAACTAGGGTAACCAGGTTTTGGGCTGAGTAGAGTTGGGTCTGTTTTTTATGGGTTAGTGGTCCCTCCTCTTTGAGAGAAGGGTTTGGTTGGTTAGTGTTCTCTCCTATTTGAGAGAGGGCTTTTACGAGTTGATGTTGTTGGTAGTGTCGTGGGGTGAGCCATGGTTATGGTGTCGTTTCCAGAGACTATATTAATGTCGGTTTGTTTTTGTTGTCAATGTAATGGAGAAGTTACATGTGCATATATGCTGATAACTTTAGCATATAGTGTTTGAAAGGGTTTTTTCTTCTTGAAGTTGACTGTAAGGATGTATCGGTACTTCTAGATTAGATTAGGTTACGGTTGAACTCATTTCGGTTCTTGTCCACTGTAATCGTTGAGTTTTCAGGTAGGTAGAGTAGAGTGAGAAATTTATTTTCACCACCGTTGTCTCTCATGGTTGTAATCTGTATTCCCGTTAATGAAACTCTCAATTGATTGCTCTAAAAAAAGATGTGGCATATATATATATATATATATATATATATATATATATTGCTCTAAAAAAAGATGTGGTATATATATATATATATATATATGTAACGTGACACCATGTTGAGTTAATCGATCGAATTATGTATTGAAAATTTTATAACACCCGACTGTTCGTGGAACTGTTTCGTTTTTAAATTTTGAATATACCCTCACAAAATGTTTGCAATTGTCCTATGAATTTTGAAGCCTTATGACTGCTCTATTGTACCCTCACAAAAACAAGCGGTTCTTTTCAAGTTTTAGATAATGATATGGTCCATTTTAAATCTTGGTATTAGATCACCTGAGCAATTTGTTTGTACTAAAACTTATGCAATTTGATCCAACTTCGAGGATTATCTACCAAAAAAATCAAACCAACGCACGGTTATGTCAAGGACATCCTGAAGACCTCATTTGAAAGCCTAGTGTCTATAGAGTAAACCCTCCAAAACAGGTGAAATTTTAGCATTTGAAAGAAACACTATCATGTGCAAGATAGACCGCTAGGTAAAGGACTGGTTTCTCTAAAACTGTTCAGTTGCTTACCCTTAAGTGTTGTAATGACTAGTTGAAATGCTCCTATTGGGGAGGAGAGATCTCATATTAGAAAAATAACAAATAAAATATAACATATATGTGAGTTGATCATTTGTACCGAAGTCTTTTGTAGATAAAATCCAACACCTTAAAGGTGATTAAGTTGAGACAACATCAGTAGAAGAATGATCCACAAATCACGCTTGTTGCTCACGCTTTGACAGCCCTCACGATGCTGTGTGGTTGTTTTTTTTTCTCAATATTTAGGCCACGTTACAATTTGTTAGCCAAACATTAGAAAGAGAGCAGAAAGTCACAGTAGCCAATTAAAATTCGAAAATCATATTGCATTATTTTGGTAATCTAACGGCGTCATTGTTCAAAAAAATTGTTTGCTCCATTTTCTTCTGCGCAAAAGGTGTTGGTGTTACTACACATATATATCTAGAAACTAAACGGTTAAGATAAGAAAATATGATCTAAAGATTGACCAATTCAAAAAATCTTTATCAAAGCTTAAGTAAGGACGTCCTTAGCTGAGAATCTATATATATACACAAACGGTGTTAAGCTATTAGACATTGGAGTGCAGCCAAAAAACTGCTTGCATTTTCTTCTGCACAAAAGGTGTTGGTGCTACTACATATAAGACGATTAGAGTCTGCCCAAAAAAGTTGCTTGGTCTCACTTGCATCAAACAATCTCAGAAATACTAATAGCTGAGAAACTGGAAAGAACATTAAAAGGATATAAAATTACCTAATGAATGGTATACTAAAATAAATTGCTGAGAAGAGTTACATCTTAAATGCCCGATCTAAAATAAATCTCAGATACACTTTCTCAAATGCAGAACCAATAACTTCAAGATCAGCATCTTTTATCCTAAAAAAGAAAAAGAAAAAAGATCATACAATATTTACTACATAGATGGTTAGAGTGCTTAAAATTAACAGTTTTCACTAACTGGTGCAGAGATTACTAAAAAACCTTAATTTTCCAGACCCAAATGCATATATATCATTTGTCTTAATAGCATTTGCAAGAGGGAACGTCTGTGTTCGATTCACATAAACCTTTTATTGTACATGTGCTCGATCGTTACGTTATAAACAAAAAACCCAATATCATAATCAAATTCAAGAAACTATCATACCTATCCATAGGGACCTCACACTAAAATTCTCTTGTTCTTGTTATTACCAGGGTGGACCTCAATCATGGAGCATCAGTCTGTGATGTTGGTACAGGGATTGCGATGCTATACAAATCGGCAAAAATGGAATTCATGTATTAGTATACCGGAGTCAAATTTAGATGAACAGTGAGAGAGAGAAAAAAGTAGTACTCTATATTCAGTACTGTCGATCCTGTTTGTAACTGAAGTTCGGGAATATAACATGCAAACCCAATAGAAGCATAACTTAGTTTTACCGAGACTTAACTCATTCAAAATTGATAGATGACCATGTGAATTCAATAAACATTCAGAAAAATGCAAATGAGAGACAAAACTAATCCAGAAATTGTGCTTAGATTCTGTACCCTAAAACCAAGTATTTACCTGTTGATGAGTACTTAAAGCTGTAGTCATTGATTCAGGAGCAGAAAAATTCAACAACTCTTATGCTTTTGTGACTGCAGCCTCAGATACAACCATTGTTCAGCTGTTTCTTATCCAAGTCTTCCTTCAATCCTAAAACCTCCACCTGCAAATTCATGATCAAACTCTCACTCACATCAATATTTTCCTACAATTCCTTCATTTTGCAAGCACATAAATTCATGCAAAACATTGAGAAACTAAAATTTCTTCATCTCACAAAAAACTGAAAAACAGGAAAAAGAAAGAAAACTAAAATGTTAACATAGTAATGTTGATCTTTGGTTTCTATTAAAAAATATACATATTAACAACAACGTAATTTGGTTACCGGAGTCATGAAGCGCAGCGTTCCGGAAACTGTCACCTTTTTGTTTTGTTTTCTGTTGTTAGTACTATGTGCTGGTATTTCCATGAACTCCTACAGAGAATTTACTATCTTTTTGAGGAAGTACCGAATTTGTTTCCCTTTTTTCCGGCCAGAAAACATATTGAGGAATACAGTAGCCTTTACGCTTGATATTGATTCAGATGTGTCGTGTGGACTTGAACCAAATAAAACAGAGTTACAATGTCAGTAGGCAGCTTGGGGAAAGTTAAGAAGTTATAGATAGGAATATAGATTGAAACTTATGTTTTGAATTATATTGCAGATTTTGGGCATTGAAGCTAGAGTAGTGGTGAAGTATACTTTGACAGAAATAAGCGAGCACATGTCTGCTATTTAAGATTGACCTTTACTCTTAAACACTTATTTGAAATATTATTTAAAAAATAATAATAATAATAAACCCTGGAAGATGAAGCAAAGCAAACAAAAAGAATCATTCTGGCATTTCAAATCATGGAACAAAAAAATGAGCAAGAAATAAACAGTAAGTTCAATAGTTTGCTTGATGTATTGATGCTATGTAACCACATTTTACACACGTAATAGTGAACATAAGACAAATGCCAGCAAAACAAACATAGAAGCAGACACCGACTTCTAGATTAAGAGATAAAGAAGGAAAATAGAGCTAGATTTATAAACATCATCACGTATGTTGGTTCTTAGCAGACATTGCCACAAATTAGGAATGAGAATCAAAATTTGGAACAATAAAATCAGACAGTTGCACATATCATATCACAGATTACTGGTATGCTTTTCCCATTATCACAGAATCGTATAGCATTTTCGCAAACCAATTAGAATCATAATGAAACAGAATGACACAAACCGTCACACCCAATAGCTAAAGCATGTCATTTACATTCAATTCGATCATGCTTTAGCATATCACAAATTCAATTCAATCATGCTAAAGTAAAGCCCAGAACTCAACACAATGCCATCAAAATAACAACTTCAACGGTAATAATCAAACAAACCTAAACAATCAATGACCCCAAATCCAATCACATTAAACATAAAATCAGGAATTGTGAATTCAAAAAAATGAAAACCCACAAAACACAAATCTTTAAACCAAAAACGTCACTCAACACTGCTATCGGAGAGTCCGGGAAGGAAACGCAGCGGCGACAGCCTCGTTTTATATCGAATGTGGCAGAAGTTGTAATTGGATAACTAAGAGAGGGGTAAAATGGTCAAAGCACGTAACTTGTACAATTGTCACTCACGGCGTTTGGGTTTTAGTAGTTTAAATTAAATATGAGAACACACCAACTAAATCTCAAGCAAATACGACTTGCAGGGGTAAGAATTTCAGATGAGCTTAACCATTCTGTAATGGCTTGCTCCTTGTGGATCGAAAGTTTAAGCAACTTGCAAATCAAATTCACTACAATGTGAGGAGCAATAACAAGCCAACAAAACAAACCATAGATAGAACCCAAAGAGGAGCTGAACTCTTTGTTACACACAACAGAAATACAAACTTCTCATTGAAGCGTACAAAAGACCAAATAAAACATAACACCCTCACAAAATTTATATTTCGCTACAAACGAAATCATCACTACTAATATTCCCTCATGCTGCCACTGTCTTCATCATCTTCATCCTCTCTTAATTGGAGGTTATCCATGTCATCGAGCAACTGATCAAAGGGCACAGTAGGTGGTGCATCTTCCCCATCAGTCTCAGATGCCATCTCTGATGGCTGGTATTCTTTATTACGGTATAGATTAACATTGAAAACCAAATCAGGATTCTCTTCCAGATCTTTCAAGAACTGTTCATACTCTGAGGCCTCCTTTTCTAGTACACCTCTGCCTTTGGCATCAACTTCCATGGGAAGGGATTTGAGCTTCCATGCACGAGACTTGGAAGGCTTCTTCAGGCGCTTTTCTTCGTAACTCTTCTTTATCAAAATTACGTCTGGAATAACTAGACCCTTATACTTGTCTAGTTCCTCATCATTACTATTTGCCCCATACAAGTCATATCCAAGAGCATAATCTCCAGGGTTTAAAAGATGCCCTAAATGTGTTTTTATGTTGAAAATAGTGTCATTCTTCCCAAAATCAGACACACGGGCAACTTGTGCATCAGCTAAAGCATACCTTGTGCCACCAACATTAACTTCAGATGAAACCATCTCTACATCGAGAACTATATACTCCACCAACTCCCGGCTCGTATGTAGAGACTTAAAGGTTGACCTCCAATATTGATCAGCATCCAGAAAACAATGCCTCAAGGTCAAAGGATCAAGCAAAGCAATGCTGTTGGTCACTTTCGTGCATATCACAAGAGGACCTAGATTCCCAAAACTAGATCTAACCTTGGGAGGCAGACAGATTAGATCTTCACGGCAAATGGGGGCGATTTCAACTGAGAATGTATACTTGTAATGATAGGTATTACTTTTAGAATCCTGGGAAACAAGCTGCTTATCATTCCGACTCCTTACTGGAGACACTTTACCCACAAATTCGACAAATTTCACACCATGACTCCTGTTTGAGAAAAAGAAATCGATACCTTGGTCCATCTGTGTAATCTTTATGGCACTGGCAGCAGCACCATGCTTCAGAATCAGCTGCTCCAGATAGAAAAATGTGCGTCTGTGAGAAACATGTTGACGGAGCTGTACTGCTGCAACCCACTGGTCAGGGTTGGCCTGGACTCTTGCACAGGACTCGCACATATGTTCTTGCTGGACATACTCAACAGTATATGATTGCTCAAGTATTGCTCCATGAAGAACCTCCTTCTGAACTACCAACTTAACCTTGATCCTCTTGGAGTGAGGTTCAGTCCAAATGAACTCAGCATGAACCAACCTAACTTTATTCAAGTTCTTCAGCCTCTTCACACAGAACGTTAGCAGCTCCTTAGATTCTACTTGGGCTTTAATCCAAGTTCTTGGAGGCTGCAACCAGGTATCACATTCAGGACAGTGCACAATGGTCACATGCTTCTGCAAACCTTCAGTAATGTCAACTTCAGAGCGCAAACACTTGACGCACATATTGGCAGCATTCGGTGACATGGGAATACCACATTTGCAACACAGTACGCTGCCAACGGTTTGAGGAACCGTAAACATGCCTGTATCAATATCCATTTCTGTTGAATGAAAAACATAAACAACTCATTAGTATTTACCTTAAAGTGCCTCTGCCAAGTAAACCTGCATATATTTCTCATGATTTATTTGCCAGCGAAATATTTGATTTAATAACAAAGATTTGAAATCTCGAGCAGTCACACAACCATGGTAAAGGCAATTCATACATCAAATACTATGTTTCAGGGACATAAACATAACCCGGTTGGAACTACAACCATGAACACAGATACTTTACAATTGAAAAGAGGAGAAGTATAGCAGCCGAAACTTGGAAATAAACTCAAAAGGATATTGGAGTCAAAATTAACACAAAACAAAGAGACAAAAATGAACCCAAAAGAGATGATATCAAAAGAAACCGGCACCTACAGTAATATGCGATGAAAACTAGAAACAGGGAAACGGAAAGTGAAGATTACCTTCAAGGAGTTGCAGGGTGCGGCTGGAAAAAAGAAAATGGTTTACGGATGTAGGGTTTTTCTATTTTGTATTGTTCGGTGCGATAGGCAAGATTTGGTCATTATTGGGCTCCCAACTCTTATTCTTTAGCTAAGCCCACAATTGTTCCCATGCTTTCGGCCCAACAATGTATCATTAATTTCTCTGAAATTTGCACTTTTTTTGTTGGCAAACCACTCCCAATTCCATTTTAATTTTAAAAAGTTCATAATTGCCCCTTATAACAACTTTCAGTCTAACAGATCGTACGCCCATCTGCTTCGCATCTTTTCTTCAATTTCTATCAGTAGTGTTTTTCTTCAATTTCTATCAGTAGTGTTTTTCTTAGCCATGTCAGTGACTTTCTCACTGAATTACATAGATCTAAATCGGACAATCCACCCACAAAATCATCATAAAATCTGGAAATTCGTTTCTAGATTTGTGACAATAGCCTTGAGGACCGAAGAACCCCATGAGCTCAGGATCAGGGAGGTTACGAGGAAAGTCGTTCCAATTGTCTTGCTCTTCTTTTTTGGAAACTCTAGGTTGGTTCGTCAGCAATGGCATCGTATTGAGATTTTTTTAGAGGAAAGATCTCACATCAGAAAAGTGATAAATAAAATATAACATATACGTGGTATCATTCCTAATTGTACCGAGACTTTTTGTAGATAAAACCTAACACCTTAAAAGTGGTTAAGTTGGGACAGTATCAGTACAAGGATGATCCACGGGCCACGCTTGTCGCTCGCGCTTTGACATGGTATCAAAGCGGGTCCCTCTCTAATTGCTTCTCCCACGAGCCCGGGTGCGTTCTTTCAAAGGTCATGGCTCTGTTTGATTGAAGTTGTTTCAGAGTTTGGTTTGAAGTTCTTTCGGAGTTTGGAGTTTGGGGTTCAGAGTTTGGAGTTCTTCCGGTTAACTATGGGGCCCCGGTTAACTTTCTTAATCAGTTTCACGTGCAGATCTAAAAGTTAGGTTGCACGTGAGGGGGAGAGTTGGAGAGGAAATATCTCACATTAGAAAAGTGATGAATAAAATATAACATATATGTGGGTGAATCATTCCTAATTGTACCGAGACCTTTTGTAGATAAAACTCAACACCTTAAAGGCGGTTAAGTCAGGACAGTATCGGTACAAGGATGATCCACGGGTCACGCTTGTCGCTCGCGCTTTGACAATTTTCAGTAGTCATTGTACATGGAAATTTTATGGGTCAAGTATAATGTCATCCCCGGCCCGAGTTTACCTCCCTAAACCCAGGATAGAACGTGCGGGACCCATCCCAAGAGAGATTCCTTCGTAATCCCCCTTGAGAATAGATAACCCTTTACCCAAACTATTTTCAACAGTCCAAACGACACCGAAATTGGCCTCACGAAACCTGAGGTTGTCCCGATTACCTGATTGGATTTCATACTAATTACTTTAGAGGTCCTAGGGTCTAATAATATTTGTGACTGCACCCGTATCCCGGACAAGCTACCTACGTACCCTGTACACAGGGATCAAGCCACACGTAGCTCTTTTCTACTTTAACATCCTACTCGAATAAATCCGACTTTTCTATTTATCGGTCAAATAGTTATTAACGCTAGCATATATTTATCTCTAATCCAGAATTTAACCCCTCCGCTGAGGTAACATCAAACCAGCTTTTTATACGGATTATCCTAAGCGTACTTTATACCGATATACCATAACCAAGTATACAACATCCAAACACATACTAACACATAAATAAAAAGACATCCACGTAATTAATAAATCTACCAAGGACACCAAGGTAAAATTAGTCTTAATGGCACCCTTGTAATTAACCAAAGTTACCAAGGGCAGCATGGTCATTCTAGCCTTAATGGTAGCTTGTAATTAAGCAGAACTGCCAGGGGCATTTTAGAAATTTTGGCATCAGGGCAATCATGTAATTAACCAAAACTATCAAGGGCAGTATTATCTTTTTGGCCTCAGTGGCAGCCTGCAAATATGCAAAGCTGCCAAGGCCATTTCTGGGATTTCAATCCTAGTGGCATCCTTTTAAATAACCCGAACCACCAAGGGCAGTTATGACATTTCACACCAGCGATAAATGGTAAAATACCAGATCTACCATGGTAAAACCCAGAGATTTACCCCTTTTTTACCTTAATCCCCCGATCGGCCCACCGGCCGAATTCCAGGCCTTCTTCAGCCATCCCCCTCTCCTTTCCGATCAACAATAGTTCATACAACCTCCAACAAGGAAATAGAAAGGGAAAAAGATGGTTACCTCACAACAACGGAGTTCTGGAGCAACACCTCCACCGATCGGTCCCCACACTGCTCATCGGGGCTCCAACCCTCCGCCGCGGCTTCGCCTCAACGTCTAGAGCCTCTGCCAAGCTCGACAAAGTCCAGCTCGTCCTCCCCAGGCTCTCGGTCGAGCTACTGCCCAAGGCCAAATCTGTAACTCCGCTGGCGACGCAGCCTAGGGGGAGTCGGGGGAGCGACGACACTGAGGAAGGGAGAGAAAGTGAGAGTGTGCGGGAGGAGAGAGAGATCGGGAGGCAGAGAGAGACTGGAGTCAGAGATAGGGAGAGAGTTTCAGAGATATATATATAACCAACGGCCTAGATTTGATATCTACAAATCTACGACCTAGATCAACTAATAGATAGTTACCGTGAAAAGTAATAGATATTTTGCTATTTATTATTTACCGTATATTAACTATACATTATCTATAATAACTTCCGCATACGAACTCTGATTAATTCGTAAGACATACCCACGAGTTCGTATAAACATCATCTACAACTTCCCCGAATGAAGTTTCTCTAAATTCTTGACTTACCATAAACTCACCAATTTACTGTAAAATAATCTTTAATATTCTCGTAAATTAAATAAATCCATATTAATCTGCCCGTAGCTCCGAAAAATATTTCAAACATACAGGAAGACTCGTATTAATATATTCTACACCCTCGGGGCATATAATATATTTTTCCCAAATCTGAAAATATCTCGATATTATACTCGGATATTAATTCGAGGAAAGCTAATAGCGCGGTTACAACCCTCTGTAACCCACCTGATCCCGGTAAGAGGGTGAATTTTGGGACAGGGTGTTATAATCTACCCCCCTTATAAAAATTGTCCTCGAAATTTCCGTTGCGGGACGTAAAACTAACCGTCATTCCAAATGACATCATTCTTTACTTTACCAATAAATTTAATAATATGTCATGATCGCCTAGAGTGCCGTCAACGCACCACATCCAGCGGTGAATACTCATTCCCCCAGGTGCCTAACAGATCCATGGTACAAGCACATCTCTCTCAACTCATCCTGACGGTCGGCACGAGAAATCTCGAACTCGTAACAATAAGGATCGAAAGTACACTAACATCTGAACCCTAATGTCCTGATAGAAGTCCAGAAGCAGTCACTAAAATCTCAATGGCTGGAGGCTAATTTCACCCAGCTCAGGGTAAAATCCTGCATGAGGAAAATGGATGATGATAACATCAAATTTCTTCCCAATACAGGATGTAATCCAAGTCCATGTCATGCACATTTACTCCATGCAACACTCTTCACTCAACTGAAACTCCTGAGACATACCTGGACTCCCTTATTAATCAACCTCTACAATCTTGGAGGTACGACTCCAACGATACACTATTACTCTTGATCTCACAAATCCACACAATAAAACCAATCCATAATCTGGCTCCTTCAATTTATTTCATTAAACTTCCCATTCATGGATAATTCCCGCCAGCATCAAAGAAAAAAATCAAACTTTCGTCTACACACGGAAATCCTATAGACATATGTTACCCTGGCCAACACTCATATGGCCTACAACATGCATAATAGGGTCACTTCTCTAAATAAATAGATCAATTCCTCACACACTTACAACCCCAAATTATGAAACAAAATATGCTCAGGTTCACAATCCATACCTACGACATTAAGCAGGTAGACTAATTCTCACATCGACTTATAGCGATGATTTGCCAACTGAACATTCAGGTAACATTAGTAGACTACCTTGATAACAAATTTTAAAATTTAGAAAATCATGGACAGTCATACCCTTGCTCCATGATTCAATGGGCTTTGCTCTACCGCCGTCGCTTTCATCATTTCCTTGCGACCGACACGGCGCATACATATCTACCGTTAATCTATAACTCGGGAGCAAAATCATTTCCCTATATATATATATATATACCATCAACCCAAAATCTCATTCCTCAAGAGTGGTTGCGACAAGACATCAGCATGATAGGTAATCCAAGAGCTCACTACATGAAACATATGAACATATTTTCATTGCTCTGTGACACATTCTCACAAGTAGTCACAAGCAAACCTAACCGCCTCCAAATATACCCTTAGAAAAACTAGAGTACCTCACTCCTAAATTTTATATACTATCCAAATCCAGCGTGAACATGTCAACCTCCCAGACTAGGGTTGGAACTTCTCAAGCGTGAGTTGACTAAAAATCAACGCAAAAAATAATGGTTCTAAACCAAAAATTCAAATTTCATATTCTCCCAAAAATAATCCAATAAAATCTTTATACATACTCAATAAAACACACCCATTAAAACTCGGCCTTAAGCCACACATAAGAATAATCCAGGCCTTATGCCAAATATAAATAAATTCCCGGCCTGCAACCAAATATAAAATAAATCCCGGCCTGTAGCCAAATATAAAACAAATTTCAGCTTGCAGCAAAATATAAAACAAATCCCGACCTGCAACCAAATATAAAACAAATCGGGAAAGGGATTTCACAAATGATCGATCACACATACCAAGGTCGGAGCTATGAGTTCTAGCGTACCTCTCAGTGAGAACGCGATCTCGCGCTAATACTACCATGTCCCCCATAGGGTAAGGAGCGCAACGAGTGGCGCGCTTCCACTCCGCCGAACGAGAAGTTCTGCCTGCTAGCTAGCAACAAACAATACAAATGATGACCCTTCATGACAGTGAGCCTCACAGGCTAGGGTCAGAGCTAAGAGCTCTGGCGTCTCACTCACTGTCTAGTGAGAACGCAAATCTCACATATCATCCACTCTCAGTAAGAACACATATCACACGCTTCCACTCCGCCGAACCTGGAGCGTTGGGTGGGCGCACTTGCACTCCACCGAATGAGGATTGCTACCCGCTAGCCAGCTAAAACATCCAACGACCCTTTATGGTGAAATTAAAAAAAATCCATGATATATAAATTCAGGCTCGAAGCCTATATATAAAAACCAGGCAAATTCTAAATAGTCAGATCCCAATAAAACATCGGGTTCGATTCTCATCTGTACTACGGTCTCTCCCGTCGAAAAACATTCAAAACCCAAATAAAGATAAGCGAGCTGAAATCCATAAATCAAGTGGAAATAAACAAATAAAAACCCCCCACTGAGGTGCTTGCAAAACCAAATGAATCGAAAGTATACAAAAACCCAAAAAATCATCCTTACTAGGAAATTTTAAAACCATTTAAGTAATAAACCATGACATGCATTTCTTTAAAACAATTCAAAGGTCCACTCACCGTACTGGCAATGCGTCTCATGCGTCAGGTACGGTACTCTAATCGTCCTCAATTAATTACCTTATAATAAGTAACGTTTCTCTTGTCCCTATACGGTTCCCCGACCATAATAACTTATTCCTCCTTGAGCTTACTCTTGGGCTCTGAAACATTACGTAATCCCTTCCTCTAAACCTCAATCACGTAATCATCCCTGATCCTCCTCAAATATAATTACGCAACACTAATGTGTTGACAAAAGTGGCCCTACATACTCCCTTAACACATCGATCAAAATGTAGGACGCGAAACGACTATCGAATAGTCTAACATCTCAATTTTTCTGGTTTGACCAGGAAAAGTCAATGATTGACTTTAGGGTTGACCAAGTCTTTCCTTAGTTGACCAGGAAATTGACCAAGACTTTCTGACAAATCGACAAGGATCAAACCCTAATAAGCTATATAATCGTCGATTTATAAATTTGAATAATATTAGACGCAATTTTTAGCCTATTTGCGCCCAATACTAAAATTCAAATTTACTTTTCCTAATCTTGCTCGATACCAAACTTATGAACCACTCGACCTTTCGATCCAAAGAAAAGTCAATATCGACATCTAATTACAATTGATGTCGCAAACTTTATAACTACATTAACATTACTAATTCGATCCCAAGTGGCAACCCTTGCCACAAAACATATTAATAAATATAAGCGACTAGTCTCACTTGGAAAACAATAATGCATTTAATCATTTCCAAAGACTTTAATTACCCAATCCTTTGGTCCGAGGTTTTGAACCTATGCTCTGATACCATTTGTCATGCCCCAGCCTGAGATTATGTCAGGACCACCCCGAGTTAAACCCCTTTAACCCGAAGTAAATCCTGCAGGGACCACCTCAAGGGAACTTCTTACCGAAACCCCCTTGAAATGGACAACCCTTCCTACAAACCAACTCAGCACTTTCATGAGTATTTAAAACAACCCCTAACTCATGAAGCCATCCTGCTCCCTAACCTATTTAACTAGCTAAGCTGGCTTAGTCAGAGCAGTCTACATGGAAGATTTACCCTAAATAAAATTTCAAGCAGCAACGGATTACTCGACTATGCCCCGACTCTTGTACGCGCGACCTTCGCTCAAGAACCCTGCAACACTGGGCATTTGAAAACGGGAAGAACATTTAAAACACATTAGCGTGAGTGGCCAAAACTAAAGGTATGAAAGATAAACATCTTTTAATGCTCTTCCATTGGTTTTCCATAAATTCACATGCACGCAAATCATAGACAATGAATAAATAAATCATTAAATAACTCCCTTGGCTCAAATCCATAATTAAATGTGGGGTATTAACCTCATCCACGAGAAAACCGACCTGCTCTACCATGAGAGGGTCTATTGACCAGCTCATCGGAGAGGGTCCCATGACCCGCTCTATTCGGGAGGGTCCAACTGACTAGCTACCACCGAAGAGGGTCCTGACCTGCTCTATCCGATAGAGTCATACTGACCAGCTATCACCGAAGAGGGTCAGACCAGCTACTGTCCAGAGAGGGTACCAACTCCACCTAGAGAGGGTCCATGCTAGCATGCAATACATACATATATATATATATATATATATATATATCCTTTAAAAATCCTTTTAAAAACCTCGTAGGAAAATAAACCGAAAACCAAGTCAAAACTCCCTGACTTTACCCCAAATACATTGGATTTAAAACATTTCTAGGAACCCAAAACCGGTTCTCTGCCTTTACTTTAAAACCCTTAAATCCAAGAGCCAAGTTTCCCCTTTTTAAAACTCATCCCCCTCCATAATCCCAAAACGGTGATAACCATTAAAAACAAAAATCCGGGAAAATCCTTTAAATTCATGGGAAAGGTAAGAACCTCTTTCCCGGCTCATTTATCTTTAAAAAATATAAAATTCTCATTTTCCCAAAATCACCGTAAAACATAAAATAGAGGAAATCACATGTAAAGGAGAAACTAATTAAAGTCCATGGCATGCATTAAATTTAAAAACAAATTCCACTCACAGACTGAGGTCTTACCCTGACGAAAAACCGAATTCCGCTCAAGCCAAGTCTCCAACACGAGCCTCTTCGCGTCCTGTTCCATAATTAATATTAATTTTCTGGACGCAAGAATAATAATCAAATAGCCAAAAGCGTACACCTTTAAAAGCGTACAGCTCATTCATCGGCTCCACATTTCTCAAATTGTCAACTAAAAATCCCCGACCTTCACCAATAACTTAGGAGTCCTTAAAATAATTCTTAAACCTTATCCGGCAAATAATCGATGGTCGGAATAATATTTAATTATCCGCCAATAATACTAAACTAGAAAATTCCAAAACCTAATCAAAACTCCTCCAAAAATTACCAAATTTTAACCAAAGACTCCTCACAATATGTACTAATTAATGGACATGAAAAACTGCCTAAAAAGTGGCGGCACCGCCCCCGGCAGAAATTCCGGCCAAAATTCCGGCGACCTCGGATCGCCACCAAATTTTACGAGTAGCTTCGTCTCGTCATTTGGAACAACTTTCTAGTTCAACTCGGAGGCCAATTCGGCCTCTAACTAGGTCAAAAACGTGATGAACAATAAACCCAAAATAATTTCAATCCTTCATTTCTCCCTACACACTTCGAATCAAGCTACCAAATTCTAGAGGATTATAGTACTCCTAAAACCCATCCTAAACATATAAAGAACTCAACAAATGGTGGTCTAGGGAGGGAGAAATTCGATTTGGAACCTCTACTGTACACTCGGCCTTCAACAAAGAAATTCTTTCAAACCAATGTGAGATAGATCAAATGGCTTACCTAGGATGAAAGTAGACTTAGAGGCGGTCATTTTAAGACCGGTGCGGAGGCCTGAGGTGGCCGGACGATGGCGCGGTGGTGGCTGGAACTTCCAGCAGTGTGTTCGGTCGGGGGAGAGAGAGAAAATGGCTGGCCCGGTAACTCCTATATATAGTCATTTTACCGCACAGTAACTTTATACTTTTATTTATAACTTTTCCATACTAACTCTGATTTGAGCGTGCTACGTGTCCACGAACTCGTAACGACGCCCTCTACAACTTTCAAGAAGGAAGTTTTCCCAAATTCTTGACTTAACAAAAAGTCAACTTTACGATCATTGTACGGTTAAACGGTCACTTTAAATGGTAAAAGACCAAAGTAACCAACCGTAAAATAATTCTAGGATCAGAGCATTAGGTTATCGTTTCTTGTTACTACCTCATGTACTTGGTAGCACTTAGCGTCTATAGAGTGATGGTCTGACCGCGGCGGATCCATCGGCATTTTATGCTTTGGACGCTTAGTGTTTATTAAGGATATGAGTTAGTACTTCTTGGTTAATTTATGGACCGAGTGGTTCTATAAACATTTGAATCTTTAAGACTATGCCTTAGTACGCCGACCTCACCGAGAGTTCCTATAAGGAACAAGGTAAGCTCGTTATGTATTTATTTTTATGAGTTCCCCAATGAGTAATTGAGATTTGAGTTGGGGATCGAGCTGGAAACTCACGTTGTTTAACGTTGCTTGAGCATTTTGTGTGAGTGCTCGGTGGTGAAATAATTAATTCACGCCTAGAAGGCTATCATGTTTGTTGGTAGGGATGTTGTAGAAACCTGAGGCGAGGCCTTGGTGTTCGAGTTATGAGACTCTTAGAAGTGAAGAGTTGTAAGAGTTAATGAAAGAGGTTGCATCCTGCGATGGAAAAAGGAGCTGAAGTCGCCTAGCGCGATTATTCAGAGAAGATGAATATTAAGATTTGACGATTGCCAAGATTTTGTTGATGTTCGTCTTTAGTGTTGTTTCAGAGAAACTAGTGAATGTGTTAAAGTAGAATGACTCAAGGAAATTGAGTGTTGTTATTTTGTGGTCAATGGTCTTGATCTAGTGACGAGTCCCGAGTGTGACATAATTAAAGACATTGAGTAAGTGATAGTTTGAATGGTCACTTGATGCTTTATGGGACAGTCACTGAAACTAATGGCTTGGGTCACCTTTGGTGCTGACATTATTATCATTAGCTACGAGTGGATTCTCATCGCTTCAGCCACCCATGATTGGGATACTAGAAAGATTTGAATTGTTAGTGAGTCCAAGCGTGATTTTAAATTGTTGGTGACAATGGTCTTTAGGCCATATATCGTGAAGGTAGAAATTAAATCGTGTCACCAGATCTTGGGGCTCATGTCAACCATAAGGTGAGTTATCCACCTGTGGTCAAAGTATTTTAATTAGTACACCTGTGGAGGGGTCTCCAGGTGGGCTGTGTTAGAGTTCGATTTTCAGATCGAGCGAGCGTTACTAGCTGTAATTAAAGGTAAATGGTTTCGAAATTTAGGGTGATGATGGAAGTGGCATCAAGCCACCGGGTCATGGACCAAGAGTGCTTGGGGTTCCGGAGAGAGTGATACGAGTCTTGATTGACTTTGTATTATTGTGGTGTAGGAACCGGTCGTTGTACAAACGGCACTGTTTCGACGGCTGAAGATGTACATGGGTATACCTCACATGAGCACGTGTACCCTCCTTTGTAGGGAAGTGGTAAATTGAAATCTGGGTAGCACATGCTGGTAAGACATAATTATTTTGTGCAGCTGTGTGTGGTCAAAAATGACACATTCTTATATTTCAAGAATGTATTGTGAGAATCCCATATTTTGAAGACAGAGGTGAAGGACGTTTGTCAATAGTTTTGTGTAAAACGTCAATTAAATGGTCTAACCGTTTAAGAACAGGTCGAAAGTGAGTTATTTGTAGTCGCTTCTACTTCCAAGATGGTTAGTTAAATTGTTAAATGTCGTTAGTAGGTGGTTGATTGTTTCTGAGATAAATGCACGGAAATGGTGAAGTGACAGCAGTGGGGTAAGGTTTACTGAATCATTGAGTAGGAGAGAATGTTTGTAGTTGCTCAAGCTTCAACTTGCAACCCAAGTTGTCTGTATATGACACTTGGTTCCACCAGGAGTGATTACTTATGCTTGGGGACATGGGAATCTGTGTACTCACTGGCTATGGTTTAATCAAATATTATAATCGGAGGTATCCTTAGATGAGTCTGAGGGTTCATAAATTACATCCACTGCAGTGACGGGTAATATTCTCAATTTTGATCTGGGGAATGAGGATTAAGCTCTGGGAGATCAAATTTTGGTGTAATTTAATGAAATCCTGAGAGGATTAAAGTATTGTTGGTATTGCTATGGTCATTGGTCATTTGAGTAGTGACCCTACTTGTTAGGAAGTATTGACCTAGCGGCAATTCTTGCCACCACGAGTGTAAAGTGGTAGCAAGAAAAATCACTAGAGGTGACTTTCGAAATTGTTAACATTTCGGTGAGTATGAAATGCGGTGGAACTAGGAAAGGGTTTCCTTGATGACTCAAAAAGTAATAGGAGTCAAGGTTTTGGAAACCAATTTATTACAAGAGCAGTAAGGTATGTTGCTAAGTTGAGAAACACTCCATTAGAAATCGTTCAGTGTTGAGGCCACATTCAGATTAAGTGATGATCTGAGGGGATGTTAATGTGTGGCAGTGGATCTTGTAATTTAGGATCTAAAGTGGGAATTTGATTTCTGGTGCACGCAGTTATTTTCCCTCTTCAATTAGAATGGTAAGTGATTGTGAATTTTGAATCTTACCAAATAGAGGATGCGGTGGCTGGTAAACTTGCAGAGCATGGGGGGCAGTTTTGTTAGAAACTATCTAGTTGTGCGAGTTGACTCTGTGATGTTTACACGCCCAGTGCGGGGATGGCATTTGATAAATTGTGCCTTGATGACTTGATGCCTGGTGATCAATGTGGCTAAGTTCGGTGTGGAATTAATTTCTAATGCTTTGACTAGGGGTTACTTTGGGTGTGCACCAGTGGCACTAAATTTTGTGTAGATGTTCGATCAGGTTAAATGTCCAGAATTTGTCGTTTATTGCCAGACGATTTGGTAATGGAGGCATATGTGAATGAACCATCCTTGTTGAGCGGGTAAGGCTCTGGAATTCTTTTAGTGGTAAGTCTATTTCAGTTGTGATGCGGTAAAGTTTATTAGACGCACAGTTATGGTTGAAGTGCAAGTTATGCTCTATGCGTCATTCTAGGTTAAGGTAAGAGATAGGGAGGTCAGTGGCACCTCACCTATGAGTAGTATGGATATGTATTACCAGTTGTAAAGTACGCTGTAACCCCACAAGGTGATGATCGAGTTGGCGACTCTAATGATCGGCTTGTTGGTAAAATCAAGATTTATCCGGTCAGAATAGCTTTGTAGGCAATGTGAAGCCTGAAAATTTGTCTTTATGCGAGGAGTAAATATTGTTGGATCTTGATGTCTGGAGCTTTTGGATCTCCCTGATTTAAAGTCAAAACACCCATGACTTTTCCCCAAATACATTGGTTGAAATAATAGTAAATAAGTGGGAAGAGCAGTCTGATCATACTATGAGACTCCCTGGGCTACTAGTAACAATTTTTATTTACTTCATAGTCTATGACCAGCTCAAATCCGGATGAAGGTCTAAATGACCGGCTCGAATCCAGATGAAGGTCCACATATCCTTGACCAGCTCGAATCTAGATGAAGGTCTATAAATCTCTGACTGACTCAAATCTGGATGAGGGTCTATATATCCATGACCAGCTCAAATCCGGATGAAGGTCTAAATGACCGGCTCAAATCCAGATGAGGGTCCACATATCCCTAAATGACCGGCTCAAATCTAGCCTAGTAATTAAAAAAAACTGTCAGGGGTATTTTTGAGATTTCAACCTTGGTGGCACCCCTGTAATTCCCCAAACTGCCAGGGCAATTCTTACTTTTTACAACAGCAGTAAAATGGTAAAATTTTAGATCTATTGCGATAAAAAATCCGGGGATTTACCCCTAACCATTCCAGTCGGTTTGCTCGCCAGATTTTCTCCTATTTCTGACCATCTCCTCTCCCAATCACAACCAAACAACAACAACAACAACAGGACAATAAGGAGTACAAGATCCAAGACTCACCCAAGAACTCTAAATATCACCAAAAACACATCGAACCTCATCCGATCGAATCTTCTTCCTCAAGGCTCCTCTGATGAGCCTGAGGCCATGAATGGACCCAGAGATCGAGACAAAGCTCCAGCTATGGTGGAACGCCAAGAGTCGACTGGTCGACAGAGGAGCAAGTCGAGCTCCGTCGCTGCTCACTGTGCCCACGCAGTAGCTCCGAACTCGATCTCCCCTGCTGATGCTATAGGGGTTTTGTTGATAGATGAGAGAGAGGTGTGGTGATGGCGGTGGTTCGACATCCGGCGGCTAGAGACGGCGAAGATTCGCCTGAGAAGAGCCGAGGTAGAGAGAGAGTGAGAGAGAGAGAGAAGTCCCCGGTCTCCCCCGATCCAATTATATATATACACTTAAAATCCAATGACCCAGATTTGATTTCCAAAAATCAACGGCTCAGATCAGCAAATAAAAAGTTATCATGAATAATAAATAAATATTTTGCTATTTACTTTTACCGCACGGTAACAACACATTATCCTGAATAACTTTTGTGTAGCACCCCTGGGGGGTAAACTACAGTAGCAACAAATTTAAGCCAATAAGAAGCCAACACGTCCGAATGACGTGCCAACAACTTATTAACCTAAAGTCGTAGGCTTTTTAGTGAGTAAAATAAAATTTAAACTTCAATACTTTGAGTGGCACCACATGAAATTCTTAAAACAAACATCAGAGTTTATCTAATTTCGCGGAAGGTGGTCAAAATAAAGGGGACAATTTAAAACTTTAGCGACAACAATAAAAATATACAACATGGTTAACAAATCGGGGTGACACCTTTACTGTGTATGTAGAAGGCTCTGGTAAATGACTCAAATGGTAAAACCGGAATAAGGAGTACACTTGGACCAAACATCGAGGAAGGAATGAGGCTCCACACATAGCTCTCTCTATCTTTCCCGTCACAGTACCTGCAAATAATCTGTTGTAGGGGTGAGCGTCGTCCTCGCGTGCTCACGTAGGCCCACCAATGATAGGTTTGAAAACCAAAATCCGTATATATATATATATATACATATAGATTTGAGCTCGTAATAAAACCATTTAGAAAATCCTTGGCGCACAAAAACCATCATTTTATATCCTTTAGGAAAACAGTGCAGTATGCTAAAACATAGGGGCCCAGAGCGCTCAATGTACAAATACAGCCTGCAGGACTTCGAATCTCAGTGACCGAATCCCGGGTTTGTCTTCACAGCAAACCGGGGTCAACTACCTATGCGCTTGAAAACGCGTAGTAGCGAGAGTGTCCATTTACTGCAGTGCCCATAAACAACACACCGCACTTACGACTCGCTTAACTCTGTGCGAGACGAGCGTAAGCGGGAAAATAAAAGAAACAAGGCACCACCCTCCGGAGGTTCACGGTCTCGACACCGCGGGAGTGCTAGATACTAGGTCTCGTCACTCTCAGGTCACGCACCGGAAATCAGGACAACGGTGCTCCACACAACTCACATTGACGTATAAAAATCCTTTACGTCTAGCCTCGGGTTTTCTTGGCCCAATCATAAATCATTTAATCATTTAATATAAAGAAAACTTTTCAGAGGCATCGACCATGAGCATACACAAAATCATGCACTTTCTCATACATATATAAAACCACTACCAAGGGGGTTCAGATTCCCTACCTGGAATTGCCGTTCCATACGTACGCTCCAAGCTTCCAGGAGCTGCCTCGGTGAATCGAGGTCACCGCGTAAGCTACCTCGTCCAATAATCACTGCAGAATTTAAGTAGCTTAGCAACCAAGAAATAATAATAGTCAATAGACCTCAGCATTCCTAGTTTGACCAGGAATGACCACATTGACTAAGTTGACCAACCAATTTCCTTTTATGGCACTTTAACCTTTTGACTTTCTTTTCCGGTTATCAACTCTTAACTCAATTTACTGAAAGTCCAACTTAGCTTCCGAACTTCCCTTAACCACTTTAACTTGACGTTAGGGTGTCACATAATAATTTGTTGAATTACTATGGACACCCAACGTGTCGCATCAACCAATTTATTTACAAAGAGTCGATTTACCGATTTACGTGGAACACCAACTTTACTTAACATGGTCAACTTAACATTTTCCAGAATTTCAGTTATCATTTTCCGATAACAATTTAACACTTTACCAATTTAACCAAGCTGTGTTGAACTTCAATTCTTTAACCATTTTTCTGAAAATGTAACTTTCTCAAAATAGAAACTTTCCTTTAATGGAAACTTTCCCAAAATGGAAGGTTTCCCAAATTAGCAGGTTTCCAAACTTAGAAGGTTTCCCAAAATGGAAATATTCCCAGTTACGGTTAGTTTCCGTTTTTAATACGTTTCCTTACGTAATTTCCAATTTCTTTAACCTTAATTCCTTTAAACGGAAACAACACATTCTTAAGGAGTCGAAGACTACCTTCTCGGCATTTCAGCCGGATTTACTGCCTCACCGGATCGTCACCGGATTCCGGTCAACTTGCCGGAAATTCGTCATAGCTTCCTCGTTTCTCCGATTACCAAGTTCTCGACACATGCGCAGGAAAACAACATCAAATTATCACCAGATCAACATTTAACCCAACCACACAGTAACACAGTAACAATTTCAACAAATTCACAGTAGCTCAAAACCAGGAATCTGCCTCACCTCTGGTCTTCACCAAAACTTCCAACTCTGCTCCAAAACCACTGCAGCTGCCCCAACACTGCACCAGAACACACCTAGCTCGTCCAACACTCCTCTGTCGACGCCACCTCTTCTCTGTGGAGTCCTAACTCACAGTCTCCTGCCTCCAAGCTTCTGTTAGTCTGAACGGCGGCTTGGCTCCTTCCTCCTCAGGCATGCAGGCCACCGTGACCGGGAAACCGTTCGAAAACGAAAGGGGAGGGCTCTCGGAGGAGCAGAACCCAGAAAGAAGAGAAAAATATGAGATTGGGCACAAAACTGAAAAGCAAGGATTAATCGAGCTCGAAATTGAAAGAAAATAGATGGATTCACCTTGGGAAGACTCGAGCTCGCCGGAGAAGGATGAATCGGAGGAAGAACAGATTTGGGGCTAAGGGTTGACTTTTGAAAACAGAGGAGAGAGTGAGTGAATGGTGAAATTGTGACCATGGATAGAGAGAGGAGAGTGAGGCGAGCTCGGCGGTGGTGGCGCGACGGCCAGGCGCGGCCTGACGCGGCGGCGACGGTGGCTGGACGGCGCGACTGCCTCAGACTCCCTCTCGGTCTCTCTGCCTCTCTCTCTCTTCTCTCGACAAAAATGAGAGAAAGGGGAGATAAGTTTTGGATTAAAAACATGGATCCAAGGGCTCACAATAAAGGATGAAGATCAAGGGCCAAGATTAAAGGTTGGGTTTTAAAATCAGAAAATAGTAATTTAGATATTACCATGGACTTTGGAAATTCGTAGGAAATAGATGGAAGCTCCGAAAAATAATCTGAAAATACCGGGAAACTCGTGTTGACACGTACTATGACATCGAGTCATTAAATCAGGTATTTGGAGAACTTTGAAAAACTCGAAAATGAACGTGGTAGTTAACTCGCGAAGTTACCGAATGCGACTTAAACCTCAGTAACTCGCCATTAACCACGGTTAAAACATGTGGGGTCCTACATTTTGCATATGAACTCCGACTAAATCATAAGACATACCCACGAGTTCGTATTAGCGTCCTCTACAACTTTCCCGACGGAAGTTTCCCCAAATTCTTGACTTATCGTAAAGTCATCTTTTTACGGTAAAGTAAATAACATTTATTACTTCTATAAACTAAATAAATCCATGTTAAACAGCCCGTAGCTCTAGAAAATATTCCGGACATACCGGAGGACTCGTATTAATATATTCTACACCCACGAGACAATTATTCTATTTTATCCCAAAATCAAGAATATCTCGATATTAAACTCGGATATTAATTCAGGAAAAACTAACAGCGCGGTTACAACCCTCTGTAATCTGCCTGATTTCGGTAAAAAAGTAAATTTTAGGGCGGGGTTTTACATGGTCCATTTGGTACAGTTTGTAAATTTACCGTCTAGACAACACATTCGTCTTCACTTTGTAAAAGATGTCATAAAACTGTAAATTTGGTTAATGCCTCATTATTACAAGATATGGACAATTATTACAAAATTTTCAACGAAATGTCCTTATTTTTGTAAAAAAGTTGTAAAAGATGTAATTACAAAAAACACAACCCAATTACAGAATCGAGAACCATATTAGGTGAATGAAGAAAAATGGTCTATTTGGTCTAATTCTTAAAATTTATCATATCAACAACACATTTGTCCAAACTTTGTAAAAGAGGTCATAAAACTGTAAATTTGGTTAAGACCTTGTTATTACCAGATATTGACCTTTGTTACAAAAATTTCAACGAAATGTCTTTATTTTTGTAAAAAATGAATTGTAAAAGATGTAATTAAAAAAAAATACAACCCAATTACAAAATCGAGAACCATATTATGTGAATGAAGACAAATGGTCTAGGGTGCGTGTATTGCCACCCCACAAGCCATTTTGTTCACCCCACACGTTGTTGATTTATTAAAAGACCAAAATAGTGTGATGCAAAATTACAGCAAGAGACAATAAAATGTCACAAATTACAATTTTTTTCTTTTATCTTCTTGTTTTCAATGAACACGTATTTCGTAAACCTGAATGTAAATTTATCATATTCGATCGTTACATGGAATCCGAAGATGCTAGCATTCAACCTGAAGATGAGGTGAACTGTTTGTATTTTTTTATCTTTTTTGATGCTTCATCTATTCCTTTACGCATTATTTCCCATATCAATTTTATATGTAAATTCTCAAAGACAAAACAAATTGAAAAAATATATGTAAGGTGAGAAGAGAATGTAGGGTAAACAAAGAGAATTGAAAAAAAAATATGTATGGTGTGAAGAGAATGTAGGGTGAACAAAGTAAATTAGGAAAATGGTATTTTAGGTATTGTAAATGCATGAACAAAGTAGCCGTATAATTAAAAATATAAAAGTAAGGTGTGAAGAGAACGTGGGGTGAGCAAAGTAATTTTTCCGGTGGCAATAGACGCACCCATGGTCTATTTGGTCCAATTCTTAAAATTTACCATCTTGACAACATATTTGTCCTCACTTTGTAAAAGAGGTCATAAAACTGTAAATTTGGTCAAAACCTTGTTATTACAAGATATAAACCTTTATTACAAAATTTTCAATAAAATGTCCTTATTTTCTTAAAGTAAGTTGTAAAAGATGTAGTTATTTTTAAGATACAGGAAACATTATCCAATGTTTATAGGTGGAACCTAATATTTCACCTTTACCGGGTTACAATTCAAGAAGGAACCTCCAAATGTCTGGTCAATTATTAAATATGCATTGTTTATTGTGCTTGAAGTGTTGTTTACAGGGTGAAAGCCCAATCAGACTTGAGAAGCCACTCTGGGTCCTTTGACAGGGCCATTTCGCCGTAAAGCTAAACAAAAGCAAGGAAAGTTGCTCCCACATTGGAAAAGGACAAGGCAGGTTGCCTTTAATGCTACCATAAATACTAGCGTGGGCCTCCCGGTAAGAGGACGCGCAACTTCTTAACTATTCTTGAGTTTTCTGCTTAGCTGACAATGTCTGACTTAAGCATCGGAGTGGCTTCCCTCGGTAAACCCGGGGACGCCTCTTTGACGTGTTTGTTCTTTACACAGGAAAACTCGGAGTACGAGGAAGTTCGCTATTTCTGGAACCGTGCAACCCGCTAAAGGGACCGCGAGTTTACCCGGAAACAATTGGTGCTCTCGTTGAGAGTCGAACTCAAGACCTCCCGCTTAATATTTTGAAGGACGGTAGAAATGGCAGGAGAACAAGATCCAACTAGGAGGCTTAATTTCTCAGGGGATGATAACCCAGGGGCCTCCGAGACCCAGTTTGGCCAAACAGATTTGGCAGCAGCATTTGAGCTCTTGAAAAAGGATTTTCTCGCTCAGAAGGAGCAATCTACTCGAGAACATTCCGAGTTAATGACGGTAAGGGAGCAATTAGCGACTATCCAGGCCGAGCATGGGCTTCTTCAAGCAACCCTAACTCAAAGGGCGAATGTCAGTGGGACGTCAGCCAGACTTGCTGATGTCATTACCCCAGAAGGGAATCCTCCGGGTTATGGAAACCCGCGAACTTTTGACAGTGCATACATCTCACCCGCTATTCTCCCATCCACTGCCCACCCTAACCTAAATCCACAAATTATCCATCTCTCCAATCCTTTGTTTAATCACAATCTTTCAGGACCTCCTCCACCTCCAGAGCCGGTGTTAAATCAACCATTTCCCCCAGCAGATGCCCAGACCCGGCTTCTCTTACAGTTGATGCAAACTGTGACTCAACTTGAGCAGCGTCTTAACTCGGGAACAGGACCACTGCAATACCAACCCTTTATTACCCGTGCAAGCCCATTCTCCACCCGGGTTCAAGCAGATAAAAAGCCACCGGAAGCAAAGCCATTTAAGATCAAGAAATATGCCGGAACGGGCTGCCCATATGCACACCTAGAGTTGTTCCAGTCTCAGTTGGATTCAACCCGGTTCACGAATACACAAGCATGCCATGCTTTCCAGAAAACACTTAGTGAGGAAGCATTGAGTTGGTTCCTCAAGTTACCGGCTTTGTCAATAGAAACCTATGGTCAGCTGACACAGAAGTTCCTTTCCCGGTTTATCCTGCTGTCTAGTGCCAACCGAAGCACCACTTCATTATTCAAAGTCCAGCAAAGGGATGATGAGAGCTTGAAAGTCTTTGTAACCCGTTGGCTATCCACGACTTCCAAATGTGGGCACTTGGATGAGTCAGTGGCATCAGAGGCGTTCTTGCAGGCGCTCAAGCCAACCCGCTTTGTGGTGGAGCTCAGGAAGCAGCGGTTCAGGTGCTACGACGATTTGATTAATGAAGTAACTCGGCAAGCTCAAGCCGAGTATGACACCTTCGGGGAACGCCGGACGAATACCGGGTTCACAAGCCAGCGAGCTGATGGATGGGGAAAGAAAGGGCAAAATAAGAGTGGCCAGGGATACTACGGCAAAAGTTCAAACAGATCAAGGGAGAAGCCAAGAGAAGCTCCATACCCGAGACCTCCAGCCCAGGAAGCAAAAACCCCTTACATCCCTCGATATGAAGTGTTAACCAATTTGACTGCCTCCTATGAAGAAATTTGGAACCGCCATAGGAATGACATTCCCCCGGCTCCAAAAAGAAAGTTTCCCAAAAGGGCAGGGCCGGACAACGGGCAACATTGTGCCTATCACAACGAGTCTGGCCACACTACCGACCGGTGCTTTTCCCTTAGAAACAGCATTGAATACATGATCCAGAACGGCAAGTTACAGCAGTATAAGTCGCCCGCTACAGGTGTCAACCTGATTGAAGTATATGGGGAGATAATGACGATTCACGGGGGTGGCACCCAAGGAGTGTCAGGTCACCGGGCCAAAAGACTTTGCCCAAGAGGCCCGGAGTTAGAGATAATGCAGCTTCGTCAGGAATGCCGCAAGGAACTGGTTCCTTGGGATACCGTGTCATTTTCTCAGTCTGAGGACACGCTGAAAATGCATCATAATGATCCTTTCATTATTACTCTTCAGATTGACCATTGGCGAACTCGGAGGGTTCTAATAGACACGGGAGCCGCTGTCAGCGTCATGTTCAGCAGTTGCTATAAGGGGTTTAAAAGAGGAAGAGATAAGCTCTATAGAAATCACGAGCCATTGATCAGTTTTTCAGGTGAGACAACTCAACCGTTGGGGTCAGATCAGCTAACGGTTACAGTTGGAACCGGGCACCAGTCCACAAGAATTGTAGTTCCCTTCATAATTGTGGACTGCCCATCATCCTACAATGTCATACTTGGAAGAGATGCCCTTTGGGGCCTACAGAGTTTTATAGCGGGTCATATGCTGCTTATGAAGGTACCTACACCCGGGGGCTGTGTTACAATTCGCGGAGACCAAGAAGCCGCTGTCAGATGCAACGCGATAGCAACAGCTCAGTCCCAGCATGAGATGTTTTCAGCCGGTTTTTCCCTATCCCCATTTGACAAACCCGATGACCCCAGAGATGACCCGGATTCCTTGCCCATCAGTAAGACGGCACAAAAGAAGAGCCAGAAGTATCCTGCCAAGTTCCCCCGGCCAGCCCCAATCGAAACAACAGAATGAATTCAGATTTCAGAGGAATACCCGGAGAGGAAGATTTGCATTGGCACAGGCCTTGACCTGGAGGTCAGAACCCGGATGATTGAGCTGCTAACCCGGAAACAGAAGGTGTTTGCATGGTCATATGCAGACATGCCCGGGATCTCTCCAGAGGTTATGACACATTCCCTCAATATTATCCCGGGTATTAAACCTGTAAGACAGAAGCGTCGTGCATTTTGTGCAGAGAAGTACAAGGCCATTCAAGCAGAGGTTAAACGTCTCAAGGACATCGGGTTCATTGCAGATGCAACATACCCGGATTGGTTGGCCAATGTGGTGATGGTCAAGAAGGCAAACGGAAAGTGGAGGATGTGCGTCGACTACACAGATCTGAATAAGGCTTGCCCGAAGGATAGTTTTCCCCTTCCAAAAATTGATCAATTGGTGGATTCAACCGCGGGCCACCCCCAGTTGAGTTTTATAGATGCATACTCGGGATTTAACCAAGTTCCGATGGATCCCGCCGATCAACAGCACACATCTTTTACAACAGACAAGGGGATGTATTATTACAAAGTGATGCCTTTTGGACTCCGGAATGCAGGAGCCACGTTCCAGCGCCTGGTAGTGGGCATGTTTGCAAACCAACTAGGGGATACTATGGAGGTTTATATAGATGATATGTTGGTCAAGAGCCGGGAAACAGGCAAACACCCGGATGACTTGAAGACCGTTATTGACATTGCCTTGAGCAAGGGAATGAGATTAAACCCGGAGAAGTGTGTTTTTGGCGTTTCAGGAGGAAAGTTTCTCGGGTTTATGGTTAGCGCTCGGGGGATTGAGGCAAACCCCGATGAGGTTCAAGCGGTTTTGACCATGGAACCGCCAAAGACCAGAAATGAAGTCCAGAGGCTTACAGGTAAGCTGGTGGTCTTATCCCGGTTTATATCCAGGTTGACAGATAAATGTGCCCCTTTCTTCAAAATTCTCAAGAGCCAACACCGCGAGCGGATTGCATGGCAGGAAGAGCACAATCAAGCTTTTGAAAAGTTAAAGGAATACTCTGCATCAGTTCCTTCCTTATCCAGACCTAACCCGGGGGAAATACTCTATCTATACCTGGCGGTATCTCAAACGGCTGTGAGCTGTGCCTTGGTAAGAAAGCCAGAGTCTGAAGAACTGCCGGTCTACTATACTGGAAAAGGATTCAATGATCCTGAAACTCGTTATCCAGATATTGAGAAACTGGCCCTGGCCTTGGTTGTAGCAGCAAGAAAGCTAAGACCCTACTTTCAGGCACATTCTATCCATGTGCTCACCAACCAACCACTACGACAGGTTCTACAAAAGCCGGAGACTTCAGGAAGATTGGTCAAATGGGCAATTGAGTTGGGGGAACATGACTTGCACTTTAAACCGCGCACGGCAGTCAAAGGGCAGGCAGCAGCAGACTTTATTGCCGAGTTAATCCCAGCAGATTCCTCAGTTGCTGAAACTCTTCCTACAGAAGCTGAACCGGAGAGTTGGCAAATATTTGTAGATGGATCAGTCAATCAGAGGCATTGTGGAGCAGGAATTGCATTGGTGGACCCGGAGGGTAACATGTTTGATTATGCTTTACGCTTTAACTTCAAAGCATCAAACAACACGGCTGAATACGAAGCCTTAATCAAAGGGCTTCAACTCGCTAAAGATATGGGGGCCCGGCATCTTCACATATTGAGCGATTCTCAACTAGTGGTGCAGCAGGTTAATGGCGGGTTTCAGGCAAAAGAAGCACATCTTTCCTCCTACCAAAAGTTAGCGGCTTTGTTGCTTGACAAATTTGACACCTTTGAGATTACTCAAATACCGAGGCAGCAGAATGTCAGAGCAGATACTCTGGCTAGGATTGTAACAGGGGAGGATCCCAATGCCGAGTTTAAAGGCCTACTGATCGAAACATTGGCGAAACCAAGCATCTCACTTTCCTTTTCGGAAATTTTTGCAGTGGAAGCAAAGCCGCCACCGTATTGGATGGATGAGTTCATTAACTTCATCCAAGATGGAACCCTACCTAAGGACCCGGTAACTGCTAAATGGCTAAGGGTTCGAGCGGCACAGTATAGCATCCGTGAGGGGAAGCTGTATCGACGAGGACATACTTTCCCTGATTTGAAGTGTATTACACCCGAGGAGGGAGACCGAGTTTTGCAGTCACTTCATAGCGGGGTATGTGGAAATCACTTTGGAGCCCGTAACCTGGCTTTCAAAACCCTCAGAATGGGATATTACTGGCCTTCTCTGGAACAGGATGCCAGAGTCGTGGTAGATTCCTGTCTTCAATGTCACCGGTTTGCAGCCTTTCCCCGGGCCCCATCAGTCCCACTATCAGTAATCATTTCTCCATATCCATTTTGCATGTGGGGGATTGATTTTATTGGACCTCTACCCACAGCCCCGGGACAGCTCAAACACGCCATTGTCTCAGTGGATTATAATTCCAAGTGGATAGAAGCTCAACCCCTGGCTCGGATCACAACAGCAAATGTTAAGAAATTCCTCTGGAACAATATCTTTTGCCGGTTTGGAATCCCAGAGACGTTTATCACAGATAACGGGATACAGTTTGACAATGACGAGTTCCGGGAGTTCTTACATTCCAATGGGACAAAGGTGCTATATGCCTCCCCGGCCCACCCGCAGACTAATGGACAAACTGAAGCTGTTAACAAGCTGATCAAGCAAATTCTGAAGAAGAAGCTGGAGGACGCAAAGGGTTTATGGGCTGAGAAACTCCCAGAGGTTTTGTGGGCACTTCGAACAACTCCGACAGAAGCCAATGGGGAGAGCCCATTTTTTATGACCTTTGGCTCTGAGGCAGTGATCCCGGTAGAGATGGAAGTCCCGAGTGACCGGGTACAACTGTTTGACAGGGAAACCAATAATGAAGGCATTCGCCTTAACTTGGACCTCCCGGAGGAACGCCGGGAGCGTGCACATCTCTGAAATATCAACAAGAAGCAAAAAGTGGTCAGACATTACAATTCCCGGGTTATCAAGCGCCCACTCAAACTCGGGGATTGGGTAATGAAGGAGGTTATCCCTAAGCCAACGGGGTTGAAAGCTCCATGGGATGGTCCATATGAAATTGTTGAAGTCGTGGGCCCGACAACGTTTTACATCAGGGGTACAGATGGAGTTACGCTTCCACGACCATGGAACGCCCAACATCTACATCTCTTCCCCAAATAGGTACCAAGTTATCTATGAATGTCCAAATTTATTATCTATGATGTTATATATAAAGCCTTTCAGGCCCACAATGCATAAAACCCCTACCGGGTTATGTTTATCAAACAGTTTGTTGAGTGAATGCAGCCTTTAGCGGCCCTACTTGTATGCCTTAACCGGCAATCTCCGATAATCTCCGGTCTACATGACGTGAAATATTGCAAGCCTTAACGGCCTTATTTCACTGTCAAACTAGGCAATCTACGATAATCTCCGGTTTACATGACGTGAAATATTGCAAGCCTTAACGGCCTTATTTCACTGTCAAACTCGGCAATCTCCGATAATCTCCGCGAGTTTACCCGGAAACATCCAATTACAAAAAAAAATTGAGAACCCCTTAGCCATCCTAGCTAATCTCACACGACATTTTGGATATTTCTTGAAATATTCTGAAATTTAAGGAAAGTTCATGATATCTCCGAGATTTCAAGGAATATTTTGTGAAGATTCCTTAATTCTCTCATCCACGTGTCTTCCTTATATGTCTTGGAGTTTACCACCTTAAATCCAATTAAAAATAAGGGGTAATGTCCATTTATAAAAAAAAAAACAAGGATTTTATAGCTCATTTCAATGAAAATCTTAATCACATGCCCATTCCAATGATTCTCACAAAAATTACAATATTATCCATGCATAACTAAATCCAAACAAATCTAATCTATTTTTCTTACTCTCATCTCTCTCTCTCACCTCCATAGCTCCATCTCTCACCTCTAACGCGTCGCAGACCCAGATCTTGACGTCATCTCTCTCTGGTCTATCTATCATCTCCAACGCGCCATCGATGCAGATCCCGATAAAGCCTCAACACTGATACTTCGATTCAGGTGGGGATCTAGGCGTTGGAGTCGAGCACCAATCTTCGATCTCCACCATGGTCGCCTCCGATCTGAGCTGGTCGTCTTCACCTTCGTGCTCAGATTCTTACGTCGTTTGCTTGAGCTTCACCACCGACGTTAGATTTGACGTCATCTGCTCGAGCTTCACCTCTGCCCACGGATTCGAGTGTATGGTGTGGAAGGTGAAGCAGTTTCGATTAGGGAGGAATAGGTACGGTGAGGGAGAGTGCATGGTAAGGGAGTAGATCGGGTGTGCGGTGTGCCTTGTGCATGGCTCTGCGGTAAGTTTGGTTGCATGTATGTTTCTGGTGAATTTGGTTAGTGTTAGTAATGGTGGTTTTGATGGTTTGGTCATGATGAAAGTGTGTTGCATCAAACGTAAAGAAGATTATTTTCTAGTTTTTTTTCTTATTTTCTATTACATTAAGCTAAAAAAAGTTGATTGTTGGGATGAAAAAATTTAATTATTAGGGGTCGGTAACTGATTGTTAGCGGCCAATAACTGATTACTAGGGGTTGTTAACTGATTGTTGGGAGGGTCAATAACTGATTGTTGGGGGGGTCAATAACTGATTACTGGAGGTCGGTAACTGATTGTTGGGGGTCAATAACTAATTACTGGGCGTAAGTTACCAAGTGGAGTCGGTAACGGAGTTACCGGTGACCGGAATCTCGCTATCGAAGAAAATATGAGTTACTGGGGTCACTAACCGGCGACCAAAGAAATTCCGGAAACCGATGACCGGAGTCCGAAGTCCGGTGATGAGCAACCGTAGTCCGGCGACCGGCTTCCGAATTGTGAGGGCAAAATAGTCCTAAAATAATATGATTAGTTAAGACTTTAAATAAATATTTGTATATTTAGACACAAAAAAGCTACCTTACATTCAAATGGAGTCATGAAAAATATTAACATTGAAATGGACAATGATGGATTAAAATTAGTACTAAATGAGCATTTGTCCTAAAAATAAATGGGAAAGATACACATATTACAACAACACCATCCGCGCTAGAACTGCATTTGGTTTACTTTTTGCAACTTATGTATATATAACAATCATATTACTAATTTGAATATAATTATTAATTATTGAGTTTCCATACATTCGATATCCATGATGTTTCCATCGGAATATTCAATTTTTGGACTGTCGATATTTCATTGAAGTCCTATGTTTTAGTCCTTGCATAGGTGTAGGTCATGTGTCTCAATCTCCCAATGAGGTCAAATGGTTTATTTGGTCCAAATCTTAAAATTGACCATCTCGACAACACATTCATCCTTAGTTTTGTGACCAAATCTAGTTGATTTATTTGCTCTGAATCTAGACCAATTTCTGTGTTATGGATTTGTCCTCTGACTATTAAAATTGTAGAGTTAAAAAGATAGAAAATGTGGATGTTGAGGTGTGAGTTTGGAAAGAGTGTTGATCAAGAGAGACCATCTTACAGGCCTGGATTAAGCAAGACTAATATTGTTCTAAAACATATCATTCACATTTAGATTTGTAGTTTTTTTTATTCAGTGAACCAGGGGAGGGGGCGACCACGACCTCTTCCTTGTATTAGTGGCTTTTTCGATATGGCTTTCGAACTTCTCTTGACCCTCTTGTTCTGAATCTGATTAGAAATATTTTCAATAGCTTTTGTCTTGTTCTTTTTCTTGGCACCATCTTTTTTCCACCCCGCATCCATAGCCTCCATAACTTTAACTTGGTTATTTGGGTGCTTCAACATCCACATGATAAGTTGAACACGACGATTAACAGAATCTAACTACATTCAGTAATAAATGACGAGGACGTAGGAAATTAGATAATCGAACCCGATTTCAAGAATCTTGCGGGATGTAGGAAATCAAAATGGCGATCGATTCAACCTCAATTCAATTCTAATTAGAAAAATTTCAGTACGACCTCGTTCTCTGTGAAATGAACATACATCTAGGGCTAGGCGCGGGCCTAAGCCCTGCTAGGAATTACAGGGCCCGATTGGTGTATAGTCAGGTCTGGCTTTGATGTAACAAAACCCGGACCGACCCAGTTCTCAGGCCAAATTCTATCAACACAAGAATTATGCAAAATTAGGGAGAAGAGAGGGTTCAAACCTCGAACTTCTCACTTGAAGTCCAAGACTCCTTTCACCAAACCAACTCGAGCTTTTGTTTATTAACATACAAATATTAAATATATTCAATCTTTGGTAACAGATAATAGAATAAAAATGGGAGAAATACTGGTTTACATTCAAAAACAGTTTTGTCCCTAATTTTTATTTTAAAAAGTTTTGTCTTTAAAGTTTTAACAGCAAAACAGTTTTATCATTTTTAACTATTTTGAAAGAATATTCTGTTAGTAAAAGAATATTCTGTTAAGAAAAAGTTTAAATTGTGTTTTTGGTGTTTTCTTTTAAAATTGACGGAGCACGGTGGGCCTAAGTTTATGAATTTGTTTATCTAGCATACTGCAAATATAAACTCATCCTCTTACTCAAAAGGTAAACATCTATTTTTCATCAGCAATAGCAAATTTAATAGCTACACGACTTGATTTATTAGCTTATGTCTGAGCCGGTGCATACATTCCCTAGAGTTGTCAACACTGCTGGTATTGACAAGTACAACAAACTGTTTGCTTTCCAACAGATCCCTGTGTACCCCGGTTGTCAGAATACGGTTCTTGAAAGTGTGATGGATGTAATGAAGATTAAAGTTGAGACAAAATCAACCGTGAAGACTGTTGATGATTATCTACAGTACACTGCTTCGATGCTGCCCCACGGTCATCGTCTTCCTACCACTCATCATAAGGTCCGATGTATCCTGAAAGATCTTGTGTTTTCCTACATCAACATTCATGCAAGCAGATATGACTGTGTTCTCTTCTGGGGTAAAGATCTAGAAGGAATGACCTTGGTGACCTTGACGCATGTCCGGTATGTCACACTGACAGGTATAAGCTGACTCCTGCATGCAATAGAAAACCTATGTCTGTATTTAGGTACCAATTCGTGTCAACAGAACAATGGACACCAGCAAAATGTATGGGAGAGATTTGATCGGAATGGGAAATTGGAGATTGAAATGGCCCAGATTGAGTATGAGGCACCATCAAAGAGGTGCTGAGCTCATTGGGTTGCGGCAACATCATGTTTGGAGGGGCGACATGTTGCTGGTATTGGGAGGATGAATGATGCGCACCGAAGGAGCAGTGGGAAGGTGGTCGGGAAGGATCATCGGCATGATGAAGAATGGCAGCCATTGTTGACAGAGAGGTAGAATTTAGGAGGGCTATGAAGTTTAGCAATATATTAGACAAATGACGTGAATGGATGGAGAAGAACAAGAAGGTGAGTTGATAGGCAAAGAAGGGATCGATGAACACCTAAACTACTACTACCATGTAAAAAATGATTTTTCATTGATCTTCTCACTACAAGATTACAAGTTATATAGCAGCATGATCTGTTACTATTACAATGAGGATTAATTGTAATTACAGCAAATCACTCAATTATATTTAAAATAGAGATATAGGTAATCAAAACTGGTTGCTAAGAGATAGCAATGCTTAAATCTCTCTAATTGATTGCTAAGTTATGGCAAGGATCTCTCTAACACAATTCCCACCACCAAGTAAACACAGTACACACGTACGTACGTACGTACGTACATTCAGTTTCAGCTGCTGCTGCTTCACCCTAGCTACTCTGTCTCTCTCTCTCTCACTCTCACTCGTTCACCGTGAAGAATTACTAGTTCATCAACTGAAGGAGATCGATCGAGTGAAGTGAGAAAGAAGTATTATTTCATGTGTGTCTTCTTCTTGGAGGCTTTAGTGTGCCTATTCATATGCAAAGTGTCGACATTCCCACTTGGAGAAGTAAGTGGCTAGCTATGTCAACTGTAGTGCCCAAGCTGCTGTCTGCTTGCAGCCATCCACATGACACTCGCTCAACAAATTGAGTCCCCAAATTGTGGGCCTCGATCGGACTTCCTTTGTTAACTTCCTCAAACTGCCAACTACTACTACACATCGTGTTCTCTTCACTATCTTACAAACAAACGCCTATAATATAACTGGCCGGCTACTACTATAGGGTTTCCATTACTGTATTAGGTCGTGATAAAACAACACAAAACCTACAACGTACTTGTGACAAAACGGCTACTACTATATTAATTAGTTGCTATTGTATATAGTCTAGCCATTAAGCAGAAGTACATACTTGCAGAACCATCACCATTGCAACTCCTTCATCCATGGCTGCGGTCTCATTGTCGTCTGCAGTCTTCATCTTCTCCCTCACTACCATCTTTCTTCTCTCCATCTCATCATGGGAGGCGGAGGCTCACCCGGTATCTACTTTGGTCAAGAAAATGCTCTACAAAAACTTGTTTTTACACAAGGACGACAAGGCATGCCCAGCAAACAACTTCTACACCTACAAATCATTCATCAAGGCAACCAAATCCTTCCCGGCATTCGCTAATACTGGAAGTGTAGCCATCCGAAAGCGCGAGATTGCAGCCTTTCTTGCTCAGATCTCTCACGAGACCACAGGCGGGTGGGCTACTGCGCCTGACGGACCATACTCGTGGGGTTTGTGCTATAAAGAGGAGATCAGTCCGGGTAGCAATTACTGTGATGACACTAACAAAGAGTGGCCATGCTATCCTGGCAAATCTTACAAAGGAAGAGGACCAGTTCAATTATCTTGGTAAGTATAACTTGCTTCATCCATCAATTACAAATAATTAATAATTAAGGTGGTTCAAATTAGTGTATGATTCCTCATGTTAATATTATGAGTTAAAATCTTTGGCAGGAACTATAACTACGGGAAGGCAGGCAAGGCATTAGGGTTTGATGGGCTAAAGAATCCAGAATTAGTAGCAAACAATTCGATACTCGCATTCAAAACAGCATTATGGTTCTGGATGACTAAGCAAAAGCCAAAGCCCTCATGTCATGATGTCATGGTAGGGCGATATGTGCTCACGGAAGCCGACGTGGCGGCTAATCGGACTGCCGGATTCGGGATGGTGACGAACATCATCAACGGCGACCTCGAGTGTGGAATAGGTAGCGATGAACGAGTGAATGATCGAATTGGTTATTTCAAGAGATATGCTAGTGCGTTTAGTGTTCAAACAGGGCCAAGTTTAGATTGTGGAAATCAGAAACCCTTTTCATTTATGTGACAGATTAATTAGTTAATTCAAGCCGGCAAATGTGTTTGTATGCACGTTATTGTCTTCATTCTCAAAAAAAATGTATGCTATTGTTTTGACATGCATTCATCACTGATTCCCTGTTTTGAAAATAATAACGTCTCTAGCGAGCTATATATATGGATCTTTGTCTGGTACTTGATTTCTCTATGATTCTATATGAGATCATAAGAATAGTAATGCTTCGGTTATGGAGTCATTGTTATACCAGAATATATAATTGTAGTATGCAATAACAAAAGTCCACACAATTCAAGCAGAGACTGCTCCCTCGATACCGCCATGGAATCATTTCTCGTGATACTGAGTTACATTTGAACTCGCTACTTTGTCGTTCAAGTGGTTGGTACTATGGTATTTGATTGCAAACTACAATATAGTATTTGATTGTAAATTTGTAATTGTGTCCAGACATGGAGCTAAGTACAAAAGCTTTACGTGAGTTGGTGACTTAGTTCAGAGGTTTCCCCAGCTTAATTCTCCTCCAGATTGAGTGCTGCTATAGTGCTATGGACATTTAGTATGAATTTTTCATTTTAGTAAAAGAAATTACCCAGTTTTCTTTTCAAAGATTAAAAGACTACAATTACGAAACAAAGCCTCTAAAACATGAGAAATTTACCCTACATGTAATGAATTACAGAGGCAAGCTTTCCTATCTGCAACAGGAATGTCTGACTGCCAACTTGAGCTTTAATTGTATGACCATGCTTTGCCAAAACATCAGCTGCAAAATTTTGTTCCTTTTAAATAGTTTCAAAATCGATTTTGTACCTTTGACCAATGTTCTAAAAAAACGCTAGATGCTAGTCAGACAGACAACCGGTGAATAACGCTTAGACGGGTTAATCGGACGATTAATCAGGGACTAATAGGTTTTCTAGCTCTTTAGGTGAAAACGGTGAAGCACCGCATAGTTCCTAGACGGGGATTAATCGGCTCTAGACGGGAATTTTTAGAACACTGTCTTTGACACTGCACTAGTAATTTTGAATCACCTTCAAGACAGCAATGATGAATACCATGAACAAAGACAGCAATGAGACCAGCTTGAAGTGCTGTAGCTAGCTTCAGATAAGAGAATGTTAAAAATAATAATAATAATTAAATATATAAAAAATTACGCAGTTACAGCAGTGCAAGACCATTCTTATTCGTTGTTTCTTATTCATCAATATGTCAAGTCTGATATTAAAACAAACATCTTACTGCAGTAGGAAAGCCAAGTTCTCATCCATGACTACCTAATACTCAGTCACCTGCTATTTACCGCGGCTAGCTATCTACCATAGCCGATACTGGGTAGCTTTTCTCTCTAACGGTTTAAGAGAATAACCAATTCTCATTTACACCAAGTTTATCCTGATTAAATACTAACTCTTACACAAACCTACCAAATTAAAGGCTAAGCAACACATAAGCACAAAGGTTCAGTCATGCAATTTCCCTAGCAACTAAGGACTTTATTCAAGCAAAATATATTACATGTACATAATGAAGCTTTCGGCACTAAACTTGGGATGAGCGATTCAAAATCCACTGAAGAAAATTATTGATGCCACAGCTCCTGAAAATTTTAAGTATAAATAAGATGATACCAAGACAAACAGAATACCTAGGCAGGACTCTATGCTGATGAGAGGCTAGTCTGCCCAACACTTGCAATAGGAACATCCGAAAATCCACTTCACCTAGCATTACATCCTATAGGATTGAAGATTACTATTTGTAAGCATATTGTGATAGAAATTTGGCCACATCAGCCGCAATATCATAAGCACCCTCAACACACCGGCCCAAGGCTACACCGGAGACATAGTTCCCACCAAGAAACAACCCCTGCATCTCAGTATCCCTAAGAGCAGCATTTGCAGCATCTAGGACATCAAAATGACCAACCAAGAACTGTGGAATCGCTTGTGGCCATACTCTAACAGCCAATACAAGTGGATCCTTAGCATTAGGCTTTATTAGGACTTTTTTCAAATCCTGGTGAACTGTTTCGACAAGGTCACTCTCTGTCTGTCAAGAATGAACAAAAAGAAGAAAACGATCAAAGACTTGGGAAAAGAATGAAGCGCCAAAGCATATGCAAGTTAGCAAACACATACAGATCAGACGAAAAATAAAAATGCAATGATGCCTTGCAAAGTGAAGTCCCTAAACCCTTAAGATGAACTCTTACAACTTCACATTATTACTTGACTAGCCCAATATGGATTACGTGCTGTACTACAAAATCCTAAATGATCAGTTGACCTTTTTTAACAATCCATATATGAGACATTGGGCCATATAAATTAAATGATCTGTTGACTTTTTTTAACTATCCATGTATGCTCAGTCTCCTGCTATGGCTATCTACCATAGACATTGGGCCATGTATGAAACCTTCAAATGATACTCATTCAAGAGCAATCAGGATTAAAAGGACGGATTTTTGAAAACATATATATTACACTACTGACTAACTCAAGGTAATGAAGTATACTTCCACACCATACATCTAATCCCAGCCTTGCTATCAAAGTTTCCCAATACGACAAAATGCATCTTTCAACACATATATCCTTTGAAGTTGTCTTACCTGAGACAAAATTCCAGGATTCGTGGCCCCTCCAATATAGTTCAAGAGTAGTACCCTTCCAGCTGGTGCTCGATTTGTAAAGAGTGAAGAGCTGTATATAGTTCCTGCACCCAGGAAACCCACAGGTTAAATATAAAGAAGAGAAAAAAACTGACCTAGGAGGTGCAAGGCGTGGGAAGGGGAATAGCAAAAGCTAAACTCTTACCGCATGCATACGGGTGAACCCTATTACCATTGGATAGAATCCCCCTCAGTAGGCATCATGATTTGTGAGCATAGATTATGAATTTCTGAATAGAAAATCTACCTAATGTTTTCAGCCCTTGGCTACGAGGATGAAGTTGCCCAAATCCCTTTAATTGACCATCTATTAGGCATTCCGTCCGGATTGCTTCTTTTGGATATGAAATAGACACAGCTGCAACCGGTGGGTAGTAAAATTTTGATAAAGCATCTGCTGCAGCAGCCTGCAGGGGAAAAAAATAATGAGACGATATACAAAATTACTTAAAATGGCAGCCCATAATGAACAAACAACAAATGCTTCCTCAAGTGGCTCTTTAGATACCGTATTTTTATCGTCTAACAAAAAAAACAATTTTTCTAAACACATGCTTTTAGGCTTTACAGTTACAAGTTACAAGTTACAACTTACAGCAGTAAAATATGTTGTAACTAAAGGAAAGGGATAGAAATGTAACAAAGAAACCTACTGAAAGAGGGCGCAACAGATTGCTTGCTACATAAGACGGAATGGTCATAACAACACTTTTACTCAGTACTGAGACCAACCCTTCAGAAGTTTCATATGTTAGAGTGTACCCTCCTTTGTCGAACTTACTGATACCTGAAAGCTTCCAGGATAATTTCACTCTGTCACCCAACCTGCCAACCATAAACAGAACATATTACAACCAAGATGGCTGAGAAAATTAAGGGTGTTGCATAGAAAGAACACATTCCTTAGAACCCTGCCAACAAGAGTACTTAATTTGAATGAGGGTACCTTGAAGAAAGTGCTTCGGGAAACATGGAAAGTCCCTTCCTAAGAGATCCAACTGTTTGGCCCTTTGGTTTTGGTAGACGCCTGTGGAATGACTGAAATCAGGCCATTGAAAATAAACTATGATTTACATCATGACACAAGCTTCAAAGCAAACAGGTGTTCATTACGGATCTCGAGGGGTCTTTGGAGCACGACTTCTCTCCCGGATTGCTTTAAAAGCTCCACCAATGATGCTACCCCCATTTTGCTCAAGGTTCCAAACTTTGCCAAATGCTGCTTTCATACTTAACTTTGAAGGATCGCCCGCATAAACACCTGCATATAAAATAAGTGTCAGGGCATCTATAAAATTACTTTAGCCAGCCTAGAGGATGTAAAAGACGCACCACTATAAAGGTGTAAATATGACAGAGCTAAATAAATGAGTTTGGTTAAAATACAGAGCTTCTGCGTAAGACTATCAGATCAAAGTTTTATCCATACATTGTGGAAGGTCCTATTTTATGCGGCAGCCCGTTTGACAGAGCACTGTTTGTCATAAACAATAAGGAAGAAGGGCATGTTCACACAGTCAAAACAGTTTTTATCTACTTTTTTCAGGGCATGAATGTCATAATTGATATGGAGTGGCTTTAATTTCAAACCCATCTTAGAATCCGTTAGCAGAATTCAGAAAGCAGAATAAGAATAGCTATGAACAACACAGAAAGAGAATAGAGCAAACAACGGATTAACAATGTTGTCATAATGAGATTACCTGAACAAAAAGGCTCGATCAGGCGTTCAAAAACCTCATCTCCAAGATTACGACGGACAAACTCCTCAACGGATTCCTCCTGACCCTGTGACCTTTGTCAAATATTATACGAAATGAGAAATGCAATAGAGAACTCACGGTAACATAACAACTAAGAGAGGCAGAGAGAGGGGTCAAACTGGAGGGGAAGGACGAAATCCAAGAGCACCAAATGCAGCCCTGAGTTTACCGCCAATGCTCATCAAGTCAAAGAAGGCTATGTCACCCGGGCTAGAAGGTACAGGCCTCAACTTTCCATCCCACAACACAAACCGAGGTGCATTCGGATCACCGAGAACCAGGTCATCCTTCAAACCACTATCCACCTGTCAAACATATGCACAATTACACATTTCCTCACTGATCACACAATCCTAACCTCCACTACTATAAATGTAGTCCTCATTTCGGTGTGGTAACTTAACCGAAATTTCGAAGAATAGCATATAAACCACATTATCAACACGTATTGTAAATTTGTATTTGTACAAGATGGTGAAGCTAAAAATTTACAGATTCAAGTTAACATACGAGCATGGTGAGCATGGAATCGGACGGCTGAAAACTATTGGGACCTTCTTCCCAGAGATAACCGTCTCTCTCTACTGTGATGATGTTGCCTCCGACTCGGTCTCTGGCCTCCGTCACTATCACATTCGGAACGGCGTCGTTGTGCTTGGTGGCCAGTGCCTGAGCGATGCAGAGTCCGCTGATTCCGCCACCGACAACGACGCAGTCAACGGAGGATATCGCGCCGTCGGCGGCGACGCCTGCCGGAGAAACGGTGGACTGATTGGCGAGGGAGCATCGGAATTTGGAGAAGTGATGAGGTAGAGAGGAGAGCTTGCTAGGTTTGGAGGTGAAGAAAACGGAGGGAGGCGGTCGGTGAGTCAGAAGAGGGTGAGGGGCGGCGAGCCTGCAGACGGTGGTCATGGCGAGATCGATAACTTCAGCGGAAAAATGAGAGAGACAGAGGATATCCGACTGGAGACTCTTTCTTATCTTCAAAGCCAACTGCTCACGCCTGTCTCTTTTTCCACGATTTTAAATTTATTTATTTTTCACACATTTTTTTTCTCTCGTGTAGATAAGAATTAGAAATAAATTATTTCATTACTTTCAGGATAAAGCTTACATTAATACAAATATTTTTGGGATGTATGAGTAATGATCAAATGGACTTGTGATTTGGGTTGATGTGGGCAGTCTGGAAAGCTCAGAATGAGGTAATTTGGTAGAATGCAGAGTTGGATGCTTAGTGGGTAGTAAACTGGGTTACTAAGTGGTTACATGACTACCAAATGGCTAATCTAGGAACGAAGAAGCGGCTGAAAGCAAAATGGAAATGCCCTCTGAGTGGGAGACTTAAGCTTAATATTGATGGTGTGTTTCGGAAAGAAGTCACGAAGGGTGGCTATGGAGTTTGGAGTAGTGGTGCGGACGGACGAAGGTGTGTGTATTGCTGCCTTAGCTCGGTCTATTAGCTTTGCTTCTTCTGTGTTTCAAATGGAGGCTGAAGCTTTCCGTGCTAGATTACTCCTTGTTATTCGTGAAGGATAGGATGATATTGAAGTAGAGTGTGATTGCGCTTTAATTGCAGGGGCAATTGCACGTACTGAAGAAGACTATTTTGTGGCAGGTAGTTTGTGAAGGACTGCAAAGCATATCTTGCTGCTTTTGGTTCTGTTCAAGTACAATTTGTCTATTAAGAAGCAAATTGTGTGGCTAACCGGTTAGCTCAACTTGCTAGTTTTTCTATGATTGATGATATTTGGTTGGAGGAAAGTCTTGCTATTATTTAGAATGTCCTCTTGGAGGATATTTGTTTTTTATCAAATGTTACGCGGAGTTTAGGTACCATGTCTCCTTCGCATAGTCTTCCTTTTTAATTTAGTTTGAATAATATTGGTTAGGGATTTCCCCTACCCTTTCAAAATAGTAAGGGAGTACTACATATAAAATGAACTAACCAAATTTGCAAACACAAAAACCTCATTTTCATAATTTTTTATACAAATTACTCAATAAGCCTAAGCCCAAAACGTATAGCATCAAACCTGATCCAAGTTTCACCTTTTTTCTTCCACCTAGTCTTTTTTAGATCTGCTTCCTCTTTTTCATATCTTCTATCTCTCTCTCTCTCTGGAATCATGACCACCATCCCACCACAGTCCGAACCTAAACATCGAGGACGACTTCATCCTCTTTCTTCAATCTCTGATTCACCCGCATTCGACATCCTCGTTCTTCATCTTTGATGTCATCCTCGTTTTTCAATCTCTTATCTCATCCACAATAGTTGATGCTACTACCTAGACGATAACGTTGTCACTGCCTTATGACGACACTGCTACTGCCTCGACAATGTCGGGGGTGAAGTATTTGGAGGTCTACAATGAGAGAGACGAGGTTTTCGACCACGCATCTGAGGTAGTCAAAGTTGGTGACGTGGCAGGGTCGAAGGCCTTGACGGATTGAAGGTGATGAGGAATTGGGCTCGGCATTTGAAATTGCTCCTAGATTCAATCAAGACATGTTGTAACTGCTTCATTTGTATTTCTGATTTGAAATTAAATGTAATATAGTCTTGATTCTTTGGGTGGACTCAACGATTAGGGAGGCGTGCTACTACGAAGTGGGGTTACGGACTGTTACTGTGCGATTGTGTTTATGGCTGCTACTGTGTTGTACTGCGTCATTTTGCTACTAAGTGGTGTTGTTATTGTGTATTTGTGCTTAGGGTTGCGGGCTGCTGCTGTGAGGTCGTGCTTAGGGCTACTATTGCATCCAAGTTAATGTCAGCGACGACCACCCAAGTCAGTTGCAGCGACGACCACCCGAGTCAGTTACAGCGACGACCATCTAAGTCGGAAGTAGTAGTGAATTGTAATGAGGGTAGTTTGGTAAAATACTTAGTGACATATGACATGTGCATTTCAATTTTTCTTAATTTGTTAATTTATGTTCTTAAAAGTGTAAAATATTATCTAAATAATGTATTTGTAAACTGAAATTTACTATAAAAATAATAAACATGTATAAAGAAATAAAATTATTGGATCTCCTTATGACTAACATCTCATCTGGCAGTGTCGCTATGGTTATGAGATTGATGTGTTCGATCTGGAAACCTAAAAGGATATACCTTTATTAATTGGAATCGAAACCATTTTTTCTACACTAAAATGTTCTAAAGTAGACAGCTTTCCTATAAGGGGTTATCAGAATGTTGATGTCTATATGTAATACTGAACAACCATGTATACTAGCTAACTGGTTTACAAAGAAACGACACACATTCTAATAGCCAGAGAGAAAATCAGCAGAATCACCAGATATGATAGAACTACATAATAACCAAAATGTATAAAACTAAGTACATAGGAGTAGATAAAGTAAAGACCAGAAGCTACACCAGAAACCCAGAAAGTTATGCAGGTCTTTAATCATTCCGTGACATGACTTGGCTCTGTTGTGGTTGATTCAATAAGTATGAAAGTCATTGTGGCCTAAATCAAAGATGTATATGGAAGTTTACAATGTGCTCATAACCATAATCATGCGTTTACCTATACACTATTTAAATTATGTACCTTAAATGTGCAGCTCCATTTGGTAAATGATTGGACCATCTTAAGTGAAAAACTCCATCAACTGCTCTAATTTCATTTAGTTGGGACCTAAATTAAAAACATTGAAAATAAACATTGAGTGTATAAGCTTACTTGAAGTGAGAACATTACATTATACAACAGTCAATAGCGAGTTATACCAATCACGCCACACTGCACTATTATATTAGCAAAAACAGATGCACAATCCCATGTTTACGAATCAACAAACACTTGTACAAGAAGCAGCGGAACCTTATTTATTAATATTTTATTAGTGAAGTGACGCCTAACTTGTTTTCCAAACATCTACTATGAATGAAGCATATTATTTTGTTTTATAGTACTTGTTCTCCAAGTTAAATTGACAACACAAGCGTGAAAGGCGATCAATTACAACAAGAAAATGTGAAGAAGAAAATTATAAAAAGAAAGAGATATTGCCAACATCAACTAGACAAAGAAGTACAGAACCAATCGCTAAACTGCACTATGAAGGATAAAAAATTCTCTCGTACAAAAATTGCATACCATTCTATTACAAGCCAACCACATAAACAAGAACTGAGCATAATGTCCTGTGGTCACTAGGCAATTCAATCTTGCAGACCTGTAGTACTGATCAAAAGTACAAAACCATGGTTATCAAAATACAAGGAGTAATTAAAGGCCTGTCTTTTTCACTTATAATAAACTCTCAATATCAGAGAAAGTAGTATAGCTGAAGAAAAAAAACTAGCAGACAAAAAACAATCGTTGGTCAAAAAAAAAAATTTCGTCGGCAATACTGACACTTTAGCCGACGAACTAAAGTTTTTCGTCTGCTTTAGTCTCTATATTGTAGCCGACAAAAAAAGAATTTTTTGTCGGCTATGATATAATAAATAGAAAATATTTAAATATCATAACCGACGAAGACGCAATAAATTCGTCTGTTATGGTATAATAATGGTTTAGGGTTTACAGTTTGATATAATAAATAAAATAAAAAATATTATATCATAGCCGACGATAAAGTAATAAATTTGTTTGCAATGGTATAATAAATAAAATAAAATAATTTAATTATCATAGCTGACGATAAAGCATTAAATTCGTCGGCTATAGTGGTTTTACCCGACGAGATTCATATTTAGGGTATTAATCGGTTAAAGTTATGAGGTTTAAGGTCAAGACAATCCATTGGTCGCGTCTCATCGATTTGAAACTATTTTGTGTTGAAGGTCCGCCCAAAATACATAATTTAAATGGTCAAATGACCATTTATGTGTATTTAGTGGCTTGACTTACGAGATTGACCGTCTTGATCAAACCCTTAACGTTATCGGATCAAGTTGAATTTTTTCTCATGCCTGTATTTTATCATGATGGTCATATCATAAGTTGAAATTTCGTTTTTAAATTTTGATCATCGGAATCACAACATACCTACTAATGTTGTATAACTTAGTTACTAAGTTTTAAATAAATATTCCATTTCAAAAAATAAAACTCTATGTAGAACCTTCAAACTCAAAACAGTCGTGAAATAAGATATGACCGGAATGGTGAAATACGTCTACAGTTGAAAAATCACGTAATTTCGGTAAAGTCTCGGTGCCGATAGTTGCGGTCAACGCAATTTACCATTCTTTCTCCCTATAGGTAGCCCTATCTTTGGGGGTTATTTTTCAGTAAATTTTTATACAAATGGTTGTGTCTCATTTATTTGAAATTATTTTGTGTTGAAGGTCCGGCCAAAATAAGTAATTTACACGGTCAAATGACCGTTTTCGTGTGTTTTGGGGTTTGACTTACAGGATTGATCGTATGAATCTAGCCCTTAACGTTATCGGATCAAGTTGAATTTTTTCTCAGACATGTATTTTATCATGGTGGTCATATCAGACGGTCGGATTATCGTTTGAGAGTTTTAATTATCAGAATCATGACATGTCCACTACTGTTGTATAACTTAGTTAGTTTTAAATAAATGTTCTGTTTCAAAAACAAACTCAACGTATAACCTTCAAACTCAAAAAAGTAATGAAATAAGATATGACCGGAATATTGAAATGCGTCTACGGTTGAAAAATCACGTAATTCCGGTAAAGTCTTGGTGCCCATAAAAATAAAAGCTTTCATTTGCGTCAGGAGCTCAACCGTGGTCTGCCACTCACAGTTCAATCAAAATTTCAAATCAAGCTTCGATAACCAAACCCTAACCTTATCCAGTATTCTAGGGATTTTTAGCCACTGCGTTTAACCAGCATGAAAACTCGCAATGCCGGCGCTCAGAAACCGTCGCCGACGGCGAAGAAAACGCCGCCGGTGAGAAAATCTGCCTCCAAAGCGAAGGCGTCGCCGGCTGTAGAGACTCCTAAAACCTCTGAGACGAAGCGGAGTTATCCCAGAACAGCCAAGCAGGTCAAGAAGAATGAAACCACTCCCGTTGCTGCTTCAAAGCGGCGTCAATCTTCAGGTACGGATTAAACTGATGGAGTTGTTCGCTATTTCATTTCGAACTTCAGATTATTAGTTTAACCGATTTAGGAGTATTATTTAGGTTCAAAGAGTAGCTTAGAGATGAATAGGCTGAAGAATTAAGCATATTATTAGCGATTAGTCATGTAGATGAATGATTCAGTAGCTGCTTGAGTTTGTTGATGGTAGTGTAAGTGTAGTGAACTACTGATTGACTTGTGTTTGAATTACTAGCCGAGGAGGAGTCGGCTGGTGTGGCAACTGCATCAACAGGGAGAAGGACTTCTGGGAGAACAAGGGCACCTGCATCGGTGTATATTTGGGCACAGATCGGTTTTTGGCAAGTAGGGGTGGGCATATTCGGATCAGATCGGTTTTTGGTCCAAACCGTATCCAATCCAAATTATTCGGATTTGTAAAACTTCTATCCGGAACCAAATTTTAAAATCGGATCAACCGTTATTCAAATCAACCGGAAACCGGATCAGGTTGGATCGGTTTCGGATTTAACCCGAATTTAAAACAATAAGATGAGACATTTTAAAAAATTATTATTTTGTCTTTCTTGTCTATAAAAATTAAAACATATATAGTTCTAGGTTTTTCTCTCAATTATTTTTTTTCACGAATTTACAATCATACTTAAATTATATGTCAAAGTATATATATATATATATATATTTAATAGTATACTTGTTAAAAATGTGAGTTCATATGACTGTGTATATAAATACATATAATTTGATAAATAAATTTCGTCTTCTTAAGGTGACACATAATAAGAAATATATTGACTAATAATAAAGTAACACGTACTAAAAAAATATATAACACAAAATATAAAATATTCGGTTAATTCGGACCGGTTTTTAGGCTAAACCGGAACCAATATATCCGATTCAAACCGGTTCGGACCGGTTTACGTTATTTTTTGACCCGTTTTAATCAGTTCGGATATCCGGCCCGGTATTTAGGATGGTTTTTTTCGGTTTTCGGTTAAAAACCGGATATTTGCCCACCCATATTGGCAAGATTCTGGCCATCGCTAAAGCTAATGCTACCAGATCTATAAATGATAAGTGAAGGAAGAGCAAGTACCGAGAGTTAAATTCGACGCACATTGGTACATAAAGAGCCCCGGCCGTGCCATCGACCTTGATTCGCTTATGGAGGAACTTCTCCTCCATCGGCTTCCAACAGTATATCACGAATGAAGCTCCCATCTTCTTGGCTTCTTGCCTTCCCAAAACATCTTCGCTGCTCAATTTTGCTTCTACGATTCAGCATAGTAATCAACTAATCAAATCTTATAGCTGAGACCCTAGAAACTCAGATAGATCGAGAGAGAGAGATGGGGTTGTAGTGGCTTACCTTTGGTTTTTTCGAAGATGTAATACGGCTAGAGAGCTTTGGTTGCGTCGAGAGCTTTGGTTACGTCGACCTCCTCTATTATTTAAGGATTTGAAGAAAAGGGGTTGTAGAGAGAACAGATGGAGATTGAGGGAAATATGGCTTTGATTTGAAAATAGATGTAATAAGAGAATTGTGCTCATAATTTTCTCTCCTGCGACTGCATTGATACAATCGTTACATTTTTGAAAGTTCGCCACGACAAACGATTGCCGAAGAAGAATATAAAAGTTTTGCTACCCTATAGCGACGACCTACTAGTTCAGTCGCAAATCTTACGACGATGTGATTCTGCCGAAGCAAAAAGTCAAATTTTGGCGACGACATTTGTCCTCCGACGCTAGCCGGCGAAGCTAAAACAAAGTTTTTTGTAGTGATTGCCTTAGCTAACTAGTCTTCAATCAACCTTTATAGCTTAAAAGCACAAAGACCTACCAACATGTGAGAATAGAAGATCACCTGATTTGGGTGAAATTGAGCCTTCGAAGCATCATCCATAGTAAAAAACTCTATGTATCTGCTTAACCGTTTCATGTCAACGGATGTCATTTACACTCAACGGATGTCATTTATTCCCCTACACGAACATGTGTGAGAGTGCATCTTGTGTCTTGAAAATGTGACGTTTACCGTTTCAGAATTTGGTTTGATAGTATATCTTGACTGAAGGACCCAATGAACATAAATAAACAAGTTTTTTAAAATCTTCAAATTAGTTAATTTGAAGAAAATGAGTCAAGTTGATATTAAGGTTTGGACTCAACAAATTGTACACCCCTTTTCCTGGTACATTGGAACAAATTAGCTAATTTTGAAGACACTCGCCTTTTACCTGTGTATTTGCACTAGTTCACATTTTCTTATTAATATAATTGCTCTACCTAGAGTATTTCCAGCATTATTGATAAATGTATTACTAAATTTAGCAATATTTAGATTTAAATAGCAAAATTTAAGTTTTTTGCTCTAGTAGTATTGCTAAATTTTTACATTAGCTAAGTTTTAACTAATTTTATTTTCAATATTGATAGATTTATCAATTTTCAGTACCAATTTCTAAATTTGTCAAGTTATTAAGTGTTCTGCAGGAGCAAAATATTTATTTAAAAATTGACAAATTTCTAATTTATCAATTTTGTTGGAGATGCTCTAAGCATCTCTAGATAGAGTTAAATTTATTGCTAAATTTGTTAATATCCAGATATAAAATAGCAATATATAAACTTTTCATCTAGTGGTAGTAGTATTGCTAAAACATTAACTAAGTTTAAGTTAATTCTATTAATAAATTGATAAATTTTTACTTTTATTTTTGAATTAGCAACTATGCCAGAAATGTTTTTTATATAAGAGCAGGTACAATAACTTCCTGAAAATTTCTCTAAAATAGAGAAGCAAAACCCACAATCTCTAAAAATATTATCTTCAAACTCAAACAACTTTTCTAGTTTGGAGATTCTGACATTTATTACAACAATAAAATATACTACAACATTATTAATTATAACAAAAAAAATATTTTTTTATTAGTACAATACACTACTCAATTAAAAATACTCATAATTTAACCTTTTTCTTGTTGAAACAAATGAAGAATTTAATTTTGGGGGATAAAGACATTGCTGCTAATTTGAAGAATGAACCCTTGTTTTTCATCTCTTTCCCTATCTTGAAAAATTGGTTAGAAAAACTGTTGGACTGAAAAATAGCTCAATATTTTTCAAAATTAAGAAAATTGAGAAAATGTGAAAATTATTGGACATGCTCTAATGCACTATCCACTTTTCTTTTCTTAATTATATATATATTTTTTACGGGGGACTTTTATTTCCCTAATTATATTTTTTTTTATTGGGGGGTTATTCTTGTACCTCAATTTTTGCTGAATACACCTCAACACCAATATTTTGTAGGAACTATCAATTTTGCCCCTTTTTATAGATTCTTTGTTTTGTTTTTCCTTTTTTGATTGAATATGTGTTGTTTTTGTTTCTCATGTATGGATTTTTATTGGTCTCAAACCATCCATAAGAACACAACCAATATTGCAATATGTCCTTCACGAATATTAACCAAGCAACATCTTAACGCTGATTTGATTACATAAGATATTCACATACCCAGCCAAGAAGCCACACAATAATACTAATTAACTTTCATCTTGTGAGACAACAACTCTCAATACCTAGAAATAACATGAACTAAAACCGTGAAAACTAATAGCAAACGAAATCAAGAGATCACAAAACTAAAAAAAGGACTACAGTAAGACACAAAGTTAACTAAATAAATAGACTGTGAAAGAATGGAGGAGTTTAGTGTAGATTTGGATTTCTCTGGTGGACAGAAGAATAGAAGAACAACAATGTAAATCGGAGGTCTCCTCTTTTTATTTATTTTTTAAAATTTGATACAAGGTTATAATAGTAATAAAAATTTTACAAAAATTTGTAGAGGTATATTCAGCAAAAATGAAGGTGCTACTAGAAGCCATTTTTATTAATTTATTTACTATTCTTTATTTTTAATAATCTTAATTAGCTTAATATTTTTTTGATAAGAAAAAATTAAACAAATATAATTTAATACTAGCTTTTGAACCCGCACCATACGCGTGTGTGAATTTTTACTTTTTTTACTCAAAGTTTGATTTTTCTCCTCAATCTATTCTCTTTTTCGTCTCACGTTTTTTTTCTTCTTGTTTATAATATTTATAATTACTAAGTTGTTCTTAATCTATTAAAAAAATATTTTAAAATTCTAATAAATCAAACATATTCAAAAATTTAACAGTTTGACTTTGTGAATTTTTTTTTCTGGGTTTATTAATAGTAGATGAACAATAGTGACAAACATAATCTGGTAATTTCTAACTTGCTGTAGCGATATCCATTTTCTAAGAAAAATTGAATTTCACTGGCTTTCGATCGCGAAAAGCCGCACATGTTTTTCCCGCCTTGCATTTTCACTAATTTTCAAACTGCTTCGGTGCCCTTATCTCTCTCTAGTTTCAAATTTCAAAAACAAAAATCAAAATAGATTTGGGTCTCTCCTCTCTTTTTTTCTCTCTATTCCAGAGGAGCCTCTTCACTCTTCTGCTTCGTCGCCGATAAAGCAACTCCTCGGAAACCCGAAGCTCGTCGCTCGTCGCCGCCGAACAACCTGTAAGCAACTCCTGTTCGCCTTTTCTTTATTTCGATTGTTGCTTCGAACCAGATTCGGAGCCTAAGGCGTTTATTCCTAGTGAGATCTGAGCGACTGAGCTTGAATTTTGCGACGAACTAGGGTTAGACGAGCGTAATTGAGAATCCATGATGGAATTGGATGGGTCGTGATTGTTAGGGTTTTGCCGATTGTTGATTGTTTCTTTTCGTTCTTTCCCTATTCGATATAGTTACGTGGTTCTCATCTGATTTGGAGCTGATTGTATCATCAATTGAGTAGTTTATGAAATTTAAACCATGTTTAGTAAGAATCAACTTATTATTGATCACTATTCTACCAGGTGCTTCATGCTGTGTGTGATTGTGTTCTTGCTGCTCTGGGTGTGAAATGAATTGTAATGATACTGAGTTTCTAACGGTTTCATATCGAAACATTTTTCGTCACCACATGAACACAGATTTAGCCCCCTTTGCTTTGAATAGCTTGGTCTCTTGTTTCAGGTAACAATTGTGGCTGTTCTAGTTACTTGTTCTCTAGATGGAGGTTGAAAGACAAAAGTATATGCGAGATGTAAGCATTCACAACTTTGATATCTTGTATTTGCATAGCTAATTGTACATCGTGTTGAAGCTTTCCATTAGATTTTGGCTGTTTCTTTGTCTTATTTGTTGAATAGTGCATAATCTGCAACTCTTTCCAGTTATACTTTTGGTGATGCTTTCTAGTTGGATGGCACATGATTTGTGTCTGTAGCTCAGTCTATGTTATATATAGCTCATACAGCACACGACTATTATGGTATCTCAATCAACTGTCTTATCAGGAATGAACCCACAGATGCGGATTTGGTTTACTTGATTTAAAATGCTAATTTAGTTTTATCTCCCTGTGTAGAATTCAACTCTTATGAAAGTGCGGATTTCTACAAATAAAATATGTCACTGGCTGTATTAGTTCCAAGTTTATTAAGTTTATCTTCATTTGAAACAAATATAAATAAAACAAAAGTGGAATTGGGATTGGCTAGGCCGAAGGAATGTGAGCTTTGCGTTCTAATTTGAGGCTGGAGCACAAAGTATAATGCTTACTTCAAATACCATGTTTCAGGATCAAACAAGCAATTGCTGGAGCTTTGGAAGCATTAATCATCCAGCAAGCCAATCTAGGAAGATGTCAATTGGAGTTGTGGTAGACTCAATCACCAAGAAAAAGTCTGGATGTGCAAAGGAAAGGGAGGTTGTGGTGTCAAATGCAGAAACAGAAAATGCTAACTTAGTGAATACCATACATGGAAGGTTCAATGGGGAAGAAGTTACTGCTGCCAAACCAACAAAGGAAACTAAAACTCCAGAGCAGGTGGGTTCCCCATGGATCAGTACTAGACCCTTCCACAAAGATATACTGACTTCAGATGCTGCTCTTCATGCAAAACAAGCCAATAATTTATCATCTGTTGGTAAGAGGCAGTACAAACTGGATGGAGCAGGTAACACACCGCTTAAATATTCAGTTGAGAATTCTGCAAACAAGATCTCCATTTTACAGTTTGGTGATGACAACCATAAGCAGTTTAGTGGAGTTACCTACAAAAAGAGGGAACTGAATATTGGGAAAGTGGAGGGAGTCAAGGATTTCACATTTGCATCTGCGCATGAAGTTATTACTTCAGATAAGGAGGTGCTAGTGGACAAAACAGATGCACAAGAAAACACAAGAACTGAAACTCTCAGACTGAAGCTTTGGAATATATTGGGAGCTGCTGCTTCACCTAATGATCAGCACACCAAATCTCAGGAACCTGTGGTTGATGATGATTATTTAAATCCTCAACCAGAATTTGATCAAATGGCAGATGTCGTCAAGCTAAAAAAGAATTCTGATGAACCAGAGGACAAGTACATGGAAAAGGGTGATGCATTTATTAAACTTAGGCAAAATTCAGACACTATAGAAACAGATTCTGAAAGTCCAGAGAACACTGTCAGGAGACCTGTCACTCGATCTTTGATTCCAAAGAGAGCCCGAGCCAAAGTAGGGAAGACAACTGCAAAGCGTGCCCCATCTTCTGGTTACAAACGGAAACAGCGAGATAATGTATTTTCTTTTGAACAAGAATGCTTTGAGACACCACAAGATGCTGCCGGAAAATCCTCAAAGTTTCAGAAGAAGAGAGAGAATACAGGTTTCAGAAAAGAGATTCATGAGGTCTGCCTTCCTGAAAAGGATAATTCAACTAAGATACAACAAGCCATTAATAGGAGGGGAAAACGGCCACCTGCTAAGAAAGCTTGCTCTGGAGGTACTAAAGTGGGAGATTTTCATGGTTATCTACCTGACAATCTTGAACCACAGAAAAATATCTCAGAGAAAGAAATCAGGTTTCAGAAGAAGAGAGAGAGTACAGGTTTCAGAACTGAGACTCATGAGGTCTGCCTTCCTGAAAAGGATAATCCAACTAAGATTCAGCAAGCCATTAGTAAGAGGGGAAAACGACCATCTGCTAAGACAGCTTGTTCTGGAGGTACCAAAATGGCAGATTTTCAAAGTTCACCTGACAAAGAAAAGGAGTTTCTTGAACAGGAGAAGACAACCCTAGAGAATGAAATTTACCACTCACCAATCAAAAGCAAGAAATTTGGGGATTGTGTCAAATCAGAGAGTAGGAACCAACGACAAGATGAAATTCCAAGCTTCAAGGATGCTGTAAATCCAGAAGATAATTTTCGTAGTCCAACTTTTGGAATTAGAAGACCGGTGTCAATTTCTTCTCCCAGCCCAACCCCAAAATCAGAACAAAGGGCAGATTGTAGTAGTCCTGCACCAAAGGAGAGGCGATTTGTTATTGGAGATATTCACTGGTTCAGAACTTCCTCGACTTCAAAACAAGATTTTTCTGAAAATGCTCAAACACAGTCTTCTGTATCCTTTATTATCAAACTAATTCGGTAGGTAGCTTTCTGTGTGCCAGTTTTTGGCAAGTATCTTGTTTCTGCCTTGTGGATTTCCTTATTGAATTTCAGGATGCTGCTGAGGAGATCAGGTTTTCCCCATTGATGAAAACAACACCTGACATGGATAAAAATGATGCTGAATCTGCCATATCCTTATCATCATCAGAAGAGAGGGACTTGGAGACTTTTGAAGAAGGTTCTCCAGTTATTCAAGGACATAAATGTACGTACACTTGGCACACTTCTATTAACTTCATGACTAATAAACGTTAGATAACATGAATTGTTGCTCAAATTTAGGTTCCTGATTGGTTATGAGTCTATAGATATTAGATGCTTCAATTGTATGTAGGAATATGGCACTTATGTGTCTTCCACTCCCCCTAGTTGGACTGGTGGCTACTTTGTTTACCCGACTGTCTTGTGCATGTGCTTAGATAGAATTCATTTATCTGCAGAAACTAGTAATGCTGAAAAGTTGAAATTCAAACTTTTTCTATGAAATGTTTTGAATCCAAGGTTGCATACTTATAATCTTCAGTGCTATACTCCTATTTTACCATTTATTAAAGGCAATTGCATAATTTGCAACATATTTTATTCTTGTAGGGATCGGAGAAGATAAGTGCATGGAGGAACCTTCAGAGCCTATTGAAGTGGATGGATTGGCTAGGTTTTTCTTCTCTCTATCTGTGTGCCCACATATGTTTTTTTCTTTAATTTTTTTTAAGCAAACAACTAGTTATCTGTTAGCTCATTTTGCTTGCGGTTAAACTTTTATTTCACTTCTTAGGGCTGTTGAACTATTTGCGTTGGGACTAGCAAAACTAAAAACCAAAATGAAGACATCAACTACAAGGAAATCCTCTGAAATCTTGGCATCTGTTGCTGCGGAGGTTCAGTTGCAGCTGCAGAATGTAGAGTCTCAGATTCAAACAGACATGTAGGTATTTTCAACAAGCATGTTTTCCTGTTAAAGATAGCAATAACTTAGTGTGTTTGCGATGATTTTCAGGGGAAAGCTTACAAACCTTAGCAAATTGAAGAGAAAAAAGCTGGAAACAAGGTTTGAAGGCAAGGACAAGTTATATAAATGACATACTTAAATTTGTTGTTTTTATTTTCTAGATTTAAGATTGACCACATGTTTTCTGAGGCCATACTTCCATTCTCCTGCTCAGGGGTGGTTTGATAAAATTCTTATTCAAACATAATGCTGAACCACAGTCCTTTAGCACATATTATAACTTGAAGCGCTGTTGCCATCAGTCATTAATGGGTTTCAATTACAATTATCAGTTTAAGAGAATATCCAGTTACTTTCCTGTATTGTTGTAAAATTCTCCTATGTTAGGTAAAGCTCCAGATGAATGGAATATATTTTTTTTCTATAAGTTATGAGGTGTGTAAATCTTTTCTCGATATTATGTGGTTATACCATTGAAATCGACCACAAAAGAAGATCACTTGAAGTTGGAAAATTGTTTAGTTATGTATCTACTTATTATTGTTGAAGGTTTGGAATACTTTGCTAATTTAATGCTGAGAGATTGCATTGTTTATGTCTGTGTGCTTATTGTTTTGGTTTATTGTAAATGGGATGGTTCTTCTGCAGAGCAACAAGGACAACTGAAAGTCACTTGTGACAAGTTCAAGGAACAGGTCAATCAACATCTTCAGGATTGCAGAAGTACAATTGAAGGTCTGGAAGTGTACCAGACAGAGTTCAAGGGAACTGTGGAAAAGCAAAGTATGGCATTTTTCTCTTCTTTTTGATACTGTATTATTTTGTTGCTTCAGTTTATATTGAAATTTGTTTGTGAAGGTGTTTAGGACACACTAGATTTCCCTATAAATATGATAAATTTAAGAAGCTACCTTGCAATTATAGTTTTTTTATTTTTTCTTTTTTATGGGTGACATTATTAGTTTAATATATTGACAAATTAAAATTTGTCCTGATCTTGAAGGCATGTCAGAAACCATGTAAACTCATTTCAGAGAAACAGAAAACAGAGTTTAGTGCTTTGAATTCCATGCAAGCTACACTAAAGACCTTCATAATCCAAAAAAATAAAAATAAAAATTATCATGCCTGCCTGCCTCCATATCATTGATGCATCAAAATTTACTCAACTCTAGTCCTTGGTATAATTATGATGAAATTGAGTGTACATTCTCTTGTATGGCATTGACATGCTTCAAATAAACCCAAGAAATACTATTTTCTTAATTGAAAATTAATGCGCTAGCTAGCAGTTACCTTTGACGAGCAACTTTTAGATCTATTTGATGTCCAATTGCTGCTTTTGTTTACTTGCAGAAGCATCACACCGAAAGCTTGTCTCACAAGTGGAAGAAGCAATTGAGAACCAACTTAACGATGCCCAAAAAAGAATCAAAGTCATGAACGAGGCAGGTTTCCCTTATTGTAATCTGGATATTCAGATGCACTGTGGAATAAGTGGTTACCATATCATTTCCATTTCAAACACATTATATAGGTGGCCGGCTGCATATAGTGATTGATATACCTTGTTAGAACAGGATCTATGAATTTGTTTAGATTCTTTAGTACCTTTTCTTACAGTTTACCTTTTCTAAACTTTTCAACCTTGTCATTACTTGCAGACGAGACGTGGACAGATGCTCCAGTTAAAGCGCCAACTAGCTTCCTGTTTGAGAGAGGGAATTATAAGTTGATGAGTGTGATTTGGCTTAGAGTAAGAGACAGGCGTGGGGATTTGCTTCTCGCAAATTACATTTCTGCTTAGAGATATACCAGTAATTTCTCTATTACTATTGACTTGGGTTATTAATATGTAAAGGCAAACACAATTTGCTCTGGATGATATTCGATATTTCTGGCATTTGATCACAGTATGATCTGTAATAGATGAATGATATTTTTCCTTCCATATGGTATGAGATTTGCAAATGATTTACTTTTTACAATTGTTTACCCAGTATACTTGTTAAGAGTCACTTGTGTTGTAGTTCCTAGACAAAAGGGAGTGCTCAAATCGTTACAACGTCACTCAACGCTCACCGGGTTAGAGTAGATGAATGATTCACATACATTCAATTAAACTAAACGGAGTCAACGGGGTTTCCAATGACAAAGTAAACAGGTTTGTTTATGTTACTTTGTCACATCAATATACCGATACATTAAGTATACTAATTTACTTTAGAGGTTAGCTATTAGATATCCCAATTCATTCGTATATACTTATATCGAGTCGAGTTGATATATATAAGGGTTAATGCCCACTAATCTTAAATTTAAGATTTTTATTTTCCACTAATAAAATCGGATTTATAAATTCTTATTAGTCAACTTACACAACAAAAAGACAATTATAATACATTTTATGAATTAAATAAATTATAATAGATCATTATATGAGTCTATTATAAAATAAAGATTCTATGATCGGATTCCGATGACCGTTGATTGGACTCTTGTGGCCGTTGACCGGATTCCGACGAATGTTGACCAGACTCCTACTGGAGGCAGTAGACCCTCCTACTGGAGTCAGAGGCCACATATTGGGGGGCAGTATGAGGGTCTCTCGGAGGGTCTACACCTATTATAGTCTGAGTTTAAATATAACGAATTAAGGTCATTTGATTGAGAACCATTCAATTACTTCAATATGATCCTAATATAAGTGAACATGTTTGACATAAACTCGACAATAAAACAACAAATCAGGAGACTGAACTGATATAACAGAACCATATTGGCAAACATAAAAATAATAGAAGAAATTTCAGTTTACCCCCAATTTTTTGTGTCAAAATCAGTTCAGTCCTGTAACTTTTTTAAATCAGTTTGCCCCCTTAATTTTCGTAAATACATCAGTTGGTTTCAATTTTTGAATTTCCCTAAAACGTGACGTCACCAAAGCTGACAAAAGACTTATAATTCAGCTTTATCTCTCCTCAAAAGGGTATAATAGTCAATTTGACAAAATATTATTAAAGATAAAAATGTATCTATTTGGCAAAATTACATCTTCTAATCCTAACAACAAAAATCGACCTTAAAATAGGTCTGTAACATCAAAAATCTCTAAAAAATTATGTGAAAATTTGGACAAAATCTATGACAACAACACACAAATTGTACAAAATAACCATCAATTTTTCATAAAATCTGCATACAATCATGTTCATAATTACCAAAAGTAACAACCAAATAGATGCATGTTAGTGTGTTTACATCTAACTAACAAAAACCAACAGTTTGGATTCAGCTGCACAAAAAATTAGCTCTAATCATCTATGCAAAAGATCAGACGTATATTTCATTAAAAATGAGGGGTTAAAGCTGAATTATAGGTCATTCGTCAGCTTTGGTGACGTCACATTCGAGGAAATTTAAAAAATTGAAACCAATTTATGTATTTATGAAAGTTAAAGGAGCAAACCGATTTTATAAAAAGTTTTTTGGCACAAAAAATTAGAGGAGTAAACTAAAATTTTCTTAAAATAATATTTGGTGTAGGTATGGAGAGAAAACATTATGACATAATCTTTAGTCAAATACGAATATCTAGGTCTAAAAGCATGTGACGAAACTGTGTATTTTCAATATAAAAACTGATATAGAATTACGCAAAAATGGGTATATACGCTATATACATGTATTTCTTTGTAGCAGCCTCTATATTTACATCTATACACACTCTCATGCTTTTTAAGTTCAGGACCCTATGGCTACGCTGGCTCTGCCCCTGCCAGAGGGTTACTTTAGTATATTAGGAGCAACATATTGTGGACACACCCTCGAGGCTACATTTCTATGCTATCTGTAAAATCATTGTAATCACATTTGTATTTTGACTAGGTTAATCCATTTGGGGATTAGAGCTACCATTTTAGGGAATGTGATTATGTTAGTACAATAAGCATTTCTATTCTACAACAGATGACCATTGCAAAAACATCTCGGCAGAAATTGACAGGTAGCTCAAGCATACATAAACAATTCTCCTAAGCATTCAGGCCACAAAGTGGGTTTTAAATCCAATTCCAAGAGAGTGAACTTCAGAATACAATATATCAGTGCTCTTACGAACTAACTTTGATCACAATTCACAACACAACATTGAAATATTACCTGCTTGACCACAGATTTATGCATAGACTGTAATCCACTCTTTTCTCAGCCTTCAGTGGTCTTCAGGCATAACAACTCTCATCGTAAGGTACTCAATCTCCTAGCTCGGTACCAACAGCGGCGGCTCCAAATTCAACACCTCAAACGACATCGTTCTTCTGAAACGTATCGTGAGTTCCGCCAAGGTGCTAAATTCGAAGCTAAGCCAGAACGGGCTCTAGTGCTTGAAGCTCAACCAGATCCAGTTCTAGATCCCGAGGTATAAGAGCCTAAAGCTAAACCACAATTGACGGAGGCGTCATTATCGAGACGGAGGTGTCGTCAGTGAGAGAGAAGAGAGAGAACAGATCTAACAGAGAGAGAGAGGCAGATTGGTAATGAAAAATATAGAAAGATGTAAATATTTGGCTGACGGGAAGAGATATCTAAAAGTTACAGATCTAAGAGAGAGAGAGGCATTGGTAATGAAAAATATAGAAAGATGTAAATGTTTAGCTGACGGGACGAGATATCTAAAAGTTTTAAGGGCTGGTAGGAATTTCAGATTATCTTTTTGTTAGTGGAATTTTTTTTTTAAAATTAGGACTGATGAGAATTTTTGATATATAATTTACATTAATTTTATATAATGTAGATGTTTTCTAAATTATAACCTCTACATTTTAAGGGGTGTATTGAATTTAGATTTCTGTATACTTTTTTAAGTGATGGATTTATAAAGAGTTCTTAGATTTATGTAGATTTATAAAATTCATTAGATTCATATAGATTTTAAAACCTAAACTTTTTAAGATTCTTGAAAACAAATGATAAATTTGCATGGATTCTCGTATAATTAAACAAACATTTTATGATTCATCACTTATTACATAAACATGTAACATGAGTGGATAAACAAAAAAATAATAACATACAAACTTCTCAATATAAGCTCTGCATGTGTACCGTACATTCAGAGACATGTTATGAAGATGAAATAAAAGATTCTTATTCATAAGATATCATTTTGAAATTCATAGACCCGTGTCAAAACATGATGAAAAAGACATGTTTATTTTATACTTAAGTTGTATGTGACGGCTAAAAAAAATACTTTGATAATGATTATATTTATCTATATCTCTACTGCAATAAAGCAAAGTTCAAAATTCTAACAGAAGTGTTGGTAGTCTATGATACACATATTGAGTTGACTGAAATAGTTGAATACATGTTAATGAAGCAAAAAATAAGACAAAAAAATTTGTAGAATATATAAGACACGTACAAAAACCAAATGAATGAGTACTATAGTACAAAAAAATATCAAAAACATGTATAAAAAGAAAGAAAAATGGTAGTGACAAGGGGGGAGAGAGAGTTGAATACATGTTATAATAGAGTACGAAACACAAAACAAGACAAAAAAATTGTGTAGAATATATAAGACACGCACAAAAACCAAGTGAATAAGTATTGTAGTAAAAATAATAATAAGATCTATAAACATGTATAAAAAAGTAGGGGTGGGAGTTTGATACCGAAATCCCGATCATCCCGTACTGAACCCGATCGGGTCGGGACACAAAGTGAAAAAAGTGTTGTCCTGAACCGTACCGAATCCTGAATTTAGTAATCGGTTCGGGATCAGTATGAGCTAAATAGATACCGAATATCTCCAACCGTCCCAAATTTTAAAATCCTGAATTTATAATTTTACTAGTTTTAAAGAAAAAAGTATGTATTTATAATGAAGAATTAATCATCTTAAAGTGATGAACTCATCTAATTATGTTAGTTTGTTGATTTATGTTAAGAAAAAGTGTTAAATATTACATAAATATAGTACAAAAGTAATTGTTTAATTTATAGATATAAAATCCTAACTTAAAACTTTATATACCATCACCCTTTTATAGATTTTAAATCTTCTGTTATAAATCCTAATTAAATACCCTAAAACTTTTAAAATCCATAAAAATCAATTTATGAAAATCTAACAGATTAACTGTCGACTACTCCTCTTTTATGAAAAAAATAATTATAAAAACCAAAATTGTGGTGCCTTTGTTTGAATTCAGAGGGCATGAAAGCAAAAATCTGGAAAACCTGAAAATGGAAGAGAGCGAGAAAGTGAGAGAGGTGATGAGGAAGGAGGTTCAAGATTGGGACGACGAGTTGGTCTGCAGAGCCAGATTCAAAGCCTTGAGCGGGCAACGATCCGATTGGGAACCCATCTACCTCTTCTGGAGAAACCTGATTCTCACCGTCGCTCGCCAACTAGGCCTCTTCATCATCAAACCCTCTCGTCTCAAGACCCACTGGTTCAATCGAGGTGGCCTCTCTCCCTTATGCCTCGACGACGTCTTGGTATCTCTCAACTCATCTAATCTGTCTCCTTCTGTGTAATTTTTCCGAAAACCCTAAATTGAGTAAGGGGTTCAGTTTGTCATGTACAATGAAGGTGAAGCTGTGCCGGCTGCGGATGTTGCGGACCCCACCGCCGGGCGGCTGTCCCGGATTTTCCGGAGAGTGACCGGTTCCGTCGCTAGCCTTGCCTCTTCAGCACCGACTCCGCAGGTTCTGATGGCTCATGATCGTCTCATTCTTACTTCGATTCTCAAGGTATGGTGATTTTTTTATTTTCGTTTTACTGTTAGTAGTATTTTTTTTACTGTGGTGAGTTTTGGGTGTGTGGTGGCGGTGTAGGATAAAGCTGTTGAAATTGTGGAGGTTTTGTCTGAGTGCCATTGGAATGGTTGCTGCATTGTCACCATGGGGAGGTTCCGGGAATTGTGTGGGGGGCCGTTTGAAGGTTCGGCAGTCTTTTCTCACTTGTCGGCGCAAGGGAAGGCGCGGTATCTCTCTATTCCCAACAGGGGGGACTTATTAGAGGTACAGAACCTATGTGTTTACATTTCTTCATAGTTATTGCTGTTTGCAATCACAGAATGGATGTTGGATGTTGAACTTACTTTCCTCTTTGCAGGGTGTGAAAGTCTCCATTTCAGCATCTTCTGTTCCTAGTGTTTCAAGTTTAGATCGTGATGTTCTGCACTTGACTTGGACAAGAGAGAGGCTCCAACAACAACTTGATGTAATTGACCGAAGATGTGAAATGTAAGTATTACCCACTCTTTAATCTTCCTTACAAGCTGGAATTTCTTATCAGGGACCCTAGGTTTTATATCTTAAGAATGCTCTTCATATGCTAATTTTGACTGCAGGGTTAACATGAAATGTATTTATATATCAAGCCTGTGGCTGGCTTATCGACAAAGTTTACTGACATTCACCATGTCTAGCTATTGGTTGATCATAGTTAAACTAGGTCCAACCATGTAGGACTTTATAGATCTTATCCTGTTCGCCTTCTTAATTATAAGTGTGTTTTTATGTGAATAATGGAAAATATGGTTCCAAAGAAGTGTGCTTTCATGATGCGGATGATTGTAACTATGTGTAGGTTAAGAAAATCAGCATTAGCTTGTTTGCATTCTGGAAACAAGAAAGTGGCTCTGAGGCATGCAAGAGAGTTGAAGTTGGCCAATGAGAGTAGAGAAAAATGTGCAACCTTCATGAACAGAGTGGTGGAAGTTCTTGATTTTATCGCAAATGCTGAAATGACAAAGAAGGTAAGTTTAGGAGCAAAGAGAATCTATAGATTAGCTTCTAAATAAACGAAGCAATTGAAGTGTGACCATGCAACCCAAATTGGAGGTGAAATGACAAAGAAGGTAAGTTAAAGTTCTGTTTTGACTTGTCAGGTTTCTGAAGCTATCCAAATTGGAGCCAAAGCTATAAAGGAAAATAAGATTAGCGTTGAAGAAGTTGAAGATAGCCTACAGGAAATTGAGGAGAGCATTGATACACTAAAGCAATTAGAAAATGTTATAGGTAATTTCTTAGTCATTAGAAATTTAAACTAAAGATCGGTTTGAGTGGTGGGTTGCATTATTTATTGTGAAGGAAAGGATTTTGTTATTATATCAATCTGGGTGTCTTTGGATTTTGCAGAATCAACCCCCCTGTACTCAGTTACAGATGATGAAGAAAATATCGAAGAGGAGTTCAGGAAACTAGAGCTGGATATTGGACATGAAAACCATCATGAACCAATTGTGAAGACTGAGGTTAACAATGCAGTACAAACAGAGAGTTCTGATGAAGTGTTGTTAGATTCTTTATCAAATCTCAAACATTCAGATGATGGTCAAACAAGGATGCCAGCAATTCAGGGCACTGCCTCGACAGTACGAAACAACAAAACAAAAACTCCTGAGCTCGCAACTGCTTAGCATATCCTGGATACCAGAATCAATTTATGATGATACACCAATGTGGTGAGTTTAACCATTCAGCGATTTCACTCTACTAATTTCACTAGGTGTTGTGCATATATAATCACGTAGAACAACCATTGCCATAGTTCTTGACAGTGTTAGTTTTTGTTTATTGAAAATTGAAATTATATTTAGTAGAGCTTATTCACCTCTGCCTAGATTAATTGTTGAATTAAGTAATGTTCTTGGGAATTCTCAGGCACGTGTTGTAAATGGGAATTCTCAGGCACGTGTTGTAAATGGGAATTCTGCATATGTTCTGCATGTCTACCTTGGTGGAAACCAGCTTCATTCTCATTCTGCTTTCAAGTTAAAATGAATAGCTAAAGTTCTTTGTAACTTGGAATGTTCGTAGCTCATACATTGTATCATGAAATTATCGGTTTTCATCATGTTTCATGTGGTAGGCTTTCACCAGCTTAGGTGGGCTGGGCGGCCGATTTTTAGAACATTGGTTTCCACACAAAAACAAAGAAACCAAGCAGTTGTAGTAGTCATAGCGGTTGTAGCTCTAGTAAATGTCTGTGCGTCAAGATTCATATTCGTAAATAGATATCAGAGATTTCGATCCGAGTCGTCACGGATAAATACTCTTAGCACTAGAGCTACAAATTCTCGCTATCACCAGATACAAGCTATTGAAAGGAAAATTTGCCTTACCAAAGCGGTATAGAAAGGCCTTGGGGCTAGTTATACATGTATCCGAAGGATCAAACTGAGAAAACAAAAAAGCGATAAAGATGACAACCTTAATAAGATTGCACTGTTTGTGCATGATCAGTGGAAGTTGGTATTTGAATTGTAAGTCAAACCCACATTCCAGTTAGAAGGAGCAACATTCCATGCAATGATGGTCTGCTTGGTTGTGTAGGAAGTGACCCTGAAAGAGAGAGCTTGACCCTTCAAGGTTGCAAAAGCCTGGTATGAAGCTCCCCAGTTGTGGCTCATCTTAATCCACCCAGTTCTGGTTCCCTTCACATACATGTCTTGGATGTCACCAGCTCCTCCCACATTCATCACATAGACCAAGAGCCAGTATCCATTTCCTTGGAAAGAGAATCTGAGCCCCCCAGGCCTAATGCAGGGTACCCTTCAAGAAAAAACCACAGAATAAATGAGCATTCGACAAGGAGAAACTTTAAATTAGGTCATTTTAATGTTCACTAACTTGGGAATATAACAACTTAATTCCATTGCAACCCAAGAAAACCCTGATGTAAATTCTGAGGGCATACCTGCGGTACATGACTGGAACAATGCCAGCCTTCCACTGAGCAATCTTCATGAAGGCAGGCTTGGACATGTCGAAGTGAGCCCTAGGAGGATTGCACCAGCCTCCGGCATTGGAGTCCTGGGACCAGTTTGGCGGGCAAAGATTGGTGGCGGTGACAGTGGTGAACTGCACATTTCTAAAGCACCAGGGTGACTGATAACATTTGATCTGGAAACAAGCTCCACAAGAGTATCCATTGTTGAACAGCGTTGAACTCAATGCTACAGTATCTGTTCCATACCCATTGAGGAACAGGTTTCCATATCCACAAGCTCCTCCTTCAAAACAGAAAAAAGAAGCACAATAAAACGGTGTAAGTCAGGTGTACGTGTTAATGCATTTCATGTATCAATTTTGTTTTTATCACTTTGATGATTTATTTACCGCTTTAAAGTGTGAATGAAATACGTACCCATGGTGTCGGAGGCAGTTTCGTCCCCATAAAAAGTAGCGTGAGCGAGCTGCCATGAGCTTGGTTTGTAAGTCGCCATAGTTGTTCTGCTTATGATTGCCAACGTCACTGACACTAATAGGAGGCTGAAGCTCCATGAACGACGGAAAGAGGCCATGGCAGAAGGTAAGAACCTAGTTAGAGCTACAATGTCAAGCTTAGGGATATGAACTCTGGAATGCTTATTGGTTAATATTGCCAGCGCTTATATAAAGCTCACTTCAACAACTGCGAAACATGGAGGTAGCAAAAACACCTTCGTGACCCCAACGAATAAGAGAATGCCATACAAGTCAAATAAGGGGTTTTTAATAAAATATGAAGTGTTTTTCATGTAAACGTGCAGGCAGGTTTTGTTCCTTGTAGATTTGTTAAGTGGGTGATAGACAATTTAAGATTTTGTGACTATCAGTATTATGAGACATTTTTTTCGAGGTAAATTCATTATAGTCCTTCAATTCTTGTTGCAAGATCAATGTGATATTCAAACTTTAAACTCTATCAATGCGATATCTGATCTTTTGTTATGATATAAATGAGATGTCTACGTCCTTTTTCGTAACGACACCGTTAAATTAGTGATGTGGCAACCAACTGTGGATAACCACCAGTCCCTTAACTCTTGTGTCAAGACCAATGTGATACCCAAATTCTAAAACATGTCAATGTGAAACCCATACTTAATTTCGCTATAAATGTGAGGCCGGAGGCATCACGTCGCCGTTAGTTTAGTCAAGTGACACACATGTAGACCTGTAAATGGACCGGATCTTATTTAGACCCGCTCATGATCCGTGGTTTTTAAACGGGTTTAGATCAAAAATTTGACCCGTTGATCCGTTAAGGACTCGGATCAAAATTTGACCCGTTGATCCGTTAAGGACTCGGATTCGATAACCCGTTTACTAAACGGATCAGATCAGATCCGAATCTTGGTTGATCCGATCCGTTTAGGACCTGGATCCTTTTAAAAAGAATTAAATAATATTTTTATAAATATTAAATAATATGATAATTATCTAAATAATCTAAACATTCATATCTAAATTGTTTCTAAAGTATGATTTGATGTAGTTGAAGGTTGTTAATGCCTATGTATCTATGATAATAAACATTGGACGTCAAATATTTTAATTATATTAGTGTACCGTTACCAAGTATTTTAGGCATGTAATTCAACTTTTGATGTAAACCATTATTTTCTTATAAAATTTCATCAATGCTTTATGATCAAACTATAAAATTATTATTAAAATTTGAAATTTTATTATTATAAACAGATCGAATTAACTGGTCGGGTATCCGTTAACCCGTCAAATCCGAATCTAAAGTTTCTATTACGGATCCAGATTCGTATCTAGGTCGATCCGGTCTATTTATAGGTCTACGTGCACGTGGCCTAAAAAAGCAATATGATATTTCACCTCACAGACTCATACACACAGATCAACTAACTTTCTCATATTTACTTCCTCAACCAATTTAGAGATTGTAGTCCAGATTTGCGATGTTAACGAGTTCAACCTTGACCTTGGATATGCTTGATCTACTCAATATCATGCCGCTCGGAGAAATCTAAACAACCGGTTAGCTCTGACGGAGAGCAAGTTGTTGCTCCGACGTCGAGATCTGCGTCGTTTGACGCGACTTGGTATGGTGGAGTCGAAGGAAGGCGTCGTTATGGCCAGATAAGAAATCCTTATCTAGGGTTCTAACATAGTGAGGTGGAGGAAGGGATGACTAGACAGGGAAACTTTGTCGAGGATTGAGATTTGGGGTTTAATTCGATGAGAATTGAATTTGGGGTTCTGTCTCTCGATCTGCTATCAATTCAGGCTTTCGAACTTATTTGGTAGTTGGATTTATTTTAGAATATGTAGGAGTGGAGAGGTAGATGGTTGGGGAGGTGGATGTCCAGGAGCTTTAAGCAGCAGATAATCTTATTATGGGGTGTTTCAATCGTCATTAGGAGATGAGATGCACTGATATATGGAGAATGAGGAATTTAGTAGTGGTGTTGTTAACAGATGAAGATAACAATTAAGATTATATTGATTCAAAAGAAAACGAAGAGAGAATTAACAAAAACATCAAATGAAGATCATTTTGGTCTTTTAATTAATTTTTTTTATGAATGCCACGTGTGCGTCACTTGACTAAACCAACGACGATGTGACCGAATATGGCATCTGGTCTCACATTAATAGCGAAAATTAAGTATGTGAATCACATTGATATTGCCACAAGAGTTGAGGCACTGGTGATTATCCATAATTGTTTGCCACATCACTAATTTGATGGTGCCGTTACAGAAACTGGACTGAGGCATCTTATTGATATCATAACAAATGATCAGGTATCACATTGATACAGTTTAGAGTTTGGGTATCACATTGGCATTGCCACAAGAGTTGAGTGACTTATGGTGAATTTACCTATTTTTTCCATGGCAAGTGGCATTAGTTTTTTTTTAGTAAATGAGAGGTTGTGAGTTTGACTTATAGTATTGTGGAAAATTCTAGGGTACCTACCTGTGTGTAATACCCATATTTACAAATGTGAAAACATATTTGTCGTCAAAGTTATAAAATTGAGTTATTTCGTTTGTAATTTTATTCTAGAAATTGTAATTACAAAATGTATAACCATTTTACAAAATTTTGAACAAATTGTTTTCATTGTTGTAATTTAGTTTAACTTTATGTAAATAGTGTAAATAAATTTGGTAAATTTGTTCTTAAGATTGTAATTTGATTCATGATGTTATAATATTTGTTCAACTTCTTGTAAAATAAAAGTAGGATATACATCATTGTATCATAGTTTGTCTATAGTATTATAGCACAATTATATATTTGATAAAAAAATTCAGCACTTATTTTGTCTTGAGGTTTATCGAGGTGACCATGTCTTTGTAATCCCCTCAAAAAGAGATGCTTCAGTCACCTCCTTAAATTAAGTTTACCTTTGCAGAGTTCTTCTATGACGGCGGTGTCATGTATATGATTCTAGGAGCAAGCATCCGTAATTGAATAATTTTGAATTTAGTAAATTATTTGATTGGTATCTAAATGTGTGTGGTACGGTTAAAGTGGTATTTAGACTTAAAAAACTACTAATATGGTACCTAAACTCCATTTTCACTACCAACGAAGGATCCGAGACCGATTACTATCATTTCGTCGTTTATTTGCTAACATGACCGTGATAGGACCCAACTAAAAAAACAAAATGATAAAATTAACCTGCCATGTCTCTTTATCGATCGAGCTTCATTTCTTCTTCTTCTCTCTTATTTATTTCTTAGTTTCTCTGCTCTGCCAACTCCCACCCAGGTGAAAGTTATTTTTGTCATTTTGCTTTTTTAGTTGGATCTCATCACGGCTACGTCAGTAAATAAACGACGTTGTAACAGAAATTGGTTTTGGACCCTTCATTGGTAGCGAAAATGGAGTTCAGATACCATATTGGTAGTTTTTAAAGTCTGGGTACCATTTTGACCGTGTCACACAAGTTTGGGTACCGGTCATGTAATTTACTCTTGTGAAAAAAAATATAAACAATGTTTAAAAAAAATTCTATTGTGTAGCACTGCATTCTATGCAGATTAAAACTTGTGGCTGTGATTTGTTGTTGAGTTTGAAAAATGACTGTGTAATTGCTATTTACTCATCTGAAGTGTGTTTCATGTGCAATGATAGATCAATTTTTAAATCTCTATGTTGTACAGATCTGTACGACAGACAGACCCATGTTTAAATCCTAGTTTATGGAATCGGTTCAAGTCAAAATCTAAAAAATTATATCACAATCAAATAAATGATTGAATGCATAAGTCGATTTGACTTATTGTACCGAATTTGCACAAACAAGTGTAAGCTAGAGTTTGGATGTTATCTATAGTCGGCGCGGGTACACATGCTATCTTAGATATGGAATTCTCAATGCTTTGGCTGAATTTGAAGGTGGGGAGATTTGAATGTCAATCTTAGTTACTAGATCAATATTTTGGAGGCAAGGTGGAACAAAGTTGACATCAAGCTTTTGAGTTACTAAATTTCTAGGCAGGTCGACACATCTTGGTGTTTGTTTATTGAAATGTTTTAAACTTCTTATTTTTTTGAGAAAAATATCATTTTATACAATAATAACTACCAAGAGAGATTTCGGTGATGGACAACAAGTTCCCACACGTTTTTCTAACCCACATTCTTGTGATCATATGACCATGAACCGAAAAGAGTTCAAATATAACCTACCTTTAACCCCATCTAAAAGACTCGATACCTCTTTATAACCAACTGCAAGAAAAAACAACCCCACCAAACACTATATAACAAAACCAGTAGCATATATGCAGGGGCAACATTATCATTACGTTGATACTACCAACAATGACCCAACCAAAACCACCAACAAAAAAACAACACCCTCACCCAAACAGGGAAAGCACACCCTAGTCCAAAAGGAGAAGCACACCCTAGTCCAAAAGGGAGCGACAAGACAGACAAACAGTAAAAAACCAAAAAAAATAAAACAAAAAACGAACCTATGCCCAACCCTAAACGTATGGGCCACAACAACCAGCACACAGACCGGCCCAAGTATCGATGTTGTAGAGCCGACCAAATCGTATGTGACCCACCGTGAAGAGTGAGCACACCACTGTCAACACAATCAGCATCAAAATGGAGAAAACCCAAACCGACCCAGGGAATTACCTCTCGTTTTTCATCACAGCGTTCCAGACATGACTCCTCATTGTCGACGATCAAACGCAGACCCAGACTCTGTCATATCTCCGCCCGCTCCCATGAAACCTCGCTATCTTGGTTCACCACCACACCGCCCGCCTACCAAAAGGCATGACCACCGCCTGTAATTTCCGTCCGAAAGTGCAGGTTGGTGGAAGCCAATGAAAGAGATTCTGGAGACAAAATTGAGGCTATTAACATGATGGTAAATGAATTCGAACAACAAGAGCTCATGCAAGTATTATCGCTTAGGGTGGGTTCAAGACAACAACGTGAATGCTCAGAATAAAACACTTTGAGTGCGTTTGGTAGGGCTTATGGGCAGCTTTGCTTTGTAGCAAAGCAGGTTAGTCTGTTTGGTAACGTTACAAATGAACTGCTGCGCTTCAAAGCACAGGCTTTTTAACGCTAAAAGCGGAAGCCGCTGCTACCCAGCTTTTGAAAACGGAAGCCGCTTATCCGTTCGAGTCTTCTCCTACTTTCTTCTCCTTCATTCTTCAACTCTGTTACTTTCCTTCATAAACGTCGATTGAAACCCTGGGCTGAACTAGAGGGACACATGGGTTGTGGGAGAACACCATTTAGATTTTCTGGTGATTTCTCTTCTTCTCCGTTTCGCACCGGAGCCCTGAAATTTCGTTAACCATCACTCCACAGATCCTAAATTCCTTTCTAGGTCTCCTTCCCCACAAAATCTCAACTGGGTAGGAGGCAAAGCGACCCAGAAGCCCCCATTGCTCCACTCCGGTCCTCCTCTTGGTGGGTCTTCTCGCCAGTGTCAGATCCTCTGTTTTGATCATCTCCACCGACCCTGCTCACAATCTCAGCGACGCTTTTCAGCAAAAGTTCACCAAGACTCCTACGTTGGTTAATGGCTTCCCCAATTTGTATGCTATGGTGAGCTTTTTGATTATAAATTTGGAATCTTTGGTGTTCTTTATGGTTTACTTTGATTGTTTTCGGGTGATCTTGGGTTTTCGGAGAAGAATTTTGGTGGGAATTTGGTTTTTGATGAAGTTGGGAGACATCCAGATGTTGGTTTGATTGATTATGCAGGTGTAGTTGCTAGAATTCACTGATATATGATCACATTGAGAATTTCGAGTCCATTGGTTATGTTATTGGTTGAGAATTTGAGTACCCTTTTCTGAATGTTGAGTGAATTCTTGATTATGTGTTAATTGTGGAGAGCGGATTTTGTATTGTACCTAGTCTCATTACTTGGTTATGATTCTTTATAGGAAGTGGATCCAACTGTTGAGCATGAAGACATTGGCGGAGAGAATGGAATGGATAGTTTGGTTTCTGAGCTAGCAAATGAGTAGGTACTAATAGAGTTACAAGGAATTACAATAATGAATTCTGTTTGCATGTGGCGAATTGAACACAATAAATCACATGCTTGTTATTAAGAATTTTGGCTAAAAGTTGTGTATCTATTCTTGAATGGCTTCTGTGGTATTCTATTTTGTATAAATTTTGGTGAATTCGTCTTGGTTATAATCTCTTCCTCTTGGTAATAAGTCAATTCGATTCAGCTCACAAGTCATATTTGACAACTCTACACATAGATTCTTCTACCTGGCGCTCCAAATCTTTTAAGGTATGTTATTTGACATGTAGATTTATAAGAATGTTAGGATTGACAGTCATTTAAGAGCATCTTGGTGCATTAGAATAGCTCAATTTGAAGTTAGAATTAAGCTTAGAATAACATGGTTTTCTTAAACATGGTTGCTAGGTTATTAATACACACACAAAGATATCAAACTGGTAATTTACAGACTTAAAGCACTTTTAAAAAGCTAGTTTACCAAACAGTTTACATCTGCTTCTACCATTCACAGCACTTATAAAAAGCCAGTTTACCAAACACTCAGCAGCTTTGCTTGGCAGCTGCTTAATTCTCAGAATAAGCCACAGCCAGCTTATTTTTAAAGCCACAGCTGTACCAAACAGGTTGCAAAGTGAGGCTGTCTTAGAAGGTTTTTCTTGTAATTTTATTTTTCTAAAATAAAATTAAATAGTGAACCAATATTGCAACACTCCAAATGCCACTACGATGGTAAGTAGAACGAGTCCATCAAGAAGAATAGCGATAAAATCCTCCAATCCAAACACGCACATCATACCATTAAGAATTAATTTTAGTCTTGCTTTTATATAGCTGCTAAAGAAGAAACAAAATTATTCCAAGTTTCTACATAATATAGGACAACGAATGATATTGTCAACTGCATGATTAGATCAACTTGTAGATGTATAACTCATAGACCACCAAACTTGAACTTAGACAATTCAACTTCCAATGTTTTGATCGGACGGTCCAGAATCATCTGGCCAAAATACACTAAGACCCCAATTTTAAAATCGAGCAAGTAAGCAATGATCACAAAACTATTGACTTTCCGGATTTCTCAAAGGTACAGAATCTCTTCATAGCAAACCTATCACTATGCCTTTCTCCTTCTTCTACCTCTTTCTTGGATTAGTGTCAAGCTTTCCTACTTGTGGCTTCTTCATTGTTAGCGGCCAAGAAACCTCACGTACAAACTTGGGGTTCCTTCAATGTCCATTGAACGTTGAGGTTCTCCGGGAACTAGTCTCCGAAGGTGATCCCAAAGTTGTTGATATCCAGACCGAGTGCCAGTACATCCTTGAAGGAATCCGGTTGCTTCGATCGGATTATCTTCGAACCACCGGCTACTTCTCCCCACCTCCCAATACCATAAGCTCATGCTGGGATGCATACCAAGTATTAATCAGCGAATCAATACCCAACATGAGAATAGGATCCACTTGTGGGTTTAAGCCCGCTTTGCTGTCAGATAGCTGCATGAGTATCACAACTCGGTCTCAATTCGAGAGTCTGATTCCCAAATCAGAGTTGCAGTTAGTTGTGGATGCTTGTAGTCAGTCTTTAGATGATTATTCCCCTTGTTTTTCATGCAGACACGTTTTGCAGGGTCTGAATATGTCTGATTTTGGTAGAGGGTATGATGGGAATGTATCAGATTGCAATGGATATCCGTATATTTATGCTGCAGCTTTTGGTAGCAGGAATGGACCAATAAATTTGAGCACAGCAAAGTGTTTGTTCTCACTAAACTTGAATGCTTTTGATAGAAAGACTAAGAACAAGCACAAGATTTGGCTTTGGGTTGTGTTGATAGGAAGTGTGTGTGGATTAACTGTGGCATTTTTGGTGGTTTGGGTTTTCTGGGAAAGGCATAGGGGAATGAATAATAACAAGGATCAAAGTGAGTTTGTTTCCGGCGTAGAGATTGTAGGTGAGAATAACAGTTTGGCTAGGTTCCCATTTGAGGAACTAAAAAAGGCCACCGAGAATTTCGCCAGGGAGAACCTAATTGGGATTGGAGGCTATGGAAATGTGTACAAGGGTACACTGGCAGATGGGTCTGAAGTAGCTTTGAAAAGGTTCAAGAACTTGTCTGCTGCAGGGGATGTGATGTTTGCTCATGAGTTAGAGGTTATTGCTAGCATTCGGCATGTGAATCTTGTCGCGGTGAGAGGCTATTGTACTATAAAATTGCCCAGGCAAGGCCACCAAAGGATAATGGTGTGTGACTTGGTGAACAATGGAAGTCTCTATGAACATCTTTTCGATTCAAGGATGAAGAAGCAGCTGACATGGCCTATTCGTCAGAAGATTGTGCTAGGAATGGCGCGCGGATTGGCTTACTTACACTATGGAGTGCAGCCTGCTGTAATCCACAGGGATGTCAAAGCAAGCAATGTGCTACTAGACGAAGCATTTGAGCCAAAACTAGCTGATTTTGGTCTAGCAAAGTTCACACCAGAAGGACAGACACATATTCACACAAGGGTAGCTGGCACATTGGGCTATGTCGCCCCAGAGTATGCTTTGTATGGGCAATTATCCGAAAGAAGCGACGTCTATAGCTTTGGAGTAGTACTGCTTGAGATTTTGAGTGGAAAGAGAGCAGTCATTGAAGCTAGTGGTACCACAACTCTGCTGTTGGCAGATTGGGCTTGGTCACAAGTGAGAGAAGGCAGACCATTAGATGTTATAGACGAAAGCATTCAGAACTTAAGCTCTCCGGAAGTAATGGAAAACTATATAATGGTTGCAGTTCTTTCTTCTCATCCGGAATCTCATGCGAGGCCAACAATGGACCAAATTGTCAAGATTTTAGAAAGCAATTTTCAAGTTTCCTCGAACATGGATGCTCCTCTTCATAAAATAATCGATCAGTCAGGTGTGACCTCTAGCGGTTCCAGTTACATTTCAACCAATACCACTTAGTGATCATTGAAGTTATATTTAAAAGGTATTTGACAATACACCTAATTCACTAGGCTCGTTTTAGATTAAACTCACATCTTTACACTTTTGAAATACACTTACCTATTAATTAGTTTGATTTATTAGATAAATTTGTTTATATTTAATTTTAAAAATAGGTTCAAGAATGAAATTGTAAGATTTGTCAATGTTCAAACGCAAGCCAATTATTCAGGTTTTTTGCCCGTACCCCCTAACTCTAAACCCCAACTCCTAAACCCTAAACCCTAACCCCTAAACCCTAAAACTCTATACCAAAACCCAATTCCTCCATAAACCCTAAACCCTAAAATCCTATACCCAAAACTCAATTCCTTCATAAACCATACCCTAAACCATATATTCTAAGCACTAACCTAAAACCCTATACCAAAAACTCAATTCCTTTATTTGTAACCTAACTTAAGTTTTTTTTTTAAATTTAAATTTATGAAATAAAATCTATAAGACAGGCTAAATTATTGCATTAGGTGTAAATTAAAAAAAATAAATGAGTTTATCTTAAAAGATGGTGGATTTTTTGGGTTTTTATCTAATTATCTATATATTTAACAATGGAGTACTGATTATATATAGTAGGGATTTTCAAATTGTATTCAAGGGCATCTCCAACAGACTATATATTTTTAAAAATTTAGAAATTTAAGAAGATTTAGACTAAATTTTATCTATAACAGATTACATATTTAAAAGCTAAATTTAACTAGCTAAATACTCTAGTTATTTTTAGCTAGAGTGAAAAAAGAAATTAGCTCTAGCTAAACCATCTCATATTTTAAAATTTCATAACTAAACAATAGCTATCCTTAGTGAAATACAACACTTAAATTAGATAGCTACATATTATTTTTACTTATTTTTAACTGTGTAAATAGCTAATACTGCTGAAGATGTTCGAATGAAAATAACTTTATCAAACAGTTCTTATTGAATCTTAAGGCAACATTATTTAGGTCGTCTGTTCATGTAATCATTAAGCATAACCAGGTATATATTAGAAAAAAGGTTATGGTTCTGGCATTGTTAAATTAAGCTAGACTACCATTTTCAACACTTAATTTGTTGGTTGATTGTCAGTTGTCCTGGACTCTTGATATGCTAACTCCATAGTTTATGCCAACCTACTCATGATTTTGTCATATAACTTGCGCTATTGCCATTGTAAAATATAATGCTAAGACATAGCTCTGTTGCCATTGATCAACTTCATTAACAAGTCCAGTAGAACCATACAAACACGTCGTGTGTACATGAGGTAATTAGATTCATTCGCCACCATGACATAACGTAAACACGGAGAGTAAGGTCTCCGGCACGACCATGCTGCACCTTACAAACACCACCGTCTACGAATCCAAAACAAAGACAAAAAGGAGGCTGTTCAAGCCAAGCCAACTCCACGTCCACACTTTCAGATTAATCTAAAATTACCAATAATCGATGACACACACAACAACAATTCAAAATATAACAAAGTAACATATAAACAAAACAAAAAAAGTATGATAACCTTCAATCAATTGCATATATAATTAATCAACACATGTTTCATGTTCCATTGCAACCAATATTTGAATGTCTGGTTGCCCTTGTTTTCTTTATCATGAAAATTAAAGTTGAACTTGGTTGAGTGAGGCCACGTCCAATCCCAATCCCAATCCCAATCCCAATCCCAATCCCAATCCCAATCCAAACATGAATGGTTCTGCGGCCATTATTCTTACGTCGGCCTTCCATCTTTAGCACCTATTGACTCGCTCGTATATTTTTAAATTTATATTCAAATTTTACATCACTCGAATCTATAATTATTCTTATTGCTTTTGTATCTTCAACATAAACAGACAAATTCTAAAAATTCCAAATCTATTTGATCATTTCATATTATTATTTAATCACACATGAAGTAAAATCTAATTTTTTAATTATATTATATCATTATATTAAAAAATATGACAATGTCCTACACATATTCACTCTCATAAATTATAGGTTTGGTCCTATTTTGTTGAGTCAAAATAGAACACATTTTAGGTAAATCCTATTTTAGCACAACTTTGCTAATGAATTGGAGATGAGATTTTACAAATCCTAAATCGATTATAGATTTTAGACTAAAGGTTAGAGATGCTTTAATTACCAACTTGGTACCATGATCAGACACGCCTAACAAACCCACTGAACAGTTCCCATCACCGCGGCCCCATAAAACATACACGTGCCCAAGCGTAGATGTTTAGGGTGGCCGCTATGTGATGTGCGTGTATGATACAACAGACAAATAAACAATTGATGTGTTTTGAATTTTCACGAGAGGATATTAACGATGCTGACCTCTTTTAAAAATAGGCTTTTAGCTAAATTGCTACCCTAGGCAAGGCCGACCCTAAGGGATTAAAGGCCTACTGCGAAATTTTTTGTTAGGCCCCTTATGAAAATAAAAATAAATAAATCATTAGGAGTTAAATATGAGAGTATGAAGATAATAACTGTGAGATCTCGATTAATTTTATTAATTTTCTGACACAACTAGGGTTATTTACGATTTCTTTTCGGTACGTCGAGAATGCACTATAATATTTTAATATTAGAGCGAACGTCGCCACTTGCGTAAGAGTATTTACGGAATGTTTTTCCGGTACTCTACGTATTTGTCCTGTTTTACGGATGTGATTTGACCAAATTATTTTCAAATGAGTGATTTACGAAAAATGTTTTCGGGTTTTTTCGTTATTTCTAAAGTCGGAGAAGATCATGACTATTGGATTCGTTCGACGAACCGTGACCGTTAAAAGATTTTATAAAAACTTTTTCCGTCTCATCTTTCTTTTCTTCCCCTCCTTTCCTATCCTTTCATTTTCTTTCTCTGACTTTTTCTTTCCTTTTTCTTTCCTTTCCTTTTTCTCTCCTCTCCTTCTTTCCTTTGTGGTCGATCTTCCTTATCACTCCCTCTCTCTCTCTCCTCGACGGAGACTCCCTCAGTTGCACCACCGTCAGCGCGAGTGCTGTCTCACCGCCACCACCATCACGCTCGCCAAGGTTCGGCGACCACACCCTGACTTCTAGCAGAGCCAGCGCCCCCTCGTCCGCCGCCAGCTAGAGGAGAGAGAAAGCCCAACGGCTGCCCTGTCGAGTTCGACGTGAAACCAACCGAGAGGAGGTGCAAGGAGCTTCTAGAAAGCTTCCAAGAGCTGCCACAAGGGAGGAGGCGAGCTGAGCTCCGCCAGAGGAGAACCGCAAAAAAACAGTGGAGCTCGACTTCGAGGTACAGGTTCTCCATCTTTTCTCTCGTTTCTTGGCTTGTTGATCTGCTTTGATGTTGTAAAAGATGAATTTGTAGGTGTTGGAAGTTGGTTTGGCCGGAAAACCTGGTTTTTCGGCGAACCAGTCGATCGGGCTAATCAAGGGTAAAAACCATGATATTTACCGCGGTAGATTTACTTTTTTTTTACAGTTTTACCGTGTGGAGAAATGACCAAAATACCTTGTCAGTTTTCAATATTACAAACTGCAATTTTTACTGTTTTACTTTTTACGGTTTTACAGTTTTACCCAAGTTACTTTTCATCGGTTGACTTTTACTATTCACTATTTGACCGGTTGACTTTTACTTTTACTATTTATAGTTTGACCGGTTGACTTTTACCATTTACTAGTTGACTTTTGATCGATAATTGTTGACTTTTACTATTCATGGTTGACAGTTGACTTTTACTATTTTTGGTTGACTTCTTTTACCATAGTAGACTAACTGTTACGTTTTTACCACTATGGTTAAATGATTTAAAGGTTTTAAAAATTAAATAGGTGACGGAAAGACGTAAGTACTGAATAAGTAATAATCCCGATTCTCGCCTGATTCGAGAATCGAGGAAGCAAATAATTAGACTCTAGTGTCGGGGGACAATAAACGAAAAGTTTACTGAGTTTTCCAAGTCTTGGTCAACTTTGACCAACTCAGTAGGCTTGGTCAATCTAGGAACGACTTGGCCAACCCTAAAGTCAACCTTTGATCTTTCCTGGTCAAACTAGACAAGTGGGTAGTTGACCATGGGATGTCTGTTACGTTTCTACTTTCGACTTGTTTAGTCGTTGACTTGTCTTTTGACGGATTCAGGATTTCGCTTGCACTCAGAGCTTGTGGATTGAGGGTTAGAGCACGAGGATTTCAGCTTGTCATAACAGGTAGGGTGAGCCGTAACTTCCGTGTTAGTGACATTTTAAATTTGTGTAGTGCTCTATAATATAAAGGTTATATGATGTTTGTTTGTGCATAGTCGATGTCTTGCGATATATGTTTTCTTACTTTATCGCTTCATTAAATGTTTAGGAAGCTGAGGCTAGACACACATGTGATGATTCAAATCGAAAAGTAGTACCGTTGTCCTGATTTCAGGTTCTTGGCCTAAGAGTGACGAGACATAGTGTTTAGACTATGTTTTCCCACAGTGTCGATGACCGTGACCCTCCGGAGGGACAATGCCCTGTTTACTTTATTTTTCCGCTTAAGTTCATCTCGCACAGAATTATGCAAGTCGTAAGTGTGGTGTGATGTTGAGTGATCTATTGGGCATTAGCTGTAAATGGATACTCTCGCTACTACGTGTTTTCAAGCGGCATAGGTAGTTGGCCCCGGTTTGATGTGAAGACAAACCCGAGATTCGGCCGCCTAGATCTGTGAAGCCCTGCAGGCTGTTGTTTTACTTTGAGCGCTTAGTCATTTTGATATTAGCATTGACACATGGAAAAAGAATTTATATAAATCTTCCCATTAAAACCAAATACAGTTTTTGGTTGTTGCATGTCTTACGAACTGTTTAATCACCGGTGAAAGCTATATGTAGTATCTATCTATGAGAACTACACATTTGTTTTCAAACCCTATCTTGGTTGGGTTCAGTCCCTTTTGGGTTAGCGAGGACGAGTGCTCACCCCTACTTTGTAGGTACCCGGTAGACTTGATTTAGAAGAGATGGATCGGTGATTAGGGGCTTGGTAGTGTGTGCTGTTCAGTATCTGTGTTTTGGGATTACCTTGGAGGAGCTATTCGTCCTTTGTGGTACTTCAACTTTTTGATCTCCGTGTCTGTTGATTTAGACGCATTTGGCGCACTCTGACCTATCGAGCTTCTATCCACTTGTACTTTGCTCGTTGGCACATGTTGTATATTCACTGACTTGGACTTCCTTCATGTATCTTGTAGTCTAAGTCTTGTATGCTACCTTCCGCACTTGTATATATCTTTATTTATTCATTCATCTGCTCCTCACATTAATGTCATTTTATTTAAATTAGCCTTGTGGTTTCGGTCTAGTGGGTAGTCAATACGTCAGACGACGTATCGGTTATCCATTAGTCCGGAATCACGACGGTTACTGTTGTGTTTCGGGGCCAGAAATAATCCTGGGATGCTACAATAACCATCTTCGTGTGCAGAAGAAATTAAATGGATGTGTTGCTTTGTTTTTAATAAAACAATCCAGGTTCGAGTCTCAAGAAGCACAATTTGCAGATTTTCTTAAATTTTGGATCACTTGTGCCCAAGGGGCTGGTTAGCATGTGCCAAGTGAACAAAATTGGAATAAAGTGAACTGGGTGCACTGCCTTTGGGCTAGTCCTGACCCTATGCTTTTATTTTAGTGTCAATTTGTTACCCCTAACTTTCAATTCAACCAATTTGCTATCCTAGTTTTTCACAATTAGCTAATTTGATACCCTAACTATTATTTCTGCAAATTTGCTACCTTATGTTTTTGAAATTAGTCAATTTGCTATATTTTTGTCATTTTAATTTGTCCATTTCTTCATTTAAACATGAACTAATTCTAAAAATTGAAGGTTAAAGTTAGTTGATATTGAAATATGGATAAGTGATTTGATTAATTTTAAAAGCCTAAAGAAACAAATTTGATGGAAGGTTAACAAATTGAGTGAAATGAAATCTAGAGTAGCAAATTGACATCAAGATAAATACTATGGTAACAAATTGACAATTATACCTTAAAAATATAAAACAATGTTTACACAGGTAATTAGTGATCAAGAAAACAATGTTCAACCAATTTTAGATATAAATCTAATATTTTATCTTAAATATGGGTAGATACGAGATTGGTGAAACTCATCGAGTCATCGTGTATTCGGATGTGATAAACTTTATTTTTTTAGAAACTTGTTTATTTGTGAGATGTATATTGATGTGTGATGCTCAAACTCATTTTCTTATACTGCGTATTATCTAATTATTTATAAAAATTAACAAAAAATAAATAAAGAAGAAGTCGGTGAACGGCAGTCCCACCAACACATTAACTACTTTGATGATTAGAATTGATCAACACCTTAACGGTGAAAACGTGTTAGCAAAACCAAAGGGATGGCCAAGAAATCCATTGATTAATGTTTGATCTGGAACTTCTGGTACAAGATCGAATCGTTTGGACTTGGATGTAGACGTCTTTGATGTCATCGCCGGCGACACGTGTCGGTTCACACAATAGTCGCCAAGTGTCCTCGTTGTTAGCGGTGGAGCCCAGGAGGCATGATGAGTCCCTATATTAGCGCCTTGTGTCGGAATGAAAGCGCGGACAGCTGCTCTTGGTCTCGCGCGGTTTCGCATTACATCATTTCCTACGTAACGTCATCCCATCCAAAAATATTTCTATCCCTTTTTATATCAGGCGTCGTTTGGTTCGGAGAATTGAAGAGAAAGGCTTTCCTAAGGGCATCTGTAACGGTAACTGTTATTTCCTCTTTACTTATGTCCTCGAGGGAGCAAAGATTGCTCGTACAAAAGCTTTTTAGATTGGTTAACGAGCAGTCACTGTTGCAGAGTCCGTCTCGTTTTTAGGCAGATGTTTTAATAGAAATTGCAATTTCTCTCATTTTTCCTTTCTAGTGTTTGCGAAGGAAGGAGAGCAAACAAACAGGGCCTTAGGGTAATTGGAGAAAAATTAACCAAACAAAATCCCAACACAAAATCTTATTCCTCCTGTTTCCTTTTCTTCCTGCGCCAGAGGTGGCGAGCGACAGATATGTTTTGAAGATATCATCAGTGAATCAGATTAAAAATACATAGAACTGTAGAACGTCGTAACCTTGTATCAAGGCAGAAATACATGGGTCCAAACCTTGTCATCTAAATGTTTCCATCATGATTCGCCATCTTTATTTAACCTTTTTAACTATAATTTTAATTAAATTGATGTAGTGTCATGTTCAAAACCATTATATTAGATAAAAAATGTGAATTTCATAAATTTAAACTAACTTCTCACTTTATAAGAGTCGGATCCTATTATCACGTTACAAGATGGGAATGCAGGTAGGTTAAGAAGAGGGATAACAGTACCAGTTCTTGTTCTTGAAGCCCTGGACCAATCAGATGATATACCCAGTTACCACTCGTGTGGGAAACTTCAGAAGACGCGGATGTCACCTATAGAGTTCATCCTGGAAAATATATGATCGATGTAAACTCTACCATTTTAGTAATATTTTCCGGTCAAAGCTAGCTTGACCTTCCGTGGCAAGGTACAATCTTACTAGGGACACCTGGAATCACATTATTGTTTCTTTAGTACAGTCTCCTGTGACCTGTGACTGTGACTGTGAGGCTTTGAAGAAGATGAAAAGGGTAATCTGGGAATTGTAGGTAGATGAGCATGGAGATGAGAAGGTTGGGTATGACGCAGTGAAGCAGTTAGCTACTGCTATATAGTCATGCATACAAGGAGTCAAATATGAATACAAGAAGGTTGGATGCACAAAATATCTTAAAAACTTGCCCTCTTTTACCTTACCATTCAAGCAAGAACCCCAAAACATTACCAGAAAAAAGGCAAGAACCCCAAAACCCACTCTCATCTTTGCACTGCACTGCTATAGCTTAGCTTAGAGCTTTTATTAGACTATAAATACCTGACTGTTCATTCATCTTCTCTACTTTGATTCTTATTCTGATACCCGGCTACACTAATTAAACGACATTTCGATTCAGCTTCTTCCATTTAAGGAGTGCTCGAAGCTAGCTAGATTATATGGCGTCAGACGAGAGTATGACACCAAGGTCTTGTATCGAGTATGATGATGATACAGATGAGGGGTATGATCATGATCAGCCTCATCCTCACTTGTCCATGTGTACCAGCAACTCCATCGATGGTGGATATCAGATGAGCGATGAACATGAAGGCGGTGGCAATGGCAATTCCATCTACTACCAGGGCCAACAGGAGAATGGTATGAGCATATTCATGTCACTCTTGTCTATAGACAGCTTTGATGGGGATGTTGACGAAGAAGAGGATTCATCCAACAAGAAGAGGCTCAATTCTCAACTGGTACTGGCAGCTGGGATGTCAACGGAGGACGATTCCGACAAGGAACCAGGGTGTTACTCGCTTCCGGCGACGCCTCCTAGGCGGAGGAGGATGCTTTTTAACGAGGTGCATCCCAATTCTATGGTGGAGAAAGAGTATGCGAGCGAAAATGAAGCTCAAAAGGCTATGAGTGATGACGGCAGGAGAAGCAGAAGGAGAAGCAGGAGGAGGATGAGGAACAGATCATCGTGGCTTTCACCATCACCATTCCACCATGGAGCTAAGACTGCAATGGACAACGATGATCATGACAGGGAGGAGGAGAACATGAACATGAACATGTGTGGTGGTGATCACTGTCACAGCTTCAGCGGAGAGAGCGAGGGTACTGGGATGGTGATGATAGCGAGGCCTAAAGGAGGGAAGAGGGCGCTTTGCATGGACATGGAGGAAGTGAAGGCTTGCAGAGACCTTGGATTCGAGTTGGAGCACGACCGTCTGCTGCAGCAGCAGGAGATGATGCCCTCTCGAATTTCTCTATCAGCTTCCACCCTTGAAACAAACTACACTACCAGCAGCGGAGGCAACTCCCCCATTGCCAACTGGCGTATTTCCAGTCCAGGTATGCCTCTCCATCCATGCTATGCCTTCGTATATTCCATAATCCTCATTCACCATTTTGGCCATTGCAAGCCAGTTGATGTTCATAATTAATTTTTGCATCTAAACTGGGTAGCAAATATCTGCTTCAGGAGACCATCCGCAGGATGTCAAGGCTCGCCTCAAGGTCTGGGCGCAGGCAGTAGCTCTGGCATCTGCATCACCCACAAGGCATTCCAGCTGAGCAGTGGTGTTGGCTTCTAACAGTTAAGTCTTTTGGGTTGGCATAATACAGAGAGAAGGCTTGGGGATTTTGATTCCAGAGCCTGAGGACTGAAGAGAGGAGCTTCTCCATCCGCGTTTCCTACTACTGAGCACATTTTCCCCTTTTTTGTGGGACTATATTGAGACCACATTTTTCCTACTAGAAACCGCATTTTTGGTTTCTGGCATAATCTGACTCCAGGGTAGAAGTTTTTCAACACCTACTGGGATTTTTAGTTTAGTTGATGTTCCTTAACTGTATTTGAGCGGTACCTCTTCAGATTCTTGGCTTTGTAAATCCAATGTAACTGAAGATAGACTAGAGCTACACTTCCTTCTGTAAAATGTGTAGCTATTTCCCACTGGTATTGATAGTATGGGGATTGCTAGCTGTTGTGCTAATTAATTATAAACATATATCTAAATTTTGCAGTGCTCTATATGTATATGCAGTTCTTAAAAGTGATTAGAATGTCATGAACGAGATTCCATAAGAAGCCGAGGTCAGAGAACAAATGACGAATCATAAATATATGGATGAAACTCTATTAAGATTTATTGGCTTCAGTTAAGCTCAATATACATGCAGGAAGATCCAGCCCTGCAAACTAGTAAACTGAACACCATCTATAACTAAAAAAGAGAGAAAAAAGAAATAGTGTGATTATAAACAGAGCACAATCTGTTGTCAGTGGACAAATAGAAACCACATTATGCATCTGGAACACGTTATAGGAACCAACAAGGCACTTAGAAGGTTTAGCATGGTAACAGACAACTTTGTGGACTGAGAATATGTCAATGTCGTAGAAGATATATCCTCTCTGCAGAGCAAAAGAGTCATTTCAGTCTCACAAATTGAAATGGAGAAAGAAAAGCATTTCCTAAACTGAATGTGGTATCTTCTACTTGGTTCCAAACTGTTAGATAACTAACAGCCCCAAAAAGCTAAAGCTAAACAAGTCCAACAAAGTGTATGAAGCTAATACAGTCTGTCATGCGTGTGGACTCTGGAGAGGAAAAAAACTGCAGAAGAGAAACAAATGCAGCTACACTCTGCACCTTACATATCAACTGAGTGGGGTGACGGTTACAATTTCAGAACCTTCTCGGAAAATAATCTCTTATATATTAGATAACAGGAAGACCTGAAACCGTAAAGTGATAGGGAATGGACCAATAATGGATCAAGCTTGATCTTATGTCGGTTGAAAGCTAGTAAAACACATGAAATACTTTTCCTTGGTAACTTCACATTATATGCTTACATTAGGCTTGTGTCCGAAATGAAAATACTTCCTTTGATTTATCCTTCTTATACCCTAAGACAACATGGCTCTGGGCATTAAAAGAATCGTCATTGTCAACAAGACCAAGAACCTAAGTTAGGAAATCTCCAACTGTGACTATGAGAATCTACCAAGGAATGAGTTCTTTTGCTCAAAGCTCTCAGTCTTCTGAAGATTTAACTCACACAAGGAGCTTTTGGTCAGAAGATCACTGATTGTGGCCTTACGGACTAATTGAAAAGAGAATATACAAGTATTAGGTATTAATTAACCGAGAATGCAAAAAAGGTGTACCAGTTAGTAGCAATAACATGATCCTATTCAACCTCCAAAATATTGTCAGGTTTTATTGAGACAAAATCAACTCCTGGAGAAGAGCACGCAGCGTACATTTTATTGTAGTAAATGAAATTTTACAATATCCAGACACTACAATAGCTTGAAAGATAATTGGCACTCACTTGAAGTTAAGATTGTGACAGGTGCTATCACAGGGGTATGCACAGTCAATAGCTTTAACCATCCTTCGATCAAAGTACCAGTCTCCAACAGACAGTGCAATTGCCTGCACAAAAAAGAATTGTAAGTAATTTCATGCATTCCTAAAGATATTTATCTCATAATAAATGACAGAACATGTGCAGTACGTATTTGATTGAAGTCAGGACTCCTTCGTGCTACTGCTATACTGTATTTTATTGTATTATAATCTAGCCACAGTTAGCCCTTTATTCTTTATTTTTCATTTGAAGATGTTAAGCCTTTGAAATTTGAATTGGAACCCGTCCTTACAACATGTACTCTAGAATAGATGAAAATGTTTCAACCTTATCATAATAGTTCTTGCAGTTGGATAGTACCATGTTCCTACATCAGACATGGTACAGTTGGATAGTACAATGTTTCAAGCTTATTGTTCGCCCACCTTACAAAACATCATCCAACCCTGTTCCTACATTCTCTCCAGTACCTAGTTTTACAGACTTTCATGTAGTGTAGCTGCACTGTTATTTGCAACTAACAATACTGAAAAATTTCTGCCTTATTTACATACAGAATTTTAATAGAAACCACCCCTTATGAAAAATTATACACTTCCTATAATATAATACAACCTCCACAATCATTTTCTGAAAGCAATAGATATTTTGAAGGGAATACCTGGTTGTCAATAAGAGGAGAATCATCAGCAAACCATGTGTCTTGTCTCTCAGACTGGCAGTGAGCAAAGCAAGAGTTTATGAATAAACCATTTTCACTGGACATTGAGAAATCTTTCACGGCAGTGAGCATTTGATTCCTGAAATCTGCATTATAAGGGATAAGAGAACAGCATTAGGAAGCAACTCTTTGTGTGTGCTCTTGTCTGTATGTTACAGGAATACATGCCAGCAAAATCAATCGAAGAAAACAAAACAAGTTTTAAAGATGAAGTTTACCTTGGAGAAACTGGATCTGGGATGAATTACAATCTGCATGGTTTGATTTGCATTCATTCCATAAACCATGAGGATCAGCAGATGGAGGGGCTAGACTAGCTTGGAGCTGAAGAAAACATAAATCATTTGCACCCAATTATTAATAAATTAGTTTATCTATTGATCGGGTGAGAGAATACATAGATGAATCAATATTTTTGAGAGCCTGCCTAGAAAAATAAGAAGAATGACAATGATAGCTGAACTCGCATCAGAGGGTTTCTGTCAGTATTGAGTGGTAACTCATTGATTGTACCTAGATGAATCATTATTTGTGAGAGACTGCCTAGAAAGCATAAGAAGAAGCACAATGATAACTATACTCGCCTTAGACGGTTTCTGTCAGTCTAAGATTGGGTAGTAACTCATTGATCGTACCTATTTTAAATTTTAAAGTATGCTTCTTAAGCAGGCACAAGTAATGCATTGTGTTAGCAAACTAATAAGTAAACTGTGCAGTCGATGTTACAGGAGGCATAGATACATATATTCAACTGGTACTTCCATGCCCTCTGATGTGATATCATACAAAAAGTAAATTGTCAATATAATGATAAACAATAAGTTACCTGCCAAGCATCATAGGCTGCATTCAGAAGAAACAATGGTGTCTTAACATTTGCAACCAAATTCTGAGGAAAGAAGCACTGAGAGAGAGAAATAAAAAGTTAGGTCCTTTAATTATCATACTAACGATTACTTGACACCAAAGAGAATACAGTATAGAGAATTACAGAAGTTGGATCTAGGTGGTTGATGCAAGTCATTGGAAGATTCTTTTGCACTTCCTAAAAATTCATGACATATATAAAGATCAAATGTTAGATAAGCAAAGAGAGATATCACTTACCCATAAAGAGATATAAACTGCATGCTTTACAGGTCAGAACGAAACCTAAATTCTACTTTAAACTTGACCCTGATCAAACATGAAAGTAAAAGCATCTAAAAAATACCTGCAAGCTAACTACTCCTGCATACAAATTCCTAAGAGTGTGCCCACCAGATACATCAATTCTACAAAATTAAACAAAAACAGAATCAGCAATCAAACACTTATTACTTCATGAAAGGTTGCACATGTATAAAAGCCATGAACTCCTTACGCATCAAGGAACATCCCGGCATCACTCAGACATTTCACTGTGGTACTGGTTGTAAACAAGTCCCGGAACTCATCACAATGTAGTATGGATGCCAGACCCCCAGCGGAACATCCAGAAAGAAGAGCCTGAAAACGTAAGTTGTAAGAAGGTACACAAAAATATTGATGCCCATTTACATTAATGCTCTTGTTCAGTGAAAGACCTTGTTAGCATTCTGCATGCCCTTGGACATTAACTCTTCCATAGCAACTGACCAAATCTTTTGCCCTCGAAAATTAAGTTGAGCAGCCTGAGAATGAAGAATCACTCAACAAATCAACATTGAATATATAACACTGAGGTTTTCTTACACTACGAGGTTTTCAGGAAAATGGTCAACAGATATGGTTTGTAATTGAGCTAGAGATAATTCATCACTGAAGGCATTATCTTTAGTTTCTCCTCTAACAGCTATTAGGCCAACAGGTCACACCACTTAAATGGAGAATTGTATGGAGTGAAGCTGAAAGGTAAAAACAATACTGCCAGCCACCAAACTGAACCGGAAATTTCAAAATGAAGTGTACAGATTTTATGATTGTGTGACCAGAAAAACGTCAATAAAAGTACATGCCCATTAAATAGGAAATGCTTAAGAGAAATTAGTATTGTACATATCCAAAAGACGATAGGGACAAACCTCATTCTGGCTGTCTCCAGTAAAAGATGCCCCATCACAGTATCGTAGCTTGACCCTGTTCCAGTTGAAGAAATCTGCAACCATAAGAGCCAGCAAATGCAGATAACATCAGAAGTTTCACAATTGCAACCATTCATATCAATCAAAACAGGAGGAGCAAAAAAGAATCTCTATTTGATATACAAATGGAATGCACAAAGCATACTCCATACCGGGATTTTCTTCAGGTTTATTGCTCAAAATTCCTGTGAACGGCAATTGCTTTTCCATGAACTTGGATGAACCACGGCGAGTGGTCTTGCGATAAACACAATTTCTGATAGTATTACACCATCCACCACCCTGCAAAACACAATAAAAGCACAAAAAATAAGACATTGACACAATGATAAAGTAGCATTCACAGCAATAAGAACTCAAATGGCAAATGGCCTAACCCAACCCACCTCCAACTGAATGAGCCAGCTGTTTGCACCCGATCCAGACCCACGATCCAGATGGTAACCCGGCGGTGTTCCATCTAAACAGACTGTTGCAATTCAATAAAAACATGTAAACTTGATTACATTGATATCCTATCTATGATTCACACATACATTTTCTACAATATGACTGAGATAAAGGGAAGAAGAGACGGACCAGCTCCTTTAGAAGCAGCGTCGTCAATAAGAGTGAGAGATACCAAGAGAGGCTGTGTCGGTGAGGCTGAGGCTAAGACATGAACGTTGTCAAACAAGAATACATCCTTCTCAGTAATATCCACTGATTCGTTCAAACTCAAAGCACCCACATACACATTGAGATTGACAAAGACAGCTGCCAATGCCACCACCACCAACACAGTAGACTCATCCAGTTCCAGCTTCAGCTGAAACTTGTTCATCTTCCTCCTCTCTGTCTCTCACTGACCCACTTGTTCACACTGATGATGAATTATTAGTGGAACGAGGGAAGGAGAGTGAAATCAAAAAGGGAAAAGAAAGATTGTCTTTTTGTTGGAAACCTTGGCTTGCGTACTCATTTGAATTTGAAACAAGAATGCAGACTTCGGTCCCCTGACAAGACTCGTGTCTTCAAATCTATCTACGTTAAAGATCCCACTTGCACCTGTTTTTTTGTCCCCCAACTTTACCCTTTTTTATTTCTTTTTTTAATATCAATATAATATTTATATTAACGTGAGTTGAGTGATATCATACCCTTTCATTCTCTTTTACCCTTTTATTGTTCTCCAACTTTATTTCTACTTATTTTGACTTTTTCTTCGTTTCCTTTATTTTTGAGTTGCCTAAATATATTCCTCAAATTTTTCACCACATAATGACCTTTCTTTTCACCACATAATATATTCCTGAAATTTTGAGCTCCACTTTTTCCTCTCTTCTTGGTACCTTGAGTGAGTCAGTGACCAAGAAAGCCAGAAAGGATTGTTTTGTCGAAATCCACTCCGGAGTTTTGAGACTCCGGAGACAGGGCAGAGCCAAGGGTGACTATCTTGGGCTTTAACCGGAGTGACATTCCAAAACATCATTGACCTTTCTATCCCATTTGAAAACCATTCTGCATCAGCCGTTTGCTTTGGAGAACTAATGCATTCCAGAATTTTCAGAAGGAATGAGACTAGTGACGTATACATATAAAACTTCAGCTCAGCTCAGCTCAGCTCGTTTATTTTTATTCAGGGAACAATATAATGCGTCTTATTGTACACCATACAACGTCCTTGAGAACGATTGTGAAAGAATTTTCTATGGCTCCTTGAATTAATATACAAAAAGATCCTATCTCACCTCGGAAACTAAAGTCTACCTCCGATATTGAGCTCAATCTATGAAATCATTCTATCATGGAAAATATTCCATATTGAAGTTTAAGAAAATTGGGAAAAAAGTAATGTATATAAGCCTTATCCTCATCAAGGCAATCCACTCGACAACGTTTCGCCATCATCGCCAAATTGATGGTGCTCGTATACTTCAAGTAATAGTTCCCTGCATGGGACAACAGCCCCAAGTTTGATGCAAGCCAGAAAGGCACCTGCAAGCTTGCGATGAAGACTGTACGCCTCGTCTGGTGGTGGGGTGAGCCTATGCTGTAGCATGGTTGCCCCAAGGTTTGAAATACTTTGGGTTATATTGGATGCCCGGAAATCATACCCACCAGGCTTTGCAAATGGCAATCCCACAACAAAACCTGCTTGGACATGAGCCTCTAACATTACCTCTGATTCCATTCCTGCAAGGAATCCAAGTCTCTTTGACATTTCAATGACTGTATCTCCGTCAGCATTTGCACAGGCAACAACCTGATCAAACATGCATCAGAAAGTCTTTAGCTAAATGCAGCTCATTTGAAAGGGAATACAACTTGAAATAAATGACTATTATTGAACCATATATACAACCCTTAATCCAACAACTATGACGTTAGCCCTCTCATAATTGGTGGAGAAGAGAGGCCTGCTATATGTTGCTCAACTTACACTATCATAGCGAATTTTGAAAGTATAATTGTAGGAACCTTTAACACTGTAAGCAGATCAAAGCAGAACAACAAAAAAAAGAAAGAAAAGAAAAAAACCGGCTAAATTCCAAGTAAAGAGATATCACCATTCTTAGATAGTCATCAACAAAAGTCTTGGGATAATCCCTAGCTGCTCCAAAGTCTATCAGATTGATTGTATTTGTAGCCTCGTCATACAAGAAATTACTCCAATTAGGATCAGTCTGCGATAAAAGAAAAAGATGAGAGCCTAAAACAAGGAAGACCACATGACTTTAAATTCAGAATTTGTAGAGAAAAGTAATCATAGACAGAACAAAGAACGAATGACAGCAGAAAGGACACCCCTGAGATGCTAAACACACTGTCTGAACAATAAAGTATTTCATACATATGAACTCCGCTACACTGTCAGTTGTAAAACTGGAGCGTGCCTGTTATCGAGACTATTCAAGTGAGACATCATGGCGTTATAAGTAACACTGTCAGATGCAAAACTAGTTTTTCTGGGAGAGGTCCCCTCATTGGAAGCCTGACAATAGGACTGGTGACCAATATCTGTCAATGAGGCAAGCCTTTTTCAGTCCAAAGAGGGATCTTAGTACAAAGAAAAAACTTCCATTCTGTGGCTTTCCAAAACCATGGGGAAGGCTATGTCATTCATTCCCAATTTGCCAAATAAGCAAAGGAATCTTAAATTCGTCCTGGGCGCGAAAGGCCACATTTTTTTAATTTTTTTTTATAGTTTTTTAACTTTTTTTATCTTTCTTTCGAACTTCTCTGCAATTACAGCCAACCTTAACCCTCTTCTTCTTTACTCTAATCTTTGCTCACTACCTAACATTTTGCCATCTAGAGTCTGCAGTAATAGAAACCAATACTCATCTTGTGTTGTCTTACATCAATTTTATTTAAAGAACTAATCCAAGTGAATTCGAACTAGACCAAGAATGAAATGAGCACCTTCATTTACATAAGGAGGGATGAAGGTGATAATTTAATTCTTTAATTGGTCCAGCTCCTAACTTGACTACATCGAAATTTTTGTTACCATATTGAACTAAGGTGAGTGTTCCTCATGACTGTATTAAGCTTTACATTGTTCGAATAACTTAAGAAAATGAAACTGAGTTAGGGTTGCAATATTGAACAGAAACTCGAGACCTACAATGTCAATCACTGTGATAGATTACATGGACATATGAGGCACGAAATCATTCGCCTGACAAGAGTGCTTTGATTTTTTTAAAGTTTTTTATGCTTTATGAGAAAAAATATATAGCTTCACGAAGGATTCAAAAGAACACCCACCAAACGTCAAGGATCTCAGCAGAATATGCTCATCAGAGTGTTTGAATTTAGCTTTTAACCAACTCCAAATGGCAATCAAGAAAGCAAACAAAACTCTTATTCACTACCATGGATCATTCTCTTTGGACCAGAAAGGCTTCACTGACAGACCTGAGTGCTTGACTTAACAGACTTAATTTCGGGATTCTAAAGAGGATGTTTCTGTTCAAATATAATTATAGTTGCTGCATCTGATGACACTCTTGCAGATGTATTTATCTATGGGATTGCTACTAGTGGTTATACTTCAGGAACCAATTTCATCTTAAGTGTGCAAGTTAATCTCAAGGTTTATCGAAGACTAGATTGAAAGCTTAAAAGATACGTAAGATGAAAAAAGCTCACAATATATACAAAAGGGACCAAAATGTAAATTAAACATGTAACAACATTCAAATGAGCACCTTCATTTTAATTAAGGAGGAATGAAGGTGATCATTTCAATCTTATTGGTCCAGCTCCTAACTTGACCACACATCAAAATTTTGGTACCATATTGATCTAAGACAAGGGAAGGTTGGTGTTCCTCAGGACTATACAGGCTTTAGATTATTTAAATAACTTGAGAAAATCAAAATGATTTAGGGTTTTTATATTGAAGAGAAAATATAGATATAGAAAATAACCGCTGTGAAAGAAGTTTACATGGACATATGAGGCACAAAATTTCAACAGTGCTTTGTTTTTCATTTACTAGAAAATATAAAAAGCTTTACACATGATTCAAAAGAACACCCAACCCCAAGGATCTCAGAAGAATATACTCATCAGAGTGTTGAATTTATTTTCTTAACCAACTCCAAAATGCCACCAAGAAAGTTGACTGATACTGAAAGTAAAACTCTATTAACTACCTTGCATCATTCACTTTGGACCAAAAAGATTCACTGACAGACCTGAGTGCTTGACTTGAGATGCTTAATTTTGGGATTGTAAAGGGGAAGATGTTTCTTTTCTAATCAAAATCAATAGTGTTCACATTTGCAGATTTATTCATCTACAGGGATTGCTACTTGTCGTTTTACTTAAGGTACCAATTTCATCTTAAGAATGCAATCTAATCTTGGGGTTAACTGACGACTGAATTGAAAGCTTAAAAAGATACTTACGATGAAAAAAGCTCAAAATAAATACAAAAGGGACCAAAAATATATATATTAAACATGTACTGTGCTTATGTGTAGACAGAACAAAACATGCCTGCATGAAGCGGAAAACAAATAACTCCCTCAAAGTGAGTTCTAGCAACTTTCTTCCAACATAGTTACGAGTTTCCTGGTTCAATAACGCCACTTTATCAATAGGTATTCCTGTAGCAAGGGAGAACAAAAATCATGAGTTCACACCAGGTCCCCAACTAACTTTATTTGTTCGCACCAGAATAAATCATGGATAACAATTGTTCTAATTACATAACATCATATAATATTTAATGACTAAACATAAATGACATTATACTTGCCAGAAACAAGCTCAGTAGTTAGAACTCTTTTGCTTGATATCTCATCCACAACCAACGGAACATAGAACCCCGTTGCATCAGAGAGCAAATCACGAAACCGTTTTTGACTTTCTGCCTCCAATTCATAGTTGCATTCACGAGATAATTCTTCGTTGGCAACCTATAAAAGAGGGAGAAAATATGCAGCTCAAAATCAACTGTAGAACGCATTTCATATCATATCCGTGAACTCCAATTTTATCAATCATAACTTAATACCCTCCCTAAACATCCACTACGTAATAATTCCATACTCCATAGAAAATGACAAGTGAGAGAACAGAGGGATATATGTTCATAGTAAGGGGTCCAGTAGATTAGGCACCAAATTGTAATATAAGATCAGTTCCGATTTCCCTATTAAAGAGTGCAAATTATATTGGTGCAACATCAACAGTTAGATTATGCAAAGATATCCTTTCCGGAAGCCCAAGACTAAACCAGTTACCACAAGTATATCAGAAAGGCCTTTTTGGTTAAAAAAAGTATGCAGAAAAAATTAGATCTTGTTCATTTATTTCATTTTCCTATGTCACTAGAAATCGTGAGCTAAAGATTTATTCGATGATGCCATGAGTCAAGGACAGACAATGTGTTATTTGGATTTCAGGAAGATGTCTTAGTTTCATAAAAGCTCTCTTCTCAAATGGGTTTTATTATTTCTAGGAGTCCTATAAGGATCTAAGATTGAACTGAGACGTAAAACAAAAGCCTTTGATGCCGTATCCTTATATATCTCTCCCACTTACTGCTCCTCTCTAATTTATATTATTATTTGTAATTAGAGCAACCATAAAGCTTCTTCTACTTTGGTTTATAGTTCTATCATCTACAGCTCACCAGAAACATAAGCAGCACTATCTTGTGCTGTCTTACATCAAGCATAGTTTAAACATTCAAAACATCTAGCTTAGAAAGGTCATTCAATGATTCAAACTGATATAACCACCAGGTAAGTATGTGAATGCATGTATAACTGAGAAAAAGAAAACATACCTTCATAGCTCTTTCAAGGTAAAGTCCTTTTGGAATCAGATTAGTATAATCTAGAAGAAGTTTAACATTCTCGAGGTCACTGCTAATGCTATCTGCTACACCAGGGTACTGAATTTTAATGGCAACATCCATGCCATCCTTGGTGACAGCTCGGTGCACCTGCAGTTGCTCTTTAATTAGAATGGTACAGTCTGAGATAGAAATCAGTCAATAAATGCAGCATGTCCGTGATAGCTAATTTAGTTAAGCACAACAATGTCAACTAACACAAGCACAGGTCTATCATGCGTACTCATTTATTAGTTTAATTCCCAATCAAAGGCAACCTCTCTGATAAAAGAGATTGTATAAGCATTAGTCTAGTCTGCCTCACCTGGCCTATACTTGCAGAAGCCAAAGGCTCATAATCAAAACTTGTTAATTTCGATGACCAACCAGTCCCTAACTCAGCATCCAAAACCTGATTGAGCTGGGCCCTTGGCATCACATCTGCACCTTGACGAACAATATCGAGAGCCGCCAATATCTACACGCAAACGAACACATTTACAAGCTGAACTAACACGAGTAGCTAACCAATGTACAAAAAACAGAATATGAATCAGATTAGTTACAGGAGCGGGCAGAAGCGATTCGTCCTGAATGCTCAACATCTGTCCCAATTTGAGAGCAGCTCCTCGCATTCGGCAGAGCGCAAGAGCCAAGCGTTCTGCATTCTGTGGTGACAAAAATGGAGAAACAGCAGACTGATTGCCTGGTGAACTCGGGGTGCCGTAAATGAGTCTCTTGGTAGATTCCTGAAGCGTTCCCCAGGCAAGCCCAGCTCCAAGACCAGCAAACCTTCCATCAATCAATCCAAACACAATGTTATCAAGAATGGAGAAAGAGAGAGACAGTAGAGAAACTCACCCCAGCGCTCTGGAGAAAGGAGTGGACGGAACTCGCCTCTCTCTCGGCTTCCGTCTCGGCGGCGGAGGCGGCGGCTGAGATTGTGGTTCCGGTGATTGCGATTGCGTTTGGGGTTCTAATTGTTGCTGAGCACTGGCATTGTTTTCCGGTGGAGGAGGAGGGGGAGGTTCATTGTGGGTGAAGTAGACGACGGAATCGGCGGCGTTGTTAGGTTTAGAAGGATTGTTGGTGGTGGATTGGGAGCGGAGGGTGCCATTGGTGAGGCCGGAGAGGTCGGTGGCGGAAACGACGGCGTTTTTGAGGAGGGCTTGGAAATCGCCGTTCTTGGCGCTCTGGAGAGTCGGAGATCGCTTGGCGAATTCCTTGGCGATAAGAGAGAAGCCCTGCGCCAATCTCCCAATGTCTTTGGCTTTCCTCCCGCTCCCGACCATTTCTGTTGTTACGATTTGGACCAAAGCCTTTTCAAGCTCTTCTTTCTCAAATTATATATACCTTGGGGAAGGGGAAACAGTAATTTCAGTTTGCACTTCCTTGGTTCTTTGTGTAACAAACTTTTTACTACGATCAAATTCAAACCAACCACAGTGGGGCTTTGATAGGGTGGTTAAACTAAAGTTTAGTGGCAAATTTTCTTCCTCTCTCTAACTACTCGACCTAAATAGGTTATAACAAAATAAGTCACGATTTCAATAATTTTCATGTGAATTATGATATTTTTTTAATAAAGGATTGGTGGTGCAGCTGCCTTTAAGCTTTTATTAACGAAACTGTCAAATATAATAGGGAACATATAGCCTACATCTCTGATTACAAGATCTGAAATAATATCATAAGTCTCCACAAACACATGTACTCGAAGCTGCACCAACTAGCAAGGAGTGTTCTAAAGGTTACTCTATTTGCTTTAATATAATGATGACTAGTAGACAGATTACTCGACTAGTGCAAAGCACAATTACTAAAAGCATTTATCTCCTGCAATGTGCCACCGGAGGATAAATTTGATGATACTTAGCTTCATCTTGTCATTAGGCGCCAACGACCATTTAACGAAACAAGAAACTCGCTGTCGACCTATAACAGACAAGACACTTTAAATGCACCCACAGACACATGGCTCGACTCATCCTGCACAGGTATTGTAAGAACATATTGCACGCTTAAGGCATGACATAATTAAATAACAACGCAAAATGAAAATAGTAAATAAAATAACAAAGAGGGCCCAAAAATTGAGCCCGACTCACACCCAGCCCATATCGGGCCCTCAGGCAGCCTAGAAGCATAATAGGTCACACCATGTTTGTTTCAAGGTGGAATTGAGAATAATTTTGTTTCAAGAGAGATTTTCTGCAAGATGGCTACAACTCTTCAAGAGAAGAGAAGAGAAGGGAAGGGAAGGGAAGGGAAGTGAAGAGAGAGGACAAAGATAGAGATAGGGTCTGAGAGATACACTAGAGATAATGTTCATGTTGTTTGCATTGAGTTTTGACTTAAATATTGATTTTGTGCTGAAATATTAATGATCTTGGTGGACAAGTTCTCGTTGAAGAGAGATCTCCAGTCATCTTTCACTTATTGGCAAAAGCTTGTGAGTGTGACCTTGTGTTGTTTGTTTGAATACATTCCTCTATTTTCGTATATTTTCTCTTACATTTGTGTGCTATTTTTTTGTTGGACTAGAGTGTTATTATTGATTTTGTTCAAATCTAAGTGAATGAGTCCATCTGAAATTTACCCCCTACGATTTTGATCCTGCGTCCATCATTAGAAACCGCACATTTCAAAGTCCTTGGTGATTCCGAGCTTTTCATAGTCACTATCTCTATATAAGCTTGCGGTGGGGTTCATAGTTGGTGGTTATGATAATTAAGAGATACATTCTGTCTTGAATGACTCGAATAAAAAATAATGAAAATTACAGGTGAAATAACATTGGTTGACATTTTCACACATATTGTATCCAATTTTTACCCAACACTCTTGTACTGATTTATATACTCGATCATTTTCAAAATGTGAAAAGAAAGTTGTCACAATGGATCATATTTAAGACGAAATTTTTTTCATGTATTGTTCTTAAAATTTTTCATAATGCAACTTTTCATGTGTCATAATAATTTTTTTGAAACTTCTTTCATATACACTAAAATTATGAGTATGTGAGTGATTTCTCATATACTGTTCAAATTTTCCTTTTCTAAAATCGTCGCATTCTGAAAGAAACGGCAGGAATGAAAGCCGAATCTCAAATCGAGTGGAAAACAAAGTATGCATCTTATTGGTTGCAAGAACTTGTTCCAACAATTAGTAACATATTAGAGAGAGAGATATGAAACCAGATCGATCTACAAGCTAGAGGGGCGGCATTGCATGCAGTACGTTCCCCCCAATTTGCATGTATTTATTTCATCTCTGGTAATATGCTGGTACTTGGAGTTTCTTCATTTCTTGCCAATTAACTTGGAACTTGCCCATATACCCTAAACCCAGCTCCATCATCAAATATATAATTCCTAAATGGACCACGTCCTCCGAATCCACTATGAGGCAAAAGGGTATGCCATGCATGTTGCAGAGATGAGATAGTGAACCAATTTGCACATTCTATGAGGCAAAAGGATATGTCATGCATGTTGCAGATAGCACATCATATATAGTTATTCCATTTCCATGCATGTCTATTAGAACAAGGAATAGTGCTACTGTTATCGAGAAAAAGGAATAGTGCTACTATTCCTTCCTCCACTACTATTCCTTCCTCCACTAACTTACACTACTATAGAGTCATGCATGATCATATCCTATTGATTCCTTTATTCCATATGAACAACTTCTACCATTTATCTGCTTTGCCGACCTTTTAATTTGTTTGCCAATTTGAACAAATCTCGATCAGTGTACATATGTATATATCAAAGTGCATATATATGAACACCAGGCCATTGTGGTTCAACTTGGTGGAAACTCCTTGTGATTTTTCTCCTTTTATGTACAAGATCAAATAAAGTAGAGACGTTTCTAATTATTATGCTTGACTAAGATTGAACTGAGCAAATTAGAAAGCGACCAAACATTTCTGCTACATATGCATGCGATAATCAAGAAAAACTTATGGCGCCCAACAAGCATTTCTGGAATAATCAAGTGAGTCGGTTTATCATTTCTGGAATTTCTATGACTCACTAATCAATCCTCCATGAAAATGACAGCTACCTTATAAAAGGAAGCAAGAACGTTCAAGATCGATGATGGGATAGCCTTAACAATTCCGATTCCTACCACCAGAGCTGAGAGAATATAAGTATATTATCAGTTAAATTATATGCTCACCACCTCAGAGATTGCGAGCATCACCAAGCAGATTCCCATTTTCTCCTATATATACACGCTAGGCACTTCCTGAAGGGGAACTATTTTCATCTGTGTATTGAAGCTGCTAGCTCTAGTTTAATTGGGAGGTAGTCTATCTAGCTTGTTGTTTATCTTTTAGTATTCACTAACAGCTAGCTAGTACTTTACCCAACTAGTTGTAAGTTACATATATGCATTGTTTCATAAATGTGTAGAGCCTTTTTACTTCAGGTACTATATTCTTGAAGATGGATGTTGCTGGGAAGTCTAGTGGTGCCAAATATGAGTTCTTGCTTTTTGGTATGATCCATATAGACAATGCGCATATATCTCTATTCCAAGAGGAACTAGTATTAAGCATGTATTGTCTATACTGAAATTCCACTTTGAATTTCTGATGAACTGTGAAAGTGAATCCTTCAAGCGTTTTGATGATCGATTTCATAACATTTTTGTTACAGATCTAGATGATACTCTGTACCCCATGAGCTCTGGTCTCAACTCGGCCTGCCGGAAGAATATTGAAGGTAATGATCACATGATCAGGATCCATGACGATACGCTGCTAGTATCGATAACTTCGTGCTGTTTATGAGGCACTATAGTTCAGATCACTGAGCTAGGTTGAAATTGTTTGATTGTAGAGTACATGCTGCAACACTTGGATATTGAAGAAAGTGAGGTGCCAAGGATCTGCCTGGAATTATACAGAGAACATGGGACTACCATGGCCGGTCTGAAGGTACATGTTAACACATATCAAGCTGTCCTTAATCGATCCGAGTTTATTCTGTCAACCTAGCTCGCCGGATTTTGATATTTACTTCTCATCTGTTCATCCATATGCAGGCTCTTGGTCATGAATTTGATGATGATGAGTTTCATGCATATGTCCATGGAAGACTTCCCTATGATGCATTGAAGCCTGACCTAGTGCTAAGAAACCTTCTCTTATCTATGCCACAGAGAAAAATAGTTAGTCAAGAGACATTTTCATCATCATTCTTATTTCCTAGTAGTCTTAGTAAAGAAATTACACCTGCATCTTGCGCATAGATTATCAAAATTCTAATAACTGATCTTGTTTCTTCTAATGTTTTCAGATCTTCACTAACGCTGACAAAGCACATGCAGCTGAAGTTCTCAGCAGGTTGTGCTTGGAAGATTGTTTTGAAGGCATTATATGCTTCGAAACACTTAACCCTCGTCCTCAACCGGTTGATTTCATTACAGCACCAGATGATGATGCTATAAAGTGTGCTGTAGAGGCTACTGCCACTGATTGCACTGGAAATAATCTGAACCCCAAGTCACCAATTCTTTGCAAACCCTCTGTTGAAGCAATTGAAGCTGCCATACGTATTGCAAATGCTGACCCACAAAAAACTGTAAGAACTATTGAGTACATTCCTTGCCTCAACTTGGAAAAAGATCTGATGCATTTTTATCCTCTTCTCCTTCATCAGTTAATTTCTCCATATAGTTCTCTTCAACTTTATGGAAATTTTGTAACAAAGGGTTCTTTTCCTCTTCTGCTCTCAGCTTTTCTTTGATGACAGTGCTCGAAATATAGCAAGTGGGAAGGCAGCAGGACTTCATACAGTTATTGTAAGTGCTGTGCAATTAACGAACTAGTACAGACACACGAACCACTTCAAAGGAAAAATATAGCATATCCATGACATATGAAAGATCAACATGATTTTCGAATCGGAAAAAAAAAGATAAACATGATTTCCTGATGATTTTCTTCATTATGATCATTGAAACAAACAGCTTATATGGGCTTTGGTCAAATTTGACACTAGTGGGATTACTTATGGCAGGTTGGGAGTTCAGAGCTAGTGCCTGGTGCAGACTATGTGCTGCGTAGCATACATAACATCAGAGAAGCATTACCTGAGATATGGGAAGGGGAAGAAGGGCAACAACTAGAGCAATTCATCCAGTCTACTGCAGTTGAAACTGTGGTCCTTGCATAGGCATTCCCTGATGTAGCTGTTTCAGTCACCATTGTCGCAGAAATTTCAGGAAATGAAGTCTGGCGGTATTTTGGTGTAATGAAGTGAACTAACAATGCACAAGAATGGCTTTAAAATTAATATACTATGTAACACAATAGCAAATACCACAAATAATTGAATCCATGTAGTTTTATTTAAGAATGAAAATGACAAGTATGTCTTGACTTAAGGAAACACAAGAGATTATGCATCTTCTTCTCCAGCTCATATATTGCCATTTTAAAAATCCCGGCACAACGTTTCAGATGCAGTAGCGGTAAAATGTCACAAAACCGTCAAGTATTACATTCATGTAAGAACAACAATGGAATGAACAAACTGGAAAACTGTATTCCACAGTTGAACTAAAGAAGAAACAACAGTTGAGTTATCCATCAATAACCAACTCTCCACAGTTTACAATTCTGCAGGGCAAGCGAGGGACATCTGACCTACTTGTCTCTTGGGATTCGAGTTTCTGCACAACATCCATTCCCTCAATAATGTGTCCGAACACAACGTGACGATCATCCAACCATGGAGTCTACATGATGAAAATTGAAATCAATTCACAATGATTTAAGACTATCAAATAACTAACTAAACATGATACGTGTATGTCTGTCTACATGATGCACGTTAAAAACATCAATTCACAATGATCTAAGACAATCAAATAACTAACATAGCTAAAGATGATAAGTGTGTGTCTGTCTACATGATGTACATTAAAAACAACAATTCACAATGATCTAAGACAATTAAATAACTAACATTGCTAAAGATGATACGTGTGTGTGTCTTTATAAAATACATGGCCAAAGTACACATACTGTTACACTATATTAACAACAAACAAAAGATATCTCCACTAAGTCAAGTTAATTGAAGGAAAAGTAGGCAAATAAGGCTACTCTACAAGAATAGTGCAACTAATGGAGCAGTTGCACTTGCACCTTATCAGTGATTCAGTTGTAAAATAGTTTGCTCAGTTCATAAAAGCACAATATACCTTGGTTTGGAAGAAAATAGTTGAGATAATTCCAGCATCTGAAGGAAAAGCATCTAATCATATATGTGATCAGTAACCATGTCTTACCTTCACTGCGCAGATAAAAAATTGACTTCCATTAGTACCAGGGCCTGCGTTAGCCATGCTCACTACACCAGGCCCGACATGCTTCACTGAAAACAACACACACAACCAAAATCAACTTTCAGTTCAGAGAATCACATATCTGATATAGCATTTTAATTTCAAATACAAATAGTAATAGCCTCTATTGTTTTTCTCTAACAAGTACATACAAGCAAAGTTCTCATCCTCAAATTTAGAACCATATATACTGATCCCTCCGGTTCCCTGCAGCCAAACAAAACCATTAAACTTAGATTCTTCCTATAAGCCAACCAACTATCTATTGATCAAATGAAGAAGAGATCTAAAGACGAAAAAGATACTCACATCGCCTTCAGTGAAATCCCCTCCTTGGATCATAAAATCCTTAATAATGCGGTGGAAGGAGCATCCTTTATAACCAAATCCTTTCTCCCCTGCAAACAAGGAAATCACATTAACATAACACAATCCAAGAAAAGCACCAATCAATCCATTTCAACCCACAAGAAAAGCACCAGTCAATGCTTTAGAGAAAGAAGGTTTGCTTGCCTGTGCACAGGGCTCGAAAATTCTCGACTGTTTTAGGAACAACCTCACCAAAAAGGCCAATCACAACCCGACCTACAGCCTCACCGCCAATGTCTACATCAAAAAAGCACTTGGTAGTGACTTTAGCCTGCAGCTTCTCCATTGCGGTAGAGTTGACGCACACCACTGTTTTCGGCTTCACACAAAAGGATGCACGTTTGCATAACAAACCAGTCGGCAGCCTCCCACCAAAGAAAGCTTTGGAATTGACATGAGAACAGCGAACAACAAGATTGGTCCTTTGGGTTTGAAGAAACTGCACCGACATTGAACACGCACAAGCACCACACGCCATTCTCTCCCCTCTTCTCTTCTCTTTGTTTTAGATAGACCTCTCCGCCTCTGCAACTGATGTACACAGGAGAAACCAGATTGGGAAATGGGCCGGGTCGGGTTCGGGGCTCCGGAAACCGAACCCAATAAAACAGTGGATAAATAAGATAATGTCCCAGCTCTGTTTTGTTGGCAGTAAGTAATGTCCTCGAAATCGATTTGCTTCTCTCATTGGCTCCTCCCTTCTTCTTCTTCTTCTTCTTCTTCTTCTTCTTCTTCTTCGTCTCCGACCGCCGCTTCTTTCTCGCCCCCTCTCAAAAATCCACACCACCGCTCCGTCTCCAGTTCCGGCTCTTCTTGTAGGACCCACCTTGTGCACTTTTCGAACAAGTTTGAGTCCAAGGTGTTGTGTGAGGATGACGAGACGGAATTTGATATAGAGTTAGAGATAGAGAGGACGGGGCGGAACTGCCGGAGAATCCGATCGGAAATCAGGATAGAGGCTCCGCTGGCCTCCGTCTGGAATCTGTTGACGGATTACGAGAGGCTGGCCGATTTCATCCCCGGACTGGCAGTCTGCCGGCTGCTGGACAAGTCGGAAAACTACGCTCGGCTGTTTCAGGTTCTTGATCATTTGTTTGTTGTTGTTTAACGATTCCAAATTTTAATGAGGCTGATTTGAATGTGGACAGATTGGGGAGCAGGACCTGGCGTTTGGGATGAAGTTCAACGCCAAAGGGGTCGTGGATTGCTATGAGAATTCTCTCGAGAGTTTTGAGAATGATTTGGGGTGTGTGACTTTGAAGCGTGAGATTGAGTTTAACATGGTTGAAGGTGACTTTGAAATCTTTCGAGGGAGATGGTCTCTCCGACAGGTACATGCTTAATTTACATTCATTTCTGTCTTGCTGTAGATAGATCGTCTCAAATAAAGTCGTAGTTGGTGACTTAGGGACCAAGTAACACTTGTTGGTGCCAAAATTTTGGATAGAATTACTGGAAACTTGTCTAGAATAGGGTAAAATTGACAGAATTCATTATGCAATTTGTCGAAATTAGAAACTTTGAGAGTGGCCAACATGATTAGCCGATTAGGGGCAATTCGGCTGCTTTATCTAAAATTTTTATCAATCCTGGTAGCAATACAGTTGGTAGCGTAGGGTCTCAGTTTTTCAGGGCTTGGCACTCCTAAATTATGCAAGATTTCATCATTTCTTTGGAGATGCTGTTACAATGTTGAAATGATTGCTCTTGCAGCTCAACACTAGTGGGGAGATAGCATCTGATCCTTTGGTAGGCCAGAAAATATACACAACTACTACTCTTTCCTACTTGGTTGATGTAAAGCCGAAGATGTTGTTGCCGGTTAGGCTAGTTGAGGGTAGGCTGTGCAAGGAAATCAAAATAAACCTAGCTTGTATCCGGGAGGAAGCACTAAAAATGAGTCGTGATACACCCACTGCATCTGATTTACAATAGTAAATATGCACCTAATACTGGAAATTTTTGGAATGTGGTTTTTTGTAATCATTCTCTGATTGAGTTCCACTTGTACTGTCGTAGATCGGAAGATTATATGGTGTCTGAAGAATTGTAGAGTTGTGAATTAATATGTATAATTATACATTCTGGAAGCATGACTTTGAGCATCTAGTTGATAGCCGAACTTTGACGTTCTAAACAATGAGCCGGACTGTTGTATAAAAATGGCAGAAAGAGCTTTATACTCATCGAAAGTTTAGGTTAGAGCTTGGTTACATGGCAGAAAGAGCTTTGACATCCTTAATAGTATGCTCAATAAAACTCTTATCAACAGATGGACTTTGAACCTCATTACTAAAACTCAGATTCAATCATCACATATTACCAGAATTAGTCCATTAGGTTAGGCCGTTATGAACACCAAAAGAAAGAGCACCCCTGAAAATAAGTTGACTAATTATATTGTTTTTGTATTGCAATTTTGTCCTCCAATAAAGAGCAAACAATAATGCAAATGGAAGAGAGAATCCACATCCACCCACTACAGCATATCTCTATTAGTTGGACAACGATGAATCTTTCCCTGCTTTAGTTCTTTGCTGATCCAGATGCCGGTAGCTGAATTGACAGTGCAGCACTCTGATGCATTCTGCTGCAAGTAATTATGCATTGAGTTTGCAGAAGTGGAAGCTATCTCGATGATAAGATTATGGCAAAGTTGCACTTTCAAAAATCGGAATATAAATCATCATTTCAGCTAGAGGTTGAAAAGCTACTACAACAGAGACAAGAGTTGAAGATGGAGAGGCATAGCTGATCTTGAAGAGCTGAACTGAAAAGGGAGGAGTTGCCCAGATGGAGGGTTATATGATTAGTTAGGCCAGAGATCAAAGACTCCTACTGTCTTACACTGACCAATTGACCATTTCTCTGTCACATTTTCATCATTGAAACATAAACATTCAACTGTGACCTCCACGCAATCTGTTTCACTTAACTCAATCGATTCCAAATGCTTTTCACGAATGTGGATATACCTTAAGTTATCGCATATATACAAAGTCACGGCCATAACTTTTAGAGATTCTAATGGAACCGCCATATATCCATGAAACTAGACTGATATGCCGAAAGTTGCAGTCTCTAATCACCAGACTTGAGAGTAGTACTCAAACACTCGATGCAAGATCCATTAGAATCAGCTTGTGCAAAAACCAATAACTGGACTGGTGTATAGATCATAATTTTTTTTTAAATTGTCAATATAATTTTTTAAACTATATTCGTTTTGTCACTTAGGCTGGATTTGAGAGAGCTTATAATCTCCTTTGCTTTTAAGCACAAAAAGTTTTGGTGTTTGGTAAGTCCAAAAATAAGCTACTTCTTAAAAAGTATAAACTATTTTGAGGGAAAAAAGAGAAGCTGCAAACATCCACCTTCTGCTTATAAGCTAAAAGTCAGCTTATATCTTATAAGCCCAGCTGCACCAAACCCAGCCTTAGGGGTAACATCATTCGTTATTCCTACAAACTCCAAATTTAAACTAGTTAAAGAGTTGACATTAACCAAGGTTCGGAGAATAGCACCTTCGAATATATGTCGTCAAATTATGTTATGCTATGTACCAAAAATCATGACTGGTGTTAGGCGACGGTTGGGGGTCATAGACATACACTATCCAAACTCTTGATAATTGATCTAAGAGGGGACATGTAGCAAGCCTCACATTGATCAGTTAACTCAGTCTCTTGAAGAATACTATATATAGCTATAGCGGCTAGCTGATTTCTAAGACAATTTTTTTAGAAAAATCGAAATATAATAAGGCAATAATAGGAAAATCAAAATAGAAGAATTAGCCCAGTACCATTTAGTCAAGCGGCATCAGTCTTCCTTTGTAAATGGGAAGTGGTGAGTTCAACTCATGATAAATTCGTTGTAGTATTTCAGTTGTTTGTTGATCAAATAAATAGAAGAATTAGCCCAATGGTTGTGTTTTGATATGGGTTGGCCAGAGATATATTGATGATATATTAGAATCTTATAATATATTCCCAAAACTCCTCATTCTAAGTAAAATGAAGTCTATAAAGGAAAAAATAAAAAAAATAAAAAACATGAACATGACCTCTAGAAAACCTTTGAAGCTGATAAAATGTAGCTGTAAAAGTAAAAAAAGATCATGAGCTCTAGAAAATCTTTTAAACTGATAAAATATTCACACATCCACTTTCTATTTTTAGAAACTTAAATTTTGTTTTTAGTAATTTAAATTTAGGAAAATGATTATTTGCACAAAAAAATAAAAATCAGACCCTAAACCAATGAATTACAAAGTTAAACGCTTATTCTAATATAAGGTATACTTATTAATGTCCAAATATTTATTAAATTCATAATAAAATAATATTTTTAAGATAATTTTGCCCTTGTTCCACACACTTGAAGAAAGAAAATGAGAGACAATATTTTGCCAGCCTCGTTGGTCACCGGACTTCGATCACCGGACGTCGAAAAATGACTGTAGCAGGAATAAAATTTTACACAAGTTTACTAGGGCCACATCTGTTTGAGCCCAATTAATATTGGGTATAAAACTAATCAATTTTGGATAACATTTGGGCCAATACCAGTTGCCCAATAAGAAGTTTTGTTTTCAGTTTCGGCCAAGGTAGGCAAGGCAAAATCCAGATGGCGAAAGCCACCTCACGTGCATGTACTGTCACGCCCCGGCCCGAGTTTACCTCCTTAAACCCGGGTTAGAACGTGCGGGACTCATCCCAAGAGAGGTTTTCTCGTAATCTCTCTTGAGAAGGGATAACCCTTTATCCAAACCATTTTCAAGCAATCCAAACGACACCAAAATAAACCTCACTATACCTGAGGTTATCCAGATGGCCGAGTTGGATTTCAATACGAACTATTACAAAGGACCTAGGGTCTATATTTTTACAAAACAACCAGAGGCATTTTATGAGATTTCAGCCTCAATGTCATCTCTGTAATTATCTCAAACAGACAGGGGCAGTTTCGTACTTTCACACCCGCGATAAATGGTAAAAATAACAGATATACCGTGGTAAATACCCGGGGATTTACCTCTTTTTACCCGCACTGTCCCGGTCAGCTTACCGACCGGACTACACCCATTTCCGACCACATTCTGCCTCCCCTCGATCAGCCAACACCAATTCAACAACAACCAACATTCAACAACACAACAATAACACAGAAACATCAACCCAAGGGAATCGAAACTTATCCTCTGTCGACCCCCGCTCAATCCAGAAACTCCACTCATGCAGCAAGAGCTCCAACTTATCGCCTCAAGGCTCAACCAAGCTCCAGAAGCTCGCCTGAAGTCCAAGAATTCACACTGCCGGTGGGGCAACCGAAACCCAGAAAAGCAAGAAGACATAGTGAAATGCAGAAACTCGATCAGGGCTCGAATCAATGATCAAAGAAAGGAAAAAGGAAGAAGAAGAAGAAGAGAGGAGAATGAATATACCATCCATGTGCCCTAACGCCGCCTAGATCGTTAAAATTTGGTTGTTGACTGCCGCGCACAGTGGCGCTCAATCTCCTTCCTCGGCGGACGTCGTTGTAATCTGAGGACATGGTTAGGACAAGGAAAAGGAAGGGAAGAAACTGATGGTGGTGCGCTGGCCAGTGGTGGCCGGACGACGGAGTCTCGCCGGAGTTACAAAGAGCTCGGGGGAGCTCGGACTCGGGGTCGAGGACGAGTCTGACCTCGGTCAACTCTCCTCTCCCTTAAATAGATGATTGGACGACCCAGATCAAATCCCCTATAAATCTGACGGTCCAAATTTGATCTCCATAAATCAACGGCCCAGATCAACAAATCCCCTCAGGTGGAGATACTAGTGGATACTGAGCTGGTGAAGTCGGAGGCTAACATTCTTCATGAAGTAGTCTCCCACAACCACAAGCACTATAGTTAGGAGGAGCTTATCAGAATTCTAACTACCAGGAGCAAGCCACACATGAGAGCAACTCTCAAAAGCTATAACGACCAGTTTGGCAATCCTATTAACTAGGATCTCAAGAAGAAGCCAAAGGATGAATACCTTGCTTTGCTGAGAGCCACCATAAAATGCTTGACCTGCCCCGTGAAGTATTTCTAGAAGAGACTTCGCCTGTCCATGAGGCGTCGGAACTGATGAAGAGACTCTTACCAGAGTGGTAAGTTGGTAACCACTCGAGCCGAGGTTGACATGAAGGATATAAAGGAACAGTACCAACGGAAGAACAATGTTTCTTTGGTTGATGACATCAAATTCTTGGTTGCCCTAGTCAATTGATGTTCTTCATCACCCACTCTGATCCATCACTATCATCAGTTTAATTTTTTTCTGTTGAAGTTTCAGACTGGCTATCCTCTAGCGTCAAACTGATCATTACAGTTCAGAAGCTTAGAATAGGCTCTGATAACAGTTTGCGATCGACACGACCTCGCCATGTTCCTGAAAGAGGTGACCATCTTTGTGTTTTCTTCCCTTCCCCTAACCCTTCAAAGCCTATTCCGCTGAGCGAAGCTACGAGCCTACTATTGCATCTAATTAGATAGCTTTTACCTCAATTAGGTAAGATCAAGTCCAAGGAAGGTGTGAGCGGAAAGGCAATGGGAAGACCTTGAACGCTGTTAAAAAGGTTAGGTTAGGTTACTACCCGCCTCTACGGAAGAGGTGCTTTATACCGGCTGGAGGTCATATAGATTGAAACCCGGAGCGATAAGAACGAAAGCTCTACCTACCCACAGCTACAACCAATGTTCTAAAAAACGCTAGGGGCTAGTCGGACAAACAACTGTTGATTAATATCTACAGGTTAATCGGGTTATTAGTCAGGAATTAATCGATTTTCTAGTGAAACGGTGAAGCATCGCCTAACGCCTAGACGTGGATTAATCGGCTCTAGACAAGGATTTTAAGAACATTGGCTACAACTACTAGCGCTTCAAAAGGCATAAATTCTAAGGGCGCTACCATGAGAGCCTCTTTTAGGTTGGGGTCTCAAAAGCCTTTGGTACTGCAGTACGGCAAGCAGCCCTTAACAATAATGTACCCATTCCCTCAATAGTTCTGGCTCTCGTGAGTCTCTTGGACTAGTGCACTCTATTCAGATCGTACCATCCCACTCTGACTAATGTTGAATTAGAGATCTCTTACTGACCGATAACAAACCAAGTGAAGCAGATTCAGCAAGTCTAAAACTTAGGTGATTCTGAAACCTACTCTGATGTATAACTTCTTGAAAGAACAAGGATGGTTTAAATCTTATCCAAATGTGAAAGAACTTATTACTAAATGGGCATTTACCCCTTGAAAGAATTAGGAAACATTTAAGAGAATACACACGATCAGTTTATAGCTAGAGCTATAGTAGAGTACTCTACAAGACTACAGGACGACAACCCCAAATTCAACAAACCACATCTACAAACCACATAAAATGTGTGCTTCAACTTGATTGATTGCACAAAAGGCTAGAAATCACATCAAGAGAAAACTTCTCATATAGCTTCCACAGGTTAAATGCAGGAAAATATAATCTTGTTAAATGCAGGCAACTCAAATAATGGTAGTATGAGCAAGAAAAAGATGCCACAAAGGAAACCAATTGTGATTTGGGTTGACTTAGTTCCACAGAATTCATCAACTGTTGAAGCAAAGCTGAAATTGTTAAGAGTGGATCCATCCCATCTTTTTGGAAAGCAACTGTGCCTAAATTTATACGATCTTCCTTCTTTAAAAAGGAAAAACATAAAACTAATTTGATACAAATTTCAAAAGACAGAAATTCTATCCAGTTCTTTTATGCGCTTCGTTTCCACCAAGTGTCTGAATTATAGCTTCCAAAAGTTTGATATCCTTGTCACGCTTAGAGATTTCTTGTTGCTTTGCACGCAACTCCTCCATGTGCAGCTCAAATACCTCTGAGCCAGTAATTAAAAACATAATAAGATTTTCAGGACAGACCACAAGTCCACAACTATCCAGTGAAATAAACCTCATAAAGCCAGGGTCAACTTTTGTCAAGTCACAACCAAAATTATTGAAAAAGATACCATTGGATTACTTTACATATCATTAATGTGTTAGGTTGGTGATAGAAAAAGCAATCTTAATTTAGTTTTGAGTCAAACAAAAATATGGTAAATAACGTCGAACTGCTTCTATGAGCCTAAAGATGTATTCGCAGCTGAATTTTAAAAGTAAAACAAGAGATATAGGGATTGCACATACTTGAGGTGTTCTCGAGCTCTTTTGTAACTTCCTTTGCTCGTAACTCAGCAGCCTTCTCTGCTGCCTCAGCCTGGCGTTTTTCTGAACGAGCACGTGCAGCAGCTGTAATGGCAGCATCAAGTTCTCGTTCCAAAGTTTCAACCCTTTGTTCAAGAACCTAGACAGGAAAGAGAAGTTTTGTTACAGAAGAGATGCCAATTCCAACAGAAAAATAGCATTAGTTATACTTTTTCTTTTGGGGTGAATAAATAGGTATTACTACTGAAAAGAGTAAGACATTGGAATGAAAAATATAATATCGTTCACAAAACCATCACGCTATAAAGTAAAGACTTCTTTCCATTAGGTACGGTGAGGGATTTGAAACTGAGACCATAGACTACTAACACAGGTGTGCGAAACTTATAGGACCACTCCCTTCAAGCTGGACTGACTATAAGTTTCAAACAGGTTAATAATGTCGTGCAAGAAGGGTGCCCCATACACTTCAGCCGGTTTTTTGTGTTGTACAAAAGCTAATTTCACTTTGCTAATCTTTTATTAGTATATGATTAGTAATAATTCATTACCAGAAAAGGAGATCACATGATGCAGGAAATGGATAGTATATTTGCAGAAAGCAATCAGCTAGATACCCTCAATCATGTTCATCAAATTCATATCCACAATTAGATTATTCTAAAATGCTTAAGAAATGCACTCTCGCAAAATTTCATTACCAATCTATGGCACTTATAGCATAGCTTTGGCTTATTTCTGATCGTCACAAAACATAAATTCCATGTAAATTGTAAATAAGCAGATTACTATCAAAAGATAAGTGTATTTTTGTTCTGCAATGACTTGTATATATGACCAGGAGCTTAAATGACAATCCAAAATTCAGGACATCAACCTTATCAGCATATACTGTTACAATCAAACACCAGAGTTTTATTCTTGACATGCATTACGTATCTATAAATAATCATCATCCAACATACAATGTGCCCCAGAAGTATCTAGAGAGGATAAATATTGACAGAAAAAGGTAAATCTGCTGTCACAGAAAGTCATTTTATTGCAAACAGAAATGGAAACCCCATTTCAAATACATGAATTCAGGAATATACCTTAATGGTGCGAGCTTGTTCAGAACAAAGTGAGGCTTTGGTGAAGGTCTCCTCATCAACAAAGACAGCCTTCTTGAGGAGCAGCTTCTGGAGTGAATCCAAATTGAGAGCCATCTCGGTCAGATTGGCTATGGCCCCCCCAAATCTCTCGCTTCCTTTTCCCTTGTCCTCCATTTCCTTCACCGGAAACTGTTGCTTACGTCAAGACTTAACTTCCTCCTGTGTTTGCCACAGCTCACAGCAGCTGGCCTGATCAAATTTCATCAATGGCTCATCAGAACACTTACAAAAATGAAAATCGTTCACAATAAGAATATGAACTGAACATCGATTTCATCAAAATATTCAACTCATCAAAAACTAATCCAAAACAAAATTCTGATCAGTCCACTCCAAGAAATGAAACAGGGAATTCAGATTAACAAGTAAAGAAATCATTATCCTTCCATTGAATTGACGTTATTTAACGCTTGGGACTAGTTCAATTCTGACAAAGACTGACGAAAACTTCAAACCCAGATGATCTCAATACAACAAACCCAGATGCACATGAACATCAATTTTAACGACTTGTAGATTGACATGGAAAACCAAATTCAACATAACCAAGCTTTCAACTAATACAGACACAAAAAACCAAGGAATTTACCAGCAATTAGGATCCGATTGTGGATCAACCACTATGGTGCGACAGATATGGGAGGCAACTTCGTTTCTACTCTCCGCCTGCTCCTAATTTACCGAATGACACGTCTTCAAATGAATGAAGCTTTAATAAACAATTTTCGTTGTTTTTTCTATTCACTTGCCATTTTTCTTTAAAATAAAATTTCATTAAATAATTTCATATAATTTTTAGGCTGGGTTTGGTGCAGCTGGGCTTATAAGATATAAGCTGATTTTTAGCTTATGTTTATATGTGGAACCTAATATTTCTCCTTTACCGGGTTACAATTCAAGAAATAACACCAAGTGTGGTCAATTATTAAATATGCATAGTTTATTATGCTTGAAGTACTGTTTACAGGGTCAAAGACCAGTCAGATTTGAGAAGCCACTCTGGGTCCTTTGTCAGGGCCCAGTTCATTGTAAGGTTGAGGCAAAGCAAGGGAGTTCATTCCCACATTGGAAAAAGACAAAGTGCTGCCTTTAATGCTACTATAAATACCGGTGAGGACCTCCCGGTAAGGGGACGGACAATTCCTTAACTACTCTTGAGTTTTCTGCTTATCTGACAGTGTCTGACTTAAGCATCGGAGTGGCTTCCCTCGGTAAACCCGGGGACGCCCTTTGACGTGTTTGTTCTTTACACAGGAAAACTCGGAGTACAAGGAAGTTCGCTATTTCTGGAACCGTGCAACCCGCTAAAGGGGCCACGAGTTTACCCGGAAACAATTGGTGCTCTCTTTGAGAGTCGAACTCAAGACCTCCCGATTCGTATTTCGAAGGACGGTGGAAATGGCAGGAGAACAAGATCCAACTAGAAGGCTTAATTTCTCAGGGGATGATAACCCAGGGACCTCCGGGACCCAGTTTGGCCAAACAGATTTGGCAGCAGCATTCGAGCTCTTGAAAAAGGATTTTCTCGCTCAAAAGGAGCAATCTACTCGAGAACATGCCGAGTTAATAACGGTAAGGGAGCAGTTAGCGACTATCCAGGCCGAGCATGGGCTTCTTCAAGCAACCTTAACTCAAAGAGCGAATGCCATGGGGACGTCAGCCAGACTTGCTGATATCATCACCCCAGAAGGGAATCCTCCGGGTTGTGGAAACCCGCGAACTTTTGACAGTGCATACATACCACCCGCTATTCTCCCAACCACTGCCCACCCTAACCCAAATCCACAAATGATCCATCTCTCCAATCCTTTGTTTAATCACAATCTTACAGGACCTCCTCCACCCCCAGAGCCGTTGTTAAATCAACCACTTCCCCCAGCAGATGCCCAGACCCAGCTGCTGTTACAGTTGACACAAACTGTGACCCAACTTGAGCAGCGCCTAAACTCGGGAACGGGACCACAACAATACCAACCCTTTATTACCCGTGCAAGCCCATTCTCCGCACGGGTTCAAGCAGACAAAAAGCCACCAGAAGCAAAGCCATTTAAGATTAAGAGATATGCCGGAATGGGGTGCCCGTATGCACACCTTGAGTTGTTCCAGTCTCAGTTGGATTCAACCCGGTTCACAGACGCCCAATCATGCCATGCTTTCCAGGAAACACTCAGTGAGGAGGCATTGAGTTGGTTCCTCAAGTTACCGGCTTTGTCAATAGAGACCTATGGTCAGTTGACACAGAGGTTCCTGTCCCGGTTTATCCTGCTGTCAAGTGCCAACCGAAGCACTACTTCGTTATTCAAAGTCCAGCAAAGGGATGATGAAAGCTTGAAAATTTTTGTAACTCGTTGGCTGTCCACGACTTCCAAGTGTGGGCACTTGGACGAGTCAGTAGCATCAGAGGCGTTCTTACAGGCGCTCAAACCAACCCGCTTTGTGGTGGAGCTCAGGAAGCAGCGGTTCAGGTGCTACGACGATCTAATTAATGAAGTAACTCGGCAAGCTCAAGTCGAGTACGACACCTTCGGGGAACGCCGGACGAACACCGGGTTCACAAGCCAGAGAGCTGATGGATGGAAAAAGGAAGGGCAGCATAAGAGTGGCCAGGGATACTACGGCAAAAGTTCAAACAGACCAAGGGAGAAACCAAGAGAGGCTCCATACCCAAGACATCTAACCCGGGAGGAAAAGAACACTTACATCCCCCGATATGAAGTGTTGACCAACTTGACTGCCTCCTATAAAGAAATTTGGAACCGCCATAGGAATGAAGTTCCCCCGGCTCCAAAAAGAAAGTTTCCCAAAAGGGCAGGGCCGGACAACGGGCAACATTGTGCCTATCACAACGAGTCTGGCCACACAACCGATCGGTGCTTTTCTCTTCGGAACACCATTGAGTACATGATCCAGAACGGCAAGTTACAGCAGTATAAGTCACCCGCCACAGGTGTCAACCTGATTGAAGTATATGGGGAGATAATGACGATTCACGGGGGCGGCACCCAAGGGGTGTCCGGTCACCGGGCCAAAAGACTCTGCCCAAGAGGCCCGGAGTTTGAGATAATGCAGCTTCGTCAGGAATGCCGCAAGGAGCTGGTTCCTTGGGATACCGTGTCATTTTCTCAGTCTGAAGACACGCTGAAAGTGCATCACAATGATCCTTTCATTATCACTCTTCAGATTGACCACTGGAGAACTCGGAGGGTTCTAATAGACACGGGAGCCGCTGTCAGCGTCATGTTCAGCAGTTGCTATAAGGGGTTTAAAAGAAGACGAGATAAGCTCTATAGGAACCACGAGCCATTGATCAGTTTTTCAGGTGAGACGACTCAACCGTTGGGGTCTGATCAGCTAACGGTTACAGTTGGAACCGGGCACCAGTCCACAAGAATTGTAGTTCCTTTCATAATTGTGGACTGCCCATCATCCTACAATGCCATACTCGGGAGAGATGCACTCTGGGGCCTACAAAGTTTTATAGCGGGTCACATGCTGCTTATGAAGGTGCCTACACCCGGGGGTTGGGTTACAATTCGCGGAGACCAAGAAGCCGCTGTCAGATGCAACGCGATAGCAACTCAGTCCCAGCACGAGATGTTTTCGGCCGGTTTTTCCTTGTCTCCATTTGACAAACCCGATGACCCCAGGGATGACCCGGATTCTTTGCCCATCAGCAAGACGGCACAAAAGAAGAGCCAGAAGTATCCTGCCAAGTTCCCCCGGCCAGCCCCAATTGAAGCAACAGAATGGATTCAGATTTCAGAAGAATACCCGGAGAGGAAGATTTGCATTGGCACAGGCCTTGACCCCGAGGTCAGAACCCGGATGGTTGAGCTGCTAACCCGGAAACAGAAGGTGTTCGCATGGTCATATGCAGACATGCCCGGGATTTCTCCAGACGTTATGACACATTCCCTCAATATTATCCCGGATGTTAAACCGGTAAGACAGAAGCGTCGTGCATTTTGCGCAGAGAAGTACAAGGCCATTCAAGCAGAAGTTAAACGTCTTAAAGACATCGGGTTCATTGGAGATGCAACATACCCGGATTGGTTGGCCAATGTGGTGATGGTCAAGAAGGCAAACGGAAAGTGGAGGATGTGCGTCGACTACACAGATCTGAATAAGGCTTGCCCGAAAGATAGTTTTCCCCTTCCAAAGATTGATCAACTGGTGGATTCAACCGCGGGCCACCCCCAGTTGAGCTTTATAGATGCATACTCGGGATTTAACCAGGTTCCGATGAATCCCGCGGATCAACAGCACACATCTTTTACAACAGACAAGGGGATGTATTATTACAGAGTGATGCCTTTTGGACTCCGGAATGCAGGAGCCACGTTCCAGCGCCTCGTAGTGGGCATGTTTGCAAACCAACTCGGGGATACTATGGAGGTTTATATAGATGATATGCTGGTCAAAAGCCGGGAAACAAGCCCGGATGACTTGGAGACCGTCATCGACATTGCTTTGAGCAAGGGAATGAGGTTAAACCCGGAGAAGTGTGTGTTCGGTGTTTCGGGAGGAAAGTTTCTCGGGTTTATGGTCAGCGCTCGGGGAATTGAGGCAAACCCCGACAAAATTCAAGCCGTCTTGGCCATGCAACCGCCAAAAACCAGGAATGAAGTTCAGCAACTTACTGGCAGACTGGTAGCCTTATCCCGGTTTATATCCAGGTTAACAGATAAATGTGCCCCCTTCTTCAAAATTCTCAAGAGTCAACACCGCGAGCGGATTACATGGCAGGAAGAGCACAATCAAGCTTTTGAAAAATTGAAGGAATACTTGGCGTCAGTCCCTTCTTTATCCAGACCAAACCCTGGGGAAATACTCTATCTGTACCTGGCGGTGTCTCAAACGGCTGTTAGTTGTGCCTTGATAAGAAAGCTAGACTCTGAAGAACTGCCGGTCTACTATACTGGGAAAGGATTCAATGATCCTGAAACTCGTTATCCAGATATTGAAAAACTGGCCCTGACCTTGGTTGTAGCAGCAAGGAAGTTAAGACCCTATTTTCAAGCACATTCCATCCATGTACTCACCAACCAACCGCTACGGCAGGTTCTGCAAAACCCGGCGACTTCGGGAAGACTGGTCAAATGGGCAATTGAGTTGGGGGAGCATGATTTGCACTTTAAACCTCGAACGGCAATCAAAGGGCAGGCAGCAGCATACTTCATTGCCGAGTTAATCCCAGCAGATTCAACAGTTGCTGAAACTCTTCCTACACAAGCTGAACAGGAGAGTTGGCAGATATTTGTAGATGGATCAGTCAATCAGAAGCAATGTGGAGCAGGCATTACATTGGTAGACCCGGAGGGTAATATGTTTGACTATGCCTTACGCTTTAACTTCAAAGCATCAAACAACACGGCTGAGTACGAAGCCCTAATCAAAGGGCTCCAACTCGCTAAAGATATGGGCGCCCGGCATCTCCGCATACTAAGTGATTCACAGCTGGTAGTGCAGCAGGTTAACGGCGGATTTCAGGCAAAGGAAGCACATCTTTCGTCCTATCAAAAGTTAGCGGCTTTCTTGCTGGAGAAATTTGACACCTTTGAGGTTACTCAGATACCGAGGCAGCAGAATGTGAGAGCAGATACCCTGGCTAGGATTGCAACAGGGGACGATTCCAATACCGAGTTTAAAAGCTTACTGGTCGAGACATTGGAGAAACCAAGCATCTCACTCTCCTTTTCTGAGATTTTCGCGGTAGAGGCAAACCCGCCACCGTCTTGGATGGATGAGTTCATCAACTTCATCCAACATGGAACCCTACCTGAGGACCCGGTAGCGGCCAAACGACTACGGGTTCGAGCGGCGCGGTATAGTATCCGTGATGGGAAACTGTACAGACGAGGACAAACTTTTCCTGATTTGAAGTGTATTACACCCGAGGAAGGAGACCGGGTTTTGCAGTCGCTTCATAGCGGGGTATGTGGAAATCACTTTGGAGCCCGTAACCTGGCTTTCGAAACCCTAAGAATGGGATATTACTGGCCTTCTTTGGAACACGATGCCAGAATCGTCGTAGATTCCTGCCTTCAATGTCACCGATTTGCAAGCTTTCCCCGTGCCCCATCAGTCCCACTATCAGTAATAATTTCTCCATATCCATTTTGCATGTGGGGGATTGATTTCATCGGGCCTCTACCCACAGCTCTGGGACAGCTCAAACATGCCATTGTCTCAGTGGACTATAATTCCAAGTGGATAGAAGCTCAACCCCTGGCACGGATCACGACCGCAAATGTTAAGAAATTCCTTTGGAACAATGTCTTTTGCCGGTTTGGAATCCCGGAGACGTTTATCACAGATAACGGGACGCAGTTTGACAACGATGAGTTCCGGGAATTCTTACACTCCAATGGGACAAAGGTCCTATATGCCTCCCCTGCACACCCGCAGACTAATGGACAAACTGAAGCCGTTAACAAGCTCATCAAGCAAGTTCTGAAGAAAAAGCTGGAGGACGCAAAGGGTTTATGGGCTGAGAAACTTCCAGAGGTTTTATGGGCACTAAGGACAACTCCAACAGAAGCCAATGGGGAAAGCCCATTTCTTATGACCTTTGGCTCTGAAGCAGTGATCCCGGTAGAGATGGAAGTCCCGAGTGACCGGGTACAACTGTTCGACAGGGAAACCAACAATGAAGGCATCCACCTTAACCTGGACCTCCTGGAGGAACGCCGGGAGCGTGCACATCTCTGAAATATCAACAAGAAGCAAAAGGTGGCTAAACACTACAATTCCCGGGTTATCAAGCGCCCACTCAAACTCGGGGATTGGGTAATGAAAGAGGTTATCCCTAAGCCAACGGGGTTTAAAGCTCCATGGGAGGGTCCATATGAAATTGTTGAAGTCGTGGGCCCGGCAACGTTTTACATCCGGGGTACAGATGGAGTTACGCTTCCACGACCATGGAACGCCCAACATCTGCATCTCTTCCCCAAATAGGTACCGAGTTATCTATGAATGTCCAATTTTATTGTTTATAATGTTGTATATAAAGCCTTTCAGGCCCACAATGCATGAATCCCCCTACCGGGTTATGTTTTATTAAAGAGTTTGTTGAAGTGAATGCAGCCTTTAGCGGCCCTACTTGTATGCCTTAATCGACAAGCTCCGATAATCTCCGATAATCTCCATGACATGAAATATTGCAAGCCTTTCACGGCCTTATTTCATGGTCAAAACTCGCCAAGCTCCGATAATCTCCGATAATCTCCATGACATGAAATATTGCAAGCCTTTCACGGCCTTATTTCATGGTCAAAACTCGCCAAGCTCCGATAATCTCCGATAATCTCCATGATATGAAATATTGCAAGCCTTTCACGGCCTTATTTCATGGTCAAAACTCGCCAAGCTCCGATAATCTCCGATAATCTCCATGAAATATTGCAAGCCTTTCACGGCCTTATTTCATGGTCAAAACTCGGCAAGCTCCGATAAATCTCTAATAATCTCTGGTAATCTCCATGACTTGAAATATTGCAAGCCTATCACGGCCTTGTTTCAGTCTTTGAAAGTCTTAACGGACCCATACAGCCCTAGCGGCACTATTTTTACTTACATGCTAAACCGGCATTATATGTGTAAATTATCACATTTGCATATTTTGCATCAGATTACCGTGTTATTTGGCAAAGAAGCCCTTGGAAGTCCTAACGGACCCGTAAAGCCTTACTGGCCCTATTTTCACTTTATAATGTTAACATGCCAACCCGGCACTATGTGTGAATTGTCAACACTTGCAGGTTATGCATCGGGTTGAAAGTCCTTATGAACCCATAAAGCCCTAGCGGGACTATTTTTATTTCCCATAAACCGGCATTATATGTGTGAATTTTCTCAACACTTGCAGGTTATGCATCGGGTTGGAATTCCTAACTGATCCTTAAAGCCCTAGCGGCCTTTAAAGCCTTAGCGGCACTATCTTTATTCACATGGCAAACCAGCGTTATATGTACATTTTTGTACTTATCAGGTTACCGTGTTTTGGCACAGGAAGGATTGCGAGAAGGAAAAATTTTATTACTTCAAAAATATCAATTACAAAAAGTACCAAACCGTTACAGGTAGACTAATCTGTTACAGAAATGAAAAACATCCTAAGGCTCCGGTGCCGACCCCCTACCCCCGCCAGTGCTAGAACCGCCACGACCTCCCCGGGGCTGTATGATGAACTGACCCCTACGCAGAGGTGGTCGGTTCCTAGGACCACCCACAATCCCACCACGGGAAGCACCTCTCCCGGCTGCTGAAGAACGAACCGGGGGACTCCGAGCTGGGTTCGCAGGAGCCCTAGGGTTCGCGGCCACGGCAGGAGTCGACCGGGAGGTGCCTGCAGCCTCGTCGGGTCTGACATGACCTTGATGACCGTCATAACCCGCCTTGTCCAGCCAGCTTTGGCGAATCCCAGCGCTCACTATTTCGGCACGAGCCTCGGCCCTGGCCGACCGCAGCTTCAGGTCAAACTCTGGGCTCGCCAGAAACTCGGAGACCGCTAAGTCCTTGGCCCGGGAAACTGCCTGGAGCAAATCTTCTTTTTGTTGCTCCAGGGAGGTAACCTGTTGCTGCAGCCCCTGGTTTTGCTCGGTCAGCTGGGCTATCGCGGCGTCTTGAGCACACCGGTCCTCCCGGTGACCTTCGATAACATTCTCCAGTTCCGAGTTCTTGGCCACCAGGTCTGCTATATGTTCTTCCGCCTTGGCCAACTTCGCACTCGACGCGATCGCTGATGCGCTTGCGAATTCCCGGACTCGAGCCAGGTTTTCTTCACTCGCCGTCACCTGGTCCCGGGCGGCCCGGAGATCATCCCTGAGGACTCTCTCTCGCTCGGGGATGCCTTCGGTTATGAGCCGATCAGTCGCCAAGTACGACAACCTGACAGCCTACACAAATAAAACAACGGGTTAGTGCAAGGAACCAAAAACAAAAAGAGAACGAGTTAAAGCAGAAGACTAACTTACCCGCATCAGCTTCTCCTGCGCCCTCCGGGCTACAGTCAACGGGTCCTCATGCTCCAGGACATAGGAGTCAGCGGCGCAATTCTTCAAATCCGCTACCATCCTTTGGATGGCCGCGTCCGCCATTCCTGCGCTCGCCAACTCCTCCATTATTTCAGTAGTGTCCCGCTGCTGCTTTCTCTCCCTCCTCTCCTTCCTCTCCTTCCTTCTTTTCCTCCTCTCGGACCTCCCCGAGCTGGATGCCTCCCGGGTACGCTTGCGAGAAGGCACGGGCTCCACTTCAAGAACCTCGTCACTCCCCTCACTCCCCTCCAGGTTCTCACTACCTATTTCCCTTTCTAACCCTCCAACCTCTTCACCCCCTTCGTCATCCTCCTCGGTAAATTCCTCCTCGCCTGGGAACACAGACGAGGGAACCGCGCTCACCACCGGTTCTTCAGTCTCATCGGCAAACGGTTCTTCAAATACCGGGTTATCGTCCGCCTCCGAGGGATTCCCTTCAACCTCCTCTCCTTCCGGGTAGACTTCTGGCCCGAGAATCTCAGCCAAGTACGCGGGAACCTCGTTGTAGTAAGAGACGTCAACGTGGAACTGCCGAGTTTCCCCTTGCTCGGCGTCTGGGCGCAGAAAAGCCGCCTTCGATGTCAGGTCGATATCGTACGCCAGCCCCTCCGTGCCTTGCGCCCTGATCCCGGCCCATACAGCCTTGTCCTCGAAGCCGTCGTATATTCCCGGGTTCTTTCGCTTCGTGAACTCCATCGGGAGAAGAGCTGCAACAAAAGATAGAACCCGTTAGACCGGAGCATGTAAACAACAAAAATTGTAAAGGAAACGAGACAAACCTGGAAGTTCCATCAACCGGCAACGGCTGTACACATACAGCCTGCAAAGCCGGTACGAGCTCCGGTCATCTTGACCTCTGAAGGCCCATAGCATCCTCCGGATCCTCTTCTCCATCACCGGCTCCAGAGGAATGTCGGGAACATCTGCAACACGTACAATATAATTATAACCCGGGAAAGAGAAAAGAAAGAAGAATCCGGAGAGAAAGAAGGACTTACTCATCAGTGGCTGGAAGTCACCCGGTACTTGAAACGCGTGTCCCGGGTCTTGAAAGTTTCTTATCAAGAAACTTTTTTCCCTCCAGGTCCGACTCACGGAGGTCGGCAGGTCCTCGATAATCTTCTTGAAGACCCCTTTGGACTTCAGTTGGATGGTCCCACTGAAACCCGCCTTCCGGGAATACTCGGCCCGGTACATGGCATGTAACTCGTGGTAGCTCGGCATCTGCTGCTTCAACACCTTGTACATCACGCACAACCCTAGCAGCTGCCTCCACATATTCGGGCCAACTTGCCCGATGGCGAAGTTGCTCGCAGCCAGGAGATACTGCACCTCCACCTTTAGCGGGAGTGACAGACCGCAACGTAGCTGGTACTCGTGGCATAGCGTCCACCCATCCCCGGGAGCGAAGAACTGATCCTCGGGTTCTAAAGTCCGAATTTCAACAGACTCGGGAATCTTCCAATTGCTCCTTAGCTCCACAATCTCCTCCGCGGTCAGCGAGTACCCGGGAGGGTCGAGAGCGGTCCCATCAGTGAAGGTAACTGAGGCAAACTCGGGGACATGAGCATCCATTGCGGGGTTTGTCATCTGCAAAACAAGAAACACGGGAACATCGTCAAAAACCCAGATAACCCCGGCGACCACAACGATAAACGCACACACTAACGCAGCAACCCAGTTTGGATCCCAGAAAACAGTACACAATATCGATCCAAAACACTCAAAAACATCGGAACAGAAAACAGTACCTTACTTGTGAGGGTTTGAAAGGATTTTGAGGTCGATTTAAGTTTGGAAATCCAACAAGCACAGCGACAACAGAGGACGAGAGCAAAAGCACGAAAAAGTTTTCGATTTCGAAGGTACGACAAAACTGTCACCCTCACCCCCTATTTATACAGTTAAGAGACGTACACTGAAGGGACGTTTTGGTTTTTCGAGAAAATCGACACGTGTCGCGCATGCCGCGTCCCAAAACCGAAAAACTTTTCAGTTTCCCCCACTTCAAAACTGAAAACTTTTCGTTTTCCCCCACTTCAAACCGAAAACTTTTCAGTTTCCCCCACTACAACACGGAGACGTCGTTTTCAGTTCCCATAGTCAACGTGTCTGCGGGGCACCCTTGCGTACGGACTTGGGGGACTGGGTACACCGGGTCTGGATGATACCCTTGTAACCCGGTAAAGAAATGATTTCAAGTCCCCACCCAAGCGTACCCCTTGACTGAGGACTTGGGGGACTTGTTTATATGTGGAACCTAATATTTCTCCTTTACCGGGTTACAATTCAAGAAATAACACCAAGTGTGGTCAATTATTAAATATGCATAGTTTATTATGCTTGAAGTACTGTTTACAGGGTCAAAGACCAGTCAGATTTGAGAAGCCACTCTGGGTCCTTTGTCAGGGCCCAGTTCATTGTAAGGTTGAGGCAAAGCAAGGGAGTTCATTCCCACATTGGAAAAAGACAAAGTGCTGCCTTTAATGCTACTATAAATACCGGTGAGGACCTCCCGGTAAGGGGACGGACAATTCCTTAACTACTCTTGAGTTTTCTGCTTATCTGACAGTGTCTGACTTAAGCATCGGAGTGGCTTCCCTCGGTAAACCCGGGGACGCCCTTTGACGTGTTTGTTCTTTACACAGGAAAACTCGGAGTACAAGGAAGTTCGCTATTTCTGGAACCGTGCAACCCGCTAAAGGGGCCACGAGTTTACCCGGAAACAGCTTATAAGCAGAATGTGAGTGTTTGCAGCTTCTCATTTTTCCCTCAAAACACTTTATACTTTTTTAAAAAGTAGCTTATTTTTAGACTTACCAAACACCAAAACATTTGGTACTTAAAAATAAAGAAGCTTATAAGCTCTTCCAAATCCAACTTTAGAAGAAATAATGGCTAAATTGGGATTTACAGATAAGTGGGTGCAGTTAATTATGCGATGCGTGAAATAACTTCTTTTTCGGTGCTGTGGGAAGGACAACCTACATGTGTCTTTAAATCTACGAGGGAATTGAGACAAGGGACTCCCTTGTCTCTGTACTAGTTTCTGTTATGCTCGGAGGGCTTATCAAGCCTATTTGCTCATGCTGATATGATGGGGTCAATCCATGGAATTCAAGCCAGTAAGCACCCTCAATTTCTCATTTGCTATTTGCAGATGACAGCCTGATTTTCACCCGAGCAGATGTGCAAGAGGTCATTAATCTGAAGCATATCCTATTGTTGTATGAGGCAACAGCAGGGCAGAAAATAAACTTTGAAAAATCAGCTGTGGCTTTTGGTCTGAGTGTAGATCATGAATGCAAAGAGGAGCTTCAGCAGGTGTTGGGGGTTGGGATTGTACCTTTTCATGAGAGATAGTTAGGTCTTCCAACTCTGTCTGGTAAGAATAAAAAGGAGATGTATAAGAAGCTCAACGAAAGACTTGATTTTCATTTAATGGTGTGGCAGAGTCGGTTTCAGTCGGGGGCGGGAAAGATAACCTTGATAAAAGCAGTGGCTCAAGTTATTCCAACTTATACCATGAGTGTTTTCAAATTACCTAAAGGAGTTCACAAGGCTTTCCAGTCAAAAATCACCAATTTCTGGTGGGGTAAGGGGGTTGGAAAGAAGGGACAACATTGGTGTAAATGGGTGAAGCTTTGCTGCAGTAAATAGGAGGGTGGTTTAGGATTTAGGGACTTTGAGTTGTTCAACCAGGCCATGTTGGCAAAAAGCTTTTGGAGAATCATGCACAATCCATATTCCTTGGTCAGTAGATTGTTAAGAGTCAAATATGCTGAGGGTTGTGAATGGTTATCAGTATCAGTCAGAAGAGGGGCATCGCTGATTTGGAGGAGTTTAGTGTGGGGTAAAGAAATTTTAGAAGCAGGAATGCGTTGGAGAGTAGGTGATTGAAGGTAAATTAGGTTGAAAAAGGACAAATGGCTTCCACAACCTCATACTTTTAGGTAATCTCACCATTATCTTTACCTGAAAATTCTACAGTAGCTAGTATCAAGAGTTCGTATGGGGATAGGAATGTAGACCTCATCAGAAACCTTTTCCTGAATGGGAAGCCGATACTACTCTATCTATTCCTTTACCAAGAACAGGGGGTGCAGATAAACTTATTTGACATTACAATAAACTTGAGAGATTTTCTGTTAAGTCTCGATATTGGGTAGCTTGGGGGAAAGAAGACGGAGAGAAGGCTTTGCTACTAGTAGTATGGGAGGAAAGGGCTTTCCAATGCAGAGAGTTTGGAGGAGGCTACGGGGATTAAAGTTGCCGAATAAAATAAAGTTGTTTTTATGGAGAGGATGTAGTGGCTTTTTACCAAGTGCGACAGTTCTGAAAAGAAGACATGTGTGTGAGTCTAAGAGATGTGCCAGGTGTGGTTATGGGGATGAATATGTGCTGCATGCGCTATGGGATTGTCATTTGGTTAAGAAAGTTTGGAAACAAATTTTTTTTGGTGGAGGTATGTAAGGTATGGAAGGAAACTGATTTTTTGAGCCTTTTTCATCATGTGGATATTGTTGCAAAAGAGGATGAGATCGAGTGGTTTGGAGTTTTGGTCTGGCAAATCTTGGTTTGAGAGAAATAAAAGGCTACATGGAGAAGAAAGTTTTAGGCCAGAGGAAATAGTGCAAAGGGTTGTGTGTTGGTAGGAGAATTATTTGAGCTCTCAAAGATTAGACACTGTGGATTGTAGTATAGCAACAGCTGCGGCAACAGGAAGGACTGAGGTTGTGCAGCGAAATTGGGAAAAGCCAAGGCTAGGACTAGTGAAATTAAATTTTGATGGAGCATTAGATTTGCACACAGGTAAGTATGAAACATGAGCGGTTATCCGAGACGAATCTGGTCAATGTTTAGGGGTTTTGGCTATGCCAGGAGTGGGAAGACTGAACCCCCAGTCTTATGAGATTATAGCTCTGTATAATGGCCTTCACTTTTGCGCTCAAGCAGGTTTTTCACACATCCTGGTAGAAGGTGATGCGCAAAATGTTTGCTGCTCTAAACTCAACAGAAGAGGACCTTAGTTCTGATGGAGGCTTAGTTAATGAGACAAAGTTACTGGTAAGTTCTTTTCGATTCTCCAGTTGGGGCTATGTTCCCAGACTCTGTAATACTGCAGCTCATACAGTGGCGAAGGAGGCCTTAAAGTTGCTTTTTCCTACCTTTTGGTGGAAGATGGTCCCTGACTGGCTTTATCGGATTCTAGATCAAAATCTAGTCGTTGATGGATAGTATGGAGTGTGGTACTCTTCCTTCCGTTTAGTGAAGGTTTTATGAGACTACTTTTACTCCTCCTTTATGAGACTCCTCCTTTATGAGACTACTTTTACTCCTTTATGATGTAAGTGTTCTGATTTTGAATGAATGAATATCTTTCGATAAAAAAGGTCATATAGTTTTTTTTGAAGTAACACGTGGGCTAATTGCCTGCTAGGTCAGAGTGGTTCCCTCCCTGTTATTTTATTAAGCGACGAAGAAGAATACAACGAGAGGACATATAGCCTATACCTCAATCTAAACAGCGTACATCTTCTACAAGGACATCCTGAATTATATCAGGAGGAGTATACTACTATAACTCATCAGACATGGATAAACTAGCAAAGTGTGTTAATCGATGTGCAACACAATTTGCTTCTCTATAGACATGTCTAACACTTATGTAATCAAAAGTATCTAAATAGCGCTTACAATCAAATATAATAGTACCAACCTCAGACAAGTCCTCAGTTGTATTGTTTAGAGCCTGCAGATGTGGTAGACAATCACCTTCAAGTTCTATTTTACTCCATTGTTGATGTATGACAACTAATAAACCAGTCCTTATTGCCTTAGCTTCCATATGCAATGCAGACTACACATACGGTATAAACCTTACTGAGGCAGCCATGAACTTTTGAAGATTTTGAAGAAGATGAGATTCATGAAGATGACATTGATTTGGCTTTGACAAGTTCATATACATGTGATTATCTTGATAAGAGGATTATTATGGATTCGGGTTGTACACACCACATGTGTCCTAACAAGGAATGGTTCTCTACTTTAAGAGCACTAAATGGTGGAGTAGTTCTTGTTGGAAAAATGATCTAAAAAACCATTGATTAAATCAAATAATTAAAGTGAGTTGCACTTTTAATTAGATTATTGCATGCATAAATTTGTAATCCTTGTAATGAGGGCTATAAAATCATGTATTTATATATATAATTTAGTTATGGAGTGAATGTGAAATTATCACCCAAAGATGACTAGTTCAAATGAGAAAATGAATTTTGTCCCACATTGAAAAAGTGGGAGAGGAATAAGACTTTAAATAGAATCTCACACCTTGAAGGTGTAACTATGACAAACACCCATGCTCTCTCTCGCGCACGCGGGGGTGCAAATCCCAGGTCAGAAGCCTAATTTCTTCACTTGGGCCCGCGCTACCTGCAGACAAGAATGCAGCAATTTGTAACAGACTTAATCTGCGAACTGACAGATTAAGTCTGGTTATGATTTTGTAACAGACTTATTATGGTTTTTTATGATTGATATGTTAACGAACCAAACACATTATGTGGATAATATCCTTGAAAAATATGACAAGGAAGGCTCTGGAATTGCCAGGACACTGGTTGATGTGAATTTACACTTGTCAAAAAACAAAGGGGAAAGTCTCTCCTAGTTAGAATACTCAAGAGTGATTGAGAGTTTGATGAACTTAATAAGTTGTACAAGACCAAACTTGGCTTATGCGGTGAGTAAGCTATGCACTGGCAAGCAATTGGAAGAGTATTAAAATACTTAAGATATACTCGTACCTATGGGCTGCACTATACAACGTACCCAACTGTCATAGAGGGGTTTACTGATGCAAACTGGATATCCGACATGAAAGTATCAAAGTCTACTAGTGGATATGTGTTCACACTAGGTGGTGCAGCAGCGTCATGGAAATCCTCAAAACAAACGATCATAACTAGATCCACAATGGAATCTGAGTTTTTCGCCCTAGACAAATGTGGGGAGGAGGCCGAATGGCTACGCCAATTCGTTGAGGATATTCGACGGTGGACGAAACCTGTGCCTGTAATATGCATACATTGTGATAGTCAATCAACTATTGGCAGGGCACATAACAAGATGTATAATGGTAAGTCTCGTCACATCCGACGACGACATAACACCATTCGACAACTAATCTCAACTGGAATTATTTCCAAAGACTATGTGAAGTCTAAGAAAAACATTGCGGGTTCGCTGACCAAAGGGTTGAACATAGAGCTAGTTGATAAATTATCAAGGGGAATGTGACTAAAGCCCATGAAAGAATAAAATCTTTACAGTGGATACACAACCTAGCTGATTGGAGATCTCAAGAACTAGGTTCAAAAGGGACAACTAAATTGTAGAGATTGTGATGGATCATTGTGGGGATTCGCCCTATGTCCATTCCTATGATGAAAGCAGTGATGCTCGTACGGAATGAGGTCAAGCTAAAAGCTTTTAATGATTCTTATGTGTCAGTAAAACCGAGCGGAGTAATGAGGGTACTCTTAATTAAGAAATCACATATGTGAGAGAGAAGTGGGGCATCTTCTAAAGGGAGTTGTTGAGGGCATTACTCTTGTTTAACTCTTGCAGAATGAGGTGCGTGTGCAAGGCCAAAATGGACACAATAATGAAAACTGGAATGTGCAAGGGAGATTCCTGTGTGGGACATGCCATCATTTACACAAATGACGGATAGTTTAAAGACACCGCGTCTACTATTTAGTTAGTAAAGTAATCATGTTTCCATAAGGGAGGGTTCAAAGGCTCATAACCTACCTATCTTGTGTAGGTCTCAACCGTAGAAAACTATCACCAGGGGCTAATTTTCATTCATGTGGGGAATTGTTGGAAAAATTGTCTAAAAGGACCATTGATTAAACCAGATAATTAATGTGAATTGCACTTTTAATTAGATGATTGCATGCATGAATTTGTAATCCTTATAATAAGGGCTATAAAATCATGTATTCATATGCATAATTTGGTTGTGAGGTGAATGAGAAATTGTCACCCAAAGATGGCTAGTGCAAATGAGAAAATAAACTTTGTCCCACATTGGAAAAGTGGAAGAGGAATAAGGGTTTAAATAGAATCTCACACCTTGAAGGTGTAACCATGACAAACACCCATGCTCTCTCTCTCTCTCTCGCGCGTAGGGGGTGCAAATCCCAGGTCGGAAGCCCAATTTCTTCACTTGGGCCCGCGTGACCTGCAGACACGAATGCAGCTCAAATTTGTGACCCGAGAGCCCAAATTGTTTTTGAACTGACAGATTTTATTTTTTGACCTTTTTCATATCTATAAGTTGTAACAGACCTATTAAGTCTAGTTATGATTTTGTAACAGACCTATTAAGTCTGGTTATGATTTTGTAATAGGCCTATTAAGTCTGGTTATGATTTTGTAATATGCTTATTAAGGTTGTTTATGATTGGTATGTAACAGACAGAAAACCATAAATTTGTAGATGATTCTCAACACTATATAAAGGCCACCAATCCTTCATTCTGAACACACCAACAAAAACACTTCTATTCCTCTCCAAAAAGCTTCTCTGCTCCTTCTTAGTTCTCTCAAAATTCAATGATAGTTTGAAGGCACTTCCTAGTTCGTTGAAGCTCTTATTAGTAGTGCAACAACCTGAGCTTGATTGTCGTTTATTACAGTTCTTATGGGAGATTATATTCCTTGTAGAACTAAAGGGATTGGTATAGTCTGTCTCAAGATGCATGATGAGATTGTTAGAGAGTTGCCTAATGTTCGGTATGTTCCGAACTTGAAGAAGAATCTTATCTCATTAGGTACTTTGGAATCAAAAGGGCACACAATTACATTGAATGATGGCGTTGCTAAAGTTGTTTCCGGTTCACTTGTGAGAATCAAGGGTTCTAGAGAAAGAAGTTGTATTTTCAACAAGGGAATACTGTGACAAGTGAGACAACAGTTTATGAGACTACAGAGGATGCAGACACTACCAGATTGTGGCACATGTGTCTTAGACATGCTGGTGAGAAAGCAATGCAGAAACTAGTAAAGCAAGGCTTGTTGAAAGGTTCAAAGTCACGCAAATTGGAATTTTGTGAACATTGTTTATTAGGAAAGTAGACTAGAGTTAAATTCGGCACCGTAGTTCATCAGACTAAATGAGCTCTAGACTATGCTCACATCGATGTATGAGGACCTACCAAAACTACATCTTTGGGAGGTATGCATTATTATGTCTCTTTTGTTGATGACTTCTCTAAAAGAGTAGGGTGTACACCATGAAGCATAGAGATAAAGTCTTACATATATTTGTGAAGTGGAAGAAGATGATTGAGACTCAGATCGGTCAAAAAATTAAGAGGTTTAGATCAGATAATGGTGGTGAATATAAATCTGATCCGTTCTTGAAGTTATGCCAAGATAAGGGCTTTGTGAGACATTTCACAATTAAAGGGACACCGCAGAAGAATGGGGTAGCAGAGCGCATGAATATGACTTTATTGGAGAAAGTCAGATGTATGTTGTCTAATACTGGATTAGGCAAAGAGTTTTGGACAGAGGCAATCACGTATGCAGACTATCTCATTAATAGGTTACCTTGTGCTGCAATTGAGGGTAAAACTCCCATGGATGTATGGTCCGGTAAACCAGCTACTGATTATCATTATTTGCATATTTTTGGATGTCCAGCTTATTATCATGTTAGAGAAAGTAAGCTTGATAGAAGGGCCAAGAAAGCAATATTCTTAGGAATTAAGGACAGTGTTAAAGGATTCAAGCTTTGGTCTTTAGATTTGAAGAAAATTGTTGTAAGCAGATATGTGACTTTTGATGAAACTATTATGGTTAGGGCTGGGCACTGGCCGAATCCGACTTACTATTTCTAGGGCCCAGGCCTGAACCTGTTGTATTGTACCGGGTTGGGTTTTGCTATGGCAAAACAAGGGACCGGTTAAAGCCCGGACCGGCCGAGTTGAGTCGAGCTTTTTGGGTTTATGGGCCTAAATTTTGTCAACACCTGCCTGCAATCAACGTTAACAAGAAATGAATCGGTAAGAGTCGCTTGCAATCACATAAAAAATTGATTGAATTTTGGTACAACTCTCAGAAACAATACAATGAATGTACTCACCATTGTTTAAAACGAGGGGTGCCTACAAATTCAAACGTAGAATGAGTAATAAAAACTTGATCCAAAGTAATTATCGAAAATTGATTACTGAAATTAGAATCTGAAATAGGAAGTACCTGAAATACACCAAACTTGGTGTGTAACCAGAAAAGAGAGGAAGAGAGGTAGAGGAAAAGAGGCACCACATCGAAGCTTACCTAAGCCTAGAGGAGGCGGTAGACTGAGGAAGAGAGGAACAGAAATTAGGTCTCTAGCCTCTGAGAGTATGTGTCGAGTGGTCGAGGTCAAGGAGACGAGGAACGGAGAAAGAGGAAGTCGAGGAAGTGAGGCAGAGGAAGTGAGCGAAGTGAGTAATCATATGTGGTTAAGCTTATTGAACTAGTATACACCATCTAATCATTGAACAACAAATCAGGCTTTCTAGCTGAAAACCTAGTATCAAATTTAGGGCCCAGGACCAGCCTATGCATATCAGAGCCCGACCCGACCTAATACATTCTTTTCAAGGCTTGTGAAATAGCTCAGCCCGGTCAGGCCTGCCGGTTTGGTCTGATTTTTTTGTTCCAAAGAGCATTTTGCCCACCCCTAATTATGGTCGATCAGAATATGCAGAAGAATTCTCAAGAGAAGAGAATGACCATAGAGAATTCGTAGCTGGTGGTGGTACAAAGGAAAGTTGTTGAAATTTCAATTCATCCAATGAGTCCTATAGTTGATTCAGATTGAAATAATAAGGACAAGAGTGTTGAAGTTGAGGCTCTAGCCCAGGAGCTTACACAACAAGATAAACCTATTGCAATATGCAAGAAAGAGAAAAAGGAATGCTCCAAAGCCAGCTTGGCTTAATGATATGGTGACTTGTGCACTTTCTATTACAGAAGAAGAAATTCCTACAACTTATGAAGAAGTTGTCATACATGCAGATTATATAGAGTGGGAAAAGGCTATGGGTGAGGAGATGAAGTCGCTTCACAAGAATAAATCATGGGAGGTGCTGCAATTACCACAAGGGAAGAGAGAAATTGGTTGTAAATGGGTGTTTGCTAAGAAGGAAGTATTTTAGTATAAGACTAGGTTGGTAGCTAAAGGCTATGCACAAATGGAAGGAATTGACTACAATGAGGTATTTTCTCATGTTAAGCATTCTTCTATTCGTGTTTTATTAGCCTTGATCGCTCAATATGATCTTAAGTTAGCACAGCTTGATGTGAAAACTGCTTTTCTGCATGGAGATAGATTTGAAAGAAGAGGTTTATATGACCCAACCAGAAGATTTTAAAATTGCTGGTAAGAAAGATTGGGTGTGTAAATTGCAGAATCATTGTACAACTTAAAACAATCCCTAAGACAGTGGTATCACCGGTTTGATAAGTTCATGACAGTTCAGAAGTATACCAGGAGTCTTTATGATCCATGTGTTTAGTTTCCCAAGCTACCGGATGTGACCTTCATTTATTTGCTCTTATATGTTGATGACATATTAATTGCATCTAAGAGCAAGGTAGAGATAGATAAATTGAAGTCACAATTATGTTATGAATTTGAGATGAAGGATCTAGGAGAACTTATTTGGACCTAAGGGCCTTTTATCCTCTTGGGGAGCTGCACGGCCTTGTGACACCATGTTTGTCACTATGTGGCCTCACTACATCAACATATGTGGTGATGGCAGTAAGACCAACTTTTTTTTATCGCTCCATGTCCTTTTAATAGGACATAATCCTTGCAGTCGAAATGCAATTTAGCACCTAGGATTGAAGATCCGTTTCAATCATGTCGAGCTCAAAGATTGCAATGTCATGTCAATCCTCACATACAATCACGAGTTGTCATGCAACATATTAAATGATGGTGGGTCGTGGATGAATTAGTAAAACTGCATGCGATATAACCTTGAACAGAAGTATTGGTGCACATTTAGCAATCTTAAAACTATTATCGTAGTCGTTATTTGTGAGACCAAATAAGTTCTAGGATGGTGGATACTTTTGCTGTCCCGAGTTCCTCAGGGGAACAACAAGTATCGATGTCTCGAGTTCCTATGGGAAGTTAGAGTCAAGTTTTTAAAAAGTTAATGTTCCCCGGGATCCACCATTTACATCCATGGCGTCACCACCATGGTTAATTGTGATGCTCGTTCCGAACGTTTTCGTTTTGAAGGGATATCCATTAAAATTCTGTAAAATTTGGATCATCATATCTCTTTCAAGATGACTGAATCAGTCAATCCAAAGCCTATCTGAGTCGATGTCACAAATATCATGTTTGGCGACAATATAGGATTCGATATTCGAATCATAGTGACATACAGTCTACTAGATTGACTCATGAACTTCTTCAAGATGTGTTTCATTCCTCATTCATTTGAAGTTATACACAAAAGAACTATTATTCATTCTTACAATGTGTTTTCAAAATCCGCAATGCCACTGCACATAATGATGTGTCATTTAAGATGAATACGTATTTAGGTTGGATATGAACCTCCACCTATATTCCGCTTATGTCGAAACCTTTTCAAGTAATCTTTTTTATCGCTATATTGCTGTAACACCCCGTACCTAAAAGTTACATTTTCACAGAGGTTTACGAGTTACCGATAATTTGATAAGTCATCGCTCGAGGTTATTTTCGAGTTTTTCTAAACTCTCCAAATTCCTCATTTAATGACTCGATGTTGTAGTACGTGTCGACACGAGAGAATGCTACTGGTAAGGTTCACGAATCCTTCTTGTTTAAAGCAAACAAATCTTCCTTCGTGATTTGGACTTTTTGCATCATACAAGACTGTTGTAGTTCATCAAACAGTTTGGTTCATTACTATGCATGATGCAACATCTAAGAAGTGATCGTCCCGTGGTTTTGTTTTGAGTGCTGACATGTCAATGCTTCTAGGTTCAGCGTAACATTTGCTTGACTTGATTCGCACTCTTTCCTTGACTTCTTCAAACGATTGCTGGTATCTTCTTCTAAACCTAGGAATAACCCTAGGGTGCTTAAATAATGAAAATAAAAGGATATGTATTAGGGGTTGCTTCTTAATACTGGGTTGGTGGACTTGTGATCGTATTTGAGGCTTTATGAACTTATGGTGGACTTTTGCCAGTTGGTGGGCTTTGGTGAGTGAAGCGGATGATTGTCGATTAGCAGGTTTTAGTGATGCTCTTAGAAAAGGTTGTTCTCTGGAGAGGCTTATTATTTGGATTGGGTACTCCTATGGAGGCTTCTGACTATAGAGTATGCAAGTTCGTATCGAATTGGTTGTCTTTCTTCATTTTTCGACCCCTCTATATATAAGAGAATGTCGCTACAAGGGTTCGCTAATCCTTATTGTCCAAAGCAATCAGTTCTTCCTTTGCGATTTAGGCAAGATACTTTCCTAACTAATTTTTCAGAGAATCTTCACAATCTTTAGCCGCAATTACCTAATATTGAGAATCTCTAATAACTTGGGCCACAGGTTATTGGTTCACGTGTCCAATAATCTAGAAATATAATTTAGGCCAAAACAAGAAGTCAAAAACAACTTTTTGTATAGATATCTTCCGCTCAACATTGGTTTACTTTAAACTAAATACTACTATATATACTGTTAAACCGTTATCTGATAAGGAAAACATAGCAATTTATTCCCGATCAAAAACAAAGTTATCCATGCATAATTTTAGTTAGGGTAAAATATTGTATAATCCTTATACTTTGAAGTCGACATCTGTTTATTCCTTGTGGTTTTGTTTTAGTCTAATTAGTCTTTATACTTTAGAGTTGACATCCGTTTAGTCCTTATAGTTTTGTTTTAATCTGAACAATCCTTAAAGTTACGATTTTTCATCCAAATTGTCTTTTTTATGTTTAATTAAGATATCAAAGTGCCCAATGAAGTAAATGTGAGATGACAAAATGGTTCATTCAAATGGTTTATCCAAAATGATATTTTCAAAAACATATGGAATATTGTTTGCATTTTTTGGATGGAATGACCACTTTTTAGATGAAAAATTATGACATTAAGGACTATTCAGATTAAAACAAAACCACAAGGACTAAATGGATGTCAACTTTAAAATATAAGGATTATTCAGATTAAAACAAAACCAAAAGGACTAAACATATGTCGACTTCAAACCATAAGGACTAAATAAATTTTAATTCTTCTAGTTATATATTAATGAAAATTAAAACTTAAAACAAGCATCTTAGTCATTAGTCATTCATGATAAGTTGTACAAATATTATTTGAAAATTATTTAGGAGAGTTCGAACAAGCAAAGGATAAGTTAGAAATATTGAAACCAACAAACTTCTTCCAAACCACATATATAATTTGCTATGAAAATTTTGGATGCATAAAGAAGAAACGACTCGGGAGATGATGGTAATTGCACCGGACTGTATTGTTTTACATCAGCAAGAGCATATGACCCTAAAACACGCTTACCAGGTACCTGAATTTGGCATCATTTATTTAGTATAGAGTGTCTATATAGTGCTATGTTAACATGCAAAGAAGGCATGTACCTCCACAGTTAGACGATGAGGAAAGCATGGTTCATCCCACACATAAGGGCAAGAAGTGTAATCCCAGGCATAAGGGCAAGAAGTGGAAGACTGAAAAATAATTTCAGTTTCACACTTTTGTTGGTAGATCCTTAGCCTCTATAATTGCAAGTAAAGAAAAATTAGTCAACGGTAATGGTAATTTGGTAAGATATGGTTACAATGCAAAAGCAAGTTCATAAGTGAGCAAATTTGTAGATATGCATCAGGTAAATTTAATGAAATACAATCCCAATTACCAGCAACAGATTTGGAAATATTAGACATAATTAACTCTCTAGAAGCATTTGCTTTGTTTTTACATAACGAAGTATTTACAATTAGAACTAACTGTGAAAATGTTGTTTCTCATTATAATAAAATTACAACTAATAAATAAGCAGAGCCCGTAGATGGGTGATTTTTGTTGGTTCTATTACAGGAAATGGCTTTAGACCACAGTTTGAGCATATTAATGGAACTGATAACACTTTAATAGATATCTTATCTAGACTTATTCTTTAATATAGATATGCAGTTCACAAGAGCATCATCATCTTCTAGCAATAGAAGACCACCAAATTTTGTTTCATTCAATGCAACATATCCACAAGCTTTCCAATCAATGAGCATATAGCAGCAAGGCCTTCACTAAGAGCAGCAATTCCCACTCATATCTATGGTAATATATATATCCAGGAAGTTATGAATCCTGAATATAGGTATAATACCCTTGAGCAATTGTTGGTATTACCATATTGGTATACCCTTGAGCAATTCGCAGCAGTAGCAGTCAGCCCAGCAGACGAAGAAAAACTGCATTTTTCAGTTTGTTTGTATTAGGCAAGATGAAGACAAAATAAATGCATTATAGTCCACTTAAAATAAAAATAAAGTTACTTCAGTTGAATTAGATAGTAGATCTGTAATAATAAGAGCAAGCCCAACAACTTCTGCATTTTATTGGTATTCTCAATTTTGAAGAATTTTGAGTTGTTTTTAGGTCCAACGGCTTCAGCTTCCACATCTCATTCTCCAAAGTGGAAGCATCTCTTCCCCAAATTTGGGGAAAACCTTTATTCCTCAAATATTAATGTTTCACATGTTTCAAGAAAAAAAAGATAAATAATATTTTAATGAGTATGTTATTATAATAATAATAATAAATAATTTTTGTTATAATTATTAATAATGAAGTTTATTTTATTGTTATAATAAATAGTCAGATCTCTAAAATGGGGAAGCTGTTGGAGTTTAAAAATAAATTTTTTAAAGATTTTGACTTTTACTTTTCTATTATAATTTTTTTTTAAAACTACTGGAGATACTTTAAGTGGATGAGATTTGATCGGCGTAGTATCAGGCACAATAGCCATACCTTATTTTTATATAGAGATTTATAAAATATCAACATGTTAATAATAAAAAAATCATAGAGTCCATATCAATATTAATTAAGCCAATTTGACTTATGAAACTGCGAGTTGGTGAATTATTTTATAACCCTTCTAAAATTAAATCAAACAGATCAGACATAAGTGAAAAAAGGATAAAAAGGACAAATTGCGTAAAAAGGATTCAATAGATGAATTTCAAATTTCAAAAGAGAGCAGTTGTTACGTTGATTAGTAGTATCCTAAACCAACTGTGCCTATATCTCTTCCCCTGTCTCTCATTACTCTTATAATCAACCAGAACTGCTCTTTGCCAAAACTGCTCATGCCTTCCACTCGAACAGGTAATAAATTTATTTGCTACTCCATGATAATTTGATAAATGAAGACTGACCTTATGTAACAGGTCAATAAAGAACGTATGATACATATGTATATGATGAGGCCGGGTTTCAATTTTTCCTTTTCTTCTTCGTGAATGTAGCTTTTTTCGATACAGTTTCTTCTTCGTGTAGTTCTTGACTTCTTCAAGTCAGGGATCTTGCAATCTTGGTAAACAAACATTATTGCAAAAGGAGAAGTTAGGGAAGGCTACGGTGGCTACCAGGGTTAGAAAGCAAAGCATATTATCTCTATGTTTTGTTAAGATTCCTAATTAATTGGTTTTATACTCTGACTTAGGATTTTTGGTTCACAAGTTAATGGAAGCAAACGGCCCAGACGGGTGTGCTTAGTATCAAGACTTCATTTTTTTAAAGCTCAAGACTTCGTGTCTAACACAAGGTTCAGAATGCAAACCTTCAACTTCAATAAAAAAATGCAAACCTTCAACCAACTTTTTTTGCAATGACAAACAAGATTCAATGAGCGCGGCCCTTTCATACGCGTATCGTTTGTGGAGGAAGACCTCTAAAGGTTTTTTTTACTGTTTGATTTATTTCATCATGAATTAACCTTAGACGATAGTTTCATGTGCGTCATGCCCAAGTAGTAAGATGTATATTTCACCTGGTATTAGAACAAATGAAACCACCATAGGACATGTTTACATGCCATAGATTTACATACCTGGTGCTGATATATTTTTGACCAAAACGAAAGGAGATAGAGGATAACAGTTCTCACGTCTATGCCTCTCGATCTACTTGCACTCATCTCAGGTACAATATTCTTTTCTTGGCCTAATTGATATTTTTTATGGCTTCAGTTGAAGAATAAATTGGTTCTGATATATTAGTTTCAAACACAGGACCCTTCGACTTGGCGTGCCTTCTTCATTTGTTAAGTTAGTCTTTGAATGGAGAAAAAAAGAAGCACAAATGCAAGTTCAATAGAAATTTTTTGAGTCGCCTCCACCAAAAGTGATAAAAAAAACTCATATCTCTGCCTTCCCTCTCTTAATTGTCTGCCTTTTTCTTATTTTCTTGGACATTGCTCAGTTCACCAGCACATTTGGCAAAACTCTATTGAAATTGGCTTTGGTTTCAATGTGTGGTTGTGCAGAATTCTGGGATCGATTCAATGAGTGGTAAACTAATTCCCTGATTCAAGAAGAAGTTGCATTTGTATGAAAAGAGTGCTTTGAGATGCAAAATCCTTTATTGAAAGAAGTTGCATATGTATGAAAAGAGTGCTTTGACATGTAAAATCCTTTATTGAAAAACAATCCATGGGTAAACAATTGATTATTAGTGTTCTGTTAAGGAAATACTTAAAGTTGTATTAAGTTTACTAAATGCTTGGTAGATGACGATTTTGAGTTCATGTACTTTCAACTCTTCAAAAGACATTATATGAGTTTGCAGATATCAGTAGATTGATCCATCACACACATTCAATAGTAATTTCCAACATTTAAAGAAGTACTACATATCTTTCAATGCCTTACTACAATTTGGATTGTACTCATTTTGATTCATATTTCGCAGATATATATTATATGCGGCGCCAAGGATTAGAGCAAAGGATTGGAAGTTTGATGAATATGTTAAAAGTTGTGGCATGCACTATAAATTGTTTATATCGTACATACTGTTTTTGTAATCTCATATTTTTACCCACGACCTTGCAAAGAAGGATATTCATAGTCAATCTTTTATCTAGCAAGAAGAAAAGGCATGTGGGAGAAGAAATAATACGACAAAATAGAAGAGAAATAATACGACAAAGTAGGATTCACCGGTAAAGAGGAAGAGAGAAAAAAGGGGAAAGGTCGCACGCACACAGACACACGATCTTCCCGCTTCAAAGGAACTGATAGGCTTCTGAAGAACTAAATTGCTAAGCCACGATCTCCACATAGACGAAAATTGCCACAACAACGTCGTACAAATGGAGTAGAAGAAGCAATCAAAATAGGAATCAAATGAAAAAGAAAGAAACAAAGGCTAGAGAGATATCAAAATAGGAGTGTTTATTTTATCAAACGAAGTAATGAGTTCCAGTCACCAGGAGTGTTTCTTTCCTGTTGACTGTAGTACTACCGATAAAAAATAATACGACCAAATAGGATTCACCCGTAAAGAGGAAGAAAGAGAGAGAGAAAGGGGAAAGGTTGCACGAATGCAGACACATGATCTCCCCGCTTCAAAGGAACTCCCAGGCTTCAGAAGAACTAAGTCATGAAATCGAGTCACCAGGAGTGTTTCTTTCCTATAGAATGTAGTACCACCGATAAGAAATAATACGACCAAATAGGATTCACCGGTAAAGAGGAAGAGAAAGAGAAGGGAGAAATGTTGCACGAATGCAAACGCATGATCTCCCCGCTTCAAAGGAACTCGCAGACTTCAAAAGAACTAAACTGCTAGGCTACGATCTCCACATAGACGTCAATTGCCACAACAACGTCGCACAAATGGAGCACAAGCAATCAAAATAGGAATTAAATGAAAAAGAAAGAAACAGAGGCTAGAGAGATATCAAATTTAAAAGGAGTAAGCTGAAGTAGGTGTCATTAGATTTAATTTGGTATGGATTCTGGTGAGTAATACTGATTCTAATCAGATTTGTCAAATTAGATTATGGCGTTTTTGCTTGAAATTCATAGAATCGATAGAAATTTTCAATATTTGAAGGAGACATATTAACTAATGTTAGAACGGTAAAAAAATATAAACCTGCGCGCAATCGCAGTCCTTTCCCACGCGACTGCAGGAAAGCTAGTACCTATAAGGCCAAGGCACCCGTATATAAATAATTAAATATTGAATTTGATTTGGAGGGCTGAGAGCTAGGGCTGAAGTCGCAGAAGACGAAGAAGATGGGGAAGAATTTCAGAAAGAGAAGCGCTTCCGCCGATGACAATGACGAGGATCCTGAGAAGCTCAGCGACGACGAACAAGAAAGGAGGTACGATTTTACATGGAAAAAGAGGGCTTTGTTTCTGTTTTTTGAGAATTCGGTGTTTGGTGGTGAATGGCAGCATAACCTGTCGATAGCTGGTTTTGCTTTGTTTTTGACTCGGACTGTTGTTTCTTTGCAGGTGAAGAAGCGAAACTCGGAAGAAAGCTCGAGTCAGTGGACTACTGGGATTGCGGAGGTTCAGCTCCCCATCGAGTAAGGCCCTTTGTTCAGTTTAGTTTGTTACAATAAACGTGTTTGAGATTTGTAGTCTGTTATATAGACCACGCACTTTATGAATTCCTTCATTCATGAGAAGGATTATTGATAGTTGACAAGTTTATACTGTAGTTACTAAAGTTGTGTTCATGCTACCAAAGAAGTATGTCTGCACATTATCTTATGGACACACTGGAATGGTACCATGGCCATTTTGTTTCCTGTGCTCCAGCAGATGATTGGATTGTTACTGACCTTTAGTTGCATGTTTTTTCGTTTCTACTTCTGGCAGATATAAGTTGAGAAATATTGAGGAAACTGAGGCTGCAAAGAAGTTTTTGCATGAGAAGCAGCTTGTAGGACAGACAAAATCAGAGTTTAGCATACCCTCAAGTTACAGTGCTGATTTTTTCCAGCGTGGCAGGGATTATGCTGAAAAACTGAGAAGTGGTTGGTTAACTTTGCTCCTTCATTCAATGAAATAATGAGTAGGTTACCTAAAATTGACGTGTCCAACCAGCTTGGACTTCAAGGGCTATGCTAGTCACAGTCTATTTTGCTAGTTTATATTTTCACCCTAACATCTCCTTTATAAATTATCTGGTGTCTGATGGTTTCTATTGCCTTCGAAAATTCTGTTGCCATTTACTAACCACAGATATGAAACTTGCAGAACATCCTGAGCTCTACAAAGACAAAAGTTCACAGGACAATGGCGGTGCTCCCAAACAAAATGATACTGGCACAGACACAGCAGGACAAAGACAAGCTGCGACAGATGAGTTCATGCTTGAGCGCCACCGTGGAATGCGGAGATAAGTTGCACATACTGCATTCTCCAATATGAACGGAACTTTATCCAAAAAGAGTCAAGAGTGGGTTCTGAACTTATCATTCTTTTGGGATGTAAAGTATGCATTTTATGCCACAATTACTCATGTTGCAAGACCTTTACATCTAATTAAGTTTTTTTATTTAAGTTCAAAATCCAGGCTTCTTTCATGATAGCGGTGATGGCCCTTTCCTGGAAGGCGTGCTTGTGCTTTCTGCTGTTCATATTGAGTATCAGGTCTTGCCCTGAGAAATTGTGGTTGTGTTCTCATCAACAATTGTTGCACGCATTGACCTTGATTTTCTGTTTTTATGGCATCAGAATACATTGGTTGCCATCCTAATTGTCATTGTTCTTAAAGTTATCTTTTAAGTATGTTTTACATGTAAACTGGACAAATATTGTTTGCCTGGCTGACTTTCTATGATGGAAACCTATAATGGAGATCACTCCTGAGCTCATTTCTCTACAGGTTCTTTCTTCTTGGTCCAGTTACTATTTGTCTATTTTGAAAGACACGGAGGGTTGCTCTATTAACTATAATCACAATTCAACAACAATATATGAAGGAAAAGGGTTTGATCATCGAACCACATGTGATCCCTCTGAAGGGATCCGACCAAGGGCACTCATACCTGATAATGGATTACTGAGAAACTATAACAGGCAAAGAATTGCCCACTGTACATAAATACAAGCACTTCTGGAGAATTTACTTATCGATCCTAAGGTTGTTACACAAGTGCCCTAGTTCAGGCCTTGCGTTCATCCATGATTTAAATTTTATCTCAGCTGGTTTAGTGCAGTAGAGGTATGACCTAAACGTGATCAGGAAAAAGTATCTCCTGCATTATGGAAAATGAAGATGGTTAAATGGATATATAAAACATTCGAATTGGATACTATCAGTATCATGATATTGAGAAATGAACGGGCAAATGCACTGTCTGTTAACAAACGAAATATTAATTTAACCAACTTGCATCCTACTTATAAAATTTGTTTCAAGCTAGAAGAGCTCGAGTACAGCCAACGACTATATATGCAAAACGTTGAAGTGAATTAAAACAGTATAAATGGTTGGCTAAACCTTCTTAAGCGTATCGTACAAGGAAGTGAAAGCAAAGACTGATCCGTAAAAGACACGCATCAGATTAATACTTCTAGCTATCATTTTTTTAGTTCTAGCTATCAAAACTTAAACTAGTGCAAAATAACAAAGACAGACTTAGTTCAGAACATACATATGTCCCCAATCATCTTATGTGGCATGGAGAAGAATGACACAATAGTTGTAGAGTAATAAACAGTGTAGAATGACACTGCAACTCACTAACAGTGTAACACACTGTGGTCAATGTCATGAAGAGTAATTACCGATTCATAAACATATAACAAGTTGAACTTTAGCATTGTAGCTACTGTTCTTGTTTGTTTTTCATTGGCTTGTTTTTAGCCTGGGTCCTCTTCCATATATTCATTCATTTACCAAAAAAAGTTGAACTTAGGCATCAGTCATGATTACCAGTGGCCTTTTATATTCTATGTAAACAAAGCAATCGGATCCACACAAGCAATTAATGAAAGAGAAATAAATACCAAGGCACTTAAGATTTACCTTAGAGCTTTAATACCCATGTCCATGAGGTTCGCTCGTTGCTCATCATCACCATCAAAGGACTTCTCAAGTTCCTTACTATAATAAAGAATATCATCCCGTAAATGCCCTGCACCTGCACACCTTTTAATCGAAAAAAATAAAGTCAGAACAATTGTGTATAAGTGCTACCTACTAGCAGCTTAAAAATCATTTAAGGAGAAGCAACTCTGAAAATAGTAGCCCAAGAGGAAAAAAACAAATGCATTAATAATAAAATAACAAAACCATCAATCATGGATTATCCCTTCTCTAGTCACAGAAGAAATAGAAAAGATTACAGTTTTCACTCTTTGTTTTTAGTTGAATTTTTATAGATACTTAGGCAAGCAGATAGTACTAACATCCAGAGATAATCTCCACATGGAAATATATAACAGAAACATACCTTTCAATAACACTGTCAACGTCTGCTTTGCTCTTGGGACCATAAACAAGAACCCTTGCAAGGCTTAGAATGTCACGGTAGTCACCCATTCTCAGAACTTCTTCACCAGGAGCTCGAGAAGGCAAGTCCTCTTTAGCTGTATACGATGGATTTGTTCTAACCAAAGGTTGTAGATCCTCTGGTATAAAATTTGTTTCTGCACCAAGTCTGATACAAGTGATAGCCATTGCATATGAAACTCCTCCAAACCCCGTATGTGATACAAAAAGGTAAGATCCTGCAGAGCTACAGTCAAAAATCATTTGTATCAAATTCTAATAATTAATATAAAGAGAAACATATTCTGAAATCAAATATCAACACAAGGGATTAAAAGAATCATGCTTGCTACAAACCTAATGAATGACAATCGCATATTAGACACCCTCTAACATGCAGAATTTATACAGCAAAAACAAGAAAAATGATATTTATTGTGCAACTTCATGACAGAAATGGGCCATCACTGATAGATCTTTGACTCCTGGTTTTAATTAAAAATAATAATTAGAAAAGCCGCCCTCATCCTGAAATTCTATCTGAACAGGACCTTAACTAGGCAAATTTGTGGGGAAACACAGTAATCCTGAGGCACGGTTATTTTACTGGAAGATGGTCAAGAACATTATACTTGGAAGCCGCATATTGTGGATTAAACTGGTGGTAGTTCACATCACATACTTGTGTAACATCTTTCACTTTGACTTCATAACTTGGTAAAAAAATTACTGATACAGTGCATGCCAGGGATATATGCTTACTCATTGATGCAGTATTGGATGGCATCCACATCCGAAGCTAAAGCCTCTTTCTCTCTAGTTAATGGAATTCTCCTATACGAAATATTGTAACCCCCATCTTTCAAAGAAGCATATACTTCAGCTGGAGTCTTCACATCATCTGCAAAGATGTTTTCCAAGTATCCTATGACACTGGATTGGTTCAACGAAGGGTTAAACTCCTCACGGTGTAAAAGCATACGGCCACCAGATCGTCTAACTTCGGATAGTATATCTTGTTTGAGTCGTGCTTCCATGTGTTCTACCTGCATAAATTTGCAAGAGTCCAAAATTGGAGAACAAATTTAGGTGAATCACTTGAACTTCAACACTTGGGGTGATGACATACCACTGGGCCAGTGATTCCCACATGTTTGAGTGTATCAACCGGTTTATTTAGCTCCCGCAATACAAATGGGGTGCCATTAATGTAAACCACTACTTCTTCTCTCAGATCGGTTAAAACCACTTTTGCAGGAGCAGATCCTTGAGCTTCTGGCATAGCACCTAAATATGCTAACATCTCTTTTGCACCAGGAATTGTCGGTGTAGCCATGCTATACACAGGATATCCATCCACCTGATTCAAATACAATTTCTAAGGTAAGGTGAATAGCAAAGCCTCTTTTCACATCCTCATGAATGCGCTTTCTACCTGTACCAATTTACATCTACCTTATCATGCATTCATAACCGCCTTCATAGATTTTTATACAGAGACATGCATGCGTCTCTAAAATGAAATAACAGCAAGTGGAATGGAATAATAAAATTGCAAAAGCCTGTTTCATTCTATCTTATTCATGTACCATGTTCGCAAGTTCATGTAGCTTAGCAAAAAGCTATTTGAATTGAATGATGAGCATTGTCAATAAGAAACAAAATATAATTGAAGGCCGGACCCATAAGCAAGTAATAGTTATTGTGGTTTAGGGCCCTAGGATCTCTTCTGGTCTTTACTGGTACTTTATACGATTTAAGCAAAGTTATAGGATAGATGAACTTGAAGAACAAAACACACACCAATTGTTATAGTGGTTCAGCCAAATCCTGGCTTACGTCCACTTACATGATCTCTCTTGAGAGATCACTAGCACTATGGAGAATAACAACTTGATCACAAATATTTATTGAAATCCCTATGCTAATCCCCAACTTCCTGCTAGATCTCTCTACCACCCTTGGCTCCCGGTTTTCTGTGTAATTTGTCCTCACCTTAGAAAACCCCCTGCAGCTCCTATTTATACTGAATAAGAGCTGCTGATACAACATGGTTTAGGACTCCTAAACCTAATAAACACAAGTCTATTACAATTCCTAATACAATCTTGAAGGACTAACTTTCCTAGAACTTGTAGAAAAGCTACAGCGCTGTCCCCTTTCCATTCTATACTTGGATTTACCTGCTGAATCCTAACACTCCAGATTGTATCAATGAGCCAAAAACACAACAATCTCCACCTTGGTGAGTTGATACCAAATGATTGCTGCTCCCTTCAGGATATCTTGAATCTTTTTGAAGTAACCATGAACAAACCTCCAAGAACCTTCACCTTGGCAAGACTCTTCTTGCCTCAACACACCTCAAGTGAAGAGGTGCTCCACCACAACTCAGCAAGTTGTGACACTGAACAAGTCCAAGCAGTGCTTGAACTTCTCCATGGCAATGGTCCTGGTCAAACAATCTGAAACATTCTCCCTCAAATGTGTTTCTTCTTCAGTTGTTATCTTCCCTGATCCAATCTTCGTTGCAATAACCACAAACATCAATATGCTTCATTCCTTGAAACACTTGATTCCTTGTCAAAATGATGACACCATTCTTCACCACGACTTCTTCTTGAATCCCAAACTCAATCATTACCCCATTGAGCCATAACGCCTCTGCGGAAGCTTCTGTTAGTGCCATGCAATCTTCTTTAGTGGTAGACAATATCTCAGCTGATTCTATAGTTGCTCTACAACGTCCGGAATCTTCAGCATAAGTATAGCCATTACTTGTTGCAGATCTTCCTGTCTAAGTTCCCTGCTAAATCTGAACTCTCATGACCAACAATGCATGCTTGTTCTTGTTATCTTTCAAACAGAAATCCATGCTTCTTAGTGTCTCTCAAGTAATACAGAATCCACACCGCTGCTTGCCAGTGCCGTCTACCCGGATTCATTATGTACATTGACACAATACTCAATGCTTGAGCTGAACCTGGTCTTGTGCATATTCTAGCCATAAGACATCCCACTGCTATTGCATGACACTTGCAACATCATCTAATCCAACTTAACTGTAGATGATCCGTGCTCACTAAACTGAAAGTGTGCTAATGCTGGAGTAGACACGGGTTTAGTCAATAATCATAACTTTCCCGCTTATATGTCCCTCCTTATCTTCACTTCTAAGATCTATTATGCAGCCTCTAGATTCTTCATGTCAAATTCCCTTAGTTGTGTCTCCAACTTTGGAATTCTAGGCCCATCTTGACCTGTAGTTAACATGTCACCTGATAGTAAAACCATACTATCTTGAACAGATGATGATAAGCGCATATCTCCTCTAGTGAGATCTGATCATACGCAACCTTTTCTTTATGCGTATACTTCTTAGCCAATACCTGAGCCTTGAATCTCATGGCTTCTTTATCATGCATTCCTTCCTTTTTTCTATAAACCCATTTAGAGCCAACCTGATGTCTATTTTTGGGCTTAGGAATCGACTCCTGAACCAAGTCCTTCTGTATGAACTTCTGTTTTAACATAACTCCCAACTTTCCCGTGCATATCTTGTTATAGCTTCCTGATACGTGGTTGGATCTCCTGGACTGAAATTTAGAGCATACTTGTCCAATGCTATGCTACTCTGGAACACCTGCTCAAGTGACTGACGAACTGAGTCGTAAGTTCGCAGTGCTAATTGCTCCACCTGAGCTAGTATTAGTGACTGTTGTTGCCGCTCTAAGACTTCTTCCTCAATAACCTCTTTATCATGCTCCACCTGAGCTTAAGTCTCTTCCATGATCACTTTGGTTAGAGGAACTTTTGTAGTTTCATCAACATCAGTCTTCTTCACCTCACTTGTCTTAACTTCTTTAAACGGCTTGGTCTTCTCATCATTGATGATATATCTATTTAGAACCCTTTCCTTGCCGACAATATTCCATAGCAGCCCTTAACTCCTTTCTCAATAACCAGAAAATTTTGGCTTGAGTTTGGTCTGCTCTTTGCTCGAAATATGAGCATATGCACTACTACCAAACATCCTCAAAGTTAAAATAGCCAGCTGGTTCTCTAGACCATACCTCCTTTGCACACTTGAAGTTTAAGACATTTGATAATGACTGATCAACCAAACAACGCACATGGTTAACTACCCAAAACGCGTCCGGTAATCATGCATGCAACCGCATGTCTCTCTCTCAAAGAGAGTTTACATCATCCTTCTAGCATCCCCGTCTTCCTGGAGATTATCCTTCACCATGATGCATCTCGTGATTCCAACCTTGTAAAACTGCAAAAACTTGTTCCTTCTATATTCACTGCCACTGCTACTTATCAAATAATTGATTTTTATGCCTTAGATTTCCTACTTTGCTTTTCCCTTCCTTGACCTTGAAGAGAACCTCGGATTTCTCCTTTATAAAGCAAGCCCAGATCTTCCTAAAAAATCACCTAGAAAAGTAACAAAGTACTGAAAGCCTCCCATACACCTTACTAGTGATGCGCTCCATACTTTTGAGTGAATATAATCCAGCAATCTATTGCTTTTGTTCTCACAATTTGCCAACTTGACTGCCACCTTCTGCTTCACATGACTATTATCCTTGCAGAAAACACCGACACATGTCTTGTTTTCCCTGTAGAGTTCCTGCATCCCTATTTGACTCAAGCGCCTTTGCCTTGCTGCTAGTAATCAATCTTGTCATTTACTTCAGCAGACTTTGCAACTCCACCTATTATGGTAGTCCCTTGAAGCTTGCACACGTTGTTAGGTTGAATGTCACTCTTCATCACAACAAGTGATCTCTTGAGAACTTTGAGTCTTCCTTCTTTAGAGCTATACCTATATCCGGCATTGTCCAAAATACCTAAAGATATCAAGTTCTTCCTTAACTTAGGAATATATCTGACATTCTCCAGCTTTCTAACAAGTCTGTCATGCTTTCTGATTTTCACTGATCCAATGGCTAGGATCCTACACAGTGAGTCATCTCCCCTGAAAACTTCTCTGATGCTACTCTCCTCGAATGTGTCAAACCATTCTCGGTTTGCACACGTGGAATGTACAACCGGTATCCAAAATCATCTTCAACAATGATGACTATGTTGGTTGTGCTTGAACTCCCTGCCGTCACCTTTGCTTCCATCCTCCCTTCTTTGCAGTTTCTTTTCAAGTGGTCTGAAGCACCACATCTGAAGCAACCTTCTTTGTTCTTGGATTTTGTTGTACCCTTGCTGCCCTTGCTTCAGATTTATCCTCTTTACTCGTCAACTGACCTACCTCGTTGCCCTTGTCATAAAGGGCTCCTTAAGTACTCTCGGTCCTGCTACTCGTCTTAATGTAAAATTGAATGGCTTCGGTAATCTCATTATACTAGAGAGAAACCTTATCTGAAACGAGTGTGGTGATGAACTGCTCGTACGAAGCTGGTAAATATGTTAGCAACATAACTGCTTTGTCCTCATCTTCAACTTGCACATCCACCTCTGATAAACTGGCAACACAACTCTGAAACGTATTCAGATGTTCCTGCAGATCTCTACCTTCTTCCATCCGACTAAAGAGTTCCTCCTTTAAGAAGCGTTTATCTGCGTCAGCCTCCTTGACATCGACGGTGTCAGCCTCCTTGACGTTGTCTAATGTCTCTTTGCTGCTCATGTTGTCACCTCTATCAGCCACTACACCCTATACATGATCTGCAAGATGCAACTCTATTGTGCTCCTTGCCTTTTTGTCCATCTTCTGCCAAACCTTATCTATCATATCAACTGTCTTGTTCTCTAACCCGAGAACAACCTCGTACATATCTTATAGAATCAGGACACTCTTCATCCTCTTCTGCCAAAGCGTGAAGTCTTCTTTGTCTCTTGAAGGCTCAATAAACGATCTCACATCTTCTGCTTCGACTATGCCTTTGTTGCCTTCCATCGCAAAGTACCAGAGCCAAAGCTCTGATAGCACTTATTGTGGTTTAGAACCCTAAGATCTCTTCTGGTTTTTACTGGTTCTTTATACGATTTAAGCAAAGTTATAAGATAGATGAACTTGAAGAACAGAACACAGCACACCCACCAATTGTTATAGTGGTTCAGCCAAATCCGCTTACGTGATCTCTCTTGAGAGATCACTAGCACTATGGAGAATGACAACTTAATTACAAGTATTTATTGAAATCCCTATGCTAATCCCCAACTCCCTGCTAGATCTCTCTATCACCCTTGACTCCCGGTTTTCTGTGTAATCTATCCTCACCTTAGAAAACCCCTTGCAGCTCCTATTTATATTGAATAGGAGCTGCTTATACAACATGGTTTAGGACTCCTAGGCCTAATAGACACAAATCTATTACAAATCTTAATAGAATCTTGAAAGACTAACTTTCCTACAACTTGTAGAAAAGCTACAGCGCTGTCCCCTTTCCATTATATATTTGGATTTACCAGCTGAATCCTAACACTCCAGATTGTATCAATGAGCCAATAACACAACAATAGTCGTGGAATGAAGTTCAAAGTTACAAGGAACAAGAGACAAACGGAGGAGAGTATAACAGGACTATCTTAAATGCAAAAGGCAAACTGTAGAATAGCACAGTTCTTTTTTTGTGGGTATTCTTAGGAGACTACACGCTAACGATTAACTCCACCTCCCCCTCCCCCTCCTAAACCCGAAAGAGCATATCTCCAAAGAATGATTGTTTTTCTGGGCTAATGACCATTCACTACAAAAACAGGAAAAAAGTGTACTAGGTCTAAAAACTTTTATCGGTTCCCATTCCAACTATTTGTAACAAAAAGACTAATTTGCCCATCACTCAATAACTACTCGGCTCTTCTTCCCGATCTGATCTATGCAATCTCTCTCTCTCCTTCCTTTGACCACCATCACCGTCGCCTCGACGACACAACCAGGAAGAAGTCGTATGCGTCTAAATTCAATCGAGAAGCGCAAGCCTAGAATTTGACTAGCGCCTCTCTCTCGTTGCGTCGGCCAAATCTTCCACCACCAATGTCGCTGTGAAGATCGTCGTCGTCGAATCAGTTATCCAATACCGCCCCACGCTTCAACTACCGCAAACAAGTCTCCGACCTCATCTCCTCACACTCGATCGCTTCCACAAGGTTTTCGCTCTTCTCTCTCTCTGATCTCCGATCTAGTCTCTCTCTCTGATCTGGTCTCCTAATCTCTCTAACAAAAGAGAAGCCAACAACGTCAAAGACCTCCGACGACAGTGTGACCAGAGCCTCAACGTCGACGATGAAATGGAGCTTCTAAAAGCAATGGCAACCAGGCAGGAGTAGGGAAAATGTTGGCGGGCAGTTGAAGTTGATGTGGGAACAGAAGTTTACTAGTAGTAAACTTGGTTTGGTGTTTTGAGTTACTGGATATGAATGTTGTTGTTTATGATGTGTATTGATGTTTACCACCCCAGAAGTTTACTACTAGTAAACTTGGTTTTGGTGTTGTAAGTCTGGTTTTTAGGAACATAAGTAAGTTTACTAGAGGTAGTAAAATTGGAATTGAATGTTTACTATAGTCGGTAATTTCAGCCACATGATTCCGGTCATCGAAGTCCGGCAGCCGACGATCGGATTCCGGTAACCGGAGTCCGACAGCTAGTGACTGGAGTCGATGAGGTTCCAGTCAACCCTTCTCTCTCTACATTTTCTCTCTCTAAGCATATTTAAAGGGTAAGGGGTATAATGGTACTAAAATAATATAGGTTCTTAAGAGTTTAGACCTAATGGGCACAAATTCTCTATTAAAAGTTCAAATGGTCAATGTTATTAAAAAAGTTGGAATGTGAAGTAGGGTGACAAATTTTGTAGTGAATGAACATTTTTCCTTGTTTTTTTATTGGCCCATCCCTCCATGATGTTTTCCTGAGAGCGACTAAAAACAGATTATACACCAAAGCCCCAGTATCCCAAACACGAAACCTCTAATTATTTTGATTATTTTGCAAAAGATGTGGTCCGTATTTAGGGAATTACCCTTGAATTATAAAATATGGACCAATCTGGAGATAACACTGAAATTCCCTTTCTCTCTGAGATTTGGTCTGAGGTCAAGGATAAACACAGTGGCCTGACACGCATGATCTGCTTCCTATATATAATAGAAATACACCCTCTTGAAGGGCAGTACATTGAGTCTAAAGCAACAATAGAACATGCATATTGCAGTTCAAGGAAGATTCACTTATTTAACAAATCTCTTAAAAGTTCATGGTGTCATCCTTTCCAACTCTACCATATATGGTTTTTACTGGGTCCATATTTGTGATGGCAAATTCCATGTGTATAACTGTGTATTACTAAGGTTGGTCAAAGGAGAACACCAACGGGAACACTCCTTTCTCAAGGATTTTGCTAAATTGTGACATGGAATATAGCTGTTTTCAGTTTCTTGGAGTTGTGGACTTCTGCTTTCTGGTCTATATTTATACCAGGCTTCCTCTGCTCCAGCTTCTAAACACAATGTATGTCTTATTCTTCTTTTTTAAAGAAACAAACAGGTAATCTGGCTGTCTTTCAGACATCTTTAGATCCAAATCAAATAATGCAATTAATTTGTCAAAAACATTTCAGATTCCATCACATCTGTAGCCTTACCAACTGCACTGAGAATTAATTGAATTTATAGAAATGCATGCATACCTTGTAAACATGTGGTGCACCATGAATTTGTATGTGGCTAGATGTCCTCTGACCAGGAAAGAAATACATTTTAAGTATGGAACCCTTCCCCAGAACAGAGCCACTACGGTTCTTGATAATAGCCTCCATAACAGCATCTCCATGTTGGGCCTCATGAGGTGCTCTCAATTCCTCCTAAGTTCCAAAACAAATATGTGCAAGCAGTTATAGGTCCATGCCAAGTTCTACGTTTCCCTGGAAAATAAAGGAAACTAAGTCACAAGTAGAAGGGACTTACAGGGACAGTTAAAAATCTTCCAGGTCTTAATTTTATGCTCCATTTCATTGCTTGAACCTCCGGTCTCTGATTCAACCAATTTTTAAATGTCATCCTAGATTCTCCTTGCCCACAAAATCCATCAAATGCTTCACTTCCTAAGTATGCTGCAAAAGCAATCAAACGGAAGTAGCGCTCCAAGTACTCAGCACCACGATTTAATGCCACCCTCCTTACCCTTTGCTCAACATGTTGTTGATTGAATACCTTTCTATATTGCAAGACGGCTTGGCGTATGTTCTGTAGAGCAGAACATCTATCAATAATAGCATCTAAGGCTTCCCGGCATTCAACCCCATTATCAAACAATCTTGTTATTTTCCACAACAGGAGGATGTCATTCATGCCAAACACACGGCCTTGCTCCATTTCAGTTCTTACATTTGTAACACTGGAGGGTGATGTGGTACTAATACCTCCTGTTTCTTCACCACTTGAGCTACCACCGTCTTCCTCTTCACTGGGGATATTGTCCACAAGGATTTTGATAGGTCTTCCATAGTCAATTCGAAGTTTCAAAAGGCAAGCAATTACAGTACCTGTGGTTGTCCTTCCTCGACCCATCTGTCAATATTAAAGGGAAGGCAAAATGTAAGGGGAAATATGGGGAGAAAGTGACATACAGTAGATTGGTAGTAGAAATCTACACAAATTTAGGAAAAGAATCAGATATGAACCTGGCAATTGAAAACAAAAGCAGTGGCCTCTGTTGAAGAAGCAATATTCATAGCCAACTTGTCAAAGTCAGAACTTTTCGGCGCTTTACCATCAGTGATAGGTACACGAGCATACTTTATGGGAAAACCATCTCTCTCCAAGCTTTTGAAAACCTCAAGTGGGGTCTGAATAGCCCCAGAATCTACATGTTCCCAAGCATCGAAAATTTGTCCGTCATCGGTTTCATGAATAACCATTATAGCACCCTTATAATGTTCAGCTTCACGCAGGATATCTTCTTTTAGTCGAGCTTCCATCCTCTCCACTCTCTCACGATCAATGCCCTGCAAGCAGTGACACAGTTATGGTATAATCTTATATCGTTAAGGAGAAAATATTAAAAGAGCCAATCCTATGTTCAATGGCAGTTGTAATCAAATCTTAGATGGATCCCATATAATGTCAAGGCTATGACACCTTAATGAATGTGATTCATTTAATGCCTGTATTGTATTTGGCTTGTGACAAAGAAAAACGTCCTTTGAGCACTCGAGTTATATACTATAATCCGTAACGTTCCAGTGCAAAACCAGATCATCGTCACCCACAAGTTTAATCATGTTTCTTAGATTTGGACATCAAAAATTCAAAACACATTGGTGCAACCATGCGATGCACACTGGACAGTAGTGTACATGAGTTGTCTCATTGTTTTACCTAGAAGTATGTGAACATAGATCAGATATATTATATAAATCTGGAAGCAAGCCTACCTTAGTGTATTGATATTTGTATCGTGAGGATCTAAATAACAAATAATTACATAAAAAAATAAAAAATAAAAATTACCGTGTACTCCAGCATATTTTTGTATGGTCTTTCAACCTCGCGAAGTACAAATGGTTTTCCATTGATATAGATAACAGGTTCTTCTCTCATATTATGCCAAAAAATTGGGTGACCACCTTTGGAACCACCAATCCTTTGGATGACTGACCGAATACCATCAATTGTTGGGTTTGCAACTCCATAAACTGGAAATCCAGGGACCTCTCGGAAATTAGGAGCACCATCCACACGCTCGGGTAAATTTGTGTTTTGACAACCAGGGCAGTGGTCACTTTTCAGAACAGTTTGGCTACCAAGGACCTCACCCTTTCTCAAGGCAGCAACTACACCCATCTCAGAAGGGCGGTTATCAGCAGATTCATTAATCTTCATCAGTGATGGTTTCAATGTTGCATATCCAAGTGCACCCATTGGATCTCTTCTCAGCAACCTGCAACCAGCAATCAGGATCAATTGAAGCAAAAGAATAGCCAGATGTCTTCTTTAATTTTGTATTTCATGGAAAAATAATATACGAATCTGGAAGCACCCTGTAAGAATAAATCAGTACTTAACCCTAAAAGAGCCAAGTTGTTCATTTTTGACTTCTGCGCTATATAACCTTTACTACTATTCAACTCAGTTTGAACTATTATTATCATGTAGAAAGTAAAGTTTTCGTATTACTAAAGTCATGTCTACAAACCTCATTGTGCCTTACTTCAGGCTTAAGGTACAGAAGAGACGTAAATATATTAAATAGATATCCTAAACACCCATGAACTTTACCTGCGAATAATGCTGTACAGTTCAGGTCGAGCTTTCATCCAGTCAGCAAAGCTGCTACGATCAGAGGAACTAGACCGGAGAGAATGAATGTACACAGCAAAACATATAAGAAAGTAATATCGTTCCAAATACTCCATGAAGAAAGAAAGTGATGCCTCCCTTTTCATCTCATCTGCTTGACGCAGGATACTATTGCGATAAGTGGCAATTGCTTCACGTAGGTTCTGTACACAATATTTTAAAAAAATTCAATGAAGTATTATTGATAGGTCAAATCTAAAACAAAGAACATAGAGAAAATAAGTTCATGCATTTCAAAAAATTAAATCAAATTATTGCATGTCAACACCCTTATTGATGACATTACAAAAGGTTGGTAAAATATAACTTTTTTACCTGCATAGAAGAACACCTGTCGATGACTTTGTCCACTTGTCTCTTCCCTTCAACACCACCCTAAAGGCATGATATATTTATTAACAAATACTCAACAATATTCAGCAATCATGTACAGTTGTATTACTATAAACAAACAAAAGAATATAGCAAATACCTCTAGTACCCGAATCAAGCTTCTAATGACTGCGTATTCTCCTCTTCGGATTGCATCTTCTGAGTTCGGAAAATTGTCAGCGACAATCACACTGGAGTCAGAAACTTTCCCGATTGAGTTCGTTCTTGGAATACCTAATCATGTTCAAATTCAATGTTCTGAAATCCCCTAAAAAGATAACCAACTGCACATCCAAACCAATCAAGGACTTGAACATTGACTTCCCTAAATTCAAAAACACTAATCGCCATGTGTTAAACTCTTAACACATTAAAACAGAAATAAGCAAAGCATGGTTGCTCTTTAGCGTGCTCATACCAAACTTCACCGCAAAAATACGAAAATAATTTTGCTCAGCTACATTTCAAGGTAATAGTAGATAGAGTTTGTTATTAAATTAGGGATTGAAATTTGCATGTTTATTATTACAATCCACACTCCTACTTTCCTCTGATAGTAACTTTAATCTTGTCTTTACTCACATGGGTTTTGTCCTTTTGTGAAAACTTTAACCAAAAAAGGAAAGAGGGATTGTGGTTTGTAAATGGAGTGCAAATTTCACTCCCCTTAAATTATACCTCCCTTTTCTCCTATGGATGATGCCTATGAGCCCCAGATTTCAGAACAAACAAACACCGGGACTGAAAAGTGTTTCTATTTAGCAGCAACTAGTCCGATCTCCATACTGCACCACTCTAGCTAATCAGGTTTGTCTATCTTCCTTGTTGTGTTGTTATTTAACTATTTAAGTAACTTGAAGGGTTTACTTATCCAGTATCTTCCAATCTTAAATTGAATTGATTGTCCAATTAAATAATGTCAATCATCCACTCCAAGTTGCCAAGTGTTCAGGGTAGAAAAGTATATTATCAATATGAGGTCCTACTATTAGCAGTCTATCACAAGTAACATCCTCAGCAGAAGACACTGAGAACAACCAAGTTAACATGCTTTTAGCAACAAAATTCCTTCCAAAGACGAAAAATAAGTCGATGTTTATCTTTACTGAAGAGATATGCTTTTTCTCTTTTCTTGATAACAAATCAAACTTCTATGAAAGAAAGACAAAAAACAAATATCAAAGAGGAACAATAATGAACAATAGGACACTCTAAATGAAAAGAGAAAGATGCCTACCGGAAGCTCCTATACGGTTGAAGTATATCAGGGTAGCAATGACCATCCCCGTTGTAGTTCGCCCCCGTCCCATTTGACAATTAAAAATTATTTCTGCATTTATGTCAGCTTGAGAAATTTTATGAACCTGAATACAAAGAATAAAGAATAAATAAAGCACACACATTAGCCAACATAATTGTGAAAGGTGTTTATAGTCCATCCCAATTGATTCAGGTCTGGTACATGTTTACCTGACCTGATCAGAATTGTGCTACATGTAATGTTCAACAATTATGAGATTAAACTCACCAGAATATCAAAATCCAGCTCCTTGGGTGATTTTTCATCAGTTACAGGAACACGCTCATAATCAACCAGATATCCTATGACTTGCAATTCCTCGTAAACCTACAAAATGCAAAATTTTAAGAAATAATGATATACTGGTCGATTAAATTTGTGCCCTCATTTCTCTACCACAGTAGTTGCAGATGAGGGTACCTCTAGTGGTGTCTTCACAGAATCACGTGACACTGGTTCCCATTGATCGATCATCTGGCCATCTGGCAATTCATCTGTGACAAGGATCTTATTCCCATATCTGAGATGTGCAAATCATGTATAATTTAATAGAAAGCAGAAGTGTCAAGATGGTATGGAAAGATACATGTGCATAATTTGTAACAATTGAGAGGAATATACAGAAGACAACAAGAGGAGATACCTTGCGGCTTCAACTAAGATGTCTTCTTTCAAGCGGGCTTCCATTTGTTCAACCCTAGCCCTGTTAATTCCCTGATTGTGTTTATAAAGACCACAATCAATTTAAGAGCATACAAATATGTAGCTATTTCTACTATATTGCCGAAACAGGTGCAGATATATTTCATACTCATAAACGGCATACTGTCACCAGATAACCGCATATATATGTATCCTTGCATACATTTATGCATAGTACATTAGCAATACCATTATGAAGGTTATAAAAAAATAATAATAATAAAAATAAAATAAATAAAAACCCTCATATGCAACCCGAAGAAAAAAACACATACACACACAAACCAAGAGAACCCTTTCGTATCCTAATTAAATACATTATCAAACTCATGAGAAGCTCACTGAACAAACATAAATAAATAAAATATATATATATATATACATACATATACATATATATATACACACACACACAAAGGAATGTAAGACAAATTAGACTATGAATATTATCTAATGCTAATATGCCATTCATTCTGTAATAAATTCAAACACATGCCAGATTTTCTATCTGAAGGTAATATACATTAGAAACCATACCGTATATTCAAGGTTGGAGAAGGGTCTTTCCACATCACGCAACACAAAAGGGCGCCCATTAATGTAAACAAGCTGTTTAAAGACAAGAATATATTATCAAGGATTTTTTATATTGGCTGATGAATGTCAAGTATGAAGAAAGAAAATCAACATAACATATCGCAAGCCTGTAAGACCAAGTTAATAGAACAGATTAAGGGGTGGGGACTAGAGTACTTTACACTTTAGACTAGTCTTATCGGAGGCAGAGTTTGGAGTAAATAATAGTCCAAAAGAAAACAAGCAACATAAATGAATACATACACAAGAGGCTTGAGGGGTTTGATTGTCAACAGCTCTGCACTAACTTTCAAATTTTCATGTCTCTTATTCGTATGATAACTTCCGATTATTAACCAAAACTACATTCACTTCTGCACTAGAGCAGTTGGGTTATAGCATAGCATCATTTGAGATTCCTGGAATTTCATGCCTCAACATATGAGTGAAAGATGCTGACTTTCATAACTGGTTTTTTAATAATATTGGAGAACATTTCCAACAAAATTGTAAAAGTTAGAGCATTCGGCCCAAAACCATTTGGAAAAAGGTGAAGAGATTGAGAACATTATAACGTAAGGCTTACACTCCCATTGGGGATGTAGTGTCAGACCCTCACATGTTGCATGACCTGACCCAAATAATTTGATAACTCATAGTGTGTAACGTGGAGCCATGTGTGACCAAACAAGAATATTGTCTGCTCCTGGTAGCATGTAGATGTTAAAGGTTGATACTGTATACATAACACAGAGGTTGGAATTCCCAATTTGAGATGTATAATCTCAACAAAACTCCATGTTTATGATCAATGAAAAAAGTAAAAGAAAAAAACTCACATTTTCCAATAAAACTACAGAATACAAAAATACAAAGTAAAAGAGAAAGCAAACATATAGTGAAAGGTATAAATCTGATTTACCGGTTCCTCGCGAAGGTTAATCCAAAGAACTTGAGCTCGCTTCCCATCAGTTTGCTGAGCTCCAATATGCTCAAGAACATTCTGAATTCCAGCTATTGTTGGAATTGCAACACCGTGAACTCGTAACTTGTCGGCCTAATAACCACATAAGAAAAGCATCAGAAAATGGACCAACTAATGAAAAGTAATGCGACTAAATCCAACTTATCTGCATTCAGAATGCAATAGCAGAACTATGCACCTCACTATGGACACGTCACACGTCTACTATCATAAACCTGATAATAACAAGATGCATATCTGTACTAGAATGTGAAATTCCCATGATGAAGTAATCAAGTCAATCTAACAAACAAGCAAGAATGAAGTAAAATAAAAAAACCAAAACAAAACATGCACAATCATCTACGAGATAGCCATGGCAATTGGGTAAAAGTAAAACGTACCTGACGGTAATTGGGAGCACCGTCAATGTGGGGAGAGAGGCGTTTATTCTGGCAGCCAGGAAAGTGGTCACTTTTGAGAATGGTCTTCTTCCCAAGCACAGACCCTCCTCTCTGCTTCATTACCTGCTCCGGCTCCTTAGGAATAGACATGGCTCGTTCACCAACTGGGCCTATAAAGCACGCAGCTTTACATGAAACAATCAACACCCAAGACCAAAGACTTGAACTTTGATTGGAAATCGAATTGGGGAAGAAAACCCAGAAAAGAAAAAGGCAAAGGGGGAAGGAAACAAAGAAACCCAGAGAGATAAGAAATGGTGATTTTGGGTTGGGGGATTTATAAGGTGTGTGTGGACTATCTATCTCTCTCTATTCACTGAAACTTGAAGATGTTTTGTTTCAGAGTTGAAGTTGAGTTTTTGTTGATGCTGCTGACACTGAAAACGTGAAAGGCGTGTGACCGCTTCCCAGATCGGGTATATGCGTCTGTTTTGGAATTTCACTCACTAATTGTCCAATAAGCACAATCGAATTATTCCTTTTTCATATTATGGTAATTGGTTTTTCTTTTTCTTTTTCTCATACCATAAGGTGAAATTCCTATCGAGCTTCTGATTTGTCACCATTTTATCTTAGAAAGATCTACTTTTGAGGCCATTATTATCTCCTTCCCCATAGTCCTGTTTGTAACAAAAAAATATGAATATTTTAAGGTGTTGGATTTTAACTACAAAATGTCTCGGTACAATTGGATACGATCTATCTAATTATAAGTTATGTTTTATTTGTCTTGATTCTGATGTGGAATCTTTCCTCTCTAACACTCTTCCTCATGTGCAACCTAACTTTTTAGGTTGACACGTGAAATTCATTCAGTCTGATTCCCACATCAAAAATCGGTACATTCATTCCGTCCAATTCTCATTTCAAAAATTGGGGTATGCAGTCCAAGACCCAAAGTAGGCACTTAGTATGGTATGGGCCAATCAGAATTTTTCCAACGGCAATTCGCTTCGATGAACTTAAATTTGGGCTCATTATGATGTGAGACTTTCTCCCGTTACGTTAGGATAAGTAATTGAAGCGGGACCCGCTTTGATACCAACTTGAACTGGAAAAAGCGTGACCCTTTGATCACCATTGTACCGATACTGTTTCAACTTAACCACCTTTAAGGTGTTAGGTTTTAACTACAAAATGTCTCGGTACAATTGGATACAATTCATCCACTTATAAGTTATATTTTATTTGTCCATTTTTCTGATGTGAGATCTTTTCTCTCCAACACTCTCGCTCACGTGCAACCTAACTTTTAGGTATGCACGTGTAATTTGATCTGATCCAATTCCCACATCGGAAATCGGTAATTTTATTCGGAATATGATTTGGTCCAATTTCTATTTCAGAAATTGGGATATGCGGTCCAAGACCCACTGCAGACACTTGGTATGATATGAAGCTAAAGGTTTTTCGATGAACCAAATTTGGGCCCATTATGTTAGGAGACTTTCTCCCGTTATACTTGGAGAAGTAATTGAAGAGAGACTCACTCTGACACCAATTTGAACTGGGACAAACGTGGCCCGTGTATCATCATTGTACCGATACTGTCCCAACTTAATCACATTTAAGATGTTGGGTTTTAACTACAAAAAACCTTAGTACAATTGGATACGATCTATCCAATTATAAGTTATGTTTTATTTATCTCTTTTCTGATATGAGATCTTTCCTCTCCAACATAATTACACTTCTTTCTTTGATTGAGCTGGCAAAACAATCAAAAAAATATGAAACAATTGAACAAAGGCGTTTTCAAAAGAAGAATACTTGGGTAGCAAGCCCAATTGATGAGAAAGATTGGAGAATTTGGTTAAAGATCAGGTGGTGGGAGGTGAGAAATTTGATTCCTTTTCATCTAATCATTGTGTTTGGAATGGTATAGTATGTTTAAATTGTTAACAATAACAAAAATTAACAAGAGGTACTAAATATCACTATCTTATGTGCTATGTTAATAATAACAATGACGACTGATACTGACAACAAAGAATAAAAAAACATATCGGTGCACTGTTGGAACTCATCCCCACCGTACTCCCATTTTCATGAACTCCATCTAATTGATTTTCCCATGCCACTCACTTCTACTGAAAAACTTTTGAGAAAGAAGCAATCTCCAAAATCTCATGTGGTTGAGGCTGTGTTTGCACATTCGATCATAATTAAATCTAAGTGTGAGCCAAGACTAAGAGTGAATGTAATTTTGGAAGAAGTCTGGGCATATATATATATATATATATATATATATATATATATATATGAATGTTAGGGGATATAGTCAATGACATAGGCTTGAATACGCAATAATCTCTTTGTCATCTAACATGTCTAAGTATCAACTTAACGGATATATGTAAGGCTCCAATGAGATTATCAAGTATACTATTGATTATTCAAGATATGATTTATACTGATATGTTTATATATTTAGCGAACCCTTTTTTGTCGAGCCCTATTTGCATCTCTTTTTTTGTATTTTTACATTCCCACCCGTCTAGGCCTCATCATAGGCCGGGTTAGGGCCGGTCAGACCTTAAATTTTAAGGTTTAGGATAGGATAGGGCTCCGTCAAAGTCAACAAAATTTAAGGCCGGGTAGGGTAGGACCGAGACTTGAATATGTAAGTCATAATCCGCCCTAGGGGCCATTTTGTTAGAATTAATAGGGTTAGGTAGGGTCGGCCCTTTAAATAAGGCAAAGCAGGACCGAGATGAGCTTGTTATTTTTTTCTCACAATTTAGCTTTATAATTATATGTAATGAACCTTATTTTTTGGGTTATATTTAACATGCATGCATACACATTATACTTAATTTAAGACATCTATCTATAAACTAAGTGGTTACACTCATATATTTCACGAACTATTGCTCTAAATCATCAAAATACAATCATTAATTAACAAAACAAAAGGAAATCAAAGGAACAAAACTAGCAAATCAACAACAAAAAAGAAAATTAATTGTATTGTATCTAAAAAATAAGAAACATATTAAAACAATATAAAAATAAGAAATTATTAGAGCCTAAAAAGCAGGGCTTTTAAGGTCGGGTCGGGTTCGACCCTAAAAGACTCATTAGAATAGGGTCATGTTTCATTTGCTAAACATTTACCCTACCTTATTCGTGAAGGGCTAGGGCCGGGTAGGGCTTCGACCTTAGAGGATAGGGTGGGTTAGGGACGATGGGCCAACTGATGAGGCCTACACCCGTCTATAAACAAATTGACAGTTTTACTCTCAATTTTTATATTATTTTAGTTTTTCCACTCATTATGTTTTTAATGTTAATTCAAAGATTGTTAAAAAGTTCAATTGAATTGAATAAAAAATAATTACATTTTGGCAACAATATTAATAAAAAAAATAATAAAATATTCATAATAATAATAACAATAATAAAAAAGAAATTGAATCCGTTGTAAACCTAAATAATTGTGTTGGAGGTATTTAAATCGATTAATAATTGTATCATTATTCAGTGTTTATATTTATTTCTATCACTTTTTCAAAATATTGGTTTTGGCGATCCATATGAGTATGGAAAGTGAGTTTAGGAGATCAATTTATTTCTCTAAGTTTTCAGTTCAGCTTACGACACACACACACACACACACACACACATATATATATATATATATATATATATATAAGTGTTCCTTACTTGTAATTCTAGACATATTGGTTGTTAATATAAATTCGGTATTAACTTCATCTCAATTAATTTTGTAATTTTAATTAGAGTTTCAGAGAACTGTTGTAACAATATTGACTGAACTACAAAAAAATTTATAATAATTAATCGAACATGTAAAAACACACTTCGGCATGCCCGCGAGCGTGTGCATAGAGGCTAGTATATATTAGATCATGTCCTAACAGATTCTCTAAAATTTCTCTAAAATGGGAAAGGAAAAGCCAAAATCTCAAATATATTTTTGCTTCAACTCCAATAACTTCCCTATTTTGGAGTTTTTGACATTTATTACAACAATAAAATACGCTATATCATTATTAATTATATCAAAAAGTTATATATTTTTTATATTAACAATAACAAACTCAATATAATCTTATATATTTGATAACATTTTATTATAACACGTGAAACATTTAATTTTAGAGAATGAATAATTTGTTGCAAATTTGAGAAAGTAGCGTTTCTCTTTCTTCTTCATCTCTATTTTAGGAAATGAGATTGGAAAGCTGTTGGACTCAAAAACAGTCAAAAGTTTTCTAAAATTAAGAATAACAATAAAATGAAGAAGCTGTTGGGCGCTAAAAGATCGGTGTGTGAGAAACGAAAAGATACACATGCATAATTTAATACATGCAAGTCAAACAATTAAGTTGTCAAAGAAACTGAGGGTGCATGTTGATCCTGCCATTACAAGTTGTTGGTAATCAATCAATTTTACACTTGATTACGTCTCTCTTTGGTTTTTCTATTTAACACATTTTCTTGATGCAGGGAATGTATTTTCTAATTTTAACACATTTATTAAATGCTCAGTGGAAATGGTCTTTCTAATAACACATTTTCTAATGCTAAGTAGGAAGTCTTACCAATCGATTAAATCGATATCAATAAAATCTGTGGTTGTTGGGTCATCCAAATCAATATCAATAAAACCTCTTACAGTTTATTTCAAAAAATATATTTTAATAATGACTATTAAAGACTACAATTATACTAAAATAAGTAATATATTTATTCTCTCTAGACTTTTTAATTCAATAATAATATATTGTGTTCTTTATTATTTCACTTATATATTTTAATTTTTTAATTTACTACATATTATTGAGGGTTCATGCGCCCGAGCCCTAAATTTAGATTTTTCTTTCTACTAACAAAATCAGATTTATAATTTCTCACTAGCCAACTTATAGAATCAAAAGACACTTATACCTTTTATGAATTAAAGAAACTACAATAGACCCTTATAAGAGTCTATTATGAAATATAGATTTTATGACCGGATTTCAACGACCGATGACTGTTGACCGGACTATGGCGGTCGTTGACCTGATTTCGACGACCGTTGACTGGACTCTGGTGACCGTTGACCAGACTCCAGTGACCGTTGACGTGTATGTCAGCTACTATAACATCCCGAATCAAGAAAGTTATCCGTTTACCGAGTTACCATGATTTTTGATGGAGCTTGACAAAACCTAGTAACTCAGTAAATGGTCGTTCAAGGTAAATATCGAGTTTTTGAAGAACGTCAAAATTTTTATTTTGATGCCTTGATGTCGTAGTGCACGTCGATACGAACTCACCGGCACGTCCGGAATATTTTTCGGAGCTTCCGTCTATTTTCTATGAATTTTCGAAGTTTATGATAATTTTTAATTACTATTCCAGTAAATAGTTTTTACCATTTAACTATTTACTTTTTTCCCTTCATTAAATATGGATTGTTGGATCATTTCTAGATCAAATATGGGCTGTCCATTTGCCTAAAAAAGGCTTGAGGCCTTTGACCGAAGTCAAAGACCCCAACTTCGGGTCAACTCTGTCTTCCTCCTCTCTCCCGAGCTCTCTCCAGCCCTGGTGATCTTCGCCCAATGCCAGCGACTTCCGCAACCACTTTACGGCGCACCACCACCAATCTCTTCCTCTCATTCTCCTCTTCAATACCCCCATCATTAATCACCTCGAGAACCAAAGAGGAGGGAGATCGATCGAATTGGGTGCGGTGATCCTAAGCGAAAATACAGCGAACAAGGCGGGGATTCGACAAATGGAGGTGATTTTCTTGTTCCTCTTCTTCTTCATTTCCTTGCCCCTAAATCTCCGATTTGAGGTCATAATCGAGAATCCCTCTTTCCTATCTTTCTTGTGTTTTCTGGGTTTGAGCCTTTGCTCTGACGACTGTGATTTGGAGCTATAGGTGGTCTCTCTAAGTTATGATGGAGTTTTAGAGGTATGTCGGAGATGTTTTGGTGGCAGCAGCACGTGTTTTCCAGCGAGGCTGAGGGATTGCTGGTGAGGAGAGGATCCACATTTTTGATGGTTCTTTGGGTTGGATTTTTGGTCGAGTGAGGAGGAGCTCAGGGGGAGGCTGCAGCCATGAGAAGCACCTGGTTTGTGTGTGGAGCTGACCAGGGGTAAGTCTCGGTCCTCTTGGATAATTGTTGTCTCAGTGTAGTTTGTGTGTTGTGTTATTTTGGATTGAATACTAAATTATGGTGTTTGTGGTGCCTGTTTGTCGAGAACTTGGTAAAATGGAGCTACGACGAAGCCATAGCCATTTTCCGGCATAATATTCTGGCAACTTGCCAGAATCCGGCAAAATAGCAGAATTTCTGGTAGAGAGCCGAAAAGGTAGAATTCGATTTTCCCTGATAAGCTTAAAATCATAAATTTTTCGTTAAATCTTAAATCAGGTTAATTACGAAAAACTTACCGTAAATAAGAAGTTTCCATTTTGGGAAATTTTCTTTTTTAGGAAGGTTTCCATTTTTGGAAAGTTGACCGGCAAAAAGAAAAGTCAATCTTAGTTAACCGGTTAAAATAAACCAATCAGATCTTTAAATGAGAATTTGGTCAACTCAGGAATCTTGGTGAAAATCGAGTTGATCATTGTAAATAATTTAGATAATTTTATAATCGATATATCGACTCACAATTAGTAAATTGGTTAAGCTGTTGATTGGGTGTCCATAGTAATTCCACATATTATTATGTGTTACCTAACGTCAAATTAGATAGTGAGGAAAGTCGATATGTTAAGGTTGTGTATACGGAAACTAAATTTCGAGTCGATAATCGGAAAGAAGCGTAATGATTAAAAAGTTGTTAAAAAGGAATGAGTTGGTCATCTCTTGGTCAATTTAGTATTTCCTAGTCAAACTAGGAAAAGATCAAGTCAACGGTATTAAGGACTGATATGTTGGGTTAATTTTACAGCCTATGGTGGAACGTGAGACGGACTCGACCATGTGGATATTTCGAGGTAGCGCTCGAGGGGCATTCCGAGCAATGAGGAGATCACATTAAGTACTGTGAGTGAACCTTTGTTTTGAATTAATGCATGTCGTGTTTTTATGCTAAACAACATGTTTTTATTGATTTAATGAGACGGTGGGCCGGGAAGGTGGGTTGCTCCCCTTCCGTAAGCACATATGTTATGTCGGCTGAAATCTATGATATATTGATTAAATTTGTAATGTTTGTTTTATGGGCATATATTTGAGGACGGTCGGGGGACCGTGTTTTATGCATGAGATGCATGTTTTAATCTACTGGGGAGGAGTCATATATTAGTGATTTTTCGTATTTGTTTGTTTTCCTCACCATGAAGGGACGTTATATATATTATTATTGCTAGCTAGCCACACGGGCCCCCCACTTTAGAAGTGAAGCGGGACAATAGTAGTCTTATTTGGCTCCGACCCTAGCCCGAGAGGCTCATTGTTATGGTGGAATCTCTCCACCACCAAAGGTCGTTCATTACTTAGTAACCTCCTGAAGGCTCCGACCCTAGTCTGGGAAACTCTTCATCATGGTGAAACGTCTTTCCCTATTTTTAATGTTGATTTACAAGCCAATGAGATCGGCATATTACGTTTTGGTTTTCGAATGATTAATTGGGTTTCTTTCCTAACGAGACGTGTATATGGATTTTCTAGAAAATCAATGGGAAAACATAAATTGATTATTTTCACACGCTTGGATATTCTTTTTGTCCACACACTCTAACATTGTGTTTTAAATGTTTTTTCCTGGACCATTCGTTTTCAAATGTCAGTGTTGCAAGGTTGCTATGAGGAGATCGTGTGTACAGAAGACAAGGCATAACCACTTAATCCGCTGACGCTATGATGTTTATTTAGGTAGCACTTCCTTGTAGATTTGCTCTGATTACCCAGCGTAGCTTAGTTTAATTTTTTTGGTGAAGCATAGATTATTCAGGGGGAGCATGGTGGCTCTAGGTGTTGGGACTAGAATATATATTACGTGGTAGTGCTTAATGGATTTGCAGAAAGGGTTGTCCATGTTTAGGGGGTTTCGGTAAGGAGTTCTCTTAATGTGGACCTCATATGATTTACCTCGAGTTAAAGAGGTTAATCCGAGATGAGTCTTGATATCTACTGCCCATAGTATGTTGCTTACTGCCTTAATATGTCGTCTACTACCCCTAGTATGTCACCTACTACCCTTAGTATGTTGTATACTACCCCCAGTATATCGTCTACTATCCTCAACATGTTGTCTACTATCCCTAGTAGGATCTTATATTAACTAAAATATTTCGAGGAGGATTTGCCTTTTTCTTTTTGGCTTCATGCTGCCCCCAACATGTCATCTACTATCCCTAGTATGTCGTTTACTACCCCCAGTAGGCAGTAGACCAAACATATGAAAAGATACATAATACAAAATCTGAAGAATGGTCATAGGTGGACATTTGGAAATTTCATGGTGGGAGACATCCAATATTACATCTCAACAAAAAAAAAGATTGGTGAAATTACCCAAATGTCATAGAACTAATAAAAGAAAAGAAAACGAAAAATAATTCTGAAAGTGAAATGGTACAATCAACTTCAACCCATCCATAATGTAAACACAAACTTGTGTCTCCTTTGCTCCCATTAATTTAGTTGCAAAAACATAAACACAAATTACAAAGAAATACACCAAAATGATAAATTACTGCCTAGAACCAAGCACATTCTAATACAGAAGCGTAAATCACAAGGTTTCGTCAATCGTCGAAACCTTAGGAAAAGCTAGAGTCCTCTAGCCAAATACAGGCACAAGCCTTAACATAGAGTTTATACTCTAATTTTTAGGGTTTTCTTATTGATTACCTCCATAAAATACAATTTGCAAGAGCCTTATATAGGCATAGAAGTAAACCTAATCATACTAGAACTAGGAATATCAATGAAACTTAAATCCTAATGAAAACATATAAGGTAAATAATCCTAATGCTGAAGGGTAATATGCAGGAGCAAAGCTACAACTTTGTAGACTCAAAGCTGCTGCTTTGACTTTGTTTCTTTTTCTTCCTAGCAAGCTTTGTATCAAATATATGTGCAAGCTGTTATATATCACATTCAATCCCAATAACTAACAGCTAACCAACACGGTGACCAATTACCTAGTCTTAGAGCCATACTCACTTGCCTCTTCGTTTGCCATGACAACGAGAAATTCGACTATGTTTGAACGCTCAAAGCACCTTCACCACAGAATCAACCGCCAGCACTATGCACATCACACTCTTATAGATCGACACCATCAATGGCGACTCCAAATTCACCTTCCCGGCATGGTCGTTTTGCTCCTACATGTGTTGCAAGCTTCCCGCTCCAGCAAGGCCTTGATGTTGGCCGTTCTGCCTGATCAGTCTCTAGATGTGTTGGAAAATTAAATAAAAATATCGGGGTCTCATACTCTACCCCACTTAAATTAAATTTTGTCCTCGAAATTTACCTGAACATCAGAAGAGGTGCGGATGAGTCTTCCGCATAAATGACTCAAGCTCCCAAGTAGCCTCTTCTTCAATATGATGATCTCATTGTACCTTCACTACATGAACCTCACGATTCCTGAGTTTCCTCACATCACAATCCAAGATGCGGTATGACCTTTCCTCATAGTAAGCATCACTACGTAGCTTCAACTCCGTACAAGCAATTTTCTGCGAGGCTCCCGGTGGACTTTTCCATAACTGTGAGACGTGGAACACGTCATGTATATGTTGCATCCGTGGTGGCAAGTGAATCCGGTAAGCAACAGATGTAACTCTATGAGCTGTCTGAAAGGGCCCTACAAACATTGGTGCCAACTTTCCTTTAACCCCAAAACGTCTAACTCCCTTGCGTAGACTAACTTTCAAGTACAAAAAGTCTCCCACTGTAAACTAAAGGGGTGTTCGGCGTGTATCTGCTTATAATTTACTCCTTCTCTGGGCTGTCCTAAGCCTATCCTGAATAATCAGGATTTTCTCTTAAGTCTCCTGTATAACATCAGGACCAAGTAAAACGTTGTCATCTCTGTCCATCCAATATGTAGGTGATCTACATGGTCGGCCATAAAGTGCCTCAAATGGTGTCATACCAATGCTACAATGGTAACTATTATTATACGCAAACTCTACAAGTAGCAGACATTCATGCCATTTCTCACCAAAATCTGTTATGCATGTCCTCCAAGGTACGGATCGTACACTCAGATTGTCCATCCGTCTGGGGATGATGTGTTGAACTCAAGTGTAGCTCGGTGTCCAACTCTTTCTGCAATGATTTTCAAGGCTTGAATGCGAAACGTGGGTCACGATCTGAAATGATGTTTTTTGGTATCCCATGCTGTCTGATCACTTCACTAATGTACAAATCAGCAAAATTATAAGAATGAACGGTTTGTGTTTAACAGATTTGATCCGTTAATTGATTTCAATTGGTGTGACACCAATGCATGCTTGGGATGCTTACCAGCAGGATCATGCTCTTCCTCTATATAGCAATCTAAGGTAGGTTCGACATGAGAACAAAAAGTGAGCCTTGAATGTTTCCTCGAAACACCACAGCCAGAACAGGAGCAGGTGTAGCAACAACAATCACCAGTAATTAAGTCTGTGGTGATTCACTTTCACGGGGAGAAGGGAGTCCTCCATGGATGATCATGGAACAAATTTGGCATCGCCCTAGCAACCTTTCATACTTGAATTTCACAGTAATCACATCGATAAGGGAAACCCTAATTCTTCTAACCGATTCATGTAGAGGGAGCGTGAGTCGCATCTCCACCAAATAGTTGTTGAGACTGGGGTTATCAGCCTCAAGAACAGGGTCGATTGTCTCGCTGACCAGTCTTGTTATTGGAGAAGTATTGAGGATCGTTGGAATGTTCTGAATCTCAACTTATCCACACAAATTAAGAGAGAAATCATTATATAATCGTTAAGGAGAAGCATCGCTATTTGATAACCCCAAGGCCCTTTTTGTTGACACACATCATATCTCTTTGAGAAAGTAAAGAGTAATCAATCGCCTCTACGCTTGGACTTTCATGGCGATATGAGATCCGCCACATGGAGCACACAACACTCCTAAATGGATCGAAGGTAACAACCCTAGCCGTGCTCATTTTTCAACTACGTAAAATTGAGGAGTGACAAAACCTAGGGCTAGGCACTTCGTAACGCAATCCCGATTCTGTCCTGGTCCCGTATCAAAAATTGGCGAGACGGGACACAATTTTAAAATGGCTGTACCGTACCATCCTGTCCTGATAGTTTGAAAACGGGACGGGACGGGATCAGGACGGGACCATCCTAAAAGTATAAATGTACTTGTATCCGATCATAACCGTCTGATTTTTAGGGTGTATAATTTTACAATGAACTTAAACACGCTCAATGAGACGCCTAAAACTTTAATATAAATTCACAATACTAGTTTCAGATAGCAAGAGTTAGATAATTCATTCATATTTGGTGATGATGATCATATGAAAGATATCGGCTGACACAACGAAGCTATGTAGCTATTAATCTCCCTTTTATTTTTACAATTTTGTTCGTCTTCTACTTATATATAGTTAGGACTTTAGAACTAGGGCAATTATACCATGAAAAAGTAACACTATAGGATATATATATATATATATATATATATATATATATATATATGAGAATATTATACACAATAAAATGCTCATCAATATTAGATGGGTTCACATTGACTTTATAAAAATAGAAATAAAATTTCTTCAAAAATTTATGATAAATTTCTCTTTTCTATGTTTTTTTATATATATTTTTATCATTACGGGATCCCGATCCCGAACGGGATCGTCTCGTACGAGATACATTTTTAAAAATGCAATCCCGTCCCGTCCTGTCCCGATAATATATTTTCAGGACAGAACGAGATTCACCCAGCCTAACAAAACTCTTATCCAGGCAACGAAAATTTCCAAGGTCCACAGGTTCTTCCTGATTGCTGAGAGAGTTCAGAGATGAGTCGGGCAGTCATGGATGCAAAAGACGAAGTCATGGTGGCTGCCATTGATGGGGAACGCCGCACAACACAAAAACCCTAGATAGAGAGAGAGACTAGTGTTAGGGCCGCGATATATGCTATCTAGTTTACACACAAGTATTATGAAGAACTTTTTACTATCTTATAGGTTTATGTTTAGTCCTCATTCTTTCTTTTATCAATGTAAATGGTGGAAGATAAGAGAAGCATGAGGATGGACGTAGTAAGGTTAGTAAAAAGATTAAAACTTTGATGTTTTAGTTCATTATGGGAAAGCTTCCTTTGGTTTTGGTGGCTAAAGCAACATTTTTACGAGAAAGTTTATATTCAGCTTATCTTCAGGACTACAGCAGTTTCATGAAGCTTTTATGACCAAGCCAACGTTCTTTGGTGTATCAAATCTTTAGTTTAGGATATCTCTTGGATTATATCTCAATTGCGGTGTTGTATTTTAGACCAATTGGCATTGGCCGTTACTATAGGTTTTTTTATCAGGTATACAACTCAAATATTACAAATACGTGAGTCACGATCTCCCACTTACTACATGGCAGACTATGATACTAGACCAAATGGTACTCGGCGTTACTATAGGTTTTGTTTTATAATTTTTGTTGGTTTTTTAGAGCAATAACATGAATTTCGTTAACGGTGATACATATTACAACCATGAGAGACAACAGTGGTGAAAATAAATTTCTCACTCTCCTCTACCTAAGTGAAACCCCAATGATTATAGTGGCAAGAACCAAAATGCGTTCAAACCGTAACCTAACTTGATCTAGAAGTACCGATACTTCCTTACAGCCAACCTCAAGAAGAAAATACCACTTCAAACACTACATGTCAAACTACCAGCATATATGCATAGGTAAACCTCCCCATTATATTGACAACAAGAACTAACTGACATTAAATAGTTCCTGAAAACGACACAATAACCATGGCTCCCCCAACGACACGACAACACAACCATACGAAAACCCCGACCCTCTCCCAAACGAGGAGGGGCGACCACCGACCACCCACCACCATACTACAACCTTACACCCTTACCCAAAAGAGGAGGGACAACAAACCCAAACCAAGAAAAAAACCAAAAAACAAACTAAAGAGGAAACCCAAACCAAAATTTTGTCCACCAAGAGCCCAAGCTTAAAGAACTGATCAGCTGGACTAAGCCCAACTCACCCATCCCAAAAATGTTTGCCTCACCACCGCCCTTCCTTTCTACCTTATGTGTCACATCCCGATCCTAGAATTATTTTACGGTTGGTTACTTTGGTCTTTTACCAATTATAGTAACCGTTTAACCGTAAATGAGTCATAAAGTTGACTTTTTGTAGAATCGTTATTTGAGAAAACGTATTTTATGAAAGTTGTAGAGGACGTTAATACGAGTTCGTAGACATATGACATGCTTAAAACGGAGTTCGTATGAAGAAGTTATGGTCTAAAAATGAAAATTACTATGTGATAAAACGGTAGAAAATCAAAATATCTGAAATTATTGTTTAGAATAAAAACAGTATAAATATAGAAACTTATAGAGATAAGTCGATAAAAAGTCAAAAGTCGAAAATTGCTACTGTAGCTCAACTGAATCGACGATTTCAGGGTGGAATTTCAGGTCGCCGTGCGCCGCCGTCAGGCCGAGTTGCAGGCATGGTGGGTATAGATTTGAAGCTTGGACACCCAACTACAAGTTGGGAATGGTGGTAGCCACTCTAGCGTCGCCGTAGGGGAGATATGAGGCCGAGAAGTAGCAACTGTGCAGCAGAGGTTTTGGCCAGAAATCTCCCTCCTCAGGCCACCTCTTGGTGAGTTCTTTATTTGGTTATGTTGGGCTTGATGAGTACTTTAATCCTTTAGAATTTGATAGCTCGCTTCGAAGTGTTTAGGGAGAATCGAAGATTTGAAGTTTAAAAATTTCAGGTTTTACATTTTTTTCGAGTGACCTAGTTAGAGGCTGAATTGGCTTTCGAGTTGAACTAGAAATTTGTTCAAAATGAGGAGACGAAGCTGATGTTAAAATTTGGTAGCGATTGGAGGTGGTAGAAATTTTGGCTAGAATTCCTGTCGACCGCCGTCGACGGAGGAGCTGGCGGCGGAGTGGCCAATTTTTGGACAGATTTTTCTACGAAAAAATAGTATTAAATAAGAGGAATTTATTGATATGAAGATTATAATTTTTGGAGGAGTTGTGAAATTTTTTGAAGTTTAATAATATTGACGGATAATAAAATATTATTCCAGCCTTCAATTATTGCCGATTAAGGTTTAAGAAATATTTTAAAGACTTCTAAGCTATTGATGAAGATCGGGGATTTTTTGGTTGACAATTTTAGAAATGTGAAGAGGATAAGCGAGTTGTACGCTTATAAATTATGTACGGCTATATTATTTAATTATTACTCTAGCGTCCGAAAAATTAATATTAATTGTGCAACAGGATACGAAGAGGCTCGTGTTGTGGAGACTTCACTTGGACGAAATTCGGGTTTTCGTCATGCTAAGGCATAAATCTGTGGGTGGACTTTTATTTTTAAATATAATGCATGCAACGAGTTTTTATTGAGTTTCTCTTTTAATTATTAAAATTTCTTTCATGTTGATTTTTATGGTGATTTTGAGAAACTTCAGAAATTTAATATTTTTCAAGATAAGTGAGCCAAGAAAAAAGTTCCTATCTTTCCCGTGAGTTTTAAACAATTTTCCCAGAGTATGGTTTTTAATTGTTATCACCATTTTAGGTTATGGAGGGGGATGATATTTTAAATTGAGAAACTTGGCTTTTGGATTTTAATGATTTAAAGTAAATCAGGGAACCAGTTTCGGATGCCTGGGAATGTTTTAAATCCAATGTATTTGGGGAAAAGTCATAGGTATTTTGACTTGGATTTTGATTTAATTCACCATGAGGTTTTTAAGGATTTTCAAGTATATATATATATTGCTAGCTAGCATGGATCCTCTCTAGATGGAGATGGTACCCTCTCCGGATTGTAGCTGGTTAGATCCTCTTCAGTGGTAGCTGGTCGGCAGGACCCTCTACGGTGGTAGCTGGTTAGAAGGACCCTCCCGAATAGAGCAGGTCAAGGGACCCTCTCCCGATAGAGCTGGTCAATAGACCCTCTCATGGATTAGAGCTGGTCAGTTGTGTTTCTCGTGGTCATGGTGAAACTAATTTTCCACTTTTAAATTCTAGATTTGAGCCAAGGGGATTGGTAATATTTTATTTTATTTAATTATTTTCTAATGGTTGCGTGCATGTGGAATTTTAGAAAATCAACGGGAGAGTATTAACGAATATTTATCTTTTCATATTTGATTTTTGTCCACTCACGCTATTGTATTTAAATGTTTCTTCCATGGGCTCTTCGTTTTCAAATGCCCAGTGTTGCAGGGTTCCTGAGAGGAGGCCGCGCGTACAGAGTTTCGAGGCATAGTCAATCAATCCGTTGTTGCTCGCATGTTTATTTAGATATCACTTTTATGTAGATTGCTCTAATGACCCTAACTTGATAGTTGAATAGGTTGTTGAAGCGTAGTTTTGATTTAGGGAGCAAGATGACTCCAGGAGTTGGAGGTTGATTTAAATTATTCATGGAAGTGCTGAGTTGGTTTGTAGGAAGGGTTGTCCATTTCAAGAGGGTTTCAGTAAGAAGTTCCCTTGGGGTGATCCTAGCAGGATTTATTTCGGGTTAAAGGGTTTAACTCGAGGTGGGTCCTGACAGTTGGTATCAAAGCATTATGTTATTCTTTCTTGTTACTACCACATGTACTTGGTAGCACTTAGTGTCTAGAGAGTGATGGTCCGACCGCGGTGGATCTATCGACATTTTATGCTTGAGACCCTTAATGTTTATTAAGGATATGAATTAGTACTTCTTGGTTGGTTTATGGACCGGGTGGTTCCATAAATATTTGAATCTTCAAGACTATGCCTTAGTACGCCGACCTCCTAGAGTACCCGTAAGGGAAAAGTAAATTATCTACTCTATATTTTATTGTGAGTTGTTGAACTCTAACCAGGAATTTGAGTCTTGGTATAGGATATGAGTTGAGGACTCATGAATCCTTTGTTTAATTGGATTTTGATATAAGTGCAAGGTTAGACATTTGATGTGTATTTTTAGTAATTGAAATATTGGATCATGCCCTAGAGGTGTTAGATAAATTGATCAAGGATGAAAATTTTGAAAATATAATATTTTGTCTTGGTATCAATCTATGTTGCTCTTTAGGGGTGAAGAACGGAATGATTTTGATGTAGTTGTGGTTCTTGATGCAAAAAGAGAGTGAAATTTGTATAGTGAAAGTATTATGGAAAATGCGTATTGTGACGAGCTGATTGCTTAGTCACTATCAAGGAATTTCAGAGATTGCAAGGTGTCACTCATGTGTTGACTTTTGATCAATCTTGGATTGACAAGAGTGACATTGGCCGGATAAGCATTTTAATTATGAGGTCATGGTAAGATCTCCAGGATAGTTGAAATTGGAGGTCAGGCTTCTATTATGTTGGATGTTTTTAGTAAAGCCTTATTTATGTGATAGGTCGGAAGTTAAACAGTAGTGGTCATTCCGACTTGTGATGAAGCTAAGAGACCTTAAGAAAAGTTGATAGTGAGTAATCTAATATGTGTTGAGTTAGATGCTTGTAATTCGTGGAAGAGACAGCGGAGGAGCAAAGCCTACTGTATCATGGACTAATAGTAGGCCATATTTATTTCAGGTAGTATTGTTATGGAATTATTCCCATAAGCCCTGAATGTGTGGTGGAAGTGGATTATGGATATCATTTCTTTCGTAATGGATGACTAGCTGTGATGTGTTAAGATTATGATTTATTCACCCACTTTATTGCTGTTTAGGCAAGTTAGACTAAGTCCCTGTGGTGACGTGTTTTGAAGAATGCGAAATTTGTTGTTGCTACAGTTTTTGGAAGCCTTCGCATTTATTAAAGTTATAGAGTGTAGACTATAATTTGAAAGTGAAAATTTCGCGTTGGTTTGCCGGGTTTGTGAAATGAATAATATTATATTCTTTGATCGAAGTATTGCGATGTGGCGTGTATAAGGATATATAAGTTATCACACTATAGTAATGGGTAGTATCCTCGAATTTTGAGTTTGTGGAGTACAAACATTAGTGTCTGGAGGATAAGATTCTGGTATAATTTTATCGAAATCCTAAGAGGAATAAAAAATTGATAGTAATGTGTAGTCAGGGGTCAATTAAGTAGTGACCCTACTTGATCTGGGTTTCCATTTGGCGACAAATCTTAGAACCTCATGTTTTTGAGTAGTGGCAAGAGAGTCACGAGGAATGATTTACTTAATCGGTTGCTTTACGGTGGGAATGTCTTGTGATGATTTTGGGAAAGGAATTTCTCGGTTGATTCAGAGACTATTTATTCGTTAGGGTTTGTGATTGGTAAGCAGATTGTCAAAAAGGGGTGACGTTCCCAATAGATATCATGGTGTGGTGAGACCACATACTAATCTTAGTATAACCATAGCAGTCATCACATGTTGAGTATGTGTCCATCAGCCAGTATTAAGGTAATTGGCTGAAACTATTCTATGGACATATGGTATTGGCCACAGGTTGGATTGATTTTTTAGATGGTTTTTTGTGTGCCCGAGGAGAGTGCGAAATTGACTACAGAGTGCAAGTCAGAGGTTGTGGTTAATTAAGTGGTAACCTTATGTGAATTGAGGTCTGATTGAGTAACAAATCTGGGAGTCACAAGTGTTTTAATACAGCAAGGGAATGCTAGGTTCAGTTTATTAATTGCCTGTTTTACAATGAGTATGCACTGTTGGAGCAGGGGAAATGATTTCTTTATTGATTCAAGAAGTATTATGGGTGAAAGGTTATAAAGAGGTTTATTATTGAAGGTGGCAAATTTAATGTTAAGTAGAGCAGAGATCTTTCTAGGAATCGTATTGTGGTGGAATCTCATACTGGTCTAAAATTGACCTGTGAAGTCATTATTGTTTGCGGTTGTGGTCATCAATTGAGGTTACGACAATTGGACGAATCATGAAGTTGACGTATGGTCCTGGTTACTGTCTCAATTAGACTATTAATAAATGTTGGCAAGGTACATGACTTTTAAGTTGAAGTTGAGATTTGGTTTCCTCTTTAGCTGGAGCCGAGAGTGGACGTGCAAATTGACTTTTGTGGAGGTATCAGATTTGCAAGATGGCAAAACCTTGTTAGTGATGATGGAGGTATCAGATAAAGTGATTTCGTGTTCGTCGCACGTGCAGTACAGTAAGATTCCGAGCTAGAAATTTTATTACAGGAAGTAGAGCCACCTGGGAGGTGTATATGATTTGAGTATATATCGTCGAATCTTAATCAGTTGTCAGAATTATTAATAGTAACAAAGGTAGGATGAGAAGTGTGACTTTCGGTGCGTGATACGACGTCAAATATTGTTGAAAGTGTCATCTGAAGTAAAAGAAAGCTGGTGGTTATCCAAGCTCAGTGATACTGGTAAAGTTGACGATCACGTTGGAATTGTGGCTTTGTTGACGTTTTCTCTGGTTCATAATTTGAGATTGAGTTGGGTTTCGCAGCTGTGCGTCACCCTAGGCTCAGCGTAAAGAACGATGAGACTCATGACATCTCATCGAGTGGATTGATGTCTCGCTATTGCCCTATTTAAGTTTAATATAACTCCTTTATGTGACGGGCAAGAGTAGCGAAGTGATAGAGAGTATTATCAACTTCTCAATACTTTATAAGTTGATTGTCTTTATATCTAAGACGTCAACTAAGTCTTACGAGATGTGGTTTTGTTTGAGAAGTGAGGGATTCAAACTTGTTTTATAAAGAGTGGACGTTTTAAAAGGTTTAACGTAGTTTTGCGTTAAACTTTCCTTGAGGAGTAAAGCTTTTGGGTCCTTATGTCTACAAAATCGGATATTTTGGATGCAGCAGTTGCAGCTCTGTTTTTATGTTTTGTATCTATAGGATACTGTTTGGTGTATGCAAGTAAGATCTTTTTAGCGGTCATGTACATAAAGAAAATTATTCTTCATCAGGCTCATATAACGGAAAACATGAACCAGATCATGTGATCTATTTGAAAGGAGAAAGAGTTCACATGTTTCTAGTTGGCTATGGTTTTCTTCCTAGATTAGCGTGAGCCTTGATTCTGCATGTGAAGTATTTTGCCATTGGGAGATTTGGGCTTCTGGCAGTTTTGCGGGGCACGAAATCCTCAATCGTTTCGATTGGAGGGTTAGCTGATCGCTATAAGCATGTGGGAATGCAAGAGCTATAGTGTGTTAACGATTGACTTCAACGCTGAGTTATTGATTAGTTTGATGATGAGTTGTTGCTTGACGTCATGAGGTTCGAACCAGGTGATGGTAACGAACTTTGCCCTCGTTCGGGTTAGCTGCTTCAAGCGAGTGTAAAGGCGTGGACAAACCTATGAGTGATTATGATCCGGCTTAGGCAACGAGGATTTGTTGCCAAAGGATTTTTTGGTACATGACGGAGTTTGCAATCTTTTCGAGAAAACAGATTTTCGGGATTACAGTTGGTGGATCATTGGTAGGCAGTGTCATATTCTACCTCATAAATGGGTTGTTGTATAGTAAGAATTTGGTGATTCAATATGATCAATGAATTAAGGGAAGATTATTGTGATCATAGGTAAGATTTCAGACACTTTAGTGTGAACCCGAGAAGAGTGGTCGGTCGTCAAAAAATGATGGAATAGTGGAGGTTATCCACGTAGGAAGGAGTGCTACGTTGGATAAATGTGTCATGTGTCTAGATTACATGAGTTTGTAGAATATGTTGGGTATCCTTGGGATTATATTGGATGTCTAGTGTCACATATGTTCAGGTTATGTGAATAAGTCTATTTCCTTACATCCTATGTGAATAGCCTTCCGGCTAGTGTATGACAAAGAAATGCTAGCAGTGGTATATGTTGTTCAACTGTCGAGACCTTATCTATTGGGAACGCATTTCAAAATCCACTCTGATCATAAGACTATTGAACACTTCTTGAAGCAGAGAATCAGCACTCCCACTCAGCATAAATGGTTGCTCAAATTGATGGGCTATGATTACTCAATTCAATACAAGGCAGGAAAAAACAATGCTGCACTTGATGCTTTATCAAGACAGTTAGAGTTTGCTGCCTTAACAGAGGTGTGTACTCCAGTGTAGTCCTTTATAAAGGAGATTCAACAAGCTTGTGAAAATGATGTTGAGGCTCAGAGGATTGCACAAGAGGTTAACTCAGGAACTAGAAGCAGAAAGCTTTTTAGTACAGGATTCATAGTTGTTATACAGAAGAAGGATTTTTATACCAAGAAGTGGGAAAAGGTGGGAAAAAGTGATTAGAGATTTTCATGAAGGATTAGAAGGAGGACATGCTGGAAGAACTAGAACGTACCACAGGCTCAAGATGAGTTTTGCATGGCCTGGAATGTTAACTGACATCAAACTATACATAGCAGTTTGTCACACATGTCAGTTGAACCACTATGAAAATGTATTACCACCAGGGTTGTTACAGCTAAATCCTATCCCCAATAATGCTTGGACCACTATTTCTATGGATTTTATTGATGGATTACATGTCTCAGAAGGCAAGACAGTCATTTGGGTAGTAATTGTCAGGTTTACCAAATTTGCTCATTTCATACTGTTGATACCCGAAAAATCACGCAGTTAATTAATACTTCGTCACGCGGTGATTCATGCAATCTTGGGTGAAATCCTCAACTTAACATGCTGAACAAGCATATCCATGTATTGATGTGGGTCCAAGCCACATACAAACATATTTGGGGCTTGTAGAAGTGGGTGTGGTGTGGAAAGTTACAAAGACGCATACGCTCGTTCATCGATTTAATGTCGCAATAATTTCGGTCTTAAGCCTGAAATTCAAGCCCGACGAGTTAAATCGATAACGAATTGATGATATGCAAGAGAATTTGACTACATATTCCCTAAGCCAAAAAACACCAAGTTCCTTTTAAATAACTAAAACACCAATTCCTTTTAATCCCAAACCTTCACAAAGGCCCAGTTGCTTTCAGGGGCCAATCCCTCTCTATTGCATAAACCCAGATCTTTTCCCTTCTTATTGAACCATCTTCTCCGTCTCTCCCCGCAGTAGTCAACTACCTAGATCCCTTCTTCCCTGCAGCATACGAGTACCCAACAGCCTAAAACAACTTCTCTCAAAATAATGACCTCGGCTGTTGGAAGCAACCATGAGACTAGTCAAAACTCAACTCCTTCATCCTCAAAAGACGAGGTCGTGGGCTTCACATTTCGTTGACCATGTTCCTGGTTTTCCGTCTCTACAGCCACCTCGCAGCACCTTGTAGTTGTGAGTTGTCATCGTCATCCCTCAAGGGGAACTCCATTACCCAGCAGCTCAAACTATCTCGCAGCTCAAACATAGCAGCTTATCATAAAAACCATCGATCGAGTCCTATAAAATGAGGGGCTTGGAGATGTAGAAGGGAGGAATCGAACAACCCAGAAAAACCCATCAAGCTCTCAGGCCATCATCCGATCAAGAAATCGGTCCAAAAAACTCATGTCTTCATCTGATCCAGCAACCTAGCAATCTCCTAGTAAACACTCAAGCCATGCTTTCATACCCTCAAGCAAATAACTCTTCTTAGCCAATCCCCCAATTCGTGTTCTTCAAACCCAGCCTTGTTCTTCATCCCCAATTTTTAAACCAGTCTAATTCTCTCATCGCAGTGCTCTTCAGCTCCCTCATCAGGCTCACACTACATGCTTTTTTTTGTCTTTGAATCACACATAAGACTAACTTAGTAATCCAAATATGGGTTAACTTAGGATATAGCAACTTAGCTTTCCTGGCTCGACTAGGAGAACTTTTTTATCTTCTGTCAGTTACCTTGTAGTTAGTTACAGCTTCTTACAGCTTTCGCTGATCCCCAAAATGTAGTATTTTGACACTGCCAGCTTGTACAGTGATGAGTTGTCTCAACTAGTGTTGGCTTGCCAACTGTCACTCATAACAACGTTCGAAGTCCTATATGAGGACGAAGAACAGCTAGGAATGGCTATCAATGAAATTTTTGTTGCATTAATTTCCTGGCTTAATTTCATTTACTTGCATTTGCTCTCAAATTCTAGTAGCTAGGTTTCTGATCCTAACACACATATCGGCTCCTCCCGCCTAAAACTTCGAGGGACCAGGTAGAGATCAAGTCTCTCTTATCACCTGCAAACAAGATCCCATCGATATGATCAGACCCAACATGCCTAAATTAGAGATCAACTCGCCTTCGTCCTATCCCTGCGCAGCCCAAGACGACCACATATCTAAGCCCATAACCCCGGTTAGACAAAACCTTCATCCGAGACAAAGAAGAGAGAAGCCAATTAAACATCGTCTCACAACCAAGAGATCTTTCATCAATCCCGTCCTGCCATGCATAGTGGAAGCCAACTAGGCCAAAGGCCATGGCCAGCGACCAGACATAGCCAGACAGGCACGGTCTCAAATTTGTGTCTGCCTCTCCAAGGGATTTGGAGAGCGGCGCTAGGGTTTAGAGACCGAACCAGCAACGCCTCATCTTCAATGAAAAACAGCTCGAGGACGGCCGTACACTCGCCAACTACAACATCCAGAAGAAGTCGACTCTTCACCTGGTGCTCCGCCTTCACGGTGGGGCCAAGAAGAGCAAGAAGAACATGTTCACCATATTAGACTAAATGTTGCAACAACCAAACGCATAAAGATCTAATCATAACAACAAGAACACACATCTCATATCTGTAAGATCAAAACACTAGAGGACTAACCTGATGACTAGTTCATTGAGTTTGGCATCTTCTAGCAGTAGCAGCAACACTAAAACTAAGAATTAAAGCCTTCTACACTTCAACACTAAAAGTGTTAGTACGAGACTAAACTGAATGCAAAACATGTTGAGTGCAGGGGCTTCTCCTTGTATATATATTGGTCAGTTAACTAGATAAGAGACTCATTCTACTAGAAGTCAAGTACCTACTTAATAGTTATCAAGAGAATCTAAAGCTTATCACAACTCCTAATATTAATCAGGTAATTAATAAGATGAATATCCTACTTTTGCAAGGAGATCTAACCTTAACAAATAACCAGATAAAAGAGTATATTCATGTATTTCTTGTTATTTGTATTTAGTCAAATCAATTGTATTTATCTTAATGAAATGCAGTTAGTGTTAAAATCCAATATTTCCTAACATTCTCCCACTAGACCTAATACATACTGCATGACAATAATTGAACCAATAACTAAAGACAAACATCAAATCAAGTGTGCACTGAAATACATAAGAACTCATAACTCATTTAGCTTGGTCAATTAAAGCATACAGTGCAGAATTCAAGACCATGTTGATTTACAGAACCAGATGATTGAGAATCAGTAACACCACACATAATAACCATATGAGCTATAGTGATAACTTGAGCAATTAAAGATAAGTATATCTGCTTGAAACATCTTTTGCTCATACCCAAATGAATGATTTCACATGAAATCTCAGCAGAATTTCTGAAACACCAGTGAGCTCATTAACTGCCTTTACTGAACTGCAATTTCTTAATGCATGAAGGAGTTCACGTGATAACACACAACATTATATGAAAATATATAAGTTTCAAAAACAACACAATGTAACATATCTGAAATACCACATTTTATAAATATCTTGCTGAATCAAAAATTACAAAGAAATTTGAAACAGAATGACTAAACAAGGAAACTAATACACTGATATAAATTTCTAACTTTGCAGAGCTCCCACTAAGCTCATGAATACAAATCTTCCACAATTCTCATGTTCTTGACATGCTCCTGAAACTTCTTAATTGGTAAAGCTTTGGTAAAAGGGTCTGCAAGTTGTAATTCAGTACCAATGTCCAAAACATCGATTTCACCATGTTTAACTCTTTGTCTGACACTGTAAAATTTGAGATCTATATGTTTAGAGTTATTCGACCTTTTACTATTTTTACTAAAAAACACTGCAGCCTCATTATCACAGTACATTTGAAGTGCACCAGAAACAACTGAACTTAAGACTTCAACATACAACAAAAAAATTCTAATCCACAGTCCTTAACAGACACCTTCATATGCAGCAATAAATTCAGCCTACATTATAGATGTTGATATGAGTTTTTGTTTTTCAGTTTTCCAAGCTATAGCCCCACCAACAAGCATAAAAATATTACCATAAGTAGACTTATTAGAGTCTGGATAGTTGTCTGCCAAATCTGAGTCATTATAACCAACTAAATCAAGATTTTTGACTCGTCTATAAACCAAACTACACCTTTTAGTTTTCTGCAAATACTAAAGCACTTTCTTACCTGCAACCCAGTGCTCTTGAGTGAGATTAGATTGAAGCCTAGATAAGATGCCTACTGAAAATGCTAAGTCAGGTCTAGTACAGACCTGAGCATACATTAGGCTGTCAATGAATTGCGCATAATGTTTGCTCTCTATGACAGCTATCTTTCCCCCATTTTCAGTAATCTTATTTTTGTTTTTGGTTAGTTTGTCCCTTTTTGACATAGAAGAATCACCTGATGCACATGTTTCCATATTAAATCTCTTAAGAACTTTGGTGATATTGTTCAATTGAGATAAACCTAATAAACCTTATGCCATGTCCTTAGTTATTTCAATCCCTAAAACATAAGATGCCTCACCAAAATCTTTCATGTCAAAGTTATTTGACAGAAAATTTTTAGTTTCATTAAGCAATTTTACATTGCTACTAGCTAGAAGAATATCATCGACATACGGTATAAGAAAAATAAATTTTTTCCCAACTATCTTAATATATACACATTCATAAACAATGTTTTCAGAAAAGCCAATGCTTGAAATTACTGAATCAAACTTCCTATATCATTGTCTAGAAGCTTGTTTTAATCCATAAATGAATTTCTTAAGTTTGCATGCATATTCTTCTTTTCCTAGAATTACAAAACCTTTGGGTTGCCTCATATAGATTGTTACATCTAACTCTTCATTCAAAAATACAGTTTTACATCCATTTGGTGTAATTCCATATTATAACGTGTCACTAGAACCATTATAATTTTAAAAGTCTTTAGTTGAAACTGGAAAAAAAAGTTTCGGTATAGTCTATACCCTCTTTTTGTGTAAAACCCTTAGCAACTAGTCTAGCCTTATGTCTTTCTATATTTCCCTTTGCATCCCTTTTGGTTTTATAGACCCATTTGCAGCCTATTGGTTTTTAATTTTAATTTTTCCTAACTAAATTTCAGACTGCATTATCACTCATGGACTTCAAATCAGCTTCCATAGCTTCTTGCCATTTCTCTACTTCTTCAGTTTTTATAGCTTCTTTGTAACTCCTTGGAGTTTGGATTATCATCTTCATTTAGTACATCTGCTTCTTGCAACTATACAACATACTCACTATCTTCCCTAAAAACAAGTTTTACTTGTCTGTCAGATCTTCTACGTTAAGGATTCTCAGTAATTAGTTGGTCAACTGCATTAGGCTGGTCTACAATGTCATCTATAAGTTCAGTTTGTGGAGGTTGGGCTATTTGAGGTTGTGTTGAGTCATGTTGTATTGGATTTTGATATAGAAACTGATTTTCTATAATTATAGTAGCATCTCTATGAGTTTGATCGAAAGATGTATTGTACTGAATGTCTTGATCCTCATCAATTTCTAAATGTTTTGAAGAAAAATCTTCATAAACATTGTTATTAACTCCTTCATCTAGAAATTTTGCTTGACAAGTTTCAAAAGTTCTAGTTGAGTAATGAGGTGTATAAAATTTATATCCCTTAGATTTTTCACAATAGCCTATAAAGTTACAACTGATTGTTTTGGATGCTAACTTATCTGTTAATTCATTTGGTATTTTTGCCTTAGCTTTGCATCCCCACACATGAATGTGATGCAAGCTGGGTTGTCTACCACACCATAATTCAAATGGTGTATTTTCTACTGATTTGGAAGGTGATCTATTGCAAATATAATTTGTAGTCTTAAGTGCTTCCCCCACAAGAAAATAGGTAAATCTGAAGTGCACATCATGCACCTTACCATGTTTAATAAAGTTCTATTCTTTCTCTCTGCTATTCCATTTTGTTAGGAATTATGGAGAGTTGAATACAGAGCCTTAATGCCATTTTCTGGAAGGTACATTGCAAAAGATCCTTTCTATTGGCCTGCTTCAGTCTGCCTACCATAGTACTCTCCACCCTTATCAGAATTCACTACTTTAATTTTCTTTTCAAGCTGTAATTCTACTTCAGTTTTATAGATTATGAATGCTTGAAGAGCTTGTGATTTTTCTGATAACATATAGATATAGCAGTACCTAGAGAAGTTATCTATAAAGGTGATGAAGAAACATTTCCACCGATAGTTTTATGCTTAAAGGGTCCACATATGTCAGTGTGGATTAGTTCTAAGAGATTCTGACTTCTGGTTGCCTTCTTATTTCTGAATTTAGTCATCTTTCCCATACAACATTCTACACAATTAGTCATATCAGAATAGTCTAAATCTGTAGATAAAAGTTTATTTTTCTCAAGTGTTTAAGTCTTTCTTTTGAAATATGGCCAACATGCCACACGTTTGAAGACTGTTGATTATAAAGGATTCTTTTAGTTCCAGTGATATTATTGTTATGGTTCTTAATGTTTTCAATATTTTCAATTAACAGAATTTCCTGTTGTGCAGCATAACAATTTAATTGTAAATAATCATTATTGAAAACACAACAACCAATATATTCAAAATCACAAAATAACTTTATTCCATCCAAATCAATAGAAAGTCTACAACCAAGCTTAACCAAAAGAGAAACAGAAATCAAATTCCTTTTAAGAGAAGGAATATAATAAACATTATCCAAATAAATAAACTTTCCTAAACCAAGATCTAATCTCAAAGTTCAAATAGTCTTAACAGATACTTTACCTCCATTCCTAACATAGACATTTGCCTCATTTTTACTTAGGGCACACCTCTTTATTATACCCTGCAATGAAGTGGTAATATGTATAGGTGAGCCCGAATGTAACCAGTAGGTATGTGGACTAACATTAATGAAATTAACTTCCAAAGAGAAAACTGAATTCAGAGAACACTCATCCTTCTTTGTCATCCAGGCTTTGAAGCCTGAAAAATCCTTTTTCACAGGTTTTTTACAGAAAAAACACTTATACCTAAATGTTTTTCCAGCTTTAGCCTCTGAAAATTTTACAGCTTTAGCGTTAACAGTGTCACGCCCCCGCCCGAGTTGACCTCCCTAAACCCGGGATAGAACGTGTGGGACCCATCCTAAGAGAGATTCCCTAGTAATCCCCCCTTGAGAAGGGATAACGCTTTACCCATACCATTTACAACAGTCCAAATGACACCGAAATAGACATCACGAAAACTGAGGTTATCCCGATTACCGAATTGGATTTCATACAAATTACTTTAGAGGAACTAGGGTCTAAAAATTATTTGTGACTGCACCCGTATCCCGGACAAACTGCCTACGTACCTTGTACTCAAGGATCAAGCCACACATAGCCCTTATTTACTTTAACATCCTACTCCGACAAATCTGAATTTTCGATTTACCGGTGAAATAGTTATTAATGCTAGCATACATATACCGCTAATCCGGAGTTTAACCCCTCTGTTGAGGTAACAATAAACCAGCCTTTTATCTGGTTTATCTCAAACATGTACCCATACAGAAATACAACATCCAATAAATATTAACCACATAAATAAAACATAATTGCAACCATGTAATTATATAAATCTACCAAGGGCATAAAGGTAAAATCAGTATTAATGACACCCTTATAATTATCCAAAGCTGTTAGGGGCAACATGGTCATTCTAGCCTTATAAATAAGTAGAACTTCTAGGGGCATTTTAGGAATTTTGGCCTCAAAAGGCAACCCTGTAATTAACCAGAACTGTCAAGGATAATTCTAGGATTTTAGCCTCAGTGGCATCCCTATAATTAACCCCAACCACCAGGAGAAATTCTGGGATTTCAACCTCAGTGACATCCCTATAATTAACCCGAACTACCAAGGGCAATTCTGGGATTTCACACCAGTGCTAAATGGTAAAATACCAGATCTATCACAGAAAAAACTCAGGGATTTACCCCCTTTAAACTAGAACTACCCCAGTCGGCCTACCAGCCGATTTTGGCCCCTTTTTCGGCCACTCTGTTACCCTCTTTGAACAACAACAATAATACAACATCACAGATGAAAATACCCAAAAATTCTCACCTTTTGGGGTTGCCTGAACAAAATCCAAGCCGAGGAATCCTCTGGCTCGACATGCAGAGCTGCTGCTCCATCCAAACCTCTGCTGTAGCATTCGAGACGCATTGCTGGCCGGAAAAGAAGGAAAACCGGCCAAGACACCGATTTGAGGAAATCAGATTTGGGTTTCGATTTGGAGAGAGGAAGGATGTATGTGGGATTTATTGGGATGGGTAGAGAGATGAGAGCGAGAGGATTCGATTGGTGACCATGGATCGGCCAGCGGCAGCTTGACATACCCCTCTCTCGCTCTCGGCTACATACCCCTCTCTCGACATAATCCCCGCATATATATGTAAACAAAAACCAACGGCCCTTATCGAATCTCTGATTGATCTGACAGCCCAGATTGAATAATAGAAAGTTACCGTGAACTTTAAATAGATATTTTTCTATTTACTATTTACCGTGCAGTAACTATACATTATCTCGAATAACTTCTGCATACGAACTCCGATTAATTCATAGAACATACCCACGAGTTCGTATTAACGTCCTCTACAACCTCCCCAAATGAAGTTTCTCCAAATTCTCGACTTATCGCAAAGTCACATTTTTACGGTAAAATAAATAACATTTATTATTTCCATAAGCTGAATAAATCCATAATAACCAGCCCATAGCTCCAGAAAATATTCCAGACATACTGGAGGACTCGTATTAATATATTTTACACCCTTGGAACATATAATCTATTTTCCTCAAAACCGAAAATATCTTGATATTATACTCGAATATTAATTCAGGGAAAGCTAAGAGCGCGGTTACAACCCTCTGTAACCCGTCTGATCCCAAAAAAGGTGAATTTTGGAACGGGGTGTTATAAACAGTGTTCTTAACTTAAGCTTGTAATTGTTCTTCCACTTGGTCTTCTCTTTCTCTTCCAAATTAACTGTAGTGGTGGGTTCAGATTTCTTAGATTCCTTCTTAATCCTAGCTTCTTCATTGACACAGACAAAAATAAGCTTATTCAAGGTCCATTTTTCTTTCAGATGCTTTATAGGTTGTTTTGAGGTGGCTATATGTGGCTGGCAGAGACTCTAGTGCCTGTACCACAACCTGCTCATCCTTAACACCCACTTCTAAATCCCTGAGCCTATAATTAAGATCCATCATGATCATGATAGGCTCCCTAACTGAACCATTCCCAGTAAAATTCATGTCATTAAATTTCGTACTCAGCCTCAAAATCTTAACCTTATCATTCTCTAAGTATTTTTCAGAGATAGCCTCCAGAAAATCCAAGCAGTTTCAGGTTCCTCTATGGATCTTCTAATTGAGTCAATCATGGTTGTCGTCATAATCAATATTTTGGCTTTCTTTACTGTTGTGACAATCCCTATAGGCTCTCTTTTCCTCAGGGCTACTATCAACATCTAATTCATCAGATTGCTCATCAATAATGCAGAGGTCCATCCCTGAGGTTATAATCATATGGTAACCTATGTGTTTCCTCCAACACTTATAATTATTACCATGCAACAGCTCCACTTGATTCACATTCAAAAACAGAGATCCTAAAAAGAAAAATAAAGCAATATAAAAGACTATATTTCCATTTTGTGTGTTACTGAAAAAAATTGCAAAATTTTAAAGTACTACAATTAGGCAATTCTAAAGTACCAGAATGGTATATGCTTTCAATATCAAACAAGCAATCAACGTAAATCCTATAGCTGAAGTAATGTCAAGCAATCCCTTTGTGGGATAAAACTTACCATTCTGAAATTTTTTTATCAATATACTATTCACTACAAAAACCTGGTATCCCATGAAATAGTCTCTCTTTAGACAAAGTAAAATTTTAAGTTATCAGTATTGGTCTTTGTGTTAACACAGTGAACTACTCATTTGGGAGTCAAAATATAAGTGTAACGTTAAATTTAAAACACAAGGTTCCAGTTTTGTTTTTCTCAAAGAATCTGAAAAATAGAAGTGAAGGCTTGCTTTGTGCAATATAATCAAAACAGTTCCTCAAAATCACAAAACTTGATTAATACTATATGTTCAGGTTTTAACAAGAACTTTCATTAATCTTTACTATAGTCTTTTAACAAATTTCTGAAGTTTTGCATGTACATATAGATTTATTTACATACAGAGAAAACACAAGTATTTGTAAAAGCACAGCAACTTAATTCAGGAAAAAACCAATTTCGGAACAAATATCAATTTCAATACATGCCTTATAATCCCAATCAATCTCAATCATATCAACTTAATAGATTCATAATCATTCTAGCAGTCAATTATCAATGTATCAGTAAAACAATTCGACAATATCAATCAAGAATGAAAATGAATTCATAAGGGTTTCTATGACACCTCAACTCTCAATAGATCAATCACAATCATCATGAATATCATACTATATTAAAAACTCATCCAGATAAGATTGAAATATAAAATTTGGAATCCAAAAAAACACACACCTTAGCCTCTGCTACAACGTTGCATTAAGAATAGCAGAAGCAAGCAATCATACAGAAAAATAGCAATCCATGACCCATCCAAATTTGAGCGCCTACATGGGTCTTGAATCCCTTCTGAGATGCTAAATCTCATTGCGCTAAAAAAACCCCAATAAAACTAAACAGAAGACTAGGTATGGAGAGGAAGAAGAACACTGAAGATGACGCCAAAAACAAAAGACGCTGATCTTCTCCCTCTTTTTTTTAGTTTTATTATGTAGAGGGTTTCAGGCTTTATTTAATAAGTTGGGCTTGGTTTTCAAAACGAGTTATTTCTTTAAGGCCCTATTTTCCGGAAAATAAAGAATAATACATGTTTTGTAATTTATGCAGTATATCACTGATCTTCAAGTTTTGCAGCCAAATCAAAACGTAAAACATGATTCATGTTATTATGATAGCCTGAGGGCGCTGATACCACTATTAAACTAAATGATGCAGCAACCAAACACATCAAGATCTAATCATAACAACAAGAACACACATCTCATATCAGTAAGATCAAAACACTAGAGGACTAACCTGATGTCTGGTTCATTGAGTTTGACATCTTCTAGCAGTAGCAGCAACACTAAATCTAAGAATTAAAGCCTTCTGCACTTCAACACTAAAAGCGTTAGTATGAGACTAAACTGAATTGAAAACGTGTGGAGTGAAAAGGATTCTCCTTGAATATATATTGGCCAGTTAATTAGATAAGAGATTCATCCCATAATGAGTCAAGTACCTGCTTAATTATCAAGAAAATCTAAAGCTTATCACAACTCCTAATATTAATCAAGTAATTAATAAGATGAGTATCCTACTTTTGCAGGAGATATACCCTTAACAAATAACCACATAAATGAGTTATATTCATATATTTCTTGTTATTTGTATTTAGTCAAATCAATTGTATTTATTGATAGGTGCATTTTATGCAACGTTTTAATGTGTTTCCGACCTTATTTAGCTATGTAATTCTTTTAACAATATTGATTTTGACTTAGTTTGTGTTCTTAGGTCTCAAATAAAACTAAGGAGCATAAAAGGAGCAAATTAGGAGAAATTTGGAAGGAAAAAGAGTCCATGTTGTTCAAGGAATGAAATCCTAAAAGCTGCCAGAAATTATCCATCAACTTCGACAGAAGATTGTGAACAGCTTACAACGAACCAGGAGATGAGCCTTATATCAACGGAAAGTCTGATGAGTCTAGTTTTCAGAACTTTTGCGGATCATCAATACCTATTTTGTAGAAGAAGTTATGACCATTTTAGTGGTCAAATGTCAGTCTGCCTGAATTTCCTATTTGATCCGAAACATCAATTTCAAAGCCCAGACCACATAGGTAAGCCCATGGACGAAAATTAGGGTTCTCAAACCCTAATAGCAGCTGTTCATTTGTTTCCTATATATAGGAGATGTTTGAGACGTGAAAATGGATCTCTCTTTTGTCGCACAGATCCTAGAAGCTACTATCGGCCGTGCTTCTCTTTCTCCTCCCAAATTCCATCACAAAACAGCCTTTAGTTTAGGTTTTTCCCTTAGTGTTCTTCGTTGTTTCTCTCCAAAGTGTAATCTTAACTTTAAACTCATGTATTTTGTTTCTTTTCTATTTAATAGCAGTAGATTCTTTGATTTCTTATTGTTTTGGAATCGGTTTTTGATGGAGATTGATAAAATGTTTTGAGTTCGTTATGTATTTATGATATTGATGATGATTGATTGATTTAGATTGTTTATGTTATTGATTGACAACTTATAATCTATGATTCATTTATATGTACCATTATTTGTGTTGGCTTCGGACGGTAGGACATGAATTCGATTGGTAAAGAGTTTGTAAGTTGCATAGTAGATGCTATAATAGTTAATCTGGTTGGTAAAAAGCATTCTATTATGTTCTTGTTTCTTGCTCTAAGTGATTCTTACGCATTGACTCCGGCTGGTAAAATGTTTTAAGATGACATTAGAGATTTGAGTAGATAATAGTTAATCCGGTTAGTAAAACTACTTGAACATAAGAACTTGATCTAGGTTGTTTGGATTGAAATAGTATGCTAGCATGATAAGTCTTTGAATGTTATTTGTGTGCAAAAGAGATAATCACTTGTATATAGTAGCTTAAAATTTTGTTTCTTTTTAGTTTAAGATTTTCGTCTCTATTCTGTCCCCAGTTTTCTTTGATTTTATTTTCATACCAAATTATCTCCAAATCCCTTGAAATTTTGTACAGTTGTTCATACATATGTCTAATATATCTATGTAAAATTTGGGTAGTTTAGGTTAGGTTTTATTTAGAGTACAATTTTTCATATATATGTTTAATATACCCTACTTACCTTACGCTACTAACAATACAAAAGATTTATTTGACGCAGACTTTTAAAATCCCACGGTCATCTATGTTAATGTAACGCAGTTAGAGTTAAAGTCCAATATTGCTAACACACCAAGCCCAATAAGATCATGCACAAGGTCAACTATCCGTGCTTCAGTTCTACAAGGTTGATGACTCTGGGAAGCTCCAGAATCTCAGGAAGGAGTGCCCTAACGCCGAGTGCGGCGCCGGGACTTTCATGGCTAACCATTTTGACAGGCACTACTGCGGTAAGTGTGGTCTCACCTATGTTTACCAGAAAGCCGGTGGCGACTGAGAGACTAAACGATGTCGTATTACTGATATCAGTTTTGAACAAATGGTTAATTTATGAAGGTTAGGTGATTGCTATCAGATTAGAGGATATATATATATATATATATATATATATATATATATATATATATATATAGTGTTTCTTTGGAGACAATTCCTGGCTGGATTTGTTTTCTACAATTACTTGGAAATTGGTGGATGCTATAGACTGTGTAGTGGACTCTCCATTACACCTTGTGAAATGTTTTTCATTTGTTATTCGTATAGTCTGGTTTAGTTTGCTATTCGTATTTGACTGCAAATGGTCCAGTAGCTACCCATCTGTTTGACTGGTTTGCTGTTTATTTGGATTAGTTCACATTTCCTATACGTCAAACAAGTTAGGATTGCTTTAGGTCCACTCATTTTCTGGTAAGCCATCTGAGTTTTAGCATGGTCACAGTTGAGGTTATTAACTAGTTAATTATAACAAGAATATGGTTCCTTTATAAGTAGATGTGTTTAATGATCAGACCAGGATGTATAAAGTTAACAGAAGATATATGGTGTTGTTCCCTCCTGTGGTGTTTTGATGATGTGCGTGTAATACTTTGGGCAGTGGGCACAAATGTTCCACTAATCAGTATTAATTTTTTGGCTGGATGAGAATTCTGATCAACTTAAGGTACTGTTTATAGACTTGATGAGTATATATGACACAGATTGAATCCTACTTCTATGCATTTGACACTGGTGCTGTTAAGTGTTAACCCTCTGGTCATGCACCTAACTGTTTTTGATCTTTGGTTGCTGTATTAGTTGTAGTGTGTGTGCCTTCCTATTGTAGTTACTAGTAGTTTAAATTGTTAAATGATATGCTTCCAGCATACTCCATAGTCATGATGTTTGTGATACAGCTTCTACCCATTACCCTTCCATTTTATCAGCATTGAAATATTGTTGGTTTGCATTTGCAGAAGCAGCTTTTTTTCACATATATTTGTTTTTTTTCTTTTTCACATATATTTAAAGGAGTTCTGTTCTCACATATACTTGGAGGAGTATATGTGAGAATTGATAATTTTCTATTAGGATTAGATTGGTGGTTGCTATCAGATTAGATGACAACGTTCCTTTTGAGACAATTCCTAGCAGAATTTGTTTCCTACTATTACTTGGTAATTGGTGGATGCCATAGACATGTGCGGTGGACTCTCCATTATGCCTTGTGAAATGGTTTTCATTTGTTTGAGTTAAAGTCATTTCCCTTCCAATCATCTGGTTTATTTTCATATTCGTGTTTGACTGCAATTGGTCCAGTATTTACCCCTCTGTTTGACTGGTTTGCTGTTTATTTGGTTTAGTTCACATTTTCTTTACATCAAATAAGCTGTAATTCCTGTAGTGGTACTCATTCCTTTAGTCACTTAATAACTAGTTTACTAGTGCCAAAATTTGGTTCCTTTATAAATAGTCATGTGCTTAATGATCAGACCAGGATGTATATAAATTACTGAAACTAAATGGTTTTGTTTCCCCCGTGGTGTTTTGTTGATGTATTTGTATTACTTCTAACACAGATATGGTTCCTGTCAGTATTAATTTTGGACTATTGGAGTATATATGATACGGATTGAATTCTACATCTATGCATTTGACTCTGGTGCTGTTAACCCTCTAGTCATGTTTATAAATGTTTCTGATCTTGTGTTGTATTAGTTGTAGTGTCCAGTGTGAGTGCCTTCCTCTTGTATATACCAGTATTTTAAATTGTTAAATGATGTGCTTCCAGCGTATTCGTTTTGTTTCATGACTATTTGAAATGGTTCGGGTTTAAGTCATTTTATTCTTGTTTAGTTTGCTATCTGTATTTTGTTGCAAATGGTGCAGTAGCTATCCATCTGTGTTATTGGTTTGCTTTGGAGTAGTTTACTTTTTCTTTATATCCTAGTGTTACTTAGTTTTTGCTAAGCCATCTGTGATTGCTCAGTGCCACTAGATTAATATTCATATCAGTATATATGATATTGATTGAATCGTACATCTGTGTTGACCCTCTGGCCATGTTTAGAGCAGTTTTTGATCTCGGGTCGCTGTATAAATTATAGTGTGCATGCCTTCCCCTTGTATTTAACAGTAGTTTATACTGTTAAATATATGCTTCCAGCATAGTAAGTTTGTTTCGTGATACACTACTCTGCCATTCTATCAAGGTTGAAGTCTTGGATTTCCTTGTCCTTTGAAAGGTGTTGTTTTCGCATATATTCTAAGGAGATTTGTTTTCACGTATATTTGAAGTTGTATTGTTTCCACATCCAATTCCATGTCCCCCACACTATTCTTCAGCAAGTTGTCTGATTTGTGCCTTAGCTTCTGCTTTTGTGCCAAAGACCTCTTGAACTGATCTCCTGCTTGATGTCACTAACAAATGCATTGCCATTTTGTTTTTGTTGCCTTCCCTGCAGAGTGCATTGTTTTTACAGTTTCACACTTTGCTGAGGATAAGTATGTTTCAGTGTCGTGAAATGACATTATCAACATTTCAGTGTCGTGATAAGAATGATGTTTGAGTTCACAAATAATGCATTGCATACAATCTCATTAGACATTCTCTATTGGAAGGAGCTTCTGAAGATGATGAAGAATTAATGTGTGAAGCCCCTTTTTCTGCGTCTGAACCACTGCATCCCTCCATACCCCCGCAAAGTAAACTCGGTAAGGTTTAGGAATATGAGGATTGATTTTAGTTCAAGTTTGAATGAATCCCATTTAAGTGCGGATTTTTCTCATTCAAAAATACGAGGACCAACCTCACCATCTTGATTTACTGGTGCTATTTCTTAGTTCAAACAAAAAAAATCCAAATCGCACAACCTTGACCTAAAGATACAAACACGTTCCACGAATTGATGAGTATACTATATTCCAAGTTGGTCATGTTACCTTTGTATTTTGTGCTGATCATCTTGTTGGTTGACTTTATATTCTGGCCTAGATTGGCCGAGAGTGTGCTAAGGCTAGGCGAACGGGAAGAGGGAAGAAATAAGAGATCGGAGATTGAGAAATGGAGGGTGAGCTCAAGAACTTTCTCGAGGTATGGATCACAACTATCTTATGCTTATCTTATTGCCATTACATAGTCTCCAGATTAATCCCAAAGGGCCTGCTCAGGCTCATCTCCCTCCTCCCTGTCTTCTACCTCTTCATCACCGCCCCCCTATCTCTCCATTCCTTCCATCTTTGCGGACCTACAATCGTATTCCTAGTCTGGCTAGGCATCTCCAGGCTCCTCCTCTTCTCCTTTAACCTTGGCCCTCTATCACCACCCCCACCTTCACTCTTCCATTTCATCTCCCTAGCTTGCCTCCCCATCAAAATCAAACAAGACCCGCCTAGGAAAACACCCCCAATTGAACTATGTGTCACAAAGGGGCTGCCAAACAAGTCAGTTGTGTTAGCTGTGAAGGCATTGCTTTTGGGTATGATCATTCATGCCTACAACTACAGACCACATCTGCACCCGTACGTGATTCTAGCGTTGTACTGTTGCCACATGTACTTTGGTCTAGAAATATTCTTTCCCCTTGTAGCGACTCCGGTTCGAGCTCTCGGTTTCGAGCTGGAGCCTCAGTCCAATGAGCCTTACCTCTCCACTTCACTTCAAGACTTTTGGGGCCGTCGATGGAACCTAATGGTCACCAATATCCTGCGCCCTACCGTGTATGATCCCACCCGGCGGGTGTGTGCGCGTGTATTCGATCAACGGTGGGCCAGGCTCACGGCGTTAATGGCCACCTTTGCTGTCTCCGGGTTGATGCATGATGCTACTTACTATTACCTGACGCGCGTGCAGCCCACGTGGGAAGTGACATGGTTTTTTGTGCTACATGGGGCTTGCGTGGTGGTTGAGGTGGAGGTGAAGAAGAGGGTTGCCGGCAGATGGAGGTTGCACCAGGTGGTTTCGGGGCAGTTGACGTTTGTGTTCCTAGCTGTGACCGGCAACTGGCTGTTCTTTCCTCAGTTGCTTAGGAATGGTGTTGATACAGAGGCTATAGGAGAGTATGCAATTATGGTGGATTTTGTAAAGGCTAACTTGAATAATTTATACTAGCCTTCCAACACGTGCGGATGCGGAAGTGCTTTTTTCTGCTATTTTGATAAATGTTGTGCAACTTTTCTTAGTTTGATAAATTATTATGTTGTTTTCACAGACTTTTCTTAGCTTTCTGAAATTTAAATTCCATTTTGAAAGGAAGTTGAATAATAATCAACAACCAAGATATCTAATAATGCAGCGGAACTTATAAGGGTGTTAGAATCCACCAACGATGTGACTTGAATCCACAAGCCTAGGTTTCTTGAATCTACGAGGAATGAGTAAACTTAAGGTTTATTGATAAAAGGAATGATCTCAATACAACTGGTAAAGACTCCTTATATAGGAGTAAATAAACCCTATGGCGTCTAACATCAAAGTCTAAAAGCCTAAAGATTAAACAAAATCTAAATCCAAAACAAACTATTAAAGATAATTATCTGAAAACTAGAAAACTGTAATTTGAAGCTCTAAATGGACTCGGATGGCTAAAAAGCCCATATGTCGTGATGAAGCGACTAGTTTGATTCGTAAGGTCGTTCCGCTTCCGGAAAGGTATCACAATAGTCAATCGAACACCGAACGCCAATTCTGCAACATACCGGGTTTAAATTTGCAACGGTCAATCTGCTATTCAACTTCCAATGCCAACTGTTCTACATCAGTCTCCTCCACTTCAGAAGAACTCGACCCTGAGTTATTATTGTTAGGACCTACCCCGAGTTAAACCCCTTTAACCCAAAGTAAATCCTTCGGGGACCACCTTAAGGGAACTTCTTACCGAAACGCTCTTGAAATGGACAACCCTTCCTGCAAACCAACTCAACACTTCTATGAATAATTTAAATTAGTCCCCAACTCCTAGAGCCACCTTGCTCCCTAAGTCACATCTACGCCTCACTTATATTTTCAACTATCTAAGTTAGGGTAATCAGAGCAGTCTACATGGAAGTTATACCTAAATAATCTTGTTGCGACAGCGGATTAATTGACTATGCCTCGACTTCGGTACGCGTGACATCTTCTCATGAACCCTGCAACACTGGGCATTTGAAAATAAAGGGCCCAAGAGAAAACATTTTAAAACACGACGTTAGAGTGAGTGGACAAAAATAATATCCAAACGTAAGAAAAATAATCAATTTATGTTTTCCCTCTTATTTCTCTTGAAATTCAAACGCACACAACAATTGGGAAAATGGTTAAAACAACATTTTCACCAATCCTCTTGGCTCAAATTCAGAATTAAAAAGTGGGGAATTTATCACCCAGACCACTAGAAAAACAACTGACCAGCTCTAATCCACGAGAGGGTCTATTGACCAGCTCAATCGGAGAGTGTCCCTTGACCTGCTCTATTCGGGAGGGTCCAACCGACCAGCTACCACCAAAGAGGGTCCTGACCGGCTATATCCGAGAGGGTCCTTCTGACCAGCTACCACTGAAGAGGGTCTGACTAACTACAATCCGGAGAGGGTCTATGCAAGCTAGCAATACATATAAACATATATACTTGAAAATCCTTGAAAACCTCGTGGTAATTAAATCAGAAATCCAAGTCAAAACACCATTACTTTTCTCCAAAAACATTGGATTTAAAACTCTCCCAGGCATCCGAAACCGGTTCCCTGACTTTACTTTAAATCATTAAAGTCCAAGAGCCAAGTTTCCCCTTTTAAAAATAAGAATTAAATTCAGTTTCCCCCATGAAGTTTAGGGGCAACTTCATGTTAGTCCTTAAACTTTCAATTTCATCAAAATGTCTCTTAAGCTTTCCAAATTTAATCAGTCGTACCCAAATTTAACAAACTCTGTCCAAATTAGATATTAAGTCTATTAATATGGCCCATTGAAAGGGGTAGAATGGTCATTTTATTTCTAAGAAAAAAAACACACACGACAATGCTCTTTCTTCTTCGATTCTCCCCCATAAAATCTTCCCAAATTTCTCTTAATGACATCTGAACAATCTTCATCATTCTTCCCTTAATTTCAAATGTTATAATATTCATTCACCTCTTAAACATTACCTCTCTCGCCGGCCCTCCACACTACCACACCTATTAGATAAGAAAATCACACATTCAATTTTGACGGTATATGTTAAATTAGACATGACTGATTGAATTTGGAAAGCTTAAGGGGTATTTTGATGAAATTAAAAGTTTAAGCACTAACATGAAGTTATCCATAAACTTCATGGGGTTAAACTGAATTTAATTCTAAAAATAATCTCTCTCCATAATCCAAAATGGTGATAACAACTTAAAATCATTTTACGGGAATATCATTCAAAAACTCACGGGAAATATAGGAATCACTTTCCCAACTTATTTATCTTTGAAAAATAATAAATCCTCAATTTTCCCAAAATCACCATAAAAATCAATATGGAGGATATTCTCGTAAATAAAAGAGAAACTCAACAAAAAATATGTTGCTTGCAATATATTTAAAATAAAAGTGCACGCACAGACTTAGGCCTTAGCCTGGCGAAAAATCCTAAATTCCGCTCAAGCGAAGTCTCCACAACACGAGCCTCTTCGCGTCCTGTTTCACAATTAATATTAATTTTCCGGATGCTAAAATAATAATTGAATAATATAGGCGTTCAATTATAAGCGTACAACTCGCTCATCGTCTCCACACTTCCAAATTGTCAACTAAAAATCTCCGACCTTCACCAATAACTTAGGATTCCTTAAAATAATTCTTAAACCTTAACCGGCAATAATTAATGGTCGGAATAATATTTTATTATCCGTCAGTAATAATAAACTTGAAAAATTCCAAAACCTAACCAAAACCCCTCCAAAAATTACCAAATTTAAACCAAAGACTCCTCACATTATATACTATTTAATGGGCATGAAAAACTGCCCAAAAGTGGCATCTCCGCCGCCAGCTCCAACGTCGACGGTGGCCGCTGGCTTAAATTCCGGCGACTTCCGATCGCCACTAAATTTTAACGGTAGCTTCGCCTTATCATTTGGAACAACTTTCTAGTTCAACTCAAATGCCAATTCGGTGTCTAACTAGGTCAATCAAAGGAAAAAAATAAAAACCTAAAATTTGTTTTTAAATTTCAAAACTTCAAATCTTCGATTCTCCCTCCACACTCCAAATCAATTCACCAAACTTTAGGGGTGAGTGGTATTCCTAAAACCCATTCTATTCATATAAAGAACTCCCAAATTGGTGGCCTAAGGAGTGAGAAATTCGATCAAATCTCTATACTGTACACTATGCATTCAAATCGACATTTCTCCTAAACCATGAAGAGATAGGTCGAAAATCTTACCTAGAATTGAAGTAGACTCAGAGTCGCTCCTTTTGGGATTGGTGCGGCAGCCTGGGGTGGCCTGAGTCGGCGACGCCGCGAAGGTCCGGCAGAAAATCTGCCCAATTTTCTGATTTTTGGGCTATTTATAGCCATTTTGCAAAATTACTCATATGCTCCTAACTTCGGACCCTTATAACTTCTTCATACGAACTCTGATTTGAGCATGCTACATGTCCACGAACCCGTATCGACGTCCTATACAACTTTCATGAAGAAAGTTTTTCTAAATTCTTGACTTTACGAAAAGTCAACTTTACGGTCAAACAGTTACTTTAAATGGTTAAAAACCAAAGTAATCAACCTTAACATAATTCTAGGATCGGGATGTGACAATTATCACTAAAAGAGAACTCATCCTCATGAAATTCATGCAAATCAACAACATTATAAGCATTTTAAATTCCCATAGAGGTGGGCAGATCAGTAACGTAGGCATTGTCGTTGATCTTCTTCAATACCTTAAACGGACCATACTTCCTAGGCTTCAGCTTGTTGTAAGTCCCAACCAGATACCTTTCCTTCCTAAGTAAAACCATAACTGAATCTCCTTCCTTAAACACATTCACACGCCTGTGTTTGTCTGCAGCCGCTTTATACTTGGCGTTAACCTGTTCCAACTTGGCTTTAATCTCCTCCTGGATTGTCCGTACACCCTTAGCTAATTTGATTGCAGCTTCACTGACACCATGACCCTTCGACAACTTCACTAAGTCAACCACATTACATAGAACCGAAGTATAAACCACAGCAAAAGGGGATTTTCCAAGGGCACTGTGCATGGAGCTGTTATAAGCAAACTCAACCTGAGGTAAAACAAGGTCCCATTGTTTCGGTTTGTCACCACAAGCACTCCTGATCAAATTTCCCAAATTTCGATTAGTGACCTCAGTCTGTCCATCTGTTTGTGGGTGTGTTGTAGTACTTCTCTTCAAAGTTGTCCCAAACTGCTTCCACAAGGTTAACCAAAAATGACTTACGAACTTTGTGTCACGATCTGAAGTAATGGATTGAGGCACCCCATGCAAACGAACAATCTCCTTGAAGAACATTTTAGCAATATTTGCATCATCTGATGTTTTCTTACAAGGAATAAAATGTGACATCTTGGGAAACCTGTCCACCACGAATACAAAATCCACTCCTCTTTAGGTTCAAGGTAAACCCAACACAAAATCCATGGATAGGTCCTGCCAAATATCATTGGAAACTGGTAAGGGCATGTAAAGACTAGTGTTTTATGACTCTCCCTTCGATACCTGACAAATGAAACACTTGTGGACGATGTTGTTGACGTCTCGCTTCAATTGAGGCCAGTACAACGTTTCTCCAAACTGGCAGTGGTCTTGTCTTTGTCAAAATGACCTCCTAAGCTTTTCCCATGTAAATCTTGAATCAACTTCTCTCTAAGAGTCTAAGAGAGGATTGAGGAATGCAAAGCTGATTACCACAAAATAGCTACCCTTCATGAATAAGAAAACCAGCAACTGGTTGTTTCTTACTAACACACTGCTCTCACGCCAACTTGAAATCATCATCTTCCACATATAACTCTTTCATAAATTCAAAACCAGTTACCTCATGGGATAAAAAAAAGTAATCAGCAAATTGACTCGCCTGCTTAAAGCATCCGCCACCTTGTTAAGAACACCAGACTTGTGTCACCCATCTTATATGCATCTTGTTCACATGTTTTGTTTATATGTGGAACCTAATATTTCTCCTTTACCGGGTTACAATTCAAGAAATAACACCAAGTATGGTCAATTATTAAATATGCATCGTTTATTATGCTTGAACTACTGTTTACAGGGCCAAAGGCCAGTCAGACTGGAGAAGCCATTCTGGGTCCTTTGTCAGGGCCCAGTTCATTGTAAGTTTGAGGCAAAGCAAGGGAGTTCATTCCCACATTGGAAAAAGACAAAGTGCAGCCTTTAATGCTACTATAAATACCGGTGAGGACCTCCCGGTAAGGGAGGAGGGGACCTTAACTACTCGAGTTTTCTGCTTATCTGACAGTGTCTGACTTAAGCATCGGAGTGGCTTCCCTCGGTAAACCCGGGGACGCCCTTTGACGTGTTTGTTCTTTGCACAGGAAAACTCGGGAGTACAAGGAAGTTCGCTATTTCTGGAACCGTGCAACCCGTTAAAGGGGCCACGAGCATCCCCGGAAACAATTGGTGCTCTCGTTGAGAGCCGAACTCAAGGCCTCCCAAACACGTATTTCGAAGAACGATGGAAATGGCAGGAGAACAAGATCCAACTGGAAGGCTTAATTTCTCAGGGGATGATAACCCAGGGACTTCCGGGACCCAGTTTGGCCAGACAGATTTAGCAGCAGCGTTCGAGCTCTTGAAAAAGGACTTTCTCGCTCAAAAGGAGCAATCTACTCGAGAACATGCTGAGTTGATAACGGTAAGGGAGCAGTTAGCGACTATCCAGGCCGAGCATGGGCTTCTTCAAGCAACCTTAACTCAAAGAGCGAATGCCATGGGGGCGTCAGCCAGACTTGCTGATATCATCACCCCAGAAGGGAATCCTCCGGGTTGTGGAAACCCGCGAACTTTTGACGGTGCATACATACCATCCGCTATTCTCCCAACCACTGCCCACCCTAACCCAAATCCACAAATGATCCATCTCTCCAATCCTTTGTTTAATCACAATCTTACAGGACCTCCTCCACTCCCAGAGCCGTTGTTAAATCAACCCCTTCCCCCAGCAGATGCCCAGACCCAGCTGCTGTTACAATTGACACAAACTGTGACCCAACTTGAGCAGCGGCTAAACTCGGGAACGGGACCACAACAATATCAACCCTTTATTACCCGTGCGAGCCCATTCTCCGCACGGGTTCAAGCAGACAAAAAGCCACCAGAAGCAAAGCCATTTAAGATTAAGAGATATGCCGGAATGGGGTGCCCGTATGCACACCTTGAGTTGTTCCAGTCTCAGTTAGATTCAACCCGGTTCACAGACGCCCAAGCATGCCATGCTTTCCAGGAAACACTCAGTGAGGAGGCGTTGAGTTGGTTCCTCAAGTTACCGGCTTTGTCAATAGAGACCTATGGTCAGTTGACACAGAGGTTCCTGTCCCGGTTTATCCTGCTGTCAAGTGCCAATCGAAGCACCACTTCGTTATTCAAAGTCCAACAAAGGGATGATGAAAGCTTGAAAATTTTTGTAACCCGTTGGCTGTCCACGACTTCCAAGTGTGGGCACCTGGACGAGTCAGTAGCATCAGAGGCGTTCTTACAGGCGCTCAAACCAACCCGCTTTGTGGTAGAGCTCAGGAAGCAGCGGTTCAGGTGCTACGACGATCTAATTAATGAAGTAACTCGGCAAGCTCAAGCCGAGTACGACACCTTCGGGGAACGCCGGACGAACACCGGGTTCACAAGCCAGCGAGCTGATGGATGGAAAAAGGAAGGGCAGCATAAGAGTGGCCAGGGATACTACGGCAAAAGTTCAAACAGACCAAGGGAGAAACCAAGAGAGGCTCCATACCTTCGTCATCCAACCCGGGAGGAAAAGAACACTTACATCCCTCGATATGAAGTGTTAACCAACTTGACTGCCTCCTATGAAGAAATTTGGAACCGCCATAGGAATGAAGTTCCCCCGGCTCCAAAAAGAAAGTTTCCCAAAAGGACAGGGCCGGACAACGGGCAACATTGTGCCTATCACAACGAGTCCGGCCACACGACCGACCGGTGCTTTTCTCTTCGGAACGCCATTGAGTACATGATCCAGAACGGCAAACTACAGCAGTATAAATCACCCGCCACAGGTGTCAACCTCATTGAAGTATATGGGGAGATAATGACGATTCACGGGGGTGGCACCCAAGGGGTGTCCGGTCACCGGGCCAAAAGACTCTGCCCAAGAGGCCCGGAGTTTGAGATAATGCAGCTTCGTCAAGAATGCCGCAAGGAGCTGGTTCCTTGGGATACCGTGTCATTTTCTCAGTCTGAAGACACGCTGAAAGTGCATCACAATGATCCCTTCATAATCACTCTTCAGATTGACCACTGGAGAACTCGGAGGGTTCTAATAGACACGGGAGCCGCTGTCAGCGTCATGTTCAGCAGTTGCTATAAGGGGTTTAAACGAGGACGAGATAAGCTCTATAGGAACCACGAGCCATTGATCAGTTTTTCAGGAGAGACGACTCAACCGTTGGGGTCTGATCAACTAACGGTTACAGTTGGAACCGGCCACCAGTCCACAAGAATTGTAGTTCCCTTCATAATTGTGGACTGCCCATCCTCCTACAATGCCATACTCGGGAGAGATGCACTCTGGGGCCTACAAAGTTTTATAGCGGGTCACATGCTGCTTATGAAAGTGCCTACACCCGGGGGTTGGGTTACAATTCGTGGAGACCAAGAAGCCGCTGTCAGATGCAACGCGATAGCAACTCAGTCCCAGCACGAGATGTTTTCGGCCGGTTTTTCCTTGTCTCCATTTGACAAACCCGATGACCCCAGGGATGACCCGGATTCTTTGCCCATCAGCAAGACGGCACAAAAGAAGAGCCAGAAGTATCCTGCCAAGTTCCCCCGGCCAGCCCCAATTGAAGCAACAGAATGGATTCATATTTCAGAAGAATACCCGGAGAGGAAGATTTGCATTGGCACAGGCCTTGACCCCGAGGTCAGAAACCGAATGGTTGAGCTGCTAACCCGGAAACAGAAGGTGTTCGCATGGTCATATGCAGACATGCCCGGGATTTCTCCAGACGTTATGACACATTCCCTCAATATTATCCCGGGTGTTAAACCGGTAAGACAGAAGCGTCATGCATTTTGCGCAGAGAAGTACAAGGCCATTCAAGCAGAAGTTAAACGTCTTAAAGACATCGGGTTCATTGGAGATGCAACATACCCGGATTGGTTGGCCAATGTGGTGATGGTCAAGAAGGCAAACGGAAAGTGGAGGATGTGCGTCGACTACACAGATCTGAATAAGGCTTGCCCGAAGGATAGTTTTCCCCTTCCAAAGATTGATCAACTGGTGGATTCAACCGCGGGCCACCCCCAGTTGAGTTTTATAGATGCATACTCGGGATTTAACCAAGTTCCGATGAATCCCGCGGATCAACAGCACACATCTTTTACAACAGACAAGGGGATGTATTATTACAGAGTGATGCCTTTTGGACTCCGGAATGCAGGAGCCACGTTCCAGCGCCTCGTAGTGGGCATGTTTGCAAACCAACTCGGGGATACTATGGAGGTTTATATAGACGATATGCTGGTCAAAAGCCGGGAAACAAGCAAACACCCGGATGACTTGGAGACCGTCATCGACATTGCCTTGAGCAAGGGGATGAGGTTAAACCCGGAGAAGTGTGTGTTCGGTGTTTCAGGAGGAAAGTTTCTCGGGTTCATGGTCAGCGCTCGGGGAATTGAGGCAAACCCCGACAAAATTCAAGCCGTCCTGGCCATGCAACCGCCGAAAACCAGGAATGAAGTTCAGCAACTTACTGGCAGGCTGGTAGCCTTATCCCGGTTTATATCCAGGTTAACAGATAAATGTGCACCCTTCTTCAAAATTCTCAAGAGTCAACACCGCGAACGGATTACATGGCAGGAAGAGCACAATCAAGCTTTTGAAAAGTTGAAGGAATACTTGGCGTCAGTCCCTTCTTTATCCAGACCAAACCCTGGGGATATACTATATCTGTACCTGGCGGTGTCTCAAACAGCTGTCAGTTGTGCCTTGATAAGAAAGCCAGACTCTGAAGAACTGCCGGTTTACTATACTGGGAAAGGATTCAATGATCCTGAAACTCGTTATCCAGATATTGAAAAACTGGCCCTGGCCTTGGTTGTAGCAGCAAGGAAGTTAAGACCCTATTTTCAAGCACATTCCATCCATGTACTCACCAACCAACCGCTACGGCAGGTTCTGCAAAACCCGGCAACTTCGGGCAGACTGGTCAAATGGGCAATTGAGTTGGGGGAGCATGATTTGCACTTTAAACCGCGAACGGCAATCAAAGGGCAAGCAGCAGCAGACTTCATTGCCGAGTTAATCCCAGCAGATTCAACATTTGCTGAAACTCTTCCTACACAAGCTGAACCGGAGAGTTGGCAAATATTTGTAGATGGATCAGTCAATCAGAGACAATGTGGAGCAGGCATTACGTTGGTAGACCCGGAGGGTAATATGTTTGACTATGCCTTACGCTTTAACTTCAAAGCATCAAACAACACGGCTGAGTACGAAGCTCTAATCAAAGGGCTCCAACTCGCTAAAGATATGGGCGCCCAGCATCTCCGCATACTAAGTGATTCACAGCTGGTAGTGCAGCAGGTTAACGGCGGATTTCAGGCAAAGGAAGCACATCTTTCGTCCTATCAAAAGTTAGCGACTTTCTTGCTGGAGAAATTTGATAGCTTTGAGGTTACTCAGATACCGAGGCAGCGGAATGTGAGAGCAGATACCCTGGCTAGGATTGCAACAGGGGACGATTCCAATACCGAGTTTAAAAGCTTACTGGTCGAGACATTGGAGAAACCAAGCATCTCACTCTCCTTTTCTGAGATTTTCGCGGTAGAGGCAAACCCGCCACCGTCTTGGATGGATGAGTTCATCAACTTCATCCAACATGGAACCCTACCTGAGGACCCGGTAGCGGCCAAACGACTACGAGTTCGAGCGGCTCGGTATAGTATCCATGATGGGAAACTGTACAGACGAGGACAAACTTTTCCTGATTTGAAGTGTATTACACCCGAGGAAGGAGACCGGGTTTTGCAGTCGCTTCATAGCGGGGTATGTGGAAATCACTTTGGAGCCCGTAACCTGGCTTTCAAAACCCTAAGGATGGGATATTACTGGCCTTCTTTGGAACACGATGCCAGAATTGTCGTAGATTCCTGTCTTCAATGTCACCGATTTGCAAGCTTTCCACGTGCACCATCAGTCCCACTATCAGTAATAATTTCTCCATATCCATTTTGCATGTGGGGGATCGATTTCATCGGACCGCTACCCACAGCTCCGGGACAGCTCAAACATGCCATTGTCTCAGTGGACTATAATTCCAAGTGGTTAGAAGCTCAACCCCTGGCACGGATCACGACCGCAAATGTTAAGAAATTCCTTTGGAACAATGTCTTTTGCCGGTTTGGAATCCCGGAGACGTTTATCACAGATAACGGGACGCAGTTTGACAACGATGAGTTCCGGGAATTCTTACACTCTAACGGGACAAAGGTCCTATATGCCTCCCCTGCACACCCGCAGACTAATGGACAAACTGAAGCCGTTAACAAGCTCATCAAGCAAGTTCTGAAGAAGAAGCTGGAGGACGCAAAGGGTTTATGGGCTGAGAAACTTCCAGAGGTTTTGTGGGCACTAAGGACAACTCCAACAGAAGCCAATGGGGAGAGCCCATTTCTTATGACTTTTGGATCTGAAGCAGTGATCCCGGTAGAGATGGAAGTCCCGAGTGACCGGGTACAACTGTTTGACAGGGAAACCAACGATGAAGGCATCCGCCTTAACATGGACCTCCTGGAGGAACGCCGGGAGCGTGCACATCTCCGAAATATCAACAAGAAGCAAAAGGTGGCTAAACACTACAATTCCCGGGTTATCAACCGCCCACTCAAACTCGGGGATTGGGTAATGAAGGAGGTTATCCCTAAGCCAACGGGGCTTAAAGCTCCATGGGAGGGTCCATATGAAATCGTTGAAGTCGTGGGCCCGGCAACGTTTTACATCCGGGGTACAGATGGAGTTACGCTTCCGCGACCATGGAACGCCCAACATCTGCATCTCTTCCCCAAATAGGTACCGAGTTATCTATGAATGTCCAATTTTATTGTTTATGATGTTGTATATAAAGCCTTTCAGGCCCACAATGCATGAATTACCCTACCGGGTTATGTTTTATTAAAGAGTTTGTTGAAGTGAATGCAGCCTTTAGCGGCCCTACTTGTATGCCTTAATCGCCAAGCTCCGATAATCTCCGATAATCTCCATGACATGAAATATTGCAAGCCTTTCACGGCCTTATTTCATGGTCAAAACTCGCCAAGCTCCGATAATCTCCGATAATCTCCATGACATGAAATATTGCAAGCCTTTCACGGCCTTATTTCATGGTCAAAACTCGCCAAGCTCCGATAATCTCCGATAATCTCCATGACATGAAATATTGCAAGCCTTTCACGGCCTTATTTCATGGTCAAAACTCGCCAATCTCCGATAATCTCCATGACATGAAATATTGCAAGCCTTTCACGGCCTTATTTCATGGTCAAAACTCGCCAAGCTCCGATAATCTCCGATAATCTCCATGACATGAAATATTGCAAGCCTTTCACGGCCTTATTTCATGATCAAAACTCGGCAAGCTCCCATAGATCTCTAATAATCTCTGATTACCGTGTTTGTTTGGCAAAGACGCCCTTGGAAGTCCTAACGGACCCGTAAAGCCTTACTGCCCCTACTTTCACTTTATAATGTTAATATGCCAACCCGGCACTACGTGTGAAGTTGTCAACACTTGCAGGTTATGCATCGGGTTGAAAGTCCTTATGAACCCGTAAAGCCCTAGCGGGACTATTTTTATTTCCCACAAACCGGCATTATATATGTGAATTTTATCAACACTTGCAGGTTATGCATCGGGTTGGAATTTCTAACGGATCCATAAAGCCCTAGACCTTTAAAGCCTTAGCAACACTATCTTTATTCACACAGAAAACCGGCGTTATATGTACATTTTTGTACTTATCAGGTTACCGTGTTTTGGCACAGGAAGGATTGCGAGAAGGAAAAATTTTATTACTTCAAAAATATCGATTACAAAAAAGTAGCAAACCGCTACAGGTAGACTAATCTCATAGAAATGAAAAATATCCTAAGGCTCCGTTGACGACCCCCTACCCCGGCCAGTGCTAGAACCGCCACGACCTCCCCGGGGCTGTATAATGAACTGACCCCTACGCAGAGGTGGCCGATTCCTAGGACCACCCACAATACCACCACGGGAAGCACCTCTCCCGGCTGCTGAAGAACGAACTGGGGGACTCCGAGCCGGGTTCGCAGGAGCCCTAGGGTTCGCAGCCACAGCAGGAGTCGACCGGGAGGTGCCTGCAGCCTCGTCGGGTCTAACATGACCTTGATGACCGTCATAACCCGCCTTGTCCAGCCAGCCTTGGCGAATACCAGCGCTAACTATTTCGGCACGAGCCTCGGCCCTGGCCGACCGCAGCTTCAGGTCAAACTCTGCGCTCGCCAGAAACTCGGAGACCGCTAAGTCCTTGGCCCGGGAAACTGCCTGGAGCAAGTCTCCTTTTTGTTGCTCCAGGGAGGTGACCTGTTGCTGCAGCCCCTGGTTTTGCTCGGTCAGCTGGGCTATCGCGGCGTCTTGAGCACACCGGTCCTCCCGGTGACCTTCGATAACATTCTCCAGTTCAGAGTTCTTGGCCACCAGGTCTGCTATGTGTTCTTCCGCCTCGGCCAACTTCGCACTCGACGCGATCGCTGATGCGCTTGCGAATTCCCGGACCCGAGCCAGGTTTTCTTCGCTTGCCGTCACCTGGTCCCGGGCGGCCCGGAGATCATCCCTGAGGACTCTCTCTCGCTCGGGGATGCCTTCGGTTATGAGCCGGTCAGTCGCCAAGTACGACAACCTGACAGCCTACACAAATAAAACAACGGGTTAGTACAAGGAAACAAAAACAAAAAGATAACGAGTTACAGCAGAAGACTAACTTACCCGCATCAGCTTCTCCTGCGCCCTCCGGGCTACAGTCAACGGGTCCTCGTGCTCCAGGACATAGGAGTCAGCGGCGCAATTCTTCAAATCCGCTACCATCCTTTGGATGGCCGCGTCCGCCATTCCTGCACTCGCCAACTCCTCCATTATCTCAGTAGTGTCCCGCTGCTGCTTTCTCTCCCTCCTCTCCTTCCTCTCCTTCCTTCTCTTCCTCCTTTCGGACCTCCCCGAGCTGGATGCCTCCCGGGTACGCTTGCGAGAAGGCACGGGCTCCACTTCAAGAACCTCGTCACTCCCCTCACTCCCCTCCGGGTTCTCACTACCTATTTCCCTTTCCAACCCTCCGACCTCTTCACCCCCTTCGTCATCCTCCTCGGTAAATTCCTCCTCGCCCGGGAACACAGACGAGGGAACCGCGCTCATCACCGGTTCTTCAGTCTCATCGGCAAACGGTTCTGCAAATACCGGGTTGTCGTCCGCCTCCGAGGGATTCCCTTCAACCTCCTCTCCTTCTGGGTAGACTTCCGGCCCGAGAATCTCAGCCAAGTACGCGGGAACCTCGTTGTAGTAGGAGACGTCAACGTGGAACTGCCGAGTTTCCCCTTGCTCGGCGTCTGGGCGCAGAAAAGCCGCCTTCGATGTCAGATCGATATCGTACGCCAGCCCCTCCGTGCCTTGCGCCCGGATCCCGGCCCATACAGCCTTGTCCTCGAACCCGTCGTATATTCCCGGGTTCTTTCGCTTCGTGAACTCCATCGGGAGAAGAGCTGCAACAAAAGATCTAACCTATTAGACCGGGGCATGTAAACAAAAATTGTAAAGGAAACGAGACAAACCTGGAAGCTCCATCAATCGGCAACGGCTGTACACATACAGCCTGCAAAGCCGGTACGAGCTCCGGTCATCTTGACCTCTGAAGGCCCATAGCATCCTCCGGATCCTCTTCTCCATCACCGGCTCCAGAGGAATGTCGGGAACATCTGCAACACGTACAATATAATTATAACCCGGGAAAGATAAAGGAAAGAAATATCCGCAGAGAAAGGACTTACTCATCAGTGGCTGGAAGTCACCCGGTACTTGAAACGCGTGTCCCGGGTCTTGAAAGTTTCTTATCAAGAAACTCTTTTCCCTCCAGGTCCGGCTCACAGAGGTAGGCAGGTCCTCCACGATCTTCTTGAAGACCCCTTTGGACTTCAGTTGGATGGTCCCACTGAAACCCGCCTTCCGGGAGTACTCGGCCCGGTACATGGCGTGTAACTCGTGGTAACTCGGCATCTGCTGCTTCAACACTTTGTACATCACGCACAATCCCAGCAGCTGCCTCCACATATTCGGGCCAACTTGCCCGATGGCGAAGTTGCTCGCAGCCAGGAGATACTGCACCTCCACCTTTAGCGGGAGTGACAGACCGCAACGTAGCTGGTACTCGTGGCATAGCGTCCACCCATCCCCGGGAGCGAAGAACTGATCCTCGGGTTCTAAAGTCCGAATTTCAACAGACTCGGGAATCTTCCAGTTGCTCCTTAGCTCCACAATCTCCTCCGCGGTCAGCGAGTACCCGGGAGGGTCAAGAGCGGTACCATCAGTGAAGGTAACTGAGGCAAACTCGGGGACGTGAGCATCCATTGCGGGGTTTGTCATCTGCAAAACAAGAAACAAGGGGACATCGTCAAAACCCCAGATAAACCCGGCGACCACAACGATGAACGCACACACTAACGCAGCAACCCAGTTTGGATCCCAGAAAACAGTACACAATATCGACCCAAAACATTCAAAAACATCGTAACAGAGAACAGTACCTTACTTGTAAGGGTTTCAAAGGATTTGGATGTCGATTTGCGTTTGGAAATCCAACAAGCACAGCGACAGCAGAGGACGAGAGCAAAGGCACGAAAAAGTTTTCGATTTCGAAGGTACGACAAAACTGTCACCCTCAACCCCTATTTATACTGTTAAGAGACGTACACTGAAGCGACGTTTGAGAGACGTACATAGAAAGGACGTTTCGGTTTTTCGAGAAAATCGACACGTGTCGCGCATGCCGCGTCCCAAAACCGAAAAACTTTTCTGTTTCCCCCACTTTAAAACCGAAAACTTTTCGTTTTCCCCCACTTCAAACCGAAAACTTTTCATATTCCCCCACTACAATACGGAGATGTCATTTTCAGTTCCCATAGTCAACGTGTCTGCGGGGCACCCTTGCGTACGGACTTGGGGGACTGGGTACACCGGGTCTGGATGATACCCTTGTAACCCGGTAAAGAAATGGTTTCAAGTCCCCACCCAAGCGTACCCCTTGACTGAGGACTTGGGGGACTTGTTTATATGTGGAACCTAATATTTCTCCTTTACCGGGTTACAATTCAAGAAATAACACCAAGTATGGTCAATTATTAAATATGCATCGTTTATTATGCTTGAACTACTGTTTACAGGGCCAAAGGCCAGTCAGACTGGAGAAGCCATTCTGGGTCCTTTGTCAGGGCCCAGTTCATTGTAAGTTTGAGGCAAAGCAAGGGAGTTCATTCCCACATTGGAAAAAGACAAAGTGCAGCCTTTAATGCTACTATAAATACCGGTGAGGACCTCCCGGTAAGGGAGGAGGGGACCTTAACTACTCGAGTTTTCTGCTTATCTGACAGTGTCTGACTTAAGCATCGGAGTGGCTTCCCTCGGTAAACCCGGGGACGCCCTTTGACGTGTTTGTTCTTTGCACAGGAAAACTCGGGAGTACAAGGAAGTTCGCTATTTCTGGAACCGTGCAACCCGTTAAAGGGGCCACGAGCATCCCCGGAAACATGTTTCTAATTGTGCAAAAACTTCAAAGCTTGATGGTCAGTAAACAGAATGAATTCCTTTTGGATTAAGTACTGCTCCTATTGCTGTAATGCCCTCACTATAGCATAGAATTTTTGGTCATAGGCACTCCATCTTTGGCGAGCTTCACTCAACTTTTTACTAAAGAAGGCCATAACCCTCTTCTCTTAGGGCAACACGGCTCTAATGCCCACACTACTAGCATCACACTCAACCTCAAACAACTTATCAAAGTCTGGAAGGGCCAAAACATGTGTGGTACAAAGCTTCTCCTTAATCATTACAAAACTCTGCTCTTGTTCCTCTCCCTAATAAAACTTGCCCTTTTTCATGCATTCAGTAATAGATGCAGTAATGGTGTTAAAATCCTTCACAAATCAACGATAGAAAGTCGCTAGACCATGAAAACTCCTTACCTCTAAGATTGTCTTAGGAGTAAGCCAATCTCTAATTGCACGCACTTTCTCCTCATCAACTTGTATCCTCTCTTCTCCAACCACAAAGCCTAAAAACAACAGCTTATAGTGCAGAAGGTGCACTTCTTCAGGTTGATGTACAGCTTGTTAGCCTGCAGAATTTCAAGAACATGTCTCACATGTCTTAGATGCTCAGTCCTCTCTCTGTTGTAGATAAGGATGTCATCAAAATACACAACAACACAAACTCCAAAAAGAGGTCGAAGAACCTGGTTCATGAGTCTTATGAAGGTGCTAGGAGCATTGGACGACCCAAAAGACATTACCATCCACTCATACAGTCCATCCTTGGTCTTGAACGCAGTTTTCCACTCATCTCCAGGCCTACTATGAATCTGGTGGTATCCACTCCTCAAATCAATCTTTGAAAACCACTTGGAACCATTTAACTTGTCCAACATATTCTCCAAGCGAGGAATGGCCGGGAAACCTGTATTTGACTGTTATCTTATTAATTGCTCGGCTGTCTACACACATCTTCCACGTTCTTCCCTTCTTTGGCACTAATAACACAGGAACAACACACGGGCTCATGCTCTCATGAATAAACCATTTCTTCAAGAGGTCTTCAATAATCTCCCTTAAAATCTTGGTCTCTTTGAGACTCATCCTATAATGTGGCAGATTAGGTAGACTAGCTCCTGGGATAAGGTCAATATGATGTTGAATGTCTCATGAGTGGGAGTTCATTGGGCATATCATCAGCAATAAGCTCCTAGAATTCCTGCAACAATTCTCTAATCTCTTTTGGTACTTCCTGCTCTTATTTCTCTGTTGTCATCAGTCCCTTAACCACTATAGGATAGATTATTTCAGACTCTCTAATGGCTCTAATCATCTCATGCTCACTGTTGCTAATTGTTAAAAAACTTGAGCTCTCCTTTTGTGCATTACAACACTATTTAACAGTGTCATTGCAATTTTATGTTCATTCCAGGTAAACAACATTACATTATCTTTGCCCTTATATGTAACATCTAGATCATACTGCCAAGGTCTACCCAATAATATGTGACAAGCATCCATATCAATAACATCACAACTAACCTCTCCACGATAATGTCTCCCAATTGAAATAGGAACTCTGTTTGTCGTTAAAACATCAGTTTTGGGTCCTTTCCTTACCCATCCTAGCTTATACGGCCTAGGGTGAGGTTCCGTAAGCAGCTTCAGAAGTTCCACCAGCTTCTGAGATACAAAATTCTCACAACTCCCATTATCTATAATGACTTGGCATACCTTGTCGTTCACATAGCAAGATGAGTGAAATATGTTGTGATGTTGTCCTTTATCCTTGGAGCCAACATGACTCTTTGTAGTACTAAAGTTACTCGTTCCAGGCCCTCTTCAAAAGCAAACTCTGCCCCTTCATAACCATCTTCCTCCCTGTACTCCCCCTCTATATTTGTCTCTGCCTCGTTCCCGATTTGCCCTTCATTCTCCACCAAATTTACAATCTTCCTTTTTGGACAGACATTGGAACGATGTCCCGGTTCCTTACATAGGTAGCAAATGTCTCCGGTTGGTTTTGCATAGGGATTAGGTAGGGGGTTTGGATTAGGATTAGGATTAGGGTTAGGGTTCGGTCAAGGGTTACCCGGTCTGTCAGCAGCCCTGATGCTGCCCTCTCCTCTTTTGAATTGGACAATCTCCCTATCAAGTAAAGGGTTATGCCTTCCAAAAGAGTAGGTTCTCCTTGTTTTCTCCATCAGTTCTGCCTTCAAAGCTAAGTTCTGAGCTTCAGCTGTGGTCCACATAGTTTGTTGATACATTATGAGCTTGTTGATACATTATGAGGCTAGATGAGAGTGTGTAGTTGGTGTAATGTTAATCTGGGAACTTGTGTGAGTTAGTTTTGAGCATGAGAATCTGAACAGGGAAATTGAGATCAATGTGCATTAGGATGATGAGTTTGTGTACCTTTTTGCGAGTATGTTGACACATTGTGAGGCTAGAATAGAGTTAGTGAATACATATTAGTACTTGTTAATCATGGATTGATGTGAGGTTGAGAGCTTCGAGAATCCAAACTTAGAGGCAACTTGGATAGGTTCTTATGTGTCCGGAGACCTTGGGAGGTCCTGGAGGGAAGATTGTCCTCCCTTAGGCAACCTTTGGGCTAAGTTTTGGCATAGGGGTGCAATGATTTTAGTTTGAAATGGTTACTAAAGGTTAACAAATGTGTTAATTAGGTAACTTGTGGAGTTGGTGTCGAGTGTGACTCTTGTGTTTTTGAAGACGCAGCGGGAGTGTCGAGGTGAGTAAATCTCACTTGGTTCACAACGAAACCGTCTTACTTTATAGTTCAACTGTCGAGGTGATTAATTCATTGATGTCATATTATGATAGTGTGATAATTGTGTTGGCTTGATTAAAGTTGGTGTGATTCGTGATATTTATGGTTGAGTTGTGAGATTGTTGAATGTTCTACGTATGAGTGGTGAGATGATGCATTAGTGTGAGTGTGTGTCTTAGTTAGGTGTCTTAGTGGTGGTGACATGAAACCGGGAATCAAGCCTTAGTCAGATGATTGGTTACGGTCAGTTTAGAGCTCTAGTCTATCTGTTGGTACTTCATGAGGGATGACTAAGTATTGATGAACCCATTAGTACGTGTTTGTTAGGTTACTTATGAGGAATGACTAAGTGTTGCCGAACTCATAAGTAAGAGGTAGAAATTGGTTGGAAGATGTGATCCTGTGCTGTCGTTTAATTGACATGTTTACGTATCTTCCGAACTATCTTTTTCCCGTAGAAGATACTTTAATCCTATTTGCATGATTTTGTATTGATTTGACTTTAAATTTCTTTATCTATTTTCTTTCAAACTCTCTTACTTTTAGGTAATTTTCTGAACTACGTTTTAACACAGGAATTATCAGTTTTAACTTGTATGATTTTGGGTTGAGTCATTGCATTTAGATTTACTTATACGAGTTTTTAAAGCTTACCGGGTTTGTGTTTACAACCCGGTGCACCAATCCATGGTATAGGATTTTGTCTTGCAGGTGAAGATTTTCAAGGTTGTGAAGTAAAGGTCTCGAAGCAGCTTGTTAGGGGCTGAACTCTCTTATTTTTATTAAACTTATTGAGGGATTGTATTAAGCTCTTCTAGAGTGTGCCATTCTATTTCTATTTTGAATTTTGTAAACGGTGATGTAATATTTGACTCAAAGAATTGAGCCCATTAGACAGTCTATTTGCTATCATTTAAGTGCGTATGTTACAAGAATTTGAGATTTTTGAGTAGTTTCATGCCTTGAATTTGGATTTTTCTTTATCGAAAATTCGGGGTGTGACAAACATAGAGCGAGAAATTTATGGATTGGGACGGGCAACAAAGTCGTTTTTTTAAGAATAAGAGTCATACATTAAAACCAAACCTAGTAACTTACAAATACAACGAATTGTAAAGAAATAAAGTAAGAAACCAAATCATGGGATAACGACAATGTTTTTGAGAATATAGTCTCATTTGTATAAGTTTACAAGATTTAAAATGTATATAAATAGAAAAAAAATACAAAATATAAAGAAAGAGAAAATTGAGAAAAATCGAAACTACCATTTGAAAAATGAGAAATTACATAAAGTTAACGGTGTTATTAACGACATGTGCTAAAAGTGTGTCTGCTTTTAAATATCATGTACCATTTTTTTGAGAATTAAATTTATTTAGATAAAATAAAGGGAATACAAATAACATCCATGAGGGATATCGGTGGTGGAAATAAATTCATCACTCCTCCCTACCTACTTGAAACAACAACGATTACAGTGGACAAAAACCAAAGTCAACAGGGGTTCAACTGTAAACTAACATAATCCAGAAGTCTCGATACATCGTTAAGATCAACCTCAAGAAGAAACAACACTTTCAAACACTATATACCAAAACTACAGGCATATATGCACATGTAACCTCCCAAATACATTGATAACAAGAGCTAACCGACATTAAAATAGTCCATAAAATGACAGCATAGCCATGACTCCCTTAACGACACGACAACACCACCCTACCAAAAATCTCAATCGTCGCCCAAAAGAGGAGGGACGGCCAACATCACTCTACCAAAACTTTACACGACTACTAACTCTAACCTAACAACCTAAACCCTCGCTCAAAGAGGAGGATACCAAAAGACACAACCTATAAAACAACAGCAAAGATCTAGGCCCAAAGAGCCTCGCCCAACCAAACCAAATCGAATCAAGAGGAAAGCCTGAACAGATGCGGCCTAAGAAGCAAATGAGACCTTGATGCAGACCACCACCCACGCTGTCGACGTCGCCACCACCTGTACAACAGCTTCATCCGCAACTCGCAATAGAGAAGTAGAGGACCCCATCCTTCTACTCCATCACCCGAACAAAACACGATAGATACAAGTCGAAAAAAAACTGGGAAATCCATCGCAATATCATTCTGCCCATTTCATCACCCCGCCATACCATCTCACGTCTTCACCACAACCAAGCCACGACCGCCGCTCATCAACGATGTCAGGACCTCACCGTCGAGGCCACTGTACCACAGCACATTCCCACCAATAGCCTCCATAATAGCTCTGCCCTCTCGATTCACCACCACAGCCTAACAGGTGAGAGAACCACCTCGACCGCCTCCATAACGTCATGTACCATTTTGATTGTTTTGAAATTTGAAACATCAAAATTTAGAGTGGACCATTTGTCATGTTGTGTTCTTAAAATTTCCCCTTAGCATAATGTACTTCGATTTAATCTGGCATGGCTGGCTTTTGCTTTTGTAAGTCTTGTTTTCTATAGCCAATTGGTTGTTGATATATTGCATTCAACTTATGCTTCAAAAAACACCTTAGCCAAAGTGTGATTTCAAAATGACCAAGGGACTCAGGCCTTATGTTAATATAAATATATAAAAAATAACATGAACATGATCCTGCTGTGAGAACTTTGTAAGATTATGCCCAAATAGTAAGTGGTAACCAAGACATGTTATTCAGAGTCATCTAGCAGCACTCTCCGTAGAGTAACCAGTATACTTTTGTATCCATTTTCATTATACAAAAGTATAATGAAAATTGATACTTTTTTAAAGAGATAAAAATGAAAATGATCACATAAAAGAAGTCCATAAATGACTAATCTATCATTAACTATTTTTATTCACATCCATAAGATTTGATCTTCTTCTATATATACTATATATATAATACACTAATGTGCAATCTAGTTTAACCTTAATCAATTCTTTTAATAAGGCGGAAAACCTACCACAACTTATCACAAAAGGTATAAACAAAATTGCATACTTAATCAGACAAAACTGAAAAAATGCAGGATTTTTCTAAGATATGAGTCATTGAACTTCAATTAGTAAAAAACTTTATATTCTGATTGTATCCAATATAAGGTTTGATTTTTTGGCATAAAATGAGGCTTGTCTTTCTTAACAAGGGTGTGATTTAAATTTAGAAGATTTTCTTCTTCGCTTGACCTGGATGCGATAGTGAAAACTCATCCGAGACCAAAACGTATATGTATAAATACATAGAGTTGCATGGCTCTTTACACAACTTCAAGCTTTCTATTCCCAACCTTTAGCTCTCTTTTAGAGATGACAACTAAATGTCTCAGTTTATATTTTATGTTTCTTTTTCTCAACTCCACATTCCTTGTCACTTGTGCTCGACCTTTTGAGTATACAAATTCTGAGATAGTTGAAGAGGTTAAAAAATCTGATTCAAAACCTGATAACAAAGTTATCAGCCTTGGTTCAGAACATCCTTTTACAACTACAGATATTCTACAAGGGATTAAAAGTTCTAGCCTAAGTCTTGGTACGAGTACCAAAGTTATTGAAGCTAAAATTCTCAGAGGAATAAAGAACTCTGGTCCAAGCCCTGGTTCAGGGCATCATTTTAAAACTATAGATATTCTAGAAGGGATTATTAGTTCCGGCCCAAGCCCAACTCCTGATACAGGTATTAAAGTTATTGACGCTGAAATTCTCAAAGGGATTAAGCAGTCTGTTCCCAGCCCTGGTTCAGGACATCCTTTTACAATTGCAGATATTCTAGAAGAAACTACGAGTTCCGATCCAAGCCCAAGTCCTGGTACGAGTATCAAAGTTATTGACACCGAAATTCTCAAAGGGATTAAACGGTCCGGTCCTAGCCCTGGTTCAGGACATCCTTTTACAACTGCAGATATTCTAGAAGGGATTAAGAGTTCTGGCCCAAGCCCAAGTCCTGGTACGAGTACCAAAGGTATTGACGCTAAAATTCTTAAAAGGATAAAGCACTCTGGTCCAAGCCCTGGTTCAGGACATGCTTTTAAAACTATAGATATTTTGGAAAGGATTAAGAGTTTCGGCCCAAGCCCAAGTCCTGATACAAGTATCGAAGTCATTGACACTGAAATTCTCAAAGGGATAAAGCGCTCTGATCCCAGCCTTGGTTCAAGACATTCTTTTAAAACTGTACATATTCTAGAAGGGATTGAGAGTTCCGACCAAGCCCAAGTCCTGGTATGAATATCAAAGTTTATTGATGCTGAAACACTCAAAAGGATAAAGTGCTCCGGTCCTAGCCCTAATTATGGCAACTCTTTTACAATTGAGGATATTCTCGTATAGATCAAGAGTTAAGATAATTGGAAAATTATAAAATTAGCAAATATAATGATTGGAAAATTTGAAGGAAATAAAACCTTTTTTAAGGAAATAAAACATGTTTGGGTTTATCTTTTTTTTTCTTCTATTTTTATCGGAAAACATGTTTTATCTTCTAGATACCAATACTTGGATCCGGTTGTTAGTTTGGCTAGGCTCCAAATTCCTAGCCCTAATAGTAGAATAGCCTGCAGTAGTAGCCTCAAATTCATCCACAATGAGTATAGTACAATAGTACATAGTCCAAATCTGAAAACCAACCAAAGCACTAACACTCATACCCAAAGGCCCAGCCACTACACCATGTTCGCCTTTGTCAAGCTACGTACCTAATCTACTGCATTATAGGTGAGCTTTTAGACACCGAAAAAAACAAAAACCCGTCAAAATTGCACCAAACCGACATCAAGTAACTGAAACCAAATGAAACTGCGACAATCATTTCTAAAAGTTACGTTAACCGAGTAGTGCGGTGTCGTTTTGCGGTTCTATGCATCCTAAAAACCGATTAAACCGATTTGAACTGACATATATTCTTTTAATTATTAATACTTAATTATATATTATGTCTCATATTCTTATTGGTTATGAGATACAAATAGTAGACTTCCACAAACATGATTATATATTACTTAATTTGAATGAAATTCATCGTGAATGAGAGATGGAAGGAATGAGAAACATAATGGAATAGTATGTGAAGAATTCAATTTCATCGAGGTGTTTACTTACCACATGGAATTTGAATATGAATAGAAATAATTACAATTGATGTAACTTATTTGCAGTATTGATAGTTTACAACTTTGATATTATTTTTATGCTATTTGGTTAAGTGTTAAATATATTATGGATACTACGTTTTGAAGCCGGAACCACATCGAAATCGAACCGATATTCGGTTACCCGACGAGAGCTGTATTTATATATTTTTATCGGTTTCGGTTTTAAAAAATAGAAAACCGAAGCTTTGGTTTTGATTTTCAGTTAGTGTCTAAACACCGAACCGTTGAGACTGAGTCCACTTCTATATTGCATCTATCCAAAATCATCTTTCATTGAAGAAAGTCAGCGACTAAATCACCACCAGCCGCACGACCACTATCTTTCCTACTGATGGTACACCCCTTGCTATAGAAACCCCATATATCAACCTCTCTTTTTATGCCATTTGTAGTAATGATGAGAATCACTGCCACAATTAGAAACAAGTGCGGTAAAATTGGATCTCCCGATCGAAGCCCTCGAGTTGAAATAGTACGTCTAAATGGTCTATCCTGGATGAGGAGTGAGTTGGAAATGGTTCGAACACATTCCATAACCAAGATAATGAATCTGTGAGGAAAACTCATTGCCAACATCATCCCTTATAGAAACTCTCATTCAACTCTATCATACGCCTTCGTCATATCTAATTTCATTGCAGCTTTTTGCTTATTCTTCTTACCCCTCCTTTTCAAGTTTTGGATCGTCTCAAACGCTGCAATGACATTATCGTGAATCAACCTTCCAGGAACAAAAGCACTTTGATAATTCGCAATTAAACAAGGTAGCACCTCCTTTAACCGATTAGCAAACACCTTCAACATTAACTTAAAATGACATTATAGAGGCTTATAGATTTGTATTCTGTCACCTTCTTCGGGTTTGTGATTTGACAACCCCATCACCATTAAGAAATACAAGACATCAAGAGATTACCTCGCTCCCCACGATCGACCAGTATTTCTGATAAAATAAGGATAGTGTGATTAACACACTATTTTGTGTTATTAACACATCCTCTCTAATTTCCTATCCACACATTTCATTTTCATTTACAAAATTTCTACTTGAATTTGTTTCATATGTGGATAGAAAAATAGAGGGGTGTGTTAATAAAACAAAATGGTGTGTTAATAACACTAGCCTAAAATAATGGTGATAATCCATCTCGGCCCGAAGACTTTGTAGATCACATATCCTTTAAAGCTGCTTCAATCTTCTCTGGTAAATGGTCTACTTAACTCGACTGACTGTTCTATTGTTACTCTACCAGCCACCTCCTCCAAAATACCCTCATTTAGTTCTAAAACCTTAGTAGTAAAAAGCTGTCGAAAATAATTTACAAAAACACAACCTACATTAATATGCCTTGTCCTCCACCAATTATCTTCTCCAAGAATCTCAATAATTCTATTAGTCGTGCCTCATTGCTTTGCAAGGGTATGGAAGAACTTCCTATTTCGGTCACAATATTTCAACCAATTAACCATTGATCGTTGACACCACATTACTTCATCCCTCTCCAGTAGCTTGTCTAAGTGGGATTCAACAATTTTTCTTTTCTGCATAACATCATATGAGGGGTAGCAACGTTGCAAAACATCCGGTTATTCTCTAAACTCCCGCACTTGTTTCCGTACACTACCAAATTTCTCCCGTTCCCACCTCTTTAAATTAACAGCAACGATACTTAACCGAGGACCATTCCCATGCCTCCAACACTGTTCAATAATCTGACCACACTCTTTAGTCCACATCTCTTCAAACAAAAATCTTCGAGGAATATTCCAAATATCACCATCCAAAACATCTAGCTTCTTGAGAAGAGATGAGCGACTTCCGACCATTTCAGAATAAACACAAAAGTCTAAAACCTAACCTAGGTTTCGTATGGCGGCAACAGCCTCTCCTCTCCTCGACGAGTTTGCTCGATGGTGGTTTCAAGGCGGTGACGCGGCTTGTGTAACACTGTGTTTGATCGTGATGGCGGCAAGGGATGATTGGTGAAGTCTCAACGCGATGCGATGTCCTCTGACGGGTAGCGGCGCAGATATTTTTAAAGTGACCCTCTTTGATTGTGCTTTGCTTGTTGGTCTTAATGATGGTGGAGCAGATATGATGGCCCTTCTGGGTAGGTATGGTCTTGAGGTCACTTCTTCGACGGTGGCTCTATGTCGGCGAGAAGGTGATATTGCTGGAATTCGAGATAGGGGCTGATGCTGGGATCTAGAGATTGGCATCCGATCTGGTATGATCTTGGTCTGTGGTGTTGAGGCTGGAAGAGCGGTTGAGCGTTGGTAAGGCTGCAGATCAAGGTTAGGTCGAATCTAAAAGGTCAATCCATGTAGCAGTGTTTGAACTTGATGGTGAGTTGTGGCGGTGAGGGTTCTCCAGATCGACGGGATAATCAGACCTTGCAAGCGCTACTGCGGTGGTGGCGAGTAGGGAGCTTGGGATTACAGGTGGGGCGAGACTTGGGTCAAAGGGTGGGCTTGGGTCTGGGCTCTTGAGCCTGGGCTTGGCTTCAAACCCTAAGCCTATTGAGTTGCCCCCAGTGAAGCCTAGCTAGTCCAGTATGGGTAGAGTTTGGGCCTACTGGGTCAAGCCCACATTTGGGTTTTGTTCTAGTGGGTTCTCTCTCAATTTGGGTTTGGTTTGGGCTTTTGTTAGGGGATTGCATCTTTGGTCTGATTATTCCCTAGACTTGGCGCTACAAACTGTTTGATATTTTGAAACGTACACCAATGGGTCTTAGGCCTCTAGGGATTCAAGCGAAGGACGATTTGGGAACTATGTTTGGCTAAGGATGTTTTTATTTTTATCTATGCTTTGATGTTCCTTTTATGCTAGTCAATAATTCGACTATTTGACAGTTATTGGTATTTGCATTTTCTTTTGTAGTCGTTGGCTTCGTTGTATGGACTTCGGGCTATGTATGCTTGACCGTTATTGTCGTTTTGATCTTTGATTGATCAATGAAATTTTCCTACCTTAGAAAAACATTCGGCTTCTTATTCTCAATCAATACTGGAGACTATGGTCAGAAGCAGCCCGGATCTGATGTGAAGCTAAAGAGGCGGCTGCCACAGGTCCAAAATATTGGCGGTGGGAGGGGGCACCAAGATTTGGGATTGAAGAGTGGTGGTGTTGGGTTTCATAGTCTGCCATTGAAGACAAGCTTCGGCTTTAAGCTTTAGTTGCAGGGAATAGAAGTATAGCTTGGTGGGTCTATTGATAAGTGGGGGTCATAGTCTCCTCTTTTGAATTGGACAATCCCTATCAAGTAAAGGGTTATGCCTTCCAAAAGAGTCTCCTTGTTTTCTCCATCAGTTCTGCCTTCAAAGCTAAGTTCTGAGCTTCAGCTGTGGTCCACATAGTTTGCAACCCGATCTTCTCTTGGATTGAAGCTTTCAACCCGCTCAAATATCTTGCTACTTTCTGTGCCTCCGTTTCTCTTATCTGATTACGTTCTACCAATCTCAAGAATTCGTCTGTATACTCATCCACCGACCTGTTGCCTTGTACACAAGCTATGAACATTCGATAGAGTAGTTGTTCATAATCAGTCGGGAGAAATCTTTCTCTCAATAGCTCTTGCATTCTTCTCCATGTCTGGATCGGTTTCTTTCTATTGAAGACATTGAAAGAAACAAATCCTAGTAATTAGGATTTAGGTTCTACCAATACCTTTTCCTTCAAGGAAAAGATATACATTGCCTTGTTTATCCTAGTTTACCTAGAATAGAATACCTCAAAGGTGTATATATATTGTACTACTCTCTTCGATATGAATCAAGAAAATAAGTTCTTCACACTACAATTCTTTTATGGTACCAGAGCAAAACGGTTCTGGGATATAGCCTAGAAACCCTAAAACCAAAACAATTCATCCAAACCCCTCATGGCAACAGAAGGTGAAAGCTCAACGAATTTGAAGCTACAATCTTCGACTTCTCAGAGATTTCCCGATCCATGGGAGAATCCAAATCATCCGCTTTTTCTTCATCACTCGGATCAACCAGGCGCAACCCTTGTGCAACAGCCGTTGATGGAAGACAATTATATCGAATGGGCTGAGTCAATAAGCATGGCTTTAGCCATCAAGAACAAGAAGGGTTTTATTGATGGAACTCTTTTGAAACCAACTATCAACCCCGATGAACAACAATGGACTCGCTGCGACATGCTTGTCAAGGCTTGGATGCGCAACAGCATGACAAAGGAAATTTCACGCAGTATCATTCACTGCAAAGACGCCAGAGGTATGTGGCTTGAATTGCAAGAAAGATTTTCTCATACTAACATGGTTCAATTGTTCAACATAGAGAATGCTATTCATGATTGTGAGCAAGGTACCAGTTCTGTCACACCCCGAATCTTTTGAAGTTAATAAAAGTCACCTTTCACAGAGATTCACGAGTTACCGAGGATTTTTAATTGCGATCGGTAATTCGATAAGTTATCGCTCGAGTTAATTTTTGAGTTTTTAAAAGTACTCCAAATACCTGAATCGATGACTCGATGTTGTAGTACGTGTCGACACGAGTCTCCCGGTATTTCCGGAATATTTTTCGGAGCTTCCGGCTAATTTCTGTGAATTTCTGAAGTTTGTAGTAATTTCCAATTACTATTCCAGTAAAAAGGAAAATTACCATTTAATCTTTTCACTTTTTACCTTCTTTAAATCTGGACCGTCAGATCATTTGGAGAATGAATCTGGGCCGTCCATTCAAGTATAAAAAGGAAGTGAGTTGGTTGACTTTGGTCAAAAGTTTAAATCGGGTCAAACCCGAGTTTTCTTCCTCTCCCCTTTCTCGACTCAGTGTCACCCGCTCCGCCTCGGTCGACACCGCCGGCGCGTCCGGCCACCCCACACCGGCGCACCACCACCGACGTCTTCCTCTCATGCACCTCTTCAAAACCCCCATCACTTTTCACTCTGAGAAGCAAGATTGAGGGAGATTGATCGAGATGGGGTGCGGCGGTCTTCGCCGGATTCCGGCCGTTTCAGGCAGAGTTAGGGCGCGTGGAGGGTAAGGTTCTTCTCCTCTGCACTTCCTCTTCCTTTTCCATGTCTTGGAACGTTCGATTGGAGCCTGAACGAGTTTTCCTTTCTCTCTGCGTTCACTGTGCATTTCTGGGTTTTGGACAGTAGGATTTCCGACGAAGCTCAGTACTCCAGCGACGACTCCTAGAGGCTTCGGTGTTGGTTTATTCTGAAGATGTGTGTGAAATGGGTGGTTGGCAGTGAACAGTATAGGAGGAGCTACTCTTGGCAGCAGAAGGTGTTGCAGCTGTGGTGACTGCCAGGCTGCTCGTTGATGGAGCTGCAGGACTGACTCTAAGGGGGAGATGGCAGCAGGGCGGCTGCAGTTGAGTTCCTAGGTCCGAGGTTAGACAAGTTTTAGGTAAACTCAATTTCCCCGAGTGTTCTTGTTGTGGTGTTGTTGTTAATCTCTGTTTATCGAATTGGTGTTGTTGTGGTGATTAATCGTGTGGTATTGTTGGTTTTCCTGCATGTATGGTCGATAACTTGGTGACGAAGGAAACGGGGAAACTTTGGCGAAATTCCGACACGTTACCGGAATTCGATGAAACGTAATAGTTCCGGCAGAAAGCCGAAGAGGTAGAAATCGAATCCTTGTTAGGCTTGTAGTCGAAAAGTACGGTTAATTTCTAAGTTAAATAATTACGGAGAAAATTGAACGTAATAAGGAAGTTTCCATTTTGGGAAACGTCACATGCTAAAGAACACTTGCCATGTTAGGAAACTTTCCACTTTGGGAAAGTTTCCATTAAGGGAAAGTTTCTACTTTGGGAAAGTTGCATTTTCGGAAAAATGGTTAAAGGATTGAAGTCCAATGAATGTGACACCCTAACGTGAAGTTAAAGTGATAACGGAAAGTTCGGAAGCTGAGTCGGACTTCCGGTAAATTGAGTTAAGAGTCGATAACCGGGAAAGAAAGTCAAAAAGGTTAAAGTGTCATAAAAAGGAACTTGGTCAACTTGTGGTCAAATAGGAGTTCCTGGTCAAACTAGGAATAGACCAAGTCCACGATGGTTTGATTAATATATTGGTTCATTTGTACAGTCTCTGGTCGGACGTGAGACGGGCTCGACTACGCGGTAGTCGAGGGTTTCGCTCGAGGAGCTTTCCGAGCGAGAAGGTCGCAATAGTACTGTGAGTGGACATATTATTTTAAATAAATGCATGCCTTAATTATTGAGTTAATTGCATGGTTTTTTTATGATTGTTTTCGAGAATTATATCCTTCTCGGGTTCTTGAACGTATTTACATTATTACTCGATTTTCTATTTCTTCCGAAAATGGTTATAGACGGTGATGGCCGTCCTTCGAATGGATTTGAACCCGAGACTTCGTTGGAAATTGGTTTTATGCATATATGACAAGGAATTGTTTTACTTATTTGTTTTGGGAAGAGAATTTGATTAATGTATTGTTATGAATGTTTATTTTAAGGGTTGACCAATAGATATGCTAGCTGGAGTAGCGTGGGGGCGCTACTAGAGCTCTTAGCTCCGACCCTAGCCTGAGAGGTCAGGCAAACTACGTAGTGCACTATGAGGGTTGACCGTATCACTTTATTTAGAGCTCTTAGCTCCGACCCTGGTCTGAGAGGACAGACAAGCCTGAGAGGTCAGGTTGATATTATAAGGGTTGACCGTAATATTTTATCTAGCTAGCATAGCGTAGCGTGAGGGCGCTACTAGAGCTCTTAGCTCCGACCCTAGTCTGAGAGGTCAGACTTATTATGTGTGGTGAACATTTCTCTTCCCATATTCTTTATTTGTTTACCTTGTCATGCATTTGTGGGAAATTTAGTATTTTGTGGGCATGTTTAAATGTTATTTAAATCAATAAATTGTTGGGAGAGCATTAAAGGAATCAGAGTTACATATTTGATTTTCGTCCACTCACTCTAACAGTTTTTAAATGTTTCTCCCCTGGGCCTTTCGTTTTTAAATGCCCAGTGATGCAGGGTTCTTGAGAGGAGGTCGAGCGCGTACGAGAGTCGAGGCATAGTCGATCATTCCGTTGCTGCTTGAAATTCTTTGGGGAATCATCTCTGTAGACTGCTCTGACTAACCCGGTTTAGCTAGTTGTGTAGGAAGGGTTGGCCATTTCAAGGGGGTTTTCGGTAAGAAGTTCCCTTGAGGTGATCCCCGCAGGATTTACTTCGGGTTAAAGGGGTTTAACCCGGGGTGGGTCCTGTCAAGTTCAGTCACCACGTTCTTCACCAAGCTTAAGGCCCTCTGGGATGAAAGAGATGCAGTCTGCTCTTTCCCTCCATGCAGTTGTGAAATGGCCACAGAAGTCAAGGCTTATTTGGAAACACAGAAGACCATGAAATTCTTGATAGGGCTGAATGAAGGTTTTGCAAATATCTGAAGTAATGTGATAGGGATGGATCCACTTCCAGGCTTAAACAAGGCATATGCATTCGCCTTGCGCCATGAAAGACAAGCCGAAGTTGCTGGGAAAACAAATAGTATCGGTGAAGGAACAGCTTTCCTTGTGCGCGCAGCCAAGCCTTATGGGCACCTGGAGGGGCACGGTAGCACCACTACTGCGATAACACAGCCGCAGGAAGCAGTGTCCCATGCTGTGTGTAGGTCTGAATTGCAGGGACGCTCGGAAGGGAATGCTGGCACCTCACAACAGCCGAAAAGCAATGGCACATGGCGGTCTCGGCAGCGATGCAGCAAGTGTGACCGTGACAATCACAGCACCAAGAATTGTCGCGCGCATCTCAGGTGTACATATTGCAATGGAAAAGGTCACACTTATGAATATTGTCGTAGAAGAAAAGCAGCCATGGGTGAGTCTTCTCAATCCAGGAGCAACCATGTGATGATGCTAGGTGAATTCAGTGACGGCTTGAATGGGCTGTCTCTGTCGTCTGAGGAATGTGATCAGCTCATGAACCTTCTCAACAAAGCTAAAACAGCAACTGTCAATCATGTTGGACTACCGGGTAAAATCCAAAACTATGAGGAATTGTCTGGTAAGGTCACCAAACTCACTGGCAATAGGCAAGAACCATTGTGGATCATTGATAATGGTGCAAGTGATCACATAGTTTGTCATTCACATTACCTTACTTCATCAAAACCTGTTTTTAATCACACTGTTAGAATTCCTTCCGGTTCCTTAGCAAATGTCACTCACATAGGCACAATTGTCTTCTCAACTCAATTAGTCCTTCGTAATGTTCTATGTGTCCCATCCTTTTATCTAAATCTTATTTCCGTCAGCAAATTAGCACTTGATTCGTTCTTCATTACCATATTTCTAAGACAGCTTTGTGTCATACAGGACCTACGATCGGGGAAGACGATTGGGATGGGAACTGAAAGGGAAGGGATCTACTGCTTCAGTCCACCACAGAAAGGAACATGCAATGTGGTTGCTGGTTCGGCATCATCATCAGCTTTATGGCACCAAAGACTTGGACACCCATCCAACAAAGTATTTTCATTATTTCCGTTTCTTTCGAACCAAGTTTGTGATTCTAATAAGTGTTCGGTTTGTCCCTTGGCCAAACAAACCAGACAACCTTTTCCCTTACGTACTACTTTCAGTAATGCTTGTTTTGATTTAATCCATGTTGACATTTGGGGTGGGTATCATGTCCCTTCTCTTTCCGGTGCTAAGTATTTTTTGACTATTGTTGATGATTATTCTCGGGGCACATGGGTTTATCTCATGAAACACAAATCTGAAGCTCGTTCTTTACTTGTCAACTTTATTCTTCTTGTTGAAACTCAGTTTGAAACAAAGGTCAAAATTGTTCGTAGTGATAATGGACCGGAATTTCATATGCCCGAATTTTATTCTTCTAAGGGAATTCTTCACCAAACCAGTTGTGTCAACACACCTCAACAAAATGGTGTGGCTGAACGCAAGCACAGGCATTTGCTCAACATTGCTCGAGCACTTCTCTTCCAGGCTCAGTTGCCTAAAACTTTTTGGGGGGACGCCATCCTCACTGCTTCATATTTAATCAACCGTACTCCTACCCCTATCCTCCACAGGAAAACACCTTTCGAGATGCTCTTCCATAAGGTACCCACTTATTCCCATTTAAAAGTTTTTGGGTGTCAATGTTTTGCTTCTACTCATCCTTCACGTCCCAGTAAATTTGATCCTCGTTCCGTTGCATGCATCTTTCTTGGATATCCACATGGACAAAAAGGGTATAAAGTTTATGACTTGCAGGCCAAGAAATCTTTCATTTCCCGGGACGTGATCTTTCATGAAGATGTGTTTCCATATCCAGCTCATTCCACTATTCCGTCACAAAATCTGAGTCAATCTCCACAATATTTTGTTAATACAGAATACATTACCATACCACCTTCCGCTTCCATTTCTGATCCACACACTGACTCAACCAACCAAAATATTTTGCTGGATGATAATGTGTCCCAGATGGTTTCAGCACCTCCGAGTGCACAGTCGGGTGCCCCGGGTCTGTCCAGTGCCCCCAGCGCACCCAGCGCACCACAGCCGGGTGTTTCCAGCGCTCAGCCGCGCGCCCCAGCGCCTCCAAGTGCACAGCCGGATGCCCCGGGTCTGTCCAGTGCTCCCAGCGCACCAGGTGCACCCTCGCACTCCATTGCGCCTGGCATGCAGTTTGACACTGCTGCCGTGCCAACCAGTCCTCTCGGGCCACTTGTTCGCCGCTCCTCACGTCCAACCAAGCTACCAACTACATTGCAGGACTTTCATATTGAAGCATCCCTTCCCTCACGTCCCGCTCAATCGTCTTCTCCGAGCAAGGTCAGTCTTTCTTGTACTCCTTATTCTATATCCAATGTCTTGTCATATGATCATCTCTCCACTAATCATCGAGCTTTTACCACTAATATGAGTTTGCATCGAGATCCTTCCTCATTTTCCCAGGCAGTCCTCGATCCCCGATGGCGTGCTGCCATGGAAACTGAAATTCAAGCCCTGCAAGCAAACAAGACTTGGAGTTTAGTGACTCTTCCATCTCATAAGCGACCGATTGGTTGCAAATGGGTGTACAAGATCAAATACAATCCAGATGGCAGCATTGAGCGATACAAAGCCAGACTCGTTGCTAAAGGATACAGTCAGATTGAAGGCATTGACTATCGGGAGACGTTTGCACCAGTGGACAAGTTGACAACAGTGTGTGTCCTCTTAAGTCTTGCTTCACTCCGTGGTTGGCATCTTCATCAGTTGGATGTTAACAATGCTTTTCTCAATGGCGATTTATATGAGGATGTTTACATGACTCTTTCTCCTGGTTTTGGACGAAAGGGGGAGACACGTGTTTGCAAGCTACACAAATCTCTTTATGGACTCAAACAAGCTTCACGACAATGGTTTATTAAACTTTCTGGTGCTCTCAAAAGTGCAGGATTTCAGCAGTCATGGTCTGATTACTCATTATTCGTCCGAAAACATCAAGGCCGATTCATGGCTTTGTTAGTGTACGTGGATGATGTTATTTTGGCAGGTGATAGTCTTCAAGACATTACAGAAGTTAAAGGTTTCCTTTCAAGACAGTTCAAGCTAAAGGACATGGGAGTCTTAAAATACTTCCTTGGCATAGAAGTAGCAAGATCCAAACAAGGGGTTGTATTATGTCAAAGAAAGTATGCCTTGGAGATCCTTGAAGACACAGGTTTCTTGGGTGCCAAGTCTGCCAAGTTTCCAGTAGAACACAATGTCGTACTAACACAGGAAGAAGGCGACTTACTACAGGATCCTGCACAATATCGTAGACTTGTGGGAAGACTTATCTACCTTACCATCACAAGACCAGATCTTGTATATGCTGTACACATCTTGAGTCAATTTATGAGCAATCCAAGACAGCCACATCTAGAAGCAGCACACAAAGTCTTACGATATGTTAAGCAGACTCCAGGTCAGGGAATACTTTTGCCTTCTAATGGTAACTTAGAATTAAATGCTTATTGTGATGCTGATTGGGCGCGTTGCAAAGATACAAGAAGGTCAGTTATTGGTTATTGCATATTTCTTGGCAAGGCACCGATATCATGGAAGACAAAGAAACAAGGAACAATATCTCGGTCAAGTGCAGAAGCAGAATACCGCTCTTTGGCATCAAGATGTTGTGAGGTGACGTGGTTACAGAACATTTTGAGAGATTTGGGTGTTCAAAATGTACAACCAGCTCACTTATTTTGTGACAATCAAGCTGCTTTACACATAGCTTCTAATCCTGTCTTTCATGAGAGAACAAAGCACATAGAGATTGATTGTCATGTGGTGCGTGAAAAGATTCAGAGAGGACAGATCAAAACTGCACATATCAGGACCAAAGACCAACCAGCAGATTTGTTCACAAAGCCACTAAGCTCAAAACAGTTCAACGATTTGTTAATCAAGTTGGGTGTTATTAACATACACTCCAACTTGAGGGGGAGTATTGAAGACATTGAAGGAAACAAATCCTAGTAATTAGGATTTAGGTTCTACCAATACCTTTTCCTTCAAGGAAAAGATATACATTGCCTTGTTTATCCTAGTTTACCTAGAATAGAACACCTCAAAGGTGTATATATATTGTACTACTCTCTTCGATATGAATCAAGAAAATAAGTTCTTCACACTACAATTCTTTTCCTTGCCTCTTTTGGGTTTGTTGCAACTGATCCCACCAAATAACAGCATTACTCTTCAACTTGAAAGCAACCATCTTCACCCTCTTCGACTCTTGTACCTCCATCATGTTGAAGAACATATCAACTTCACTTAGCCAATCAAGGAAATCCTCCATCTTCAGAAGCCCTTCGAACATACCGTGATATATCTTATAGCAGATGATGTTTGGTTGGAAACTCATTGGTATACCCCAAGTGATCGATGGAAATCACTTTGTTTATAGAACTCAGAAGGTTGGTCTGTCTGTTTCCTATCTTAAGTATTGGAAGTTTTGGAACAATCTGTATCACTCCAGAAATCATAGTTATTCTGAAGAAAGGTTTAAAGCTATGCACTGATGAGGCTGCTGTACAGAGGAACCAGAGTTTAAATGCTCTTATTATGAAAAGCTAGCACTCGGCGAAATTTTAAGCTTAATGTTGATGGTGCAAGAACTTCGATTCCTACGGCTTCATTGGTGCGGCAGTTTGGTTTATTGGCTTTATGTACGATGATCAAACTGAAGAGGTGCGCTCGAACCTTCACATTATTAAGAGTTGGGGTTTATCCACTGAGTTGATCGAAGCTTGAGCTTCATATTTTTTGCTGCTTTTAGTGACACTATTTAGTGCATGATTGTCTTCCAATTTTTCTTTTCTTGAACAGATGGAGCAAAGTAGCCATACATTCCTTTCAAAGCATGATTTCAGGTTCATTTACTTACACTACATGACTTCACATCACAAAATTAGACTGTTGATTCATCCAAGGAGCAAGGAGTTTATGTATCAGAATTCTGAAAGGCGAATTTTGATAAATTATGGGCCAAAAGTACCACAGTTACAAATCCCCTTAGACTCGGAGATTGAGAGAGTTGTACAAAATACAAAGACATGTAAAGAGAATACCATTCAATATATATATTCAATTTAGTTGGAAGTAGAAACATTCATTTCATGATACACCTTTTTGGTAGGAGAATGTCAAACTTTATTCAATATGTGAAATCAAGGAGTACATGTTAACTACGACCACTCTCTACTCTTTCTCTCCTTCCAAACTCCATCCGCCAAAAATAAAAACCTTACCAAAAGAGGCATTAGACACGCTCAGAACATAATTGATATCCATTACCCTATTACTCAGACTGCATACTTAACTATAATGCAAGTTCCTTTTTTTCTTTTATTCATTGATCCAATTTTCTTGATCAATTAGAAATTACAAACATGGAAACCTAGCTTCTTTCTAGACCAAAACAAACAACAAGGGTATTTGCAACAATAATTTGCTAGCTACAACAACTTGCCCGCAAACTTAATGATCACAATTGAACTACATACATGAAAAACCGAATCCACTAACTCACAAATAATGCTAAACTGGGAGTGCTTTAGGGAAGGACCCATGATTAGAAACAGAGGTGGTCTGTAACTTGCAGTCAGTCTTAAACAACTGAACAGCAACATTCTCTTCCACGATGATTTTGTTGATCAATTCAAGCAATACGTGCTCAAACTCCTCCCCGTCGGTCCATCCATGAATCTCAGCCTTAAGAGCCAGATGGTTCTCCCTAATCTTATCGAAAAGCGGGAAATTCTTCCTTGGCATCACAAAATCTCCTTCCCTCAGCTTCAAGCTAGGGCAATAATCACCAACCCCGTCACCCAAGTATATCATTCCTTTCCTTCCTTGAGTCGAAGCTTGGATTCTCTCAACGATCACACTCTTGCACATGTTAGGAGGGCAAAGGCTACACCCGTGAGGGGAACTGGTGAAATCACGGAAAGGTGAAACCCTAACCCTACCTTCTTCGTCAACATAACCAGGGTTAGTGTTGATCTCTGAGAAACATTCCTCCAGACCAAGGTTCTTCAAGATGGTCTCAATGAAGAACACATTCGCATCACTAACAATCCTCAAATCACATCCCAGAGCATAAGCTGCTTTAATGACTTCCACGATTCGGGGATGGACCGGAGTCGTTTTGAGCACGTCAACGATGTCCTCTACTGTCTTTCCTTGTGAATGAAGCTCCTTCATCATCCGATCCATGAGAGAGTTCCATGGCATGGTGGGGAGGAGCTGGTTGAACAAGTCGGTGGCACCCAAGCCGTCCACGACCCAGTTGTCGCTGTCGCAGTCGATGATGGTATTGTCGAAGTCGAAAACCACCACAGTTCCGGCCATGTTTCAAGAACAATAATCACCCACAAGAACAAACTTTTGGTATTCTTGGCCTTTAAGGAAGAGATCAATGCAAGAAGACCAAGGTTTGTTGATGCAAAATGAAGGAAGAAGAGGGCAGGTGTATATATGGGAGAAGAAAGCAAGTGGAAGTCCTATAGGGATTAGGAGTTCAAAGGAATAATACGTGAATAAACGAAGAGAGTTTCTAAAATCTGTGCACTCTGCCTTGGATGAGAAGAAACGGGGTGAATATATATGCGAATATTCTCATGATCATTGGCTGATCACTCCCAATGTGCATAATTACCTACGTACACAAACTCTATTTTTTGTACGGAGTTCGACTCATAGAGGACTAATATTTGTATGGTAAAAACTAAAACTAAAAATAAATGATAAGCCATTTGAGTAACAATGTTAAAAGTGCAATGACAAGTTTAATTGGAAGTTTAGCTTATAAATGTTCGGAGACTTGGGGTAACTTGCCTCATCTACATATTGATCAAGTCTTGACAGAGACTATTAAATTGGTGCAGGTTAATAACTTGTACTAAATTGGTGCAGGTTAATGTTTTGGGTAGGCAATTGGTCCGGCTGTGGGCCTGTGTGTGGGATTTCATGTAATTTAGCCATTATTTCTATAAGGGTCTGTATGATTTGATTGATTTTCTAGAGCACTAGTAGAAGAAATACCTTATGCGAGGAAAATATATTTTTTCGTCACATGAATTCACACTGATGCAACGAAAATAAATTTTGTAACATAATTCTGAACTGATGCGATGAAACATATTTTGTCGCATTGTGCGGACTCATGCAACTATTTTTTTTGTTTTGTTGCATAAGTTCATAATCATGCTACGAAATATTTTAAATTTTGTCACATTTTAGAGTTTCCGCCAAAATTTTCCCCTCACCCCTTGACTCATGCAACGAAATATTTAAAATTTTGTCGCATCAGTTTTGAATTTTTTCACCAAAATTTTTCCTCCACCCCCAAACTGATGTGACGAAATATTCAAAATTTCGTCGCATTAGTTCACACTCATGTAAAAATTTAATCAAAATTTTGAATATTTCGTCGCATCACTTATGACAAAAATTTAAATTTCGAGTAACTGTGTAACCAGATGTATTATGCGATTCACTTGTTGAGATTGTATTCTATTTTATTACTCTGGATTACTGTTGTTGGGTTTGTGTAATTTGTAGGTTTTGGATTGTTAAGTACCTTTTTAAATGTTACCCTGCCCAAATTTTGAGAAAAAAAATCACTATTCAAAATTGGGGTCGTGACATTCACATTCTCTATTTTAAGGAATCTGTTAGAGCAAAACACCCAAAATCTTCTCAAAAATAGAGAAAATCAAGAAGATGGGGAAGTTGCTGGAGATTGTCTAAGAGATTGAGAGGGAGAGAAAATTCCCAATTTGTTGGCGAATCAATGATTTTGAGAATGAATTGCTTTATTTTTTGGGCTAATAACCATTCACTACAAAATGACAAAAAAAGTACCAATTAGGTCTAAAAAAGTTTGACACAACTCATTCCAACTAATCTGAACAAAAAGAAAAAACTAACCCTTACCTAATTCTTATCATCATTCTCTCTTCTCTCCGTAGCTCCTCTCCTCTCTCTCTCTCTCTCTCAGATCATTGCTGCCGACAGTGTCATCCTTGCCTCCACCATCTCCGACGAGACCTTGTCCTTAACTTCATCGACGGCTCCGACTCCGACTCCGAGCACTAAAACAATCTGCTCACTACCAGAATAAGTATCATAGCCGACGAATATTTAATTAGCAGGCCGACGAAATTTTTTTTCGTCGGCTAAAGTCCATTTTAGCCGACGAAAAAAAATTTCGTCGCCTAAGTGAAATTTTCGTCGGCTAAAGTGGACTTTTAGCCGACGAAAAAAACTTTCGTCGCCTAAGTTAAAGTTTCGTCGGCTAAAAGTCCACTTTAGCCGACGAAATGTTGTGTCGTCGGCTAAAATAGTTTTTTTCGTCGGCTATAGTCTGTAAACTATAGCCGACGAAATTTTAAAACTTTGGCCGACGATATATATAATTTCGTCGGCTAAAATGCTTTATATTTCCAGATCTAGACAGTAGCTGATTTGAAAGAAAAAACGAGAGAAAAAGTTTTGGGGTTGGCGAAATTGTTGGGTGTTGTCGAAATCTGTCCGAAATTAGTTTGTGGCGCTATATATAGGTACGTATATGTATATATCTTGTTTTTGAGTTGATTTAAGAGTTTTATTTTCGTTATGCACATTGATTTTGAGTTTTAATTAGAGTTGATTATATTGTGTTTTAATTAGAGTTGATTATATTGTGTTTTAATTAGAGTTGATTATATTGTGTTTTGAGTGTGATTGAGTTGATCGATTTGGGTTTGATAATATATATGAAGTTGTTGATATATATATATATATATATATATATATATATATATATATTAATTAGTAATTATTATATATATTAATTGTACGTTAACTCAGATATAATATAAATTGAATGATTCGTAAATTTAATTAATTAGCGTTTATACATATATATTATGTTATTTTCTCAGGATATGGATAAGAGTTGGATTTCGCTTCCAAAATGGGACAAAAGATATGCTAAAGGAGTTGTTAGTTTTATTGAATATGTGATCAATAATGCTAAAGGGAATACAATTTTCTATTGTCCGTGCACTAAATGTCAGTGTCGCAGCGATATGTATCAATTTCCAATTGACAAGGTTTGGCAGCACCTTCAAAGTAATGGGTTTTGGGAGAAGTACACATGTTGGATATATCACGGTGAAACATCATCAAGGGGTCCGCATGATCATGGGCAATTTTCTGAGACGGGCAGTATATCCAACGATCCAACAACGGCCTTCATCAACGATATGTTTCCTTATGAGAGGGGTGTATGCTCTGAAGGACCGTATATGTCTGACCCGGTGCAGCCCTTCCCTAGAGTTGTCAACACTGCTGGTATTGACAGGTACAACAAACTACTTGCTTTCCAACAGACCCCTGTGTACCCCGGTTGTCAGAAAACGGTTCTTGAAAGTGTGATGGACGTTATGAAGATTAAAGTTGAGACAAAATCGACTGTGAAGGCTGTTGATGAGTATCTACAGTACACTGCTTCGATGCTGCCCCACGGTCATCGTCTTCCTACCACTCATCATAAGGTCCGATGTATACTGAAAGATCTTGGGCTTTCCTACATCAAGATCCATGCATGCAGATATGATTGTGTTCTCTTCTGGGGTAAAGATCCAAAAGGGAATGACCTTGGTGACCTTGACACATGTCCAGTATGTCAGAGTGACAGGTATAAGTTGACTCCTGCAGGCAATAGGAAACCTATGAAGGTACTTCGGTATTTTCCGTTGAGGGATAGGCTGGAACGGTTGTACATGTCATCACACACGGCCAAATCTATGAGATGGCACGCTGATAGGGAATTGCAAGGCGAAGATACCCTTATACACCCTGCTGACGGGGAGGCCTGGAAGCATATAGACAGGGAGTTTCCTCATTTTGCGTCTGAGGTCCGAAATGTGAGGCTCGGGCTCTCATCCGACGGGTTCAATCCTTTTGGCAACATGAGTCTTCAATACAGTGTATGGCCGGTGATTTTGGTACCATACAATCTTCCTCCATGGATGTGCATGAAGAAGGAATACAATATGTTGAGTTTGTTGATTCCGGGACCCGGTTATCCAGGGAAGTGTCTCGATGTGTATTTGAGACCCTTGATTGAAGAGCTTAAGTTTTTTTGGGACGTTGGTCATCCCACTTATGATAAGTTCATGCACGAGATGTTCCAGATGCATGCTATGGTTGTTGGTACCATTAGTGATTTTCCTGCTCGTGGGATGTTGTCGGGCAACGTTGTTAGGGGATACAAGGCTTGTCCAGAGTGCCTAAGCGATGAGGGGAGCAGTAGTCATTGCAACAAGATATGTAGATTGGGTCACCGTACTCTCCTTCCGTATGATCACGAATGGCGGTTCGATGACAAGGCATTTGATGGGACTGTAGAACTTGGTGTGCCTCCTAGAAGATGGACAGGGGAAGAAATTTTAGCAGTGCTTAATGAGTATGATTTTGGGCAGCTCAGCAATCATCCCAATATAGTGGCGGCAATACCTGACAGACCCGACAGGTATAAATTTTGGACACATAAGAGCATATTCTGGGAACTCCCATACTGGAGTAAGTTGTTGATCAGGCACTACCTAGATGTGATGCACATAGAAAAGAATGTGTGTGACAGTGTGGTGGGAACCGTGCTGAACTTGGAGGGAAAGACGAAAGACGGTCCGAAGGCACGCATTGATCTTAAAAAAATGGAGATACGAAGACATTTGTGGTTGAAAGAAGGGAAGAAAAAAATGCCTCAAGCTCCGTACACCGTGAAGCCTGAACAGAAGAACGTAATTTTCAGGTGGTTGAGTTCTGTGAAGTATCCTTCAGGCTACGCAGGAAATATAGCCCGGTGTGTAAACATTCGGGACAATAAAATGTACGGGTTAAAGAGTCATGACTGTCATATTCTGCTACAACGGCTCTTCCCTATTTTCATTCGACCATTCCTTCCCCGTCAGGTGGTGGAGCCGTTAGTAGCGTTGTCAAGATTCTTCCAGAAGTTATGCACAAGGGAAGTGACAAAATCTGATCTCCGGGAAATGCAACAGGACATTATTTATATCATGTGTAAATTTGAGAGAATATTTCCTCCAAATTTTTTTGACATCATGCCGCACCTGATGATCCATCTTCCCGAGCAATTGTTGCTTACCGGTCCAGTACACTATACTTGGATGTATCCTATGGAAAGGTATGTTTTTTACACCTAATGTTTTTATTGTACATGTTCATTGTATAATCGTAACATATGACAACAAATTTATTTATTTACAGACAACTTGGAGACTACAAAGCTTATGTGGCTAACAAATCCGCGCCTGAAGGATGTATAGCAGAAGCATATATTGCGCACGAGTGCGTCACCTACATGAAGTTGTATCTAGGAGCATTGAAGGAAACTCCACAGACCATGCCGGTTGATGAACCGAAGTTTAACCTTTCCATACTCTCAAATGATGTTGAAGTTTATGGAATTTTACCAGAGTCCTACAAGTTGCAACCCCATGAGCTCGTCATAGCCCATTGGTGGGTATTGATTAACTGTCAAGAAGTTGAATACTGGAAAGACATCCATCTACACTGTCCAGACATTCAAGGTGATCTCGACTACCACAACAAGGAGTTCGCGAACTATTTTGGCGATTGGGTATGTAATTCTCCAATTTTGTATGTTGCAAGTCTCCTTGATTGCATAATTATTCATATTAATTTATAATACATTGAATCTTTGGTTGCAGATGAACCATATTCAATTTGAATTGTGATAATGTTGAATTGTATTATGTTGTGATAATGTTGAATTATATTGGGTGTATTTACTGAATTTGGGTGTATATTTGGTTGTATTTGGGTGAATTTGGGTGTATTTGAGTGTATTTGGGTGTATTTAGATGTATTTGGATGTATTTGGGTGTATTTGGGTGTATTTAGTATATTTGGATGTATTTGGGTGTATTTAGTATATTTGGATGTATTTTGGGGGTATTTGGATGTATTTGGGTGTATTTAGTATATTTGGATGTATTTGGGTGTATTTAGTACATTTGGGTGTATTTGGGTGTATTTGGGTGTATTTAGGTGTATTTAGGTGTATTTAGTATATTTGGATGTATTTGGGTGTATTTAGTATATTTGGATGTATTTGGGTGTATTTAGTACATTTGGGTGTATTTGGGTGTATTTGGGTGTATTTAGGTGTATTTAGGTGTATTTAGTATATTTGGATGTATTTGGGTGTATTTAGTACATTTGGGTGTATTTGGGTGTATTTAGTATATTTGGATGTATTTGGGTGTATTTAGTATATTTGGATGTATTTGGGTGTATTTAGTATATTTGGGTGTATTTAGTATATTTGGATGTATTTGGGTGTATTTAGTATATTTGGATGTATTTGGGTGTATTTAGTATATTTGGGTGTATTTAGTATATTTGGATGTATTTTGGGTGTATTTGGATGTATTGTTCATTTTTAATTTGGTATATTGTTCATTTTTAATTTAACAAAATATTAATTATTTTTTTTAGGATGAAAGGATTATTCAGCAGATCAAAGAGTTCGAAGGGCAGGGGTGAATCGTCAGAGGGAACGTCTAGCAACCCTCGAGGTTCGTTTCAGGGCCCAATGACGGCCCGACGGGCGTCTCTTCTGGAGCCGACACATTCCTCCAGGCAGCCAGATGGCCCTCCCGCCTCCAGGGCGCCTAGCGCCCCTCGCTCTTCCGGCCAGCCGGACGCCCCTCGCTCCTCCAGGCAGCCTAGCGTACCGCGCTCCTCCAGGCAGCCCAGCGGCCCTCACTCCTCGAGGCAGTTGTGGCCTCCGACTCAGGCAGAGGTGTCTGCACCACGTATGCCTGAGATACGTAGGGCACCGGCACCGGGCCCTAGTGCATCGGAGGGTGGGTCTTCCGGGGTACAGATGCCGCCGCCTCTTCTCTTCCTTCCGCGCTTCATACCGGCAATACCTGCAGTCGATGACTCAGGGGCGCCGATTTATCCACTACCCCCCCAGGTGACCCCATCAGCGGTGTATCTGTACGTGCCGTTTGCTACAGAGTTAATTTCTGCGAGGGTATCATCGTCGGCTGCAGAGTCGGAGTCCGTCGCATCCGCCCCAACGCCCTCAGGTAATAATTATACAAGTAATTTGTTATGTTATAATGTACCAACGCCCCAACGTCTAATCATCAATTTATGATAGGTACCGTCGGAGCCAAGCCGACAAGGAAGAAGAGAGGTCCGGTCACGGGGAAAGCTCTCGAGAAGACAGTGAGTACATCGGGAAGGATCGTCATTGATACTGACGAGGGTGGGAACGTAGTATCGGGCGGCAAGACGAGGATGTACTCTGGCCGCGTGGGAGCGCTTATTAGGGATAGAGTCCCTATGTTGTGGTCAGACTGGGGCGAGGTCCCACAGGAGGTTAAGGACATGGTCCACAACGCCATGTCGGTAAGTATAACAAAATTCATATTTAACATTATTTATTACATTGTAGATTTATGAACGTCTAAAGTAATAAATGTTTAAATGCAGGTGTGGTTTGACGTTCCCGAGTACCTGAGGAACACCTGGGCGGACGTTGTGCACGGGGGAAGGTACGTTGCAAAGTTAAGGACAAAAAAAAACTATGTTTAATTTATAATATTTATATTTTTTTTGGCGTATTACAGGTACAAGGAGTGGAAGAACGAGTTACGGACCCACTGGACTACACATGGGAACGAACGTTCCGGCACCCCCCTTGAGTTCCAGTTCAGGGAGTACGAGTGGCGTTGGCTTCTGATATCGGAATTCAACAACCCACATAAACAGGTAATTAAAAATAATTATTTATTATATTGAATTATATTTAATACGTTTTAAAATATTTTACTAATTCGATTCCTTTGTAGGCCGTTTCCCGGGTGAACGCTCAGAACCGGCAACGCAACATGAGGAACCATCATGCCGGTTCTAGACCGTTCGCATCGTTGATGGAGGAGGCGGCCAGGGAACATCCAGAGGTCAACCAGTACGTCTATACGTACGAGAGGGCATATCCTGACTCCCAGGAGGATATTGTAAGTCGTTTTACGTTTTAAAATTTAGTAAATTATATGTATATATATATATTTTAAAATGTTTTTTTTCCTATCAAATTAGGCGAGGGTGAGGCAGGCTAGTGACGAGGTGATGGCTGCTATAGTCAGGGAGACATGGCCTGACACGCAAGAGGAGGACATGTCCGAAGCCATGTCCCGGATCGACAGTTCGGATCTCAGCGTTGGGGCCAGGATCATGGGCACAGCCTTCCCACCGCGAGGAAATAACTTCTACTGTCGGGGCCTGGGAAAGAAGGGCGAGGGGGTACTGAAAACCACTCCTGGGTTTCAGAAAAAAGGAGCCTCGACCAGCAGCAGAACGACTCAGCTTGAGGCGGAAGTTCAGATGTTACGGGAACAACAAGCCGCCCAAGCAGCATATAATGCCGAGAGAGAGGCCGCCCGAGCAGCATATACTGCCGCGAGAGAGGCCGCCCAAGCAGCATATACTGCCGCTCTACAGGAGTACACTATAGCATCCCATGCCGCCCAGCAGACACAGCAGCAGCAGATGTACCAGTACATGCAAGATTTTGTAGCTGCACAGCAGCAGGGACTTCCGCTTCCGCCCATGCCCCCGCCTATTGTCTTACCTCAGCCGCCGCAACCTCCCCAACTTCCCCAACAACCTCATCCTGGAGCAGATATTGATTTAGACGATATCGATTTTATTTAGTTTTTTAAGTTTATGAACAATTATTTATTTAGTTTTTTAGGTTTATGAACAAATATTAATTTACTTTTTAGGTTTTATGAACAATTTATGAATTGAAAATTTAATGCAAAATATTTATGTTACTTTAGATGGTGTGTTGTTGTTGGTTATGAAATTGTTTCTGTAATTTGCAGCTTGCTTGGATGGTAATGTATAAATTTTGTTTGGGTTTCTAGTATAAAAAGTACTATAGCCGACGAAATTTACCATATTTCGTCGGCTAAAGTTTTAAAAATTAAAAAATAAATAGACAATCGCCGACGAAATTTGCCATATTTCGTCGGCTAAAAATATCATAGCCGACGAAACTGTGCTAATTTCGTCGGCTATTGTCTATTTATTTTTTAATTTTTAAAACTTTAGCCGACGAATTTTTAATATTATTTCGTCGGCTAAAGTTGGACTATAGCCGACGAAATAATATATTGTAATTCGTCGGCTATACTCTAACACTTAGCCGACGAAATAATATATAAAATTCGTCGGCTAAGTGTTGAAGTATAGCCGACGAATTAAAATATATTATTTCGACGGCTATACTTCAACACTTAGCCGACGAAATAATATTAAAAATTCGTCGGCTAAGTGGTGGAGTATAGCCGACGACGGACTTTATTTCGTCGGCTATAAGTATAGCCGACGACTTATAGCCGACGAAAAATGTGAACAGGCCGACGAAAAAATTTCGTCGGCTAAAATGCTTATCCTGGTAGTGGCTGCACGACACCAAGCTTCGATCTACTCCTGGTTCACATCGAGCACCACACCAAGTCGTCGCCAAACGACACAGATCTCGACGCCGAAAGCTTCAGGTCGAGGAGATCGTTGCAAAAAATGGCGTGAAGGTGGTTCCGTTGGCCTCGCTTCATTGAACCATAAGAATCACCAGATCTAGTTCGACGATGTCATTGTCGCCACAGCGAAAGACCACCGGACCAGATCGTAATTGTCAAATACTTACGCTTCGCTGCGGCACATCACCACTAGCATCGGCGAGAAATTGAAGCCATTCGAGTCGTCCGCCAACTCCACTGTCGTCTCCATCAAGTCATGTTTACTAGGGTTAGTAATGTATTAATTGGGGGTTACACTGATGGTTAGAAAATTATTTTTCCATATTACTGCACCCTAAACCCGAAATAGCAGCTACATGTGTTAATTTATTCTAGTTTACTACCCCCAATAAACACTATAAAGTTTATTGCCCTAGTAAAATTTCCTTATAAAGTTTTACTGCCCCCCCCCAATAAGCCATTTTCCAAAATTACTACACTCTAAACTCGAAAAAGCTGTTACATGTGTTAATTTATGCAAGTTTACTACCCCCAGTAAAGTTTCTCAGAATCCGACGACCGGAGTCCGACGACTAGAATCCAGCAGCTGGTGATCAGGGTCAGTGAGGTTCTGGTTAAACCTTCATTCTATTTTATTTTCTCTTTCTAACCATGTTTAAGGGATGATGGTATAATGGAACTAAACTAATATAAGTTTTTAAGAGTGTCTTAAGAGTTTAGATCTAATGGGCAGAAATTCTCTTTTAAAAGTTCAAATGGTCAATGTTTTAAAAAATGTTTGAATGAGAAGTAAGGTGTCAAATTTTATAGTAAATAGAAATTTTCTCTTATTTTTTTTTATAATAAAGCATGTACACTCCAAATATGTAACAGAGCATTTACTATATACTGTTTGTTGAGATGACACCAGCAGACGTTTACTGTTCTTAAGCACAGTTTTGGGCTCAGGCCTGGATTTCGTCTCTTACATCTGTTCTTGTGCTCTTTCGAAACTTAGGGAGTTTCTATATTATCTACCCTGCCCTGGCTGGTCTCTTCGCTCGGCTACTGATCTTTTCGCCTCTTCAGTTGTCAACAATAGATAGTAAAAGGGAGAACAAAGATAATCGAGGAAAAAGTGGAGATTAGGTGGTGTTCCTGAATACTTCAGATCGCGTTTTCCTTAATTTTCATCAATAGGTAATTGGGTTTGAATTAGATTCCTTTTTGTTCAGTAATTGGGTTTCCTTTTGGGTGATTTTCAGTTCATCAATGCTTCAGTATCGCTTACTGTTCTCAAATTTTACTCCTTTTGAGTGCCTTTTTTGTTTGTTTGGGTTTGACATCGTTGTTGCTTTGGTTCGATTTGTGAATTGGTTTGCATCAGTATAGCTTTGGTGTGGTTCTGAGACCGGGGTACAATAACGAAAACACGAGAAAACCAATTTAGAACCATTTGTTGTCATTTATAGCATTGGTAAATAGGGTTCGGTCAATCCGGGGACTTAAGGGTGTTCCTGCAATAAGAGTTAATGACGTTTTACACAACAAACATAATTACACATTTACAATTTACAAAGTTTTAAGGGGGGTTTTGAAGATTTTTCTAAAAATCTATGGACTGAAAATTAAATCCTAAATTAAATATATATACATGTGATCATCAACCAAACACATAACCAAGTTAGAACACACACAAGTAACATGTAACAAAAATCATAAATAACAAGGGGCAGCAAGTAGCATCGAAAACCTTAAACATTCATTCTAATCCACATTCTAATTAGAGACCACCAGCGATTCATCTAATCGTTAAGACTTCTAATATATTTCGAATCAACTTCACCGTATAATCCTAAATTATGCTAATCGGTTTAAAGATACACTAGCGTAGAAATTAAACACGAAAAACATATAAAGCACAATAAGCCGAATTGGAGACATGTAACATGTAATAGTGTCACCTATCATATTAACATGTATGTTTTATGAATGCTTAGTCCTAATAGATAATCTAGAATAAAACAACTTAGTGTATGAATCAATCCAAATTTACCTTAGCACGTTAAATTGCAACCTAGAAAACTACCATGGTCGAGGAAGCCTCTAAGCATTGATTTTGATGCACAAATTCATGAAAACAAACCAAAACAAATACATAAGAATATTGAAACCTACTTCCCTTATCAAATACTAAAATCGAAACATGAGACAAGTTAAAAAAACACAAAACCAACTCATGAAATCGGAAACATGTCGTGCATTTAAAACTGAAATTTCAACAAAGTATTCATACATAAAATCATAAATTATAAAACCAAGAATAATATACAAAGCCAAGGTTGAGTCACACAGTAGAAACCTTGAAGAAAAACCTATAAGAGTGACAAGAATCGGATGAATGAAAGGTAGTGCTTGGATGGGGTTTCGGCTGTGTATTTCTTAAAGAATATTGGTATGTGCTTTGGCAAGGCTATATGAATGGTGAGATAATATTTTTTTTGCCCTCTTAATCGTGCTTTATATAGGAGAAAACCTTACAGAGGCCGGCCAAAAATTCCTAAACCAAAAAGGTTTAGGTTTTCCTTTTTGAACTTGGTATTGCTTGGCCTCCAAGACTTGGTGATTCTAGAGGTTTCTATGGCCGAATCATGAACTTATAATTCTTCATTAGACTCCCCTTCATCGATCAACTGCTTTGTTTTCCTAAGTCCATCAGGAACACTTCCTATCGACGGCAGCGGGTTACTCTGTTTCGACAATCTGACCTTCCGTCACTAATTTAGGCATAACTCCCTCCAGAAAATAGATATGGATGTGATTCAAAATTTTCTGGAAACTAGACTCACACAGTTTTCCGTGCATGTATATCTTCTAATTCCTTGTGAGTCATCTTGGAAAAATTCTGGAAGTTGGGTGATGTGCCGAGTAAATTTCTGTTTTCTGCTGAAATTGCATGCTTTCGGCCTCTCCATGTTGCTGCCTTCCATAGCTCCAACTCTCTTGATTCTTCCACGTATGAACTCTTCTACATATTAGAGAAGTTAAATTAATTTATGACAATGTAAAAGCTTTACAGAATCATCAAAACATGTCAAGACCCCAAACTGAATCGGTTTCTTATTATTTCATGTAGCATTTAGTCAAATTTTGTATAAATCCTCTATATTTAGCACGTTTTCATCCTTACACGACCAAAGACTCTTAACTCAACAATATGACTCGATTCTACACAAATAAGGGTTAAACAAAGTACAAATTTAGGCATAAACATGTTAAGAACGTAGCACTTTATCCTCCTATAAAGCTTTGAGATCATTATTATTGATACGTGACTATGTTTTGATAGCAATTTGATAGAGAAGAGATGAAGTTGTCACTGAGCTGCTTCTGGAGTCATAATATATATGTCAATAACGCTGATGCGCATGGAAATACTGCTCTTTTCATTAGATCCTTCCAAAATACCTCAACAGTTACGGATCAAGTTTTTCTTTCTCTCTGACACATTGAATCTTTAGTTTATTATTATTATTATTATTAGTCATATAAGATAAAAATTATCTCTCAAAATTGTTGGTTAACTGGATTTTGGATTCAATTCTATAATTCATTCTTCTTTTTCTAATTTTGCAGGTTTGGGTTAAGATTTCTCTGAGCTCTTTGGAGTTGTTAATTAGGTTTTCGAAAAACCTCAGGTTTGCACTACTTTCTACTATCAATGACTCATTGTCTCACCATCTATACATGAATGAATGCATAGAACAACTAAAATCCTACTCACCAAGTGTCTGATAAAATGCTTATGAGATATCTTGCTTCTTTTTTTGTTAGTTATGGTTTCCAGTATCTCATTCAAGCTTAGCCATAACTAACTTTTAGTTTTGAGTGCTTGAATTTATTGGTTGGTCTTTGATCATTCGAAATGAAGTTGATATGAATAAACTGTGAGCACCAGCTTTTTCATGAACTGAATGCAGTTAAAGAATGCATCAGCTTTAAAGAATGCTCATTAACAGTTAATGATCAGTGTTCTTAGAATGTATTGTTCTTCTTGCTCTGGGTAATTGGTTAATGATTTATTTCTTGCTTGCATTCCTACATAAGATATCTCATTTGTTTATTGATCTTATATCTTCTATTCTTATTATTTTGTTTTTTGGGATGTATTAACTTTTTGGTAAAAGATTGGCTTAGTTGTTTTGTCTGATCATTTTGTGAGATTCATTCTGATTTAAGTTTGTGTCCGTTTTAACTAAAATCTGAAAGGGTGTCGAAGTCCAGCATTTTGTCCGAGTCTTCAGCCTCAGCTCTCTGGTTTCTGCTGAAGCAGTTGAAGATACCCTAGTCTGTAGGGTTTAGTTGTTTTTTGAATGATTCTTGGTTAGCCGTTTGTGGCTTAGTTTGTTAGCTTGTTTTCAGCTTTTCAGTTGCAAGTTGTAGGCTATATATAGCCGATGATCTCCCATTCAATAAGAGCAAGATTTCTGCATTTTAGTTTGTGAGTGTTTGAGCTCGTTTACATCTCTAAACTCTTTCAAACTGGTATCAGAGCCCCACTGGGCCTGATCGGAGAGCTAAGCCGCAGCTTAGATAAGAAAAGAGAGAAGAAAGAAACACGAAAGATAAGTGAAGAGAAACTGTCTGCAAAGATCCCTCACTTTGATGGACTCCATTATGATCATTGGAGTGAGCTGATGGAGAATCTCCTACGTGCAAAAGGTTTGTGGAGCCTGCTTGAGAACGGATTTGAAGAACCACCACAGGGAACAATGCTAACAGATGCGCAACAAGAGCAGTTGCAGAATGCAAGGATGAAGGATCACAAGGTGAAACACTATCTTTTCAGAGCTATTGATCGAGTAGTTTTCGAACAAGTCTTGGACAGACGCACATCCAAGATTGTGTGGGATTCTCTGAAAAGAAAATTTGGAGGGAACGATCGTGTAAAGAAACATCTCCTTAACACTCTCAGGAGAGATTTTGAAGTGCTATCCATGAGAGAAAGTGAGACGATCATGGAATACTGTGCAAGGGTGATGGTGGTTGCAAACCAGATGAGAAGCAACGGAGATTCAATGGTTGATGCACAAATTGTGCAAAAAGTTCTTCGAACTCTAACAGATAAATTCATCTATGTGGTTGTGTCTATAGAGGAGTCGAAGGATAGAGACTCGATGACAGTCGATGAACTCCAAAGCTCTCTGATGATCCATGAGCAAAAGTTCAAGAAATATGAGAGAGAAGATGGTGATCAAGCTCTCAAAGTAGAAAGCAGCAGAGGTAGGGGTAGAGGAGTCTATCGTGGTAGAGGAAGAGGGCGTCAACCTTTCTCAAAAACCACAGTGGAGTGCTATAAATGCCACAATTTAGGGCATTTTCAATACGAATGTCCTAAATGGAACAAACAAGCCAACTATGCAGAGCTAGAAGAGGAAGAAGAACTACTCTTAATGGCATACGTGGAAGAAAATGACTGCAAACGAAGTGATGCTTGGTTCTTGGACTCAGGCTGCTCAAATCACATGTGTGGTGATAGAGGTATGTTCTTGAATATGGTTGATGGTGGGAAACATTCTGTGAAGTGTGGTAACAATTCAAGAATGGATGTAGCTGGAAAAGGAAATGTCAAACTGGTATTTAATGGTATTAGCTTTCATGTTCAAGATGTTTACTATGTTCCAGAGCTTTGAAACAATTTGTTGAGTGTGGGACAGTTGCAAGAGAAAGGGCTTGCCATTCTTATACATAATGGTGTATGCAATATCTATCATCCCAGGAGAGGTCTGGTGGTGCACACAACTATGAATGCAAATCGGATGTTTATCCTTTTGAATGAAAGATCTAACCCCACAGCTTCCACTGATCAAAAATGCTTACATACCACATCTGATCTCACTTATCTCTGGCATCAAAGATATGGACACTTGAGCTACAAGGGACTGAAGACTTTGCAGTCCAAGAAGATGGTACGAGGACTACCACACTTGGAGAATTCCAGCATCATCTGCACCGATTGCTACACAGGAAAACAACATCGCAATGCAATTCCAAAGAAGAGTAAGTGGCGTGCAAGCAAGGTGCTGGAACTAGTACATGCAGACATATGTGGTCCAATAGAACCAATTTCAAATAGTGGGAAAAGGTATGTCCTATGTTTCATTGACGATTTCAGTCGAAAAGCTTGGTCCTATTTGTTATCTAAAAAGTCAGAAGCATTGGAAAGTTTTAAACTTTTCAAGAAAATGGTGAAGGAAGCAGAAATGTCCATCAAGTGTTTTCGGACAGATAGGGGAGGAGAGTTCACTTCTCTACAGTTTAAAGCTTTATGTGATGAGGAAGGAATCAAAAGGCAACTCACCACAGCCTACACACCACAACAAAACGGAGTTGCAGAACGTAAGAACAGGACAGTAATGAACATGGTACGATGCATGCTCACTGCTAAGAAGATTCCCAAATCTTTTTGGCCTGAAGCTGTGAATTGGACCTTTTATATCTTGAATCGTTGTCCCACCTTGGCAGTAAAGAATATCACCCCACAAGAGGCTTGGAGTGGAATAAAACCCTCAGTTGATCACCTTTGAATTTGGGGCAGCATTGCTCATGTGCACATTCCAGAAGCTAAAAGAGGGAAACTTGATGATAAAAGTTTTCCTTGCATTTTGTTGGGTATCAGTGAAGAATCAAAGGGGTATAGGCTGTTTGATCCAAAAAATAAGAAAGTTGTGGTGAGTAAAGATGTTGTATTTGAGGAGGAAAAGATTTGGGAGTGGGATTCTAACTATAAGGATCAAATAGAAGCAGAATTACTATGGGGAGATGATGATATTAGTGATGATAGAGAGGACGAGGAGCATAGAGATGATCATGAAGGGGTAGATATGGAGTTTGATAATGAAGAAAATGAAGGAGAAAGGGAAAATAGTGGAGTTAGGAATGAAGAAGGAGTTCCTAGTAGTGTTAGGAATGTTGAAGCAGACAATAGTAGAATAATTGGAGTAAGGGAGAGGAGGACACCTACCTGGATGGGAGACTATGTAAGTGGAGAAGGGTTGAGTGATGAAGAGCATGATGAAGAAACTGCTTATATGGTGATTGGTGATGTTGAAGATCCAGTGTTGTTTGAAGATGCTGTAAGGGAAAAGAAATGGAGGGAAGCCATGAATAATGAGATTATGTCCATTGAGAAGAATAACACCTGGTCTCTAACGAGTTTACCTAGTGGAGCAAGGAAAATTGGAGTCAAATGGATATACAAGACTAAGCGAGATGAGCTTGGGAGGGTGATCAAATACAAAGCTCTATTGGTAGCAAAGGGGTACACACAAAAGGAAGGAGTTGATTACTCAGAAGTGTTTGCACCAGTAGCAAGGCTGGACACAGTAAGGACCATCATAGCTGTTGCAGCACACAAGGGTTGGAAAATCTATCAACTTGATGTCAAGTCTGCTTTTTTGAATGGAGAGCTCAGTGAAGAAGTGTATGTGGATCAACCGAAGGGATACGAGAAGAAAGGAAAGGAGCATATGGTCCTCAAACTATACAAAGCACTATATGGACTAAAACAAGCTCCCAGAGCTTGGTTCAGTCACATTGAGGCTTACTTCGTCAAAGAAGGATTTCAAAGATGCATGACTGAGCAAACTCTATTCACAAAGGAGAGCAGTAAAGGACATATTATCATTGTAAGTGTTTATGTAGATGATTTGATCTTTACTGGTGATAGTACACATTTGCTGCTTGAGTTTAAGAGGTCGATGATGAAAGAATTTGATATGACTGACATGGGGAACATGAGTTATTTTCTGGGGATTGAAGTGATACAAATGAAAGAGGGAATTTTCATCCATCAAAAGAGATATGCTGTGGAAATACTAAACAGATTTGGAATGTTAGAAAGCAAAATGGTTGGTACTCCTATTGTTCCAGGAACGAAGTTAGAAAAAGACAGACTTGGCTGTGCAATTGATGCAACACATTTCAAGCAGCTTGTAGGCAGTCTGTTCTACTTGACTTCCACTATACCAAACTTGATGTTCATTACAAGTTTACTGAGTAGATTCATGGCTGGTCCAATAGAGTTGCACTTGCAAGCAGCCAAGAGGGCTCTGCGATATTTGAAGGGCACCACAGACTATGGAATTCTGTACAAGCATGCAGTCGTTTGAAATTTCATGGGTTTCACAGACAGTGACTATGCTGGAGATAATGAAGACAGTAAAAGTACAAGTGGTTATGTGTTTATGCTCAGTTCTGGAGCTATTTCTTGGAGCTCAAAGAAGCAGCCCATAGTTACATTGTCAACCACGGAAGCGGAGTATGTCGCAGCTGCAACCAGTGCTTGTCAAGCTGTTTGGTTGAAAGGCATTTTGAAGCAGCTCAAACATGAGGTCGAGAAGTGCACTAACATTATGTGTGACAACACCTCAACTATCAAGCTCTCTAAAAATCCAGTTATTTATGGACAAAGCAGACACATTAGGGTAAAGTTTCATTTTCTTAGAGAGTTAGCTAAAGAAGGAACTATAGCCTTGCTGCATTGTGGTAGCACTGATCAGGTTGCAGACATTATGACCAAACCACTTAAGTCTGATGCTTTTGTCAAATTCAAAGAGATGTTGGGAATGTGCAGAGTCAGTGAGGTAAGCTAAAACAAGTTTCACTGTGTTTAGCTTAAAGGAGAGAATGAAAGGGTGTCGAAGTCCAGCATTTTGTCCGAGTCTTCAGCCTCAGCTCTCTGGTTTCTGCTGAAGCAGTTGAAGATACCCTAGTCTGTAGGGTTTAGTTGTTTTTGAATGATTCTTGGTTAGCCGTTTGTGGCTTAGTTTGTTAGCTTGTTTTCAGCTTTTCAGTTGCAAGTTGTAGGCTATATATAGCCGATGATCTCCCATTCAATAAGAGCAAGATTTCTGCATTTTAGTTTGTGAGTGTTTGAGCTCGTTTACATCTCTAAACTCTTTCAAAATCTCCTTGCATTAGTTCTGGTTTTTATTGCCATAGACTTATGTCCAACAACTAGAAACAAACCCCTGTTTAACCAATGCAGAGAAAAATAGAAAAATAGTAAGTGATCCGGAAGTCGCAGAACATAAGAAGAAATATTCATTCGAGAGGAGCATGTCCATATGTATTACTAAAGCTGATTGAAGGCAAGCCAGATTCATCTCTTTCTGTAATTCTGTAAGTCTAAGCTGACTTATGATTTGATTATTTTTTAACCATATGTGTCCTTTCATATTAATCTGGGAATGTTATCTATATTGTGATCACTATCCTTAGTAATTGTGATTGGTTTTTGTTTTCTTTAGTTTTGTTTAGTAACAGCTAATGTGACTTCCTATCAATATTTTGTTTCAGAGTCTCTAATGAGTTACAAGCCCCTGTAATAATACCAAAGTAACAGAGAAGCAAGAGTTAAATGCACTGAAAATAGCATTATCACAAACATGTTGCAATTTATTTCTCTGTATTGCTACTTTGATTTTGCTTTTTGGTATAGTTTACGAATTAATAAATAACACATTTCATGTTATTTACATAATAAGACTGGCCTTGGCATATTGAAGTAATTGAGACAATTAATTAGGGTTATTGCTTATTTTGAATCTCAATTCCAACTCGGATAAACATCGTAGTAACATGGTATAATGTGGAGACATGTTGCAGAAACATCATAGTGCATGTAACATGGGTTTAGAACTGTCCTTCATAACATTGGCCAACATGGATTTGAATGATATATATATAATATATGATATATATATATATATATATATATATAATTAAATTCCTGTGAAATAATAGTACAAGATCTAGCTAATAGTTTCCTGAAAAGATAGAAGCATGCCTAGTTTGTGACTAATATAATTTGTTCAAGTTAGACTGAAATTATCGGTGGTCAGAAACTGAAAGTTTAACTTTTAATGGTCCATTAAGAAGTAATAATGTAAGTGTAATAAGTTTATTATTTCCCTTAAGAAAAAAGGATAAGCATATTGATGTTGTAACGTCTCATACCTAAAAGTTACCTTTTTACAGAGGGTTTGTGAGTTACCGAGAGCCTTTTACAAGGACAGGTAATTTAATAAGTTATTGCTCAAGTTTATTTTCAAGTCTTTCTAAACTCTCCAAATTCCTCATTTAATAACTCAATGTGGTAGTTTGTATCGACACGAGTCTCCCGGTATTTTCGGAATATTTTTCGGAGCTTCTGTCTATTTTCTGTGAATTTTTGAAGTTTATGGTAATTTTCAATTACTATTCCGGTAAATAGTTTTTACCATTTAACTAATTACTTTTTAACTTCTTTAAATCTGGGTCGTTGGATCGATTGGAGATTGGATCTAGACCGTTGGTTTCTGTATAAAATGAGGAGAGATTTTGACCCAAGTTAACAACCCAACTCGGGCGTTGACCCGAGCCCAGTCTCTCTCTCTCTCCTCTGATCGCTCGCTCTCTATGGAGAGCCATTGCGACAAGCACGGCAGTCCGGCCACCCCACACCGGCGCACCACCACCAATCTCTTCCTCTCTCTCTATTCTCTTCAAAACCCTTATCACTTTTCACTGAGAGAAACGAAGATGAGGAAGATAGATCGAATTAGGGTGCGGCGGTCCTAGGCAGGAATCCGGCGAACCAGGCGACCATTCGACATATGGAGGTTATTTTCTTACTCCTCTTCTCTTCTTCTTCATTTTATTACCCTTAGATCCTCGATTTTGAGCTATGAATTGAAATCCCCCTTTTCTTTCTGTTTCTAGGTTCCCTTACTCCTCTCTTCAACGACAATGTTTGAGGGGGGTTCTGGTTGACCTCTCAAACTCCAGTGAGACCTGGAACGCTGAGGATTGGAGCTGCTGAAGCTGAGTTGGAGAAGAGGCAGAGGTCTGGTGTTTTGCCGAGGAGAATTCGAGAAGTGGTGTTGGTGACTGATGCAGCAGTTGGGGATGGTTGGGGATTGAAGAGCTACTGAAAGGGGTCTGGGTGGAAGAAATCTGCAAGGAAGCTGCTGTCGAGATTCTAAAGTTTGGGATGTAGATCAACAGGGGTAAGGCTGATTCCCCTGTTATTTTAGCAGTTCTGGTATTATTTTGTTGGATATGTGATTAATTTTGGTGTTGTTTGATCCGACATGTCGATAACATGTTAAATCGAGAAAATGAGGAAGCTATGGCGAAATTCCAGCAACTTGACCGGAATCCGCAGAGTATTCTGACAACTTGCCAGAATTCGGTGAAGTGCAGAATTTCCGGCTGAGAGCCAAAGAGGTAGAAATCGTTTCCCCCGTTAAGCTTTAAGTCGAAAAGTTCCGTTAAATCCTAAATCGAGTCATTACGGAAAACTTACCGTAAATAGGAAGTTTTCATTCTGGGAAACTTTCCCTTTTAGGAAAGTTCCCATTTTTAGAAAGTTGACCGGTAAAATGTCAATCTTAGTAACAGGCTAAAATAAGCCAATTGGACATTTAAATGAGATTCTTGTCAACTCAAGAATCTTGGTCAAAAATCGAGTTGATCGTTGTAATAACTCGGATAATTTCATACTCGAAATATCGACTCACAATTAGTAAATTGGTTTAATGATTGATTGGGTGTCCATAGTAATTCGACAAATTACTATGGGTTACCTAACATCAAATGAAATAGTAAGACAAGTTGAGGTATTAAGATTATGAAGTCGGAAACTAAATGTCGAGTCGATAATCGGAAATAGTTCTATTTGTTGTTAAGTCGTTAAAAAGGAATTGGTTAGTCAACTCTTGTCAAATTAAGATTTCCTAGTCAAACTAGGAAAAGTACAAGTCAAAGGTATTAGACTGATATGTTGGATTAATTTTACAGTCAATGCGATTGGACTCAATGTGATTGGACTCGACCATGCAGATATTTTGAGATAACGCTCGAAGGGCATTCCGAGCAATGAGGAGGTCGCATTAAGTACTGTGAGTTGACATTTGTTTTAAATTAAATTTATATGCATCGTTCCTCTTTTGAGATTTTCTAATTTACTGGATTATTTTACCATCCATTTTTATCCGGTATTTATTTTGATTTGAGGATTATGGGATTTTCATTGGTGGATTATTTTGTCACATACATATGCATATTTTCTTTATATACGTGTTGCGATAAAAATATATTATATTCGTACGGGAAGTATACTCCGCTATAATGTTATAGTAAATATTTAACGGCCGCCATTATGAGCGCGAGGCACAAGCGTCGTAGCCTCGTATAAGTATACATATATTAATACATATACTAATACATATACATAGAGTCAAATCATGATTATACATTATATTCTTATCGAGAGTATACTCCGTCATCATGGTGTTGCCCATTGCTGCGGCCATTATGAGCGTGACGTGAGTGCGAGGCGCAAGCGTCATAGCCCGGTTTGGATATACATGTGTGGTCATGTGTTTGAGCGAGGTTCACTTTACTACATGGTATTAACTAGCGAGGCTAGTTACGTTTATGATCACATTATCAATATGTTATCTAGCGAGGCTAGAGTCGGTGTTTGTTGATTTTCACCCTGATGCATGCATATGGATTTTTCTGGAAATTCAAAATGAGGACATAAATTGATTGTTTTCACACGCTTGGATATTCTTTTTGTCCACTCACTCTAACGTCTTGTTTTTTTAATGTTTTCCGCTGGGCCTTTCGTTTTCAAATGCCCAATGTTGTAGGAGTGCTGAGAGGAGATCGTGGGTATAGAAGACGAGGTATAACCAACTAATCTGCTGACGCTAGCAATTTTACTTAGGTATCTCATCTATGTAGATTTTGCTCTGATTACCCTAACTTAGTTTAGTTTACTTTTTGTGAAGTGTAGTTGTGATTTGGGGAGCAAGATGGCTCCAGGAGTTAGGGGTTGATTTAAATTATTCATGGATGTACTGAGTTTGTTCGTAAGAAGGGTTGTCCATTTCAAGAGGGTTTCGGTAAGAAGTTCCCTTGAGGTGGTCTCCGCAGGATTTACTTCAGGGGTTAACCCTGAGTGGGTCCTGACAGTGTAGCCAATGTAAATCTGTTTTGCGTTGTTGTTACTTGGTGCTGCTGGTTGTCCTTACCTTTTTCTCTTTTTGTTTATCAGACATTTGTCTACATTTTCTTTTAATAAGATTTTTTATATTTTTTTATCATGTCTAGGTTATCAACCTAAATAATACTTTAGCTAATTAACAAAAGAGAGCAACTAGGTTGTGTAGCTCTTTTGAACTCAAGCAGAACAGATTTTGCGAACCGTAACATGTTAACTGTTGCATACTTAAGGTACCTATCAATATTATTTTACTTTGTGAATAAGGCTTCATATTATAATGTTCTTGAAAAAAAATGGGAAACCCCTGAACTTTCAATTATTATCTGTATTTTCTTCCCATTTGTTTTCTTCACTTCCATTCAACTTATTTACATGTATTCTTGAGTGTTCTTAGATTTTCTTTGCTTCGTTCTGTTTTATTCCCGCATTCAGCTTTAAATGTGTATATACCAACTTTCGCATTCACCAGTGTGGTATTTGAAGTTACTATTTTCAATTTAAACTGTTCTGATGGAAAATATGATATCCAGTGTATTAAAATTGGTGTTCAATTTTTTTAAGCTGTTATTAAATCAGTAGCATTGAAGCTTTCCTTTAATATGTTCGTAAAAGAGAAAAGCTTGTATATTATTATTTTTTAAAGGATGCCTATGAATTTTGTAGTGTGTAGATGTATGTAACATGTTCTCACTTTGATAATTCTCCCTTTATTTGCAGGGAACTCTCTAGAAGTTAATATGCTTAAGACGAATCTGACCTCTAAAGCTACTCTATGGCCATGATCTGATATAACCCTGATTCGAGTTCTTCTGTAACAATTGGGTACATTATCCTTAAGCTGAACTTACATATGTTGTATATTTAATGGTTAGGCTATCATTATTTGCAGAAGACTACATGATTTACATTGCTGGTATATTCTTGGTTTAGAAAATCTAATAAGTCAGATTTGGTCAGCCTTGATTTATTTCGATTAGTTGGGTTTAGACTTCATTCTTCTTGGTCTTAGTTCCCTTTCAGTTATGTTAAACAATTTGAGTTAAATTGTATTCTATTGGGCAGCAGCAACAATCACCGCGGCAAAGCGTGGGTATTATTTCTAGTGCACTAAAAACTAAACAAACAGACGCCTAAGAACATCTTCTATAGTCTGTAAACTTTTCTACTGAGCTCGTCGTAATTGTTTCCAAGACCTTCCAAGTTTCACCACACAAGATAAGCTGCTTTGGCAACTTTGCACTCGTATGATAAGGTTTTCTATCCTAAAAGAGACCCTTTTTTCAGTTAAAGATTGACACAAGTGAAGTTGATATTAGTGTCCATAAACTTCCATCTCATCTCCTTTCTTTCTTCCCACACGTTTTCCCTCTTTACCTACAAGAAATAAAAAATAAAAGTGCCCCTTACAAGACTTCCACTAGAAGAAAGCAACCTCATGATTGCTCCAGGGTGCTGCATTCTTTCAAGTCAAGAAGTAATGCATAATTTCATGAGAGCGACATCACTATCGCTTCAATCGCATAAGCAATTAACATGAACAGAAAATAAGGGATTGCGATATAGATATTGCTCATTCCTTTTTTTGGGTGTTCTAACTTTTCAGCTTCTCTTTTGTTAACAATAGGAAGAAATATATATACAGACCAAGAAAAGTAGGAAATTAGAAAGACATTGGGAGTCCGTAGAACTGCCCAGAGAAGTTCTAAAAAGGCCTGCGGATTTTATGTACATGGTCCTTTGGGGTTCGAGGAAACCAACCTCTCTTACCGCCGAAATGACAAAATCAAACCAACTACTTCACTAAAAATAAAATAATATCAGCGTACGTCAGGCGGGGCAGTCAAACTATTACCAAAGGAGCAGCTTTTGACCATAACAACCAACTCATCTTTGCAAGGCCCAGCATTTTGTGTTACTGAAACTGAGCCTTTGCATCCTTGACAAACAAAACTGGCAGGAACTGAATCCGAGTCTGGGATTCCAGAACATCGAGTGTGCCGCCACACACCACAAAGATCACAAGCCATCATCATCCTTTGCCCCACAGTTGCACTCTGTCCATCTCTCCATCCCTCTCTCCATGCTAAACTTACTCCATCCACTCTTTGCATGGCAGCACCCTCTCACTCTAACATATTCTGCTGACCCTAACAACTTATTGACCTGCATGGATTCATCAACACCGCCATAGTCAACCAACTCTTCTGCTTGAAACCTTTTCAACACCAAATATACATCTTGAAAAGCTTTTGATGCTGCAAGCTTGAGATCGGATACAATAGCATTGGTTAGAACAATCAGTTCGGAAGGGGGTTCCAGGGAGGAATATTCTTCAGACTTGTCTGTAAATTCAACTCTACATAAGACACATGTAACTGATGGATCATTAATGAACATCTTTTCGGGCTTGTAGTCTTTTACAAACTGCTTGCAGTCAAGTAGCTTTTCAGCACAGCTGACTGCAAGATCCCTTGTTTCCTGAGGCATATCTTTCATCATAGTTTGGGGGTGGAGCATCAACTCATAAGAAGCGTATGTCCAGTACAAGATTTTCTTCTGACAGGCTTCTAGAGGTGGAATAGTCGTTTGATGCGCTTCCAGCCTCAAGTCTGCAAAATGTTGTTCAGCACGTTACAAACTTACTAACCAGAGGTGCAGAACAATTAGAATATAATATGAACTATTTAGACAATCTTGCTTAAGCTGTTAGTCAGTGATTGTCCGTAGAGAGTTAAAGACAATAAAGAGAAATAATGCAGGCCTGAGCAATTAGACAGTTCCCCCTTTTTAAGAACAACTCTGCAAAGTTTACAACTTTTTTCGAAATTATAAATATATATTTGACCACTTCAGAAAAAAAAAATTGTATTTGAATAGGCAACTGTTATTAACAATCCCAAAAGTCAACCCCTTTCACTTACCTTTTGGAATTTCTCCACTACGAATATATAGATATTTACATAATTAGTAAGAGAACCTAAGGTTTAGGGTAATCTGCTGATCCCAAAAATAATAATTTTTCTGCTACAGAACCGTACTTGTAGTCTTATACGAGCTTAATCAGATGAAAATTTGACGCTTAAGACAATTGGATGACTCGGCGTATATTCTTGGAATTTCCACATCCTTTGTACCGTCTATACTAGAAATTCCCTAAATCTGCTTTCCAAAGCTTTGCTTGAATCAAGGGCCTCCTTCTCAACCCGATAATTGTTAGGAGTCCAACTCTAGCATATATTGGAAGGTAATAAAGTGAGGTAGATAAGATGAACCCCGACCCCATGGGCTAACCAGTCCTACTAACCCTCGTGGTTAAAAGCTAGAATTCATCTCTCCCAACTGAAAAGAGAGATTGCATAAACCTGTTTGTGCTTGCTAAGAAAAAACCTTAGAAATGCTAAACATAGAAGACAAATCTAGCATATCTAACAAATACCTAGACGATTTTCACTTGAGAAATATTGTTTATATCGAGTGAAAAGAACTAAATATGTGCAGTTCGCATAAGACAAGAAAGCATTTCCACTATATAGAGTAGTGATAGCAAAACTAACATATAAAAGTGATTATAGCAATAGTGCCAAAACTAATACAATGACTTGTCTATTGCCATAACGTCAATTCATGGCTAGAAGGCTTCGACTGAAACTGTGTAATGCATTCAATAGTGGAATGATAAGGATTGATATGAAAAAAATATATATAAGAAAGGATTGGTTTTGGTGCATTTCATGTAACACGATTGTATGGTCTTGGAATCTGAGTGTCCGTATGGAAAAAAAAAGGAAAAAACAGAAGAAAATAAAAATAAAAACCTTTGGCATGCAAAAAAGGAATGCAATTTCCAATCGAATGAAAACCCAACGATTGTAGTTCCATCCATTGCCTTAGCAGCCTTAGCTGACAGGTCACAAAATAATACCTAATTCGTACATAAATGTAAGGCTAAGCCTAAAACGTGTCAGGATTAACTTGTCAGTAGAAAAAACCGGATTATGTTTGAAACGTCCTACCCAAAGTTACTTCAAATTTTTCTCAGGCGTCTTTTCTATCATCACCGTTTTAAAAACATCTTGGCATCACTCTCTTTCTCAGGAGTCACTGTTTGGTTCCTGTATCTTCTTCTTCTCTCTTCTCTACCCTCTCTTCCATCTCTTTCCTCTCACAAACAAACCAGACATCATATGTTGCATAAACACCGAGCGATAAATTGAAAATTTATTGCATGGATCTCTGGATATCAGACTCAGAGAATGGGTGAACTGATGTTCTATGTGCTAAACGTATATCAATAACAAAAAATCAATAGATCTAATTTAAAGCTCATAACTCACTTCTTCTAAAGCCCCAATTTATGTTTCACATCAATTCTTCTAAAGATAAAACATAAAAGGGCACTAACCTGTATTCAAAATCACCATCAGCATTGCGTCTTGAATTAACAAAGATCTCATCTGCTACTATTTTCCCTCCAAGTTCGTTGAGGCCGAAATCCAGGAGATCGGGTGGTTGTCCCTTGTATATGGCTTTCCTAAGATTACGCTGATTTACCCAATTTGACCCAGTAACTGCACGCAGCACCTTGACCATGGCTTCTTCAACACATTCAACATCACTCTTCGTCCAAGAATACAGAACTCCGTAAGCTCGTCGCTTCCTGCTCATGGCATCATCACCCCTTGAAGAACGCTTGAGAGCATCATGAATCAATTTAATCAAGAAACTAAAGAGATCTCTTATATTCAAAAGCTCACGTTCTGATAGGGACTGGTATCTCAAGATGATGTCATGGATGCAAAGCGAAAATCGACGTTGCGCAAGAAAGGTGGACAGGGGTAGGGTAGCGAGTTTTTCAACAGCCAAATTATAGGCATCAAGAGTGAGAGCAAAACTACCATTAGCGAATTCATAACCCCAATCACCATACCAGGGATGTCCTTTGATGATTGCATGAAGTAAACGATACTCCAGCCCATACTTCTTTGACACATCCATCACACTGACCATTCTGTTTATGTGTGGAACATGACAAATTGGAGTTTATTGTGATGCAAGATAGGCAATAATAAAATAAAAGAGGGAACTGATAAACAATCATTATAAACAAAGCTAATGAACACAATAAGAATACAAAATTTGAGTGAGAGCAAAGCAAAATAAGGGCCTATCCTACAATATTTGTTTTATGTAGAACAAAAGAGTAAGGACACTATATGTACATTGAAACCCTTAACCAAACCAGCACTTGTAGTGTGTGCTATTTATCTCCCAGGATTAAACATTTCAACTCCTAAGAGTGTACATCATCAAAAGCCCCACTCATCTAGCCTAGCTACTTTACTACACATAAAAACGAGCCAAAAACTTTAAAAAAATAAAATAAATAAGTCTAGGAACAAGGCCAAACCTCACTCCAAGAACTTTACATAGGCGGTCCCAAAAGTCCATGATATGACATCCAGAAAGCATCCTCGAGCTACCTTCCCTTCCATTTACCCTGAGAAGGTGTCCAAAACCATTTGAATGGACTACTCCATGAAGAAGGGTTGTATTCGCTAATTCCCCAATCTTCAACATCATCTGTACTTGCATCAAGGTTGCAAGATTTGCATCTGAAACCATGAGATTCCAGCAACATAAGAAATCAAAGATCAGTCAACCAAATTAACAGCAGTACATAAATAAACAATTATTTATTAATGTGAAACATTTTTAGTAAACTGATGCACCTAGGTGTACAAGAAAGCAGAAAAACTCAGTGATCACATTGGGTTTATTATAAATTTCTTGCATGTTTATGAGTTCTCTACTATGTTTAGAAACCTCCACAGAACTGGCTCTTGAGCAACATAATCACATATATACCAAATTTAACACTAATAGCAATATACCGAAACCAGTTGATCTGGTATATCAAAGCTTTCAGATATACAAGGTGCTATATGAGTAATAAATTATATTACAAGACAACACAAAAAGGATCTATATATAAATGCATATAGACAAGGTTCTAAAAAAAGCTAGGCGCTATTAGGGCGGGCAGCCAACGCCTAGCACCCAGGACACCTAGGCGGTTTTATATTTTATATATTTTTAATTATTTAATAAATATAATTACATAAATAAATTTATAAAAAAACATTATTATGTTCCAAAATAGCAAAAATACTTCAAAAATAGACGGTGTTCAACAACAATGTTCTTAGAATTAAAAAAACAAATTACGAGATACAGATCACAACTTGCGAAGAAGAGATGTAGATGAGTTTGCGGCTTTTGGTTTCTGGGGGTCATGTAATTGAAGTTTAGGGTTTTGATGGTTTTTTTTTAAAAAGGGCCGCCAACGCCCAGCTTGGCCTACTTGAAGAAAATCGGAACGGCCACCTGTCGCCTAGGCGGCCCTGGGCACCTTTTTTAGAACAGTGCATATAGATCACAAACAATAATCAACCAAATGATGTTGGTGAATTAAGAACATGCATAAATCAAATAACAGATGTCTTATATGTATGTCATCTGCATGGCATTGGTACTAGAATCGTATCTTTGCAACAAAAGCCAACATAATCAAATGAGCCATGTTATCAGAAATAAAGGCATGTATGAAAGAAGAAAAAAAATTAAAGTCCTCACTTGGATTCGTAGATATGCACAACATCTCCACAGCACATACAAGGCTTGTGATGCCCGCCAATGGAATTACCATCAGCCTTAATAATAAAATGATAACGTTTCCCGCAAACTGGATGACCACTCCAACCTAAACGTTTGATAAGAAATATGTCAGAACTCACATGACTGACTACTGGTGGTATGTATAGTTTGAGAAAGTTTGATCAACACACTCATACAAGTAGTTATGTTCTTACAACACATGAGATGAACACGTCTGTGATGCCTAACCATAAACCCCAAAATCATTGAATCAATTTCCTACTTTGGTTGACAGAATTCTGGACAACAAGATAAAACACGAAGCTATCTTTAATGTCAAGAGCGTGATAGGTAGGTAATCTAATTGGTAAAGACTTCTTTATCATGCATTTCAAAAAAAACCAATGAAAAAACTGATAACAGCCTGTCCTGAGCTCATCATTAAATGTAGTAAAGAAACCATCGTGCAAATCCATATTTTCAAAAGCCCCTAGGGTGATGCATTCAAGTCCTAAGTCCACTACATCCTATTAGATCAAATTATGAAAAACAATCGTCATCATTCAACCTTAGCCATTAACTTAAAATTGGAAGTTTCAAACTTAAAATGGACAATTCCACAGATGGAATAGCGGTCGACAACAGCTATCAGCTTTTGTCATGGACTGATTGTCATGAGCTGTGTGAAACACCAAACACTAACTTGGTGCTTATTCCATCAGTCCACAACTAAAATTGATGTGCCGTACTACCATCACAAGAGGACAACTACTCAAGCATCACCGGACCCCGAATAATCAACAATTTGCCTAATCCTAATCAGGAATTTACAGTTCTATGACTAACATTTAGCAAGAAACGGAGTATCATCATATCATGTTATACATTATAATATGAATTAATATAAACAAATATAAAAATGAACAAACTCCCCAGGGAAAGTAAAGCATAGAACTCGGGCGAGTCAACTAACCAACAACTCGGCACTGATCACAATAGACGCTTCGAGATCTGGCCACGTCCTCCTCGACGATATCGAGGCACACGACGGGCGAATCCGGACCGTCTGCCTCGGCCGCAGTCGCCGGGAGCTGATCCGAAGTATCGCCAACCCTGAAGAGGATCTGCCACGTCATCAGATGAGGGAAGAGCGAAGAGGGCGGAGGAAACAGCGCATGGTTAGAGAAACTCCCCGACGAAGAAGGGAAGGTGAAGAAATCGTTGAGATCCGCCGTGATACGCTTCTTCATCCGCTTCTGAGGTCGCTCATTAACCACCATCACGGCGGCGCGTGAGGCCGGGATCACCGATATCCTAGATCGAGCTAGACGCTCGCGAATGTTTAGGTCTTCAAGAAATAAAATTCACCTTTCATCTCTCAGTAAATTCTTTTGTTTTTAATTTTTTAAGAGGATTTGAATTTAAAAGAGAGGATCGTGTTGCGGTGATGAGATCAGAACAAGAATTTGTGAGCGAACGAAATTAGAGGGATTGTTCAAGAAAAAAAAAAGATAAAAGCAGAATTTCCCCGTGCCGAGTCATAGACCACGTGCCATTCTCCTATCTTGTCTACTAATTCATGTAAAAAATTACATTTTACCCGTGTTTCATTTTGGTGCCTGGTAAAAAAGAGAATTTCATATTCACCCTTAATAGTGTAGATATTTTCGTTTTTGCACCTAATTTTTTTTTCTTTTATAAAAAGACGATCAAAGGATTTCACTTTTACCCCCATAGTGACTCGAACCCATGACTTTGTCAATAGATAATGGATGCGCTTACCACTGCGCTATTGCGAATTTCCTTGAGCTTTTAGGGCTGTAAATTTTCACCCGTATGAAATTTGCATAAGAGATGGTCGCATGAGAGATTGTCACTGAATCCTTGAGGCGCTGGCTGCATGAGAGATGGTCGCTAAAGCGCTGAGAAATAGCTGCATGAGAGATGGTCGCTAAAGCTCTGAAAGATGGTCGCTGAAACACATGATAGATGACCGCTGAAGCCCTGAGGCGCTAGCCGCATGAAAGATGGTCGCTAAAGCATTGAGAGATTGTTGCGAGCCGCATGAGAGATGGCAGCTGAAGTGTTGAAAGATAACTGCTAAAACGCATGAGAGATGACCGCTAAAGCCCTGAGACGCTAGCTGCATAAGAGATGGTGGCTGAAGCGTTGAGAGATAGACACATGAGAGATGGCCGCTGAAACGCATGAGAGATGGTCACTTAAGTCCTGAGGCACTAGCCGCATGAGAGATGGTCGCTGAAGCGTTGAAAGATAATCGCTGCAATGCATGAGAGATGGTCATTGAAGCGCTGAGAAATGGCCGCATGCGAGCTTGAGCGGTTCTACCTACCTTGGTATTTCCTTGTGCGCGTTCGACAAGAGGATACCATGACGCTTCTCGCGCGGGTTCGGCGAGGCATCCCACACGCACTCGGTGAGGTATAATTCTGGGCATTGTTGAAAGGCGTTGGCTATTCGCCGCATGAGCTTTGGTCGCTCGTCGTATGAGCGTTGGCTGCATGAGAGCTTGAGCGGTTCTACCTACCTTGGTATCTTCTTGTGCGTGTTCGATAAGAGAATACCTTGGTGCTTCTTGCGGGCATTCGGCGAGGCATCTCACACGCGCTCGGTGAGGTATAATTTCAGGCGTTGCTGAAAGGCGTTGGCTGCTCGCAGCATGAGCATTGCCCGCATGAGATCTTGAGCGGTTTTACCTACCTTGGTATTTTCTTGTGCGCGTTCGACAAGAAAATACCTTGGCTCTTCTCGCGCGCGTTCGGCGAGGCATCTCACACGCGCTCGGTAAGGTATAATTCTGGGCCCCTGTCTTTCTCAGTCCCCGAGGTTCTCTAGAGAAGTGGGACAGATTCTTAGCATTGATATATCGCTAGAGGTCATCGGTTGTGCTTGCCGAAAATGGCCACGGATAATCATCGTTGGCTTACTTACGGTTATGACCCGTGTATCTCTCCCTGAGGAAGCATCCCGCGCGGAGCGAGGAATTGTGGTAGCAGATATACATTGCTAATCTCTTCAAGAAGAGGCATCCCGCATGGAACGAGGAATTGTGGTAGCGGATAAACATCGCTAATCTCTCCAAGAGGAGGCATCTCGCATGCGATGAATTGTTATGCGATGCAATGTGCCTTCACTGATCCGTTTGCAATGGGAGTATGGACTTGAGCGGTTCCTGCAAAATAGATCACCATATTTTTGCGCATAATGAAATCATTAGGGGATTAGCTTTATTCTTAATTGCCCAAGGATAATAGTTTGGATAATCTCGTTTCATTTGTAACGTGTTAGTGTCATAAAAATGTGGTATGTTCTTAAAAAATGATTTCACAAGGTAGGCGCATGCATGAATATATGGCAACTAGGGTAGTCCACGGGCCTTAAAACAATAGAGTGGATCCTCATGTGTCGGGTAATCCCCGGGCTTTGAAATTTTAGTGGAGCGGATCCATGCATGTCGGGTAGTCCCCGGGCTTTAAAATCTAAGTGGAGCGGATCAACATGTGTCGGGTAGTCTCCAGACTTTAACATAGCAATGCTAACAATCGTATAAACAATGATATGCAGCATGGCGAGATAATGATCAATGCTTAACCAAAACATTATGGAATTACGTTGCAAGTTGGGTTGTGTGAGCAGGTAGGCGTTGTGACGCTTATGGGACAGACCATGGTCAAGTCGTGACCATGCTCATAACTGCTAGCAATGTCTAACTACATCATATTTTAGTTGAAAGTCTTAATGTCACAACATCTCAAGTATGATATGGCCGGTTTACTTGCATTAGTAACATGACATTAGTTTGGTGAAACATGACAAGTGTTTGTATACAAATTTGTAGCTAAGCATGCTTGAAAGAGGTAAAAGCATATAATGACATGGCAATTGTGAGAACATAAATTGAAGCGTCTCAAAAATGTTTTCACTTCTCTTATGTGCGGTGGGCAACGGATTGTGAAGAGGCGCGGATTACTAGGACGCGGTGATTGGGTTGAGGATTGATTGATCTGCGGGTTGGTCGAGCAGCGAGCTATTGTGTGCGGATGACCTTGTTTGAAGACGGTTGAGAGGGTGAGCGAGTCAGCAGTCGGTGTTTGATAGATGAACCGCAGAAAATGAGCCGCTGAAAATAGAGTAGAGGTTTAGTTTCAGAATTTTTTTTATTTTTTTATTTTATAACCGCTGCATTTTAGCATTGTCCAAGTAGTCGCTTCTTGGACTTAACTCGCCACTTAATCGAACAAGTAATATGGAACTAGTATAAGTGCCCCGCGTATGGCTGAGCAGTAAATAAACTTAGGCATACATTGCCGTAAAGGAATTGAACGACATCCAAGAAAAACTTAGCTCATAGTAGATGACAAAACCATTTGTATCAGCTTCCCAAGCGCCACATGTTTGTGCATACGATTATCGTTGGAATAATCTTTTGTATTAACAAGATGTTATGATTAGTAGCAAGACGCGAGGTTTATAATGCTTCGTCTTGCTATCGATGGGCAAGACTACGTCTACTTAATATGCACTCGATGGTGGGAGCTTTTGAATAGGCCCCTACAAATATTACAAGTGGTGTTGTCTCTTTATGATGTATCTAGATGAGGGGTGGAGACTCCTTTATAGAGAAAGAATGCTCCCCTCTTTACATATTTTTCAATGTGAGACTAAGAGTCATATTCTAGTCTTCAAGTGTTGCATGAGCACGTGTTGATGAGACCAGTAACTTGCCAGTAAGCTCTCGGTGACTTCTTAATACCGACGCGTAGCTTGTATGTCAGGCTTCGGGATGCATGTCGTGATCGGATCCTATCATGACTCATAGACCCACAAAAAGGATGTCAATTATGCTTGATGGTTTAGACATATTAGCCATAATATTAACTACAGATAGCCATAATATTGACTACACATACATTTGGGAGGAGAGGTTGTCCTTGCTTGTTGATTGATTCCATATTTCCATTATAATTGAATGTTGCACTTGCTTTAAGTAGGTTTTCCGTATTAACAGAAAATAAATAGAAATCTGGGCAACTTAACAATTTTCGGAATACAGATGACAGCAAATTGTAGATAGGAAGAATTGAAATGTCATTGAAGGATAATAGTAAAAAGGAACAAGTAGTTTAACCTTACTGATAACAAAACATTATCATACAATACAATGTTAGTTGAAAGTATTATTTATTAACAGCAGATTACTTATGCTCATGGATCAAAATAAAAAAAACTACACCATAATCAAGTTGGCACGCTAAGGGCACGCTCTATGTCCTCCAACGATCGCCCTTTAGTTTCAACAACATTACCAGCTATGTACAAGACTGCAAGCAGACAAACACCAGAGAATCCCAGATACACCTTGCTGATCCCGAACTTAGTTACAAAGCTCAAGAAATACAGGCCTATGACGAAGTTTGATATCTGATAATACAGAATGAAAATTCAGTTAATACGTGAGATAACAAATGTCTTCATTCAGTTTTTATCACAAAGTAATTATCCCCAAGTTAAAAAGGCACACATACATAACCAACTACAGCCTTTGCAGTCAAGTTCTTTTTGCTCCAATAATTAATTTTTTTTCTCAATCATTAAAGTATCCACAAATGCAACATTTTCTATTTTAATAAAAAAGCCAAAGTACGCCATTCACAAAACAAAAATTATCCCTGTAAGATATTGATTAGTAGGGTACCATCTCACTTCAAAAAAAATATGCACTCTATTGCCACTTACCCAGTGCATGCCCAATGACAAGGAAACTGCTTTAGCTCTGATTCTTGAAGCAAATATCTCTGGCAGAAGAAGAGCGGGCACAGGGCCAGCACCAAGTGAAAAGGACAACACATAGCTGTTGATCAAAATAAGAACAGTGCTCAGATACAAACCTAAACATCTAAAATGGAAGAGTATGGGGTTTTTTTTACAAGAATACTCTAACTTACAGAACAGTCCCAGCAACAGCAAGGGTGCCAGAATATGGAGCCAAAACACTCCAAGTAAATGACAAAGCAAGCAGCAACATTGAAGCAGCCTACAAACGACCAAACAACAACAATGAAAAAAAAAAGAGACAAGATATCAGAAAACATAAGCACACAGAAACGTTCAAACGTTTTCCATTCAAATTTAAATAATTGTCACAGCTAACGCAAGTTTTATTGTATTGGACAATGAAATCTTATATCAGACTATTTGACAGACGGACCTAAATTACCTTATTTTCCTTCATGGTTCCACTTTTATCAGCCAGATAGGTTATAGCGATTTTTGAATAATTACCAAAATGTTCAAAGAAAAATACACAATATTGTTATATCTATTAGATCACAATTATATAAATTAATGAATCATAAAGATTAAATGGGTCTTTCAATGGGGTCCAGAAAACTGACGGCTCGAAATCATTAACCAACATTGGAAGTATCTAGATATTTGTTTACTAAAGTAACATTGGTGTTCATTTACTTCATATAAAACAATTCTTTGATATAGATAATATTACCATTCCTCCAAAACTTATCAGGAGAAGACTTTTCCTTCCTTGTCTGTCCATCAGTGATGATGCAACAGCTGTGCCTGTTAAAAGATAATCTAGAGCTTGAGAAAACACTATGACAGCATAATAATTTTTCCAATCCGAAACTAACCAAAGACATTTGCTGCTCCAACGAGAGCACTTGCTGCAACATCTGATGTTATGCCAGCACTGCGGAAGACAGAAGTGGAATAATAAACCACAGCATTTATCCCAGCTAACTGTTGGAACAAGAAAAGTGCTGCACCAACACTAACAACTGTACAAACACATAGATGTCAACAAAGGAAAAGCAATGTATGACAGGACATGAATTCTAAGAACTAGGCAAACCTTTCCAATAGCGGCTACTAAACAGATCAAACCAGCCTGCTTCGGGTTCAGTAGATCCATGACTTGCTGATGTTAAGTCATTTATCACCTCAGTTATTCTCTCTTTTCCGTATAATGTTTTTATAGCCTTTTCAGCTTGGGAAATTTTCCCTTGCTGCAAAATAAAGCAATGATAAGCACTTCTACTAGAAAAGCCCATTTACAGCTGAAAAACATAGTAAAATATTCAGATATGACAACTTTGCATATATATGTTTAACAAATAAACTTGCAAACCTGTAAGAGCCATCTTGGACTTTCAGGCGAAACAGCCATTCCTAAAGCCAATAGAATAGAGGGAACTACTGCAATACCAAACATTGTCCTCCACCTATAAAGATATAGGGTGAATAGAGAGAGAGAGACCAAACATAAGAAAACAAAGAGAACTGTTTTACTAAGGTTCTTAGACATGGTTTGGTATACTCAATTCTCAGGAATATAGAACACAGTGTATAGTTCATTCATTCATTCACCGATGACAATACATGAGCTACGGATTAAATAAAAAAATATTGATTATTTTATAAACATTGATATCTCAATCATAAAAGTTTAATTGCCAATCAAACATACAATTACAAAATATTCTGTATTGATATCAGCTTGAAAATAATATATTTTTCTATTGTTTTCAGGTTTCTGCCAACAGTCACATAAATGCTGTATCAAACTGAGATATGTATTTATAATTCATTTCAGGCATTATTGCCAAATTACTCCAAGTTTAGCAGAAATTGTCTATTTTCCTGTAATTTTGAAATAAGCTACCATCCCACATCTCCATCCATCAGCATTTCCCATCCAATTTTTTGTCCCTGGTGGTAAAGCATCTTAGGGAAAATTGCGATTTGAGGATGCCACACTTGCCCAGTATAAATGCAAAACTTCAAAACTCAAAATTTAGTCTCAATATTGAATATAAAAACTTAATAAGTACCAACAGTCTACCATATGTGCTAGGCCTGATATGCGCCACCAATCTCACATAAATGCAATGTCTCCACTTATGCTATTATCTCCAAATTGCCCCAACTTTGGTAATTTCCTGTTTTCATGCCATAAATTGTGGAGTTGCCAAACTCCAATTTCAGAATTTCCTATCAATTTTCTATCCATTTATGTGATATGGCATCCTTAGAGCTCATTCATTGTCTATGAAAATCCCACATATGCCCCATGTGGTAATTGCAATATTTAAAACTCCATAAAGTAACTATTAAAAAATAACAAGAATAGAATGGTTCATGGACTTTCCCAGTCAACTCCATCTTCATCTCCTTACATATAGTTTGGAATCAACCAAATGAACTCTTTAATGCCACCAATAAAGAGGTCATCTCTATTACCTCTTCATAATAAGGCTTCTTCTAAAACCAAAATCCCAACTCACCTTAGAAGTAAATTGAACAGAAAATTTTCTTAAAACATGTCTTCTGTTCTATGGGAGCGATGTTTCTGGATAGACTTGTATGCTGTAACTATTTCTATTCACTAAAATTGTTTTCTTTTAGGGTAATGTATCAAAAAGGCAAACAGAAATACCATCCTCTATCGCATGCTCATGCACAAATTATTTACAAGGAGCCGGGAAAAAAATGATACCATAACGGATTTGCTGATAAAGGTAATCCAGCCACCAGTGCTCCAAGGATTCCAAGACATATAAAAAGCTGGTTTACAGATCCAAGCGCACCTCGAATTTCAGTTGGGGAGATCTGACCAAGAGAACATAGTGTCAGTCAGTGGGTATATAAAAAACAAGAATCAGATATCGATATAAAGGAATTAATATTACCTCAGAAATATATAGTGGGACAATAGCCGATGAGATGCCTATTCCAATTCCAGCAAGTAAGCGACCAAGAATCATTTGCTCCACACTCTGGGCTGTAGCACTGAAATATTTAAAAGAAACATTCAGAAATGTTTCTATCTGACATCATAACTCATAATCCAAGAGAAAATACAGACCATAAAAATGCTCCAACTGTTAGTGGAATCGCATCAAGTTGGAAAGTCCTAGATCTCCCAAACTTGTCAGCCAATGTTCCACCAGTGAAAGATCCAACTGTGGCACCAGCTAGAAGTGTGCTAACAACCCACCCTGCAGAAGGCATAAGGTGGAAACAATGAACTATCAATTCTTGAGAGCAAACATCACAATTAAAACCATCTTAGTTGCAGAATCATGTTATATGTTGCCATTTGATAAATATACCAAGGCTTTGAAATGACAAGAAAATACATTTGCAAAAAGACTTCCCCAAAGTATTATCTCCAAACAAAAGGACAAAATAAACTGTATACATAACCATCCAGGACAGTTTTTTTAATTTGGCACATTATTGCAGAATCAAGAAATATACGACTTATGATGAAAAAGAAACAAGGTAAATATAAAAAAAGGTTTAGTGATGTTTAAGCTATCTTAGTAGATTCAAAACAAAAAGAAATATCGGACATGCCTTTTAATGCGACGTTTTCAGCAATACCAAGATCCTTTGACAGGTACTCAAGAGCACCATTTACCACCCTGCAGAGAATACAGCAGAAGCCACCATAAGACTCCCATAGTGACGAAGTTATACCACTGAACTAATGTAGAAAGAGAAGGCCTTGGTCCTATAATATAATCAGCTCCGACTCCATGGCAAAAATAGAACAGGAAAGAGAAAACTTAAGAGTCATGAGTGCATACATATCTTCTGACCACACCGATTTGAATGCACAATGCATACATATCGTCTGAGCAGAGCAATTTGAATAAATAATGTAAATGAACTAGTAAGTATGGCCAAATTATGTATAATAGCAGAGAAAATCTTTCCATTGCCAATTCAAATCTTACCCGAGATGATAACCAAATAAAATGGCTCCAAGACAGGCAACACCAACATATGGCAAAACTGTTCCAGAAGATTTGACAGGAGGCGTGGGAGGAACAAGATTCTCCATGTCCCCATCTGCAGCTAAACATTATAAAGAACAGGTAAGAACAGAGACAAATCAAAACCAAAGCATAAAATGTTCAGCAGGGTATCAAAATCCCGTTACTAAATCGACAAACAATACTTTACAGCTCGTAGTACCATCATGCAAGAGGACCTGTTTACCAAACTGAAGTGCAAGGAAATTCGACATCATCCAAGAAAAATCCTGATCAATAACACCTTATCTAGAGTTGAGTTTTTTAGTTTAAAATATTTGTTCTGCCAAAGATGGTGGTACGATGACGGAAAACGAGTAAACAACAGACAAAATGTGGAAAAGCCAATCTCATGTCTATAGAAATCCAAATTGAAAAATTTGATCCTTGGAGAATCTTACACAAATTGACCAAAAAAGGCTCAACTAGGCAAACAGCATAGTTTAAGTAGCGAAAACCATACCAGAAGCCTGAGCCCTGAGTGATCTGGGTTTCAAGGAGGTCAAGGAAATCCCATCAAACCCCCCGATTCCAGGACGTGCAAGCTTGGCTCCCATAGAAGTGAGCACAGTGGCCTTATCAGTCATACACAGACTTGTTCTTCTGAAATCGCCAAAACCCAAGACCCTTCTTTGCTGTTGGACTTTGACCCCAAAAACTAACTTCTCCCTAACCGAACCGTACGATGACGCTTGCATTTTATCTGGTCATTAATTAAATAATTAAAACAAAATATCCGATCCCAATGCAGAAACTATAAATCTGGATTGTGTTCAAGATTCATGAGTTTCATGTTCAAAAAGAAAAGCATTCATGGTACCTAGGATCCGTATCGAAAAAAAAAACCAAAATTGAATGCGCTTTCCTGAAATTCAGAGTGATGAGATCATTGAGAAGGAACGAGTGGGGAGGCTTACCTTTGAGAGAGAGAGTAGTGGAAACTGTGGAAGGTGAGCGGTGCCTTGGGCTCTTGTTCTTCTTCTTCTTGGTCTCTCAGTCGGAGTCCGACTCTGTTGCTTCTTGTTTTTGATAACTACAAGAGAGTGAGAGTGAGACGGGATGAATGAGAGACACGGGGACCCAAGTCTCATTAATTAAATTAGATTTTAAGGTTTTATTTTTTATTTTTTTATGAAGTGAGGTAGTAAGCGGCAAACTACACACGTACCTCTCTTTTTTTTAACACAAATAGATTATGTATATTTTCTTTAAATAAGTAAGGACATTTTTTTATACTTTATCATTAGTAATTTTACTAAATTATCCTTCTCCAAACAATCATATTAAATCTCACTTATTCATGTATTGTTTTAGTTTCTATTGCACCTACCGGAATGTTGCTGCTATTACACGTCCAATAAACATAGTAGTAGATTTTTAGTGGTTCAATTTGTATAGTAGTAACTTCAACAGCAACAAGTTTCCAATGGCTCAACCAATATAGTATCATGCTTCGTTGCAAAATTAGTTGCTACTACACTTTCAATAAATGTAGTTTCAAGGTTTTAAAAAAATAACAAAAGAAATCATATTAAAATATAAAAATATCATTGAAATATAACGCTTCATGCATTTTTAGATGCAAATATACTAATCAATTTTGTATAATCAAGTTTTTCAACTGTCTTTTTCTACAGATATCATAGCCAAACCACTTAATCTCTCTTGTGTAGTAGACCGAAGGTAAGTTTTGATCAATTTCAACTTTGAGAAACTCCTTTCAGCAGACAATTGTGATTGGTATGGTTAGCAAAATCCTATAAACAATGGAAGCATATGGATAGCAGCCATCTGCTTCTTTTATATAATTTAACACATCTATAGCTCTTTTTATGTCATTGGGTAAATCTTGACACAACATTCACAAGTCATGGTATAAATCATCCTCATTAAGATCAGAATTCTCACCATGCTTCAATATATTGTGAGGTTAGCACAAAAATTCTTTAATGTATCTCTATTAGCTGACCTTAACTTATCTAAATTGAACATAAGTCTAAAATTTTCTTCATATGTCTTATATTGTTCAAACCTGGTTTAAAATTTTTTTAACAAATACTTATATAATATCATGCTCCTTAACTAATGATTAAATATAAGAAAAATTTCTAACCTAGTTTTGAATGAAGAAATAGCTTGATCAACTATGTAGAGGAAATAGTTGACTTTATGGATTCTGCAGCTGATAGTGTCACTGTTTCACTAGAGCTTTCATTAAATTGTCTTTTCTTTTGAATTGAAAGTTTTTCCATGAATACCGATCCAATCCCTATCTCACTTGCAATCTCAATAGCTTCAACCAAAGACTACTCAAATCTAGTTTCTCTGAACCGTTGAAAAAAAAAGAAGCCGTTCCACTTCTTTGATGGTTGTATCAATATGCATATCTTCACTTTGCAGAGTTTTGCTGATATCATTAACAACATAACAAATCATACCATATAACCAAACTCAACAAGAACTCAAAATTTTGAAGATTGAATCTTGCTAAAGCATTTGCGTTACTTTTTGTCTTGGGATCTTATTTACTGTTATTTACAATATGAGTCAAAGCTTGTATTATTTGTGGTGTTTGATATCTTATTGCTTTAACACTCTTCACACAACTTTCCCAACGAGTTTCTGATAATGGTTTCACAGTAAAACATGTCACATGCTCTTTAAAACCTGTCATCTCTTTGTAGAAGTTGCAAACAAGTAATATATTTGTTGCACTACACCAAAGATAGTCTCACCATCAGTACAACAATGAGTCATATCAGATAACACAAGATTTAAGGAATGACAAGTACAAGGTTTGTAGAATGCTCTTGGATTTATTGCAAGTAGTCTACTTTGCATACCTTTATTTTTACATTTCATGTTGGATCCATTGTCATACCCTTGTCCTCTTATATCACTTACATCAAGACCGAGAGTATTCAATTCAGATAGAAGTTCATTACGTAGCCCAAGACCTGATGTGTCAGCTACCTTTAAAAAGCCTAAAAATATTCTTCAACCATAACTTGAGTAATTGAAACATTGACAATTCTTAATACAAGAGATATTTGCTCCTCATTACTAACTAGGGCTGGCTCTGGTCCACTTCGGTTCGGTTTATACCCCAAACCGCGAACCAAACCAATGTTATATTTCGGTCCGGTTCGGTTCGGTTTTTTACTATTCAAGAGGCCAAACCGCAAACCAAACCACACCTACGGTTCGGTGCGGTTCGGTTTTTTTTTCGGTTTTTTTTTTCAAATTGATAATTTTTTTTCTTATTATGATTATAGTGAAAAATAATTATGGTTCACAAAGTTGCACATTTATTTACAAACTACTAAACAAATTATACAACATTAGTATGCATATTGTGATTCCGATGATTAAAAGTCAAAAATTAAAATTCGACCGTCAGATATGATCATTATGACAAAAGATGTCCGTGGAAAAAAATTCAACTCGATCCGACAAAGTTAAGGGCTCGATCGAAACGGTCAACCCTGATCCATCGTCACTTATCACACGGAAACACTCATATCTACCTCTATATTACGTATTTTTGTCAAACCTTCTACACGAAAAACACTCACGTAGATGAGACGCAACCGCCCATATAAAATTTTGGGACATTTACCTTCCAACGATAGGGCTCCCCTAGGGAATAATAAAGGTAAATAGGGTTGACCGCTACAATCGGCACCGAGACGCTACCCGAATTACGTGATTTTTTAACCAGAGTTGTATTTCATCATTCCGAACACATCTTATTTCATGAGTTTTTTGATAATTTTGCTTCTATGTAGAGTTGGTTCATAAAGTTGTGCATTTGCTTAAAACCTAACAAACAAGTTATACAACATTAGTATGCATATTGTGATTCCGATGACTAAAAGTCAAAAAATAAAATTCGACCGTCAGATATGATCATTATGACGAAAGATGTCTGTGGAAAAAAATTCAACTAGATCCGACAAACTTAAGGGCTCGATCGAAACGGTCAACCCTGATCCATCGTTAGTTATCACACGGAAACACTCATATCTACCTCTATATTACGTATTTTTGTCAAACCTTATACACAAAAAACACTCACGTAGATGAGACGCAACCGCCCATATAAAAATTTTGGGACATTTACCTTCCAACGATAGGGCTCCTCAAATGGAATAATAATTGTAAATAGGGTTGACCGCTACAATCGGCACCGAGATGTTACCCGAATTACGTGATTTTTTAACCAGAGTTGTATTTCATCATTCCGAACACATCTTATTTCACGAGTTTTTTGATAATTTTGCTTCTATGTAGAGTTAGTTCATAAAGTTGTGCATTTGCTTAAAACCTAATAAACAAGTTATACAACATTAGTATGCATATTGTGATTCCGATGATTAAAAGTCAAAAATTAAAATTCGACCGTCAGATATGATCATTATGACGAAAGATGTATGTGGAAAAAAATTCAACTGGATCCGACAAAGTTAAGGGGTCGATCGAAACGGTCAACCCTGATCTATCGTCACTTATCACACGGAAACACTCATATCTACCTCTATATTACGTATTTTTGTCAAACCTTCTACACGAAAAACACTCACGTAGATGAGACGCAACCGCCCATATAAAAATTTTGGGACATTTACATTCCAACGATAGGGCTTCCCCTAGGGAATAATAAAGGTAAATAGGGTTGACCGCTACAATCGGCATCGAGACGTTACTCGAATTACGTGATTTTTTAACCAGACCTTTATTTCATCATTCCGAACACATCTTATTTCACGAGTTTTTTGATTATTTTGCTTCTATGTAGAGTTGGTTCATAAAGTTGTGCATTTGCTTAAAACCTAATAAACAAGTTATACAATATTAGTATGCATATTGTGATTCCGATGACTAAACGTCAAAAATTAAAATTCGACCGTCAGATATGATCATTATGACGAAAGATGTATGTGAAAAAAAATTCAACTGGATCCGACAAAGTTAAGGGCTCGATCGAAACGGTCAACCCTGATCCATCGTCACTTATCACACGGAAACACTCATATCTACCTCTATATTACGTATTTTTGTCAAACCTTCTACATGAAAAACACTCACGAAGATGAGACGCAACCGCCCATATAAAAAATTTGGGACATTTACCTTCCAACGATAGGGCTCCCCCTAGGGAATAATAAAGGTAAATAGGGTTGACCGCTACAATCGGCACCGAGACGTTACCCGAATTACGTGATTTTTTAACCAGAGCTGTATTTCATCATTCCGAACACATCTTATTTCACGAGTTTTTTGATAATTTTGCTTCTATGTAGAATTGGTTCATAAAGTTATGCATTTGCTTAAAACCTAATAAACAAGTTGTACAACATTAGTATGCATATGTGATTCCGATGATTAAAAGTCAAAAATTAAAATTCGACCGTCAGATATGATCATTATGACGAAAGATGTATGTGGAAAAAAATTCAACTGGATCCGACAGAGTTAAGGGCTCGATCGAAACGGTCAACCCTGATCTATCGTCACTTATCACACGGAAACACTCATATCTACATCTATATTATGTATTTTTGTCAAACCTTCTACACAAAAAACACTCACGTAGATGAGACGCAACCGCCCATATAAAAATTTTGGGACATTTACCTTTCAACGATAGGGCTCCCCCTAGGGAATAATAAAGGTAAATAGGGTTGACCGCTACAATCGGCACCGAGACGTTACTCGAATTACGTGATTTTTTAACCAGACCTTTATTTCATCATTCCGAACACATCTTATTTCACGAGTTTTTTGATAATTTTGCTTCTATGTAGAGTTGGTTCATAAAGTTGTGCATTTGCTTAAAACCTAATAAACAAGTTATACAACATTAGTATGCATATTGTGATTCCGATGACTAAAAGTCAAAAATTAAAATTCGACCGTCAGATATGATCATTATGACGAAAGATGTATGTGAAAAAAAATTCAACTGGATCCGACAAAGTCAATGGCTCGATCGAAACGGTCAACCCTGATCCATCGTCACTTATCATACGGAAACACTCATATCTACCCTCTATATTACGTATTTTTGTCAAACCTTCTACATGAAAAACACTCACGTAGATGAGACGCAACCGCCCATATAAAAAATTTGGGACATTTACCTTCCAACGATAGGGCTCCCCCTAGGGAATAATAAAGGTAAATAGGGTTGACCGCTACAATCGGCACCGAGACGTTACCCGAATTACGTGATTTTTTAACTAGAGCTGTATTTCATCATTCCGAACACATCTTATTTCACGATTTTTTTGATAATTTTGCTTCTATGTTGAGTTGGTTCATAAAGTTATGCATTTGCTTAAAACCTAATAAACAAGTTATACAACATTAGTATGCATATTGTGATTCCGATAACTAAAAGTCAAAAATTAAAATTCAACTGTCAGATATGATAATTATGACGAAAGATGTATGTGGAAAAAAATTCAACTGGATCCGACAAACTTAAGGACTCGATCGAAACGGTCAACCCTGATCCATCGTCAGTTATCACACGAAAACACTCATATCTACCTCTATATTACGTATTTTTGTCAAACCTTCTACACGAAAAACACTCACGTAGATGAGACGCAACCGCCCATATAAAATTTTTGGGACATTTACTTTCCGACGATAGGGCTCCTCAAATGAAATAATAATTGTAAATGGGGTTGACCGTTACTATCAGCACCGAGACATTGCCCGAATTACATGATTTTTAAACCATAGCCGTATTTCACCATTCCTAACACATCTTATATTACGAGATTTTTGATAATTTTTCTTCCATAACTAAAGTATTTTTCCTTCATACTACATAATTAAAGTCATTTTAATTCATAAGTTTATTTATTTATTTATTTATTTTTTCCGGTTTTTCGGTCCGGTCCGGTTTCTACGGACCCCAAACCACAAACCGGACCATACATACTCGGTTCGGTCCGGTTTTTGTTTTTCGGTTCGGTTTGTCTTCGGTTCGGTTTTTTTCGGTTTTCGGTTCGGTTTCGGTTCGGTTTTTTTCGGTTTTCGGTTTCGTATGGCCACCCCTATTACTAACATCTGGAGTACAATCAAGAATAACTGAAAAATATTTGGCTTCTTTAACTTTGTTGATGATTGAGCTTTTCACTTCACCTGTCAACAATTGAATAATTTCATTCTGAATTTTATGACTCAAATAATGGTACTGAATCTCACCTTTATCAATACGTCTAACATGTTTTTTGATATTCAGATCAAATTCAGCAAGCAATTCTATCATTTGTAAGAAGAGACCATTGTTGTTCTCATATAACTTCTCACTAGCTATCTCCACGAAAAACTAAATTATTTTTCCCAAGTCTTTTCATGACTACAAGAATTCTTTCTAATATTTGTTTCCAATGTTCTCTTTCTTGATTGATTTGTTCTTGCATACTTGAATCAATTGTTAACTTCAGTTTTAATCTTTTGTCAACTCAATCTAACTTTTTATGGCTGCAATATGATACCTACTTTCTTCATGACCTTTAAGCCGTTTAGAACAATTGTGCCAATCATTCATGCCTTCTTCACCTAGTTGCCCCGCAAGATGCTTTTTTGCAAACAATTTACAACAAAAGCAGAAGACTTTATCCAAAGAAATCGAATATACAAACCACTTTTTATCTTGTTTCTCTCCATTCGGTAATTGTTTAAAGTAATACCAAGAAGAAAAAGACCTCTTAATTTTATCTTTCGGAAAGACCACATTATTATCTCTTTTTGGGCCTCTTTCAACCAAAAAATCAGTAATGTTTTTGTCTATCTTATTCCAATTCCCTGAATCATCCATGTCAAAGGAGATTATTCTCTTGAATCTCCAGTGTGACTTTCTTCATTGATGGTATCATTATTTTCCTTCTCTAATTGATTTGACTCTATTGTGAACATCTTCAATGTTTTCCTCAATCCCGACCTCTTCAACAACACGATCATCTTCCTCAATATCTGCTTCTTCAAAATCATGATTATTATCTTCCTCAATATCTGCTTCTTCAATATCATGACCATTCACCTCCTCTGTTTCTTTTATTTTGCTGCCATAATACTTATTAATTGAACCAACTAGAGGTTTATGTAGAGCTGCAATCCTCTTATCCGTTTTTCTTTTTTGAGCTCCAGATTTGAACTTTCTGATTCTCCTAAGAGTCATGATAATACTGTGTTTTTCAGAAATTTGGTCATCAATCCAAAATCAAACAGGTTGTTTTCACAATTTGAATATCAGAGTATCATTCATCCTATTTCCTAACATAACATATATAAACAATTATGATCAAAGAGGAAGTGATTATATGAAGCCTTAAATTCTAATCATCTTATTCTAGAACTCATTGTGATCAACAGTTGATAATTCAATCATTCATTCATGTTAAATTGCTAATCAAATCGACAAACAAAGAAAATAACTAAATAAGGGACTCTGTGTTGATCGAAATTTCTTTAAAATAGAACAGAAATAGTTGCAGAGTTGAAATCGACATAAAAGATTAGAAGATCATACCTTTGTAGCTTTGTCGATTGATCCAAATTTTCTGCTGCTGGGTTATGAAGTTTTTCTTCTTCCGATCAGTTTCTCTGTTTCTATCAGGTTTGCTTATTTATTCTCTCTTTCTTTTACTTTATTAGTTTTGGAGTCTAGTGTATTATTGAGACAATAAAAACCCCCATCTTTTTGTTTCTAAATCCTTTTATCCCTACCCGGAGTCTTCTCCCTTTTCTTTTTGTTTGATATCTCTTTTTTTAACATCACATATATATAATAAAAAAAATTGGAGACCCCTTTTTTGGAGGCCTAAGACACAGGTCTGCTTGGCATATGCCTAGGGCCGGCAGGGCAACTATGTAATAGAAGCTTTGGTAAGTGTAGTAACAAGTTTCATGTGGCTTAGGAAATGTAGTAGTAAATATTTTTAGTAGGTACAAATAGTAGATTTTGAGTACCACAATGGCAATTAGATGTCATGTATTCGCTCACCCTGCTACAACCGACTACTATAGTCAAGTTCTGTTACTATATTTCTCATAGTCAAGTTCTGCTACTGCACTCGTTGTATTTGATCAAAACCGTTCAATCCTGCTACTGTTATTATCAGTTTATCACTGCTACCTAATGGATATATCACCACTGAACACCAACATATAATTGTATGTATTACTCCAAGTGTAAATGTTTCAAAAACGAAGAATTTTAATAAAATTGAAGTAAGGAGGCAGCTTCTCCACATAAGAAACATCAGTACAACAACATTCAATACATCTCCACTTTATGTTCAACGCCCACAAGAGAATCACTCATCCATCACTATACATTCTAGTATTCCATTATGGTGAGAGAGATTAGAGATGTGCAATGGCTTCTAATATTCATACATTTAAGGAAGAAGGCTCCTGGAACATAACGTAACCAATAAAACATAGAGTGGAAATTAGTGACAGCAGCTTGTATAGATCATAGAGCTTTAAGGCTCATCCAACGGTCCTGCTTCGGGCATATACTTCAAGCTCACCTTCCTCTATGTGCAACCTAGCATAAAGATCTAAGGCAAATTTGAACCAGTCTTGCCTACTCTCTTTAAATTTCAACATTTTCTTGCTCTGGAGGAAATTAAGGGAATGTAATCCATCTTCATCTGCCTCATCGGAACAATCTCCTTCTCTTCTCTCTGCACCAACCGACCTAATAATCCCAATCTCTATTGACAGTCGCCAACGTACTGCTTCGAGATCAGCACCAGCTTCGACAGTGAAAAGGGGAGAAGCTTACAAGATGACCAGTGTAGAAGCAACAGATCTAGAGGAGTGGCCGCACCATCTTGAACGGAAGCGAAATTAGGAGCGAGTCCATCACCGGCAATGACTTCGACGTCTTGGCGGTGGTGGCTACTTTGTTCATTATCAGGACCTCGTAGACTATGAAAGAGAACAGAGATCAAGATCGTATATTACCCAATGACAATGCTCGTACATTCTCAAATAATCGATGCATTTTGGTCCTTTTACCTTGAAATTCATAGTTTAGTATGCTTGACATTTCTTGTGGACCTAAACTCTTGTCCTTGTTTGTCTAAATGTTTTGATAAGTGGGGTTTTTATGTTATGCATCGGTTTATGGTAGTAGTATGTTATTCTATCTAAATATTTTCGGTTAAATTTGATTCATCGACAACCTTTTCTAGTTAGGTCCTGATCTAAGCTTTTGGCCATATCGCCTAAAAACTATTAAAACATTAGGCATTTCTTTTAGGGATGTGAAATTCACACATATCAAATTGTAATCCACACACTCATTTTTCATTTTTAGCAAATACTTTCCTATGAAAGGCAAAATCTAAGTTACTAAATACAAAATTTAAGTTACTAAACATGAAAAGTTGGTGTGTGGATTACAATTTGAAGTGTGTGGATTTCATTTCCCTTCTTTTAACGTGCTTTGACATGGATAATTTGTCAAGATGATAGTTCGGTCCTTAGTTGCCATGGATTAATGTGCTTTGACATGGATTTTAAATCCCTTCTTTCAATTCTCTTCTTTTAATGTGTGTTGGCAAAATGTTGCAACACTAAAACAAAATAGAGAAAATAGAGATTCCATGAATATACTAAAATTCATGATAAAATTGAGGATTATTAATTAATCAAAGTATTGATTAATTAATATTGTCCAATATCATCATCTATCAAGTCATCATCATGGGGTAAATGTTTTTAAAATGCGAAATTTTGATAGATGAACAAATTTGGTCTTCAATAAAAAAGGAGTAGAATGACAAAGAAATTAGAATGCGAGAAACAAGAACGCGCCTCACCCGCGGACCAATTTAGGATTTTAGGGTTTTGTCGATCCAATCTCAGGCTTCACTCTAGCACTTCGGTTCTTCGCCAATCACTTGGGCACCATGGGTTTCCACTTGGATGTCGAATTGGCCAGGTTTTTTCAAAGATTATTTGGTTTTGCGAAACATCTTTCTCTGGAAATATAATAAAGAAGACAGACCGCTTGGTTGGGTGCTCATTTGTTGTTTGTTCTTGGGGAAGTATTTGTGCTTCTTTTTGATTATATTTTACGGCGTTCTCGATCGAGGAAGCTGGGGATTATGGCTCTCTATCAGTTTCTTCTAAATCTCATGGATTTCTTTTGTCAACCTTCCTAATGATATTCACTTTTGGACTCACCGTCGGGGTTGGATTGGACTTGAAAGCCGAATTAAGATAAGTTCTAATATCTATTTATCTGGTTTTCAGATTGATAGAGTGTTTGATTACTACTACTTCGATGACTTGTTTTTATTGTCCATGTGTCTTTGGGCATCTTTTCTTGATTTTTGTGATTAGTTCTACTATGTTCTTGGGTTCCTGGAAAACTATGATCACCTCTGATGACAAAGTGATGGATCATATTGCGGAAAATCAAAATACAACCTTTATTTTTAATGAGAACACTAAGTTGGAATAGCTAGGGTAGTTCCTGGTCAGGGTTTCTGGCCTAAGTGCAATTCTTAATTGTTCCCTTAGGCTAGATGTTTTATGCATCATGGATAGTAGGATCCCTGATTTTGATCAGACAAATAGAATTTCTTCTAAGTTGTTTACCTATTTTAATAAGTGTGATTTTGTTAACTATGTTGGTCAATGTGGTGGTATGCTTATCTTCTGGAATACTTCTACGGTTAGTCTAGATGTGATCTTTAAGCATTATAGGTTTATTCATTGTCATATTACTGATGGTTACAACAACAAAAGTTGATTTCATACTTTTGTTTATGCTTTTCCCTTTAAGAGTTTACAACTTGGACTTTTGGAATGATTTAGAACTACATAGACCACAAAATAATGATTCTTGGGTGCTTATGGGTGATTTTAATAATGTTACGTGTAGGGAAGAGAAAGTGAGAGGTTGTGAACCTTCTTCTGTTTACATGCACAATTTTATCAATTTTTTGAATCATATTAACATGACTACTTTACCTGCTGAAGGTCTCCCTTTTACTTGGTCTAACAATCATAGACCATACAATTATCTTTGAAAGACTTGATAGAGTGGTAGCCAACCCTGGTTAGTGGAACTTGTTTCCTTATGCTCATTTGGAGAATTTGTCGATGGTTGACTCTGATCACTGTCCTTTAGTTTTGAATACTTTACCTTTAAAAGTTATTAGAGCTTAGAGCTTTAAATTGGAAGCTATCTAGCAGTCTCATGTTGATTTTCGTAATTTAGTTAGGAAATTTTGGGATGATAAATTATATATTGATCCTTATAAGAATTTTGTTGTTTCTAAGGCTTTCTCCCATTTTGTTTCTGATTGGAGTAAGAATGTCTTTGGTAATTTTTTATATAGCTCCTCTCGTTTACAAAAGGATTTAGGGTTTTATCAAAATCAACTCATGATGTTCCTTGACTTTAGTTTTCTCAAAGATAAAGTTTTTGATCATTTTATGGAGTTTCTTGATTTCCAGCAAAAAGACGAGTTATACTAGGCTCAGAGAGCTAAAGAGATCTATCTTTCATTGGGTGATAAGAGTACAAATTTTTTCATAATCATGCCATTATTAGAAATTAGAGAAATAAAATAGTTGACATTAAGAATGATTTAAATATTTGGGTCACTGATCATAATGATATTGCTAATGTTTTGTGCAGAGTTTCAAGAAACGTTTCACTGCTACTAACTTCAGTCAAAGAGATCTTTGCTTCTGTGATATCATCGATGGCATAATATATGAAGCAGATAATGAAACATTGCCAGCTCCAGTTACTATGATGGAGATGGAAAACGATGTTAACTCTCTTGGCAGTTTTAAGGCTCTAGACCCTAATTGTCTTGATGCTTTGTTTTTCCATAAGAATTGAGATATCGTCAAGGGAAGTATTTTCTCTTTGGTTTCTGACTTTTTGACAATAAAACTAATTGTTTAAAACTAATAAATCATACTAATACTCTCATTCTAAAAATAGACAATCTAGAGACTGTGACCAGTTACAGACCTATTAGTTTATGTAATGTGGTTTACAAGATCATCTTTAAAATTTTAGTCTTCAAATTAAAGTCTCTGTTAGAAAAAGTGTATCTCGAAAAATCAAGGTGTTTTCGCCCCCGAAAGATCTATTGTTGATAATATTCTCATTGCCCATGAGCTTTTCTCCAACTTTAGCGTTTCTCCAACTTTAATAGGCTTAAAGCCACCAATGATGCTATGGCTATCAAGTTAGACTTAGAGAAGGCTTATGATTATTTAGACTAGAACTATATCAAGGTAACTTTAGGAAGATTTGGTTTTGCCCAGAATTGGATTGATCGTATTATAAGTTGTATTTCTTTAGTTTCCTTTTCGATCTTAGTGAATGACAAACCAGCTAGGACTTCACACCTTCTAGAGGCTTAAGACAAGGAGATCATATTTCTCCTTATATTTTTATCTTATACATGGAGCCTTCAATTAGAAATTTGAATAAAACTGATGAAAGACCTAAGAATCACACTGGTGTTCTGTCCTTTTCTAGAGGTTTTAGAGTTTCAAATATCTTTTTTGCTGATGATTGTCTAATATTTGGCAGTGCTTCAACTACTGCCGGATGCAACATTGCTTGCATTCTGACCAAGTTTGTCAATTCCTCTAGGTAGCAAATTAATCTTGATAAGTCTTCTATTTATTTTTCTAGTAAAACCCAAACTTCTATTAAATTGAACATCTCTAATAATCTTGGTATCAATCATAGAGCTTCTATTGGTAGATATATTGGCATTCATAATACAGTTTTTTTGGAAATATCATTCGAATGCTAAAGAACTTCTAATTAAGATCTCTAAAAGATTAAGTGGTTGGAAGAGCTCCACTCTATCTAGAGCTGATAGAGTTGTTTTACTTAATTCTAATATTTCAGCTATCCCTAACCATGTGCTGTCTTGTTTTAAATGCCTTGTCAAGGTTACCAAAGCTATGAAAAAAGATATGAGATCTTTCTTTTGGGGTAAAAATATCAAATCCCCCCTTAGCTTGGGAGCAGGTTTGTCTCCCCAAGAGTTGGAGTGGTATCGGTCTTAGACCTATTGCTTTTTATAATAATATCGCTTTGAAAATACTTGGTTAAAAAGTTTTGACCCAAAAATATAACTGGTGGTTTAAAATTGTAACAAGAAAATATCTTAGAAAACATTCGTTCTTTGATTTAATGAAACAGGCTAATCACTTTCTGACTTGGAGAGGAATTTTAGATGCTAAAAATATTATTATTGATGGTATGCGTTGGATTCTTGGTAATGGAAAGAATATAAAGTTTTGGACCTTTAATTGGGGTTTTGACTACCCCTTAATTAAGCTAATTAATGATTCTATGAGACAGTCTATTGACATTGATGCTACCGTTGCTGGTTTCATTTCAGACAGTTGTTGGGACATTCCTAAACTCATGTCTTGCCTTGATAGATCTATTGTGAATTCAATAAGTGCTATTAATATTCTAGTTTTTGACTTTGAAGATGAATTTGTTTGGGGTCCTTCTCTAAATGATATTTTTCTATGAAATCTGCTGCTTGGCTACAATGTAAAGTTCCTAAGCACTCTAAGTTTGAAATCTTAAAATGAATTTAGAATTTGAAAATCCCTCCTAAGATGAAGATTTTTGCTTGGCTCTTTGGTAAGGGGAGATTAAAAACTAGAACTTTTGTAGCTCGTTTCATAAGTTGAATTGATCTATCTTGTGCTTTTTATGGTTCTGATGTGGAAGCAATTGATCATATATTCTCAAGATGTTCTTGCAGTAATGCTATTTGGAATTATTGCAATGGCTTACCCTCCCCTGTTCTGTTTACTTTTATGGAGGAGTGGTTAGATTTTATCTTCAAGAATGTCTCATCCTCCACTGTGGAAGACTGCTTGTTGGTGTGTTGGCAAATTTGGACATCTCGAAACCATGTTGTATTCCAAACTGGCCAATTCAACTACACTTCTGCCATTCATGCTGCTACCATGGTTGGCTCTGCTTATCGTCAAGATAATGGCTCTAGTAGTTTCGCTGTTGCTAGTAAAGCTGATGTGATCAAGTGGATTCCTCCTGCCCCAGACTGGGTCAAGCTCAACTTTGATGGCCCTGTGTTGAACTCCTTTGCTGCTGCTACTGGGTTTGTCATTAGAAATTCCTATGGTAGTCCTCTGGTTGCTGGTGCTAGCCAACTCCATCCCTCAAATGTTCTTGTTATTGAGGGTTATGCTCTTAGAGATGGTCTCTTGGCGGCCATAATATTTAACCAAAATAACCGTATTATTGAAGGTGACTCTCTTTTAGTCATCAAGTGTGTGCAAGGGTCCTCGTTGGTTCCTTGGAGGATCAAAACTATCATCTGTGACATTGCTTCTTTGTAGCTGCGTCACAGAAATGTGGTGTGCTTTTGAAAAAAAAAGATTTCACAAGATAAGCGCATGCATGAATATATGGAACCTAGGGGTAGTCCCCCGGCCTTGAAACAATAGAGGAATGGATCCTCATGTGCCGGGTATTCCTCAAGCTTTGAAATTTAAATGGAGCGGATTCACATGTGTCGGGTAGTCCCCGGGCTTTAACATAGTAATGCTAACAATTGTATAAATAATGATATGAATCATAATGAGGTAATGTTCAATGCTTAACCATAACATGATGGAATTGCTTTACAAGTTGGGTTGTGTGAGCGGGTAGGTGTTGTGATGCTTAAGGGACAGACCCTGATCAAGTCGTAGCCATGCTCAGAATTGGTAGCAATTGCTAACCGCATCATATTTTAGTCAAAGTTCTAAAAAACACTAGACGCTACTCGGGCGGACAGCCAGTGTCTAGCGCCCAGGTCGCCTAGAAGCCGCCTAGGCGGTTTTATATTTTACATATTATTATTTATTTAATAAATATAATTATATAAATAAAATTTATTAAAATACTTCAAAAATATACATAATAAAACAACAATATTCTTAGAAATAATAAAAATACAATAGTGTATCATTTGTTTAGACTTTAGAGTATAATATTGTGTTTTTTTTGTGTTTGATTTTACTCATTTTTAGATAGACTTTTATGTATTTTATAATTAAAAAAAAACTAATCGGGCCATCTAGGCCCCTCCCAGCCCGCCTAGGCAACCGATTTTCACGTCAGCGCCCACCTTGGCGATTCAGGGAAAATCAGAACGGTGCCCTGCCGCTCAGCGCCTAGGCGGCCCTAGGCGCCTTTTTTAGAACACTGATTTTAGTTAAAAGTTTTAATCTCACAACATCTCAAGTATGATATGACCGGTTTACTTGCATTAGTAATGACACGCCCCGACCCAAGATTACCTCCCTAACCCTGGGTTAAGACGTGCGGGACCCAACTCAAGTGAGATTTACTCAAAATCCCCCTTGAGCCAGGATAACCCTATTCAAACAGTCCAAACAGTACCGGAATAACCCTCGAATCGGAGGTTATTCTGATACCTACATTTGGATCTCAATATGCCAATTAAAGAACCTAGGGGTTCTAATAATAGTTGTGACTGCACCTGAATCTCAGTCAGGCTGCCTACGTACCCTGTCCTCAGGGATCAAGTCACACGTAGCTCTGGTATAAGATTCACCCTAGCCGGGCAGAATCCCGCTTTTCTACTTATCGGTCGATTTATTAGTATGGATATCAAACATCTAATGCGTAACCGGAGTTTAACCTCTCCGCTAAGGTATCCACCGACCAACAAATCCTCGGGATTAAACCGAACATTCTATCATTCATAACAATAACATCCATACACGACAAGACAGATAATAACGGCAATCACACGATTATAAACAACCATCACGTATAACTATAAATATAAGACATAGTGGCATCCACGTAAATAAACCAAACCATGGGCATTTAAGATATTTCCTCCTACTTGGCATCCCTGAAAATAACTATAATTACCAAGGGTATTTACGGAATTACCACCTCAATGGCATTCCTGTAATTAGCCTAACACTGTCAGGGGCAACTTGGACATTCTAGCCTTATTGGCAGTTTCGTAATTAATCTGAACTACTAGGGGTCTTTTAGGAAATTCAACCTTAGTGGCAGCCCCTGTAATTATACAAAACAGCTAGGGGTAGTATTGGAATTCCAGCTCTAGTGGCAGTCCGGTAATAACCTCAACCTACCAGGGGTATTACTGGGATTTAACCACGATGGCACCCCTGTAAATACTAAAAGCTGTCAGGGGCAGTGTTGGTATTTTACAACCACAGTAACTGGTAAATTTCTAGATCTACCGTGGTAAAAATCTAGAAATTTACCCTTCCTCACCAAAACTATCCCGGTCGGCCTACCGACCGGTTCCTACCCTATTTTCCGGCCACCAAATAATCTTAATTGGTCAACAACATCCACAATCACATACTAACAATACCATAGAGAAAAACATAGAGAAGAGGGAGGGATTACCACACGGATCCCGTCCTGGAAACCCTCGAGCTTCCGGTAAAAACCTCCCAACTGCAGCTCTATCTCTATCGGCCTCCATGGGGTAGCCACCACACCTTGTTGCCCCCACATTCTGCCGCACCTCCATGACCCCTGCAGTGGCTCGACGAAGTCCAACAAACTCCGGGGTCACGCTGCCCTGCCAGTCGTGTGGCGCACAGAGGGTAGAGGAGTGAGGGAGCATGAGGCGAGACTGGAACTGATGGTGGCGGTGCTCCCTCAGTGACGGCGTTGAGATCCAGGGCTTCGGAGAGGGAGAAGAGCGATCGGGGGAGGGAGAGAGAAAGACCAGAGTGAGAGAGAGAGTGCGAACGGGGGAAATCCCCCTCCACCGGTCAACACACACATATATATAATTAAACCGACGGCCCAGATTTGATTTCACAAATCCAATGGTCCAGATCTACCAATAAATAGTTACTATGAATAGTAAAAAGATATTTTTCTATTTACTTTTACCGCACGGTAACGACACTTTATTCCGCATAACTTTCACATACGAACTACGATTAATTCATAGGACGTACCCACGAGTTCGTATTAACGTCCTCTACATCTTTCCCGAAGAAAAGTTCCACGAATTCCCGACTTATCGCAAAGTTATCTTTTTCTACGGTAAAGTAACTTATCATTTGTTACTTCCGTAAATTCGATAAATTCGTAACTAACAACTCGTAGCTCCGGAAAATCTTCCGGACATACCGGGGATCTCATAATAACATAATCTATCCCTCGGGACATTAATTCTATTTTTCCCCAAAACTGAGAATATCTCGATAATAATTCGGGGAAAATTAACAGTGCGGTTACCATTCTCTGTAACTCGCCTAATCCCGGTAAAAATGTTAATTTCGGGACGGGGTGTTACAAGTAACATGACATTAGTTTTGTGAAGCATGACAAATGTTTGTTCATAAATTATAGCTAAGCATGCTTGAAAGCGATAAAAGTATATAATGACATGACAATTGTGCAAACATGAATTGAAACGTAGTGTTTAACTTATCTCATGCGCGTTTGGGCGTAGATGGGGTGTGCGGATCGAGAAATTCGCACATGTATGGAAATTCTCCCCTCACACTCCATTAACACCTCACTTGCCACGCTTATGAGAGAAAGCAAAACCTCTAAAAGCCACACAAGGTGTGTGGCCTTTGTTCCTAATTGTTGTAGTTATTCTTCGGTTGTAACATTAAATTCCTCGACTACATTTTCTTTTTGACCGTTGCATAACAGTGGTTGCAAGCTCTTATGAATTTATCATTAAAGTATGCCCAATTACTCTTGCGCATGTCCATTCCCAGAAAATGAGTATTTACCTCGTAAGGACAACTCCCCGGACTAGTGAGTCCAAATCTATCTAAACAAGCTTGCACATCTCTATTAATAAAGCCAGAAAAGATTTGAGAATGATAGGAAAATGTTAAATTTTTGAACTTATTATGTCCTCAGTTTATTAAAGTTTAAATTTAATAATTTAAAAAAAATGAATAAAATAGACAATTCATGTTCTTAGAAAAATGATTTTCTTTTCTATAGAAGAGAAACAATTAAAGATTGAATATGAATTAGTAAATTCATAAAAATATAAAAAGAAGTAAAAACTAAAAAAGGGGACTTCCATCAATAGATATCATTTGGTTGCTTGCTTTTTCAAAAGTCATAGCATGATTTGATGTCCCATATTTTTCTAATAGAATTCCATGAGATTACCAAAATTGAAGCCCTCTATTGGTGGAAGTAAAAAGTGAAGAAGAAGCAAGAAAACATAATCTTTGGAGTATCTATATGGAAAAAGAAAAAGAAAGTAGGTGAGTTGTATTATTTCGAAAACATGTGGGGGCGAAACTACAAATAGAAGATCTTAAAAATTTAAACAATTTCATTTGTTAATCACAAAATTTAAAACCTAAAACCGAAAAAGAAGGATATTTAAAATAGGGGGAGACTTTACAGAGAAAAAAAAACTTGTGTGCTGCTGGTTCCTAATTTCGTTTCTGTCACTAGAGAACCCAACTCGCTTCAACACTGTTGGATTTGGCTCCATTATCACTACCACCACCACTGTTCGTCTCCGATTGGATTCACCGAGATTTCCACTGAAGCCGCCACCTCCGCTAGCAGCGGAGTTGCAGTAGACGACGAAATCGAATCAAAACTGAAGTGAAAGAGAGAGCAAGAAGCCCTAGCCGAAGCGCGGAGAGGAAGGCGATGGAGAACGGTTACGATCGGAAATTCGCAGAGAAGTTCTCGGGGCTGGCGATTTCCGGCGCCGGTGGTGGAGCGACCGGCAACAATGATAGCAGCTTGTTTCAGGTTATGAAGGCGGTGGAAGCTGCGGAGGCGACGATTAAGCAACAGGTGGAGGAGAATATCCGATTGAGGACTGAGCTTCAGAACAAGATTCTTGAGCTCGATAGATATGTAAGGTTCTCTTTACTCGTTTCTTCAAATTTGTTGTATTGTTTTAGTTACGATTCTAGAAAATTAGTATTGAAATGATGGATTCTAGTATTTGGCGGAATTGAGTGTAATGATGTAATTTGTTAAGTTCAGTACAAAAGGATTGCTACTTTGCTCGTCAAACTGTAGCTTATAAGGTAGTTTCTCTATTAAACTGGATTTTGGTTGGTTGATTATAATATAGTATGATAGTGTTGACGTCCTCTTCGTCAAGTTGCTCTGGTAATAGTATGGTCATGGTCTCCTCATGCATTTGTTCTTTTTAATTTAACATTGGCAGAAAGTAGTGGAATCAGGGGCGCAAAGGCCGCTTTCAGATGATCCTTGGTCTGAGCGGGTCCAAGGATCGAATGAAGCTCATCAACCAGTTCCCCCTGTCAGTAGTCAAGAAGATAGGAATAGGAGTGCGGTCAATAGTTCTGGACTTGATCCATCTGGTAGGCTAGTTCTACACCAAGAGAGTTTGAAGCCAAATGCGGATGCTCCTCTACAAAGTAATATGGAAACCCAGTCCTCTAGCAGCAAGATCAATGGGACCATGAAGGAACTTCCGGGTAGTCAGCAGCCTGCAGATAATACCGGCTTCTCTCACATATCTTCACCATCCACAACATCCTTCTCTCCTGGAAGGTATTTCACCTCAGTTGCGGATATTGAAGCATTAGTATTGAGGTTTCTGAATACTTATCTGAACAAATTTAGATGAGCTTTTGTGTTTGCCTTAGGTTTAACACGCAAGGAGAATATGATCCAAGGTTCCCTTTTTCTGGACAAGGGTTGATGCCTATAACTGAAGTAAATCCTAGAAGCCTCTGGAAGCAGGTATGGCCTATAAATATATACTAGATGTTAATTTTCTCATCTTCTATTTTAAGGTAAACTTTCTTATTGAATCCATTTACGTTTTGTAGGATCTTACTGTCAAGACTCGTGAGCATGAAGAAGAGATCATGCAATTACGGAGACATCTGTCTGATTATTCCATCAAGGTATAGTGCGTATATGAAAATTTTACACTGACATGGCATTGGAATATAGGTTGATATGTTCTGGACTTATATGCCATTAACTCTTTGTTGATTGAAATGACTAATATTTAGTACTATGAATTTTTACCAGGAAGCACAAATACGCAATGAAAAATATGTCCTGGAGAAGCGCATTGCTTATATGCGTCTGGTAGGCAGTTTACGTATTTACAATTTTACATTGTACCTTTTCTCTCTTCCCTTCACATTTGTACATATGGGCATAATATAAGTATATTTTTCTTAGTATTGTGTTTTGTTGCTACTAGGCCTTTGATCAACAGCAACAGGATCTTGTAGATGCTGCATCAAAAGCTCTATCTTACCGACAAGACATAATTGAGGAAAATATACGCCTCACATATGCATTACAGGTGCTTTGCTAATGCTCCATTGTTTCTGATGCACTCTTGTTATGAAAACCTAACAACTTGTTAGTTGTCTTGTTTTTTAGTCAAGTGTAATTGAAAAATTGTTTGCATTGATTCTGTTATTTCAGGATGCACTGCAAGAGAGATCGTCATTTTTTTCATCCTTGCTCCCACTTCTTTCAGAGTACTCTTTGCAGCCTCCAGTTCTTGATGCCCAATCAATTGTCAGCAATGTCAAGGTCAGTGGGGAGCTATAATATAATACGCTAAAGACTATCCATATCTCAGGATGAATAACAGGAAAATATAGTTGGATCCATAATTCACTTTTAGATTGTTGAATGTTAAAATATTGCGAAATGAATCCTACCAGGCTACCACCATGCTAGCCACTAAAGAAAGCTTTATAATTGCAGACTGAAGGAGTACTTTGCTCTCTCTCTCTCTCTCAGAAAATAGGAAACTAACAAAAAAAGAAACAAATAACATTGAGTTCAATTCTTGATCAAGTCAGATTTATTATGTCGAAATTGCAAACATGTATTATAGTGTTTGCATCTTCTGTTATTTACAGGTTCTTTTTAAACATTTGCAAGAAAAGCTCCTTCTTACTGAGGTATGTATTGGAAATTATATAGGCTAAATATTTAACGTTAAACCTCCTCTTCAATGCTGATAAGTCTTTGTGGATCCTTTTTTCCACAATAATTGATTATTTGGATATGTATATTCCTTTGTAACAGGCAAAATTAAAGGAGTCACAGTATCATGTACGGCCGTGGAACTCTGAGTTGAATAACTCTAACATTCCCATGCAGTCGCCTTCTCGCTCTTTTGGTGCAGCATTGACAACTTCTGTATGTTCATGTCTTCTTGTTCTTCCTATTAGCATGTCATGAAAAATTTCTTATGTTCTTATGCATTCAATCAGCACAAAAATGGGCTTGAACTGGTTCCTCAGCAAACATATTCCCAGGGAAAAGTACCAGTTTCAGCTTCGGATGTTCAGACCACCAGGGACTGGGATCTATTGGGTCGTGATCAGAGTGCTTTGGATGGTGTTGTCAGTAGGAATGTGGAACCCAATGCCCTGGGGAGGTATTCACCTTTTGCTAGCAGGTGAGCCTGGTCAAATGGAGACTGCTTCTGTGAACTGAATACACATTACAACCATCTGCATTTGTTGGTGGGTTCTGATTTCATTGGATTTTTGTTGTTCATTGGTCTTGTATTGATGATTATGGTCCAATATGCATCTCTTACTGAAACCTGATGAAGGACTCGGTGTTTCAAATTAAATTCATCCATCCATCCATCATACTCATATGTTTGTAGGTGGTTAGAGTTTGTCTATCAGTTAGATCCTTATTAGTGCTAACTATGACAGGCATTTCATGTTTTACTTTGAAATTTAGTGCCAAGTTATTTCTGCTTCGACTCACACTTCTGGAAAACAGAAAAACTCAGCCACCACAGCCTTCCAGTCTGGGAGGAGAACATTTAGTCCTAAATTTCAACCGAAACTGAAGCCGTTATCAAGAATCTGAATTCCTTCCAAAGGTCCTGCAGCCCCACTCCAGTATATTTAGGTTCATTTATTAACACTACTTATGGTTTCATCGACCTTTGGGATTTAGTGTCATGCATAATCTAGCCATAAATCCCTTCAAGGTCAACAACTGATTTCTTTACAGGGCCAAGCAGCATCAAGCCAACAAAGTTTGCATCATTTCAGTTCCCAATTGCTTATTCCTCAAAAGCTTATACATTTTAAATATTGAATCCGAAAAGATTTCATTCTTCATCTCCATTTATTCTCAAAATGATGAAATATGAGTGAATTTTTCTCCTCATCATTTAGATATGGTTAGTTATTACGTAGAATTAAAGCCATAGAATGTGTGAATTGCTTTGAAACTCTTGCTCAAGTATTTCAATGGTTTACTAGGAATTCTGCAGTGCGAGATACACCTACGCAGCTTGATGTTATCCGAGGTGATGCACCGATGAGTCATTATAGTGAAGAAACCACCAATAAACAGGTCACATTTCGTGATCCTGTTAGGAACCCAGACGATGATCAAGATCCTGTGGGAAACCAAAATGATAGAGAAATGTCAACCAATTGGAGTCCAGGAAACACTCCTTACACAACTGCACCTGATGAGCCCGGCTCATATCATTTTCTACCGCCAGTTCTTGAAGAACCGTCTTCTTCATTTTCTGAGGGTCATGATCCATCTATCCTTGAACTTTGTTTATTCGTCTCAGCATTCAACTGGTTGTTCTAGAACCTTACATGTTACAATATGCAGCTGCAGATGATGATCCATTACCAGCTATTGAGAACCTCCAAATTTCAGGAGAAGCTTTTCCAGGGAGAGAACTTCAAGTAAGCGGGTACTCTATTAATGGGACAACCAGTTGCAATTTTGAGGTGTGCTTTTGTATATACTTTCAGAACCCTCAACACCCATTTCCTCACCCCTGACATTATTGTGGGATAATACTAATATGTGTTTTATTTAGTGGGTACGCCATATGGAAGATGGATCAGTTAATTATATCGAAGGTACTGATCTTTTCCTTGTCCATTAGATTTTGATTGTTTGTTACTTTTTTTTCCTTATATCATGCCAATTTTAAGTTTTCCTGAGTTTCTGATGATAGGAGCAAAGCAACCAAACTATCTAATTACTGCTGACGATGTTGATACATATCTAGCTATTGAAGTCCAGCCTCTCGATAACAGGAAGCGCAAGGTACTATCTCAATTATAGTTACAAGAGATGGAACATGTATTTCATGTCAGGGACTCAGGGTTTTGTCTGGTGAATGTGGGTTGTTCCCACCTCACAAGCTGGCTCTCTGTCTGTCTCTCTTCTTTTTCTCCTTCCTGGCCCCTCTACGTATATTAGCTGGGGTGGGGGAAGAAGGTTTGAGGTTCTGTTTCCCTCCTTTTCCTGCTAGGATTGGAAATCCTGTATTTTACATATCCATACAATCGAGTCCTTGGGTTTCTGAAAGTGTTAAAATAAGTGCTTTGAATCATTGATTAAAATTTATTAGTTGTCTAGTTACTTTTGATGTTCAATCATTGTGCACAGAAAGTTATGATGCATCTATCTGGAATAAATTTGTTAGATTCACCAAGCATTCATGTTGGAGGTTTATTCCCTCTAAAATCATGTGGCACCAAGTATCCCTTTTACGACTTTCAAGGTGTAAAGCTGCAATATTTTTGGTGCTACCTTGTCAATAATATACTTTTCAGAAGGGATAAGTTAACAGCAACTTTCCCCATTTTATCATCAATATTTCAATTTTCATTGGCAAGATCTCCATTTTTGGCTAACTTCTAAATTGTCCTCATATTTGTGTATCATGGAATTTTGGTTCTTTCATCAAATGTTCAATCATCTGTGTCGTGCTATAAATGGTCAAATGATTCAGTTAAATACATATTGTTTCCAAGTGTCTTCGTTGTGCCAGTGTTATTTGTTGTTCATCGGGTGACTTCCTGTGGTTTGTAGGGAGAGCTTGTAAAGGTTTTTGCGAATGAGAACAGAAAGATTCCCTGTGGTAAGTATCTTGACTAAGATACATTGTTATACAAATATACATGCCAGGTTGATCGTTGTTTGGTCTTTCATGTATGATATTTCTTTGTGGGTTTTCTATTTTGTCTCATACGTGTTGGAAATTAGGTTTGATAGCCATAGCTGCTGAACGTTCTTATCCATACCCTAAAGGACTTGCTTGAATTTTCATGGACCTACACACATGCACCTACAACAAACACATAATTATAAAGGTCAGAATAATCATGCACTATATATATACGCAACAACGCATGATTAATGCTTGGATTATCTGAGGCAATGATGACTTAGCTTCCTGTTTTAATACTTACCAACACATGAAGATTTTGAAAATGAAAAACACAAAAGATTTAGCGCTTGGAGTACCCTTCAACTCTATATTTCAAGGGTGACAATCCCAGCCAACAACAAATATTCAGTTAGTCAGCCCGTTTTTGCTTTTTCCATATCAGTTCCCTCCAAGGTAGTGATTCTCAAGCCTCATATCAAGTGAAAAAAAAAATCAAAAATTTATCAGTGCCCCATTTTTTCTCATCTTTTTAAGTAAAGAGATTGTGAAATTGCTAATGAGAAACTTCTGCCATTTGTCCCCTGTTTGCCCCATGTGTGTCCAAGATATTGACAAAGATATTAATCACTATCCCATTCCACAACAAAACTTAAGCTAGTTGTTCTATATCCGTATTAATTCCCTGCAAGGCTTTATTGAATGTTGAAGCCTGATACTGAGCGAAAAGAAAAAGAAAAGATCCACTTGTATCAGAGTGCCGCATATTCCTTCATCATCTGTGTATTGCAAATGAGAACTTCTGCCATTTGGCTCACTGTTTGCAGTGCTTCTACCTGTTGCAATAGTTTGATGAAGACACACACACACACATGTATATTATTTGAATGAGGTTGATTACTTAAACAGCCAATTAATCCTTATACGACTTTGAAAACTAAGTGTTTCCTAGTCTAGTTGGTTCCTGCCTGCAAGATGCAGAATACATGTCACTCAAAAAGGATCTTCTCATCTGATTCTAACATGGTGGAAGAGCAGCCAGCCAATTCATTTCAATCATGTGGTGGGCTTGATCTACTCCTGTAATGGGAATTAGTGCTCCATATCACCTAATATTGGTGCATGTGTAATTTAACATAAGGATGGCTATTGTGGGAACGTAAACTCCCACATTGTTAAGTGTAAGCCATATAGTATGATATGACAACTTGGGGCCTCCACCCATGGGCCCTGGCCAATCAGTTTCAGGAGGCTGCTTTTATCTTAATATGTCTAAGAAACCTGGTTTAATACCATGTTATAGTTAGTGTCCACCTAGAACCAATTTTGGTCCATGGCGATGTCCCAAGAGGTAATAAAATGTTATATGTGGTCTGGAAGCCCCAAAAGTTGTATTCTACAGTCTTCAACTCTACCAACAGGTTTCTCATGGCTCCTTCCATCAGTCTGCTCAACACTTCTACTGCAAGTGTGAAAAGAAGATTGACAACAGATCACCTTGCTCCAACCTTCTTGAGGCCACAAAGTTACTGTTATTATTCCATTAATCACTGAGGGAATGTGGCTGATTTCAAACATACCCTAAGTCACTAGCATCACCCAGTGCTTAACTTTATTCATAATCTCGTCATTTTCAAATGATTACCTTTTTTATCATTAATATCACACAATGCAAAATCCTGTGGTGGTTATACTTTATTTTTTCTTGTTCACAGATCCTGAAATGCAAGCTGAGTTACAAAAGATTCTTAATCAAGGTCATGCTTCATTTAAAGTATATGAGTCGGTATGTTTTAAAAGAAAAAGTAACTTACTCTGTATTCTTCTTTGTTCAGCTAGTTTTTAGATGTAAGTTTGCCTTTCTTTCTTCAATGTGTCTTTTGTTTTTACAGACGGGATATCTTGATATATGGGAACCTGCTATATTGGCCATGAAGAAGGACAGTTACAGCATCAAGTGTACCGGATCCAGTGGTACTGTAATCAATGAAAAGTTTGCGCCGACAACTAGTGTATGATGTCTTATTAATCTTTCAGATGCTCTACAGATGCGCATACTCACTACAGTGGACCATTTACTGTTTTAGAACTATATAATTTTTTCTTATTTTTTTATGATTAATTAAGGATTAGTATCTTCATGATTTTGTTGCATGTGGATCTTACTCTTTCTCACCGATCTTTCGTCTCTTGTCTATTAGGTTGGAATTCCTTATGGAAGCCCTACAGAGTTCGTGCTAACTGATTCTGGTGGTGGTCAGTGCCTCCTAAAAACCGACATTGACCAGGCAGATTATAGCTGGTAAGCAACTAAGGTTTCTATGCAGAAGGGAGGGGAAAAGAAAGCAGCTTCCACTGTTTGTTTTCCTGTAAATATGAAATTGTGTTCCCTTGTATCTACCCTAATACTGGGTAGACCAATGATGGACTTTTAGTCTCAAGTCATGTGTCCAACTTACATCTTGGACTGTACTAGTGTTTCACTATCTTCCTTCTCCTGCATGTAATTTCATTCTCCTATGTTCTACAACCTACGTTTAGTAAGAAAGATTTATTTTACTCAATAGGACAATAGTTACTGCAAATTGGATTTTATTCATATTTGTTTATTGAAATAAATTATTATTTTCTTTTTTAAAAAAGCCTGCAGAAAAGAAATTCATTAGCTGTTTCGCTGAAAAGAAACTCAAAACTTCTTCACCATGCTTTCAGTTGTAAACCTGGTTACACTAGAAATTGCCATGTTCCTTGTAACTTTTAATGCATTACAAAGCATGCAGGAAGCAGAGAATCGCTTGTCTGGTACTTGAATAGAGTTATAAACTTGTTACATTTGCCATACATTCCAAATCATAGTTGTTAATGTTATGTTTGTAATGTATTGTTTTTCTTTGAATCTGGTTGTTTTAAAAAATTGATTTCATGGGATTTAAGTAAGTTGGTAGTAGTAATGCTAATGTTTTTTTATTTTTATAATTATGTTGATCAATTTTTTTGTTGCGTTATTGTTCTTATTATCGCTCCTGATATAAAATGCTCTACTTATATGTTCCTCTCCTTTTTGCAGTTCTAGAGATACAATTGTCCTCACATTGAGAATGTTTATCCTAAAGGTAAATATTTTAAGCATCAACTTCTCTAACTATTTATATGGCATGGAACACTGTTTTTGTACTCTTTTTTATTTGCCTCTAATTTAGACTTGTCAGAATGAAGCATCGCCGTGTATTGACATGTGTCGTTAAGTAATCCAGTGTGAGGCTAGAAAAGTGTAATACAGAGAGGATATGAACTAAACATAGCTTTTCTCCCAACATTATCCTTGCTGCATGAAGAAACATTGGCATAGTTGTGTCAAATTCCGTTGCATGTCTCTTGGTTGAAAGCAAGTGTGGGTAAAAAGTAAGGGAGGAGATTTGTTATGTAAATAGATTGATATAGATGAAAAGATGATTGGAAAAAGTAAAAAGGAAATGGGTGTATTAAAAGCAAGTTAGATGAAAGGATAAACAAATTGCTTAGCATTGAGAAAAGTGACAACCGTTTTGTGTTAGATGTCTTCACAGCATGTCTTTTGTACCTCTACCCTCTTTTCACATGCAATGGATGTATTTTAGGGACTGTGGTATGTAATTTTCTTTTGACTTCCCTTCTAGAAGGTGAGCTATATTTGAATGACACCATTTTTTGATGCTGTATGCTAAATCTTTGTGTGGGTCAAATTCACATGGAGTGGATTACTAATAGTAACAGAACTAAGCATACGAGGTAAAAGATCCTGGGAAGAATTTGTGTTGGATGCTCTGTAAAATGTTTCTTTTCTTTTTTTTATTAAAAAAGAAATATTGGCTTTTGTGTGTATTACCTTACATGCATGGAATTATATCTCTTATTAACACCCTACAGGAGTTTGTGATGTTGCGTTTTTGGTTATGGCTGTAACAAAGTTTTAAAGTTAAGAACATATTTTGTTACTCAGTTGGGCTGATGAAGGGAACAAAGTAATTTTTGCACGGTTTGGGTAATGATAATCTGGTTGTCGTGACTGATTATGCTGTTTTATATCCTTATTTGTTGGATTATATTTTCACAGAAGTTTGTAATTCTTTCAAGTCATTACGTAATGTTTTTTGGCCCATCATCTTCCTTTGCATCAGAGTTCACCCATATTTTTGTTCCTGCAGGCAAGTGAGAGAAAGAAAAGGAAAAAGAGAGGACTTCTCTTTTAATGTGCGGGGATATATTTTTTTCGCTGTTAACGGGTGTGCATTATATATTTGGGCATTTAGGCGTGCCTTGTGAATCTCATGAGTGCCTTGTGAGCTATATTGTGTATTTGCTACAGTAGGAATGCATTCCGTGCTGCAAGTTATTGTATGAGATAGTTTGTCTTGGTTCTTTGAGTTGGTGTACCAGATGGACACTAAATTATTGTTTTGAAGAAATGTGAAGACAACCAGGTTGAAGTAAAGAAATTCCAACTACCATCTATTTGATGAAGAATTCAGTTTGTATACTTCTGGTTGATTGTTCATGAATTGGAACATTGCACATCATCAGCTCTAAACACAACTAGAACTCTAGAGGCTGAAGAATTTTGCAGGTCAGGTTAATATTATATAGTACAGTAAAAAGATTATTTTAACACCGGACCCCTTCTGCTCCCAAATACTCTATTAATTTTGCTCCTCAATAGGACCTTGTAGACATCATATTGTCACGGGATGAGTACTTTGCTACTCCAACAACCGTGCGGCCTTAGAATTGTTCACCTCCTTCTCGAACAACCTAAGTCAGCCTCTCCTACACGCAACGGAAAGAACCAACACAAGAGAGCAAGATTGCTAGAATGATGCTAAGTATGCAAGGCAAAGCTAAGCAAGACAATGCACAAGAACACTTAGTAAATGGGAGAATGGAACTTTGTATTAAGCTTAGAACACTTACAAGGTTTCTAAGGATGGTTTGGCCAAGAAGCCTTCACCTCCTATTTATAGGCTAGCACCTCCTCAATGGACGGCTAGGATTGTTTTGATCTAACGGTTACAATGAGAGATTCTAGAATGTACATATAAAATATCTAGATGGAAAGATCTAGACTAAGGCATTCTCCAAGCCTCTAGAATTCTCTAGAATTCTCCATTATGTTCTTGAATGCTCCAAGTGCTAGAATGTCCTTTTGGGCTTGGACCTTGGACTTGGGCCTTGTGTCATGGACTAACTTCACTCAAACCCAGTCCATGACAATATTACCCCTCTAATAGAACAAGCTTGTTAGAACATGAGCTCAAAAGTGTAGTTATTAGTATAAACATTCAATTAATTAATCGAGTATTAAATTATCGAATTTCTATTGTATCATTTTTTGGTGACAATTTTTGTCCAGTGTCAAATGAAATGAAAAAAAATAATCAAAGGCACTACGTAGTACGATAAATGTACAGCCCAGATGGAACGTTGGAAAGAAGAACCAGATTGCCGGACTAGGTGAACGATACTAAGGTCAACCAAATGATCTGCCACAGTTAGCCTCACGATAGACATTGGCTCAAGGACTCCAGCATTACCAAGACATTGGCAGCAACTTGGTCATGTAGTGGGTAGAGCCATCAAAATTAAGTTTACATGATCACCAAGATTAGATAAATGCCAGAGGCTAGCCTGCAGCTACTGTGTTATGGTTGTGCTTCTATCACTCTATTTTGGTGAACCTTGGCAAAGCAAAGTTTCTAAAACGCAGGAAACAAAAAACCGAAAGTACGAGACCATGTTGAAAGAAGAATATCAGTGCAGGAACTTGTAATGACTAATATGTAAGGTGCATAACAATTACAAGAAGTGATCAAAGAGAATAAGGTGCTGCTTGGACGACATACCAAGTATAGGGACCATCATTAGCTCCATATGTTCCCCAAATCTAGAGGCAGCACCTCCCCTTCCACAGTTCCACTTCCAAGGTCATGTAGATAAACGAAAACGAATATATGCAGCCTCATACAAGAAATAGGGGAAGCCTTCACCACTGGCTGTGTGCCAATCTCCGACAAATGTAAATGTTTGTTACCCATTGAAATCCTGCCAACGCCCACCAGAGGCCTGCTAAACCAAATCCTCTACTACTCACAAGCTGGTCGTATGAAAATGGAGTGCGGTCTTTAAGCAGACACAATAACTGTAATAAATTAACTACACAGAGAACAAGATCGTACCAGCAACGGAAGTGCACCCAGTGAGAAGCATCCACTCACTGACAGACTAATAAGTTCCCACATCTCGTCCACCCTGAGAATATATGAATACTGCAGTTAGAGACAAATTTTATCCTCACAATATCAAAGAGCCATCTTCATAAATCTACACAACTTGAATCCAATTTGAACTCGTAATTGTCAGTCATGACATTCAACCCTGGAATGAGTTTTAGGGACATTCTCAAGAGGCTTATATTTACTTTCTCAATAGGTAATTTATATGATGAAGATAATCACTTGTGTGATTGGCAGAAGAATGTAAAAACCCAATATATAAGCAAGAACACTACCATCATAATGAAGGTGTGCCACAGGCCTGAAAGTGTGTCACTTTTCCAGCAAAAGCAATACAAAGAGTATTTCATATGCTATACATGTTTCTCACCAGTGACAATTCTTGGAAAAGAAACAAAAAAGAGCTGTATTATCACCATAAATCTGACCTAAAATGGTGAATGGCTGGGTCTTAAGATCAGTACCCCTTCCATAATTGACAAGAAAACTGCAAAGGAGCTCATACATGCTAAAATCTCATTCATGGATACAGACTACATGAATAGAGAAGAGACGTTGTAGCAGAATATGACAGTCATGACTCTTTAAAGCTTACACCTGACGTAGATCTTATTGTCCCGAAAGTTTACACACCGAGCTATATTTCCTGCATAGCCTGAAGGATACTTCATAGAACTCATCCACCTAAAAATTACGTTCTTCTGGCTAGACTACATGGTGTAAGGAGCGAGAGACATTTTTTTCTTCCCTTCTTTCAACCACAGATATCTTTGTATATCCATTTTTTAAGATCAATGCGTGTCTTAGGACCATCTTTCGTCTTCCCCTCCAAGTTCAGAACTGTTCCCACCACAATGTCGCACACATTCTTTTCTATGTGCATCACATCTAGATAGTGTCTGATCAACAACTTACTCCAGTATGGGAGTTCCCAGAATATGCTCTTATGTGTCCAAAATTTGTACATGTCGGGTCTTTTAGGTATTGTCGTCACAATATTAGGATGATTGCTGAGCTGCCCAAAATCGTATTCATTAAACACTGCTAAAATTTCTTCCCCGTCCATCTTCTGGGAGGCACACCGTTTTCTACAGTCTTATCAAATGTCTTGTCATCGAACCGTCATTCGTGATCATACGGAAGGAGAGTAAGGTGACCCAATCTGTATATCTTGTTGCAATGACTACTGCTCCCCTCATCGCTAAGGCACTCTGGACAAGCCTTGTATCCCCTAACAACGTTGCCCGACAACATCCCACGTGCAGGAAAATCACTGATGGTACCAACAACCATGACATGCATCTGGAACATCTCATGCATGTATTTGTCATAAGTGGGATGACCAACGTCCAAAAAAAACTTAAGCTCTTCAATCAAGGGTCTCAAATACACATCGAGACATTTCCTTGGATAACCGGGTTCCGGAATCAACAAACTCAACATATTGTATTCCTTCTTCATGCACATCCATGGAGGAAGGTTGTATGGTACCAAAATCACCGACCATACACTGTATGGAAGACTCATGTTGTCAAAAGGATTGAACCCGTCGGATAAGAGCCCGAGCCTCACATTTCGGACCTCTGACGCAAAATGAGGAAACTCCCTGTCTATATGCTTCCAAGCCTCCCCGTCAGCAGGGTGTATAAGGGTATCTTCGTCATGCAATTCCTTATCAGCATGTCATCTCATAGCTTTGGCCGTGTGTGGTGACATGCACAACCGCTCCAACCTATCCCTCAACGGGAAATACCGAAGTACATTCACAGGTTTCCTATTACCTGCAGAAGTCAGCTTATACCTGTCACTCTGACATACCAGACATGCGTCAAGGCCACCAAGGTCATTCCATTCTGGATCTTTACCCCAGAAGAGAACACAGTCATATCTGCATGCATGGATCTTGATGTAGGAAAGCCCAAGATCTTTCAGGATACATCAGACCTTATGATGAGTAGTAGGAAGACGATGACCGTGGGGTAGCATCGAAGCAGTGTACTGTTGATAATCATCAACAGCCTTCAAGGTCGATTTTGTCTCAACTTTAATCTTCATAATGTCCATCACGCTTTCAAGAATCGTCTTCTGACAACCGGGGTGCACAAGGGTCTGTTGGAAAGCAAGTAGTTTGTTGTACTTGTCAATACCAGCAGTGTTGACAACTCTAGGGAATGGCTGCACCAGCTCAGAAATATACTGTCCTTGAGAGCATATACCGCTCTCATAAGGAAACATATCGTTGATGAAGGCCGTTGTTGGATCGTTGGATGTACTGCCCGCCTTAGAAAATTACCCATGATCATGTGGACCTCCTGATGATGTTTCACCGTGATATATCCAACATGTGTACTTCTCCCAAAACCCGTTACTCTTCAGGTGCTGCCAAACTTTGTTAATCGCAAATCGATGCATATATATCGTTGCGACACTGACATTTAGTGCACAGACAATAGAAAATTGTATTCCCGTTAGCATTACCCATCACATATTCAATAAAACTAATAACTCATTTACTATATCTTTTGTCCCATTTTGGAAGCGAAATCCAACTCTTATCCATATCCTGAAAAGATAATAAAATATATATGTAAAAACTCTAATTAATTAATTAATTAAATTTTCAAATCATTTAGTATTCTATCTACAACGTACAATTAATTAATAACAAATTAATAATTAACACACACATATATATATATATATATATACTAATTACAAATTATATAACAATATTATATATTAATTAACATCAATCATAATCAACAACAATATTATAATTAAATTAATATATATATATATATATATATATATATATCTACCACTACTTATTAATAACGACAACTTTATATATATTATCAAATCAAAATCGATCAACTCAATCACACTCAAAATCCAATAATTCAACTCAAATTAAAACTCAAAATCAATATATATAACTCAAATAAAACTCTTAAATCAACCCAAAAACAAGATATATACACATATACATAGGTATATAGCGCCACAAACTAATTTTGGACAGATTTCGATGACACCCAACAATTTCGCCAACACCCAAACTTTTTCTCCCGTTTCTTTTTCTTCAAATGAGCTGCTGTCTAGATCTGAAAATATAAGGACTTTTAGCCGACGAAATATAAGGACTGTCGAAAAATTAACTTAGCCGACGATTTTTTGTTTCGTCGGTTAAAGTGGACGTTAGCCAACGAAAAAAATTTTCGTCAGCCTGTTTTTTTTCGTCGGCTATAATGTTTATTATGATAGTGAGTTGTTATTTGTCTATTGATTTGTCAACATTTGTTATACCGTTGTCTTATTTAAGATGTTGGAATGAATTAATCAAGAGAACATGATACAATAAGATATCTACAAAATTTGATAATTTGTATGTGAGATGTAAGGTTTAGATTCGTCATTAGATTGTTAAAAGGTAGTTGCAAGGTTTTATGGCCGGTATAATCTTTTTTCTTTCTAGACTAGAAAGAAACTTATTGTTTTATGTATCTTTTGCTTTATAGTTTATAGATTACCGTCTAAAACTCACTAGATACGGTGTGGCTAGGGGTGTAAATGGGCCGGGACGAATACTATAGTGTTCATGTTTGACTCATTTTATTTTTATTGAGTTCGAGCCGGGCTTAAGCTTGAATTTTTTTTCATGTTCAAGCTCGACTCGGCTTGTTTAAGCTCGAGCCGAGCTCGGCTCGTTTTTTTGTCAGGCTCAATATTGGGCTCAAGCTCGGCTAATTTATCTTACGAGCATGAACCGAACGAGCTAAAAATCGAAACGAACGCGAGTCGAACACGAACAGCTCGAGCCTACTTACAGCCCTAGGTGTGGCACCACAGAATGCAAATAGGTATTCTCCATAGGATGATCTAGTAGTCAAAAGATACCGTTTTCATATCAACATGGCTGGCCTGCAGTCCATTCCTGTTAGTGTTAGTCTAACGATAGGTTTGGTTCCTTTATTCTATTCTCATCTCTCGGGTTGTTTATTCATCATCTTTATCCGCTTTTGAAAACTCTAATTTTAATGAGAAACATTGATTCAGCAGAACCGAATCTTAAAGCAGAGATAAAGTAGCATTTGTAAGTGCAGTTGTATAATTTGTTGTCAGGTGTGCCTGTTATATGGTCAGCATGGAGATAGACGGAGGGCTCCGACACGATGACCATTTGTATTTTGATTATTGCTTGTGCAGTGGACTTAGGAAATCACCCTAATAGTGATATCGATGTTGAGGCCACATATTCCACATGCCCAAGAATTAAATATATCCGATATCACTTTGATATCTTTTTTTGAATGACCGATATATCTAAAACGGTAAATATCTTATCTTCTATCGTATTCTGATATTTTTCTGATATATTTTTGATATCTCTGATATTTAAGAAATATCTTCGATATCTCTGATATATCTCTGAAATATCTGTAATTTTTTTTGAAGTTCCACAAATATTCAAAAGAAGAATAATTTTCTTAAGTGATATCTGAATCAAGAGTGAGAGCGTCGAGTGATATCTGAAATCGGAAGAGGAGTAATTCCCTCAAAATATCCAATGAGGCAGTGAGGGTCTAGAGTGTTATCCGAAAGAGAAGAATGAGAGACTCGAGGGAAATCTATGCATATAACAATGAAGAGTGAGGCTCGAACACTCGAGTGATATTCAGAAAAGAAATAATCCCCACGATGTGTATCCCAATGAAATAATTAGCTATTGCATATTTGCGTCAGGTTACGACTTATGAGTAAAACTAATAGATATAGCTAGATTTCCTATACATATGATCGCATATAGATGCATCAAATCTACACAAGCTAAAGAGATCGAATAAGAACCACTATTTAGAGACCAGCTTGCTAAATTATACAGATGAGAAACATAGAGAAAGATGTGACTCCATGAGTCAGTCATTGACAATAAAAATATTGAACATATTCGTTCCAAACAAGATGAGAACAAGTTGTCTTGCCAAATTATAAAGATGAACTATATGTATATATGACCCATGATTTGAATGAGAGATACACAATAAATTTGCAAAATAATGTGAGTCCAAAAAAGATGAGTGAGACCAATTAACTTTACAACTCTTTTCCATTATAGAGATGTGAAAGAGACATAGATGAACACGTGAGAGTTATAGAAATGAGAGAAATGATAGCTAGTGAGACCACTTGTTCAATTAGAGAGAGAGAGATAGACTTTGAGAGACAGAGATAAATGTGAGAATAAATGAGATGAAAGAGAGAGGATTGAGAATGCTATATAAAGCTTAGCATTAGTACGTACATGCATCATACTAAAACATATTCTCGATTACATAACTCTCTCAAAAGAAGAAAGATCATCAATAGAGAAGTTGTTCAGTTCAACCTGTTCAGTTAAGTAGGAATTCAAGTTTGTACTATACATAGTAAAAAATGTTAATGACCATTTGATTCATATAGTTAGTTATAGATTGATAATAGTTCATTTTCAGCTAATTGGTGGCCACAATGAGGTATTCTGCATCAAATTTATCAATAATTGCAATGCGTGTTTTAGCACAGACGGTTTCTTCTTCGGCTTGCGAGAGAAACTGGAGCACATTTGCTCTTATCCATACGAAGCAAATGAACCGTCTTGCATATATGAGGTTGAAAAAGCTTGTATACTGCTACTACAACATGAAGTTGCGTTTACGCGATAAACAAGTAAAGGAAAAAGGGATAAATGAAAACAACTATATCGATTCACTTCATGTTGCAAGTGAAACGATTCATGATGGCATTGATCCATTTGAAGATTAGATTATGCCTACACCTCGATGATGATGATGATTACAACCCTGATCCTAAAGTGGTTGATACTGCAACTAATAATGAGATCAATGTGCAGATAGTATTATCTGAAGAAGTTGGAAACCTAGAAGATAATTTAGGCAGTGATGATGCATGGGGAGACAACGACTCCAGATAGTTCAGATGATGACGAAGATGTTGAAAACGGAAAAAATGGTGGAAACGCTAGGTTTGAATATGGACAATCTTCAAAAATTAGAGGATGAGACAATTTTCGAATTACGGTCATGCCTCTCAAGATATGGTTTTAGAAGTACTAATTATGGAGTGCAAGAGGATGTCATGTATGACAGGACGATTGGAGGTGCAAATGATGATCAAAGATGTCGGTTCAGTTGTGCTAATCTATTAGTTTAAGTAGTGCGACAGAACGTCAAATGAATATCAAAGAAACAATCAATATGACTATAATATTTATGGCTACAATCAATGCGCAAAAGTTGGTGACCAATTATCCAGTTAGATTCATCCTCACTATCCATATATAGAGGAAACAGTAGGTTCATCCTCACTATTCACTTATATGGAAAACATTTGACTGCTCTAAAGAGATATATAATTACTATATTCAACACTATAATTCATACTATATGGGTCATATGTCTTGGTCTGATTATTATACTTTTGTGGACCAACTTGCGTCATATGAACAACCTAGATTCTTATTATGGATTAGATAAAGTTGATGTTTGTAATATTTATATGTAAATCTAATAAAATAAATATTTTAGAAAGAAAAAAAAACTTTCTAAAATCCCAAATTTTTTTTCCCGGATATCCCCGATATATCTGATATCTCCCATTTTTGACGGACCGATATATCCCCCGACACATATTTTAATCCTTGCACATGCCGCCTAAGATTCCAGTGAGGATATCACAGGACTGAATTTGTGAACCACAGGGGCATGCAGCTTAACGGGAAGTATTTCGAAGACATGATATGGAAGTTGTATACTTTCCAACAGTACATGAAGCAGAGAAGTTCTACAAATTGTGCTCATGATGTCTTATGGTTTTCAAAGTTGTTTCCAATAATATAATGACTAAACAATTAAAATTTCCTTAACCCTGTAGATATTGTCTGAACTCCCTACATTAAAACATTTGCCAGACGACCCCTGTACCCAAAAAAACACAGAATTCAAGAAGTTTCTTTTATGTTTCAAATAACAACTCAGACGTAGAGGAAGAAAGAAGAGGGTCACACAAATGAACAGAAAATTTGACAGGGAGTGATGGAGAAGCCTAGGTAACTCAGGGGAATTGGTATTTGATTACAAGGGGGCCTACGAAGGTGTGCATTTTGTTAAAATCTTGATACCATGGATTTCAGTTGAAAAAGGTTGCAATAAGCTAAATTGATAATCCAGACAATAAAACCTAGACCACTGGACTGTTTCTACTCTGTCGAAGCTAACATCACCAATCCGCCACTCCCACCACAAAACATGCACTCATAATCATGTCAAACTGATAACTCAATTATTTTGACCCCAAAATCACATAATAAGGGAGCACTCCATGATTAGTAATCACATAAATAACATAAATGAAATCAGAATCAACATCCAACATGAAGGAATAGAAAGTTCTCATTGCATCACTAGCACACTTTCTTTTCTTAAAACATGAAAACCGGACAGTAAGCAAAGTAATGTATCCCAATCAGAGTAGTTTGACACCTGCTTCTACCACATTATCAATGACAGCTTTAACCTTACCATGATATTTCTGTTCTCTCTTCAAGAGGACTGATACAGCAGGGATATTCTTGAGCAGCAGGCGCTCCCCTAAAATCTTCCCAATCTTTGCAGCAGCAGCAACATCCCGATGTGATTCCAGACTCTCTCTTAAAGCCTTTTCTTGTGAGCTTGCAGAAGAGGCTACAGTAGCAGTTGGTGAGTGGACTACCTGGGCACTTACATATTTATTTGTAAAGTGCATTTTTAGTACATAAGGCTTTAGAAACTTTGTAATAGCAGGTGACCTGGCTGGGGGAGGAACAACCATCTCTGTTTGCAAATAAACCAGAAGTTCAATTTACATAACTAAACAAGAATTTTATTTTCAAAAGTTACATACACAAACATTACACAGACAGTGATATCCCGACATACAACATCTGTATCACACAGAATGCAAGAATTGAAAAGAGGAGCCAAAATATTACACATGGGAACCTATCTAATTAGACATCAGTCCATCATATAGAATTTCCATGATGCAGGAATACAATTAAAGCCAACACCCAGAAGAAGGGTGCTAAATGAAGCCAGCAATCATTCTAAAGTTTAGTTATATTTCTTTTTAAATATGCATATATCACGAATATATGAACAAGGAAAAAAAATCTTCAACCTTGAAGATTTTGTAATTGGCTCCACTAAGTATTGGACAGCCTAAGAATATAAACCCCTCACTACTCCATAAGATAGAAATCATCGTACAAGATCCAAGAACAAGATGTTATTACAGAAATCAAGTTTACAATTAACAGCTTAAATCGTGAGGAGGAGACCCAGAAGAGAGATGAACAAGATGAATCCCAAAAAGACAACTGAGGAGAACGAAATCACAAACCTGTGAGAGAGCTCAAGAGAAGAGGACGACTGAGAACTGAGCTTTGGCAAATGGCTGCGGTACCGCTTGTTTTATTTTCTCCAAACGAGTCGGGTCGGGTCGGGCCGGTCTCAAAAAAAGGAGAGGGCAAACTTGGTATTTTCACTCCAAAAATCACCTTTCAAATAAGAGCAGAGAATCAAAATCTCTAAACCCTAGTACTCTCTCATCTCTAGGGTTTTGTTCTCCTTTTCTTGCATTGAAATTTCAATTCAGTAAAACCAATTTGATAAGGTGTTGTGTGTTCGCAGTTACTGTAAAGTCACCGGAATGGCATCGGAAGGCGGGAAGAGCCTTGCGAGGAGAGACCTTCTCGTTGCAATCGAGGCTAAAACGGGAGCCTGGTGGGAGGAGAATCATGTCTTCAAGGCCAAAGCTCGTGAGAAGCTTCCAGAACCCGGGGAGAAGTTCTTCGGAAACTTCCCCTTTCCTTACATGAACGCATCTCGGACACGCTTTTTCGCCAATGTGCTTCTGCCGTTTGCGTTCCACTGCACCGGAATGCCTATCAAGGCCTCCGCCGATAAGCTTGGCGAATGCGGGTGCTAAGTACAAGGGGAAGAAGTCCAAGGTTGCTGCCAAGTCAGGAGGGCAAGTATACCAGTGGGAAATTATGCGCAGTTTTGGTCTGTCGGATAGTGAGATATCGAAATTCCATTGGATGGGCAGCCATGTGCGGATCATGATAGGGCCAGTGGCGAAGGAGTTCAGCCGCAAGAATATAGTGTCATTAAAATGGAAGTGATGGGGCCTTTTCCTTCTAAACTGGCTGTCTTGGAGGGGAAGAAAGTGTTCCTAGCTGCAGCGACTCTAAGACCTGAGACAATGTACGGGCAAACAAATGCATGGGTATTGCCTGATGGGGAGTACGGAGCCTTTGAAATCAATGAGACTGAGGTCTTCATTCTTACAGAAAGAGCAGCTCTTAACCTTGCCTATCAGAACTACTCTAGAGTCCCACAGAAACCTACTTGCTTGGTTGAACTTACTGGTCAGGATTTGATTGGCCTTCCATTGAAGTCGCCACTCGCATTGAATCAGATTATTTATGCCCTTCCGATGTTGACCGTTCTAACAGACAAAGGTACTGGGATTGTGACCACTGTACCCTCTGATTCTCCTGATGATTATATAGCCTTGCAGGATTTGATAAATAAACATGGTTTGAGGGCGAAATATGGTGTAAAAGAGGAGTGGGTTATGCCCTTTGATATTATCCCAATCATTGATATTCCAGAATATGGAAATAAAGCTGCAGAAGCGGTCTGTGCAAAGCTCAATATCAAAAGCCAGAATGACAAAGATAAGCTAGCAGAAGCCAAGGAGACTTACTTGAAGGGATTCACTGAAGGGACACTCACTGAAGGGAGACTTACTTCAAACACGGCATGGGTTTGAACATACATTGGGTTGGTTAAATCAGTGGGCATGTTCACGATCTTTTGGACTTGGTATTCGTATCCCCTGGGATGAAGAATTCTTAGTTGAGTCATTGTCTGATTCAACTATTTACATGGCGTATTACACCATCGCTCAGTTCCTCCACAATGGAGATATGTATGGTTCCAGCAAATCGTCAATTAAACCGGAACAAATGACTGATGAGGTCTGGGATTATATCTTCTGTGATGGCCCAGAACCCAAATCATCTGGCATCTCATCATCAACTCTTCATAAGATGAAGCATGAGTTTGAGTATTGGTATCCTTTTGATCTTCGCGTGTCTGGCAAAGATCTCATACAAAATCATTTGACATTCTGCATCTACAACCATACAGCTATTATGTCCAAGAAGCACTGGCCTCGTGGTTTCAGATGCAATGGGCATATCATGCTCAATGCGGAGAAGATGTCAAAGTCTACAGGGAATTTTAGGACACTTCGTCAGGCAATTGAGGAATTTTCTGCTGACGCTACTCGTTTCTCTCTGGCTGATGCTGGAGATGGTGTTGATGATGCAAATTTTGTGTTTGAGACTGCCAATACTGCAATTCTGCGGCTTACTAAAGAGATCTCATGGATGGAAGAAGTTTTGGCTGCAGAATCTTCTTTGAGACAAGGCCCCCCAACTACTTATGCTGACAAGGTCTTTGCGAATGAGATCAATTTTGCTGTGATCAGGACTCAGCAGAATTACAGTGGTTACATGTTCCGCGATGCCCTGAAGACTGGATTTTATGATCTTCAAACTGCTAGAGATGAATACCGCTTTTCGTGTGGTTCTGGGGGAATGAACCATGATTTGATGTTGCGGTTTATGGATGTACAGACTCGTCTGATCACCCCAATCTGTCCACACTATGGAGAATACGTCTGGAGGGAACTTTTGAAGAAGGAAGGGTTTGTGGTAAATGCAGGATGGCCTGTGGCTGATGCTCCAGACCTGACCCTCCAGAGTGCCAATAAGTATTTGCAGGGCTCCATCATTTTAATGAGGAAGCTCCTCCATAAGCAAGTTTTAGGCTCAAAGAAAGGTAACAAGAAGGGTACCCCAGTTACATCGGTGACAGAGGACAAGCAGCTAAGCGGCTTGATTTACGTAAATGAGCACTTCGATGGGTGGAAGGCAGAGTGCTTGGAAATACTCCAGATTAACTTCGACAGAGACAGTCGTACCTTTTCTTCAGACAGGGTGATACAAGAGGCTCTGCAACAAAGTTCTATTGGTCAGTCAAAAGATTTTAAACAAATCCAAAAGCTTTGTATGCCCTTCATGAAGTTTAAGAAGGATGAGGCAGTTAAAATTGGGCCCCAGGCCTTGGATTTGAAGCTACCTTTTGGGGAGATTGAGGTCCTGCAAGAGAATTTGGACTTAATTAAGAGACAACTTGGTCTTCAAGAGGTAGAAGTATTGTCTAGTACAGATCCTGATGCACTTTCTAAAGCCGGTTCTCTTGTCACACTAATACAGCAGAATCCTCCAGCACCAGGAAACCCTACTGCCATCTTCTTGACTCGGTAATTATAAACCTTGTGTCACACCTGTATGCTATTCTAATAAACCTTAGCATGCCTTGTGCTGTTACATTATGCAATCTGTTCTGAAGGCAACATCCATTATTACATTATTGTTTTGACTGTTTTTCATTTTCATGCCTTTTCAACGATCCCTTTTATTTACTGTAAATGAAATTGAAAGGGGAAATCAAACCCTCTAACAAAGACGAGTAATAATTGTTCATTTCGCCCATTTGTAATTTCAGCAATGAGATTGGAAGAAGCAAACTAGTGTGTTGATCACATTCACAGGTGGCAATTATAATTTTCTGGTTTTAGAAAATTAATGTGACACATTGTACTGCACTGACAGAAGCTTTGTCACATTCTGGTTTGTGTATTTGTGTTGTTCATATTGGCCTGTTTTATCAATGTGAAGGCAACAGAACTGTGTAGTATGTTACCTTGTGCCCTACTGATACATATATCTGTAGGGTTGAGTAAATAGATTTTGTGGTCTATATGTGCTTTTGTGTATCTGCTGGCTTTGTATATTGAACTTCAAGAATTGAACATGCATTGTTCATTGTTTTCATGCTCTGTATACGTGTGTTTGATTTATAATGCAAGACTATCAAATTTGCTCCATGCTTTGGAATTGTCAAATGAAAGGGGATTTTGTTTTATTGATCCCAGACTTGTGATATTGTCCCTGATCTCATTCATATGATCTGTTCCTAGTTTCTCTGTTAATCTTCTTTACTTGAATATTGAATTATTTTACTTTATGGTGTTTGAATATTTATTCATCTTTGTACATCAATAGGTCAGAAGAACCTCATAAAAGTCAATAAACTATTTAGTGGAACTGGAAGATGATCTATTTCTACTTTGGTCAGGAAGGACGTAAAGTAAGTGCATAAGATTTAAGCGAAGCGTTTATAGCTGCTGGGAGAGTTCTTGGTTCAACGAATGAGAACTTGCTGATGAACTGGGGCTCCTACAAGATTTTGATGTGTTGCTTTATTTGAATTTTGAATACCAGGTTTTTCCCTTTAATTTCTGAACTATTAAGTTTTGATCCATTGCAATATCTTATGGGCAAGTTTGTTTCAATTTACAAATTAAGTAAATTTCTTTTTGTTGTGTTGTCAACGCCATTCTAGGTTTTAACCAAATGATTTAAGCTAGCAGATGATTTCAACTTTTCAGATGGGTTCTTGATGTACCACTGGTAATTATCGGGAAGTTGTTAGACTGTTAGGTACAGATGCAACAATCATTTCATGCTCAAAGTTGCATGATCAGTCATGCTTGTATTGGTGATACTTTGATTTAGGGAGGTGTAGGCGCATCATCAGTCATGCTCTAATGATGTTACTTAGAGTTAGGGAGGTGCAACTTATTTAATTCTTGTTGTTAATGCATGATACTCTTAGATAGGTGGATAAAAGTAGAGAATGCGGGTTTAAGTTGTACAGTTGCAACAATCATTTCGAACTTTCTTAACGTACAGTAGTCAGAGGATATACCCACGGGTTTGCATTAACGTCCTCTACAACTTTCTTAAAAGAAGTTTTTTCAAATTCTCGACTTATTGTAAAGTCATCTTTTTACCGTAAAGTAAATAACATTTATTACTTCCGTAAACTAAAGAATGATAAAGTAAATAACATTTATTATTTCCGTAAACTAAAGAATGATAAACTAAAGCACATCGGATAAACTCTTGACATTATCGGCTTCATCGCTAGAAGTCTTAGTTCGTGCGACTAATTTGGGTGACCATCAAATTGAATATGGTTCATCTGCAACCAAATATTCAATGTATTGTAAATATGAATAATTATGCAATGAAAGAGTCATGAACAAAAATAAAGAATTGCATACACAATCGTCAAAATACTTCGCGAGCTCCTTATTATGGTAATCGAGATTACCTTGAATGTCTGGTCAGTATAAATGGATGTCTTTCCAGTATTCAACTTCTGGACAGTTAATCAATACCCACCAATGGGTTATGATTAGCTCATGTAGTTGCAACTTGTAGTAGTCTGGCAAAATTCCATAAATTTCAACATCATTAGAGATTATGGAAAGGTTGAACTTCGGTACATCTACCGGAATGGTTTGTGGAGTTTCCTTCAACGCTCCTATATACAACTTTATGTAGGTAACGCATTTGTGCGCAATATATGCTTCAGATATACATCTTTCAAGCGCAGATTTATTAGCCACATAAGCTTTGTAGTCTTCAAGTTGCCTATAAATAAATTGTTGTAATGTGTTATGATTATATATTGAACATGTATAGTAAAAAATTTAGGTGTAAAAAACATACATTTCCATGGTATACATCCATGAATAGTGTACTGGACAGATAAGCAACAATTGCTCGGGAAGATGGATCATCAGGTGTGGCATGATGTCAAAAAAATTTGACATCATGCCACACCTGATGATCCATCAGCCGTTAATAGCGTTGTCAACAATTTGGCAACGCTATTAACGGCTCCACCACCTGACAAGGAAGGAACAGTCGAATGAAAATATTGAAGAGACGTTGTAGTAGAATATGACAGTCATGACTCTTTAACCCGTACATTTTACTGTCCCGAAAGTTTACACACCGGGCTATATTTCCTGCATAGCCGGAAGGATACTTCAAAGAACTCAACCACCTGAAAATTACGTTCTTCTGGTCAGGTTTCACGGTATAAGGAGCTTGAGGCATTTTTTTCGGACCTCTGACGCAAAATGAGGAAACTCATGGTCTATATGCTTTCAAGCCTCCCCGTCAGCAGGGTGTATAAGGGTATCTTCGTCATTATTAGCATGTCATCTCATAGCTTTGGCCGTATGTGATGACATGTACAACCGCTCTAGCCTATCCCTCAACGAGAAATACCGAAGTACCTTCACAGGTTTCCTATTGCCTGTAGGAGTCAGCTTATACCTGTCACTCTGACATACCGAACATGCGTCAAGGCCACCAAGGTCATTTCCTTCTGGATCTTTACCCTAGAAGAGAACACAGTCATATCTGCATGCATGGATCTTGATGTAGGAAAACCCAAGATCTTTCAGGATACATCGAACCTTATGATGAGTGGTAGGAAGACGATGACCGTGGGGTAGCATCGAAGCAGTGTACTGTAGATAATCATCAACAGCCTTCACGGTCGATTTTGTCTCAACTTTAATCTTCGTAACATTCAGCAGCGCATTGCACCTACACATATTCCATTACACTAAGCACTTGGTACCATTTGGTAGTGCATGAGGAGCCACACATATGTCGGTGTACTGAGCACTCGGTAACATTCGGTGGCTGCACATCCGCTAGCGCCCATGGCGTACAGTATGGGGCAGTGGGGGGAGCTCGGCAGCTTGTCTCAACTACACAACATGAGGTGCATAGAGCTTCAGTAGCCGCTGCACAGAGCTCGGCCCTGGTGCCCAGTGCTCGACAGTCGGAGTCCTGTGCACGTCCTCGAGTGTTCTGTGCTATGTAGCTCACTTAGTGCTTGTCCTTGATGTAAGTGCACAACCATTGGTGATCAGTGCACGATTCCTTGTGTCCAGTGCTAACATTTGGTGCTTAGTGCTCAACACCTAATGCACAGTGCACGATAGTTTATGTGTAGAGCACAAAACAACAAACACATAACTAAACGACATTTGACAAATAGGTCGTGACATTTCTCACACAACATGAAGCAACTGACACATAGGGGCGTCAACTGACACATAGGGGCGTCAACTGACACACACTATTGGCAAAAACAATCAAGGGGCAGCAACTAGCATACATGGTTAGCAACAGGCATGTTGGGCGGCAACAGACGCGTGACTATCGGCAGTTGGCAGCCAGGTGCACATGAGCTCGGTAGTGTGCACGGCAGCTCGGCAACCATACCGGCAGCTTGTGTAGCGCTCAGTAGCTCCTAGGCAGCGCTCAATAGCTGCATATGTCACACCCCGAATCTTATAATTTTACTGCGAATTACTTTCCTTACGTTATCCGTGGATTTACCGTGTCGAAATTAAGGTTTGAACAACAAAATAACGGTCGGAATTGTTGACGGTAATGCAAAAATTTGTGGGGATTTTATTGGAAGATAATGAGTGAAATTAGAGGGTAATTTCCGGTTGGAACGGAGGAAAAATTTAGAGGTCTCCTATGTTTTTTAGGAAGTTTCCTCGTTTGGAAACTTCTTTTTCTTCTTCTCCTGTTTTTCTTTTCTTCTCCTTTTCTCCGCGTCCTTCTCTTTCTTCTTCGGGTTCGCTCCTTTTCTTTTCCCAGGCGGCACTGCACCTCACTGTGCCGAAGGGAGCTACCACCACCGGCCGCCGTGGGGCGCGTGACCGGCCTCCCTCGACTCGGTGGAGGTCCGGCAACCCAGCACGCCTGCGGATCGAAGCAGCGCCGCTGCGTGGAGGGAGAGAAAACCTTCTGAAAGGTTACTGTACAATCGGGTTTCAACCGGTTCCAGCCACCGGAGCCGTCGCCAGTCGTTCGGAGCAGGTCCACCGTCGTCCTCTGCGTCTTCCACTTCAAGAATTGGACGATTTTGAGCTAGGTGAGAGGATTGATCCGGATTTTCTCCAGAGTTGGGATTTTATACTGTTCATGTGATTTGTTGTTGTTAGAGTTGTTTTTGGTTGTTGAGTTGTAAAGGAAAGTTGTAGGGGAGTTTGAGAGGAGCAAGAAGATGGCCGGAGATCGCCGGTCGGAGGTCATCTGGCCGGCGGCCGAACTTTACTGTTCACAGGGGCATTTCAGTCATTTCACGGGAAAAATTTACTTTTGACAGTTTGGTAATTGAGTTAGGATAAAGGTAAAAATATTTCTAAGATAATTTGGAGGTAAAAGGTGATAATTGTGGAGAATTGGAAGTATTTGGATTATAGAACTTAATGTATATGAAACTCTGTGGAGGTGGGATTATTAGCCGAGTCGATTAGGTTTCGATTGTAATTCGAAATATCGTTTCGGTTCGGAAAAAGAATTACATGTTATCGTTGGTCGGGATTGACCGAAGATTTGCTAAGAGTAAACAAGAATTAAGCTAGTTTATTACGGAGTTTATACTAATGTCTCCGGAGACCCGACTTTACGATTTGGGATAATTAACGTATTTATTTTATTAAACAGGACGTGAGGATTTACGTTCCGGGGAGGCACAGGATCGCTCTCAGGGCTAGTCCCTTTACTGTGAGTGGACAGTTTATTTTTAAATGAATGCATGCCCTAATTATTGATTTATTTGCAAGATTTATACGATTGTTTCGAGCATTATAATTTCCTCGGGATCTTGATTGTGTATTTGGCTGGATACATATATGTTGAGGATTTGTTTCACTTATTGGTTTTGGGAAGAGAATTGAGTAAAGTACTGTTATGAAATTATATTATAAGGGTTGACCAATGAATATGCTAGCTAGAGTAGCGTGAGGGCGCTACTAGAGCTCTTAGCTCCGACCCTAGCCTGAGAGGTCAGGCAAATTACGTAGTGCACTATGAGGGTTGACCATTTCCACTTTATTTAGAGCTCTTAGCTCCGACCCTGGTCTGAGAGGTCAGACAAACCTGAGAGGTCAGGTTGATATTATAAGGGTTGACCGTTATCACATTATCTAGAGCTCTTAGCTCCGACCCTGGTCTGAGAGGACAGACAAGCCTGAGAGGTCAAGTTGATATTTCAAGGGTTGACCGTATTATTTTATATAGCTAGCATAGAGTAGCGTGAGGGCGCTACTAGAGCTCTTAGCTCCGACCCTAGTCTGAGAGGTCAGACTTATTATGTTTGTGAATATTTCTCTTCCCATAATCCTCACTTGGTTATTTTATCTTGCATTTGTGGAATTGTTATTATTTGTGGGCATGCATAAATGTTATTTTAATAAATAAATCTTTGGGAGAGCATGAAACATTGGTTCTATTTATTGTGGTGAATTTTTGGCGTTTCATGTATTATTTTCGTCCACTCACTCTAACGTTTTACATGTTTCTCCCCTGGGCCTTTGTTTTTCGTAAAATGCCCAGACTGCAGAGTTCGGCCAGCAAATTAGGAGGCGCATAGTGGTTACCTCTCCACACCGTTTTCACTAGTAGGTTTCTGAAAACCTACAAGTGCCCTTTTCCTCCTTTGTATTAGAGCTCTGATAACCTGGGTATATTATTATTATGTTTCGGGGTAGAGTACGGAACTTATTCATTATTATTCCAGGAATTTCGGATATTTGTTAAGTTGAAAGATGTTTGTGATTGTGTTATGTTATTGTGGTTGTATTTGTGGAGGTAGTTCTGTGTTGTTTTGAGCAGGTTGGATTTTTTTATAAGGAGGGGGATGAGATTAGAAGTGTACTGCATGTGTTTACTTGGATTTTAGGTGAAGGGTTACTCACTATTAGGGGACATTATGTCGAATTTTCGGTAACTACCCTTTTAGGTGGGTCCCGCAGGAGTCATTCTGGGATTTACTGGGAAATCTCGGGATGGGTCCTGTCAGCATACCTTTAGCATAAAAAAGTGTTGCTCAGCTTCTAATATCCATTCGAGACTTAGAGCTACATTCAAGGTTCAATATGTAAGTGAGCGGCAAATTTCCTCGCTCATGCATACAATACCAAACTGTGGAGACTCGAGAGTGGTCATCTCGCTTTATGGGTTGGAGTTTCAGCGTAGGAAGCAGTGGCTAAATCTTCGAGCAAAATCTATGTCATGCTCGGCAGTTGGGTGCTCAGTGGTTGGAAACAAGCACTCGGCAGCTATGCAGCACTAGTCCTTTGTAGCTAGGCATTAGGCGCTCTGTCAGGACCCACCCCGAGTTAAATCCCTTTAACCCGAAGTAAATCCTGCGGGGACCACCTCAAGGGAACTTCTTACCGAAATCCCCTTAAAATGGCCAACCCTTCCTACCTACCAACTCAGCACTTCCATGAGTATTTAACAACAATCCCTAACTCATGAAGGCATCTTGCTCCCTAACCTACTTAATTAGCTAAACTGGGTTAGTCAGAGCAGTCTACTAAGATGATTACCCTAAAGAATTTCAACGGCAACAGATTGATCGATTATGCCTCGACTCTTGTACTCGCACAACCTTCGCTCAAGAACCCTGCACCACTAGGCATTTGAAAACGAAAGGCCCAGGGGAGAAACATTGAAAACTGTCAGGGTGAGTGGACAAAAACAAAATATAAAAGCTCTAATTCTTTTAATGTTCTCCCTCTACGTTTTCCTAAGAAAATTCGCATGCAAGTAAATCATAAATAATGCCTTGGCTCAAACATAAACAATTATGTGGGGTGTTAACCTCATCAACGAGAAAACCCGACCCGCTCTACCACGAGAGGGTCCATTGACCAGCTCATCGGAGAGGGTCCCATGACCTGCTCTATTCGGGAGGGTCTTTTGACCAGCTACCACCGAAGAGGGTCCTGACCTGCTCTATCCGGGAGGGTCATAGTGACCAGCTACCACCGAAGAGGGTCAGACATGCTACAATCCAGAGATGGTACCCGCTCCATCTGGAGAGGGTCCATGCTAGCATGCAATATATATCCTTATCCTTTAAAATCCTTTTAAAACCTATAAAACCTCGTAAAACCTCGTGGGAATAATAAATCGAAAATCAAGTCAAATCTCCCTGATTTCACCCCAAATACATTGGATTTAAAAACCTTTCCAGGAACCAAAAACCGGTTCTCTGCCTTTACTTTAAAACCCTTTAAATCCAAGAGCCAAATTTCTCCTTTTTAAAACGTCACCCTCCATAATCCCCAAAACGGTGAAAACCATTAAACCATAATCCGGGAAAATCCTTTAAAACCTCGGGAAAGGTAGGAACCTCTTTCCCGGCTCGTTTATCTTTAAAATAGTAAATCCTCATTTTCCCAAAAATCACCGTAAAACATTAAATGGAGGAAATCACATAAATAAAGGAGAAAACAAATAAAGTATATGTCATGCAGTTTAATTTAAAAGCAAGGTCCACTCAAAGTACTTATTGCGACCTTCTTCCTACTCGGAAAGCTCCTCGAGCGAAACCCTCGAACTAACTGCGTAGTCGAACCCGTCTCACGTTCGACCAGAGACTGTACAAATAAACCAATAAATTAGTCTTTACATCATTGACTTGATCTTTTCCTAGTTTGACCAGGAAATCCTATTTGACCACCTGTTGACCAAGTTCCTGTCTTTTTAACAGCTTTTCAAACATTACACTTATTTCCGATTATCGACTCAAAGTTTGGTTTCCGTTTACGCCACCTTAACATAAGTATTTTCACTTTACTAAATGTGAGTCGATACGTCGATAATGAAATTATCCGATTGTTTTTCCACGATCAACTTGACATTTCCGTTAATAGGAGTCAACATCTCCCTCAACCACTGGAGTGGTCAACATACTATAATTTCCATACTTCATTGATTAACTTCAAAACCTTTAACTTGAATTCTACCTTTTCTTTAACCTTTTCAACCCGATTTAACATCTTCTCATAAATGGAAACCTTCCAAAAAGGGAAAGTAAGTGTTCTTTAGAATGGGAAGTTTCCCAAAATGGAAACTTCCTACTTACGTCCAATTTTCCCGTAATTACCCAACTTAGGGGTGAACCGAACTTTTCGACTAAAAGCTAAACAGGGGAAAATATTTCTACCTCTTCGGCATTCTGCCGGTTTACTGCATTCCCGAAGCAGTCACCGGATTCTGGCAACCTTGCCGGAATCTTTGGCCGGATTCCGGTCAACTTACCGGAATTTCGCCATAACTTCCCCGTTTCCTCCGATTCACCAAGTTATCGACAAATCCTACACCAAAACACCTTAACTTAGCTAATAACAACAAACCCACAACAACACAGTAGAACACAGTGGAAAACAATGGAACCCGAAACAAAAACTCAGAACTTATGCATCCAAAGGCTCACTCGCCAGGTTCCTATCACAGGCAGAGCTCCTGCCTCGACCTGCGCGCCACCAGATGTTTCCCCCAACCCCTTCTCGGACACCAGCGCCACCAAGTCCCTGCTTCAGCTCAAAACCCAAAACAACACCCTCCAACACTCCTCCACAACTTCTGAGACCTTCACCTCGGCCTCACTGGAGCTCCAAGAAGCTTGTCGGAGTTCGCGAAGGCCGTCGGAGGTGAAAACACGAAATCCAGAAAAAAAACACAGAAACAGTGAGGAGGGGTTTCGATTAGGGCCTAAACCAACTAACCAAGGAAAAGGAAGGAAGAGAAGAAGGAGAGGAGCAAAAACCTAACCTTAGTTCGTCGAAACACCGGCTGGTTCGCCGGATTCCGGTCGTTGATCTCCCTCCACGGCGTACACTGGCGGAAATTGGTTGAGGGGTTTTGAAGAGGAGAGTGAGGGGAGTCTTTTGAGGGTAGTGCGCCGGTGTGGGTTGGCCGGAGGCAGCTCTGACGAGGGGAGCAGACGAGGGAGGTCGAAGGAGATGAGAGACTCGGGTTTGACCCGAGTTTGAGTTCTGACCAAAGTCATCTCAACTACCTCCTTTTTATACTTGAATGGACGGTCCAGATTTAAAGAGGGTAAAAATAAAAAGGTTAAATGGTAAAAACTATTTACCGGAATAGTATTTGGAAATTACTATAGACTTCAGAAATTCACAGAAAATAAACGGTAACTCCAAAAAATATTCCGAAAATACCGGGAGACTCGTGTCGACACGTACTACAACATCGAGTCATTAAATCAGATATTTGGAGAGTTTAGAAAAACTCGAAAATTAACTCGAGCGATAACTTCACAAATTACCGATCGCAATTAAAAGTCCTCGGTAACTCGTAAACCTCTGTGAAAAGGTAACTTTTAGGTACGGGATGTTACACGCTCAATAGCTGACAGCTGGGCAGCCGGTGCTCTACAGCTTGGCGGTGGTGCTCTGCAGCTAGACGTTGGGCATCCTATACCGGTAGCTGATTCTCCTACCATGTTCTCAAAGGGACTTCTACCCGGAGAAATGTGATAACGTTGATCAAACACAACGCGGGTTCAAGGAATGAGATGATTCTCCAATTCCGAACTCTCTTTCATAGTATACACAAAACCAACGTTGGATACCTCACAATGTGGACCTAAAAACATCTTTGGTGCATGGTGCACATACAGTGTTTGGCAGCAGTGCACACGTGCATAGGGGCAAGCCCTGGCAGCAGCGTGCACGTGCATGTGCACAGGGGCAGGTGCACATACGGTGCCCGGCAGCAGCGCACGCTTGCACAGGGGCAAGCCCTGGCAACAGTGTGCACGTGCACAGAGGATGGTGCACATACGGTGCCTAATAGCAGCGCACGCGTGCACATAGGCAAGCCCTGGCAACAGCGTGCACGTGCACAGAGGATGGTGCACATACGGTGCCTGATAGCAGTGCACGCATGCACAGAGGCAAGCCCTGGCAGCACAGAGGCAAGTGCACATACGGTGCCTGACAGCAGCGCACAGAGGCAGGTGCACATACAGTGTCTGGCAGCACTGCACGCGTGCACAGGAGAAAGCCCTGTCAGTAGCGTGTACGCGCACAGAGGCAGGTGCACATATGGTGCCCGGCAGCAGCGCACTCGTGCACAGGGGCAAGTCCTAGCAGCAGCATGCACGTGCACACAGGCAGGCCCGACAGCAGCATACGCGTGCACAGGGGAAGCCCTGACAGCAGCGTGCGCGTGCACAGGGGCAGGCCCTTGCAATAGTGCTCAACAAGTGCACGCGGCAGCACAACAGTCAGTAGGTGCAAGCGGCAACACAGCGGTCAGTAGGTGAGCGCGCTAGAGCACATCACTCGACAGCAGCGCACGTGTGTTAGGGCATAGCGCTCAGCAGCTGTGCACGCGCCAGAGCACAGTGCTCGACAACAGCGCACAACGAGCAGCATGTAGGCTTGTGGTGCCGATAGCCAAATGCACATGTTTTAGGATTTCCCATAATAACCTGCAAAGACAAACGTCCCAAGCATAGAATGAGGATGTAGAAGGGAGGAACGGATTTTATCCTCCTCGAGGTTATTGAACTTTGAAATTACTCAAAATTAAAGCTTACTTGCTAGTCTGCTATATAGACTGCATTCATATAAGCTGCTCCATGCTTCCATGCTCAAATTCATGCGCTTTTGGCGATCGTTCGCGTAATTCCATTGTGAATTGTCGCGCGGGGAGATCATGAAACACATGAAAAACATATGGTTAGTTAAGCTTGCCATAAAAAAGTAGCGAAGTGTTGAAAAACATCAACCATATGGAGGATTCAAAGAGAAATTAGGAATACAACCCGTTTTTCTCAAGAAAAAGTGATTCCCATGCGCGCTGTAGTCATTGGAAGGACCGGTTCACCCACTTTTACTCCTGTTCTGGGGGTGTCTTTTTTATTGAAGAATCCTAACATCCTTATGTATAACCTCTCCAAATTTCATGGAAATCGAACTTTGGAAAGTGCCCGAACCGGTTGCTTGAACTGTTCGGCCGGTCTGTTATTTCCGGCGGCCAGTTCGGCATCTTCCCGGCCTGTTCTCAGAGTGAGGCTGGCGGAGTTGGATTCATGAGAACAATATCTTCAAGTTCTCTGTTGGTGACAAAATCCAATTCGGAATTTATTCTGTCGATAATTGCGTTTGAACCCTGGGCAGATTTTAGGGTTTCTTGGTGCGCAGCGGTGCACAGGGGGTGCGCAGCGGTGTCCAGGAGGTGCGCAGCAGTGGTGCGCGGTGGTGCGCGCGGCAGTGCACAGGCGTGCGACAGAATTTTTTTCGGTGGCCTACTTGTTATTTTTGGGGTTTAGAGCTAAGTGCATGATAACGTGTTGTAGAATAATATTGAGGGAATGAATTCTCCTTTTCTTATTGATAAAATGAAGCTCCTTTATATAGGAAAGTACATGGGTCTCTTGGGGTATTATATGGGTCAATAGGCCTATTACATAGATATATGTAAACCCTATTACAACATGGATTACTACATAAAGTTTGTATATAAGGCTTTAATCAAGACATATACATATATATCAAATATCCTAAAATATATGTTTAATTTTAAGTATAGTGACAATATGGTTACTGCATCTAAAAATTTATGTCGGTCGAGGCACAAATGTTGTCAAGAGGGGAAGCAAATTTGCTCCCCACCCAAAGTTACCCACCCTCATACCCACCCCTCTAATTAAGTGCCATCTGTCATATTCTTTGCTCTCCCTAACCATGGTTAACTCTTGGTAATTGTGAGTTTTTGATGAATCATGTTGAATCAGAACCCATCGTCTTGTGCATAGCAATGGACTGTGTTTGAACTTGTGATGTTGAATCACTTTAGCTATATGCAATAGCAATCTAGCAAAAGCACGGGGCAATTTTTGTTCATGAATAAGCCAATTTCTCTTCCATTGATTTTAAGATGCAACAGTTTGACAATTTCCTGAATAACTCTAATTATCTTTTGTTATCAACTCAAATTCACGTCTGGGTGCATAGCAGTGGACTGTGCTAACTAATTCTTTTCTTTTCTTTTTCCCTCTTTGACTGACAAAACAATAAACTTAGCAAGTTTTTGGACAAGATTAAACAAATATAACTTCTGGATATGTATAAATATCATATAAATTTTTGGTTCATCAAGTCTTTTTTTACTACTCAATGAAAATCATAACATAAAAAACAAACAGTTTTAAGTGACATTACCATTCATGAAAAATAAGATATTATCAACATGATATAGCTGAATGAAATGCCATAAACAATATCTGAAGGTAAACACCTAAGATCGTTAAGATCCAATTGTTTTGTTTTATTTTCTAGATTGAGTGCCTCCTTAGAAAAAATAATGAGAGCAAATACTAACTCCTAGTTGCAACAATGAAGCCTATGACATTGATGGATCAAAGTTTAGTTGACGAGCTGATCCTTTAGGTATTGATTGGGCAGTTTCTTGTCAATTGTACATATATAAGATGTCACGCCCCAACCCAAGATTACCTCTCTAACCCTGGGTTAAGACGTGCGGGACCCAACACAAGAGAGATTTACTCGAAATCCCCCTTGAGTCAGGATAACCCTTTTCTGCATAACCCAATTCAAACCGTCCAAACGGTGCCGGAATAAACCTCAAACCGGAGGTTATCCTGTTTCCCACATTTGAATCTCAAATGTGCCAATTAAAGAACCTAGGGGTTCTAATAATATTTGTGACTGCACCTGAATCCCGGTCAGGCTGCCTACGTACCCTGTCTTCAGGGATCAAGCCACACGTAGCTCTTGTATGAGATTCACCCTAGCCGGGCAGAATCTCGCTTTTCTAATTATCGGTCGATTTATTAGTATGGATATCAAACATCTAATGCGTATCCGGAGTTTAACCTCTCCGCTAAGGTATCCACCAACCAACAAAACCTCGGGATTAAACCGAACATTCTATCATTCATAACACTAACATCCATACACGACAAGACAGATAATAACGGCAATCACACGATTATATACAACCATCACGCATAATTATAAATATAAAACATAGTGGCATCCACGTAAATAAACCAAACAATGGGCATTTAAGATATTTCCTCCTACTTGACATCCCTGAAGAATAACTATAATTACCAGGGGTATTTATGGAATTACCACCTCAATGGCATTCCTATAATTAGCCCAAAACTGTCAGGGGCAACATGGACATTCTAGCCTTAATGGCAGTTCCGTAATTAATCTGAACTACCAGGGGTCTTTTAGAAATTACTGCCTTAGTGGCAGCCCCTGTAAATATACAAAACAGCTAGGGGTAGTATTGGAATTCCAGCTCTAGTGGCAGCCCGGTAATAAACTTAACCTACCAGGGGTATTACTGGGATTTAACCACGATGGCACCCCTGTAATTACCCTAGACTGCCAGGGGCAGTTCCGTCATTTTACCTCCACGGTAACTCAGTAAGAATCCGGATCTACCGTGGTAAAACCAGGGTTTTTACCCCTCGACTACCCCGACCGCTGGTTCACCGGAAAACCTGGTATTTCCGGCTAAACCAGCCCCTAGCATCAGAGATACTACTTCTAAGACAACCATAACAGTTCCTTGTCAACTCCATCAACCTTAAACCACCTAAAACTGAAGAACAAAGGGTGAAGAAATTACCCAGTCGAGCTCCATGATCCTCGCCGGAAATTAGGGCGCTGTCACTCCCACAACGAGGCTGTGGTAGCGCCTCCAGCCTCCTCCAGTAACCTCAGGACCTTCTGTAGCAGCGCCACTGACCGGATGAGTATTTCCCGGTTGAGGACAGTTGTCCTCCTTCCTCGATCCACCGTCGTCTTGTGGCGCGTGAAGCTGAGCTAGGATGAGGGGGAAGGAGCGAGGTGCAAGGCGGTAGCGGTGAGACACCACTCGCTGCCGTGTGGTCTCGCCGGAGAGGAAACAGCAAGAGGGAGAGGGAGAGAGAGATAGGAGGGATCGAGGGAGAGAGAGTGCGAACCGGAGTCCTCCCCCACCGGTCAACACACATCTATTTATACGAAAAGTCAACGGCCCAGATTTAATCTCAAGAATCTGACGGCCCAGATTTAGTTACAAAAGTTACCATGAATAGTAAGAAGATATTTTTCCTATTTACTTTTACCGCACGGTAACAACACTTTATCCCTCATAACTTCCGCATACGAACTCCGATTAATTTATAGGACATACCCACGAGTTCGTATTAACGTCCTCCACATCTTTCCCGAAGAAAACTCCCTCAAATTCTCGACTTAACGCAAAGTCCTCTTTTTCTACGGTAAAGTAACTTATCATTTGTTACTTCCGTAAATTCGATAAATTCGTGACTAACAACTCATAGCTCCGGAAAATCTTCCGGACATACCGGGGATCTCGTAATAACATAATCTATCCCTCGGGACATTAATTCTATTTTTCCCCAAAACTGAGAATATCTCGATAATAATTCGGGGAAAATTAACAGTGCGGTTACCATTCTCTGTAACTCGTCTAATCTCGGTAAAAATGTTAATTTCGGGACAGGGTGTTACAATCTACCCCCCTTATATAAATTTCGTCCCCGAAATTTCCTCTGCGAAAGGTAAAACCAACTGTCAAGGAATGTCGTCAAGTTCCACCGAACAGAGCTTCAGGAAAACCAGAGTCACAAGCTCTATGTATCATTTTCTTTAGCATTCAGAGTCTCCCCGCATTTGCAATACGGAAAACATAGCTACACTCGCTTAAAACACTAGGGTACGATACCCTAGTCTCATCCTTTTCATCGTAATCGACTCCATAAGACTTGCCTCTTAACTCTTCACAAGCTAATTTCCAAAATGCCAATTTCGACAATCCGGCAGCTTTCCCAAACGTAACCCAAACTAACTTGAAGTCGACTCGAATGCTCTACTTACACGACTGCCACACTTGGCATTTAACACCAAAGTCTTCCACATGGAAGGGTAAAAATGCTACAGTCCCTCACCGTGGAGGAAACTCATATATCTCTTGCACCTTCTGAGACTAAAGAGATATGAACTTTCTACACTAGGCCCTGAGACCACAGACGGATTATCTCCTGCGTCCATAATCAAAACTCATCCACCCACGTTCCTAATACCCCAACTTTTAACCACAGGACTCAAACAAACTCGCATACCACAATGCGACCTCAAACTGCTCACTTGAGCTGATGAATCCGTTATGCGACTTCGCGCCTACATGTATGTCATCTTCACATACTTAGAAATTGTGAATTTTCCTCATCCTACCCCTTTCTTATAAAAGAGTCTTCAGTAGGGTATTTTCCAATAATCAGAGCTAACAAGCTCGCACACTAACTCATGCGTGCTAAAGTCTTGCCTACAGGACGGAAATTTTTGGCCCAACATCCTGTATGCTTCTCATAGTGCTTCTATAATCAGTTTCCACTGTTACACCAATTAGCTCAACATCTACCATACCTCATGTCAAAAATATTCCGAAACCAAGTCAAATCCCCCATGACTTTACCCCAAACCTTAATCCTTATTAGAAAGGTTCACGCACACAAAAGAAATAATAAGTCTGACTTCTCAGACTAGGGTCGGAGCTAAGAGCTCTAGTAGCGCCATCACGCTATGCTAGCTAGATAAAATAATAACGGACAACCCTTATAATATCCACCTGACCTCTCAGGCGTGTCTGACCTCTCAGACCAGGGTCGGAGCTAAGAGCTCTGGGTAAAGTGGTAATGGACAACCCTCATAATATCCACCTGACATCTCAGGCGTGTCTGTCCTCTCAGACCAGGGTCGGAGCTAAGAGCTCTGGGTAAAGTGGTAATGGACAACCCTCATAGTATCCACCTGACATCTCAGGCGTGTCTGTCCTCTCAGACCAGGGTCGGAGCTAAGAGCTCTGGGTAAAGTGGTAATGGACAACCCTCATAGTATCCACCTGACATCTCAGGCGTGTCTGTCCTCTCAGACCAGGGTCGGAGCTAAGAGCTCTGGGTAAAGTGGTAATGGACAACCCTCATAGTATCCACCTGACATCTCAGGCGTGTCTGTCCTCTCAGACCAGGGTCGGAGCTAAGAGCTCTGGGTAAAGTGGTAATGGACAACCCTCATAATATCCACCTGACATCTCAGGCGTGTCTGTCCTCTCAGACCAGGGTCGGAGCTAAGAGCTCTGGGTAAAGTGGTAATGGACAACCCTCATAGTATCCACCTGACATCTCAGGCGTGTCTGTCCTCTCAGACCAGGGTCGGAGCTAAGAGCTCTGGGTAAAGTGGTAATGGACAACCCTCATAGTATCCACCTGACATCTCAGGCGTGTCTGTCCTCTCAGACCAGGGTCGGAGCTAAGAGCTCTGGGTAAAGTGGTAATGGACAACCCTCATAGTATCCACCTGACATCTCAGGCGTGTCTGTCCTCTCAGACCAGGGTCGGAGCTAAGAGCTCTGGGTAAAGTGGTAATGGACAACCCTCATAGTATCCACCTGACATCTCAGGCGTGTCTGTCCTCTCAGACCAGGGTCGGAGCTAAGAGCTCTGGTAGCGCCCTCACGCTACTCTAGCTAGCATATTCATTGACAACCCTTATAACAAAAATTCATAACAAAACTTTACCCAATTACTCATCCCAAAACAATAAGTAAAACCATTCCTCGTCTTATATGCATAATTCCACATAAAACATTCATTAACCCGAGGAAAATATAATTCTCGAAACCATCATATAAACCCTGCAAATAACTCAATAATTAGGGCATGCATTCATTTACAAATAGTCTGTCCACTCACAGTACTATTGCGACCTTCTTCCCGCTCGGAAAGCTTCTCGAGCGAAACTCTCGAACTAACCGCGTAGTCGAGCCCGTCTCACGTTCAACCAGAGACTGTACAAACAACCCAATACATTAGTCATTTCATCGTTGACTTGGTCTTTTCCTAGTTTGACCAGGAACTCCTATTTGACCACATGTTGACCAAGTTCCTTTTTAACTTTCTTTCCCGGTTATCGACTCTTAATCTCAATTTACCGGAAGTCCGACCCAGTTTCCGAACTTCCTTTATCACTTTTCAAACTTTACACTTATTTCCGATTATCGACTCGAAGTTTGGTTTCTGTTTACGCCACATTAGCGTAAGTATTTTCTCTTACTAAATGTGAGTCGATGCGTCGATAACAAAATTATCCGATTGCTTTTCCACGATCCACTTGACAATACCGTTAATAGGAGTCAACATCTCCCCCAACCACTAGTGTGGTCATCATAATATAGTTCCCATATTTCACTAATTATCTTCAAAACCTTTAACTTGAATTCTACATTTTCTTTAACCTTTTCAACCCGATTTAACATCTTCTCCAAAAATAGAAACCTTCCAAAAGGGAAAGTTTCCCAAAATGGAAAGTTTCCTAAATTAGTAAGCCTTCCTTAAAATGGGAAGTTTCCAAAAATAGAAACTTCCTACTTACGTTCACTTTTCCGTAAATATCCCGATTACGATTCAACTGACACTTTTCGACTCAAATGGGATTCGGTTTCTACCTCTTCGGCATTCTGTCAGTTCAACTGCATCACCGGAATCTTCGTCAGATTCCAATGTCTTGCCGGAATTTCGCCATAACCTCCCCGTTCCTCCGATCCACCAAGTTCCGACAACAAGCAAACAACACCAACAATACTGTAATTACACCGTGATCAAGAACACACACACAGGAGCTCTAGGTAACAGTAGTTACCTTCAAAATTGATCCGAGGCAGAAATACCCAAACCTCTGCCTCTGTCCAAACCCCCAACAACATAACTCAAAGAAAGAATTTAATTAATTCTCGCAATCTTTTGGTCCGAGATTTGAACCTAGGCTCTGATACCATTGTCACGCCCCAACCCAAGATTACCTCTCTAACCCTGGGTTAAGACGTGCGGGACCCAACACAAGAGAGATTTACTCGAAATCCCCCTTGAGTCAGGATAACCCTTTTCTGCATAACCCAATTCAAACCGTCCAAACGGTGCCGGAATAAACCTCAAACCGGAGGTTATCCTGTTTCCCACATTTGAATCTCAAATGTGCCAATTAAAGAACCTAGGGGTTCTAATAATATTTGTGACTGCACCTGAATCCCGGTCAGGCTGCCTACGTACCCTGTCTTCAGGGATCAAGCCACACGTAGCTCTTGTATGAGATTCACCCTAGCTGGGCAGAATCTCGCTTTTCTAATTATCGGTCGATTTATTAGTATGGATATCAAACATCTAATGCGTATCCGGAGTTTAACCTCTCCGCTAAGGTATCCACCAACCAACAAAACCTCGGGATTAAACCGAACATTCTATCATTCATAACACTAACATCCATACACGACAAGACAGATAATAACGGCAATCACACGATTATATACAACCATCACGCATAATTATAAATATAAAACATAGTGGCATCCACGTAAATAAACCAAACAATGGGCATTTAAGATATTTCCTCCTACTTGACATCCCTGAAGAATAACTATAATTACCAGGGGTATTTATGGAATTACCACCTCAATGGCATTCCTATAATTAGCCCAAAACTGTCAGGGGCAACATGGACATTCTAGCCTTAATGGCAGTTCCGTAATTAATCTGAACTACCAGGGGTCTTTTAGAAATTACTGCCTTAGTGGCAGCCCCTGTAAATATACAAAACAGCTAGGGGTAGTATTGGAATTCCAGCTCTAGTGGCAGCCCGGTAATAAACTTAACCTACCAGGGGTATTACTGGGATTTAACCACGATGGCACCCCTGTAATTACCCTAGACTGCCAGGGGCAGTTCCGTCATTTTACCTCCACGGTAACTCAGTAAGAATCCGGATCTACCGTGGTAAAACCAGGGTTTTTACCCCTCGACTACCCCGACCGCTGGTTCACCGGAAAACCTGGTATTTCCGGCTAAACCAGCCCCTAGCATCAGAGATACTACTTCTAAGACAACCATAACAGTTCCTTGTCAACTCCATCAACCTTAAACCACCTAAAACTGAAGAAAAAAGGGTGAAGAAATTACCCAGTCGAGCTCCATGATCCTCGCCGGAAATTAGGGCGCTGTCACTCCCACAACGAGGCTGTGGTAGCGCCTCCAGCCTCCTCCAGTAACCTCAGGACCTTCTGTAGCAGCGCCACTGACCGGATGAGTATTTCCCGGTTGAGGACAGTTGTCCTCCTTCCTCGATCCACCGTCGTCTTGTGGCGCGTGAAGCTGAGCTAGGATGAGGGGGAAGGAGCGAGGTGCAAGGCGGTAGCGGTGAGACACCACTCGCTGCCGTGTGGTCTCGCCGGAGAGGAAACAGCAAGAGGGAGAGGGAGAGAGAGATAGGAGGGATCGAGGGAGAGAGAGTGCGAACCGGAGTCCTCCCCCACCGGTCAACACACATCTATTTATACGAAAAGTCAACGGCCCAGATTTAATCTCAAGAATCTGACGGCCCAGATTTAGTTACAAAAGTTACCATGAATAGTAAGAAGATATTTTTCCTATTTACTTTTACCGCACGGTAACAACACTTTATCCCTCATAACTTCCGCATACGAACTCCGATTAATTTATAGGACATACCCACGAGTTCGTATTAACGTCCTCCACATCTTTCCCGAAGAAAACTCCCTCAAATTCTCGACTTAACGCAAAGTCCTCTTTTTCTACGGTAAAGTAACTTATCATTTGTTACTTCCGTAAATTCGATAAATTCGTGACTAACAACTCATAGCTCCGGAAAATCTTCCGGACATACCGGGGATCTCGTAATAACATAATCTATCCCTCGGGACATTAATTCTATTTTTCCCCAAAACTGAGAATATCTCGATAATAATTCGGGGAAAATTAACAGTGCGGTTACCATTCTCTGTAACTCGTCTAATCTCGGTAAAAATGTTAATTTCGGGACAGGGTGTTACATAAGATATTGTTAGTGCTTATTATTTAGTTATGAATTGAAAAAATATTAGTTTAACAAGTATATCTTAACATGGATCAGAAAGTTAGAAACCTGCGAATTCATGAGTGAGTAATCGCCAAACGTTGGGGGAATAACTTGGTAACCAAGTGCTTGATTATGAATGGCTTGAGAACTAGAAGCTCTAACTTGGTAGATATGTGGTCGATAAGGCATGACTTAAGGAAAAGAAGCTAGTGATGGCAATCCATATGAAAAATCTGAAGGTACAGATTGAATACCAGAATTTGGAAATCTTGTACATAAGAATGCCACATTCTGTTGGCTTTGATGACCAAATCCAAATGATTCCTAGACATTCAGATTAACAAACTAACATCAATTACTTATATTTCAATTTTCAATGATCACTAGTTTTAGAAGGTACCTGACTATACATATGTGGATTTGAAGGGCCAATAATCTCGTGTATGTTTGAGTTGGAATCTTGAACATCTACAGTAAAGGTTGATTAGAGAGAATCTAATAAATGAAGCTTAAAAGAAAAGCAACATACAAATACAAAAATTATTTACTAACCTTTTCTTTTAGATGAAGCTGTTCTTCTCTTTGAAACTGATGTAGCGTTCTCACTCCTCTTTGTTTTCCTTTTTGACCCTAAGACATTCTTCCCTTTGCCTTTATTGCGAGCTTTACGTTTCTTCCGTGGATCTTGTAAAACTAAATTTGCATTATTTTCATTCATTTCAATGTCGATGTCTAAATCATCATTCGTTGCATCATGTCCTTGTTCAACTTGTAAGATACCATCTAATTCTGCCTCCAATTCTAACAACTTTGACTCGACCAAAGTGTATGTTTTCTTGTCTCCTGAAAGTTTCGTTACAATTCTCTGTGCTATTTGAGATAACTGATTACATGGAATGGTGGAAGATGTGCTAGGAACACTCACATTTAATCTACTGGGTTGACCACCATGTCTAGCATTATGTTTCCATCTCTTCAGGTAATATATAGATGGTAATGAAGACACAGCTAACTCACGAAGTACTTTCAATGCATGAGAACAAAGAATCCCTTCAAATTCAAATCTGTTGCAACTACAAACAATCGACTGATTTGAAGGATAATATGTTACTGACCTTCTCAAAAATTGATTGCCTGGTCTTTCAACTATGTATCTTTGTATTATGTCATCTTCACTTTCTAACTCCAATTTCAGATCCAAACATTTTTTATACTCACCCTGAAAGTGATAAAAAAATGTTTTTTGTGTACTTCTTTGCTGCTTCGACCTCCACTTTCCAATTTGACAAAAATATGCGCTTTGTTTGTGACGTTGCAACCTCTGCAAGCCTCTCTTTTTCTCTTCGATCATCTAGTGCTAGTTCATATTGTTGGACCCACTCACGAAGATAAAGGTTCCTAGAAAAGAAGTTTTTCAGAAACTTATTTATGCTTTCACTTCTCTGTGTTGTTGTCATGCCTGCAAAAAAAATAGAGGAAAAAATTCATAAGCAAACATAAAACATGACGAATACCATGATCATAATAACAACTAATAAGTAGAAGTGTCAAAAAAAAAATTATACCTGCACAAAAGTTGGATCGGCCATATACTTGTGCCCATTTTTCACGTATTTCATACAAGCTTTGAAGCCAAACATTCTCACTCAAGCCAAATTTTTTGAGTAACGACTTCCAGCTTGACTTAAATTCTTCAATAGTCTCTGGATCATATACACAACTTCTGAATTCTTGTGAGAATGTCGAAAACTTTTCAAAGACATCATTCAAATGTTTTGCTGCATTCTGGAATATGTGCCACAAACAAAGACGATAATGGGAATCAGGAAATACTTCCCTAATGGCAGCAGAAATTGATGCAGCTTGATCTGTAAAAATAGTCTTTGGTTTCTTTCCTCCCTTAGCTTGCACAAAAACTTCAAAGAACCATGTGCATGCCTCTGTGGTCTCTCCATCTAATAATCCACATCCAAGAAGGATTGTCTGACCATGGTGATTAATCCCAATTATCGGAGCACAAACCATTTCATAGTTGTTAGTTTTAAATGTTGTATCAAAGGCAACAACATCACCAAATAAGGCATAATCCTGTCTTGATTTCGCATCACAATAGAAACAACCACATATCTCATTGTCATCATTTGTTCGAATTTCATAAAAAAGAATTCATCCTCAAGTTTCTTTTTCTTGAAGTAAGCAAGCAAATTATTAGCATCACCCTTTTTCAACAGTGTTGCCCGTCTTCTTTGAATGAAGTTGTTGCAATCTGTTTGGGTAAAATTCAGATTTTGGTGCCCTCCTGCTTCAACAGTCATGTACCTGAAAAAAAAAATTGATTTAAAGTAAAATTAGAAATTCATATAATTTATTATTATACATATACAAGTTGTGTTTTTAGACTAAACCCTACCTGAAGATTTGTGATGGCTTGAACCCTGCATGGTTCATTTGATTCATGAATCTACCTTGAGAAGACTGTATGTTTCGGTGTGACCTTAAAGCATGTGAAAGTGATGGAGGAACTAGATCATGGTTATGTTCATAATGAAATTCTGTTACAGCAAAATTTCCATCTTCTTGAAGTCTGATCTCAAGCTGTGCCTCACATCCACATCTTCGATCATCTCTTTTTTTGTTGGAGTGTTCTTTTTATGATAGAAACCTTCACGAGAGCATGTATACAATCTTTTCCAAACTACCCCGGTATTTTTCTTCCTATTAACTCTATGCTTTCTCACACTAAAGCCAATAGTTTTAGCATAAGAATTATAATATTCATATGCATCTTGCTCAGTGTTAAAAATCATACCAAGAGTCGGAACATCAGTAAATTCTTCAATATCATCTACATGTTCCTCATTACTTTCACCATAAGTAGTGGCATTGGCATGCCCTGTTGGCTTATTATTTTCCATATTATCCAAGATTCTTGAATACGAATCTGATTGTACATCACCAATAGCTTTATCAACGTTACCATCATCTTGAGCACACAATTCTTCCTCTGAAAATTCCATGCTGCTCAGTAATAGGCAATATCTGAAGGATAACATCATAGAATACAACATGATCAGTCTAAAATTTTAGCTACAATTTTCTCATGATCTTCCTACATTTAGATTCAAGCACAACACTATAGAAATTTACAGTACCCAACTATTGACATTGAACAATAACACTAAGCACACATTAAAATTTGCAGTAGCATTCAGGAAAGCGAAATGTTATTCAGGAAATTGCCAAACTGTTGCATCTTAAAATCAATGGAAGGGAAATTGGCTTATTCATGAACAAAAATTGCCCCGTGCTTTTGCTAGATTGCTATTGCATATAGCTAAAGTGATTCAACATCACAAGTTCAAACACAGTCCATTGCTATGCACAAGATGATGGGTTCTGATCAATAAACTTCATCAGAAACTCACAATTACTAAAAGGAGAAGAACAAAAATATGAAAGATTAACAAAGCTTCATACTTACAAGAGAACCTAAAAGGGAAGAGATATGAGGAAGAGGAGGAAGAACCCAGACGTGAATTTGAGTTGATAATAGCTAAAGTGATTCAACATGATTCATAAAAAACTCACAATTATCAAGAGTTAACCATGGTTAGAGAGAGCAAAGAATATGACAGATGACACTTAACTAGAGGGGTGGGTAACTTTGGGTGGGGAGCAAATTTGCTTCGGTCAAGAGGTAGGTTACGAATTAGCGGACCAATAACATTAATTCGAACAACTAAGGAACTAACGTGTACCTTAGTTAGAAGTGCTACGTGTGAAAAGACATAGAAATAAATATTCAAAATTGAAATTGATAAGTTACAATACAAATCAGGTTTAATAACTATTTGGAATCCGGCCTGACCCCCCCACCCACAATAAAAGGTTTTGGGTCTCGCGAAGACTTCATTTTCATGCTTTTCTTCTCGGTTTCTTTTCACTCTTTCCTCTCAGTGTTTCAGTCACTCGGAGGCGCGTGACTCTCAGTCTCTGGCGGATCATCGCACGACGATCATATTATCTCTGTGAGGTATCGAGCATCTCTTCTCTTGATTTCTCTTCCACGTCTGCATTACGCTCTCAAAAGATTACTTTTCTTAATATCTGTGTTTCTAATTGCGAGCTTTGTTTGTGAATCTTGTTGTGGTGTTCAATTTGGTCTCGTTTCAGTTTCATATCGTTTGATTTGAGTGAGATTTCGATTTTCTTGTTCTTGTTTAAACTCTCTCTCTCTCTGTTTCTCTCCTTGAACTTTACAACTTTCTCACTCCACAATTTTGTATCTTTCAAAATGTGTAAAAACGTTGGGTAATTTCTTAGGGTTTACTCTCTTGTTTTGTTTGGTTCTTGAAGTAATGATTTGTGTTTTTATCTCGCATGAATTTAGGGTTTATGTTTGAGAATCTGGTCCCTAGATGGTCGTGTATAAAATTAGGTTATTTTTAGGGTTTATGTTTTTTTTCTTTCTTTGTATTGATGGTTGGACTTGTTGGTTTTTCAATATTATGAGAATGTTGAAACAATGAGGTTAAATTAGAAATTTACTTTATATCTATCAGGTTGTTTCAGTTTATGCGACAGCAGCTTCATAGAGGAGTACTCTGACTTGTTTGAATTTGGTTGAGTAGCTTAAGCTTGAACAGTATCTTCGGAACACAATGCAAATGTGGGGTCAAAACTTAACAATTGAAAGGTCTATCAGTTTAGCAGGATTAGTTTGCAGTTTTATATTTGTATATAATATATTCCTTTTGAATTTTGAAATTAAGGGAATTTGGAGTGTTGGGAGTCATATCAGATGAACTCTCTTGTGCGTTTCTTTTGCCATGTTGCCCATTATTTTTCTGATTTAGAGAAGTATAAAAGAATTGATGCAAAACTATATTTGTATTTTCTTAGGACATTAAAACTTTGATATGTTGCCATATTTCCTTGAACTTTTTTACTCCATTGTTTTTACAAGTTGCTTTTGGATGTGGTCTTAATGAATTAAGTATCATGTCTTACTTTGAATATTTTATGGTTGGATTGTTGAAATGATGCTATCATTAGCATATATATTATAGTTCAAGTATTATTATGATTTGAAGTAAGATAAGGAACTCTCTTTGATTCATTTTGTTATACCGTGTGCCATTATTTTTTGGATTAGAAAATGGATGCGGGCACTCAGTGTATGCTAATCGTAGCTACAATGATATTTGTATTTTTTTGGACTTTAAATGTTCATGTGATTTCATATTCCTTCGGAACAATTTTTTTTTTCAGACTATTGGAACTTGTAGTTTAAAGCTGGCTTAGTAAGTTAAGTGATGCGTGTTTATCTGCCTATGATTTTTCAACTCCATTGGTAGTGTTTCAGTTGATCTGGTGAAACGTATTGTGATTATGTGGACAGTCATTTTGTATCTTTTTTTTCCTATTGTACTTGCCATGATCCTGTAGTATAATTTACATTGATATTTTAATATGTTGTTATCATGACTTCAATATGAATTGATTATTGAGAAAAGAATTTCTGTGTAGGATGAGTTCAAATCGAGGCGGTGGAAATCCCAAGGGAAAGCATGTCTCTGAAGTCAATAGCCCTAAGGTTGAGCAGTTGAGTCAGGATGTAGGAGAAATTAACCTGGGTTCTACAGAAGATGATGGAAATTGGGAGGTAATTGGCAGGAAATCGAAAAACAGGGCTGGAAGTACTGCTGCAAAGCCATGGGGTTCTCAAAGTTCTACTTCTAAATCTTGGGGACGGGGACAGCAAGATGCTCAGAATCCGAGTATGCGGAGCATTGATGGATCAGGACGAGCTGCTGGAAACTCCTGGGCATCACAAGCTGTTGATTCTAGAAAACCGGCTAGGAGAGGAAATGGCTGGCAACAGTCTACTGCTAGGAATTATGATAATAGGTCTGTCACCCCGCAGCATGCAATTCCTCCCCCACTGGATCATGGATGGAACTGGCAGTCTAGGGCTGGTTTTACTCAACCCAAGTATCCAGAAGATAACAAGGACAACTATGCGGCTTCTGTGGATGATGATAAGGATGATGAATCTGATGGTAATTCTGATGATGATCTATCTGATGATTTTGACTCGGATGCAAGTGTGAAGAGCCATGGAACTAGAAAGAAGAACCGGTTGCTCAAGAAATTTTTCGAGGTATTGGATAGCTTAACTATTGCTGAGATCAATGATCCTGTGAGGCAGTGGCACTGTCCTGCTTGCCAAAATGGTCCTGGTGCCATTGACTGGTACCGAGGCCTCCAGCCCCTCATGACCCATGCCAAGACCAAAGGTTCCATAAGGGCGAGACTCCACAGAGAGCTTGCTGAACTTTTGGATGAGGAGTTAAAGAGGAGGGGAACTACAGTTGTACCTGGTGGTGAAACATTTGGAAAATGGAAAGGTCTAACTGTTGATGAAAAAGATCATGAAATTGTGTGGCCACCAATGGTTATTATCATGAATACCAGACTTGAACAGGATGACAACGATAAGGTATTTTGAGTTTCTCCTGCTTTAAAGTTAGATAAGTTCATATTATATGATCACAGTTACAAATACACTGTAATGATTGCTGAATGTTCATATTTTTGCTGTTGTTTTGGTTCTCATCATTTCCTGCTTTGAATTTCAGTGGATTGGCATGGGTAATCAAGAGCTGCTTGACTACTTCAGCTCGTATGCTGCTGTGAGGGCTAGACACTCTTATGGACCACAGGGGCACCGTGGTATGAGCCTGCTAATATTTGAGGCATCTGCGAGAGGTTATTTTGAGGCGGAGCGTTTGCATAGGCATTTTATAGAGGAAAGGACAGACAGGGATGCTTGGGATCGTAGTAGTCGTGCCTTATTTCATCCAGGAGGGCAGCGCCAGCTGTATGGGTACATGGCAAGGAAAGAAGACATGGATCTGTTTAACCAGCATTCCCAAGGTCTCTCTCTCATATATATATATATATATATATATATGTATGTGTGGATGTTTGACATCTCGACTTCTTTTCTTCATTTTAATGACTTATATTTTTTTTGTTACTATTTAGGTAAAACCAGGCTGAAGTTTGAGATGAGGTCATATCAGGAGAAGGTTGTGAATGATCTTAGGCAAATGAGTGAGGACAATCAACAGCTTATCTGGCTGAAGAACAGGGTTGTTAAAGAACAGAGGCATGCAAAAGCTCTTGAAGAGTCTCTTGGTATTGTTAGTGAGAAGCTCCGCAAAACAACTAAGGATAATCGAATTGTTATACAGAGGACCCAAACCCAACAAGAAGAAACTAAGGAAGCGGTAATACTCGATGGTGACAAAACTCTGACGTAGTTTAAGTAACAGTTGGAAAGACTATCTAGGTGGTTTATGACTTGTGATGCTGTTGGTTTTGACTTGTGATACTATGTTAGGGATTTGAAATTGTTTTAACCATTCTTTTGTTTTGTTTGATATGGTTTCACCAAACTAGTTGCTAGACATGGGCGTACAAATCTACACTGTTCTTTGTCAATAGACTGCTAATGTGTTTTGCATATCAATTTTATTTTCTAATATTGCTTTTAAATGTTATAGTCTTGTCTCTTTTGTTATGGAAGATGCTCTAGTTGTTTTCTACATTTTTTTGTTGCTTATGCTTCATGTTTTTACTTTTCTGAGCAGATGATGGAGCAAGAACAATTTTACAATGAACAAATCAAAGTCATTCATGAATCAAGGGATGCCAAGGAAGAAGGCTTTGAGAGGATGCAGCAGGAGCAGCGTGAGAAGGTGGAGCAGTCACATGACAGGTAAATTAGTTTTGTCAACGAATATGGTGATACCCTTCACAGTTCACACACACAGGACTGCTATGCTGGTTTTAAATTGAAGTCACCTGGTGCTTTGTGTGATTCATACTCCTTATGGTTGTAGGTCGGAAGAAATTGCAAACTTCATCAAGGTCCAAGATAAGGAGATGGAGGAATTTTTGGCAGAGAGGGACATGCTGATAAAAGTTTATGGCGAGAACAAGGCGGCAATGAAGCAGAGGCACTGGGAGGAGGAGGTCGGTCTGGAGAAAGACTTTGATGAAAAATTAACCCTGCTGATGGATAAGTACTCCAAGGTTCAGCCCAAAGCATCTGCCAACCTTGAGGGGTGAGGTAGCAACATCGGAATTTAAGGGCAGTTAATGAAAACTTTTGTGTTCTGGTTGATGATAGCCTGACAGTTTTACAGCAAACTATAGGCTTATGAGCAGCCATTTAATTAGTACTATGGATATTGTGGTTGATTAACGGTGTTGGGTTATTTTTTATCAATTACGGCATATGGTAATATCCTCTCTAGTCATCAATGAAATGTTGTGTGTTCCATTTACTTGTGTTCTGTTGGTAGAAAAACCATCGCTAGGTTTTTGATATACACAAAAGAAGACTGCAATGGACTTGGATAGGGTGCCATGTCCTAAGGTAGCATTCACTATTCCGATTGCTGTTGTTGGAAGCTGTACATCAACACCTTATTTAGATGCAGCACCTGTGGAAACTGGCCAATATTTTCAGCGTAACTAGATTGATACGAACTCATGTCTACTTGAACAGAAAAGAGGCCCTCCAAGTTGGGAAAATAGGACTCTTGCTTACTTGCACACTAGAGATGCTGCTGCAAGTCGGCGGAATTTGCGCTGAAACTCCAAGAGGTCCAACGTTCGATTATCCGCTTTTGAAAACACTGGATGATTTTATGCACAGTGTATTTGCATCGGTTCATTTTTACATGACGTAACAATGTTGTTGGTCTGCTAGGACTTCGGCCCATTGAGCCCATTTTGTTTTTGTTGGTAATTTGTGATTAGTTTGAGAACACAGAATAGAAAGTGACCAACCACACGCAATTCAGGGATTGGTTCCGCGGTTGCGGCGAGGCTCTGATAGAAAGAGAAGCCAAATTTGTTTAATCGAATCCCGCCAATAATTGTGACTTGTTTATCTCTCTCTCTGTCACTATCGTTATCTTGTTTTTCCGATTACCAATACTTCTCTAATTTTTTTTTATAATATTATTAAAATATCTCCAAGTCTTGATAAATACAGACCTGAAAGCTTTAAGCTTCATAGACGAAAGACGATGACGACGACGAAGCTCTCGATTCTGGCTCTCTTCTTACTTGTACTTCTTGGAGCCGCTTCGCAGGTTCGAATCCGATCTCCATTTCAATTATTTGTTTGAAACAATCGTATCGGTTTTGCCTGTTAAAGTTTTACCATGTAGTCAACTTTTGATTCAGAAAATTGATGTGAGGGATATCTGATTGGATTGATTAAAGGAAAGAAATTAGCAGGACTCTATTTACTATTTAATATCACATCGCCTGTACCTGGAATTTGAGTTGTATTAGGATGAGTTATGAAATCATGTGTTTATTTGAGTTGTAATCATTAGTCATTAGGGGAAATTAAGTTTTTTTGGTACCGCTTTCTTGTGTTGACTTGCTTTTATTGTGTTAGTCATCATGATAATAATCTAATCGGTTCTACTTTCGACAGTTTGTTGCGGCAAAACCACTTTCCCAGAGTAAGCTCCAGTCTCCTGTTCTTCAGGTATATGTTCCTCACTTGCTTGGATCAGATATTTGCTGCTTCTCGTTTCAGTGCAATACTAATTATCAATGAATTCACGATGTAATTTTTGCTAATTTCGTTTTGACTCTCACCGTCGCCCTGCAGGAGTCGATGATTAAGGAGATAAATGAAAACCCTGAGGCAGGATGGCAAGCTGCTATGAGTCCTCGCTTCTCCAACTACACTGTAAGTCGGCATCTTTTGTATGATAATTGAATACTTTCCTCTTTTTGTCTCCGCAATCTCACAAACTGATGTATTGGTTTCTACGTTAGACTCCTAGCGCTCAACATTTCCTTTTCATTTCACAGGTTGGTGATTTTATGCACATTCTGGGAGTCAAGCAAATACCTAAAAAGGAGTTGCTAGGTGTACCCGTTGTAAGTCATCCAAAATCTTTGAAGTTGCCAAATAGTTTTGATGCAAGAGAGGCTTGGACTCAGTGCAACACCATTGGAAGAATTCTAGGTAGGTAACTTCTTTTCATTTATGTGATTTTAATCAAGGTCTGTCAATTAAATTAAAAACATAAGGTTCTGATTCTTTGTCGTTGCCATTTGTATGTCAAATGCTGGATCAATTTCATCAATGAAGATCAGGTAATAATTTTTCTATATATGCCTATTATATCTTGCCACACAAATGTATTCCAAATATTAAGGGCAAGTTTTGTTTTGAATATTTAGGGTCACTGTGGCTCTTGTTGGGCTTTTGCTGCTGTTGAAGCACTATCAGATCGTTTCTGCATCCAATTTGGGAAGGTAACTGAAATATTCAGTGATAACCTCTTCATCGCTTCTCTTGTTCATTATTCATTGTTTATGTTCATATTACTTATTATTTTTGTTCAATTTTAACCTCTGTTTTATTGCAGAACACATCTCTGTCAGTCAATGATCTCTTAGCATGCTGTGGTTTTATGTGTGGAAATGGTTGTGATGGTGGAATTCCAATTTATGCATGGCGTTACTTTGTCCACCACGGTGTTGTCACTGAAGAGGTAGAAAGCTTTTATCAGATTACTAGAGTGATGTTAACTTTCTTTGATTAGTAGAGAAGAACTGAATACAAAAGATACAAGGAAAAAAAAGACATTGATACCTTCACCTTTTGTTTTAGCATCTACCTGTCACATATTATTATCAAACGTCATGTTAGATATTTCACACCTTAAAAGCAGTACTGACCCTAACCCTCACAGCAAAAGCAAACTCTACCTGGTATGATATCTAATGCGGACCATAGACGCAGGCCTTTTCAGATCAAGGACTGTTTCCAATTTTTCCCCAAATGCCGTCTTTCTGCGAGTCTTTTTTGTGATAGGAGTCTTTGATAGTTCGTACACGCAGGAATTAATTTTTAACTGCCATTTGTATGGTATTTTTCTAGACATAATAGATTGTGTTCCTCTTATTTTCATTACTACTGATTTTGCTCATAAAATTCAAGGTTCTCTATTTCTTCTCTATCCAGCATGAGGTCCTTATAATTATTAAATCTGGCAGTGTGACCCATACTTTGATCAAACTGGCTGTTCCCATCCTGGTTGTGAGCCTGCATATCCTACACCAAAGTGCGTTAGAAAGTGTGTAGATGGGAACCAGATGTGGAGGCAGTCAAAGCGTTACAGTGTCAGCGCATATAGGATCAATTCTGATCCACACAGTATTATGGCGGAAGTCTATAAGAATGGACCAGTTGAAGTTGCCTTCACCGTTTATGAGGTATGTTCTTTGATATATATATATATATATATATATATATATATATTTTTTTTTTTTTGAATTCATGAGCTGTTTTGCTTATGTATATTGTGCAAGTCTTGTCAACTGTCATGTGGATTGATTTACAAGACAGCAACACAAGTACTTATTAGCAACTTTAGTGACCAGGGCAAGATATTGACATTATTCTTGCCCGATTGGGTTGATATGATGCGCAAAATAAATTAATTGTTTTACAGGATTTTGCATACTATAAATCTGGAGTTTACAAGCATATTAAAGGTGATGTTCTGGGAGGTCATGCTGTTAAGCTAATTGGGTGGGGCACATCCAGCGCTGGGGAGGACTATTGGGTATGTTTATGTGCTATTATTTTCTGCAAGCATTAAGTTTCTCAGTCTATATTTGACCCATGTACTCTTTCCTGTGTTTCAGCTTCTTGCAAATCAGTGGAATAGAAGCTGGGGAGATGTATGTTTCCGTTAAATAGTTTCATTGTGAAATAGCTATTTATTCTTTGTTCAAATATCCAGGAAAACTCATAATTGTGTCGTCTATTGTGAATGTCGGGCAGGATGGTTACTTCATGATCAAAAGAGGAACAAACGAGTGTGGAATCGAAGAAGACGTGGTTGCTGGTTTGCCTTCATCTAAAAATGTTATAAGCGAAGTTTCAAGCATGGGTGCTTTCGGGGATTTTGCTTCAATTTGACTGGTGTAGATTGTACTGTTGATTTTTATTCATAATCTTCATGAAGCAACTAGATGCTGGCTGCGTGCAATTGTGAACAGTCTTAGTTGATACATGTCCTGATAGGGGACCCTACTTTCCACAAACAATATGAAAATAATGAGCTGATTTCGTACCTGAAAGGGCGGCTTGTAATGTAATTCTACAACATTTATTCAAGGAATGTAAGTTTGGCATCATGAATTTCAGTTTTCAGTGGCTAACAGTCTTTGAGATAGTAAATGTAACGATAAAAGATTTGTATTTTCTAACCAGGATAGAAAAGTGAGCCTCCCAGCTAGACTCTGGATTCCAACCTTTTTCAAATGTCGGATGGCTAAATGTTCAAAGTTATAACTATCAACCTAATATGAAGTCACATTTATTGTAAAATTATAAAGAAAGAATGGATAATCCATGATTCACAAGCATGGAAAAATCAATCAGAGCTTCTATGCGTAGCACTGTAGACAGTGGAACCAATATTATTGAAATCCAACTAGGAAAGAATCAGATACCTACAGTACCGGAGTACTGTTTGAACTGACTACTGCAACCTGATTGAAGCCAGGCTGAACAACTGTCATCAGCTAATGGAACGAGAACTATACTGAGCTCAAAACTTTACAATGTTAAAAATATAGATCATTTTCAATTCTTTATCCTTCTACGCTGAACACGTTGAACACGCTGCTGAAGATCTTTTCTATTCACGCCTCCAAGTACAATAGGTTCTTTTATTCTGCCCCCTAATGTCCATTCCATTTGACAATTTTTGCAGTGATATCTGGGGCCAGCTATCCGCTTGGCTTTCAAAACACTGAATTTAGTGTTATTAGATTCACACCTTGGACACTGCAATTTCTGAAGCTTACGAAACCCCGCTCTAATCTGCCGGACGGCATCAATAGTAAGAGGACCTAAAGCTGCAGCGAAATATGCTAAAATGGTTGATACAGTAGAGTTGGTAGAGATATACCAAAAGTTCAAATGACATCAGAATTATTGTCGAGTAAATGACAGACCTTGAAGCTTTGCCTTGACTTGTTGGATTGCCTCATCTGTAGAAGGTCCTGAAGCTGGACGAAAATAATGTCAGAAGTGTTATTATAGTGAGGATCTCTAACAATCCAGAGTTCCACATTATATGTCAAGTTATTTGGCAAACCTTGAAGTTGTTCGATCATATATATACACTCACGGACTGCTTCATCGGTAGAACTTAACATATCTGCATTTGATCTGAGTTCCTACAAAATTAAGTAGAATCTTTCAATCGTACGTGATAAACAAGCATCTTTCACAGAACCTTGAACACTGAACAACACTATTCTATGAGAAATGTACCTGAAAAATCTGGCTATTTTCTATAACAGGTTCTTCCTGCATCTGGATTGTCACTTGGCCAGCTTGCATATTTGGTGGTTCAAATTCCTGAACATGGATTCTTGCTTGGGAAGGTGGCAAATTTGGCTGTTGTATTTCGTTCACCTGGAATATTTCTTGGGCAGGTTGCAAATTTGGTTGTTGTACTTTCTGCGCATGGTTTCTCAAACTCTGAAGCTCTTGTAACAACTGGCTGTTTGCTTGCGTGAGTTTGAAATTTTGTTTCTCTAGTTTATTGACAACGATTTTCAAGCTATTTAGCTCTTCGAAATCTATCATGTACGATTCAATACGCTTACTCCGAACAGAATCAAGCAAAACAATAGAGGAAAGAAGTACCAGACCAGACAGGAAATAATAAAGAAATCAATTCACCCAAAAAAGAAAAAACATGGTACATCTCAAAAGGATACTCTTTGTCTACAACAAGCTTCATGAGTGTCTTGTTTTCCTGAGACAATATTTCAGAGAATCCAAGTGAACAACACTACCAAACACCTATGCTCAAGCCTGAGTTATAACTCTTAAAGTCCGCATCAGATTAAGAGACGCAACTAGAAACATATTACCTCGTGTAGGTCTTTAAGGTGTTGCAGCCTATGATGCACTAGTACGGGTACGGGACACGGATACGGGTTCGATACGATACGCAGATACGTTTTTTATCGAAAAAATAGGATACGGTTACGTTTTGATATTATATATATTTAATATAATTTAAAAATATATAGATAATTTTAATGGGAAATAACACGAAAGTAGCCTAATTTTACAAGATCTATCACAAAAAAATTATAATAATAAATAAATTCCAAATAAATCTAATCTAAATCATCTAATTAAGGAAAATACAGAAGAATATTCAATTATAATCGTGAAAGAGTTAAAACAGAACAGAGATTGCTACAAATTAGATAAGATATTACTACAAAAAGTCAACAACCTAGTATTAATTTAGTCAAAACCTCCCTAAATGATCTAGGATACGTTTGAATATCTTTGGGTACGTATCCATGGCGTATCCCCTGCATACCCGTATCGAATACGGATACGATACAACATACTAAAATTTTTGCCGTATCCGTGCATCATAGGTTGCAGCAACCTAGTCCTCTGGGAACCTTCAATTGAAGATCCCCCTGCCATATTCCCTCTTGCTCTATTGGTACCTAATAAACCCCACCAAATATCTCCATCATATTACAAACCCAGCAACTCCTAACATTTTCTGCTACATTCTACATGAACTTAGCCAATTAACAAGCCCATAAAATCTCAATTAACAAGCGAGACAACAAACCAGAGAAGAATATAAGAGATTGATTTACCTCGACCGGCTTCGATCTCGGTCTCAGAATCAATAAAGGTGAAATCAGCCATGGTTTTTGTAATGGCCTTGGATGAGAAATTTTGTTTATGAACAAGTTTAACCTCGGTGGTTAGGGGTGTATTGGATTTAGAATTTTTCATACTTTTTAACAATTGTGTTGTTTTTTTATCATGTGAGACCCCGAAATTTTAATTTAATTTTCTGACACACTTAGGGTTTAATTCCGATTACTTTTCAGTACGTCGTCAATTACGTCTAACGTTTTTACGTTAAGACACACGTCGCCACATGCGTGAAAGTATTTACGGAATATTTTCTGGCACTTCACGTAATTTTTCGTACGACTTTTACGTTTAAATTCGATGTTTGGTTATTTTGAAATGAATTTTCGAAAATGGTTTTGGTTTTGAAATTATTTTGGGAATTGGGATTGAATCGTGGCCGTTGATTCGATCGGCGAATCGTGGCCACTCGTTTTTCTTTAAAAACCCTTACTTTCCTTTTCTTCTCCCACTTTCCCTTTTCTCCTTCCTTTTCTTTCTCTTTCTTCTTTCTTCCCTTTCCATTTCGGTCTTCGCCCGAAAACAGAAAGGTTCTCTCTCTCCTTTCTCTTCGATCCAGCGCCACCCAGCACCTCCGCCCGGCAGCGCGTCTCCACTCACCGCCACTCCCATCAGCCTCGCCTCGCCCCGGCAACCCCAACTAGACCACCAGTGACGCCAGCGCCGCCCAGTCGAGGAGGAAAGCTTAGAGAACACTGTGCAACACAGATCGAAGAGAACCAGAGCTTTTGGAGAGCAAGGACACTCCCAGGCGCCACCAGGAGCCGCCCAGGAGCAAGGAGGAGGAAGGAGAAGGCCAGCGGAGCTCCGCCGGAGGAGATTCGCCGGAAAACACAGTGGAGGCAGTGAGAGGTATAAAAACTCGATCTTTCTCCATGTTTGAAGTGTTGTTGGTTAGCCTAGGTTGTGCAGAAGGAGGAAAAACAGGCCTAGGGGCTTGATCTGGCCGGAAAAGCTTGAAATCCGGCGGAAAACAGTCGATTAGAACCGGCACGGTAAAAACCAGGTTTTTACCGTGTCAGTTTTACTTTTACCATTTACCCAGGGGCAGAGTTACCAATTTGCCCCTGACTGTTTGAAATAATTACAGTTACTGTTTACTTTTACTGTTTTACTGTTACAGTTTTACTTTTACAGTTTACTTTTTACTGTTTACTTTGACCGGTTGACTATTTGACTTTGACTTTTTGACTTTGACCGTTGACTTTTTGACGGTTGACTTTTTGACCGTTGACTTTACTGTTGACCGTTGACTTTTACTATTCCAAAAGTTGACTTTTAACTTATGCCGTAGAACACCTATTTTACGTTTTCGAACACTACGGTTAAACGTTTTAAAAGACTTTTAGTTTGTAAACGTGGCAAAAACGACGTAAGTACTGAATAAGAAATAATCCCGACTTCTCGCTGGTTCGAGAATCGGAGTGTCAAACAAGTCAAACCCTAGTGTCAGAAAGATAAACAAAGAATGTTTATCAAGTCCTAGTCGTAGATAGTAGATCCTCGAATTACTTATACCTGACTATCACTGTTGTCTCACCCACAGACTCAGGAGCTCGTCTACGCAGGCTTCAGGAGGACCAGGAGTTGGAGCGCAGCCAGCTGTACCATCATACCAGGTAGTAGGGGGAGCACGCCCAATGGGTGAGCCGAAACCCTCTTGGGTCGGCGGCTCTTTCATTTTATATTTATTAAATACTGATGCATTGTTTTAAGCTTGACCACATGCTTCTTATAGCACTTGGTGTGTGTGTGTGTGAGTTTTGGATCGAAAAGTAGTACCGTCGTCCTGATTTCCGGTGCTTGGCCTGAGAGCGACGGGACCTAGTATTCTAGCACTCCTGCGGTGTCGATGACCGTAAACCTCCGGAGGGGCTATGCCCTGTTTATTTTATTCATTTATCCCGCTTACGCTCGTCTCGTACAGAGTAAAACGTGACGTAAGTGTGGCCTGCTATTTGTTGGGCGTTAGCTGGAAATGGACGCTCTCGCTATTCTGCGCACTCGGGCGCTTAGATAGTTGGCCCCGGTTTGCAGTGAAGACAAACCCGGGATTTCGGCCGCTCAGATCCAGAGAGTTCTTTCATATGTGGTCACATGTTTTACCGAGCTTTGTGTGCGTGGCGTGCATTTACATTTCCACATGCTCTTTCGTACTTACGAGTACCCACATATATATATACGAAATGTTTTCTCATGGGTTTTAAACCCCGACTTGGATGGCTTTGGCCCCATTTGGGTTAGCGAGGACGAGTTGCTCACCTCTACATCTTTTCAGGTCTACAGCACCCATCACTAGAGGAGCTGGACTAGATCGTGGAGCGTCGACGGTTATCGTGCACTTTCGATTCCGAGGACTCCCATTCTGGTGTGGTTTTCATGTTTCTTGATTTCCGTATTTCTGATGTTGTAATTTGTTGGATACTTTGAGACACTTTTAGGGCCCATTGTTTCGAGACTTTTTCATGTACTATTTCTGTCTCAGGTATTTTTCCATTATCTTCTGCTTGTAAAACATTTGTATGCTACTCTGATCATTTGTCATTCTGTATTTGACATTCATATTATTATTCATGTGTTGCTTGTTTCATTCATAGCCTTGCTCGCTAGATCAGGATTACGGCGGTTACCGTCGTGTTCCGGGACCGAGAATAGTCCCCGGGATGCGACATATCAAATGAAATTTCATTCAATAAAACTGAAATTATAAAATAATTACAGTATCTAACAAAAGATTACAACTATTATCAAATACCACTAGCATCAAACTACTTATTCTCTTCCCGAACATGAGAGACTGACATGTCAGTAAATCCAATGAGCGTCGAATTGGACAACCGATTGAGTTAACTTAACCAATATGTGTAGCAATAACTAGGACATGTACGTTGTCTCAGGATGCCCTTGCCCAAGATCTCCACAACCCGGATCTCCCTGCAATTTCAACACAGCAGGCTAATGAAATGCTCGACCAACGGCCAGCAAAATTCTGGGTTCTTATAACAATGAACCAACTACCTAAAATCAACACTCTATCTAAATCTATGACATACTTTCAACAAACTCAAAAGAGTAAGGACTTACTCAAGATCTGAAAACCAGATCCAAAAACTACATAAAAAACTGAAAACAAAACACAAGAGTCAAGAGTTAAAGTCCAGGCCCAAGCTTTACCAAGCCCAACCCAATGAAGGCTGTAGGTGCAGAACCCCGACCACCTACCCTGCGCTCTTGTCCTCCCACCGCCGGTCATACCACCCTGATTGGAAATCTCCCACCACCGGCTGCCGCATCCATATCGATAAACGCCACTCCTCCTAGCCATACTCCTCTGCAGATTGACACTAGGAACCCCAATCCCGTTTGAGAAAATCCCACCCGGGTCGGGAATTTCAAATGTCAATCTCACCTCAATCTCACCTCCAAACCCTCGTTGGCTTCTCGGCTCCTAGGTGCACACGGCTTCAAGAAGAACTATGCTATTGTTTTTGTGTGATTTGTGTGTGAAGAGATGATATCCAAAACTCAGCATATGTCTTTTATTTATAGTGGTTGTGTCACACCCTAGAAGTCCTCATAGCCATTGATTTAATTCTGATCCAATGGTCACCAATAATAGCACAATTTAATCAAATAATAATCCATGAAATTGTCTAGAATTTCTTGTGCATAAAGACTTCAAATTCGGCTGCATTGTAGGCTAAGTCCATTGCTTGTTCTCCATAACAAATCAGCCATTTAGTTTCTTTCCTTGTTTTGTTGAAAATTAACTCCTCCCTTTTAATTTGATGCACCAATTATTATTCCTGACAAGGGAAGGAATTTGTTAATACAAAAATCAGAATAATAAGGATTTTTAGACAAAGGAATTTAAGGAATTAATTTCATAAATTTCAGATTTGAATTGCAAATTATATCCCTTAATTTAGATAATGAAAACTTGTCTTAAAAAGCCTTGGAAATTCGGCAAGAAACTCTAAGGTTTTGCCGTCCCTCTCCTTGATTTATGGCAACACATCTTGGCCTAATCCATGTTTGACTTCCTTGCTTCATGTTGAATCCCTGTCTCAAAAGGAAAGAAAGTTTCCAAAATAAATTAGGAAAGTCAGAATAGGAAAGATTCAAAGATAGTAAGTTTCCTAAACCAAAATGAGAAAGTTTCTCTAATCAAAATAGGAAAGTTTTCCAAAATGAAATAGGTAACTTTCCCCTTTTCAAATCAGGAAAGTTTCCTAAACGACTTATCATCGACTTTTACGACTTTGAGTTTCCTAGTTGCACAAAGAATTCTCCTTTGATTAGGAATCTGCTCAATTTCCTCGTTTTAGCCTTCTTTTGTGTAAACATGTCTTTATTGACTTCAAAATACAAAAACATGTTAGAAATGAAGTTATTAAGGAAATAACGAAGCTAAATAGGGTAGGCAATACATTAAGAATGTAACATAAAATGCGTCTATCATTCCTTAAAAAACAATTTTTTAATAAACTCACACATTTTTATACAGTCTTACGTTTGTAAGTTGTGAGTTTGAGAACTCACGACCTCAACGTTTTCGGTTGAGCCACTTCGCTAACCAGGTAATGGCAAACCATCTTTTTTTATTTTTTGAAAACTATGTTTTTGTTAGGTCATCTCCCATCATAGATCATATTCTTATATATGGTTTACCACCCCCTTCCATCATATTCTTATCTCTTGCCCCAAGAATTTCTTTTAACCTACCAAAGTTTTGTAGGTTGGATTTGGTCTTCAACTTGCGAGGTTAAATGGTGGGCCAACTTTATTGTTTATTACTTTAGCCAAGTTTAGGGTTGATAAAAACGCTTTAGCTAAATTTTCATAGCGGATTTTAGCCTAAGATGGTAGCATATTTTGTCGTTGATAGGCCAAATTGGTATCAATGAGTAAATATTTTGGTTTTGATAGACTAAGTAAGAGATTCGTTAACAAAAGATTATATGAAAAGAAATAATAAACCCTCCATAACTACTCACCTGACCGAAATCAACTACACCTCCTTTCACTCTTTTTGGTTATGTCATCCAGTAACATCTGGATTAATTCTTAAAATGTGTTTTTCTAATTTTTCGGACTCCCAAGCTATTGTTAACGGTTTTTCAAAGTTTTGTCAAAGTTTATCTGATATACTGACTTTGCATTTCTTGATTAATTTTTTGAGTGACATGTGATTTTGGATAAGGGACCAACTGTCATTGACGTCAGCAACATCAGTCTTAGTCATTGTGACACTTGTCACATGGTGGCAAACGATGACTTAGACTTTGTGTGATGTTGACATGTGTCACAAAGTTCAACATTCTTGGGATGACACGCGTCATTTTGAAGCATATTTAGTAACATCTTCATTTGATTATTTTAAAAAAATGCCAAAGACAACTTACATGGAAATGCCTTATTGGATGATTTTCACTCCAACCGATTAGTTAGATTCAAACACTATTATATTTCTTTTTTTCCTATGCAATTGTATTTTCAGTTCTTATCCTAAATCTCTCTCTACCTAACACTAACCACGTCTCTCTCCCTTTATCTATCTCCTTTTCTTCTTTCCTTGAATATATCGATCTCATATATTAGTGATCAATCCTTCAACACAAAGTCACAAATCAACCCAAAAAGCATATCAACCCTTTGTTTCTATCTCTCTTTGATTCTCTTTAATGTAAGCAAAGCAAGTTCAATATTAAAGGAAACTTGAACCCGGAAAATTGAAGAAGCACAAAGTTTATGGTCTTCTATTGTCATCTAGTCGTTTACTTGATCAAGACCGAGTAAGTTCATCTTTATCTAATTTCAATCAAAAAGTTATAGATCTGAATTTCAGATGATGTGGTTTGAATGTTGAAGACTAGGTACAGAAGAAATAGCAAAGTGAAGATGAAGAATGAGGGAGGAGCATACGAGAAGGATTGGGGATGAGAGAGAAACAATAAAGAAAAAATTGACATTGCCAAAGGCCAATGTCAAATTTGACATAGGAGGAGATGATGTCAATTCTACGTCGAAAATAACACTACGACTGGAGATAAGTTTTCCAATTGTTTCCGTTACAACCTCCACGGTGAATTTGCCTCACCGGATAGAGATGCTCTAAGGAGACCAGCTGCTGCTTCATCACTTGTGGCAGATTGTGTCTCTCGCCACAAATTTCTCTCATCAATTTCTTTCTTTAGCTTGCGACTAAATTTGAGCGGATCATAACTTTTGATCTGTAACTCTGATTTCAAATCCGAGAACGGCTTTAAAATTGTATCAATATCCTTAATGTTTGAGTGAGATCCAACAGTGATTTTTAGATAGCTTGTTTTAGAGGCTCTGTTTATGATCAATGTTCTTAGTGAGGATTCGTATTAACGAGGTGAGTAAATTTGTATAATATGTTTAAAATATTCTTATTTTCTTTAAAAATAATCAAAAACCATGATTTCAATCTTTTATGAAATATCTCTCTTTCTTCAAGTTAAACGTGTCGATTAGCAAAATATATGGAGTATATATGCATATATTATGTATTGTACAACAATACATAATATATTATATATTTTAAAATGTTCATGGATGTTTTTTTCTTGTTTAGAATGTTGAGACCGATGAACATATTTTATATCATATTATTATCCCTAATTTATATATGTTAGTCATTTCATTTTATTAGTTTTTGTTATTTAGTTTGATTTTGTGATCTTAGAGATGTTGTCTTAAACAAATGGAATGTTAAACATAGAAGCAATTTATCTATTTACAAATAGTAAATTGAGTTCTTATTTTAACAATCTACTCTTTAATTAAATAAATAAGTGCAACACATCTTTCTTGTTCCAATTGCATGTGTAGCCCTACAATCATGTTTTAAATAGTGAATATATATCTTTATCATTGCATTAAGTGTGATATGTAGAAAATATTACCTTATCTAAAATTGTTGAACTCACTTTACTCATTTGATTGATAGGTACGTAAGTGCATGTAAACAAATGGTAAAGAGTATGAAGATGTTAAAGACAAGATTTCATGGAGCAAGCTTGCATGTATCAAGGAGTTCACTCTTTATTTCTTTAAAGATTGTGTACGTACCTGCACCATGAAAAATGAGAGAAACAAAACATGTTGAAGATGAAGAGAAAATAATATATAAATGCATTTATAAGTGAAGAAACATGTTGCCATCAAGTATGAGAAGTTTGAAGGAATGAAAGTCATATTCACACGATGATCAATTAGAATGATAATCAAGTTTTCACTATAAATAGAGCATTGCTTCAAGTGAACAAGGGAGCCGGACATAGTGGATAATTTAAGAGGCACATTGTTGCTCTTTGTTCTTCCCTTTCTTTAGTCATTTTTCTTATGATGTTTTGTATTGTATTAAGCATGTTTTCAATTTGAACTATATATATTGCTAATTTCCTTAACTAAGGTTAAAGAGGAAATCACGCTATGAAATAAGTTTTTTTTAATTCTCAATTAATTCTCATAGTTATGTTGTTCATGCCTATGATTCTTGCTTCAAAATGCATTAATAAATCTTTGTTCTTTTCACCTCTAATGTCATGCATTTTTCGTAGTTTGGAAGTCATTTTTATTAGTCTATGTTTGGCTTTGTAAAATATTTAATATAAATTCCCTTGATCTCTTGTTATTCAAATGAGCTTGTTTCACATTTGATACTTAGCACACACTTTGATCTTTGTAGTTCCAATAAGTTTGTTTACATGTGATGCTTTGGTATTCATAATTAAGAAGCGAAGAATGATCTACTTTAGATATATTTTAAGTGTGCTTCATTGTTAAATCTTGAGAAAACAGTATATTGACTTCTAGATTGCTACTCCTAATTCAAGAATTAGTAGATAATATTTTGAGACTTATCGATTAATATGGTGGAATCTGATGTCTTAGTTACTTCGTCATCAAGATAATCTTTATCAATTTTATTTGTCTTAGCTACTTCGCAAGCGACTTCTTCCAACTAGGTTAGTGTTAAATTAATTTGGATCTAATTAGTCTTTCCTGATTTCAAACATTCCCTATGGGTTCATCCTCGCTCTTGCATATCTGTGCTGCAACTGATTTATGCGCTTGCGAGTAACAATTAAAACACATCAAAGACCAAGGTTAAGCGGGTGATGTGTACCGAATGCAAAAGTGAGGTCTTTGACATGGATGACCATTATTGACCGATCCACAACAGTAGAAAGCCCCGAAGGGTGAACAAAGAGGATTCACCATGCCTAGTACTCCATTGTCCAGTTTGTCTTCCACTTCCAAAGCTATTTGCAGTAAAATAGTCTCTACTAGACCATCTCAAGCCCGTTTATGCGACTGATGTCGGAGACGGAGCCCGAGCCGCTATCTAAGATTCTTTTGTTAACGGACGAAATATGAGTTATTCATGTTTGTTTATATATCGTTATCTGGGTTTACTATGTATCGTTTGAAGTTTGAACAACTCATTTTCTTGTGTTGTTTATCTCTCTCTCTGAATAATCTGTCTTAACCTATACTTAAGTGACAACTCGTAAATATGAGATAATATTTCTTTAAGAACAAAGTTAATAATAATTATTGTATTGTAGAACATTGTATATTCTGTAGATGAATTACATTTTAAATAAAAATTGACAAAAAAAATTACATGCCAAAATATTAAATTTGGCTAAATGGAACTTATGATTCATGAATACAATAATATACTATAGTTTATTAATATAACCAGATAAGACGAAAATTATAATTACTGATATCTATAAATGCAATCAATATTGATAAGATGATGTAGCTCTATTGGAGCCATCGATGAAGATATACATATTTTATGGCATAAATTGCAAAAAGACAAACATTTTTACAGTTTCATACACACCACTTGTGACAAGAAACCACATATGCACTAATCCATACCGCTTTGCAAGAGAAAATGATTCATCAACCACAACCTTTTTCTCTTCTTTGAGAGGGATAAAGGGTTCCTCAACAGTGGCAAAGTCGGGAATTAATTTCCAATGGGGCACTCAAAACATATCATACCAATAAAAATGTGCAGTCAAATAAGGTCAAAACACAGAAGAACAAGAACCAATCACAAACCAACATGCATATTCCACTCATAAATAACTAATTTTTAAAAGTCAATTTTTACACCTCAAGTCTACCAATCAAGTTCGAGAATTCTAAGATTCCTAAACATAACCGATTATTAACAGCAGCACTACCTCGTTTCACAAGTCCGCTTAGAGAACCATTAAAACTAATTATAAACAACACTACCTGAATTGCAGCCACTTCACAAGTCTGCTTTGCCGTCCTCATCATCACTAGAGAAGATGAGAGAAATTGTGCCTTTGAAGTAAAGGTCATCATCATCTTATGAAAGTGTGAATTCATCATCGATGACATAATAAGATGGTAGGATGGACTGAGGATTACTCGACTACGACTTAATAAGAAGGAATGGTTGTCTCAATTACTCCTTCACGTCCGCCATTTTGTCCTTCACCTCCACCTTCAACTCCTCCATGCCAGACTTCAGTTCTGCATTTAACGCTGAAGTTTATGTTCTCATGAGCTTCCTCCTACATGAAACAATAAACAAACACTATTATAGTTTCATACACACCGCTTGTAACAAGAAACCACATATGGACTGATCTATACCGCTTTGCATGAGAAAATGCTCACCTAACCACAAATCTATTCCTGCTCTTTGAGAGGGATAAAAGGTTCAAAGATAATTGGAGTGTAATAACCTCAATATTACAGATTATTGTTTGTTGCATTATGGTGTAAAACACTAGAAGACTATATCTGATTAGGGATGATGTTTGTGCTTCAACTACTTTTCTCCTAATGATTGGTTGGAAAATATTTGTTTTCTCCGACAACCAAAACAATTATGGCTAAATCATGAAGATATTAAATTTTAATATAACAAACCCAAAATATCCAACATGACATTTATATAAAAACTGATTGCACTTACTTAGAATGAAGGATCATAGCCTTGTCAAATTCCATATAATATTCAAGTAATGAGTCATAGTTAGTGGGATAGTTATGTACGTAACCTAACCCAAATGATAGATCAACCAACTTTTGCAATCTAAATTTTTAGAGAAAGTCTACCCCAACACCCTAGTGAAGACATGGGTCATTATCCACGTCAAACGAAGACCCAGTTAGAAAAAAAACCAATCTCCACCCATGAAAAAAAAAGTTACCCAAACCATTATTGGAACATGACCCGGGTCATCCCATTTGCACCCCCACCACATGACTTTGGCCACATTGTGGCACTGTGACTCCTCAACCTCAATGTGTTGCTCTCGTAAATCTCTAGCATAACCCGATCAAAGAGAGAGCGAGACATGTGTCGAGAAGTTTGGTCTGCGTTGTCGGTGGAACGGCACCGGAACATCCCATTAACACATAAAAATCGGTCTTCAGAAATTAGAAGCAATTTGTGAACCCAAACCCTGGCTTGAAAAACAAAGCTCGTAGAAAGAAAAAAAGATCTTAACACACTCATACCTCCAACACTCAATTTGATCGCCGGAAACCCAAACCCTAACCTGAAAAGTCAAATGTTCTCTGAGTCAATTCGATCACCACGGTGAATGGATGTCAGATTGATGATGGGGGTTTAGGAAAATGAAGAAATAGGAGGGTTTTGGCCAAGTCTTGCGTGGGGGGGAATCTATTGCGTCGTCTTGGGCTGTCGGAGAGCAGCACAGCTTTTGGTCGTCTTCGAAGAAGAAATAGTTGGCATGAGTTGGGTTTTTATAGAGAAAATGAACGTACGACCCAGATTTAAAATGAAGAGATCTGACGATATTAATCACAAATTCCTGGTTTTAATAAATGGATTCTAATAAACAGTCATTGTCACGTGAAGACCCATAAACTAAAATTGTGGATAGAAATTGAAGTCCATTTTCACTGTCACATGACAACCCAGGTCACACCCATGACACTTGCCTTTTCTAACGAAGACCCAATGGGTAAACTAGCTCTCATAATTTTTAACAATGATCAAAAAATATTCCACATTATGACATAATTGTAATAGAAATAGTAGTGATCACATTATTAATGAAATTAAGAATGATAATAAAAATGGTAATAAAAATAGTAATCTAGAAAAATAACTTACCACACGATGATGATATAAATGGTAACATTCATATTAGCATATTATATGCAAAAAAACACTAAAACAATTATTATAATAAGGGTAAAGAACGGATTAAGACAAATGAATGAAATGTAATGATGATTAGTCGGTGCAAAGATATAGGCTTACAATGAATCGGTGTCATAATACAGGCTTATAAAAAGAACACCTTTGTTTTTTATTAAACATTTTATTAATAACTCACATACCCTACATATGTCCGTGAGGTTTGAACCTGTGACCTCAAAGTTATCAGTTAAACACCTTAACCAACCAAACGACGGCTTGTTGATCATGTCAACGATATGTTTAATTTAAATTCTCCACAAAAAAATTGTCAATTTCGAGCTTGTAAAAAAAGAAATGTCAATTATGAGTAGAGAGATGTCTAATCATTTAGATAAAACCCTACGACCATAGTACATAATTGATTTCAGCTTTAATTAGTCTCTTTGGTGAGGGCTTGGTAGAGTGCCACTAAATGTTAATGCATGCGCCAAAAGTGCTGAAAATGGTTACCATAGCCACAACCACATTTGGGTCCATATTAGGAGTGATATGTTCTTTAAAAGTGATTCAATATCATATTGGAAACATAAGTTTCAAATTGTTCACTGATATGAACAATGGATCCTAGGAAAAAAATATGTTAAAAACATTCGTATGATGTCTATAGAGCCATAAGTCTAAGACTACTCGATCAAAGAACTCCAGTCTTGACTAATGAAACAAGAAGAATACTTGCGTCGAACCTAGTATGTACGCCTACGTCTGATCTTTTTTTTATTTACATATTTTTGCCAATGTAATCACAATAATTCTCAATGTCCCTTTTTATTTTTTATTTTTATTTTGTAACAATGAAGTAAATCTAGGGCTAGGATCGGTATGAGACGGTAAGAGATTTGACCTATCTCGATACCGATTTTGATTTTTTTCGGTATCAGTAGAGACGAGATGTGTGATTTTAAGGCTTGATACCGCCGTCCCGATATTAAAAAATTCGGGACAAGTTCGGGACCAATCAGGACATAAGGTTTTAAGTTAGAATTTTATATCTATAAATTAAACAATCACTTTTGTACTATATTTATGTAATATTTAACACTTTTTCTTAACATAAATCAACAAACTAACATAATTAGACGACTTTATCACTTTAAGATGATTAATTCTTCATTATAAATACATACATTTTTTCTTTAAAACTAGTAAAATTATAAATTTGGGAGGATTCAGGATGGTTCGGGGCATTCGGTATCTATTTGGCTCATACCGATCCTGAACCGATTACTAAATTCAGGATTCGGTATGGTTCGGGACAACATTTTTTTCACTTTATGTCCCGACCTGATAGGATTCGGTACGGAACAGTCGATATCGGTATCAGAATTTCAGTTTCAAACTCTCACCCCTAAGTAAATCGATTGGTATAATCATATGACCAATACCTGGTCAAGCTAGAGTCGTCCGAAGATGAACTCATTATAAATTGATGCTCATTGAAATGCCTACAATCCTAAGAAATCAAAGCAACAAACTGAAGTAAATACATAAGAGACATCACTACTTGAAAAAATTGACTTATTAATCCTAAGAAAGCAATAACCTACCACAAGACACTATCATTTTGACTTGGAAGCTTAAGACCTCATGGTGTACCTTACCATCAAAGAGAAGAGTAATGCCTTGGTGGTTTTTGTGCAGAGATCCTCACAATACTTAGAAGAATATCACTCCTCATCTGCCCTGCAATGGGGTCTTCTTCCTCTGATGCCATTGAATACAAAACCTCTTCCTTTTTTTGAACAGCAAAACATCTTCCTTGAACAAAAGATTCTTGTTCTTACTTACACAGGGAAGTGGAAATGGAATGGTGGTGGTGAGACTTTATTTCGAAATGGTCCATTCAAATGACCATCTACTATTTTTTTGGGTTACAAATGAAGCTCAAACGGTTGATGGCTACTGTCTATGATTTAATTTTTTTTCTTGGAGATGTTACAATGTGTGTGTCTAAACGGCACAACAAACGGAACTATATTTGGTTTCTGCTCAAAATGGTGTGTTACAAAAAAAAATAATGAAAGAGACATTTATTTTATTTTTTCAGTAATAGTTGGCTCTTGGAGAAAATGTAATTTACTGCTATTAGTAGAAATTCATTATCTTCCTTTATTTTAGAGAAATTCGTCATTATGATACACCAACTTTCAGTCTTTTATAGGTTTTGGTGTACCAACTTTTTAAAATATCAGATTGGTGCATCAACTTTCTCTCTGACTGAACTTTGGTGTACTTTACCATCAGCTCCATTATCATGATATTCAAAATTCAAAAAATGAGAGGTATTCTAGTAAGTTCATTTATTTGCCACCGATTAACCTCACTTTTTTTTTTGGGTCTGATCATAATCCCCTAATCCCTTTACTCGTCCCCAACCTCTTTTCATCTTATCTCCTACTGTCACTCTCTCTCTTATAATATGGGTATACTAAATACATTCTCCTATCATATAAGATGAGTATACTAAATAATGATAGTTTTGATTCAATCGATAGGAGAAGTGGAGAACGTATTGTAATCAATTGATTCCAAGATCCATTCAATTTGATCGCTATATATGGAACTCGAAGATAAAGTTCAATGGGAGGAATGGATGAAGAAGGATGAGAAAAAAAGACAATGGAGCTGATGAGTTGATAATCATCTATGGTATATTGAGGATCAGAAGGGGCAGTAGAGAGAGAGGGGAAAGAGATAAGATGAAGAGATACTGGGGATGAGTTAAGGGATTAAGATCAGACCCAAAAAAATATTAAAAATGATATATATCTGTGGAAAATAAAGAAATTTGCTAAAATACCTCTCATTTTTAAATTTTGAATATTAAGGTAACCAAGACAGTAAGAAACACCAAATTTCGGTCGGAAGAGAAAGTTGATGCACCAATTTGATATTTCAAAAAGTTGATACACCAAAGTTTATATAGACTGAAAGTTGGTGCACTATAAAGACGAAATTCTCTTTATGTTATATCATACACTTTCAAAAAAATAGTGTAAACTGATATATTTGCAAATTACGGTCACTCTCTCCAAAACAATCAAACTATCAAATTGCAGCATGAATTGAAGTTAGAGAAAGAGAGAAAAAAAACACTTGAATATAGTCCCCCAACCGCTCTTAGTCCCTCTGAGCTCGGCTCTAGAGTGATGGTTTGCGAGGGAGATTGGTTTCGATATGTGTTATTTTTTGCTTGTAAAGCTATTCCGAATTATGCATTATTCTATCATACATGTCACATTAGAGACCATCTCCTTTCTCTTCCACAGTCAAGGAGTCAATACTCTTGGTGTTTTACCAATCTATAAGGAAAAATGTCACGACATCACATACTAAGTGTGAGGTTGAGCTCTCCCTCATGAAAAAATCTATTAGAGATGGGAAAAAGCTGGATACCGTATCCAGATATTCAGCCTAGCATTTAGCCCATGACCTGTTAACCGCCCATTAACCTTGTGTTAAAAGCTCGTCCTCTAACCGCCCAATAACTTAATGGGTTGATGCCAGCCAACCCGCTAACAACCGGTTAGTTAACGGGCGGAAACAAGCTGCTCGTTGGAACCTAATGGAAGCAGCTAAGGAATGAAAAAAAAAAAAGAAAAGAAAAAAAACCTAGTTTACCCACTTCAATGACTTCTGTCTTCACCTAGATCTACTCTATCTTAACTCTCTGTTTCTCTCGTCGGAGCTATCCTTTCCTCTGTATCAAAACAACGCAAACCAGAAGCTCATGTCCTTTCCACCACCGCTCTGCCCCATTGACAACCAAAGCCTGGTTCCGCCTCCGCAAGCAAACAAGGGAGGATTTGTTTGCATAATTATTCTCTTATGCAATTTCCTCCGAAGTTCAGTTCAAGGGTGGATTAGTTTGATATCTAATTTATAAAGTTCTTAATCGTCTAATGGTTATTTGACAATCACAACACATTTGATTTATTTGGAATGGAAAATACATAAGAGAATAATTAGCTTTTGTCGTTTTCCTCCACCACATGGTAATGCTTTGGCTGGAATGATTAATTCTTTGATATGTGAGTGGGAAATTGAGAAGAAATTTTTTTTCAATTACATTGGATAATGTATTTGGTAATGATTCATTTGTTGAGAAGTCGAAAAGATGTGCCCACTAGATAAAACTCAACATATCTCATGTTAGATAGCGCACCCTTTTATCATCATGCGTTAATTGATATGTATTCAAGTGTTGTCCTTCTTCTGTTGAATGGGTGAAGGTTGAGAAGACTTCTAAGTTCTTAGGATATTTTTATGAGGTCACTTACCTATTTTCTGGAACCAAGTATCCAACTTCAAACTTGTTTTTCCCAAAGTATTAATGATCCAGCAAAGCATTCAACAAGCCATGAAAGACCAAGATCCATTCATGAGACATGGGGATTGACATGAACACCAAGTTTGAGAAATATTGGTCTTATTATAGCATAATCCTTGGTATAGCTGTTGTGTTGGATCCTCGATATAAGATGAATTTTTGTGATGTGGATATATAAAAGTCTCTATGGTGTAGATTCAACATAATTGAAGACTTTCAAGGAAACTTTGTCATCTCTCTTTGATGTTTATGTGGAGAAGTGGTCATCTAACAAAGCAAGTGGATTCATGGGTGAGAGTAGTTCTCAAATAGAAGATGAAGATGCATTTTTTGCATAGTCCTACACACATTTCATCTTCTTCTACATATTTCATACTGCTACCATGTAATTTGAACTTAATTTTTGTAGGATTTAATGCTATTACAAAAGCGGTTCAAGTTCGAGTGTTAAAAGTGAGTTTCAAAAGTATCTTGATGAAAAACGATTGGATAGAAGACAAAAAGAGTTTGATGTTCTTACTAGGTGGAAATTGGAACAACTTCTCTATGCAGTACTTGGCTCAAGATGTGCTTACGATTCCTATTTCCACTTTAGTATCCGAGTCTGCATTCAATATTGCTGGCAGAGTATTAGACCAAAATCGAAGCTCACTATTACCTGAAACCGTTCAAGCATTGTTATGTTGTCGTGATTGGTTTTTCGAAAAGACATGTAAATCCTCTAGCACTTGGTCATTGTATTGATTTCATATCTTTTCATCTTATGAGTATCATTTAAATTTAATTTGACTAATTTTTTTTTTCATATATATCAGATGAACATCACACTAATTGAGAGCAACTTAGTCAAAATATGCTAGACCGGATAAAACTGACTTGTGGTACTAGTGTTTAGCAAAGGTGGGAGACCGGGAGTGACAATTTTGAGATGTAAAAGAGAGTATTTAGTGCTACTTTAACTAGAGAGTACGCATTAGTAATAACTGACTTGTGTTTGTAGTAGCTCATCTAAGCAGGAATGACATCATGTGTTAAGAAAAACCAAACTTATATGAATGCATGAAACACTGATGCATCTTTTTTTGTAAATGAATATTCAATTCTTATATATGATGTTGCCATTTTTATGCAGCAAATAAATTTGAGTTCTTCAGCATCAATTTTACAATTAGAAGAGAAGCAATATTGTTGAAGCTGCTAAGGCATTTTGTAAAAATGAAGGAAAAAAAGAGAAATAAAAGTTTTAATAAAAGAAAAAGGAAAAAAAAAGAAAAAACTGATTAGAAGAGAAAAAAGGAAAAACCTCGTAGCAGGTTAAAGCGGGTTTCAAAGGGCAACCCGAAAACTCAACAGGTTCAATCGCTATAATCGGTTAGGTTAACGGGTTGTAGCGGGTTCAACGACCACTAAAACCCGCCCGTTAACTGCCGAACCTCCTCATTTGCCAGGTTGACCAGATATCCTCTAAAAGGTCCCTCTACAAATGAAATGGTAGTTTCTGGTGGTGAAATATTATTTTGAAATGACCGTTTCAATTTTTTTAATAGAACTAAAATACACTAAAACAATTATTATAATAAGGGTAATGAACCGATTAAGACAAATGAATGAAATTTAATGATGTTTAGTCGGTGTCAAAATATAGGCTCACAATGAATCAGTGTCATTATATAGGCTTATAATAAGAACACCTTTGTTCATCATATCAACGACGTTTAATTTTCATTATTCACTAAATATATTGTCGATTTCGAACTTTTAAAAAAAATGTCAATTCCGATTAGAGAGATTTCTAGTTGTTTAGATCAATCCCTACGACCATAGTATGTAATTGATTTTAGCTTTAATTAGTTCCTTTGGTGAGGGTTTGGTAGAATACAACTAAATGTCAGGCCATATGTCAAAAGCGCTGAAAATTGATACTATAGCCACTGCCACATTTGGATGCATATTAGAAATAAAATGTTCTTTAAAAGTGAATCAATATCATATTGGAAATATAAGTTTCAAATTGTTCACTAATATGAACAATGGATCCTGGATAAAACACAATAAAAATATTCGTGTGATGTTTATAGAATCATAGATCTAAGACTAATGGGTCAAAGGACTCTAGTTTTGACTATTGGAACAATAGTTCTCAATGTCACAATTTTTTTAAAACATTAGAGTAAATCCATTAATATAATCATACGACCAGTACCAGATCAAGCTAGTCCGAAGACGAACTTATTACAAATTGATGTGTAATGTCAAACTTTAAACGAGCTCAAGCTACTCACAAAAGAAAGAGTTACTCATAAGTTAAACGAGCCAAATATATCTCAGTTCAAGCTTGACCCCTTTTTTATTGCGCTTAATATTGAGCTCAAACTCGGCTTAATTATCTTATAGGCATAAGCCAAATGTGCTAAAGCCGGATATGAGTTAAACACGAGCGGCTCACACCACTAGAGCTATAGTAAAGAATAGTCACAATAAAGAGAGGGGGAGCTTTTCTAATGAGGATCTCTAAATTAAAGACTAGTTGATCACTTTTGAATTAATTGCTTACTAAATCAAATTTTCAATCAAAATTTAACATCTTAATCGTTCAAGTTGTAAATTTATATAAGTAGATCAATTCTACAAAATTTCATCCAAGTTGGTGACCGTTAAGAATTAAAACTAGATCAAATCAATGGACGAACCAAATCTGTCAAACATGAACCGTACAAATTCATAATTAGTAAATTACACTTATAAATGTCTTATCGATTTTCAATTTAATTGAAAATTTATAGAAATGATCTACTCATAAATATTTATAAAATAAACGATTAAGATCTAGATATAAAATTAAAAAACGAGATAAACTTACCATCAAATAGAGGAGGGGAGTAAAAAACAGAAAATGTGAATTATAAGGAGTCTTACCTCTTAAAAGAGTAGGCACCTTGTCTGCTTCAGATATATACGAGAGAGAGTTGGAGCCCAAAGTAGAGAGCAAGCAAGATTGATTCATTTGTGTGATCCCGTAGAGAAATGGAGAAGATAAGCCAAGCCTTTGAGAAGGTGAAGATGAACCAAGCCTTTGAGAAGGTCAATACCAAGCAAGCCTTCGACAAGATGAAGATGTTCGTCGGAATAGACGTCGACGACGACGACGAGGAAGCCGGCGCCGCCTCTTCTTCCGGTGGTCTGCAGAACCAGGATTCTTTCATCGACGATTTCAATCGCAACTGCACCTTGTCCACCAAACAGGTAATTATTCAACTCCATCGTCGCTCAGATCAGATCTACCTGCATTTCCTGTTTTCAGTTTCAATTTTTGATGATGATTTTTTCGTGTGTGATTCAACAGAGGTTCTATGGCTTTGCGATTTGCTTGGCTGCTGGATTGACTTTTACACTCCTGGTAAATTTTTTAGTCATTTCTTTGTTTTGTTTTGATTGATTTATTAGATTCTTGAAATTCTGTTAGTGCATATCTAAATTCTAGTGTGTTGGAAGCTTGAGCTAGGCATCAGTGGTTAGGATCTCAGATTAGGTAACTCACTTCATTGTTATCAGCATCCCTGTACCTTTAGTTAGGAAGGTGTTTCGAGCAAAGTGGAACAAAGTATTATTCCAGTGTAAGTAATGTGACAAATTTCAGTGTCAGGGTTGGTTGATTTTCCGTGGGAATTCTAGTTCATATTTGTATAGGAAAAATTAAAATTTTCTTGAAATACATTTTGGTGGAGTTTTCTTTGGTACTGATTTGCGGGCTTATTTTCTTTTCTGGCGACAGTCAATGCTTGTTTTCTTCCATCCGATCAAGTTTGCAATTACATTCACACTCGGAAATCTGCTTTCACTCGGAAGGTGTGTGTACATCTCCGCTTCTCTTGAGATCCATGATGTTGTTGGCTAAATTCAGTAGTTGTGCATTTCTGTTTGGCTGGAATTTTGCTTTCAAAAGTTTCTTTTCACTATCTTATGTCTGCTGGGGTTTTGGTATTGTTATTTGCAAATCAAACGCAATGTAGGAATTTCTCCCATATAAGTACAGAACCTTATTTCTCATCAGTCAATCGTTGTCACATTACATGCAATTGTTATGGTTTAGAATGAAGGAAAGCTCTTTAAGGTTCTAAAATTTGTTTGTGTGTTGCAAGTTTTGGGACAGTAATAAGTAATATCAGTCAATAGGAACACCTTGTTGTACCAAAAAAGAAAAAGAAAAATTTGAACACCTTAATGACGGAAACTAACTTTGGTTGGTTAACCCAATAGTTCGATGGTCGGCAAGTATGATGGTCTAAATGATGATTATCCAAGCATTTCGTGTGTATCTCACTGGTGGTTTTGAAAAACCTAATGAACTGACTTGGGTTACAGGTGTGGTTTTGGTTCTTTTGACTGTGCCTTTTGGTGTAATTAGTTATTCCTCTTACCTTGGGACCAAACAGGTTACTAGGCGCTGAAACTTGTAACAGGTGTGCCTGATGCTATTCATATAATAGAATCAGCCCTGATATCTAAAGATAAGAGAACAAACTAGTGTCACCCTGATGTTTTGTCATAATGTGTAACAGTATTGTGTTCCTGCTCCTTCAGGTTCTTGTGGTTTTGTCCCTTTATAGTTCTTTTTTTTCTTCAAAACTAGTCTATTTTAGTCCGTATAATATATTTCCAACCTCTTTGCACTTTAGATATTAAATCAGACCTTTTTGTATGGCAGCACAGCCTTTCTCATTGGACCTCAACGGCAATTCTCAATGATGCTGGATCCAGTTCGCATTTATGCAACAGCCATATACCTTGCGAGCATAATAATTGCATTGTTTTGTGCTCTTTATGTAAGTTTCACTATGGCTACGCCCCTCCTTTACAGTTAAATTATTTAGTATCTTTTGGTGATATTATCTTCCTTGGAATAATTTTACGTCTCTGGTGTTGACTAATTGTCTTGTTTTCATTGTGCAGGCTCGTAACAAAATATTGACACTTCTGGCAATAATTTTGGAATTTGGTGCCTTGATTTGGTATGTGATATGAATCAGCTGTTGTTTAGCTTCTTAGAATGCTCTCAATTTTCATCTTGTGTTGTCTTTTGCTTTATTTTTTTTCTAGTTTCTTCAGTCTCAGCTTTGCTAATTTCCATAATAGTGGATATCTTGTCTTATTAGTAAACAAAATGGAGATCTAGGATTTGCTTTAGGGCAACATACTGTATCAACCTGTTATTTGGATTTATTGGATCGTGAAAAGTATGGCAATCGCAACAATAAGTTTTTTGGTTTAAAGATATATTCTATTGAATCAAACTAGTACTATAAACTTACATATGATATAGGAATTTCAGAAATGGTGTCATCACTATTGTCTTAACTTCAGTTTCAAACATGATCATAGACTGGGGGACGCATTGATTTCTTCTGAATTCGCAAATGTGGCCAGGGGAGGGCTGCAATGCTCCTTCGGCCGGGATTAGTCCTTGGGCCTTGGAAGCTTTTGGGATACCTGGCTGAACAATCTAAAGAATTCCTCGGGAGGGTGTCAAAAAAAACATGATCATAGACTACTGTAGCAAGTCATGGGGGTCACCACCACTGGCTAGTTTATTCTAGGTTGGAGTTTGGGAGAAGTGCTGTAACAGAAATTTTTTAGTTGACTTCCATCTTGTACATAGTTTCCCTGGTTTGTTATTAGACACTTGATCCCCATATCACCTGTTACACAGCTAGCATGCCAAGTTTCTCCACCCTCAAAAGAAAAGAAAGAGAATCCCTGATTTTCTCATAGGAAAGATGAGACTGGTTTAGTTCTCATTCAGTAGTCCCACCTATGGTTTTAAGTTTCAAGAGATTGAAAGTGGGTGGATTAATTGAAAGCTTAACTGAAAGTACTATGCCATATTACACTGAAACTAGTGTTCATCTATTTGGCTCGCTTCTGTAATTTTGATTGCCGATATTCATTTATTTTCTTTGTTTTTTGGTAACAGGTATAGCTTGAGCTACATCCCTTTTGCTAGGTCCATGGTGTCGAAGATCATGATAAGTTGTTTTGACACTGAATTTTAGATTGCTAGTTAACAAGGCGGGTGGTTCATTCTGGAGGAAACTGATTTCTTGTGCACATTTGAGTTTTTTTTCACTTTTTGTGGTACATAAAGTTAGGCAGTTCAAACTAAACTACTAAAGGTTGATACGCAGATTTGAAATGTAAATTCTATGATCGAGTCAGTGAGGCCCCGTGCCATAATAAGAGATTTTCATGGGAATGTCCTATCAGTCTCTTATAGATGACTTTCTGAGATGGATCATCAAAATTACCAACGAAAGAGAAACTACGCTTAACATGGTCAGCTTTGGCAAATCCAGAGAACGGATATATTTACGAATGAGATGATTCACGGTTGGAGGTGCAACCTGTTCATCCTTCACTGTTGGTTTTTTTTGTGCAAGGACTAAGAGACGAAGCCCCCCACCACCACCACCACTCGTAGTTGAAGTTCAGTATTTCCACAATGGCATCATAAATTCTTTCCCGGCAAGGAAAACTTGACATTGGGCCAAGCTTGAGAACATAATGTTATGACTTCTCGTACATTCAAAAGCAGTTTGACAAAGCCAAGACGATGCTCAGCGGAGAGCAGATTTGAAGGGGAGAATCCTTTCAGAATGGAATGAAGTGTCAATGTCAGCCTTCAGCACCCTAGCAGTCTGTTGTCCAGCACACAACGCACTCACATTTTGTACCATAAACTCAGCAAAGCCTGGTACAAGCAACATCAATGGCATGAGATTTCTTCTGTTCCACTCCAACACCGTATGGTTACTTTCTTTGCAGACACTCCATAACAAGTACAGTAGCTCCTCTACAATCGTGCTTGGGAAGAAGCTTAACATGACAGCCAAACCTGTCTACAATCTCAACATCGTCAGCTTGTGCATCAAAACAAACATGGCCAACTCTTCTATAAGTGTAACAGTAGAGCTGTTACGACATATATGGAGTGTACTTACTGCTCTGCTTCACACAAAACACAGGATTGAGATTCTAGCACTACACGCCCAGAAGCCAAATTTTTGAAAGGAAGAACACTACATGCTTGGGAGAGTAGGAAGAGTATTTGGTTAGCCACATTTAACAGACGACAACCTATTTTTCTGGCTTTCTGAAATATCCTAGTAAGCACAGGGATTCTCAGTATGGCCTCTGCTTCCTTTATGAAAGAACCAAGGCATTGCAACACCCATTCGCTGAAGTTGCATGCAGAGACCACAATTCCACATGTGATAGTTTTGTATTCCCATGTACACATTATTAGTCTCTTCAATCTTTGATTCACTACCAACGCAGTATAACCAATTTTCACAACTTGATAAATATATTGCAATAATCAATAAATTTATAATTTAAGCATCAACCTTTAGTATATAATAGAATAATAAACCCATACATCCAATCAGGCTAGAGGAAAAAAAATCAAGATACATAGTTCTACAAACCAGTCCAGAAAAACAGAACGCACGACTAATTTGCAGACAGAAAATGCACCCGTGCAAGTGAATACTCTTTTCCAGCAATCCAAACACCAGTCTGTGACCATTGCACATCCTCCCAGTCAAGATTTTCCTCCAACACCTAAGAAAATGAAATCCCAGAATTACAACGAGTCTGTATTTAAACTGTTTTTAATAAAGACCAAAATGTGGACGGCCATTAAACACATTTTCTGCATGCATGTCACAGTATAAAAGATGGCTATGTTCCATAAATTTATACGTTTGATTAACTTATCAATTACAACTTATTTAGAAAGGCTTTCTAAAATGGTGATTTACACTAGATTCAACGTCTTAGAATAATTCTTAGGGTAGCAACTCATTATTCTATCAAATTTCAATTTGTTTTGGATGAACGCAGTGCACAGCTTAAAACAAAAGAGAGAAATATGTACCTCCACATGTTCAAGGGGAAGTGGGAGCCCAAGTGACCGCATGACCTTCTGGGGCAGCGGTTTTTTACATCGAGACCATCGAAATACATCTACTACAGTGTTCTCAGAATCATTTCGTTCACCATTTGTGGAATTTGAAGCGTGATTCTGATTCTTCTCATTCTCACCTTCATGCACCTGAGATAATTGACTGGTTTTGACGATCTTCTCCCCATTAAAACAGAGCTCGTACCTTCAGATAACAACTCAACAGATGAGAAAAATGATGAATACATAAAGAACCAACCACGTGCTGTCTAGTTACTATTCTAGACAATCTTGTGTAAGGCCCTATTCACTTCATATTATTGACAATAGTCTCACTCTTCACATTCCTTTTTCTCTTTTAAGAACAAATTTAGTGCACTGAGACTGGGATTAAAATGGAACATAAAAAAGACTGACAAAATAAATGGTATTGAATGGTGAGATAGGTGAATAGCTTGTTAAGATGCTCTCTAGTTAAGAGAGAAATGGAACGGGGAAATTTGAAAATCCCTCTTTTACAAGCACAGGATCTTCTATAATATGTAGCATAAAAATTAAGATAAAAGAAGATGCAACACTCATTCATTTGTAGCATGACCGAATCAGCATTTATACCTGCATGAATGCGTTTCTAAATAGAGAACTTCTCCCTTCTTTAAACGTGCAGAAGTATATAGACTCTTCTTCAAACCCTTGTCAGCAACAATACTTATGCTATACTTGATCCTGAGAACATTTGCAAACACGATCATAAGCAAATCCAACAATCATTTATGGAAAGGAATAACTGTCATAAAAAGGAAACACAACACAGCAGAAAAATTGTATCTATAAGGTATGTGACTGTTGAAAAGTTTCCAATGACAATATTACACAGGCTAACTTAATAAGCTGCATCTTATCAGTAATCACACAAATCTACACATTGTTGTGTTTTTGGCTCGTTGATACAATCTGGAGAGTTAGGATTCACCAGGTAAATCCAAGTATAGAATGGAAACAGGACAGCGCTGTAGCTTTTCTATAAGTTCTAGGAAAGTTAGTCTTTCAAGATTCTATTAGAATTTGTAATAGACTTATGTCTATTAGGTTTAGGAATCCTAAACCATGTTGTATCAGCAGCTCCTATTCAGTATAAATAGGAGCTGCAGGGGGTTTTCTAAGGTGAGGACTGAGGACAGATTACACAGAAAACCGGGAGCCAAGGGTGATAGAGAGATCTAGCAGGGAGTTGGGGATTAGCATAGGGATTTCAATAAGTACTTGTAATCAAGTTGTTATTCTCCACAGTGCTAGTGATCTCTCAAGAGAGATCACGTAAGTGGACGTAAGCCAGGATTTTGGCTGAACCACTATAAAAATTGGTGTGTGCTGTGTGTTTCTGTTCTTCAAGTTCATCTATCCTATAGCTTTGCTTAAATCGTATAATGTACCAGTAAAGACCAGAAGAGATCCTAGGGCGCTAAACCACAATAAACATATATGCAGGAACTGGCATTTGATCAGAAATACTGATAATCAGCAATGACAATGACAATAACAATTAGAAAAAGAAAAACTTTATTTATCATATGCTAATACGTAAATCAAATTCAAAAATTCAAATGTGCAAGCAGATGAGTCAATCTGAATGCATTCCACACCAAGACAACAAACAAAAGTTCTATGAAAGAAATCTGGAAAGTGCTCACATCTCAAAACATCAACTAAACTGAAAGGTCCAAACATAAGAGTTCTAGTTTACCAAGGTTCATTGCAGAGGTTGTACTGTATAGTAACTTCTCGTACAAATCTTTGTTGTCGCAATGCATTCTGAAAAAGAAGTCATATTGTAAGTTAATAAATATGATAGGTTGAAGGCCCACAAGTATATGGTGTGTTCTAAAGATTAAATGCATAAGGGCTACCTATGAAACTATACCATTGTGTAATTTCCAGAACACAAGCACACAAATCATAATTCATATGATGTTAGACTTTCAGGAAAAATTTGTTATCAGGTACATAATCCAAATGGGTAAAATGCAAACTACAAAGTGAGGTTTCCAAAACATACTTGTGTGATTCCAATTCCTCAAGGCCCCGTTTGGTGGTTAGCAGGAATGTCACGATAGGGAAATGATTTATTTTCCTTTCCATACTGATAAGGAATGGAAAAGGTTTTAGAATTTCCATGTAGGTTTTTGGATGATTTTATAATTAAATTAGTAATTTATTTTCATTCATATTACACAATATTTAATAAGTCATAATTGAAAGCTTTATTTTCCAATAACACCCTTGTATTAATTGCATATGTGATCTATTCAAGGGAATATAAACATTTTAGATGACTAATTTATGTAATCCACCTTTGATGCTGGGAATGGAAATAGAATACCACCCACTTACTATGTAATTCCTTCATGCTTATGAGGGAGTCAATTTTCAGTCATATCCCATTTTTTGTTTCCTTTCCAATCTTTATTTACAGCCAAACTTAGAATATAAAATGAAACTAATTCCATTTATATACCATAATTTCCTACTATACAAACGGGGCCTAAGGAGACAGAAATTTTACTATTTACTCCAAAGGATTCTTTGAATGCATTCAAGAATGGCATCGTGATATATAATCATCTGGTGATTGTGGACATTAAAGTTAAAAATATCACTCTTCTATAGAACTAAGGTCTTATCCAGAGAAGGTAGGAAATTTAGAAAATAGGAACATGTTGTATACAGTCAAGAAAGTTAAGAAGCCTTGCGCATTTATTTTATTTTTCTCTTGAGAAGGGAAACACATTTTATTGACCAAAAGAATACAGACACTGGACCACATGCCGACACAAGAGAGACACAGCAGTATATCATATGAAAACAAAGCCCAAAACCAGAAAAGCCACAAAAATTACCAAAAGAAATATAAAAACTCATCCTCCAGTCCATCATGATACAAGAGAAGCTACAAAGAAAAAACAATTAAAACCAAAGAAGTGAACATCTTACTCTCTCCCTATCCTTTAACCCAGAATCCCCAAACTAACTCTGCCAACCTGGCCCAAAACTGGGGTCTGCCATACCATTTAGGAGGCAGGAATCACTACCACATCACTAAGCATGTACCCTGATGGTGTTCAAACAAAAGACCACATTGAAGCAAACAATATGCCTGACCATTCCTGCTAACTCCTAATTGGTTATCCAAGAAATACCTTTATTTCTAGCGTGCATCGATAATGTAAAACTCATACATCCACTTTTGGAAGTACTTATATATTAGGTCAGAGTTCTGGAGTAACTACCTATTAGTTGTTCAATATATTATATGTCTACTTACCAATTGAAACGTGCCAACTTATTATAATCAAACAAAAAGCAAAGGAGGCAGAATCCATAGCAGAAAATGCTATATTCTCTTCTTCAGACTCCAAAGCTTACAAGTACCTCCATTTTGATCCATCATGAGAAAAAAAATTACAGACACAACAAAACCAGAAAGGTCTGTGTTTCAAAGATGAAAATCTTTGCACCTATAAATTATATGTTTCAAAGACGCAAACTTAACTGATGTTGTGGATAATAGCAAGTCAAATGGGACATAATTTCAGCACGAAGTTCCGACTAAAGGTGTATATCAAAACCCTAAACCCTACATTATGTCTCAAGGACTAACTTCAACGTGGATGCAGTATGGGAAATGGACTGGGAAATATGAGCCAAAAGGAAAAAACTGAAACCAAAGTATAAATAAGAAGCAATAGCGAACAGAGGAAGTCAGACAATACCGAAGCTGCAGCCCTTGTAGTCATCGTACGCTCAACAACAACTGGAGCAAGAGTAGGTTCCACTGTAGAAGTATGTGTAAGACAGGGTTCAAGATCAATACTTCCTCCAGCTTTCTGAAAACAAAACAATTTAGGAAGAAACATCAGTGCAAGAACAGTGTCACTACAATGCACTACATTTCCGGTTCATAGTAATGCATTAGTAAACAATATGATACACTATCATTCTTCAAACAAGAAAAAATTGCAGGCTCATACATCAGAAAAAAGGATGATTAATTGACTTTTAAGTTCTTATTACCTTCACTATGCAACAGCGCTCAACACGATAGCTACAACCAATAGCAGCTCCCCAAGCACGAGATCGAACATTATTTCTCAAGGTTGAAATGTAACCTAATAAAATGCCAGAATCAGATTCAAACATAGTTTTTTTTCTTTATGTCTTTTCATTTCTTGCACTTTTAATATTAATAATAAAAAGGAAAAATTAATTAAATAAAAATAATCTCAACCCAATCCTCAATTGCTCCAACAAACCGAGCAATATGATAAGCTCCATCCGGTGATCTAATAATCCCATCCCAGTTCTAGTTACTGTTGCAACTAGCATAAAAGGAATTATAGCGAACAAATAAAAGTATGCAACTCAACGTTACAAAGCAGTATTGACAGTAAGAGTGACATAACTGGATGACTTTGATCTAAATAGATATCAAAACATTGATACAATATGGCTCTGGCATGCAAAAAGACCAGCCAAAAACAGACTTACAATCTTGTGGAGGTAGTATGCGAACTGTAGCACGCAACTCCTGGATAGCAGAAGGTGGAGGAGATGCTGTAGGTCGGCAATACCCTGTATGCATAAGAACTGAAAGCAGAATCAGAATATTAACATGGTTACAAAAAATATGATCAAATTATGACATAAATCGAGACCAACTTTCCAATCATAAAAACCACATACCAGCAACTAGATCTGAATCATCTGTGTATATATCTGTTCCCCACAGCTGACCGCCTCTGACCTGTATACAAATCGTTGCAAAGGTAAAGAAATATAACAAAATGAACAATATAAGCTTGCATGTAAACCCCCCCATATATATATTATATATATATATATATATATATAAAATCCCAAACACACGCCTCTCTCCACCAAGATGTTGAAGTGAATTAATAAATCAAACACTCCATAGCAGTTGAGGCCCAGTTTGGTATAGAGATTTGTAGTATAAAATCACTTGTAATCACCATTTCAATATATTTCCTGTTTGGTATAATGTTTTTAAGTGCTTATTTAAAACATTTTTAGGCTAGATAACCACAATCTTAAAAAGCAGGTTGGGGGTTGCTTTTTTAAAACTGAGTTTTTTTAATCGAGTTTGCTCACCTCAATACCAAACTAAGCCTTAGTTCCCACCATCATTGAATGAGGGGTTTTATTGTTTCCAGAAAAGAAATATAAGTCCCAATAGATCTGTTCCTAGCTCAAGGTAAGCATTTGTCAGCATGTGGACATTCATACAGAGAACAATTATTTGAAACAACAACTATTATTCCCCACGCACACACATGCTTGCACGACAAATAAAGCATATGACAGCTTTTGATTCTTACTAATCTGATATTAGTGGTAAAACAAGTAATTGCAACTATTTCAGACATCTAGACATGTGTTTGCATTTGTATGAAGCAAAGGAATTTGCTCATTGACAACAATGACAAACCAGAAATATACCAAAAGATTTAGACACAAGGAAAAGAAAACCAGAGTAAATACCAGAACCAAATGCATGAGTAATTGCATTATAAGTCAATTCTGTACAAACAAACTGAGATCTTACTTGGCGATTTGTTGCTGTAACATGCTCAGAAGGTATCCGAATTTCGAGTGTTGGACCAATAACAGAGGTTTCACCATTTTTTTCACCCTGAGATGCTTCATGTTCTTTCCATAACTTTATCAATTCTTGCATACATTCGCCAACTTTATAAACGACAGAAGATATTTCAGATTTACCTGAAAATAGCAGCGTTAGCATATGGCATATGCAAGGAGCAGACCACGTAAACTAATACTCATGTGGAACATACGGCCAATTAGCACAACATGTCAACATGATTCTGAGTCTTTCCCCTATCCAACAGATGGCTAATCATTGACCAGTTTTTGCAAAACAATGAATGTTTATTTATCTGTACTTTTTGATTTGTCTGATCTATCACAAGCCTACTAGAAATTTGCTTTTAATGTTTTTTACTTCCAGAATTCAGTGAAGGTATCTACCAAAAAAAGATGCATGGTACCCAGGTTATGCTCAGCTCCACTACCGCACAAACCATATTCCACCTATAAACTCTGGCATTTCCCTTTTTTCCCTCCAAAGGAGGACAGTGTAGAAATAAGATTTCTGTACTTTAGCTTCCCACTTTTATGCAATTGAGAGGAAGAATTAACAATAGGTTACCTACTCTGTATTTGTAACATGTATATATGCATCAGAGTAGAGTGAAGAACAAAAACAAGAGTCAGTTCTGTTGAAATCTACAATAGTTCATGAAGAGACAAATTCCTCTTGCAAGAAAATAGAATGTAACAGCACACCTTGGGATCTGCAAGAAAGAAAACACAGATAATTAATTGTCTTATAGACCAAAGGAACCAATTCCATGTACATCATGACACAGATCATTACCAATTGATTTGAACATCAAACAGAGTGAATATTGATGACAAATGAAGTTTATTAAAAAAGTAAAAGTTACAATAACCACTTTTGATATTTAACTTCAACAGTGAGCACTATACCTTTATAGAAAAGTGTTCCTTCTATTAAATACGGTTGTTGGATTACAAGCTCAGAAAACTCAAACTATCATGTCAGACTACAAAACAATTATGTAAGACTCGAGGTAACAAATAAACTGTCTTGCAGCAGCAAAAATGTACGACTTATCTAAGCCTCGCAAGTAAATTTTTTAAAGAGAATATTTCAGTCAATTGGAAAATTGTCACCTACATTACTCCAAATATATTACTGCAAGAAATTGTTAATCTGTATCCAGGCTAAAAGTTTCTATGAAAAATAAGCAGTTCATCTTGTACAAAAATCTATGTACGAAAGCTGATTAAACTAGAAGTCTAGAACGATGCTTCTCAGAATGTGAAACTGAGCATTATGCCACACAACTGTTGCAATAAAAGATTCAAAACCAGAAAAGAGAAATAGTAAACACACCCTTCATTGTCTTGTGTATGTGATCTAAAACGCAGCTCCCGATTTTCTGGGGCAGCCCTTGACCGTTGCATCCTTTTACGCTGCTGAACCGCGTAACTATAAACTTCCCTTTCTTTGTCTGTGGCTGCTTCACCATCTGCACATCCATCATCTGATTCTTTGTCATAAGTCCTCATGCGCTTTTCTGTTCTATCGCCCTCAGCATCACCATCTCTTTCTTTCCTCCTATCTCTTGAATCCCTATCAGACATTCTCCAACTTTCAAAATCTTTCTGTTTCTTCTGCTCCGATGGAAGAGTTTCATGCTCTGGCATTCTGATAGACCCATCCCCCGCTTCGTTCTCTATATTTGAACCATCTTTATCTACTCCACTCCATGCATCTCTCTTGGTCTGATCCCTTTCCCTCTCTTTTAGTATTTCCTTATCTTTTGCACTATCCCTCCGCTCTCGCTCCCACCTCTCTGAATCTCTTTCTTCCTTAGCTGAGTCTTTGAAATCACTACTGCTGTTAGCTACAAGCATATTGCTCCTACGGTCACTTCTTTCCTTATCCCTTTCTCCCCAATCCCGGTGCTTTAGGTCTTTCCTTTTTCTATCCTTGTCTTTGAACTTATCCTCACCTTTGGAATCATGTCTGTTCTCCCCAACAGCCTCATGTGCCTCTACATGATCTCGCTCCTCAGTATTGAGGACTTCCTTTCCAACCTCAACATGGCTCTGTGAAGTACTGCGATGCCAAGTTTCTGTATTTCCTACAGGTGGATCGGAATAAATTTTTCCTCTATGGTATTCTTTCGATTCTTTATAATTTAAGTGACTACTTGCCACACCATACCCATCCGCTTTAAGCTCAGCCTTACCATCATTATAATTCTCCCTTTCAGATTTCACTTCCTTATTATCATCCGCTCTGATGTCATGTCTTACATCCTTTTCAACCTTCGCATTCGGAGCATCCCTTCTTACCTCACTGTATGGTTCCCTCGTCTCCGTCTTTTTGTCTCGGTTCTCAAACCGAGGATCTCGAGTCTCCTTGGAATCTCTGGACTCCAATTTGTTTTCAGAAAGAGTAGGATGAACAACAGGCGGAGGCAAATCAATTGCAGCATATGGCCTTCGATACACTGGAAGCAGGGGAGATCTTCTGTCCGCATCACGGGATTCTGTACGGGGAATCTTTGCTAGTCGAGAATCTTGACCCATCTCGTAGGGTTGATGATACTCGTTTGAAACTGATGGCGGCAGCTTGGGGCCTGCTCCTGAATCTTCGTGAGGGTACTTTGAAGAGGAAGAATGTCCACTCTCTTCATGAGATCTCTTTGGTGCACCACTCATGCTTAAGATCTTATAGTCCTATAAACCCAACCAGTATGCAACAAAATAGCGAACAAAATAAAAGCTTTCCCTACCCCCTTATGATTAGCTGACTGAAATCTGCATAAACAGGCAATGAAACTTTCTTGAGGCGAAAAAATTATCGTATATACCCAAAGTATTCAAAATGCGAACATTAGAGAACCTGGACAGCAAAAACATCTAAATTCGACAATCCAAGTGAAAATATCTTAAAACAACTTCAGAAATGTTATTACCATAGAACATTCCATAGACATTCAGTGAGCCAAGGCAGCGTACATGTGTTAAGTCGACACTCCAAATAAATGTTCAGAAAAACTATGACAATAAAACTATCCAACGACATTCAGACAGCAACGATATGAAAACTCAACAGCTGAAATAGAAGTAATAGTAACTAAAGCTCAAAACAACTATCACCGTAAACCTTTCCAAAAATTCATCAGCAAACGTGTGTAAACTTGAAACTCTGTATAGCTTAACATAACTAATATAGGGAAATATTTAATACCATCATTGTTTCCTTCAGAAGACAAAGAAACATTATGCGTGGCATTTCAAAATCCCTCTGTTGTTTCATATTTTCATTATTTTTTTCTTTTCAGCAGAATAACCCATTTATCACATAAGGGAATAATCCTATAAACAATTAAGTAAATGCAAAGAAACAACTTTTCTTCACTACCACAACACGATATTCCAATTCACTCGAAAATTTTAAGAAAGGGGAAGAAAAAGACCCAGCTCACCCAATTGACACATTCTCGAAAGCAAAGTAAAAATCCAATCTTTTACCCTCAATCCAGTCAAGTGAGACCAAGTAAAACCATTGAAACACACATCTGAGTCCCAAACCCCAAATGCGCCTTGTAATTAATCTAAGTCTCAGAATTACAACAAAGAATGAATAGAAAGAATCAAGCTTTGGCAATGGTGAAGTTTCTCACAATCCAAAATAAGATCTCAAAAGCGTTATTGGGGTGCTCGTAAGATTAGATTAGCACAAACCCACAAAAGCTCAACAACAAAGCAACAAAAAAACAAAAGAACAAAGCTCCGATCTGTCCCAACAAAAATGGATGAGAGTAAATTAAACCCTAGAAATCAAAAGTGGTGAGAGGGATTCTCCATTTTACCTTAATTCCGACCAGACAGAAGCTTCATTGCTGTGTTTGGTTTGTTGTTGTTTGTTACAGCATGAGTTGGTTTCGATCGCCGATGACCCTTCCCTTGCCCAATTGAGAGAGTGGCTGTTGTTTCTGATGTTTTGTTTTAGTTTCGGGCCTCCCACGGTGTTTGGGTTTGGTCTTTTGTTTTGTATCAGACGTGTTGATCTACACGATCAGTAAAAAGTTTTTACGTCTAAAAAAATATGTATATTTAAACAGGGTTGCGTGTATTTGTGTCTGTCGATCAACTAGTAACTGTGATGATGGCTGTGATATATATCGGACCGTTTTCTCTGTGTTCTTGTTGTGGAGCCCACTTGCTATTTCTGTGGACACGATTGGACACTGGTTTATTTTTTACACCAAGGCTAATCCAACTCTCTTCTACAAAAAACTGCATTTTCATGAATTAATTTTTTGGTTACAAAAATGGCAGATGAGGTGTGCTACCATTCTAGAGATTGGAGTAGGTTAAGGTCTAAACCTTCTTTATCGGATGTTTTTCACTTAGTAAGAGATCGAACCAGTGACCTCCCACATCGAGAGTATCACTGTACACATTCGTCTTCCCAAACAGGTCTATCTCACTTCAACCACCAGACCAAACCCTATAGGTTTTTGGTTCCACCTATTAATTCGGTCTTTGGTTCCAAATTATCCAATGTAATTTCTTTTTTGTTGTTTAAAATATTGGCCGAGTGAGCTACCACTCCGAGCCGTAGAGAGGTTAAGTTTTGACTCTCCCCATACCAATTCTTTACACTTGCGGATGATCGAACCAGTGACCTTCTTATTACTAGGAGTCACTGTAACATTCGTCTAATATAGTGGACCCAACCTCTTTCATTAGACCAAACCCACATGGCTATCCAATGTAACTTCTTTGTTAAAGCATCTCAACAACTCTTATAAAATAGAAATAATCTCTATTTTAGAGAAATTTTTTTTGCTCCAGCAGAAACATCTTTTATAATATAAAAGTGAAATGAGAGAGAAACATCCTCTATACAATTTTTACAAATTTATTTCTTTATGTAAACTTTATTGCTTGCATTTTTGAATTCATTATCTTTCCTAAAAAATGAACAAAACGTCATAAAATTAAAACAATTAACTGGATATTTAGGGTTTGATTTGATTAAATTTATATATTTTATATATTCATTAAATTATAGGGGAAGCATTTAATTTTTTATATAAAATAGAAGAACTGTTAGAATTTAGCTCATTTTCTTATAGAGATTTTGTGATTTTTCCTTTACAATAGAAAATTAATATAAGAGCTCTTGCATATGCACTTAACATGTAATGATGCATACTTAATCAACAACATTGAAATTATGAGTTCAAACATTCGACATATGTGAAATGTGTTCTGAGACCCCGATATTTTTATTTAATTTTCTGACACATTTAATTTCGATTAATTTTTGGTACGTTCTAAGTGTATCTAACACTTTTATATTAGAACACATGTCGCCACATGTGTTGGAGTATTTATGGAATATTTTTCCGGCAGTCCACGTATTTTCGTTCTGTTTTTACGATTTAATTTGACATTTTATTTTGATTTAAATGATTTTCAGAAAATATATTTGGATTTAACATTATTTTAAATTTGGGTTAAATCGTGGTCGTTAAAAATCTCTATTTAAACCCCTCTCCACCTCTCATCTTCACCGACACTTTCCTCTTCTTTCCTTTTCGGTCACTCTTTCTCTCTCTCTCTCTCTTGAGCAGCTCGAGATCGACCCAGTAGCTCACCCACAGCCGCACGGTCTGCCTCACCGCCACCACCAGCAGCCTCGCCCTTGCGACTGACGCCCAGCCGAGGAGAGAGAAAGCCCAAGCTCTGCCCAGTCGACCTTGACGTCAAACCGAACCGGAGACGAGCTAAACGACTTCCAGGCAGCACCAGGAGCTGCTTAGAAGGTTGGAGGAGAATGAAGGAGGCCAGAAACACCTCACCGGAGGAGATCTACCAGAGTTCCACAGTGTTTATCTTCGAGGTATAAAAACCTCGACTATTCTCTTAATTCTTGCCTAGGTGAACTGCTTGGGTTGTGTAGAACATATATTTGTAGGTGAAGAAGCTCGGTTTGTCTAGAAAAGCTTGGTTTCCAGTCGAACCAGTCGATCAAAAAAGACACGGTAAAAACTTTGGTTTTTACCGCGTTAGTTTTACCTTTTTATTGTTTTACCATGGGGTGAAATTACCGATTTAATCTTGATAGATTTATTTTTAACTTTTTACAGTTTTACTATTTAATGTTGACTTTTACTGTTATTGAGTTGACTTTGATTTTTATTGTTGATCGTTGACTTTTACTATTACTGGTTGATCGTTGACTTTTACTGTTTCAAAGTTGACTTTTAACTTTTATTGTAACAGACTTAGTTTTTATATTTTTACCATTATGGTTAAATAATTTAAAAGTTTTAGAATTAACTAAGGGTTTGTAACCTTTTACTAAACCTTGCTTAAAAATATTTTAAATTAAATAAGCGACGAAATGACGTAAGTACCGAATAGATAACAATCTCAAATTCTCGTCCATTCGAGAATAGGGGAGTCAATTAATTAGACTAATGTCGGAAAGATAAACGGAAAAGTTTATCGAGTCGTAAATTGTAGATGATAAATCCTCGAAATGCCTTTACCTGACTATATCATTTATACCTCACAAACAGACCGAGGAGCGCATCATCGCTGGCCTCAGGAGGATCGGGAGTTGGAGCACAGTCATCTGCTTCGTCATATCAGGTAGTAGCGGGCAAGCCCAATGGGTGAGCCGTAACCCTCCTGGGTTAGTGGCTTTTCTTTATATATATATATATATATATATATATATATATATATGTAAAGGTATAAGCTGTATTGATTTACTGTGTGACCATAAGCTGTATTGATTTACTGTGTGACCACACGCTTTTACTAGCTTTGGTGTGTGTGTGTGTTTTGGATCAAAAAGTAGTATCGTTGTCCTGATTTCCAGTGCTTGGCCTGAGAGTGACGAGACCTATTATTTAGACTACGCTTCTCAAGGTGTCGATGATCGTGAACCTCAGGAGGGGCAATGCCTTGTTTATAAACTTCCCTGTTTAGGCTCGTCTCGCACAGAGTTACGCGAGTCGTAAGTGCAGCGTGCTACTATGAGTGTTCTATTGGGAATTCACTGTAAATGGATGCTCTCGCTACTATTCGTTCTCAGACGCATAGGTAGTTGGCCCCGGTTTGTTGTAAAGACAAACCAGGGATTTCGGCCGCGTGGATCCAGAAAATCCTTCATGTGTGGTTAACATTCTTTTACTTGAGCTTTGTACACGTGACCATACTGCATATGTTTTTAAATGCCTAGACGTATACTGATATAAGTATATCTACATATATGAACTATATGTTTTCTCATGGGTTTAAACCCTGATTTGGTTAGGCTTCGGCCCCATTTGGGTTAGTGAGGAAAGTTGCTCACCCCTACATCTTTTCAGGTTTTCAGCACCATTCAGTAGAGGAGCTGGATTAGGAGCTCATAGATCGGCATCAGTCATCGTACATCTTCATTTTCGGAGACACCCTTTCTGGTGTGGACTCCACTTCTCATGATCTTCGTATTTGATATAATAAGCTGTTGCGCACTTTGAACTATTCAAACATGTTTATTTCGAGACATTTCTTGTTGTTTTATATATTTTTCTCATGTGTTTCCATTTACTACCTTCCGCTTGTGTAATAATTTAATACTTATCTGTCTACCTATCATTTCATATTTGTCATTCATAATATTGTGTTGTGATTATTTTATCTTAGTTTTCTAGTTTCGGTCTAGATGGTAGTTAATACATCAAATGGTTACTGCCGTATTTCAGAGCCGGAAATAGTCCCAAGATGCGACATGTGTAACGATTAGGTATAGTCTATCTATTAATTATGTGGCAAAAAGAGATGTAATAATTTTTTTCTGGCATGAGCTTAATATCAATTCGATATCTTTAAAAACAAATACTTAAACCATGTGGGAATCATAACTTTTTAGGTTTGCATGCATGACGTCAGGTTACTATCCTTATACGAATCTTGATTAATAATTTTTGCTTATTTGTTGGCTGGTTTTAGAGCACTCGTCACCGATATTTGTTTGAGCCCAATTAATATTGAGTTCGGAACTAATTAATTAATAGTTTTTGTCAGGACCCACCTTGATTTTTATCCTGAAATCCAAAGAGAATCCTGCAGGGACTACCTCTAGAGAAGATTTACCGAACCTCCCCTAAAGATGGACAACCGTTAACCTACCAACACACAAACACAACCACCAAATATATAAAAGCATGACATCCTACTTTTCAGAATTTACCATATTAATCCGTCACATAAATCTGATACAACTTTATATTTAAATTCTCACACGGAAAAGTAAAACATATGGTTACCAGAGCATTCTTCTAGAAAGGATAAGAGAATTAACTACAGAAGGTAGACATACTAGCCACCAAATGGTAAAACTGGTGGTGATGGAAGTGACTATGCCTCGTCTTATTCTGACACCAACACGAACTCTGGAGACTGGGCATTTAAAAATGAAGGGCTCAGGGGAGAAATTTTTAAATAAAACGTAGGAATGAGTGGATAAAAATAAATTAATCTTTAAACTTCTGAAAATGTTCTCCCACTTAAAATCCGAAACCAAATCCGCAAAGCATGTTTGCAATAAAACAAATCCTAGTAAACCATGACGGAAATGGGGTGTGAGACCCTGATAATTTTTATTTAATTTTCCGACACATTTAGGGTTTAATTCCAATTACTTTTCAATGTACGTCGTAAATTTTTGTCTAACGTTTTTACGTTAGGACACATGTCGCCACATGCGTGAAAGTATTTACGGAATATTTTCCGGCACTTCACGTATTTTTCGTACAACTTTTACAATTTAATTTGACGTTTCGGTTGTTTTAAAATGAGTTTTCGAAAAAGAATTTGGTTTGGAAATTATTTTGAAAGTGTGATTTAATCGTGGTCGTTGATTCGATCGTCGAATCGTGGCCGTCGATTTTTCTTTAAAAACCCACTCTCTCCTTATCTTCTTCCCCTTTTCTCTCCACCTTCCTTTTCTCTTCTTTCTTCTTTCTCCCTCTTTCCTCTTCGAGAGAAAACTCTCTCTCCCTCATCTTCTTGACCCAGCAGCTCAGCTGCTCCTCCATCCGCGCGCGTCGACGCTCACCGCCGCCACCATCCGCCTCGCATTGCCCCGGCTACCTCGCCCAGGCCACCAGCGACGCCCAACAGAGGGAAGAAGACCCGAGAACACTGTGCAAAGGAGGACGATCTGATCCAGTACATTTGAGGAGCAAGGAAGCTCCTATGCGCCACCAGGAGCTGCTCAAGAGCGAGGAGGAAGGAGGAGGGGGCCAGCGGAGCTCCGCCAGAAAACCAGGGAGGAAGCTTCAAGGTACAAAACTCGACCATTTGTGATTTTGGTGTTGTTGGTTAGCCTAGGATGTATAGAAGGAGAAAAGACACGCCTAGGGACTCGATTTGGCTGGAAAACGAAGCTTTTCAGGCGACACAGTCGGTCGGGAACAGACGCGGTAAAAACCAGAGTTTTTACCGCGTCAGTTTTACTTTTAAAGTTTTATCGAGGGGTAAAGTTACCAAATTACCCCTGTCAGATTTACTAATTACATTTACCATTTTACTGTTTACTTTTACTATTCACTGTTTAATTTTTACCCTTGACTTTCACTCTGGTTGAATTTTACTATTTAACATGTGACTTTTACTATTCACCGTTGACTTTTGACTTTACTGTAGAACACTTACTTTTACGTTTTCGATCACTACGGTTAAATGTTTTAAAGGTTTTTGATTTACAAATGTGACAAAACGACGTAAGTACTGAATAAGAAATAATCATGAATTCTCACCGGTTCGAGAATTGGAGTGTCAAATAAGTTAGGCTCTAATGTCGGAAAGATAAACAAAGAATGTTTATCAAGTCATAATCGTAGATAGTAAATCCTCGAATTACATATACCTGACTATGTCATTGTTATCTCACCCACAGACTCGGGAGCACATCGACGTTGGCTTCAGGAGGACCAGGAGTTGGAGCGCAACCAGCTGTATCAGCATATCAGGTAGTAGGGGGCACACCCAATGGGTGAGCTGAAACCCTCCCGAGTTTGTGGCTTTTCTTTACTTACACATAAAAGTATAGCTGCATTATTTTAAGATATGACCATAGCATTTGGTGTGTGTGTGTGTGTGTTTGGATCAAAAGAGTAGTATCGTTGTCCTGATTTCCGGTGCTTGGCTTGAGAGCGACGGGACCTAGTATTTAGACTACGCTTCCCACGGTGTCGATGACTGTGAACCTCCGGAGGGGCAATGCCCTGTTTATTTTAATTATTTCACTTACGCTCGTCTCGCACAGAGTTAAGCGAGACGTAAGTGTGGTGTGCTGTTACGAGAGATTAGTTGGGCATTAGCTGTAAATGGACACTCTCGCTACTATATTCGTTTATAAACGCATAGGTAGTTGGCCCCGGTTTGCTGTGAAGACAAACCCAGGATTTTCGGCCATGTGGATCCTGAGAGTTCTTTCATGTGTGGTCAACATGTTTTACTCGAGCTTTGCGTGCGTGGCTATTGCATATGTTTTTAAATGCCCTGGACGTATTTCTATACGTACATATGTGAACTATATGTTTTCTCATGGGTTTTAAGTCTGACTTGGTTGGCTTTGGGCCCCATTTGGGTTAGCGAGGACGAGTTGCTCACCCCTACATCTTTTTAGGTCTTCAGCACCCATCTTTAGAGGAGCTGGACTAGGAGCTCGTGGAGCGACGTCGGTCATCGTGCACTTCTACTTTCGGGGACACCCGTTCTGGTGTGGGCTCCATATCTTATGATTTCCGTATTTGGTGTTTTTAAATAATCTGTTGCGTACTTTGAGACATCATTCGGGCTTGTTATTCCGAGACTTTTTTCCTTGTATTATATTTGTCTCGGGTATTTTCATTTGCTACCTTCCGCTTGTAAAATAATTGTATGCTATTCTGCACATTTGTCATTTCATATTTGACTTTCATATCATTTGTGTGCTGGTTATTTCCTTTATAGCCTTGTGGTTTCGATCTGGAAGGTTATTAATACGTCCAATGACGTATTGATTTCTCTCTAAACCGGGATTACGACGGTTACCGTCGTGTTCCGGGGCCAAAAATAGTTCCGGGATGCGTCAGTAATTATTTGGTATCAGAGCATCGTTTTGGACCTTCCGTGTCATTGATGTACGACCAATTTGTTTCTTCGAGTCGTATACTTCGAGTTATTAGTGAGCAATGCGGATGTCATTGCATGATCTCATGATGTAATCTTTAATACGGAAATCAAAAGTTCATTCATGTTTCGGTGGTTGACATCCTCATTATCTTTACTTATTAGGCAGTGATTCGGTGACTAATCTTGTTTCTTTTTTCTGAATTTGTGCTCTAGGGAATGCTCCACCCCTTACTCCACAGGAGATAGAGGTAGAGAGGAGGTCTAGCTGTTTGTCGAGTTTTCTGAAAGTTAGGCCACCTAACTTTACCGGCATTACTGAGGCTGTTGATGCCGAGATCTGGTTGAAGCACATTAAGAAGCTACAGAGGACGGTCAATACCCCTGTAGAGTTCGAGTTGCCTTTGCAGTCCACTGCCTCACTGGAGAGGCTGACAGTTAGTGGGAGACCATTGCGGACCGACATGATGCTAATCAGATGTCTTGGGAGCAGTTTGAGGAGCTGTTCTTTGACCAGTACTTTCCCCCAGTTCTGAGGGATCAGAAGATGACTGAGTTCTTCAGCCTGACCCAGGGGAGTTTGACAGTCCATGAGTACGTGGTGCGGTTCACGTCACTACTGAAGTATGTCCCAGGTCTCACCGAGAAGGTGAAGGCCCAGAGGTTTGAGTTTGGTCTTCGAGATTCTATCCGTCGCGAGTTGCTCTCCAACACTACTCGCACTTATCAGTAGATTGTCAGTGCTGCCTACATGATAGAGAGTGACCAGGTGACACACTTTCGGGCCAGAGATAGACAGGGTAGCGGATCTCACCCTCGAAACAGGGACAGGAGGTCAGCCAGAATGAGCAATAGGAGGACTTTTGGCGGAAACGCCAGTGCTAGTAGCAGTGGTAGTGGTTCCTCAGGCGGCCGGTCAGCGCCCTACTCTTGCTATAGCTGTGGTCAGCCATGACATACTCGTTGGCACTACCCCAACAGAGACCGTGGCACAGCTTCAGCTTCAGGTTCCTCTAGCCGTATCCAGCCACAGGTTCAGCAGACTTCACAGCAGCAACCTTATTCACAGATTCCTCAGCAGCAGCAGTATCAGCAGGGCTATTAGCAGGCCTCCCAGCAGCAGCCTGTCCCGAGTCAGGGCAGTCAGGCCAGTTAGGGTTCACGTACCAGAGGTTGTAGTGGACGTAATACCGGAGGACGTGGACAGGTCTATACATTTGCAGGAGGACAGTTAGCTCTTGACACGTCGACAGCTCTAGATGGTACGATTCTTATGTCTAACTCAGAGGCTAGAGTTTTGTTTGATACAGGAGCTTCACATTCTTTCATTGCCTCTTGGTTCGCTGATGCATTGGGACTTGAGTCTGAATCCACGGGTAGTACCTACTAGTTCAGCTCTGCCCTTGGAAAGGGGGCAGCTACAGATAGGATCTTTCGTAAGTGTCAGTTGCTAGTTAAAGAAGGGAAGCTACTAGCAGATGTTTACCCACTAGATATTGAAGGGTATGATTTGATCCTTGGTATGGATTGGTTGGAGAATGATAACTGTTATTATAAGCAAACTCCATCAAAGACAAATTTTTATCCCAACTCCCTCTGAACTGCATGGCACAAGACCTCAACATATCCTCCAAAGTTTGAATAGTCCTCTCAGACTGACCGTCCGTTTGAGGATGAAATGCCGTACTAAAACGCAACTGAGTTTCCGAAGCTTCCTGGAGAGCTCCCCATAATCTTGAAACAAATCTTGGGTCTAGATCTGATACTATGGACTCTGGGACACCATGGAGTCTCACAATCTCATTTACATACAACTCTGCCAATTTCTCCAAAGAATATTCTTTCCTACAGGCAAGAAATGTGCTGACTTCGTGAGCCAATCCACTATCACCCACATACCATCATGCCCATCACGGGTACGTGGCAATCCAAATACAGAATCCATGGTGATATGATCTCATTTTCACACGGGAATAGGTAGCGGCTCTAGCAACCCAGAAGGTTTCTGCCTTTCTGCTTTCACTTGCCGACAGATCAAACATCTACTCACATAAGCTGTAATTTCCCTCTTCATATTCGGCCACCAATAGAAATTCTTCAAGGTCTGATACATCTTAGTACTTCCTAGGTGAGCTGCATAAGCTGCACTGTGAGCTTCCTCCAAAATCTCCTGCTTAAGCTCCTGATTCTTCTTAGGAACACACAGTCTACCCTTGAACAACAAGGTACCATCTCTTTTAAGAGAGAAGTCCTTAGTTTCACCACTACGCGTCCTTTGAATCAACCAGATTATAGAAGGGTCCTTAAGTTGTGCTTCACGCACTATATCTATCAAGACAGGTCTCACATGGAAGCTGGCCACCAAAGCACCTACTTCATCCACTACTAAATCAACTACTATTGTCCTTAACTCGAAGAGGAGTGGAACCCGCACCGTCCTCATATATGCCAAGGACAATGAAGGCTTACGGCTAAGAGCATCGGCTACCACATTCGTCTTCCCTGGTGATACTCAATGGTGCAATCATAATCTATCATCAACTCCATCCATCTTCTCTGCCTCAAATTCAAATCCTTTTGAGTAAACATATATTGAAGGCTCTTGTGTTCTGTAAAGATTCGACACTTCACTCCATACAGATAGTGTCGCCAAATCTTCAATGCAAAGACCACAGCTGTAAGTTCCAAATCATGAGTAGGATAATTCTGCCCATGAGATTTTAACTGCCTGGAAGCATAGTCGATTACTCTATCATGGTGCATCAACACACTACCCAAACCTAACCTGGAAGCGTCAGAAAAGACCACATACTCTCCACTATCATCAGGCAAAGCTAACATTGGAGCACAAGTCAATCTTCTCTTCAGCTCTTGAAAGCTTTCTTCACATTGAGTCGTCCAATCAAACTTTACCCCCTTCTTGGTTAACCTTGTAAGAGGAGCTGCAATCTTTGAAATTTTTTGCACGAAACGTTGATAATAGCCGACTAAACCCAAAAAGCTATGAATCTCTGTCACACTGCTAGGCCTACTCCAATTCATCACTGCCTCCACCTTTTGGGGATCCACACTAACACCCTCTGCTAACACCACATGACCAAGAAAACCCACTTTGTCTAACCAAAATTCACATTTGCTGAACTTAGCGTACAATTGGGCATTCCTCAACGTCTGCAAAACTAGCCTCAAATGCTTGGCATGTTCCTTATCATTCCTAGAGTAAACCAAGATATCATCAATAAACATTATTACACAACGGTCAAGGTAAGGGCGAAATACTTTGTTTATGAGATCCATGAATGCTATAGGTCCATTAGTAAGTCCAAATGGCATCACCACGAATTCATAATGCCTATAGCGTGTCTGAAAAGCTGTCTTAGCTATTTCACCTTCTCGAATTCTCAACTGATGATAACCGAATCTCAAATCAATCTTGGAGAAGACCGCTGCACCCCTCAACTGATCAAACAAATCATCAATACGAGGAAAAGGATGTGTATTCTTCACAATAACTTGATTAAGCTTCCTATAATCAATGCATAACCGCAAAGTGTCATCTTTCTTCCTCACAAACAATACTGGTGCACCCCAAGGAAATATGCTAGGACGGATAAACCCCTTGTCCACTAACTCCTGTAATTGAGTCTTCAACTCTTTCAATTCTGCAGGAGCCATCCTATAAGGTGCTTGAGAAATATGCACAGTTCCTGGAGACAGGTCGATGGTGAAATCTATCTCCCATTCAGGAGGTAGACCCGATAACTCCTCAGGAAAGACATCCGGAAACTCCCTCACTATGAGTATATCATCAATATCAACAACACCCACATTGATATTTACAACATGTGCCAAATACGTCTGACATCCCTCACTTAGAAACTTTCTTGCAGTCACCGCCGAAATCAAACAATTGGGTATAATCTCTCGCTCCACAAGGAACGTAATCTCAGGTCTTTCTGGACTTTGGAATACAACCTCCTTCCGATAACAGTCAACCATCGCTCTATGAGCCTCTAAAAAGTCCATACCTAAAATCACATCAAACTCCACAATATCTAAGGGAGTTAAATCAGAGTTAAATCATATTCTAAGCTAAAACTATCTACCATCACCCCACAATTATTAAGCACCCAACCAACTCTCATTATACCACCAGAGGGTAACACTACATGCCACTCACGTGGAAGAGGTGATGATGGAACATTGGCATGAACAACAAATCTACTAGACATAAAAGAACACATAGCTTCAAGATCAACAAATATAAAAGTAGGTTGATCAAAAATCAGTAACGTACCCACAATGACATCTAGAGAAGTACAACCCTCCTGCTGGGTCATAGCATGAAGCCTGACGTGAGTCGTGGGACGTCCACGTTGTCCACTGCCCAACTGTGAACCACCCCTCGCTGCTGCACTGCTGTGGGTACCACTAGAAGATCCTCCTGCTGTAGAATGACTCCCTGAACGAGAAGGAGTAGGGGTATTCCCCTGAACCAGAAATGGGCAGTCCCTCTTGAAATGATCCTAAGCACCACACTGATAACATCCTTCAGACTGCTGCTGCCCAAAGGAAAATGGCTGAGTATCAGGTGTACCATTCTGTAAACCCCCACTAGTGTGAAACTGACCAAACTGCTGCCGACCTGACTGACTCCGGGATAATCTTTCGTGTCGTCCTCTGACACGATTTCGGCCAGAACTCGAACCAATGCTAAAACCGCTACCAACTGAGGATCTGAAACCAGATAAGGAAGCAGCCTTCTTGGATGGATCCTGGCTAGGACCACCAAACTCTCTAAACCTCACTCCATAAGACCTCTTGGTCTCTATTGCCATGGCTGCACCAACTGCATCTAAATAAGTCTGATATACAGACCCAGTCATCTTATCAGTGTATATCCCTCCAAGTCCATCAATAAACATAGAAATCTTGCTCTTATCATCTGGGACCAAGTGTGGAACATGATAGCTCAAAGAAGTGAACCTCTGCTCAAACTCCATAACACTCTCATCATCTCTTTTCTTTAGATGTAGAAACTCTTGATGTAACCAGTTTCGATGAGCTGGACCAAAATACTGCTCCATGAACAATGTCTTGAACTGCTCCCAGGTCACGGCTAGCAAGGCTCCACCACTGATAGGAGGCCATATCCAGAAAAGTTACTGCCATCCTTACTTTCCTATTCTCCAGAACATCAGTATCACGCAAAGCTCTCTCCATGTGTTCCATCCAATTATGGGCATCCAAGGGCCCCTTAGCATCCCTGAAATAAATAGCTCCAGCTGGCTCAACTGCCTTTTTCTTAACCTCAGGGGGATGTGCAGGTCTATCAATCACACGTCTTAAAAGATGTTCAAGGGATCCAGTCAAACTCCCAACTTCATTCTCTCTTTCTGCATTGGATGAGTTAGCTTCACGAGCTCGGCGTCGAGGAGGAATAGTACCTGAGGAAGAAATTGTTCGGAAAATATTGGGAAAATGTGGCAGTTCTACTACATATATATACTCACTAGATACAAAGCACCAAAAACATGAAATGCTGGTGAATCCACCGCGGTCAGACCACTACTCTATAGATACTAAGTATCATCAAGTCTAGGTGTAGACACTTAGAAAGAATCAGGTAACCTAGTGCTCTGATACCATCTGTCAAGACCCACCCAGATTTTGACCCTGAAATTCAGAGAGGATCCTACGGGGATCACCTCTAGAGAAGATTTACCGAACCTCCCCTAAAGATGGACAACCCTTAACCTACCAACGCACAAACCCAACCACCAAATATATAAAAGCATGTCTTCCTACTTTTCAGAATTTACCTTATTAATCCTTCACATAATTCTGATACAACTTTAGAGTTAAATTCTCACACGAAAAAGTAAAACATATGGTTATCAAAGCATTCTTCTAGAAAGGATAAGAGAATTAACTACAGAAGGTAGACATACTAGCCACCTAATGGTGAAAACTGGTGGTGATGGAAGTGACTATGCCTCGCCTTATTCTGACGCCAACACGAAATCTGCAGACTGGACATTTAAAAACGAAGGGCCCAGAGGAGAAATATTTAAATAAAACGTTAGAGTGAGTGGATAAAATTAAATTAAACTGAAAATGTTCTCCCACTTAAAATTCAAAACCAAATCCACAAAGCATGTTTTAATAAAACAAATCCCAGTAAACCATGACGGAAAATGGGGCATAATGAAAGATCATCTGAAAACATGCAGACTCCGAAAGTTATACACACATGTCCATACTCCCCTCATGAATTGATCGGTCTATTTAGGGCTACTCCGCTCGCAAGAAGCGCGATCACGACACACTACATGGGGCCGGACCACACCATCGTAGCGGACAGACATGGGTGCGTACGTACCCATACTCCCGAAAACGATAAACATTAAAACAGCGGGCTATTCCACAGGCGCGAGCGCAAGGGCACACGATAACGGGGCTGTGCCATACTGTTAAAGCGAACGGGTACGTGGGGCTAGCTAGCGATTTCATTCGTGCACTCTCTCGTAAAACAAAATATGCAAATGCCCCAAAAACTAAATTGCCAAATGCAAATAATTAAGAAAGCAATGGCAAGGATCATGCTAAAATTCCGCATGCATTAATTCAGGAAAATAATAAAATAAGCAAATAAAACATTCACTCACAATATGAGTGATTTCCAGAGGGTCACTCCTCGCCCCCTGCTGTGCGATACTCCTCTTGTCCTGAGAGGAAAGGATAGTTAATTTTTCAATAGATTCCAAGTATTTAATTAATAAATTCTCCTTTGCTCTCCCTTTTCACTCTTAAGGGAAAAAGACTAAACTCGACCTCCAATACGAATTCTTCCTATATTAACCATATTCCTTAAAAACAAACTTCCGGAAACTCAAATAATTTAATAAATTTTTTTTCTCAAACTACCACAACCTAACAATCCGGAAAATATCAAAACTCAACATTAAAGCTACCAACCCTAATCAGCACCACAACCACACTGTCGGGAACAACAATCAACTTTCAGAAAGCGCCGCCGGTGGCGGCTGGACAGCCGCTCCTCCAAAAATTTCTTAAAAATCATAGTAGCTTCCTCTCATCGAGCCCAACAACCTTCTCAACCAGCAATAAGTCCAATACTCAGCCTAAACAGTTCAAAACTACGATGAACAGTAAAAATCCCTAAAATTCGAATCAAAATCTTCAATATGGAAATCCACTCCAAAACAGCTTAAATCCTACCACAAGCATCCTCCCTAGGGTCCGAATTAGCTTCCCTAAGCAATGATTAAAGCATACAAGGCCGAAGCAAAGAGAAATCTTGAAGAACACTCACCTGGGTACTGTTTTGGGGCTGTTTGGCGACAGGGCTGGCGAGCTGGGGCGGCGGACGACCGTGAGGTGCCGCTGGGGGGCTGCTGTAGGCGTCTGGAAGGCTTGCTGGTGCTGGTGGCCAGATTCGGGGGGGGGGGGGGGGGCGGGTGGAGCTCGGCTCCCTCTTTCTCTCCCTTGACTGTCTCCTTCTCTCTCTCTCGGTCTCTTTCTCCCGATCTCACTTTTTTTCTTTCTTCCCTCCTTTTATACTCCACCAAATATCTTAGGTAAAATATAATTACCCCAAGTGGTAATTCTTAAAAAAACATCCAAAATAACCTTTTTATTCCGAACAAGGTTAAAATACTCGGTAAACCAAAAGTCTTAGAAAAATGCTTCACTATATTAAAATCCCGAATCAAACTTACTCAAATAGAAAATAATAAATAAGAGTCAGGGCATGACAGTTTTGGGCAGCATTCAGACCAATACCGGTGGCCCAAAATTAAAAATGGCTGGGTTTCGGCCCAGGGTGATAGTAGCAGGCTAGGCCATCTCCTACGTGGCAGGAACCGTCTCGCGTGTGTTAACAGGACTTTAGTAAAGGAGTCCACATCAGAGACAAGTAAGTTTTCGATAAGCGCCCGGTCAGTACTAGTGACCTATGTGAATTCCACTTGTGACTGGATCCGTATCATTTCAGTCGCTTCGTTGCCAAGTACAACGAATCCTTATGCAACTGTAGTGGTAGATACCCACTTAGATTGGTTTAAGTTTGTATCTCTATCAGATTATACAAACCACTATAAAAGAAAGGTTTGGGGATCAAATTTTGACACAACAACTTTTACACACAATCATTTAACAACAAACACAAATACAACAACTCGACCTTGTCGAAAATACAATCTGATGCTAAAAGCCTCACGCATTGGTAAAGATCCAATCGGTTCCTCGAAACCACTCTCGGTGCGCAGCTTAAGTACTAAATGGCGTTCCACTCTCTTTCCTAGTGCAAGCTCTACTCGCCTCACGCGAGTATCGATAGAGAGTAGGAGACTACTGTCTACTGGTAAATTTTCCTCCAAGGTGACGCCAACAACCTACGATCGTTTGATGCTAAGTCAGGTGGTGCGCATACTCATTCTCTTCTACATCTATGTGGTGGCCCACCCCGTGATCATTCTTTTAATTTTAATGTAATTTACTTTCTGCACTTTAATTTCTACGTTTCTACTAACTTTCACTCGACTGAGAAGCGAGGCCAAAACAATATTAAATAAAGATATCTTGATGTAATAATGGTGAATTTAAAGACATGGTCAGATTTTGCAAATTATATTTCGTCCATACATTTGACTCATAAAGATATACTTTTAGTAAATGTCTCACATTAACAGGGTTATGAGTGAAATGACTAAAACTAAAAAAAAGTTTAAGTATTAGATATTTTTATAAATTTTCTAAATAAGATTATGCAGTTACTTTTATATATTTCGTTTATTGGACTTGGATAGCTAATTATAGTTGTCCATGTTCGGTTACCAAAAACTCTAACGGACCAACTGTATTAATCATAAGCTACGTACATACATGCATGTCATACGACTCATACTCAGATTTACAACTGTTACAACATGTGTTTGTCAATGTCCAGTGCCGTATTTGAGATTTGAAAACCTGAGGAAAATGGTTTTGCAAATCACAAGATACATATAAAAACGGGAAACTTTTTAAGAACAGTGTATGACAAATTGCACTCTTAAGTTACGTACATCACATTTTAAGATCGGTACATAACATTCAAATCCCGTCACATTTTTAGTACATGGTGTTTTTAACACCGTTAACTCTCTATTTTTAAAAAGGTAATTTGGGTTTTCTAAGTTCTCGGTTCTCCCTGACTCTACTCTTCCTCTGTTGTCACCAGTAAGCTCTACTCCATCTTATCTAGAAGCTCACCATCAAGGTAATCCAAAGATTTATATGTCCATTTGTAATTATTTGACGGAAGGATAGCGGAATATGTTAGGACATATACATATTTGACGAAAGATTTAATTGCCCCTCCACCTGGGCCACCTACTTCATGGCTCTCTCACTTCAACGAACACTACTGGGTCGAGCCGTGGGCTACTTGCTGAGTTTTGATTCCCTTCGTCGCTCGAGACCCCTTTCAGTCTCGCCTCCATCTCCCTCCTCCAATTTTCTTTGTGTTGTCAAGCTCGAGTTCCTCGTTTTCCGGTAAGACCACTGATTTAATGGCAACTTTGTTGGTCGGAGTGTTGGTGGAGTTAGGGACCTCGAGTTGAGTCAGCGACACGTCATTGAGTTTCTTAAGCCGAGCTCTGCACATCAACGTTTTGTAATGATTGTGTGAGAAACATACGAGTTTGAAGAGAACAAAGGTTCACAATTAACATACGGGTTGAGTAAGGTTAAAACATGTTTACTGGGGTTAGTAATTAATAAATTATTTTTCCACATTACTGCATCCTAAACCTCGAAATAACAGCTACATGTGTTGATTTATTCAAATTTACTAACCCCAATAAACTCCCTATAAAGTTTATTGCCCATATTAGAGTGTAATAATGTTGAAAATGACTTATTGGGGGCCGTAAAACTTTATAAGAAAAAGCAGTTACATGTATTAATTTATGCAAGTTTACTACTCTCAGTAAAGTTTTCAAATAAAGGTTATTATTCCCAATAAATTACCCTATAAAGTATACTGTCCCCAGTAGAACTTCCAGCGAATGTTTGATTTGGTTCCGGTAAGACCCGGTGATATTTCGGTGACGTTTTAACAAGTTCAACGATATTCCGGCGACCAGAATCTGACGATCGGAGTTCAGCGGCTGGCGTCGAAGTTCATTGTCCAACGGCCGGTGATCGGAGTCAGTGAGGTTCCGATCAAACATTCTTTCTATTTTATTCTCTCTCTAACCATGTTTAAGGGGTGAGGGTATAATAGTACTAAAATAATATAGGTTCTTAAGAGTGTCTTAAGATTTTAGCAGTGTTCTAAAATTCGGCCTAGTCGGCCGAGTACTCGCTAGTCGGCGTCCTTCCGAGGCGATTTTAAGAAAATCGGAGTACAAAGTCGGCCGGAAGAAAATCGGCCGAGTAGTCGGCCCAACTCAGAAAAAATCGGCCCAACTCGGTAAAAAAATCGGTCCAACTAGGAAAAAATCGGCCTAACTCAGGAAAAAATCGGCTAACTCGGAAAAATTATATTACCTTTTAAAAAATTATATTTAATTATAAAATATTAAATTATAGAATTTTATTGACTATTTTTATTATTTTGGACATTATATTACCTTTTAAAAAATTATATTTAATTATATGTTTTAAAAATAAAAATAAATCAAAAAATTAAAAACCGAGTACTCTCCGACTACTCTTCCGACTACTCCTCTACTCGCTAGTCCCCTGCCGGCCGACCGACTGGCGACTAGCGACTTTTAGAACCTTGGATTTTAGAGCTAATGGGCACAAATTCTTTTTTAAAAGTTCAAATGATCAATGTTTTTTTTAAATGTTAGAATAAGAAGTAAGCTGCCAAATTTTATAGTAAATTAACTTTTTCTCTAAAAATTTCCATATAAAAACAGTAAATGTGCTTTCTATGAATCTAGGAAGTTTTATAATATCAGCCGAGAATAATGTACGCCAGAACCCTAGAAACAAGAACAAATTAGGGTTTTAATGAAAATTATATCTACCTACTTTTATATATATATCGGGTGCCCCGATTTTTTAGCGAGTCAGCGGCCTTGTAGGTCTTCAGATACAAGCTTGTTAGTGTCACAACATGAGTTCTTTTTTGTGCAACAGCAGATCATCTCCGATCATTTCCATGTGATATATCTTGTTTATCCCTACAATTTTAGGGAATTGATATCCACACTCCTCAAATTAAAATCCTCACTCCCACTTTCTATTTGTTGTAACTAAAATTTTGTGTTTAGTGACTCAAATTTTGTACGTGAGAGTGTGGATTTCAATTTAAGGAATGTGAATTTCACTTCTTTATTTTTAAGGTACATATATATCTCATACTTATTGTGGTTCTGTGTTAACGTGGGTTATTTTCTTTGTAATCTCATAGTAGCTCTAAGACTCCACAATCATTTTTGTCTTGTTTTTAAAGTTTTAACTCTTTTTTTAAAGAAGAAATTCTAAGAGTTTTTTAAACGACCAATACAAGAAGAATTCGAAAGAATAGTCATTTGAGCTTTTGGGAAGAATCCACCAACTCAACACATCGACCACGACAATAGCGACCAACCGAAGTAAGAGCAGCCGCAAGAAAATTCGTCTCTTTAAAAGTATGCGAGTAGGTTTATCTATCTCTTGAAATTGCAACTATTTCCACCATCAATTATACTTTGAAAGGCTAATGTCATCCTTATTGTATCACCTTGCTACAGTCTGTTCATGTAACTGTTTACTTGTCCTCAACAGATTCAGCTTGTGAGCCATAAATAGTCTACCAGTCTGACTTGTGAGCCTGTGAAAATAATACAATCGATCAACAAAGTTGCAATCATAGTGTTTCTCTCTTTCAATCGATTCATAGTGTTTCTCTCTTTCAATCTCTATCTTTTACCTCTGCTAGGGCTTACCACCTAACACTTGGACCTGAAAGGCTAATCCAATCCTTGTTTATTACCTTGCTACGACATTATGTTCAACCAACAATTGCTATCTAAAAGAAATTGCTCGGTTCTTCTCTCTAAGAATTTCAGTGAGTTAACCAGATCCACAAATGTCTACCTATGGTGCAAACGCCGGTTCATGTATATCCAGCTAAGAAAATCGCTACCCACATAGCCTATGTCGATGGACGAGCAATGCACCACAGCTTCAACTGCAGCTGTGCCCCATAGTCAAGGGGTGTCTCCCGCTAGCACTAAGTTTCTGCGACGTCTCCAGAACCATGTTAAAACTACCAAATATAAGGCAAAGAGGGTACTCTTAGAGTGCGGATGCCTCAGTAAGTCCCAGGTTATGTTGTGTTCACCTGCTAGATTACACAAACAAGAAAACTACTTTGCTTGATATTATAGCTAGGGAACCCCTTCTACATCACTTTCCATCAGAAAAACGACATGATGTTTCTTCCACATCACTGAGGTGGTACTTGTTCCAAAAGCTTTATCAATGAACTGACTAACATCAACGTTTCAGCAAATAATTAGAAATATCAATCTTATACTTTTATAACAAAAGGTTTCACATTACTGCTTGCAACAAATAGGAAAAAAGGATAACACATAGGAGGCTTTTGTAAACTCGTAACTAGATTTCATTAGAGCTGCAATGCATTAGGGCACTCTGATGCCAGCAAGTTCTACTTGGGCCACAGATTCATTGATGGCATCAAGAACACCCATGTTTTGCCCACTCACAGCTTCATCAATTGGACTCTTCCCTGATGCAGGACAAAATAAGATGAACTCTAAATTAACGGTTTAAAGATAGAATTAAGAAAGGAATAGGTCTACTAGCATCTCACCAGTAGGTTTCTAGGCATCACACCTAAGGATCTCAGACATCACACCTAAGGTTAGGTCGCATCTCACAAACCTGGATAGAAAGCAAAGCTCTCAAACTTTTATTTATTCAACTCTGCCAAAAAAGACTACAAAGGCCTCTATATATAGAGGTTAAAACTCTAGATCAATTAGGATCAAGCAACCCTAATATTCAAGAACTTAAAAGATTCTCTAATAAAAACACAAATCCAAAATAAGAAATAAATCATAAAATCCTGACTTACGATATTATACTCCTATTCTGCATTATCCTCCAAAATGATGCAGGACAAAATAAGATGAACTCTAAATTAACGGTTTAAAGATAGAATTAAGAAAGGGATAGGTCTACTAGCATCTCACCAGTAAGTTTCTAGGCATCACACCTAGGGATCTCAGACATCACACCTAACGTTAGGTTGTATTGCACAAACCTGGATAGAAAGCAAAGCTCTCAAACTTTTATTTATTCAATTATGCCAAAAAAGACTACAAAGGCCTCTATATATAGAGAGGTTAAAACCCTAGATCAATTAGGATCAAGCAACCCTAATATTCTAGAACTTAAAAGATTCCCTAATAAAACACAAATCCAAAATAAGAAAGAAATCATAAATCCTGACTTAAAATATTATACTCCTATTCTGCATTATTCTCATAGTTGGAGATAACCACCAAAGTTTATAATAAGAAAAAGGTATACAAATCTTTATTTCAGAAAAGACGGCTTTAGTTAACAGGTTAGTGAGATTACAATGTTACCTGTTGAGTACACCTACAATAACTCCTGCCAAGATCAATTTCTTAACCACCTGCAACAGCAAAGGCCTTAGATAAAGAACTAAATCAATTATAGCTGTATCCAGCAAACAAATATATTACCTCGATATGTCCATTCAGGCAGGCCCAATGTAGGGGTGTATTCATCTCCACATTTGTAGCATTAAGATCCTTACACAGAGTTCCACAACATTACGACAAGGTAGCAATAATTTTATATCAGAACGAAGAGTCGGAAACATTTTATTATTTGAAAGAAATCAAAAGAATACAGATAATCTATCTAAATTTTAATTTTCAAGATACAAACAAAGCACAACAATTATAACTTTTAACAGACAAGCCTTTTTCTTTTACTTTCCTAACCGCTTTATTGTTGACCAAAGAAGAATTGTTCATCAAAGTCTCGTCCATATCGATGAACATTTCTTCTTTATTGTTCACCGATAAAAAAGATCAGTTTATGGATAAAAAGTCTCAAACATGTATGAAAGTCACACTAAAATTTTCTAATTAGCCTTCTTCAAGCAGAACCAATATGAGTTTATATTTTAAAATGAAATCTTAGTGATGAATCTTCAGTGTTCAGCATTAGTATGAAAGAAATATATCCATCAAGAGTTGTCATAGTTTGTTGCCCAAGTCAATAAAGTAATCAATTGACATCTTAACATATGAAAGCAAAAATGTTCTTCATAGTGTGTTAATCGATTACACACAATCCAACAAACATAAACACTGCATAAATAGTAACCATTCAACAAACTAATATCATCAGTTCAATCAATCAGAAACTATCAAATTAAAAGAACAAAATGTAAGGCATACACCTTACCACTCCTCAACTGATAAGATACTCCACAACGTTGAGATGACCATTGGCACAAGCCATGTGTAGTGCTGCAATCAGATGTCAATGTTACAGGGTCAAACACAGTCAGATAGATAACTTTGTATAATGTCAACCATAAGGTATATGATTCATCATCAAATACTCTTTTAAAGGACATTGAAAGAGAATTACATATCACTATCTGAATCTTTATACTCAACACATAAAAAGGACTCACATGTTGTGAATGCAGAAACAACTACATGTTATGTTGTTTCTATGCACACATATTATAATGGACAAAGCCGCATAATGTCAACTGATGGAAGACCATAGGAAGAAATCTAACACTTGGGAATAAGCATACCTTGTTCAAAGTAGCAACAGACATCAAGGAGCCACATACACTAACATCTGTTTAAACAAATAATCATGATTCCAAACTGTTTGAAACAGCTTAAGCTAAACTTGTTCAAAGTAACAAATTCAACAAGTTTTGAGCAAGGACTTTGAGTTATTGATTACCCGAAACATTATTCATAAGATCAACCCAGTTGAACCCAAGGTCACATGAAACAAAGTAGTTGAGCAAAATGAGATTATATAACCTGTCCAGCACTGGTAATCCTTGGAGTCAAGAGAAACACCTTGGGATACTAAGGACGTAATATCTTCCATGTCATCATATCTTGCGGCCTACCACATTACCAAAACAGAAAAGAAGAAATCATGTCTCCTAAACTAGAATTCTCCATCAAGAAAAGTAGAAAACAATCAAGTCAATAAAAACAATTCAATGGTTCAAAGCACCAATTTGAAGTATGAAAAAAATGGAGTTGGGTACCTCCAGAAAGGCATCAACTTTATCCTCCGACGACATGGTTCCGGGTGAAGAATCCTCAACTCCCATTTGACACCCTGAAATAAACAAACCCAGAAAAAAAATGAAGGGGTTTGGCTCCAAGCTGCATACTTTGAAAGGTTAAGAATTTAAAAGCAAAATCAAAACCTGAATCAAACCCAGAACGCAGAAGCTGGGATAGAACCGAAGAGGAGAATCAAAAGCAGTCAAAACCCGAAGAGTCTTGGTCTAACTGCTTAAGAAGAAAAGGGTGATATGTAAGTCGTGGTTAGCTGATGAATGATGGTGTTTTAGTTATTGCTATTGATTCATTAATTTGATTGGTTCAGATTTAATCACAAAACGGGAGCTGAGGACAGTGAGTCCGAGGGTAGCGAATGACATGTCTGAAATCCATATTACATATCCAATGAAAGAGATCATATATCTTATTTTGTTCATTTCAAGTGTGCACAAAACAATGGCTATACACGAAGGAAGACGTAAGTGTATATGGCTATGTATCAGAATGAAATTATCCCATTCTATTCTACATGGCAGGTCTTAAAGAGACAAAGTTCTGTAATCTTTATACACCCATGACCATCAACATACAACAGACACGAGCAAGTTTAGTATTCCTGATATTATTGTCCAGTTCACGACTCAATTTTCTTCATACAAAACTTCACCCATTTCCACGCCTCCATAGGTTCCAGTAGTCCAAACACCGACTTACGTAACGGACGAACACGGTAGCAGTAAACAGATCAATGGACAAATAGCTGAATTTAATCGACCCCAACTAGGTCTAGTTGTTGTGAGGCTTGATAGAAGGGTAGAGTCCCAAAATGTGCTCTGGCATGAAGTCATGCCGAGTCAGAATTCCGACAATTGGAGATCTCTGCAATGTGCAAACAATGACAACAGAAACCATCTTAGATGAGTATATGCTTTCAGAGTTTGATAAGCTCTAAAAATAAATAATTCAACTCGATATATTAAGAGGAACTTACCCCTTGGCTCTTGGGTACCAAACATAAGTGCCTGAGACCAAGTTGTCGAAACAGAATAGCAGCTTTGGCTAGTGACATTGTCTCAACCACTGTGTACGGGGATGCATTTGTAATAGGATGAAGGTCAACATACATTTCCATCTCTTCCTCTTCTATATGGAGATCTTCTACTTTGAGTCCCTTTCCTGATCCAGCTTTAGCAAAATCAAATGGACCAAATCTACATAAGATCTCTTCTCCATGAAGAACCCTCTCTTTTGTAAAGACCTTACCGTTGAGCAAAGTAAGTAAATGGGACCTTAAAATAAGACCACATAACTCCGGAGTGTCTGAGAAAGGTGGTTCATCAATCACCGGGAATCCATTATGCCCCGTGGTCCTCAGAGCATGCATAATATAGCCCACCTTCTCCACACCGGAAAAGGTAACCAATGGACCTGAAACAACATCACTTGTGACCAAATTCTTCATGTAAGGTTCTGCATGAGCCTCCAAATAAGGCAACCCCTTTATCTTAACTATTTGGTCATAAATTCCCTTGTTGAAGTTATCAGCCACAGTTTTAGAGATAAGCAGGACCAGCATCACCAGGGGAAGCAACAGCAAGTCATTGGTCAGTTCAAGCAATATGATACATAGGGAAACTGTCATCCGCATAGTGCCACCAAGTAACGAGGCAGCTCCAAGTAGAGCAAAGAGACCTGTGTCGAGACTGGATATTGATTCAAACAACCTCCCAACAAGACGACCATAGCAAGCTCCGGCTAGTATGACAGGGATAAAAAGCCCAGAGGGAATAGCAATACCATATGTAACTATTCCAAGGATGAAAACAGCAACAAAGAAGATGAAAAGAGAGTATATGTGGAATTCTTTTGTTGTATCGGTGCTAAATAGATTACGAATAGCATCATCGTTAGTGTTCAGAAAGAGGGAGGCAATGTCATTGTAATAGCCTGATGGGCAGTTGAAGCTTATATAGTTGCCAGCTTTACCAACAGTAGGACAAGTGACAGTCACATCAGTGGGGCATGCAATGCAAGTTGCAAACCATGGCAAGCCATAAGAAACAGATGACGTCAACAGGGCAATGGTGATAACAAGCAATATTTTTGGAGCTGCACCCTTTCTGCAGATTAAGAAAACGAGAGAAGTTCAACAGAAATGGGGAAGTTCAACAGAAGTGGGAAATAAACAATAAATGTAGTAGCATGTTATAAAGTTGCAGATGTCAGAAGAATCAAAACTGAGCAATGACGACTTACTCGTGAATGATGCTATAAGTTCGGATGACCTTATCAACAAGATAGTTGTAAATGCTTCCAAAAATTCCTCCAAAAACACCAAGAAGTAATACTGCTAGTATATCCGAAGCACTATATGTTGCATCAGCTGCACTGACGTCGTACATAATCAGACCACCTTGCCCAAATAGGCCACAGTTTCCTGTAGCACAGTACTGTACAAAACTTCGCAGTACTATTGCGACTACTGCTGTTGTGAAAAATGTTCTCCAAAGAAGTGCACTCCGCCACCTGAAAAACGTCAGTAAAGAGAACACACAACTCAGAACCCCAATGTTCGCAAACTTGAAGATATGTTTCACCCAAAACTAAAACTTTGCACAGTTATAGTACCCAGAATCACGAAAAATCATCTCTGCTGTTCATTTTTTTAAAACCATTTTCACATTTTTATGTACCATAATGTGTTCAGAACAACCATGTCTACCATTTTTGTAAGATATATACCAAGGCTTGCAAAATTTAAGATTGTAGAAGAGAGAATCCAAAAGTGATGTGAACAAAGCATCGTTATTGTAGCAAGGATATCAATGTAAAACTATACTCATTGAATTATGAACACATTATGCGCCAACTCAATGCAATTGCAAAGATTAACCCATTTTCTAGCGCCATTGTTAGAGTCCTCTCCACTCTTCTGTTTTCAGTCCATTTATTCTCTATTTTTTTATTCTTATGAGACTGAGAGTACCATGAAGCAGCTTCTTCAAGGGCAAAGAGAACACCGCCAACTGGAGCACGAAAGGCAGCAGCCACACCAGCTGCAGCACCACATGTGATCAAGTCTCGTCGGTCACGATCATTTTTGAAGTATCTTAGCCACGACCAGGTCAAATGATACTTGCGAGAACCTCCCTGCCCAAGCAAAGAGGCTATGCAAGCACCTGTATGTACCATGGGGCCTTCTTTACCAACCACAAATCCGGCAGAAACACCAAGAATGGAACCAAAAATCTGCCACAACCCAGAATGATATCAGATAGAAACTTAAAGAATGTTGCTTCATGTTTATCAAAGAAACTTCAGTCAAGTATATTGAGAACTCAGAGGATCTCTAACACAAACTTAAGAGAGCATAATCCAGCTCTGTAAAAGTAAATCAAAAGAGCAATCATTTAAAAGGAAAAATGTTGCAAAATTTTCATTTGATTTTCCTTCAAATGTGTCTACATGTTTCGATACATCAACGTATGTATACCTTCACAAAAAGGGTGCTTGGGGCCAGTATGGAATATGCATCTATTCCATTTAGATAAGCTTTGACCTCCGGAATACCAGAACCTGCTGCTGCTGGAGCAATGAAAGCACAAAGAGCCGCGGCGGCTGTTGCTAGACCAACATTCATGGAAGCATATACGGCAAAAGCCTTGTAATATCTGCACTGAAATCAATTTAACGTCACGTTCAATTTGATATAACCAGAAGATTGCATAAAAAGGATGAACACGTAACAGACAAACTAATAAAATAATTAGAAAACGTGAAACAATGCTCACTCTTCCTTTGCCATGAAACTGCTGGTCAACAGCAACTTGTATCCAGCAATATTCTCGACTGCAATATTATTGAAGAAGCCAACTAGGCCAGTTGCAAGCCCAATGACAAGTGCCAATGCCCACTTTAGCACCACATACTTAAGAATTTGACTCTTCTTTGCTGATCTCCAATCCTGATTAAATAGATCGTTTTCAAAAATCCTGCAACGTGCTTAAACAACTCAGCAAGAATCCAACAATCTGACAAGAATGTCCTTCCACAAATTTCTCAAGTGCCGAAAAGGATACATATCAAATGTCACACCAAAATTAATGTTACCCAATGTCAGGTAGAAAATGAAGAACTTACAGAAACACAAGTTTAAATATTGTTTGCACAGGCTAAAGACATTACAGATATTATGGCAAAGTCAGCAACAAATATCTTGGGTTTGGGAGCATGCTTAGATCAAAGACAACTCAATCAAGAGGAACAAAGATCATGAAACAAATGAATGAAATGGTTCCTATTAGAGAGAATACAACACTGGCAGCAATCAAGCCTTAAAGTAGCATTCTGATTTAATTTGTAATTACTTTGTAATCAAGCCTTGGCTGCAATCAGTTTAGATCTGACATATATTTGTTGTAACGCTCTTTACACTTTGAATAACAGCAACGCAATGGAGAATTAGTTTCTACAGTTCCAAACAACAAAGGGGTTGTCATCCAAAAACCCAAGTAAAAGTGCTTACTCATAGTCAAGGCTCTCAATGGGGCAGACATTGGAACCAACAATGGCAATCTGAGACGTTGTGTTGGTGATCCTTCTGGTCAGAAGCGGTTCCTTGTAGCTGTGTGTCCTGCTGTAGTCATTATTCTCACTCTCCTTGTTCTCCAACAAATCGAAGTTCTCAATGTCAGTAATAATGCCAATATGGACCTGGTGGCTGCTCTCCTTCTCTGGATCCATCAATCAAGCTCCTGCAACCATTCAAGACAACACCTTTTAAAGAGGCTAAGATTCTAGAAACAAAACCCAACCCAGAAAAGAACATCAAGGTACTGCTTACAGTTTGATCGAAAAGAAATCACAAGCTTTGAGTCAACGATCGAACATCAAATGTTATGGTGACAACGTTTGAGTCCCGTGACAGCGTGCCGTGATGAAAATGGAACCTGACTTTTCTGAGGTACAAGATTTACATTTCCTAGTCCTAGATATATTACAAGATAACACCGAGTTGTCCGATGTAACAGTGCGAGCGTCACGCTGGTCAAATAATGTCCGTGATGATGGTAATGGTGTCTGATATTATTATTTTTATTTTTGAGAATTAGTACACCTATTCTATTATGGAGTATGAGAGTTCCGAGACAGCGGTAGATTCTATCGTTTTGCACATAAATATTGGTATCGATGATGCCGTGGCAACAACCACAACAAGCATTCTCACCTAAAGTTTTGAAAACAGAACAACCACAAGCATATATATGTGAGAGGTCATGAAGCTGAATGTGAAAAATTGTCTGCAGAGGCATTTGTATCCAAGGGGGGTGTAGCCAAAATTATAAGGGTCAATATGTCAAGTTAAAAGAATAAAATTTACGATCATTCTTTAGTGAAGTCACATATTTTTTCTTCTTAAAAATACAATAACACAAGTGTTCAACAATTTTTTTATCCTATACAGGAATACAAATTAGTAGAAGAAATTTGTTGCAGGGAACTTGTATATAGAAGTATCGTATAGTTGTTATACTAATATCAATGTTAAAAGACCATGAAATCATCTTGAATATATTTCAAGAATAGAGATACACAAGAAATGTGAAAAAGATTGTCTTATGTATGTGTCATGTCTATTTTGTTTATTAATAAATAAATTTAAAAAATTGTAAATGTAATAGTAAAATAGGAATCGGGAATTTGTCTACTTATTTCATTGACAATTCTCTTTATATAGAGGTCGATTACCATATTCAATGCTAATAACAATGTACATAATGACTGAAATAACTAATTGAGCTGTTACATTCATTGACCAATAACTTCCTAATTTGTTTTTCATCAGTTAGTTTGACGAATGCACATATAAGGTATTTTTCCTTCAACACTTCCCCTAGTAACAAGCAAAGTTAAAACGGTGCATGAGATATTGCCTCATTAAAAACCTTGTCAAGTAACAAAACTCAGTGAGACAAAATAAATGTTGGTCAAAGGAAAAAAACACAACACACATGTGATAGTGTATGTATGTTAGACTCCCCATGAAGTCTACACTCCCCCTGATCTTTACGTTAATCAAGGGTGCTCGGAACGTCCTCACATTCCTATGTTTATTACAAGATATCTTTGTGTTCCCAATGGTGAATACATAACCAGTTTGAGAACGACCTATTGGTTATGGATACCTTGCATTTGTAATGATCAACCAAATAATCGTTTGGTGTATTGATGTAGAGGACTGCAGGTCCATATGGATTCTTTTTCGTTTTTCTATAGGAATAGGATGAACTCAAGTCAATAGTTTCTTTAGGTACCATGGTACATAATGTATGCATTCTAATGACACTGCGTTGTCGCTAAGCTAAGTCTAGCCACAAGTTCTTTGAGAATGTTGTATTTAGTCGAGTTTCTTTGGGTTAAGTACAATATTGCACCTATTGGACTATAGAGAGAGATTTTCAATTCTCAACCCTTCTTCGTCATCTTATTTTTGACAAAATAGATATTCCTTTACATCCAAACATCAACCGATTATTGAGAGTGTTAATAGTATGCAATTCATCCATGTAAATCGCCTGAGAATCTTTTGGACACATGCAGACTGGTGGATTAGTATTACACAACTCGTTATTAACCGAGTTTCCCAAGATTATTCATCTCAATTCGGATTTAATCTAGCTCACACTTTCTATTATTTCATCAAGAGTATCTACTATGTTCATATCATCAATATAGATAGCTATAATTGTAAATCCGAAACTCGTTTTCTTTATGAGTACGTAAGAGCATAATTCATCATCTTGTATTCCTTCCTAACCAAGTAGTCACTTCTATAAAGTGAGAGTTTCAATTCCAATTGCAAACGCACTCCGTGGTTTAGAGTTACTTGAGTTGGATCGTTTAAGACCATCAAACATTTTTAGATATATCTCCTAATCAAGATCCCCATGAAGATATGTAACCACATTTATTAGCTATATTTCTATTACTGGGAAACTGTCCCTTGTAGTCATTCTAAAGCGTTGTGAAAAACCTTGGCGCCACAACGCGAGTCATGTCCTTTAGGGCTTCATTCTTCTCATTAAGCTTTTTAACAAAAAGTTGTTTATATCCTACAGGCTTTACACTTGGTAAGGTTAGCACTGCCAAACCAAATACTTGTCTCTTTGCCAGAGAATATAGCTCTTTCTGGATTACATTTATGTAGGTCAATAGGCTCTTTGTTGACATTTTTCAACAGAGCGTGGCTCGATCCTTTTGTTCTCTATGATTCTTTGAGTCACATTATGCATCATCAATGTATATGTACTCTTATAATCCGTTGAGATTTTGTCTCCAGAATCATTTTAAACATCAGATCGTCTTCCCGTATTGATTCAAGGACATAATTGTAATCATAGACAATCTCATGAGAGAGAATCTTTACATTGATGATGTTGTGCCTTACTCGTCCAATTCCTTTTGTGTATTGATCGAACCATGTGTGGTTGCGTCACCTCAATCTGCGGCAATGTGCCCTTTATTCGGGTTTTTTTACCTTGTAGGCTTTTGCAACTAGTATGTATGATCTCGTCACTTTAGACATATCTTTAAACACATCAGACATCAAAACTGTTACGTTTGAGATATTGATTATGTATCAAGATGAGACAAAGTGGGGCAACCACGACAATTCATGTCGTTCTCTTAGAAAATCTTTTTTCTTATTTCTCCATAACGACGGAAAGACTGTCTCATCTAAGTGACACTCCGTAATTCTTAGCGGTAAAGAGATCACCTGCAAAGGGTTTTGAGTGAGGATAATTATTAGAGGTCTGTATCCAATATAAATACATATTCGTTTCTAAGAACTCATTTATGATGCGTTGTAGGGGCACAATAGGCACATATGTTGCTCAACCAAATATGCGTAAATCTCAGGCTCATGTCTAGTCACCAACTGGTACGCATGAAATGGTTGGCTAACAATGAGTCTAAAAATAAATAAGTAAGGTTGCGTGCAATATTGCATAATCCCAAAAAGGTATATGTAGGTTGGTGCACATAACCAATACCTAGATATGGTGGTATATATGTAGCCATTTTATGTATGTAGTTTGGGAACATGATGTTCTACATTAATCCTTATAGATATGCAATATTTCATCAAGTCATTTTGATGTTAACTCCTAACATTGTAAATTCCAATAGACTTTATAATTAGGGTGGTGAACCCTTATAATATGTGCCAAGAGTTTTGTAAGTGCAACATTTCTTGTGGACAATTATTCGACATGTGACCAGTGTGTCAAAACGTCATCCAAGACCATAAGGTACTTTAATGGTCTACATTTCTGGAGTGACAAATTCAAAATATAATGACAATGTATAGTGAGTTTTGATATGATAATGTTGACACTAATGTCTCTTAAACTTTGACAATGTTCGATTATCTCTTGGTGCATATAAAGCTTATGTGACCAACTATTATGTCATTTTAGCAAGAATGATCGGGCAAGTCCCTCACCTTTTTATGTGTCACTTCCTGGTTCTTAAATCCATTTACGGTCGGTGATTACCTAAGTTACTTTGGTCTTTAACCGTTCCGTAGTAACCGTGTCACACCCCGATCCTAGAATTATTTTACGGTTGGTTACTTTGGTCTTTTACCATTTAAAGTGACCGTTTAACCGTACAATGATCGTGAAGTTGACTTTTCGTTAAGTCAAGAATTTGGGGAACTTCCTTCTTGAAAGTTGTAGAGGGCGTCGTTACGAGTTCGTGGACACGTAGCACGGTCAAATCGGAGTTCGTATGAGAAAGTTATGAACAAAAGTATAAAGTTACTGTGCGGTAATACGGCTATATATAGGAGTTACCGGGGTGAAAAATCAGATTTTTCACCCGGCTCTCTCTCCTCTCCCCCGACGGGAATCGCTGCCGGAGCTTCCGGCCGCCACAGCGCCGCCGTCCGGCCACCTCAGGCCACCGCACCGGTCCCAAAAGTTCGGCCTCCGAGTCTACTTCATTCCTAGGTAAGCTTTCCGACCTAACTCACCGTAAATCGGGAGAAATTCCGATTTGTTCTTGGTGTGTACAGTAGATTTTCGGGATTGAATTTCTCCCTCCCTAGATCACCAATTGTTGAGTTCTTTATATGTTTAGGATGGGTTTTAGGTGTACTACAATCCCCTAGAATTTGGTAGCTTGATTTGAAGTGTGTAGGGAGAATTGAGGATTTGAAGTTTGGTAGTGTAATTTTTCGGGGTCTACTGTTCATCGAGTTTTTGACCTAGTTAGAGGCCGAATTGGCCTTCGAGTTGAACTAGAAAGTTGTCCCAATTGACGAGACGAAGCTACTGGTAAAATTTGGTGGCGATCCGAGGTCGCCGGAATTTTGGCCGGAATTTCTGGCGGCGGAGCTGGCGGCGGTGCCGCCACTTTTTGGGCAGTTTTTCATGCCCATTAATTAGTACATATTGTGAGGAGTCTATGGTTAAAATTTGGTAATTTTTGGAGGTGTTTTGGTTAGGTTTTGGAATTGTTCTAGTTTAGTATTATTGGCGGATAATTAAATATTATTCCGACCATCGATTATTGCCGGTTAAGGTTTAAGGATTATTTTAAGGACTCCTAAGGTATTGGTGAAATGGTTGAATGGGTGTCCATAGTAATTCAACGAATTAATACGTGACACCCTAACGTCAAGTTAAGTGATAAAGGGAAGTTCGGAAGCTGAGTCGGACTTCCGGTAAATTGAGTTAAGAGTCGATAACCGGGAAAGAAAGTCAAAAAGGTTAAAGTGCTTTAAGAAAGGAACTTGGTCAACATGTGGTCAAATAGGATTTCCTGGTCAAACTAGGAAAAGACCAAGTCGACTGTGAAATGACTAATATAATGATTTGTGGTACAGTCCCTGGTTGCACGTGAGACGGGCTCGACTACGTGTTAGTTCGAGGGTTTCGCTCGAGGAGCTTTCCGAGCAGGAAGAAGGTCGCAAAGAGTACTGTGAGTGGACTTTGTTTTAAATTAAATTGCATGCTTTATACTTGATTGGTTTCTCCTGCATATATATAATTTCCTCTATTTGTATGTTTTACGGTGATTTGGGAAAAAGGGGATTTAAGGAGTTTAAAGGCAACAAACCGGGAAAGAGGTTCATACCCATCCCGTGATTTTAAAGGATTTTTCCCGGGGTATGGTTTTATTGATTATCACCGTTTTGGGAATATGGAGGGGAATGTTTTTAAAGGAGAAATATGGCTCACGGATTTTAAAGGGGGTTTTCGATTTATTGTTTCCACGAGGTTTTACAAGGTCTTACAGGTTTTAAAGGGATTTTGAAAAAGGGAAAAGGGAAAAGGATATAAGGATTGTTTGCTAGCATGGACCCTCTCCAGTTAGAGCGGGTACCATCTTCTGGGTAGAGCAGGTCAGGGACCTTCTCCGGTTGAGCTGGTCAATAGACCCTCCCGGATAGAGCAGGTCGGGGACCCTCTTCGGTGGTAGCTGGTCATTAGACCCTCCCGAATGGAGCAGGTCGGTTTTCTCGTGGATGAGGTTAACACCCCACATAATTGTTTATATTTCGAGCTAATGCATTGTTTATGTTTTACCTGCATGCGGATTTTCCTTAGAAAAAGTAGAGGGAGAACATTAGAGGAATAGAGCTTTTAAGTTTTATTTTTGTCCACTCACCCTGACAGTTTTTCAATGTTTCTCCCCTGGGCCCTTCGTTTTCAAATGCCCAGTGGTGCAGGGTTCTCGAGCGGAGGTCGTGCGCGTACAAGAGTCGAGGCATAGTCGATCAATCCGTTGCCGTTGAAATTCTTTAGGGTAATCATCTTAGTAGACTGCTCTGACTAACCCAGTATAGCTAATTAAGTAGGTTAGGGAGCAGAATGCCTTCATGAGTTAGGGTTTGTTGTAGATACTCATGGAAGTGCTGAGTTGGAATGTAGGAAGGGTTGGCCATTTCAAGGGGGTTTCGGTAAGAAGTTCTCTTGGGGTGGTCCCCGCAGGATTTACTTCGAGTTAAAGGGATTTAACTCGGGGTGGGTCCTGACAATTGGTATCAGAGCATTAGGTTATCGTTTCCTGTTACTACCTCATATACTTAGTATCACTTAGTGTCTATAGAGTGATGGTCCGACCGCGGCGGATCCATCGGCATTTTATGCTTTGGACGCTTAGTGTTTATTAAGGATATGAGTTAGTACTTCCTGGTTAATTTATGGACCGAGTGGTCCTATAAACATCTGAATCCTCAAGACTATGCCTCAGTACGCCGACCTCACAGAGAGCTCCTGTAAGGAACAAGGTGAGCTCGTTACGTATTTACTGTTATGAGTTTCCCAATGAGTAGTTGAGATTTGAGATTTGTGTTGGGGATCGAGCTGGAAACTCGCGTTGTTTAATGTTGGTTGAGCAGTTGGTGTGAGTGCTCGGTGGTGAAACAGTAAATTCATGCCTAGAAGGCTGCCATGTTTGTTGGCAAGAATGTCGTAGGAACCTAAGGCGAGGCCTTGATGTTCGAGTGATGAGACTCTTAGAAGTGAAGAGTCGTAAGAGTTATTGAAAGAGGTTGCATCCTGCGATGGGAAAAAGAGTTGAAGTCGCCTAGCATGATTATTCAGAGAAGATGAATATTAAGATTTGACGATTGCCAAGTTTTTGTCGATATTCGTCTTTAGTGTGGTTCCAGAGAGACTGGCGAATGTGTCAAAGAAGATTGACTCAGGGATTTAAGTGTGGTCATTTTGGGGTCGATGGACTTGTTCTGGTGACGAGTCCATGATGTGACACTACTGGAGTGTGTTAAGGAAGTGAAGGTTGGTTTGGTCACTTGATGTCGCTGGGACAACCATCAAGACTAATAGTTGGGACTACCCCAGATGCTTGCATTGCTGCTATTAGCTACAAGTGGAGTCTTAACGCTTCAGCCACCCTTGGTTGGGGTACAAGCAAGATGTGAATTGTTGGTGAGTCCAAGCATGGTTTGAATTGTTGGTGACAATGGACATTGGACCATTTATCGTGAAGGTAGAAATTGAATCGTGTCACCAGATCTTGGGGCTCATGTCGATCATAAGGTGAGTTACCTACCTGTGGACAAAGTATTTTAATTAGTACATATGTGAAGGAGTCTCCAGGCTGGCTGTGTTGGAGTTCGGTTACAGATTAAGTGAGCGTTTTGATTTGTAGCTAAAGATTTATGGTTTCGAAATTTAAGGAGATGATAGGAGTGGCAACAAGCTACCGGGTCATGGACTAAGAATGCTTGGGGAACCGGAGATAGTGATACGAGTCTTGATTGACTTTGTATTATTGTGGTGTAGGAACCGGTCGTTGTGCAAACGGTATTGTTTCGACGGCCGAAGATGTACATGGGAATACCCCACAGGAGCACGTGTATCCTCCTGTGTAGGGAAGTGGTAAAGCTGAAATTTGGGTAGCACATACATGTAAGGCATAATTTGTTTTTGTGCAGCTGTGTGTGGTCGAAATGATACATTCATATATTTCAAGAATGTATTGTGAGAGTCCCATACTGTGAAGACAGAGGTGAAGGACGTTTGCCAATAGTTTTGTGCAAAACGTCAATTAAATGGTCTAACCGTTTAAGAACGGGTCGGAAGTGGGTTATTGGTAGACGCTTCGACTTTCAAGATGGTTAGTTAAATTGTTAAAAGTTGTTAGTAGGTAGTTGTTTGCGTGCTGAGTTAATTGCACGGAAGTGGTGAAGTGACAGCAGTGGAGCAAGGTTTACTGAATCGTTGAATAGGAGTGAGAATGTTTGTAGATGGTCAAGCTTCAACCTGCAACTAAAGTTGTCTGTTATGACACTTGGTTTCCTCGAGGGTGATTAACTGAGCTTGATGGCATGGGAATCAGTGCACTCATTGGCTGTGGTTTAAACAATTGTGATCTATGGAGTGAGGATTAAGATCTGGGGATCAATTATTGATGTTAATTTAATGGAATCCTGAGAGGATTAAAGAATTGTTGGCGTTGCTATGGTCATTGGTCATTTGAATAGTGACCCTACTTGTTAGGAATTTTTGACCTAGCGGCAGTTCTTGGCGCCACGAGTGTAGAGTGGTAGCAAGAAAGATCATTGGAGGTGACTTTCGAAATTGTCAACATTTCGGTAAGTATGAAGTGCGGTGAAACTAGGTAAGGGTTTCTTTGATGACTCGAAGGTTTTACGAGTCTAGGTGTGGTGATATTTGTTACTGAGATTGGTAAGGTATGTTGCTAAGTTGAACAACACTTCATTGGGAATCGTGGAGTGATTAAGCCACGTTCAGATCAAGTTATGATCTGAGGGGATGTTAACGTGTGGCGGTGGATCTTGTATTATAGGGTCTGGAGTGGTAATGTGATTTTCGGTGCAAGCAGTTATTTTTCCTCTTCAATTAGAATGGTAAGTGATTGGGAATCCTGAATCCTACCAAATAGAGGATGCGGTGGTTGGTAAACTTACAGAGCGTGGGGGACAGTTTTGTTAGAGACTAACTAGTTGTACGAGTTGACTCTGTGGTGTGTACTCGCCCAGTGCGGTGATGGCATTTGTTGAATTGTGCCTGGATAACTGGATGCACGGTGATCAAGGTGGTTAAGTTTGGTGAAATTAATTCCCGATGCTTTGATCGAGGGTTACTTTTGGTGTGCACCAGTGGCACTAAATTTTATGTAGATGTCTGATCTGGTTAAATGTCTGAAGTTGTCGGTTATTACCAGACGAGTTGGTAATGGAGGCATCTATGAAGGAAATATCCTGGTTGAGCGGGTAAGGTTCTGGAATTCTTTTATTGGTAAGTCTATTTCAGATTTTGTTATGGATAATGTTTATTAGACGCTCAGTTATGGTTGAAGTGCAAGTTCTGCACTATGCGTCATTCCAAGTTAAGGTAAGAGATAGGGAGGTCAGTGGCACCTCACCTATGAGTAGTACGGTGATGTATTACCCGTGGTAAGGTACGTTGTAGTTTCACGAGGTGATAATCGAGTTGGCGACTCTAATGATCGGCTTGCTGGTAAAATCAAGATTTATCCGATCAGAATAGCTTTGTAGGCAGTGTGAAGCCTGATAATTTGTCTTCATGCGAGGAGTAAGTATTGTGGATCTCGATGTCAGGAGCGTTGGATCTCCCTGATTTAAAGGCTATTGTTTTGGATTTACGCTAAAGATCATGGCAACTCGTGTCCTGGGTGTACAAGTGGTTTGAGTAGGGATAGATCAAGGGAAGACAATTACTCTACAACAGGACAACTTGACAAGATAATTATCAGGGAGCATGGTTCAAATGAGGTGATGGTTCGTGTAACACAAATCGTCATGGTTTTCTGGTGGACTTGTTGTCATTAGTGTTGACTCCACGTTGTATTGTGTTATCAGAGGATTTAAAACCCATTAGTGACATCGAACCCTACTCCTCAGGTGTGGTAATCATTTCCTGCATAGGGAATGTGGGAGCTGATATCTAAGTTCAACGAAAGAATACGAGTATTCTTGAAGAAATTTTACTCGCGATAAGCGAGGAGTGATTGAATCAGAATGAGTATTAGCAGTATTGTGACGACGTCACTTGTAGTTGGTAAGGACAGTTGTTGGTGGTTATTTGGCTAAACCAGAAGGGATAGGAGGTTGGTTACTGGTCGAAGTTGTTATGTTGTGCAGTTGGATTTTCTAAGATATGGTTATAATCCGGTATAGGCAACAGGGAATTGTTGCCAAAGGATGTTTTCAGCGCAAGAACAATAGTGATTTTCACGAGGATTACAGATGGTGGATCAGTGATAGGCGGTGTCGTATTCCACCTCATAAATGAGATGAAGTACAGTAAGAATTCGGTGATTCAGTTAATCAATGATTCAAGAGAAAATCATTGTGATCCACGGTAAGACCTTATGCTTTAGTTTTGACCTGAGAAGAGTGGTCGGGTGTCAGAAAATGGGGAAGTAGCGGAGGTTATCATCCACGTAGAAAGGAGTGCTACGTTGGCTAGATGTGACACGTGACAAGGTTACATGAGTTTGAGGAATATGTTGGGTATCCTTAGAGTTAATGGATGCCTAGTGTCACGTATGTCCTTGTTACGGGAGTAAGTTTATTTCCTTACACCCTATATGAATAGCCTTCCGGCTAGTACTGGAAATCGGCTTATAAGGAGGATCAGTAAGGATGTTGATCGTAAAGGGCAGGTGTTTAGGGTTTTGACAATGCTTTTCGTGAGGCGTCTCAGAAGAGTTCTCAGAAGGAAGTGGATATTGGAGAACAATGTTATTATTTTAAGTGGTACTATCCCCCACTGTGTTGGACTTTGAGTATAGAAATTTCGAGGACGAAATTTTTATAAGGTGGGGAGAATTGTCACACCCCGATCCTAGAATTATTTTACGGTTGGTTACTTTGGTCTTTTACCATTTAAAGTGACCGTTTAACCGTACAATGATCGTGAAGTTGACTTTTCGTTAAGTCAAGAATTTGGGGAAACTTCCTTCTTGAAAGTTGTAGAGGGCGTCGTTACGAGTTCGTGGACACGTAGCAAGCTCAAATCGGAGTTCGTATGAGAAAGTTATGAACAAAAGTATAAAGTTACTGTGCGGTAATACGGCTATATATAAGAGTTACCGGGGTGAAAAATCAGATTTTTCACCCGGCTCTCTCTCCTCTCCCCCGACGGGAATCGCTGCCGGAGCTTCCGGCCGCCACAGCGCCGCCGTCCGGCCACCTCAGGCCACCGCACCGGTCCCAAAAGTTCGGCCTCCGAGTCTACTTCATTCCTAGGTAAGCTTTCCGACCTAACTCGCCGTAAATCGGGAGAAATTCCGATTTGTTCTTGGTGTGTACAGTAGATTTTCGGGATTGAATTTCTCCCTCCCTAGATCACCAATTGTTGAGTTCTTTATATGTTTAGGATGGGTTTTAGGTGTACTACAATCCCCTAGAATTTGGTAGCTTGATTTGAAGTGTGTAGGGAGAATTGAGGATTTGAAGTTTGGTAGTGTAATTTTTTGGGGTCTACTGTTCATCGAGTTTTTGACCTAGTTAGAGGCCGAATTGGCCTTCGAGTTGAACTAGAAAGTTGTCCCAATTGACGAGACGAAGCTACTGGTAAAATTTGGTGGCGATCCGAGGTCGCCGGAATTTTGGCCGGAATTTCTGGCGGCGGAGCTGGCGGCGGTGCCGCCACTTTTTGGGCAGTTTTTCATGCCCATTAATTAGTACATATTGTGAGGAGTCTATGGTTAAAATTTGGTAATTTTTGGAGGTGTTTTGGTTAGGTTTTGGAATTGTTCTAGTTTAGTATTATTGGCGGATAATTAAATATTATTCCGACCATCGATTATTGCCGGTTAAGGTTTAAGGATTATTTTAAGGACTCCTAAGGTATTGGTGAAATGGTTGAATGGGTGTCCATAGTAATTCAACGAATTAATACGTGACACCCTAACGTCAAGTTAAGTGATAAAGGGAAGTTCGGAAGCTGAGTCGGACTTCCGGTAAATTGAGTTAAGAGTCGATAACCGGGAAAGAAAGTCAAAAAGGTTAAAGTGCTTTAAGAAAGGAACTTGGTCAACATGTGGTCAAATAGGATTTCCTGGTCAAACTAGGAAAAGACCAAGTCGACTGTGAAATGACTAATATAATGATTTGTGGTACAGTCCCTGGTTGCACGTGAGACGGGCTCGACTACGTGTTAGTTCGAGGGTTTCGCTCGAGGAGCTTTCCGAGCAGGAAGAAGGTCGCAAAGAGTACTGTGAGTGGACTTTGTTTTAAATTAAATTGCATGCTTTAAACTTGATTGGTTTCTCCTGCATATATATAATTTCCTCTATTTGTATGTTTTACGGTGATTTGGGAAAAAGGGGATTTAAGGAGTTTAAAGGCAACAAACCGGGAAAGAGGTTCATACCCATCCCGTGATTTTAAAGGATTTTTCCCGGGGTATGGTTTTATTGATTATCACCGTTTTGGGAATATGGAGGGGAATGTTTTTAAAGGAGAAATACGGCTCACGGATTTTAAAGGGGGTTTTCGATTTATTGTTTCCACGAGGTTTTACAAGGTCTTACAGGTTTTAAAGGGATTTTGAAAAAGGGAAAAGGGAAAAGGATATAAGGATTGTTTGCTAGCATGGACCCTCTCCAGTTAGAGCGGGTACCATCTTCTGGGTAGAGCAGGTCAGGGACCTTCTCCGGTTGAGCTGGTCAATAGACCCTCCCGGATAGAGCAGGTCGGGGACCCTCTTCGGTGGTAGCTGGTCATTAGACCCTCCCGAATGGAGCAGGTCGGTTTTCTCGTGGATGAGGTTAACACCCCACATAATTGTTTATATTTCGAGCCAATGCATTGTTTATGTTTTACCTGCATGCGGATTTTCCTTAGAAAAAGTAGAGGGAGAACATTAGAGGAATAGAGCTTTTAAGTTTTATTTTTGTCCACTCACCCTGACAGTTTTTCAATGTTTCTCCCCTGGGCCCTTCGTTTTCAAATGCCCAGTGGTGCAGGGTTCTCGAGCGGAGGTCGTGCGCGTACAAGAGTCGAGGCATAGTCGATCAATCCGTTGCCGTTGAAATTCTTTAGGGTAATCATCTTAGTAGACTGCTCTGACTAACCCAGTATAGCTAATTAAGTAGGTTAGGGAGCAGAATGCCTTCATGAGTTAGGGTTTGTTGTAGATACTCATGGAAGTGCTGAGTTGGAATGTAGGAAGAGTTGGCCATTTCAAGGGGGTTTCGGTAAGAAGTTCCCTTGGGGTGGTCCCCGCAGGATTTACTTCGAGTTAAAGGGATTTAACTCGGGGTGGGTCCTGACAAACCGTTTTACCGTGAGAGGTCAAAAAGTTGACTTTTCGTTAGGTCAGGAATTTGGAGAAACTTTCTTCATGAAAGTTGTAGAGGGCGTCGTTACGAGTCCGTGGACACGTAGCACGCTTAAATCGGAGATCGTGTGAAGAAGTTATGGTCTAAAAACAAAAGTTACTATTTGGATGAAAAGCCTATATATAGTGAGTTACTGGGGTAATTCGGGGAGGGTAAAAATCGAAAAAGTTACTGTTCACTTCGAATTTCCTCCGAAACCCGACAGATTTTCCGCCGGATTTCATCACCGGATTTCTCGTCCGTCCGGCGGAGTTAGGGCGCGTGCTAGGTACCGAATTGAAGCCTGCAGCGCCACCTTCAAGTTGGTGGTGGCCATCGGAGCTGAGTCGCCGCCGTTTGAGAGAAATCACGGCGAGAAGGGACGGCCTGTGCACTGTTCATTGACACCGGATTTCTCCCTCCTCAGGCCACCTCCCGGTGAGTTCTTTATATGGTTTTGATGGGTTTGAGGTGTACATTAAGCTCCTAGAATTTGGTAGTTAGATTTGAAGTGAGTAGGAAGAATTGAGGATTTGAAGTTTGGGTTGACTTTTGGTTTCGGGTTGTGTATTTCTTGTCGATTGACCTAGTTAGAGGCCGAATTGGCCTTCGAGTTGAACTAGGAAGTGGTTCCAATGGTTGAGACAAAGCTGCTGGTAAATTTTGGTGGCGATCGGAGGTCGCCGGAGTTTGGCCGGAAATCTCTGCCGGCGGCCGTCGCCGGCGGCGGAGCCGCCACTTTTTGGGCAGTTTTTCTTGCCCATTAAATTGTAAAAATTAAGAGAAAGTCATTTTAGGGCAGTTGCTAATTTTTAGGGATTTATTTGATGTGTTAGGTATGTTTGGAAGGTTTGGGGTTATTGTTTGTGTAATTAAAGGATAACCGGTCGTTAGGGAGAACCGGCTAGGCGTGAAAGCGTGATTAAGAGTTTGTACGCTATTTGGAGTATTAGAGGCCGACACCCCACACTTTTGATAGATGGTTAAGGTTGAACGCTATGGGTAGAGCGTGTTATTATTGCCCTCACTGTGATTATGGGTTTAAGACCTGTTTATGTGTTTTGGACAGGACGTGGGGGAGCTCGAGTTGAGCAGCCATCTAGTAGCCGGCAGACCTAGCGGCATCTGTGAGTGGACCTTTGTTTTAAATTAAATTGCATGATACATACTTTAATTGGTTTCTCCTGCATATATGATTTCCTCCATTTATATGTTTTACGGTGATTTGGGAAAATGAGATTTAAGGATTTTAAAGGCAAACAAGCCGGGAAAGAGGTTCATACCCTTCCCGTGATTTTAAAGGATTTTCCCGGGATATGGTTTTAATGATTATCACCGTTTTGGGATTATGGAGGGGGATGATTTTAAAAGGAGAAACTTGGCTCACGGATTTAAAGGGGTTTTCGATTTATTATTCTCACGAGGTTTTACAGGTTTTACAGGTTTTAAAGGGATTTTAAAAAGGGAAAAGGATATAAGGATTGTATGCTAGCATGGACCCTCTCCGGTGGTAGCTGGTCATTAGACCCTCCCGGATAGTAGCAGGTCGGGACCCTCTCCGGTGGTAGCTGGTCATTAGACCCTCCCGGATAGAGCAGGTCGGGGACCCTCTCCGGTGGTAGCTGGTCATTAGACCCTCCCGGATGGAGCAGGTTGGGGACCCTCTTCGGTGGTAGCTGGTCAATAGACCCTCCCGAATAGAGCAGGTCATTTTTCTCGTGGATGAAGTTAACACCCCACATTTAAGTTATTTATGTTTGAGCCAAGGCATCATTTATGATTTATTTGCATGCGGATTTTTCTTAGAAAAACTAGAGGGAGAACATTCAAGGAATTAGAGCTTTTATACTTTATTTTTGTCCACTCACCCTGACAGTTTTCAATGTTTCTCCCCTGAGCCCTTTGTTTTAAAATGCCCAGATTGCAGTGCCCGACCCGACTAGTCCACTTGGAGGCCAAGCATAGTTACCGCCACTTCCCGCACTAACAGTAGGTTCCGGGTTGACCTACTTGTAATATATCTATGTTTTTGCTTTTATCATAGACGCTCTGATACACATCGGGTAGTTTTATTTGTGGTGAACTCTTAGGGACTTGGAACTTTATGTATCATTTACATTTGGAGATGTTGAACTATTTGTTGGATTTGTTAGATGTGTATCTTGTGGAGTTGTTGGTTATTGGGAGCAGGATGGCTCCAGGAGTTTTCGGATGGATATTGGTATTAGAAGTGTAATGTGGGTTATTGCAGGTTAAGGGTTGTCCACTTTTCAAGGGAGACTATGTCGAATTTTCAGCATAATCTTCTTTGGGAGGTGGTTCCCGCGAGACTTACTTCGGGTTAAAAAGGGTTTAACTCGGGGTGGGTCCTGACAATTGGTATCAGAGCATTAGGTTATCCGATTCCTTCATACTACTATTTGTACTTAAGAGTATTTAGTATCTATAGAGTGATGGTCTGATCATGGCAGACCATTAGCATTTATGCATGAGATACTGGGTATTCCTTGAGTATTTGTAGTAGTTAATCCAGTGCTGATGTTATACATGGTACTAAATGTTTTCTTCCTCAGGTAACTATGCGTCGTGGCCGTAGTCGAGCCCGTAGGGGAAATCCTCCCAACCCTCCCAATCCTCCAGTTGGAGGGGATGAGGGAGCGTCAGCTGATGGTCAATTGGAACATTTCTTCAGGCGACTCACTACCTTTGCCTCAAATATTAATTATGAGAAGGCTCGTAGGAATGGAGCCCGGGTTTTCTCCCATGTCGATGAGCCGTTAGATGCTCTCAGCTGGTTGGAGTGTATGGAAAAAATGTTTGTGCAGGCAGAGTGTCCTGAGAGCAAGAAGGTGACCATAGCTGTTCAGTTTCTGGAAAGGGAAGCTTAGCATTGGTGGGTGGACTTGGGCAGAGGTTTGGGCGATGGAGCTCAGAGTATGACTTGGGGTCAGTTTACCGCTCATTTTAAGGAGCGTTATATCAATCCAGCCCACATCAATCGAATAAGGTTGGAGTTCTTGAACTTGAAGAAAGAGGACGGTATGACAGTGACAGCTTTTGAGCAGCGCTTCAGGGAGTTGGCATTCTACGTGCCTGACTTGGTTAAGGCAGATGAGGAGAAGATTTACTACTTTGTCAAGGGACTTGGCGGTATGTATACTAGTCAGATGACAGCCGTACCTTACCAGACATTCCAGCAGGCCTTGATGTTTGCAATGCATATTGAGGCACAGGAGTTAACAGTTGGCCCCCTACCTGATTTTGGTGGTCCTAGTCGAGTTCTTCCTAGGCGGGGGACATCTACTTCTGGTTCTGGATCATCTGCTGGCAGTAGATATAGTAGCCACTCGAGTTCTGGTTCCGGAGTTCAAGGAAGGTTCAAGAGGTTTGGCAGGAGTCGTCCTAGGAACCGGTTTGGTGGACGCTCATCTGGACAGTTTAGTGGAGGATCTAGTAGCCAGAGTGCGGCCTCAGGTGGCCAGTCATTTCAGGTGGGGCAGAGTCAGCAGCAGGCTATGGGATGTTATCATTGTGGTCAGCAGGACCACTTTAAGAGAGAGTGCCCTTTCCTGACTCAGAGATCCACATATACCCCTGCTCAGAGCATGGGTCAGTTTCCAGCGGGTGCTTCTGGCAGTGGTACTCGCACGTGGGGTCCAGATAGAGGCAATGCTCAGCAGAACAGGGACAGCAGAGGACGTTCCACCACTACTCATGCTAGAGTGCATGCCATGACTCAGCAGGAGGGTCGTACTTCTCCAGAGGTCATTATTGGTACGTTATTAATCTTTGGTCAGCCTGCTTTTACTTTGATTGACCCGGGTGCTACGCATTCTTTTATGTCGAGTAGATTTTCACTTCATGCCAATGTGCCAACCTCACCACTCCCAGGTGAGTGGCATGTATCCCTGCCTTCTGGGGATACAATGGAGATTAACTGGGTGTGTAGTGGTTGTGAGGTGTTAGTGAATGGATTTGTGTTCGAAGCTGACCTAATTCCTCTGGATATGATAGAGTTTGATGTAATCCTGGGTATGGATTTTCTGGAAGCCCATAAGGCCATGGTGGATTGTTTCCAGAAAGAAGTGATATTTCGTAGTCCAGGTTTGCCGGAGGTTACGTTTCAAGGAGAAAGGGAGATTCTTCCAAAGTATCTAATATCAGCTGTGGCCGCTAGGAAATTGCTAAGTAAAGGTTGTCAAGCCTACCTAGCGCATGTGGTGGATACTAGTATGGGGGAGGTAGGTTTGAATGATATACCTATAGTTAAGGAGTTCCCAGAAGTTTTTCCAGATGAATTGCCTGGATTGCCACCCGAAAGAGAGATCGATTTTACGATCGATTTACTTCCTGGAACCGCACCTATTTCTCAAGCACCATATAGAATGGCCCCTGCTGAATTGAAGGAGTTGAGAACTCAATTGCAGGAGTTGTTGGATAAGGGATTTATTCGACCAAGTTCCTCTCCTTGGGGTGCCCCGGTGTTGTTTGTTAAGAAGAAGGATGGTACGTTGAGACTTTGTGTGGATTATAGGAAGCTGAATCAAGTTACTGTAAAGAACAAGTATCCCTTGCCCCGTATTGATGACATGTTTGATCAATTGAGGGGGGCAACAGTCTTTTCGAAGATTGACTTGAGGTCGGGATATCATCAATTGCGGATTCGGGAGAATGATATAGCCAAGACTGCTTTTCGGTCACGTTATGGCCATTATGAGTTTGTAGTGATGGCTTTTGGGCTTACCAATGCACCTGCAGCCTTTATGGACCTCATGAATAGGGTGTTTAGCCCATACCTTGACCGATTTGTTATCGTGTTCATAGATGACATTCTGGTTTATTCCAAGAATGCAAAGGAACATGCAAGGCACCTGAGGTTGGTCTTACGGACTTTGAAAGAGGCTCAGCTGTACGCAAAGCTCAGCAAGTGTGAGTTTTGATTAGATAAAGTGGGGTTCTTGGGCCACATTGTGACGGCCGAAGGTGTTAGTATGGACCCCCAGAAAATAGAGGCAGTTGTGAGTTGGAGGAGACCCACTAATGTAAAGGAGATACGGAGTTTCTTGGGTCTAGCTGGGTATTACCGCCGTTTTGTGGAAGGCTTTTCCAAGATTGCGGCTCCTCTTACTAGATTGACAAGGAAAGGGGTAATGTTTGAATGGTGTGAAAACTGCGAGCAGAGTTTTCAAGAGTTAAAGAGTCCTTTGGTTAGTGCTCCAGTTTTGGCATTACCTGATGATAGTGGTGAGTTCGTGGTTTATAGTGATGCATCTGGACAAGGTTTGGGTGGTGTGTTGTTGCAACATGGGAGAGTCATTGCCTATGCTTCCAGGCAATTGAAGTTACATGAAGGAAATTACCCCACCCATGATCTAGAGCTTGCAGCGATAGTTTTCGCGTTAAAGTTATGGAGACACTATCTTTATGGAGCCAAGTGTCAAATTTTCACTGATCACAAGAGCCTCCGTTATGTGTTTACTCAGAGGGATTTAAATCTGAGACAGAGAAGATGGATGGAGCTACTGGCAGATTATGATATTTCTATTGAGTATCATCCAGGAAGGGCCAATTTAGTGGCCGATGCACTTAGCCGCAACCCTTCCGTCTCTTTGGCTCATTTGAGAGCGGTTCGGGTTCCGCTTCTTTATGAGTTACGGGCTACTGGTGTTGAACTTTGGGAAGATGAAGTAGAAGCCTTGGTGGCTAATTTTCAAGTGAGGCCAGTTTTAATTGATAAAGTGCGAGAGGCACAATATAATGATCAGTCAATAGTGCGGTTGATTGAGCGGACACTTGATGGGACAACAGTTGACTTCTCGGTTAGAAAGGATGAGACTTTGATGTTCAAGAACAGACTTTGTGTTCCAAAAAGAAATGAGGAACTTAAGTTGGAAATTTTGGAAGAAGCTCATAGTTCAGCATACGCAGCTTATCCTGGAAGCACAAAAATGTACAAGGCCTTGAAGAATCATTATTGGTGGCCGAATATGAAGAGAAAGATTGCGGGTTTTGTGAGCAGATGCTTGATTTGTCAACAAATAAAGGTGGAGAGACAGAAACCTGCTGGTTTGCTTCAGCCCTTGCCTATCCCTGTGTGGAAGTGGGATGACATTGCTATGGATTTTGTCTTTAGTCTACCACGTACCCGAGATGGGCATGATGGTATTTGGGTGATCGTTGATCGATTGACCAAATCAGCACACTTTCTGCCAGTGAACAAGAAGTATGATGTGGATAGATTGGTGGAATTGTATGTCAATGAAATTGTGAGACTTCATGGGGTGCCAGAGACTATAGTGTCAGATCGGGATCTTAGGTTTGCCTCCAGATTTTGGAGAGCTTTACAGGCAGCTTTGGGCACCCGATTGCAATTCAGCACAGCCTTTCATCCTCAGACCGAAGGGCAGTCCGAAAGTACTATCCAGACTTTAGAGGACATGTTGAGGTCGTGTGCCATGCAGTTCTCAAGAAGCTGGGACAAGAACGTAGCTTTAATGGAGTTTGCTTACAACAACAGCTACCATTCCACCATTGGTATGTCTCCTTTTGAGGCACTTTATGGACGACAATGTCGTACACCTTTATGTTGGAATGAAATTGGTGAAAGAGAGTTGTGTAGTCCTGACTTGATTCATGAAACGAATGAGAAGATCAAGGTTGTTCGGGACAAGTTAAAGACAGCTCAGAGTAGACATAAGAGTTATGCAGATAACCGAAGGAGAGATCTTGAGTTCCAAGTGGGTGATTGGGTATTTCTGAAACAATCACCTTGGAAGGGAGTAGTACGTTTCGACAAGCGGGGGAAGCTTAGCCCAAGGTACATAGGCCCTTATGAGGTCATTGAGAGGGTTGGTCCACTTGCTTATCGATTAGACCTACCTCCTGAGTTGGCGAAGATACATAATGTCTTCCATGTGTCTATGCTTCGTAAGTATGTTGCCGATCCATCCCATGTGTTGCAGGAGCAACCGGTTAATTTAAAAAGAGATTTGACTTATGAGGAATTGCCGGTGAAGATCCTTGATAGGAAGGAGCAGATACTCAGGAACAAAACCATTCCTCTAGTGAAGGTACTTTGGAGGAGCCATGAGTTAGAAGAAGCAACATGGGAACCAGAGGCTCGGATGAGGCAGCAGTACCCCCATCTCTTCGAATGACAGGTATGCAATTTCGAGGACGAAATTTTTATATGGGGGGAGAATTGTCACATCCCGGTTCTTAAATCCATTTACTGTCGGTGATTACCTAAGTTACTTTGGTCTTTAACCGTTCCGTAGTAACCGTTTTACCGTGAGAGGTCAAAAAGTTGACTTTTCGTTAAGTCAGGAATTTGGGGAAACTTTCTTCATGAAAGTTGTAGAGGGCGTCGTTACGAGTCCGTGGACACGTAGCACGTTTAAATCGGAGATCGTATGAAGAAGTTATGGTCTAAAAACAAAAGTTACTATTTGAGTGAAAAGCCTATATATAGTGAGTTACTGGGGTAATTCAGTGAGGGGGTAAAAATCGAAAAAGTTACTGTTCACTTCGAATTTCCTCCGAAACCCGACAGATTTTCCGCCAGATTTCATCACCGGATTTCTCCTCCGTCCGGCAGAGTTAGGGCGCGTGCTAGGTACCGAATTGAAGCCTGCAGCGCCACCTTCAAGTTGGTGGTGGCCATCGGAGCTGAGTCGCCGCCGTTTGAGAGAAATCACGACGAGAAGGGACGGTCTGTGCACTGTTCATTGACACCGGATTTCTCCCTCCTCAGGCCACCTCCCGGTGAGTTCTTTATATGGTTTTGATGGGTTTGAGGTGTACATTAATCCCCTAGAATTTGGTAGTTAGATTTAAAGTGAGTAGGAAGAATTGAGGATTTGAAGTTTGGGTTGACTTTTGGTTTCAGGTTGTGTATTTCTTGTCGATTGACCTAGTTAGAGGCCGAATTGGCCTTCGAGTTGAACTAGGAAGTGGTTCCAATGGTTGAGACGAAGCTGCTGGTAAATTTTGGTGGTGATTGGAGGTCGCCGGAGTTTGGCCGGAAATCTCTGCCGGCGGCCGTCGCCGGCGGCGGAGCCGCCACTTTTTGGGCAGTTTTTCTTGCCCATTAAATTGTATAAATTAAGAGAAAGTCATTTTAGGGCAGTTGCTAATTTTTAGGGATTTATTTGATGTGTTAGGTATGTTTGGAAGGTTTGGGGTTATTGTTTGTGTAATTAAAGGATAACCGGTCGTTAGGGAGAACCGGCTAGGCGTGAAAGCGTGATTAAGAGTTTGTACGCTATGTGGAGTATTAGAGGCCGACACCCCACACTTTTGATAGATGGTTAAGGTTGAACGCTATGGGTAGAGCGTGTTATTATTGCCCTCACTGTGATTATGGGTTTAAGACCTGTTTATGTGTTTTGGACAGGACGTGGGGGAGCTCGAGTTGAGCAGCCATCTAGTAGCCGGCAGACCTAGCGGCATCTGTAAGTGGACATTTGTTTTAAATTAAATTGCATGATACATACTTTAACCCGACTAGTCCACTTGGAGGCCAAGCATAGTTACCGCCACTTCCCGCACTAACAGTAGGTTCCGGGTTGACCTACTTGTAATATATCTATGTTTCTGCTTTTATCCTAGACGCTCTGATACACATCGGGTAGTTTTATTTGTGGTGAACGCTTAGGGACTTGGAACTTTATGTATCATTTACATTTGGAGATGTTGAACTATTTGTTGGATTTGTTAGATGTGTATCTTGTGGAGTTGTTGGTTATTGGGAGCAGGATGACTCCAGGAGTTTTCGGATGGATATTGGTATTAGAAGTGTAATGTGGGTTATTGCAGGTTAAGGGTTGTCCACTTTTCAAGGGAGACTATGTCAAATTTTCAGCAGAATCTTCTTTGGGAGGTGGTCCCCGTGGAACTTACTTCGGGTTAAAAGGGGCTTAACTCGGGGTGGGTCCTGACATTATGTGATGTAATGGTCTCATTATCGTAGTCACAACGGTGTTGTAAATTAAGCAATAGGTTCTCCTCCATACGTTCCATAAAGTTTATGAGAGTATTTGAAAGATATAACTCATATCCTTCAGAGTATATCGATTTAGGTAATAATATGCTTATCATTTTATAACCTTTCTTTTGTTGGTTATATGCATTGATTTGCATTTTTATATTGCTATTTCGAACCATAGATAAAATCGAATAGAATTAATGTTTCATAATATAATTTGAAATTTTATAGACCAATGAAAATCAAATTAAAGTCTTATCTAATTCAATAAGCATTTAGCCACATAAACTTTATGACCACAACATTAATAGTCTAATTAAACTAAGGCATAAAATATCTTGGGAACTTAGAGCAGTTTTAACCCAAGTCTAAATCATTCTTGAATCATCTCTATATTTTTTCATATGGTTTTGTTGATTCACAACTATTGCAGGATATGTCATTGATCATGTCACATCTTATAGACCCTCATACATATGGTTTATTGTTTCCACATGCTTCTGGATTGTAGAAATCTACATGTACATGGTAATTGCCATTTGCTTTGGAATTTCTTTTACTAAGCATATTTGTTTTGAGAAGTCTTTATCCTGGCAGACATTACATTGTCATGTAAGAGATACTAATTATACTTTTCAGCTACTTACAGAAAGCTGTTTGCATAATTATTTTTACCATGCTCAAGCCATGGTTGGCTTAATATAGAGAGGATCTAGTACTCAAGTTCTGTAAAGTCCAGTGTGCTAAAATCTGACTTTGATAGTTCATCAATTTGAAAGATAGAGCACAAGAAGAAGATGAGTTAGTTTCGTGGTCAAAATAGACATCCACAACAACTAAAATATATCAAGATTGAGATTCGTCATTTTGATTGTGAATTTTCATGATCACAATAAAACTTTCGGTTTAATCATTTACTTTACTTTATAAGCTCATGAAATTTCATTATCATTTCTTTCCACGCAGTCTGAAGGACGTCCACGTAATCAATTTCCATTATATACGAATTAGATTTGAAGACCGAGATTCATAGTGATCACAATTTTCTTTCGATGCTTTGTGAAAATGTTTTATCACCTTTTTTGGGTAAGCGGGAATAGGACTATCTCATCATCCTATCCTGAAAATCTATTAGATGATCAAAAGAACACACAAGATCCAAGAGACCAAACCAAACCGGACACAAAGAAAAAACTTAACACAAGAAGAGGATTAGACATGTGTCAACTATAATAGAAACAAACTAAAAACTGACTAAACCTATCTAAATCTGTAAGCTATTTGTGCATTAATATCCCGACCAAATGCAGACAATATGAACTGCGGGTGAGTGAATCATATGTGTTTACCAACATGAGATGCTCCAAATTTGCAAGAATATATGCTGGAACATTTCCCTCTCTATAGATGTGTGAGACCCGAATTTGTAAACCTCTTGCCATTACCATTTCGTTAAACCTGTAACACTCTGTCCAGAAATTGACCTTTTTACCGGGATCAGGCTGGTTATAGAGGGTTGTAACCACGCTGTTAGTCTTTCCCAAACTATTATTCGAGTTTAATATCGAGATATTCTCGATTATTGAGAGAATAGATTATATATCCTGAGGTGGTAGATTAGGTTAATACGAGTCTTCCGGTACGTCCGGAATATTTTTCGGAGCTACGAGCTGTTTAATATGAATTTATTCAGTTTAAGGAAAAAGTGAATGTTGTTTACCTTATCGTAAAAAGGTGACTTTACGATAAGTCGAGAATTTGGAGAAACTTCCTTCGGGAAAGTTGTGGAGGACGTTAATACGAACTCGTATGTCCTATGAATTAAACGGAGCTCGTACGCAGAAGTTATAGAGGATAATGTGTTGTTACTGTGCGATAAAAGTAAATAACAAAATATCTATTTACTGTTTTTGGTAAATTTTTCTAATTTAAACTGGGCCGTCAGATCAATCAGAGATTTGATCTGGGCCGTTGGATTTTTGTATATAAAGGGGGGTTGACCGGAGGGGGGACCGGCATCTTTCTTTCTCGCTCTCTCTCTCCTCACTCTCGAGCAGCTTGAGATCACACCGCCACCTCCACCTTAGGCGCGTGTCTCGCCTTACCGCCGCCACCATCAGGCTCGCCCTGCCCCGGCGACCTCATTCTGACCCTCAGCCGTGCCAGCGCCGCCGCGAGCGTTGTCCAGCGGAGTTAAGAGAAAACTTGAGGATTGTTCTCTCGGTCTCGAAGAAAATCCAAGCGAGAGGAGAAGGTAGGGACTTCCTGGAGCTGCTAGAAGGAATGAGGAGATCAGCGGAGCTCCGCCGGAGCTATTGTGTTTGACTTCGAGGTATGGAAATCTCAACTTTTTCTTGTGTATGAGGTGTTGTTGAGCTGCTTAGGAGGTGTAGAAGCTAGTTAGGCAGTTGCAGAAGCTTGGTTTGGCCGGAAAATGCTTGTTTTCCAGCAAACCATCCGATCGGGAATCTTAGGGGTAAAAACCTTGTTTTTACCATGACAAAATTACCGTTTTACCGTGGTGGGAAATGTCAGAACTGCCCCTGGCAGTTTGGGAAAATAACCGGGGTGCCACTAGGGCTGAAATCCTAGAAATAACCCTGATAGTTTTGTATAATTATAAGGCTGCCACTGAGTTGAAAATTCCATAAATACCCCTGACAGAATTGTATATTTACAGAGCTGTCATTGAGGTTAAAAAACCTCACTGCCCCTGACTGTTTTTTCTATTTACAAGGGCTGTCATTGGGGTTGAAATTTCTAAAATACCCCTGGCAGTTTAGCATATTTACTAAACTGCCATTGAGACTAAATTGGCATTATTGCCCTGACAGTTCTAGGTATTTACGAGAGTGCCCCATTAAGGACAAATTGACTACTATATTCTTAGTGGATTTATATAACTATAAGATTGCCTCTATATTCTATTTATGTGTGTATGGATGTGATAGAATTGTTTGATGGAATGTTCGGGATATTTTCGATAGATAGTTGGTCGGCGAATACCTCAGCAGAGAGGTTAAACTCCGAATAGGTATTAGGCATTACTACCCATATTAGTAGATCGACCGATTTATAGAAAAGCGGGATTTGCCCGGTTAGGGCATTAATTAAAGTAAGAGCTACGTGTGGCTTGATCCCTGAGTAGGGGTACGTAGGCAGCCTGACCGGGATTCGGGTGCAGTCACAAATAACATCTAGACCCTAGGTCCTCAGAAATGGTTTGAATTGTAATCTAACTCGGTCATCGAGATAACCTCGGGTATAGTGAGGTTTATTTCGGTGTCGTTTGGATTGTATGACAAACGGTATGAATAAAGGGTTATCCATTCTCAAAGGGGATTACGAGTAAATATCTTTTAAGAAGGGTCCCACATGTTCTACCTCAAGTTTAGGGAGATAAACTCGGGTTAGGGCGTGACAAAACCACTTAGTGCGCAACCTCCAAGGAACAAGCTTTGAATTATGATAATAACGTACCACTAATTTAGAGTCAGACTCAATCCAAATATTATGCCATCTCCTCAACATAGCAAGATGGATAGCCTCAAGGAAAGCAAAAATTTCAGCATCAAGTGCAGAAGAAACTCGCACTTTAGAAGCAAAGACATAAATTAAATTACCTTCAACATTACGCACAATACCTCCAAACCCTGCATTGTCAGTATCTCTAAAAGAACCATCAATATTAATTTTCAACCATGAATGATGAGGCGGAATCCACTGCACCGGGATAAACTTTAGAGCAGATGGTCTAAGCTGCGACAACCTTAGGAAATCAAAAATAAAAATAGAAGAAGGGCTGGTGGTTAGGGAAAACGCCAATGCTGCATATTCCTTAAGAGTCGCAAAAAGAAATGCTTGAAATTTGCCAGCAGAAAATTACCTCCCTCATGTACCCTTTGATTTCGCTCATACCATAAACGTCATAGGAGATTACAAGCTACAATCCTCCAAAGAAGCCTCAAGGAAGGGTTAAAACTGGACAGAAAAAGGCTAGAAAAGAGATGATGCAGAGATAACTATTGGCCTGGAGAAACTTTGAACATAACTAAGCACCAATGCCAAATGTCAGACACAACAGGACAGTCCCAAAAAAGATGAAGCCATGTTTCTCTTCCCACTCCACAAAGAAGACATTTAGAACATAAAGACACACCTCTTCGCTGAAGCAACTCATATATTAAGACCCGCTGGTGAAGAATCTTCCAACAACAAAGGGTCTTACGGGGCTGGATGGCAGGATGTCATATGACTCGTCCCTAATCCACCGGAGGAGGAAGTTGCAGTAAAGAAGTATAGACAGTTTTAGCAGTCATCACCTGATGGAGACCCATTCCAAATAACACAGTCATCAACAGGTTCCAAAGGCAATGTCTGGGCTAGGATAGATTCTGTAATACCTGGAAAAGCTTGCATAAAATTTCAGGCAACACCCACTTACCCTCAACAATAAAGTCACTTATCTTTTAGTCAAGGTTCTCCAAATCTTGCGGGACAATATTAAAGGCTTCCGTCAAAATACCATCCATCCAATTATCTTTCCAAAGCCTGATCCTCTTTCCATCACCAATTACCCAGTGAAGCGTTGAAAGTAACACATTCCATACTTTTTTAAACCAGGCCATATAGAGGACTTTTTATAGTAAGTACATGGCTGAAAACCAGCAATGAGAAATCGATCATGAAGAAAAATAGTAGAAGGAAAACATTTGGAGACTACCTCCCAACCTCTCTTGAGTAGCAAAGCTTGGTTTAAAAGAAAAATATTCTTCAAATTCAACCCTTCATTTGCTTGGGGAAGGCATACCGTGTCCCAAGCAATTAAGGCTGCCCTTTTTTAGAGGATCACTATTCCAAAAGAAATTTCTTATCCATTGTTGCACTTGTTTCAAAAGGGACCGAGGCCAAGAATAAACCTGAAAGTTATAGATCAACAAGCTATGGATAATAGAGTCAATCAACTAGAGTCTAGCAGCTTGTGAAAGAAGTTTGCCCTTCCAAGCACTCAACTTGCACCTTACCTTATCTGCAATAGGGCGAAAATACTCACTTTTGGACATCCTTGAAAAATAGGGACCCCCAAATACGTGAAAGGCAACATACCGACATTGATCCCCAAAGCCTCTTGAATATGACCTAACCTAGATACAACATGTTTACCCAGAAACAAAAGAGACTTATTTTTATTTACCAACTAACTAGAAGAGATAACATACTCATTCAAAAAATCATTGATGCTCTGCAACCCACACTCTGTTGCTTGCATAAATACCATAACATCATCTGCAAAAAGAACATGAGAAGGTGGAGAGCAATACCCCGGGATAGCAACGCACTCAATTTTACCTTCCTCCACCAGCATTGAAATAACCCCACTCAATACTTCCTCAAGCAAACAAAATAAGATTGGAGAGAGATGATCTCCTTGTCGTACACCCCTAAAACACTTGAAAAAACCACATGTCTGCCTATTGATAAGAATAGAAAGATTGGCTGATTAAAGACTACATCTTACCCAAGTAACAAATGTCTCGCTAAAACCAAAAGCATGCAGCACCTTAAGGAGAAAACACCAATCCACTGTGTTAAATGCTTTAGCAATATCTAAGTTTAGAGCAATATTACCTAGCCTACACCGGTGATCTAGGAGATTCATGCACTCACAGGTAAGTGTGATGGATTCTGCTATCGATCTGCCCTTACGCATTGATTAGGAGAAATAATTTTTGGAGCAACCTGAGCAAGTCTCTCAGCCAAAATTTTTATAATAATCTTGAATGCAAAGTTAGCTAAAACAATTCACTACCAGGATCAGTAGTTAGGCCGACGAAAAATTTTCATTGACCTGTTAACCAAATTTTTTGGCTAAGCTCTTAGGACATAGCTTCGGACATGTCTTCCTCCTACGTGTCTGGCCATGTCTCTCTCACTATAACAGTCATCAACTCGTCACTAGCCTGCCTCACCTTCGCCTAATTGGATAGGAAAAAATAATTAATTAACTTTTTGAAATATATATATATATATATATATATACATATATATAATTTTAAAAACGTAAAACGATTGACAATATCTTTCTGGACGTCAGGATATGCTTTCTCGTATGTATAGACGTACCGATTGACTTCTAGATATTCTCTGGCCGCCTCGTCCATCAACGATGTGAACGGTCTAGAACCGGCATGATGGTTTCTTGTGTTGCGTTGCCGGTTCTGAGCGTTCCTCCAGGAAATGGCCTACAAAGAAAAAAAATAAAATATTAGTAAATTATTTAAAAACGTACTAATTAATAACAATATAACCAATTAATTTATTTAATTACCTTTTTATGAGGGTTGTTGAATTCTAATATCAGAAGCCAACGCCACTCGTACTCCCCTAACTAGAACTCAAGAGGGGTATCAGAACGTGTGTTCTCATACGTAGTCCAGTGAGTCCGCAACTCGTTCTTCCACTCCTTGTACCTACAAATACCACAAAAATATTAGAAATATTATTAATTATACATACAATCTTGTTTTTTCATTAACTTTCCAACGTACCTCCTCCATGCACAACGTCCGCCCAGGTGTTCCTCAGGTGTTGGGGAACGTCAAACCACACCTGCATTTAACCGTTTATTAGTTTAGTTTTTTCATAAATCAACAGTATAATACATAATATTAATTAGGAATTTTGTAAATTCACCAACACCGTGTTATGGACCATGTCCTTAACCTCTTGTGGGACCTTGCCCCAGTCTGACCAAAACATAGGGACTTTATCCTTAATGAGCGCTCCAACGCGGCCGGAGTACATCCTCGTCTTCCCGCTCGATACTACATTGCAATCCCCGTTAGTATCGATGACTATCCTTCTTGAGGTACTCACGGTCTTCTCGAGAGCCTTTCTTGTGACGGGGTCTCTCTTCTTCCTTGTCGACTTGGCTCCGACGGTGCCTATTCCAAATTGATTATTAAATCTTATATTCTTACTATGACATAATAAGAAAACAAATAATTTATATTACATTACCTAAGGGCATTGGGGCGGACGCGATGGATTCCGACTCTATCGTCGATGATGATACCCTCGTAGAAATAAAATACTTACCAAAAGGCACGAACTGGTACGCCGTTGATGGAGTCACCTGCGGGGGCAGTGGATAAATCGACGCCCCTGAGTCATCAACTGTAGGTAATGCCGGTATCAACCGCGGAAGGTAGAGAAGAGGCGGCGACATCTGTACCCCAGATGACCCACCCTCCAAAGCAGTAGGGCCCGAAGTCAGTGTCCGGTGTATCTTAGACATACGTGGTGCCGACACCTCAGGATGCGTCGGAGGCCACAGCTGCCTCGAGGACTAAGGGGAGCCCGGCTGCCTCGAGGAATGGGTGGCCCCCGGCTGTCTCGAGACATGGGTGGCTCTCGGCTGCCTCTGCGTCGGCTCTAGAAGGGACGCACGTCTAGCTGTCATGTGGCCCAAAAACGACGTTTGAAGATTGCTCAGACAATTCGGACCTTTGAAACCTTCGTGAATCTAAACAAGCCTTTCATCCTGTTTAAAATATTAATTTATTAAATTATTTGAATTTTTAATTTTAATTATAATTTTAAATATTTTAATTAACACTTGTTGTCAATATATTAACAATCTTTATCAATATATTAATTAAACTATAATATGCAAACAATATATACATCAATTCAACTATTATATACAAACAATATAAACTATTAATCAATTTAATTAATTTATTTTCATTTTTTTGTTTTATTATTATTTTATTTAATTAAACTATATATTAATAACAATTCAAAGAATTTCTACAATTAATAACAATTCATATAATTTCTACAATTAATAACAATTAATAGTTTCATTTCAATTTTACTTTCAACATTTTTAATTTCAATTTTAATTAAAACTGTTAACACCCCTAATTTAATTTTAACATTTTTAATTTCAATTTCTGCAAAACCCAAATCTAAATCTACAACAACATTATCAATTTCAATATCAATTTCTATCATAATAACATATACACATATACATAACAACATTTACACAAAAAACAATAAACCAATGTACAGAACAACATCAAAACCATACCAATTCGAACAAAATATACACATGCATATACCAATTTGGATTCGAACCCAACAATCATGTTGTACCCATCCCTAGACCTTAAACATTTGCATCATACAAAGTAACATTCGAATACCGAATTACCCAAATCCCCAATTCGAATAACCAATTAAAACAAATTGAAAACTATTAAAACCTGCATAAAATCGAAATAAAAACCTGTGGAGGGGTTGTGGAGGCGTTGTGGAGGGGCTGTGTAGATAGATCGAGAGAGTGGATGAGTCGGCGAGGTTAGAGAGAAGATTAGGATTTTTTGTTTTCAGGCAAGAGAGGCGCTGAGTTTTTTATATATACCCTTGAAGTATAGCCGATGACACAAAAAACTCGTCGGCTATACATGTTAAACTCGTCAGCTGTAGTGATTAAACTCGTCGGCTAAAGTACCTATAGTCGACGAATTATTGATAATATCATCGGCTATAAGCATTTTTAATTTATTTATTTTATTTTTAATTTATTTATTTTATTATCATTTTATTTATTTTATTTAACAATAGCCGACGAATTATTGATAATATCGTCGGTTATAGTCCTTTTTATATTTATTTTATTTATTTCATTTGCATTATATTTATTTATTTTATTAACTATATTCGACGAATTTTCAATAAATTCGTCGGCTATAGTTCTTTTATTTTTCATTTTATTTATTTCATTTGCATTATATTTATTTATTTTTATTAACTATAGCTGACGAAATTTCAAAAAATTCATCGGCTATAGTTCTTTTTAGACATCACATATTTGTGATTCTGATGATCAAACTTGAGACACAAAATCCGACCGTCAGATCTAACCATCGTGATAAAATACATGTATGAGAAAAAAATCATATAGATCCAACAACGTTACGAGCTCGATTCAGACGGTCAATACCGTAAGTCAAACCTCTAAACACACAAACGATTTTTTGACCGTCTAAATTACTTATTTTGACCGGATCTTCAACTGAAAATAGTTTCAAATCGATGAAACACAACCAGTGGTATAAACATTATATAAAAATAACAACTTAGATAGGGCTACCTCTAGGGAGAATGAATGGAAAATTATATTGACCGTAACTATATGCACCGAAACTTTACCAGAATTACGTGATTTTTCAACCGTAGACATATTTAACCATTCCGGTCATATCTTATTTCACAACTTTTTTTCGGTTAAAGCTTCTATGTATAGTTTGTTTTTGAAACGGAATATTTACTTGACACTTTGTAAACAAGTTATACAACATTAGTTAGCATGTTGTGATTGTGATGATCAAACTTGAAAAACAAAACTCCGACCGTCAGATATCATCATTTTGTTGAAATATCTGTATGGGAAAATTTTCATCAAAATCTGACAAGGTTAAGGGCTCGATAGGGACGGTCAATCCCGTAAGTCAAACTTCTAAACACACAGAAACGGTTATTTGACCATCTAAATTACGTATTTTTCCCGGACCTTCAACTTAAAATAGTTTCAAATCTATGAGACGCACATAGTGGTATAAAATTATTATTTTATTTATTTAACTATAGTTGACGAAAAATTAGGCTATTCGTCGGCTATAGTATAGGGTTTAGGGTTTAGCCGACAAAACATTAGGATATTCGGCGACCATTATTGTTTTAGCTGAGCCGAAGAAATACGACCTATTTCGTCGGCTAAACTATCTTAGCCGATGAAAATAGCCTATTTTCGTCGGCTAAAACTAAAAAAACAAAAAAAAACAGGCTGTTTAATGTAAACCATACCAATTTTATTTTCATATATCACCAAAATTCAACAAAAATATGAATTCAACAGCTTGTAGCATATAAAACACGTCAATTTGTATTACAAATTCAAACTAAGAAGGTTCGTAATCGGAATCATCCGATGAGTCTTTTTCCGTGTCAGAATAAATTTCTAGCAATCTATGCATTTCCTCATCACCAGAGTCTTCGTCTGTTTCTTGATTTGGATCAACATCAATAAGCCTTACGTCTAAATCACAAATTCGATCCGAATAACCCGTTTTAAAATTATTAAGGCGAATTGTAGAGGAGTCAGGAATACCCAAATCTTGATACGCAACATCTTCTTCCTCGTCTTCGGCCTCTCCAAGTGTAGCCGCCCGGTAAATGTTTCGTGGGTGCATAAGGTTGACTACTTTCTATGGGTCACCCTTAACAAGGTCATCAAGATAAAACACTTGTTTTATTCATGTGGCAAAAACGAACGGGTCATCTTCATAACAGCTTGTAGCAGTGTTCACTGATAAAATCTCATACTGATCGATCTTCATGCTCTACAGGCTGCTAGTATCAAACCATCTACACTTAAAATGGTGCACTGTTATGCCTTGCCCATGAACGAGTTCCACCATTGAATCGAGAACACCGTTATCAGCTTCATCGCTAGAAGTCTTAGTTCGTGCGACCAATTTTGGTGACCATTGAATTGAATATGGTTCATCTGCAACCAAACATTCAATACACTGTAAATATGGATAATTATGTAATGAAAGAGTCATGAACAAAAACATAAAATTGCGTACCCAACTGCCAAAATAGTTTACGAACTCCTTGTTATGGTAGTCGAGATCACCTTGAATTTCTAGACAATATAAATGGATATCTTTCTAGTATTCATCTTCTGGAAAGTTAATCAATACCCACCAGTGGGCTATGACTAGCTTATGTGGTTGCAACTTGTAGGAGTCTGGAAAAATTCCATAAACTTCAACATCACTGGAGACTATGGAAAGGTTGAACTTCGGTACATCTACCGGTATGGTTTGTGGAGTTTCCTTCAATGCTCCTAAATGCAACTTCATGTAGATGACGCATTCGTGCGCAATATATGCTTCAGCTATACATCCTTCATGCGTGGATTTATTAGCCACAAAGGCTTTGTAGTCTCCAAGTTGCCTATAAATAAATTGTTGAAAAGTTTTATGATTATATATTGAACATGTATAGTAAAAAATTTAGGTCTAAAAAATATACTTTTCCATGGGATACATCCAAGTGTAGTGTACTGGACCGGTAAGCAACAGTTGCTTGGAAAGATGGATCATCACGTGAGGCATGATGTCAAAAAAATTTGGAGGAAATATCCTCTCAAATTTACACATGATATAAGTAACGTCCTCTTGCATTTCCCGAATATCGAATTTTTTAACTTCCCGTGTGCATAACTTCTGGAAGAATCTTGACAACGCTACTAATGACTTCACCACCTGACGGGGAAGGAACGGTCAAATGAAAACAGAGAAGAGACGTTGTAGCAGGATATGACAGTCATGACTTTTTAACCCATAAATATTATTGTCCTGAAAGTTTACACACCGGACTACATTTCTTTTTTAGCCTGAAGGATACTTCACACAATTCATATATATATTATCAAATCAAAATTGTTCAACTCAATCACACTCAAAATCCATTAATTCAACTCAAATAGAACTCAAAATCAATATTAAATAACTCAAATAAAACTCTTAAATCAACTCAAAATCAAGATATATACATATGCACGTACCTATATATAGCTCAAAAAACTAATTTTGGATAGATTTCGTCGACACCCAACAATTTCGACAACCCCCAAACTTTTTCTCCAGTTTTTTTTTCTCAAATGAGCTGTTGTCTAGATCTGCAAATATAATGACTTTTAGCCGATGAAATTATTTATTTTGTTGACTAAACTTTTATAATTTCGTTAGCTATAGTTTACAGACTATGGCCAACGAAAAAATTATTTTAACTGATAAAAATTTACCTTAACCGACGAAATTTTTCGTCAGCCTGTTTTTTTTTCTATTTCGTCTGCTATGATTTTTATGCAGTGATTGGCATGTTTTATCACCTTGATATGTTGTAATTTGGATACTATGAATTTTCTTTATCATAGTAGCACAATTTAATATTGCAAGCTAAGCATGAATTATTTATTAAAGTAGGCCTAGCATATATTATTTTACACAATAATTATGAATAATTAGCTCACAAACATGCTTAATAACATGAATTAAAAGTTAGCAAATTGCGGTAAATTTAATTGAAATCATACTTGTAGCTTGCTAATAAACTACGTATAATGCGCCTGCTCTCACAATTAACGTTTTGATTGTCGTCCCACCATAATTGACATGTTGATCGTCACATAGCATTGGGCATATCACATGCAAAACAACAGGATTAATATGATAACATTTAATCATATATACTCATTATAATTAATCATAAATAATAAGAAGTAACATATGTTGTTACTTCGTAAAATAGTAAATAAGATAAACAGTAATTACTTTTATGTTTTACGATTTTAATTTCTATAAACAGTGGGTAAAGTTGTATAATATAGTTGTCACATCTCGATTTTAGAATTATTTTACGGTTGGTTACATTAGTCTCTTACCATTTTTAGTAACCATTTTACAGTAAGGGGTCACAAAGTTGACTTTTCGTTAAGTCGAGAATTTAGAAAACCTTTCTTCATGAAAGTCGTAGAGGACGTCGATATGAGTTCGTGGACACATAGCACGCTCAAATCGGAGTTCGTATGAAAACGTTGTAAGTAAAAATGTAAAGTTATTGTGCAATAAAATGGTTATAAATAGGAGTTACCGGGGTGAAAAAATTAGATTTTTCACCCGGTCACTCTCTCCCCGAACTCTCTCTCTCTCCTTACCAGATCTTCCAGCCACGTCAGGCAGCCGCACCGGTCTCAAAATGACCGCCTCTCCATCTACATCAATTCTAGGTAAGTCTTTCGACCTATCTCGTCATGGTTTAGGAGAAATATCGATTTGTTTACCAACTGTCCAATGTACAGTGTCGATCAGATTTCTCCCTCCTCAGGCCACCAATTGGTGAGTTTTATATATATTCAGAATGGGTTTTAGGAGTACTACTCACCCCTAAAGTTTGGTGGATTGATTTGGAGTGTAGAGTTAGAATCGAAGATTTGAAGTTTAAAAATTTCGGTTTTTACATTTTTGTTCGATTGACCTAGTTAGAGGCTGAATTGGCATTTGAGTTAAAATAGAAAGTTGTTCAAAATGAGGAGACGAAGCTATTGTTAAAATTTGGTGGCGATTGGAGGTGGTCGGAATTTTGGCCGGAATTCCTACCTGCCGGCTGGCGGAGCTGCCAATTTTTGGGCAGATTTTTCTACGAAAAAATAGTATTAAATAAGATGAATTTATTGGTATGAAGATTATAATTTTTAGAGGAGTTTTGGTTAGGTCGTGGAATTTTCGAAGTTAATATTAGTGACGGATAATAAAATATTATTCTGGCCATCGATTATTACCGATTAAGGTTTAAGAAACATCTTAAGGAGTTCTGAGTTATTGATGAAGGTTGGGGATTTTTCGGTTGACAATTTGAGAAGTATAGAGATGATGAGGGAGTTGTACATTCATAAATGTGAATGGCTATGTTATTTAATTATTATTCTTGCGTCTGAAAAATTAATATTAATTATGCAACACGACGCGAAGAGGCTCGTGTTGTGGAGACTTCGCTTAGACGGAATTCGGGTTTTCGTCAGGCTAAGGCCTAAGTCTGTGAGTGGACTTTTATTTTAAATATAATGCATGCACCAGGTTTTTATTCAGTTTCTCTTTTATTTATGAAAATTTCCTCCATGTTGAGCTTTTGGTGATTTTGGGAAACTTTGGGAATTTAATATTTTTCAAAGATAAGTGAACCAAAAAAGAGGTTTCTACCTTTCCCGTGAGTTTTAAATGATTTTTCTGAAATATGGTTTTAAATTGTTATCATCATTTTGGGTTATGGAGGGAGATTATATTTTAAAATGGAGAAACTTGGCCCTTGAATTTTAATGATTTAAAGTAAAGTCAGGGAACCGGTTTCGGATGTCTGGGAAAGTTTTAAATCCAATATATTTGGAGAAATGTCATGGGTATTTTGACTTGGGTTTTCGATTTAATTCACCATGAGGTTTTTAATGATTTTCAAGTATATATATATAGCATGGACTCTCTCCAGATAGAGATAGTACCCTCTCCGGATTGTAGCTGGTCAGACCATCTTCGGTGGTAGCTAGTCGGAGGACCCGCCCAGATAGAGCCGGTTAGGACCCTCTTTGGTGGTAACTGGGTAAAAGGACCCTCCCGGATAGAGCAGGTCAAAGGACCATCTCCTGATAAAGTTGGTCAATAGACTCTCTCGTGGATTAGAGTTGGTCAGTTGTTTTCTTGTGATCATGGTGAAACTAATTCTCCACTTTTAAATTTTGGATTGGAGCCAAGGGGAATTGTAATATTTCGTTTTATTTAATCATTTTCTATTGGTTGTGTGCATGTTGAATTTCAGAAAAATAAAATCAAGGGGAGAGCACTAACAGATATTTACCCTTTCATATTTGATTTTTGTCCCCTGTGCCCTTCGTTTTCAAATGCCCATTGTTTCAGGGTTGCTGAGAGGAGGTCGCACATACAGAATTCAAGGCATAGTCAATTAATCCGCTGTCGTCACAAGTTTATTTAGGTATTACTTCCATATAGATTGCTCTGATTACCCCAAATTAGATAGTTATTTAGGTTGATGAAGCGTAGCGGTGATTTGGGGAGCAGGATGGCTCTCGGATTTGGGGTTGTTTTAAATTATTCATTGAAGTTATAAATTGGTTTGTAGGAAGGGTTGTCCATTTTAAGGGGGTCTCGATAGGAAGTTTTCTTGAGGCGGTCCCCGTAGGATTTACTTCGGGTTAAAGGGGTTTAACTCGGGGTGGGTCTTGACAGTTGGTATCAGAGCATTAGGTTATCATTTCCTGTTACTACCTCATGTACTTGGTAGCACTTAGTGTCTATAGAGTGATGGTTCTACTGCGGCGGATCTATCGGCATTTTATGTTTTGGACGCTTAGTGTTTATTAAGGATATGAGTTAGTACTTCTTGGTTGATTTATGGACCGGATGGTTCCATAAATATTTGAATCTTCAAGGCTATGCCTCAGTACGCCGACCTCTCAGAGTACCCATAAGGGAAAGGTAAATTATCTACTCTATATTTTCTTATGAGTTGTTGAACTCTGACCAGGAATTTGAGTCTGGATAAAGGATATGAGTAGAGGACTCATGAATCCTTTGTTTGATTGGATTTTGATTTAAGTGTAAGGTTGGGCATTTGATGTGTATTTTTAGTAATTGAAATATTGGATCATGCGCTGGAGGTGTCAGATAGATTGATCAAATGCGAAAATTTTGAAAATATGATATTATGTCTTGGTATCAATCTATGTTGCTCTTTAATTTGGGGGTGAAGAGCGGATTGATTTTGATGTAGTTGTGGTTATTGATGCAAAAAGAGAGGGCAAATTTGCATAGTGAAAGTATTCGTGAAAAAGAGTATTGTGACGAGCTGATTGCTTAGTCACTATAAAGGAATTTTGAAAATTGCAATGTGCCACTCATATGTTGACTTTCGGTCAATCTTTGATTGACGAGAGTGACATTGGTCAGATAAGCATTTTAATTTTGAGGTCATGATAAGATCTCCATGATAGTTAGAATTTTAATTGACGAGAGTGACATTGGTCAGATAAGCATTTTAATTTTGAGGTCATGATAAGATCTCAATGATAATTTTGAGGACAACCTCCGGCTGTAAGGTTTATTCCGGTATCGTTTGGACTGTTTGAATTTGGTTTGAAAAGATGGTTATCTATTCTCAAGGGGGATTTCGAGTAAATCTCTCTTGAGGTGGGTCCTGCACGTCCTAACCCAGGTTTAGGAAGGTAAACTTGGGTCGGGCGTGACACGGTTGTAGGCCACCACCTATAAACCCAATATTTCAGGCTCGCCAATGTGACGTGGATCGTGAAGTAACAAATATTTATTTAAACAATAATTATTGTTTAGTAAATTATTAATTTTCAGGTGTAAACAGTAGCAACACCAGACCTAGCAGCTACGAACGAATTCGAGGGGGTAGTATCATCTCTAGACTTCTATCGAGGGTAACACATGTGGACGGGTTAGAGGGCAGTAGCACCTCTAGACAATTTCCAGTGTAGTAGCACATTTATGGATGACACTACATGCACTACCAGAGAAAATACATTAGCCGACGAAAAAAATTCATCGGCATGTTAGACATTTTCGTCGGCTAAAGTAATACCCGACAAGGTTTTGTCGGGAGAAGGTAGTCGGCCTTACTTTAGCTGACGAAAGTTCAAGGATTCGTCGGCTAAAGTCCATACTTAGCCGACGACACACTCCTCGTGGACCTAAAGTCTGGACTTTAGCCGATAAATTTTTGAATTTTAACCGACGAATTTTTGGACCTTAGCCGACGAAATTTAATAAAATTTCGTCAGTTATAGTAATTTATTTTATTTATTTATTTATTTAACTTTAGCCGATAAAATTTTATTAAATTTCGTCAGCTATAGTATTTTATGTAATTTTTATTTATTTATTTATTTAACTTTAGCCGACGAATTTTATTAAAATTCGTCGGCTATAGTTATTTATTTTATTTTTTTATTTAACTTTAGCCGATGAATGTTAATAAATTTCGTCGGCAATAGTTAGTTATTGTATTTTATTTATTTTTTATTTAACTTTAGCCGATGAAATTTATTAAAATTCGTCAGCTATAATTATTTCTTTTTTTTTAATTTTTTGTATTTTTGATTAATTTTTTTACTTCTGTTTCGTTTTTTCCGCCTGTGGTGGCGGAGGAGAAAGAGGAGGAGAAAAGGAGGCGGAGAAGGGGAAAGAGGAGGCTAGGCCGAGAAGCTAGAGGTAGGAGGAGGAGCGAGGCCGATTGAGAAGCTGGAAGAGGAGGATGCCGAGAAGCTAGAGGACGAGGAGGAGGAGAAGAAGAGGAGAAGGGTAGGCTGAGAAAGCTCAAGAAGAGGCCGAGAAGCTAGGAGATGAGGAGAGGAGGAGGTGTGGAGGAGAAAGAGTTAGTGTCACACCCCGACTCTTTTTAAGTTACCAAAAGTTACTCTTTTCAAATTATTATTATCAGAGAGTAATTATTGAGAAGGTAAATAAAATTTTAGTGAAATCTTTGGGGTGCCGATTTCCTTTGTCGGGGAAGAAAGAAAAATGGTAAAGGGTAGAAAAAATTTCTGTTTCAAAAAACTTTCCCTTTTTTGTTTTCTTTCTTTGTTCCCTTCTTTTCCCCGGTTTTCCCTGCTTTCCTTTCTTTTCTTCTTTTCTTTCCTTCTCCTTCTTCCTCCTGCACTCGACACTCTCTCCTTCCTCACTGTGTACCACCCAGTTCTCTGTCCACTAGCCACCACTTGGTGTGCCACCGGTCTACCGCAATGCTCCCAAGAAGCTCCAACTGCACGGAGTCGACCTAGGTGAGGAGATGAACTCCGGTTTGACTTTTTTCAAGTTTACTGTTCATGGACGGTTTGAGGTAGTTAGGCTTCGATTTGAGCTTGATTGTCTTAAGAGAAGTTGTTATGGAGGAGGAGACGGAGATACTGATGGTTAGAAATCGTCGGTCGAAGGCTCGTCAGCCGGCGACTGTGTTGGTTACTGTTTAGGGGCAATTTGATCTTTTCGCTTGGGGTTTTTGAATTATATTATTTTAATTGGTTTGGCGGTTAACTTAAGGTTAATGGTAGAAGTAAATTAAAAGGGGTGGATTTGGAGGTTATAGTAGAAAAATGGATTTTTACGGGCTAATTGGAATTTCCCGATTTTTTTGTTATATCGGCTTAGGTTGTTAAGTACGAAATTAAGGGTATGCTGAGGTTTGGTTAAGTTAACGGAGAGTGTGTGGGAGTTATGTTAAGTCCTTTTGTTAGCGGAGACAACATTAACGAGTTACGGAATTAAATATATTTATATATTTTTTTTGGTCAACAGGACATGATGAGACTCGTACTGTGGAGTCTACCAGTCGACGGCAGGCATAGCCGCGCACGTACTGTGAGTGGAATTTTATTTTACGTAATTGAATGCATGTCATGATTTGTGAATTTTATTGGTTTTAGAGATTTTTTAAGTAATGGTGATTCTCGGATTTTCTGTTTATTTTGATTCCCTTGGTCTATGTGTGTACCTCAGTGGAGGATTTTTAATAGTTTATTTCTCATACTTTATGTATTTCGGCTCGCATACGACAAGTTTAGATGGTTTTTTATGGGATAGACCCGTCATACTGATGAGAATCGAATCCGATGTTTTACTAGGAATTTAAGTATTGGCATTTACCGGGATTTTGTTATATTTAACCAAGGGCTTGAATTATTATTTTATATTTAGCCTTGGTTGGAAAAAAGCTTGGATTTGATATCACTAGAGTATATATTATTATATGACGGTTGTCGTATTTATTTTAGCTAGCTAGCGGGCGGCGCTCCTTATTCGGTGAAGTGGAAGGGGGCCACTTGTCGTACTCCTCTCGCATTGGGGGAGATGGTAGTTTTAGTGCGCATTGTGTCCTCACTGAGGGTGGGTGGTACGCTAGAGCTCTTAGCTCCGACCCTGACATGTGAAATTATTTATTTGTGATATTTTTCCTCTTTTATTGATGATTAGGCTGCAGGCCAGGGTTTATGTTTTCGTTTATTATTTGGCTACAAGCGTGGATTAATTGAGTTTGAATTATTATGAGCATGCATGAAGAGAATTTATTTTTGGTTTATTCATGGGAAAACATGAAAATAAATTTGGTTTAAAGTTATTATTTTATTGAGTTTAGTTTTGTCCACTCGATCTAACGTTTTCCATATTTCTTCCCTGGACCCTTCATGTTTTTCTAAATTGCCCAGTCTGCAGAGTTCGTCCTGGCATTAGTTGGAGGCACGACATAGTTACCTGTCCTAGAGCCTTTCCATTAATAGGTTGATGTTAACCTGTCTATGTTTATTTTTCGTGTTTTTCCTTCTGCTTAGAGCTCTGGTAACTTGGGTATTGTTTTATGTGAAGCATTTGGTATATTTGTTGGATTATTTGTTATATGAGGTATTTCATGGAAAAATACTTCTAGTACTATTTATGTTATTTATTGTGGGAGTTGTTGTTTATTTTAGGGAGCAGGATGACTCCAGGAGTTTAGGTGGTTGTTTGTTTTGGAAGTGTTGAGTTGTGAAGATTAAGGGTTGTTCATTTTCAAGGGAGGTGCTGCCTAATTTTCAATAAAACTTCCCTTGAGGTGGTCCTTGCAGGGGTCATTTCAGGATTTACGCGAAAATTCTCGGGGTGGGTCCTGACAGTTAGAGGCGGAGGAGAAAAATGAAAGATTAGGGATTTTAAAAATTTTGAACTTTAGCCGACGAAATACCCTAATTTCGACGGCTAAAGTTCAAAATTTTAGTCGGAAAAAGTTCAAAATTTTCAAAATCCCAGCCAAAAATTTTGAATTTTTAATTAACTTTAGCCGACGAATTTTAATAAATTTCGTCAGCTATAGTTATTTATTTATTTTATGTATTTATTTAACTTTAACCAACGAATTACTCTAATTTCGTCGGCTAAAATCCTAAACCCTAAACCATATACGTAGAAGCTTCAAACAAAAAAAAATCATGAAATAAGATATGACTGAAATGGTGAAATACATCTACGGTAGAAAAATCATGTAATTTCGGTAAAGTCTTGGTTCCAATAGTTGCGGTCAATGCAATTTTTCATTCTTTCTCCTTTGAGGTAGCTTATCTCGGGTGGTTATTTTTCTTAAAATTTTTATACCACTGGTTGCGTCTCATCGATTTGAAACTATTTTCAGTTGAAGGTCCGGGCAAAATATGTAATTTAGACGGTCAAATGACCGTTTCTGTACGTTAAGGAGTTTAACTTACGGGATTGACCGTAAGGATTGAGCCTTTAATGTTGTCGAATCAAGTTGAATTTTTTTCTATATATATATATATTTCGACATAATGATTATAGCAGATGGTCGGATTTTTGTTTCTCAACTTTGATCATCGGAATCACAACATACTTACTAATGTTGTATAACTTGTTTACTAAGCTTTAAGTAAATGTTTCGTTTCAAAAACACTCTACGTAGAAACTTCAAACGTAAAAAAGTCGTGAAATAAGATATGACCAGAATTGTGAAATACGTCTACGTTTGAAAAATACATAATTCCGGTAAAGTCTTGCTGTCGATAGTTGCGGTCAATACAATTTAGGGGTTTGACTTACGGGATTGACCATCCGGATGAAGCCATTAAATTTATCGGATCAAGTTGAATTTTTTATCATATACATATTTCAATATATTGATGATATCTGATGGTCGGATTTTTCTTTGTGAATTTTGATGATCGGAATCACAACATGCCTACTACTTACCATTATTTTATCCCTAGGGGAGCCCTATTATCGAGGGGTAAATGTCTCAAAATTTTTAGATTGACAGTTACATCTCATCATGGTGAGAGTTTGTTGTTTTGAAGGTTTGACCAAAATACCTCATATAGATGCAGATTTAGCCGTAGGGCTAGGCACTTCGTACCACAATCTCGATCTCGTCCCGGTCCCGTAACGAAAATTGGCAGGAAGGGACGGGACAAAATTTTAAAATGATGGTACCGTCCCGTTCTGATAGTTTGGAAACTGGACGGGACGGGACGAGACCATCCTGAGAGTATAAATGTACTTGTATCCGATCATAACCGTATGATTTTTAGGGTCTATAATATCTTACAATGAATTCAAAAACACTCAATGAGACGTCCAAAACCTAAATATAAATTCACAGTACTAGTTCCATACAACAAGGGTTATATAATTCATTCACATTTGATGATCATGATCATATGAAAGATATCGGCCGCCACAACGAAGCTATGTAGTGATAACTTGAGCTCTTTTGATTTTTCGAACTTGAGAGTTTTCTCGAGAGCTTACTTAATTAGTTAGATACAAATTACAAGCATTTAATAAATTAGTTGTTGATTTCCTTTTTATTTTTACAATTTTTGTTCATCTTGTTCTTATATAGAGTTAGGAGTTTAGAACTATGACAATTATACCATAAAAAACTAACACCATAGAATATTTATATATGTGACAAATTAATACATAATAAAACCCTCATCAATATTAGATGTGTTCATATTGACTTTATAAAAATAGATATAAAATTTCTTTAAGAATTTAGGATCAATTTATCTCTTCTATGTTTTTTAATTTTTTTCTATCGTTACGGGATCCCGGTCCTGTCCCGATCCCATCCCGGTACCGAACGGGATCGTCCCTTATAGGATACGTTTCTAAAAATGTAATCTTGTCCCGTCCAGTCCCATGCCCAGCCTTAGATTTAGATGTTTTCATGTGTTAAGCATTTAGAAAAACTATATTTTGAAGCCTTAAACGAACTCGGATGGCCAAAAAACCCCATATGTCATGGCATTAGCGATGAGTTTGACTCGTACGCCCGTTCCGCTTCCAGATTGGTATCACAATAGTCAATCGAACACCGAAATATCTGTAGTGCAATTTTGTAAGAAATGTACTTTAGCCGACGAAATACCCTAATTTCGTCAGCTAAACTTTTCAAATTTCATCGGCTAAATATTACGGACTATAGCCGACGAAAAAATTACTTTAGCCGACGAAAATTTAACTTAGACGACGAAAAAAATTTTGTCGGCATGTTTTTGGTTATTTCGTCGGCTAAAGTTTTTTTTCTGGTTGTGATGGTAGCAACAAAATGTGTAGTACATGGTATTCTGGTAAAATACCATTGACATATGACATATGCATATTAATTTGTCCTAAATTGTAACTTTTAGTCTTTAAATATATAAGATAATGGGTAAATGATGTATTTGTAAACTGAAATTTGATTAGTGACTTATTTGTAGTTTACTATATTTTTTAGGGGTGGGCATCCGAAACCGATCCCAAAGGCTCGTCCCGATTCCGTCCCGAAAATTCACATATCAGTCTCCTTCCTCGACTTCGGCTACCTCATCCACGACCCAGGCCGCGGCGCTCCTCTCGCTCGGCTTCCGTCGTCAGCTTCCGGCGTTAGTTTCGATCAGAGGTAGAACCAATCTCTTTGTTTTCATCAGAGATAGAACCAATCTCTGAGGTAGAACCAATCTCTTTGTTTCAATTCGTTTTTCTAGTTCTGTCAATTGCTATGTTATTTTGATATATGATGGATTGTGTTGATTGATTTCAGTTTTGTGATTTCGAATTTTCAGATTAGTTTAGATACAAGACTTGTTTCGAATTTGAAATATGTAGTTTGGATCGAATATGAATTACTGCGTTTTACTGCGTTTCGATCTGTCAAAAACTTGATATAGGAACTCTTGATTCATTGATGGTATGATGCATGTTGACATGTTGTTATGATTCCTCCTTGGCCGTTACTGAGCACACTCTAATTTGTCTCGTTTCTCGTTCTGTTTCTAGTGTGGCAATGATGCTCTGATTAGTGCTGCCCAAATGCTAGGGGAAGTGAATAGGTTGTAGGCTCTAAGACTCAAACATTTAGTTGCAGTTGAGGGCTTTATTTTCCACTTCTCTTCTTCTAATGATTCATTTATTGTTTCTTTATAGCCGTTTACTAATCATGATTGTATTCGCTTGTAGGCTTCTCAAACCTGGAGGGGTCTATATTTTGGTAACTAAAACTCCTTGGGTTTATATTTGTGTTCTTCTTTCAAAATTGCTAGGGCTAAAATAGCCTCACAATTTAACTCTGCAAAAGATTGTCAATCGTAGTATAATGTAAGCAAGGATCGTTCATTGCCAAAAATCGAGGGTATTTAACTTCACACACCAAAAACAATGTCACAAAAACGTCTACTGTTCCTAATGAACAGCAGACGAAAATCTAATTAACTACCTAACCTAAACTACTCAGAAAATTATGAAAATTTACAAACCTATACTAGACACACAGACGAACTCGCATACAAAATTTCAAAGGATTCGGAGTTTGTTTGCTATACTAAATAAATCACGAAATACAGAGAACAGAAGGAGAAAAACTAGGGAGTTTTGAATGTTTGAGAAATAAGATGAACAAACAAGAAATAACAAAAACACTTTAATAACGGAAAAGAAATCAGATGATAAAGATGTTAGAGACTAAGGTTTCCACCACCAAATATGTTCCAAAACATGTGAATCAATCTAGGTTTCAATTATCAAGTCAAGAAAACGGTTTCAATCAAGGGCAAACCGTGAACGCGCTGCATAAATCCTTACTACTTCCCTTAACTACTTAAGCAAGATGAACGCACCGTTACCAAGCCTTTAGAATAACCAATCCAGGTATAGACACTATCCTTTCAATGAATTATCCTAAGCATTGAACACATTGGAAGTTTGATCGAAACAAGTATGCAAAACTAGTGTGGAACGCCTACCTAGCATGCAATTCTTTCTATTTGGTTTCACCTATCGTCCAATAGGTTTTACTACCTTGAACTGAGCCATACTAACCGTTTAGGAGATTACACAACTCAGTCCTAGCCCTACTTACAAGTTCATAATGCCCTATGTCGCGCTCACACGAACATAAACAAGTAAGTAATATTCATAAAACAAAATCAAATAAACGTCTTCAAAAACTGAATAATATTGAAACCAAGAATCAAATCGTCATGTTTATCACATAATTGGGGCTTCTAACCTCGCCCCTAACTAAGAGAAACTAGCCACACATAGTTCTAGCAATCATACAAGAAGAGAGTTAAGGATTACAACGAGAAGAGAACTATGGAGGGAAGAGGAATCGATGATGTTCTTCGCCGCCTCTCCCTTCGTTGTTTCTCTGTGTCGTCCAAGTTGTCTCCGCTCAGCTCACGTCTTTAGGGTTAAAAACCCTTAAATCTCGTCCACGGGCTAGCCATGTGGGTCGGGCCTTGACATAAGAATTTTTGGTTTAAGTCAGGATTCGGGTAGACTGATCTTTGTCCACTAAAATGGTCATAACTTCTTCCTCAAAATAGGTATTGATGATCCGTAAAAATTTCTGGAAACTAGACTGATGTAGCTTTCCAATGATATATAGCACACCTCCTGGATCGTTGTGAGCTGATCACAATCTTCTGTCGAAGTTGACTGACAATTTCTGGCAGATTTTGGACTTCTTTCCTTGCACGACTTAAATTCCTTTTCCTTCAAGATTTCCTCTCTTTCTCCTCTTTTGTGCTTCTTGGCTTTATTTGTGACCTAAAAACATAAACTTAGTTATAATGATCATTGTTAAAGGAATTACATAGCTAAATAGGGTTGGAAATACATTAAAAACGTTACATATAATGCACCTATCAAATTCCCCCATACTTAGCTTTTGCTAGTCCCTTAGCAAAATCAAGGACTCAACTAAACTTGTCTCAAACTCTATTGCCCTTAACAAATTGTCTCAGCAATCCTTTACTCTCATAGCACCAAGAATAACATTCCACCAAGAACTAAGCTCACATTCAAGAGTTAATAAAGACTCATGTTCAACATAGCACAAGTAAGACATGGGGGAGAACAACGGTGATGGTTAAAGCTCAACATGCATCAAACAAATCATGATTTCACCTCACAAGGATTGCACTCTTATTTTTTCTCTCAAGATTCAGGGTATGCTTAAAAGCTTTCACTCATGATTTTTTTTTTTAGAAATTAAGTACTTGCCAAATGGACACCCAACCATATGCTTACTTTTGCACCTAACTCCACAGATCATAGTTTGCCCATCTCAAGGATCAAGTAGGTCTTTTCTAAGGTTGTAATGGGGCTAGGCTTAGGGCTAAAGAAACAAAAGGATAGGAATTCAAACAAGTATCCTAAAACCCAGTAGAGCTTTTGGCGATGTAGAGAGATTCTCCTCTTGCGATCATACAACCATCAAAGTCTCCTTGTTGCAACTTCATCATTTTTTTTCCATATAAAACGGCCAAATGTCATTGTGTTGGGCCACTACTTCATTCTAAACACTTCAAGAAATCAAGCTAGATCTTTCACATTTTTTTTCCTTTCTTCCTCTTCCTGGCCATGCAAACTTCTTGTTTTTTTTCTTTCTGATTTTCTGTGTTTTTTTTTTATTTTATTTTTATGGCCAGGGATTGAAATGCAGCTTGAATCCTCCCCCACACTTATTCTGTGTCATCAACTTCACATACCTTGGTTGTTCATAAATCTCATTTATAGCTCTACTAGATTCCAGAACAAGGGTAGAGATATAGCTATAAATACTAAGCTCAAGGTGAAGATAATGAGGGTGATGACAAAATGGTTTAAAATATAGGCTCAATGGGGTTAATCTAGGGGGGGTGTACATCTTGTGTACACAATTAGGGACACAGGCTTAATTTGGCTTTGGTGGAGATCCTAAGTGTCTCAATCCCTTCCCAGATCAGGGCATGTCATGACTAAAAGTTTTGCAAGGTGGCAAAAGCAAGTTCTAGTAAACTCTCTCAGTCCATTAAAATCTGCGGCAAGCACTTAATCATAACACTCCAAGGCTATAATCTCACATAGGGTTGTTTTGAAATCAAAATTCGAAGAGCATGTTCAAATTCTGTACCAAAATCTCAAGCCATATCTACTACAAGTACACATGCCTCACATAAGACTCGATTAACCAAAGAATGTTATGCTCATCATCCCAATATAATGATCATCTCTTAGCCATGATTTCAAAAGATTAATATCATCCTAGACTTGTTAAAGGCTCCTAAGACTCAAAAACAAAAACAAAAACCAAAGAAACACTAATATTTTTTTTTAGACTCTAATAGAAACAAAACAAAACAAAACACAAAATGCGTGCATTCCCTTCCCCCACACTTAAACCCTGCATTGACCACAATGCAACAAAGATATAAAGAGGAAAGAGAACAAAACGAAAGGCTAAGGAGAGAAAGTTTAGAAAAAGCTCCCCCATTGTGTGCTTTGTAGCCAACTTCCAGCTCGTATACGTTTCCCATGCACCATCCAACGTCTGAGATTCCAATTGGAGATGAAAGATGGTGTTGTAAGCTATGCGTGCATATGTGGCACGTTTCCTAGCTCCAAATAGATTGAAAATGGGAGCCCTGCAAATTTAGGCGAAAAACAGAATTCGCACAGAAAAGCTGAAACACAGACCTTTACCTGTTCATACCTGATTTCCGGTGACTTCCACTGCCCGAATGTCAAAGTACCTCAAAGAAAAGTTAAAGCTAACTCAATAACCTTTCTAGGAATATATAGCTTTTATCTAAATTAGGGCTGGAAGCATCCTTTGTCTGGTCGTTTTCTGGCTGTACTGCATCTGGTTTCTGGGCAGTGACCTTGCTGCCTTCCAAATGAAACTGGGAATGACTCAGGTATCCGAATCTAGTTCTGTAAAATCCTACAGAAACTAGACTCAGAGATCTTTCTTTTGATATAAGGCACACGTTTCCAGGTCTTGTGAGCTGCAAACCGTCGCCCTCCAAAGTTGGCAGACAGTCACTGCCTAGAAGACTGCTTCGGTATAACTTGGGAGTTTCCTTCAACCTTTCTCAATTCTAACATGCACACACACAAAACACATCAAGACGAACAAAAAAAACAAAGAAAGCATAAAAGGTTGGGTTGCCTCCCAACAAGCGCTTGATTTAGCGTCTGCAGCCAGACGGAGTTTTATCTTTAGTCCATAGGGGGTGGCGCATTGCAGAGGTGCTCCTCCTCTACAGTGTGCTCTTGAAAGACCTCATAGTATGGCTTGAGGCGGTGTCCATTGACTTTGAATTCATTGCCACTCTTTTCACTACGAATCTGCACAGCTCCATGAGGGAAAACATTAGTAACAACGAAGGGACCGATCCAACGAGAGCGAAGCTTACCTGGAAATAGCTTAAGTCGCGAATGAAAAAGCAAAACTTTCTGTCCGACAATAAAAGTTTTGCCACGAATCATCTTATCATGGAATGCTTTAGTTTTCTCCTTGTAAATCCGTGCACTCTCATATGCATCATTGCGTAGTTCCTCCAACTCACTAACTTGAAGCTTGCGGTGTAGTCCAGCCTTGTCAATGTTCGTATTGAACTCCTTCACTGCCCAGAATGCCTTATGTTCTAGTTCAACTGGCAGATGGCACGCCTTGCCATACACTAACCGGAAAGGGGACATCCCAATAGGTGTTTTGTATGCAGTTCTATATGCCCAAAGCGCATCATCAAGGCGTTGGCTCCAATCCTTCCTGTTTGGGTTGACAGTTCTCTCTAGTATCTTCTTGATCTCACGATTTGAAACCTCTGCTTGTCCACTCGTCTGAGGATGATAAGGTGTAGAGACCTTATGTGTAATGTTGTATTTCCTTAGCAGAGCCTCAATTGATTTGTTGCAAAAGTGTGTTCCTCCGTCGCTTATGATAGCTCTTGGCATTCCAAACCTAGAAAATATGTTAGACCGGAGAAAATCTGCAACAACTCGAGAGTCATTAGTACGGGTGGCTCTTGCTTCCACCCATTTCGACACATAATCCACAGCAAGAAGTATATAAAGAAAACCTTGGGAAGAAGGAAAAGGTCCCATAAAATCTATGCCCCAAACATCAAAAATTTCGACAACCAAAATTGGATTTAAGGGCATTTGATCTTTAGGTCCTAAATTTCCGGATCGTTGGCATCTATCACAAGTCATACAAAAAGTATATGCATCTTTGAACAAACTAGGCCAATAAAATCCGGATTCCAACACCTTGAGAGCAGTCTTTTTAGAGCCAAAATGACCACCACAATTTTCAGTGTGACAAAACGATAAGATATGATCAAATTCAGATTCAGGCACACATCGTCTTATTAAACCATCAACACAAAATTTCCAAGAGTAAGGATCGTCCCAAACAAAACGATTTGCATCTCTCTTAAGTTTATCTTTCCTAGCATGTGATAAGGTGTTGGGCAGTTTTTTAGAGACTAAATAATTCACAATATCAGCATACCAAGGAGTAGTTACCTCAAGTCCAAAGAGTTGCTCATCTGGAAAGATTTCAATCATGGGAATAGTATCCTCCGCATGCACTATGCGACTCAAATGATCTGCAACAACATTCTCGCTTCCCTTCTTATCCTTTATTTCCACGTCAAATTCTTGGAGAAGGAGAATCCATCGAATCAGCCTTGGTTTTGCATCTTTCTTGAAGAATAAATACTTCAAAGCTGCATGATCAGTATAAATAACCACTTTAGTTCGAAGTAAATAAGATCTGAATTTTTCAAGAGCAAAAACAACGGCCAATAATTCTTTTTCCGTAGTTGAATAATTCAACTGAGCATCATTTAGAGTCCGAGAGGCATAGTAAATGGCATATGGCTTTTTGTCTTTTCTTTGACCAAGAACAGCGCCAACGGCATAGTCTGAAGCATCACACATGAGCTCAAATGGTAAGGACCAATCCGGAGGCTGCATTATGGGTGCAGTAGTTAACAATGTCTTCAACTTTTCAAAAGCAGTCTTACACTCATCATCAAATACAAAGGGAATGTCTTTCTGGAGCAGGATTGTTAGGGGCCTTGCAATCCTTGAAAAATCTTGAATGAATCGTCTGTAAAATCCTGCATGACCAAGAAAAGAACGAACCTCTCTCACAGATGGGGGAAGTGGTAAGTAGCATACTAAATCCACTTTAGCTTTATCTACCTCAATTCCCCTAGAAGACACAATATGCCCTAACACAATTCCTTGTGTCACCATAAAGTGACATTTTTCCCAATTCAAGACCAAGTTAGATTCAATGCAACGCTTTAAAATCAAAGAAAGGTTTTCAAGGCAATCATCAAAAGTTTTTCCAAGCACACTAAAATCATCCATGAAAACTTCTATGATTTTCTCAATGTAATCAGAAAAGATGCTTACCATACATCTTTGGAACGTACCTAGCGCATTGCATAGTCCAAAAGGCATCCTTCTATAGGCAAAAGTGCCAAAGGGGCATGTGAATGTTGTCTTTTCTTGGTCTTCTTGTGCAATAGCAATTTGATTGTATCCTGAATAGCCATCAAGAAAGCAGTAGAACCCATGACCTGCTAACCTCTCCAACATTTGGTCAATGAAGGGCAAAGGGAAGTGGTCCTTCCTTGTTGTTGCGTTGAGCTTCCTATAATCAATGCAGATTCTATGTCCTGTGACAACTCTTTGTGGTACTAACTCATTCTCCGCATTCTCCACAACTGTTATTCCGGACTTCTTTGGAACTACTTGCACAGGTGACACCCATTTTGAGTCCGAAATTGGGTAGATGACGCCACAATCTAAGAGTTTGATGACCTCTTTCTTCACAACTTCCATCATTGGAGGGTTTAGTCTTCTTTGAGCTTCCCTTGTTGGTTTTGCACCCTCTTCAAGAAGAATCTGATGCACACATGTGGTAGAGCTAATACATTTAATGTCAGCCAATGTCCATCCAATTGCGGTCTTGTGATCTTTTAACATCTCCACTAACTTGCCCTCTTGTTCAGCCGTAAGTTTGGAAGAGATGATAACAGACAGAGTTTCATTGTCTCCCAAAAATACATATTTCAAATGTTCTGGTAACACTTTAAGCTCAAGCGAAGGGGCCTGAATCACAGAAGGAGGAGTTTTATTAGTTGAAATTGGAAGTGACATAGGAGGAACATACCTTTCCCAACGAGGGAGAACTTCCAAGGCTGCAACAGTTTCAAACACCGGACTTTCAAGGCTGCCTTTAAGTCGTTGTAAGGGTATAGGGTTGCCCTTAACGTCAAATCCAATGCCTTGCTGAATAGTGCTCTCCAAGGTGTCTTCCTTCATTGCTTCAAGATACCTTTGTGCAAGATCATCAAGAATATCAATAGAACAACAAGAATGAATGTCATTTAAAGGATACCTCATGGCTTCAAAGATGTTGAAGCCAATTATTTCCCCATCAAATTCCATTGTTAGTGAGCCTGCATAGACATCAATTTTGGTTCTTGCCGTCCTCATGAATGGTCTTCCAAGAAGGAGTGACGCTGAATTCAAGGGAGAATCCTCCATCTCTAACACATAAAAGTCTGCTGGAAATATAAGTTTATCAACCTGCACAAGAACATCTTCCAAAAGACCTTTCGGGTATGCATTAGACCTGTTTGCTAATTGAATGATAACATTATCGGTTTTAAGTTCACCTAGACCTAGAGTTGCATATATAGAATACGGCATGACATTAATAGATGCACCTAAGTCTAACATAGCATTCTCAAACCTCATGTTACCAATCACACACGGGATTGTAAAGCTGCCAGGATCCTTGCACTTTGGAGGGGTCTTTCTCTCAATCATGGCTGAGACATTTGCTCCAACTTTCACCACTTTTTTTTCTCGAATGTGTCTTCTAGTTGTACACAGCTCCTTGAGAAATTTAGCATATTTCGGAATTTGTTTCAAAGCATCAAGGAGTGGAATGTTCACTTGGACCTTCTTGAAGACATCTAGAATGGCTTGCTCACTTTCATCCTTCTTTGTTTGTGCAAACCTGCTTGGGAATGGCAGAGAAGATGAATAGGAGTTAGGAATAACCGAATGTAAAGGGCCAGAGGTGATACCTTCCTCGTTAGAGCATTTTTCCAAAGATGCAGATGCTGGGATTGAAAAGCTGGTTGCAATCCCGTGCGTTCTGGAATTTTTCACCTGTTTGTGCTCTTTTTGTGAAGTTGCTGGATCATTTTCCTCTTGTTCCGTGACTTTCCCCTCTTCATTGACATGTATGGTGACCTTCTTTTCCTTCTTTGGAATGACTTGAACCACTTTACCACTTCTAGTTGTTATTGCTTTTGCTTGCTCAAAGGATGGATTTGGAACAGTACCTCCAGGAAGCTTTCCATGCTCACGGAGTTGGTTCAAAGAATTCACAACATCACCCATTTGTTTTCTAAGCTCCTTAATCTCCTGCCCTTGACTTTGCTGCCCTTGCATTAACTGTTGAGTGGAGGTGGTCAAAGCTTCAAACATCTTGTCGTACTTGTCCAACATGGGAGCCATAGTGGAACTTGAAGCTTGGTGTGGTGCATAGCCTTGTGTAAACCCCCCTTGAGGACGTTGATTGAAACCTGGTGGTGTACGATTGTTGCCTTGAGACACTTGGTGAGGTCCTAGGACGTTGTCATTGTTACTCCACCGAAAGTTTGGGTGATTCCTCGAGCCAAGATATTGACCATACGTATCATTCTTCTGATATTGTCCTCCTTGTTGGAAATTTCCCACTGCATTTACCTCTTCTTCCTCATATAATTGAGGACAACAGTCAGTTGGATGGCCTTGCATTGAACATACTCCACACACAATGGCTCCATGCTTCTTGTTACCTAAGACCTGCGATAACATAGAAGTGAGATTTGATAATTGAGCCTTGATTTCAGAATCATTACCTCCCTTTGATGCAAATGTCTGGACACGTCTTGAGGAATTTTTGAATTGTTGCGCATTCAATGCACGATCTGCAATAAGTTTCATTCCATCCTCGTTGTACTTGTCCATGAACGATCCACCAGCTGCTGCATCCAATATATCTCTCTCTATGGGCAAGAGACCATCATAAAAGGCTGTCAACAAGCTTTCCTGACTCAAACCATGTTGAGGACACTGAATAAGCAAAGTCTGAAACCTATCAAAGTACTCAGGATATGACTCGTCCAATCCTTGCTCAATTCCAGTAATTTGCTTTCTCAATGCTATGATTTTTGAGGTGGGAAAGTACTTCTCCAAGAATGACTTGTGCATAATGTCCCATGAGGTTATATAGCCATTTGGAAGCCTATACAACCATGTCTTGGCCTTATCTGCTAGTGAGAATGGAAAAGCCTTCATCTTCATAATATTCTCATCTGCATTCTCTGGTGTCATACTTGAGCAAATAAATTGGAACTCTTGGAGATGCAAATTAGGGTCTTCATTAGGTAGCCCATGAAAAGTAGGCAGCTTGTGGAGAAAACCAGTCTTGAGTTCGAAAGTCCCTGACTTTCCTTGAGCCGGTGGAGGATAACGAATGCATGATGGGATACCTCCAGCTATAAGGGACGTTGAAAGCTCCCTAATAGTCCTCCTTGGTGCATCCACATTTGGTTCCGGTGGCGGTAGCGGTGGTGGTGGTAGCAGGTCATTATTATCCCCCATTGCTTGATTAGCTTTTGCTTCTCTTGCCAACCTTCTGTTTTCTCGCGCTAACTTCTCTAATTCGTTATTCAATGGCAGTAGCACACCCTTCGGATTGTTCCTTGTATGCATACACAACTGAAATTCCCTACAAAACAAGTAGAAAAACGTTAGCTACAAAGAAGAAAATAGACTCTAAATAAATAGTGTGCAAAATTAAAATTTTACAATCCCGGGCGATGCGGCGCCAAAATTGCTACGGCTAAAATAGCCTCACAATTTAACCCTGCAAAAGATTGTCAATCGTAGTATAATGTAAGCAAGGATCGTTCATTGCCAAAGATCGAGGGTATTTAACTTCACACACCAAAAACAATGTCACAAAAACGTCTACTGTTCCTAATGAACAGCAGACGAAAATCTAATTAACTACCTAACCTAAACTACTCAGAAAATTATGAAAATTTACAGACCTATACTAGACACACAGACGAACTCGCATACAAAATTTCAAAGGATTCGGAGTTCGTTTGCTATACTAAATAAATCATGAAATACAGAGAACAGAAGGAGAAAAACTAGGGAGTTTTGAATGTTTGAGAAATAAGATGAACAAACAAGAAATAACAAAAACACTTTAATAACGGAAAAGAAATCAGATGATAAAGATGTTAGAGACTAAGGTTTCCACCACCAAATATGTTCCAAAACATGTGAATCAATCTAGGTTTCAATTATCAAGTCAAGAAAACGGTTTCAATCAAGGACAAACCGTGAACGCACTGCATAAATCCTTACTACTTCCCTTAACTACTTAAGCAAGATGAACGCACCGTTACCAAGCCTTTAGAATAACCAATCCAGGTATAGACACTATCCTTTCAATGAATTATCCTAAGCATTGAACACATTGGAAGTTTGATCGAAACAAGTATGCAAAACTAGTGTGGAACGCCTACCTAGCATGCAATTCTTTCTATTTGGTTTCACCTATCGTCCAATAGGTTTTACTACCTTGAACTGAGCCATACTAACCGTTTAGGAGATTACACAACTCAGTCCTAGCCCTACTTACAAGTTCATAATGTCCTATGTCGCGCTCACACGAACATAAACAAGTAAGTAATATCCATAAAACAAAACCAAATAAACGTCTTCAAAAACTGAATAATATTGAAACCAAGAATCAAATCGTCATGTTTATCACATAATTGGGGCTTCTAACCTCGCCCCTAACTAAGAGAAACTAGCCACACATAGTTCTAGCAATCATACAAGAAGAGAGTTAAGGATTACAACGAGAAGAGAACTATGGAGGGAAGAGGAATCGATGATGTTCTTCGCCGCCTCTCCCTTCGTTGTTTCTCTGTGTCGTCCAAGTTGTCTCCGCTCAGCTCACGTCTTTAGGGTTAAAAACCCTTAAATCTCGTCCATGGGCTAGCCATGTGGGTCGGGCCTTGACATAAGAATTTTTGGTCCAAGTCAGGATTCGGGTAGACTGACCTTCGTTCACTAAAATGGTCATAACTTCTTCCTCAAAATAGGTATTGATGATCCGTAAAACTTTCTGGAAACTAGACTGATGTAGCTTTCCAATGATATATAGCACACCTCCTAGATCGTTGTGAGCTGATCACAATCTTCTGTCGAAGTTGACTGACAATTTCTGGCAGATTTTGGACTTCTTTCCTTGCACGACTTGGATTCCTTTTCCTTCAAGATTTCCTCTCTTTCTCCTCTTTTGTGCTTCTTGGCTTTATTTGTGACCTAAAAACATAAACTTAGTTATAATGATCATTGTTAAAGGAATTACATAACTAAATAGGGTTGGAAATACATTAAAAACGTTACATATAATGCACCTATCAATATTGGAAGTTGAAAGTACATAATCTGTTCTTAAAAATGCCCTATAACAGATAACATATGGTGACCCTAAAGTTAGAATGCCTCATTTGAGCCGGTCCGTGTATGATTGGAACACCATTCTGTATATCCAACGTAAGTGGAACTGTATGTCCTGTCATTTCTGTTTATCTTTTTCTAGCTGCTCAAATATGTTTATTGTTATCTTATCTGTTCAAATTTCTATACGTGATTTTGTTTCCATATTGGGATTCAATTACTAGTTTCATTGCATCTCACATTGTTTTCTTCATTTCCTGGGAATGGTTTATATTTTGTTTCTATCTATATAAAGGAAGTAATGATTTTTGAAGTTAAGTCGCTGTTAAATATTATTTACGTTAGGAGGCATTCTCTGCCTTTCCAACATTAATTATGTAACAAGTCAAAATTCTTGTCCTGATTCCGTTGCTATATTAAGATGATACTCATCATGATTTCTTGTTCTTATTGTGTTTACTCATGATTTCTATCTTTCTTAATAGGTTGAACATCGGGTTTCCTTTTCAAGAATTCTATGAGAAAGTTGAATTAGGTATATGTTCAGTTTTCTTCTTTCATTTTTTATCCAGTTATTACTTTTGATTTCTGATTTCTTACTTGTTTTGTTTTGTTTTGGTTTGGTTTGGTTTGGTTTATTTATAGATCATGAGAGCTCTGCGTCTAGTAGGAATACATGTCCAGTATTCTCCAAATCAAAAGGAAAGGGAAAGGCTGTGGTACACCTCAACTAGTTCTTTTTGTGAGCTTATGATGTTGAATTGTTGATCTACTTGTCTTTTTAACTCTGCTAGACCTTAAGTTTGTATCCATTTTATGTTTAAACTTATGTTTTCGAGTTGGCAACTTCATTTTATTATGTTGTTGGACTTGTAACTTTATGATGTAGTTGATGATGAATTATTTGCTATGGTTGTGATTGTGATTGTGCTATGGTTTTGTATTATAATTATTTGTTCAAGGCCCGTTTTGGGCCCGTTTTAGTCCCGGTCCCGTTCGGGACCGGGCCGTATCGGGATCACATATAAAAAAGCTAATCCCGTATCGTCCCATCCCTTTTCAAAATTTCGGGTTCGGGCTCGGGATCAACCTAAACCCAGCCCGTCCCGACCCATGCCCACCCCTAATATTTTTGGCGGATGGAGTTTGGAAGGAGTGAAAGAACAGAATTTGGGAAGATATGAAGAGCCAAGCTGAGTGGTGGTGGTAAATGTTTGGAGGTTTGGAAGGACTTACATCGGAGAGCATGCTGAACTACCAGCACGCCCGGCTGCTATTGAGTTTGCTTTGGAGCATGGTCACAATCCTGTTATCATTGCTCGGTAGCTCAACATCTAAACCTTCTTTTGTCAATACCTCTTTGTTAGGCAGACTCGCTATATGAAGATATTTGTTTGGTCTCAAGATTGTTCTGTACTGCGCCATCAAAATCTTTATCTTGTCCTCATCATCACCATGCCATTTTATTCATCAAAACTCACAAACTCATAATAATAATAATAATAATAATAATAATAATAATAATAATAATAATAATTTCCTAAACCCTACGGCAAATTCGCAACAAAAGAATGGATACTTGTTTGTGGAATTGGAACAATTCAACACTCACTTGAAAGAACCGAATCTTTGATTATTATTGAAGCAATGCGTATACGTCCCCAAAACATGAGAAAATCGTAGGTTCCAGGCGCTACGCTATATAATATTGGGGTGTGAACTTACGAAAGGGGCAGGTCAGGATGCAGCTTGTATAGAAATGACAGTAACCTACACCATTTTATCTTTTTCTATATTGGAGTCTAAATATTATAACTATACTAAGAATTCTTACAACCCAAAATGCTGGGAAAACTGGGGGAACTGTACATACAGTATTTCCTCTGTAAAGAGATTGTTACACAATGGTATGCTCCAATCTTATGGTCTGCAATTCGTATGCGTTACACAGAATGACAAGATCGCCTTTTTCCATCTTAGGCTGCCTGTCATGTACGAGCAACATAATACACCCTACTCTATGATAAATGTCCCTGGACATAGAAACCAGCCTTCTTTTGCCTTCTACAGTGACTTGTATGATAAAAAGCAAGGCCACTAAAATGGACTGTGTCAGACAGTATACAGGATAAGCTACACATCCCAGCATGTTCTCGCTCATTGCTTTATTGCCCGGAGCTCCCAGTTACCCTCACCATCAATAAGCCGTAATTCCAGGGAATGGAATGGTATGAGAGCAGGACGCTGACAACATATAAAAGAAGAAATATTTGTAACTCGATGACATGGGGAATAGTTATTAACCGCAGAAACAATCATGGCATAAAAAGAAAGATAAGACTAAACATCTAGAAGTTATAGATATTCCATCAATTGCTCTTGGCATTCAAAGAACTCACAATAAGATAAACAAAGATATAGACGAAGTCATATAAGTTCATTCAAATCACAACAAAATTCTGAATGTGTAGCTCACATAGTCATGGCAATACTTACTTGTGAGGAGGTAACAACTGTGATACCCATGTCTTTTGCCAGACGATAAAGTTGTTCTTCAACATCAACACTTGTAGCACTACCATTTGTTCAACCAAAAGGGAAAGTAAATGAGAAAACCAATAATGAATCATACGATAACTGACAGAGTAAAAGGAAAAGAAAAAAGAGGGGCTATGGCACATACTTGGTGCATTCATCAAGGATGGCAAATTTAGGTTTGTGAAAAAATAAGCGTGCCTGATATAACATAAAGTATGATATCAGACAAGAAAACAAGGAAATCCTTGAGATAGCAGAAACAGTCCTTCCCAAGCAAAATAAATTTGAACATACTACATTTGTTTACCATGCCTAGTCTCTGCTGTTCTCCAAGAGATAGAGTATCCTCCCAATTGAGATTAGTATCCCAGCCACCATCCTCCCTTTCCAAAAGATAACTTAATCGGACATTCTCCAGAATAGTTCTCAAACGCATGTCCAGAATGTTGGTGCTGTCAGCAAATTCTCCACCTGAGTTTGAACAGTTGAAATCTCAAAAAATGATGGTGGGATATTATATGAGTTTTGTGTCAGAATACATGCTAATAACACCATTTTCCACACATCTTTGTAACAGAGAAGAGATGAACCAAATTGTAGATTTATCTTCCATTTCATATAATAAACTCAAGATCATGACAGTAAAAAAAATACTTTGATATACAAAAAAATAGAATTCAGGTCCAGCATGTGATCCTGTCATGGTGTAGGAAAATCCAGTCTCAGCACATCATTCAAAAGATAAGGAAAACTATAGTTTAACATCCTATAAAGGATGACAATATATGTTAAGTGCTCTTTGAACGGTGAAAAGATGTCAGCTTAGCTATATGTTTTAGTTGAGAACAAATATGATCATGGTAAAATGAAGTTAATGACCAGAAAACCAATTCACAACCATGAAACAGACTTGTGAAAAACTGTGTGAGAGAGAGAGATTGTGTTTTTGTTGCAGCTGTTGATAATATTTTTACTTTTTATTGTCATCAAACAAATAATTTCACATAGAAAATAACATCTGATTATGATTTGTTTCCTCTTTCACCTTGGTGGTTTATAAATGACTGCAGTCTTACATAGCTCAACAAAAACATGGCAAATATCAATGTCTAAATGGCTAGAAAGTAATAAGCTCAACAATGCTAGTATAACAAGAAACTAACCTTCTTGATACAACTTTAATGCCCTCATCTCCGCCTCATCAAAAGAGAGAGGATATATAATTTGATCCCTGAGTGTTCCCAAGCATGTGTAAGGTCGCTGAGGAACATAAAACACTCCGCAACCATATCCAACTTCTGTATTAACTCCGTTAACATCTTCAGACGGCCGTGTGATTCTTCCACTCATGATGGGCCAAAGACCTCTAAGAACTCTAAACACAGAACTTTTTCCACTCCCGTTTGGACCTTTAAGATTTGCATTTTTCCAAATGTAAAATTTTTCTAGCAAGATAAACAAATAAAGAGGAAAAAAAGAAATAATATACTAACCAGTAACAAGCAAGCTTTTCCCAGGTACTATATCACATGTTAATTTCCTAGCCAACAATTTATGTGATGGGGTTATGATATCAACTTCAGAAAAGTTAATGGCATCTTCAGATTGAATACCTTCCCTCTCAGATGGTGATAAGTTACCAGCTTCAGAACCCCCAACATACCCAACAACTGTGTTTGCATGATGATATAAACATAAGACAACTCACAATGAAATAGCACTTCATAGAAAACTAAATCTCCCTAAAAGTGACACTCATACAGTCAATAAAGATACAAATCGGACTAAAAATGATGGAACAGACATGATTGATAAGTAACAAAAAGAAAAAATGTACCAGACTGTGCAGTGTCTAGAAGCTCTTCAAGCTCAAAAACCCTGTTGATGCTGCCAGAAAGTTCCAGAAATTTTCTATGCAATTCAAGAATGTCACCAAAAGCTAAAAAGCTTTGAGACACCACAGATGCCAAGAAGCGCAATGCATGTGCCAGCTCACCTGCAATGATATGAGTGTGAATTGCAAGGTAGAAATATTACTGTAATCGCATCATTTTAATAAACTAAAAATTTACCTTGAGTAGATATTAGTGCTCGGTCTCCCTTGTGTTCAATGGCATATAGCAAGCTCAATCCCCACGTCACATTATGTGGGAGTTGTTTCGTGATAAAATCATCTAGAATACCAAATAACCATTGCTTCTTCAAAAGAGACGAGGAGTGATGGAGAAGCTCCTTGAACTTTGATTCAACCATCTGTCTCATAAAAGAAATTAGAGCCAAAATTCTAAGCTCGTACAAGAAACGTTAGAAGCATATTATTAACCATCACTATCTCATTATCTGGATTTAAGGCCACAATGACAAAAACTGCCACAATGCATTAATTCACGTAAAGAATCTAGTCGTAATAATTAAATACCAATCTCTATGTCTCTTACTGGCAATAGCATTAAGTTTGTGGGTGGAGACCATTCACAGAGGTGAAGTTAACAGGTTATATCAATGTACTGTTACTTTGTAAACAACAAAGAGTTGCAGGAAAGCCAAAGAACTATGGGTTGCATGGTTATGACAGCAAAGAGCATCTTACAAATCAAAAGAAATTGAAAACTTTTAGAACTATTGAAAGTTAAGTGTAAGGGTTCTGGCAGTGAGTGGGATATTTGGTAATCGTATCTCTCTCGGAGTCAATGGTAGCTGCACTTAGAAGTTTTCTTTTCCACTGTATATCTAAATTGATGTTTTCTGTTTTCTTTTCCAAAGGTGGCTGTATGTCTTTCACACCATAACTTAGACTTGGTAACATGATCAATATCAAGATATATAAGAAATAAAAATACAAAAATACATATAAATAAGATGGTTCATACAAAGACATAATGATTAATTAGAAGCTTACAGCTTTCTCTCTATAACCACCCCCAAAGAAAGCAACAGATTCAGCATGAGCACGCAGTCTTTCATGCATAAACCTAGTGTACACAATATGACAAAACTCAGAGTCATTTGCATTATATCAACAAATATATAAATCAGATATTAATTAACAATACCTAAAGGTTCCTTCAAGTTGTTGTTGTCGACTTGTTAAATCACCAAATTCAGGGGTAGCAGCCCTGAGCAAACCAAGACCCAGTAACATATATGCGTACAATATAGTTACTCCTCTCTGACCAGTCAATAGCTTCATTCTCCAGGTGAACCTTGTATGATAACAGTGCATAAGATTAATAATATAAGGTAAAATTGTTTACGTTTCAATCTAACAACATTACAACCATTAATTTGAATAATTTCAAAACCTCAGATAAAGTACGTCACGAAACACTAATCTGTATACATATTTATGCTAAACAAGACCAAATATTTTACCATAGAATGTCCACAGATGGCTTTACCAATCCAGTAACCAATCCCGACAAGTCAGAGGTTAACTTTTCAAGGTCCTGTGTAACTCTCTGATCTGCGTCTATGTTATTGCTTGACATATTGAATACCTACAGTAAATTGACATGAATTTAGACCACAAAATGTGACTAAATAAAGAAAGGAGAATTCAGACCTTTCTTTCAGAACTTTACTTTTGACTAAATATACAAGCATGCAACAAAATGTTATAAATGCAGGATAGCTTTTTGTTTCTTCTTTGGAATAGCAGAAACAACCTAGGCAAAGGACCCTAGACCACATAGCTTCCCAATCTAACATAAAAAAGAGTATAATCTTTAAATTCCCTCACAATAGAGGGCCCATAGAATGCCGAGAACTTAACCCTCCCAAAGATGCAACATAACTTTCAACCATGAGTTTAACAAAATTCCCTTGCAAAAAAAGGACTACATAATTAAATGAGTAGATAACGATACAGATCCAAAACGAAAGAACGAGGGAAAAAATGTAAATACTCTGGTATATCTTACCTTATAGAATGCATTATTTCTCAAATAGTTTTTAAGTAAATGTTGAGTCAAACGAACCCTCCACCCAAGAGCCAGTCTAGATTTTAAGTACCTGTAAAAGAAAAGATAATCAACATAACAGTAGCAATGGAAACAAAAGGGATGGAAACAAAAATGTCTTTTAAAAAATGAAAAAAAATGAAAAAAAATAAAGAGACAGCTTTCTATTGAAATAAAAAGCAAAATAGAAGAAGGCAGACAAGGAGTCCACTTCAAGAAACTAAAGAGTGCAGCTAGGACTAGGGACTCATGCTACAGCTGCTTTCTAATGAAGAATAACGGAAGAAAGATTACAATCCTTAAATCCTTAGAAGTAGAAGCCCATAAAGATGCCCAGAATTTCACTCTTCCTTGTCTCTTTCCATCTACTGCTAGCACCCCACAACCCCAAAGAACCCTGGTCTTTTTCCCTTTACCAAAAGGAATTGTTTTAGCAAGTACCTTAGTGCTGACCAGTTAAGTTACCTTAGAGAAGGTGCAATGAAAGAAGATGCTGCACTCTGAAGTACACTAACACCAATTAGATGGATAAAGGATGCCTTATCTTGTTCCAAAACAAATTTCACAGTGGTTCCTGCAAAGGTTATCCATGTCAACATTATGATGTCTCAAATCATCATCTGCATATGGTAGGGAAGAGAAAATACCATTTAATGAAGCAATACGATCAGAAATCCATGTCCTCGATACTACGAGAAAAGCAACTGCAAGCAGTTGTGCTCCTTGTTTATCAACAACGGTAGGAACCTGCAAAGTGAGTTAGATTAGAATTCAATACAATAGGGATCATAAAGATGGTGAGACTAGTATCTCACTGTCCCATCAAGTAAATGATGAAGAAAGGAAATTGCAATGACAAACACAATAACACTAGATCGTGGAAAAAGAAAAACAATGCCAATTAAAGAGCCATTATGGATACAATGAAACCGGAGAAAGAGTAACACAAATGGTGTCAGACACATCAGATAGTTTGCCATACATCAAAGTTTTAGAAGGTTTTCTTCCCTAGTGCTACTGAAATACAAAAAGACAGAACTTCCCACCAGATCCTGCCAATTTTAAACAGAAAGCATAGCTTAATGGACATTTTGCAGAATCTTCAACACCCAGCAACCGGTCCATATAGCGAGCTATCTTGGATTTGTCGAGGCTTTAGGAAAAAAAACAAATCTGGGTTTGAAGAGGAAAGAAGAGAGAAATAAGAAAGATAAGCCTAAAAGAAAATGAGTGGGTTCCAGCAAGTGTTCCACGGGAATGAGGCAGAAACAGAAAGTTTTGAAGGAAAATTGACGAGGAAAACGAAGAGTATTGAACTAGTGATATCATTTTCAGGAAATCACAGACAATGATATTGCATGATCCCACTCAAACCTAAACGTAAGATGATTTATAAAATAATCTGGTTATTAAAAAAAGACTTCAATAACTGATAGTAGAGTCCATCCTTAATCAAGTTGACATTATTCAGGAATTATAATGATATAATATTATAACAATATTTACATGTCAGATTTAGATCTCAACCTAATTGAGTATCTTCAGCACCAATTCTCTCCACACAAATCCAAAATTCAAGTCATAGGCAAGGATTAGCCACCAGATGTGTCTAACATACTTCCAAGCCAAGTTCTAGACAAATTCAATTCCAACTATGAACAGAAAATGAAAGAGAATCCAGTTTAAGTGAAGAAGAATGACAAACATGTAAAGTCCTTTGCAGAAACTATGTCAATATGAGCAGCACAAGTTTAATTATCAGAATAGTAGGTAAAAGAAAAATTTACCAGTTTTCACTATGATGTTAGATAAAGACTCACCAGTACTTTGAACATGGCAGCCGCTCTCAGTGGCAGTGCTCTGGGAGCTCTTTCGAGCTGTGGGAAAGACGGAATAGTAACATTATGCTCAGCAGGGGGAGAAACTGCTACCACATCAGCTATGTATGACTGGGACTTAGAGTTTGAGATTGTGGAATCCTAGAATAAACATACTACCAAGTTAAAACAAACAAGAAATATATATATATATAAAGAAAATAATATATATATATATATAAAGATATGTATTCAGACCTTGGTCAAAGCAAATGCTCGCTGAACAGTCATTGCATCATTCTGCCGGTTCGTATCAGAAAGCTTCAATCCACTATTCCCACCATCATTACGGACTACAGAATCATCCCTGCAATTATTAAGTGAAAGTACTATTGTAATAACCAAATGTCCACAACTTTCAATATAAAAGGAATTCATAGATTATCGATCTAAGAAAGCAAAGCTTGCATTCAAACCTTTTCTCATGAACACTCCAACCGCCTTCACCATCCAAGGACAGCACTACATCATGAAATGCAACTAGTGCTGGACGATGTGAGATAGTAATGCATGATGTTCCCATTGCTCGAACTTTAGCACAAAATCTTTCCTCCATGTCAGTTGTGACAGCACTTGTGCACTCATCAAGAATTGCAAATTTAGGCTTATGATAGAAAAGTCTAGCCATCCCCAATCTTTGTTGCTCACCAAGAGATAATTCATCACCCCAATTAATCTCTTCCTCAAGTGGATAACGGTCTAATAAATACTGAAGATCAACCTTCAAAGAAGAAAACATATGTTCAAAACAACATTACGAAATAAGCATCAAATTTCTATTAAGGCATACGCATAAAGAAAAGACCAGGATAAAAGGAAAAATGGGAAACCCACATTTCTCAATAGCTCTGCCATTTCTTCACGTGTAAGTGGTTTGACCTCTTGATCTGCAGTAAGAGGATAAATCAACTGGTCTCGAAGTGTTCCAACAGCAGTGTAGGGTCTTTGTGGGACATAAAAAATTTCTTTGTTGAGATCAGTTCCAACACCAGGTTTCACAATATGGCCAGACACCAGGGGCCAGAGGCCTCCTAAAACTCGGAAAAGTGAGCTCTTTCCACTTCCATTTGGACCTTCAGAAGAATTCAGTATGTTACATAACAGTGTACTCATCATCAAAAATATAAGTTTTCAACGTCGTAATTACAGAATCAGTGTACTCATCAACACAGATTTTAGTAACAATGTTCAATGTCATAATCAGCAGATACCCTAAACCCAGAGGCAAGTGAATTATAAAGAACTATACAGAAGACACATAAAAAGTATACAAAAAGGAACACATGGAACCATAAATCTTCAGAAGAAAACAAGAACAACGTCAACTTAATATAATATTGGTTACCTGTAATCAAAAGATTAGATCCTGGTTCAACCCTTAGTGACAATTTATCCACCAAAACATTACCCGTGGGGGTAACAACCTGGAAAACAGCATTACATTAAAAACAAATGGATCAGCAATATGGTAAAAGCAACAGGTAGAGGGGTTCAATGCTTATAAATACCTTGACCCCAGCAAATTCAATGTAATCAGCCTCACTAAAGCAATTTTTATTCCCTGAATATTTGTTATCAACAGCACTTAGCTCCCTTGATATGACCATTAATTCATGAATGCGATCAGCATAACCGCTGTTAAAAAAAAGATTAAAAAAATATCAAAAGTAGTTGGGCACAGGTTTAACAATTATACGCATATACACCAAAACATCTGTGTACGCAATTTATAATAATACAAATAACTCAAATTCCTCCTATCAAAAAACACTGGGAAAATCACCTGAGACGATTGAGCTTTCTCGAGCTTGAAGCAAGAGTTCCCATAGACTGGAAAAGTGAAATGATGACACTGGTATGATATCTCAAATTGCTTAACATCTCTGCGCGGCCTAAAGTTGAAGTATCAGGCCTCAAACTGCCCGAGAAAAAGGGCTCGACAATCAATATAACAGCAACTGTGGCACCAAGATACTTCAACAGGAAGTCCTGAATCATTCCAAACCACCAATGGTCATGAAGGACAACACGCAGATGACCAACAAGTGTGTTAAACTTCTTCTGAATATGAGATTCCTCTCTACTTTCTCCACCGTAGAATGCCACACTTTCTGCATGGGTTCTTAATCGTGAATGGAGCTGCCGGTACTCCCCTTCCAATTGTTGTTCTTTGGACATCAATTTCCCAAAAGGAGGAGAGAAGTTTCTTATCATTCCCCCTGCTCCCAATACATATGCCTGAAAGATAATATGATAGATTCAGCTGGCAAACTACCAAAATTCATATTTAATACAAATTTCAAAAAGATAGTAAGGGTGCAGTGTTGAGGGCAAGTCACAGTGAAATGTTACGTACAAAGCCAAACTCTTGCTTTTCTCACTGGTTTGTCTTGTGAAAAATGAATGGAAAGAATAGGAATCATGTTTTTGTACAGTGTGGAGTTGCTACAATCACAAGACTTGGGAGTACCCAAGAGGGACTTTTCTCCCGTTTTTTCAAAAAGCATTGTTGTTTTGGCAAAGGGTATACATGAGTTATTGATTGGGTTCTTTTCATATAAAGAATTAAAATACTTTAAAAGTTTAAAGTCTATTTGGGTGTGGGGACGAGGAACTTTAGGGAGAGAGTAAAATTTTGTTCGCCTAATTCTTTTCTGAAAAGACACAAATTAATTGATCGCCAACAGAATGATACAATAGAAGTGGATAAAAGGTCCACAAGCAACAAGGAAGAAACACCAAACTGTTAACTGATCTAAATAAGGACCCCAAAGAAACTAAGCCTAGACTACAGCTGCCCTCCAGTCGTTCATGATTAACGAAGTGCTGTAATCTCTAAATTCCACTGAAACAGAAGCCCATAAAAGTGTCATGGACTTCACTCTAACCCAAAGTTCCTCTGACCTTGCACTCTGTTCTCTTCAAAATTTTCTATTTGAAGCACCCCAACGACTGTTATCATTCTTTAAAAGTAGTAAAGAATTCATAAGTTGTTCTATGCTAGACTGGGAAGCATCGGATTCTTTCCTTGTTCCTTTCTCTCATTATTCTCTTCCAGATGCATCAGTGCTTCTGGCTCCTGCTGCTTTTCACTTATATTTAGTTTTATGCTGCTTATCTCTTTTGTGAATATTGTTCTCTTTATAGTTCCCTTATGTCAATAAAATTTGGTTCACATAACAAACTTAAAGAAAAGGAATAATACAATCACCACAGCCACATATGAATTCTTTTCTACTAAATATTCACATAATTGTGCAATCAATAAGGAAAAATTACCAGTATCCAGAATATATATTTGGGACTGGCATAGGAACACAGCCGCCAAGAGTAAAGGAGACCATCAGTAACAGCTGTTAAATCATCTTGCACAATTTCACTCAACTCCGAACAGAACCTTGGTACATCACTTGCAATTCGCTGTTCCGGATTAGATATCCGTCCATCGACATGAGACATTTTGTAGTATGCAATATTCTGAAAGTAAGTAGAATTAGAACACATGATTAAAAAGTACGCATAATGTGAAGTACTTGACGAGGTAAACAATATAAGACATTCCGGAAGTCAATATGTTAGAAGATAACACTATTTTCTTGGTGAAGAGTACATATTTCCTTTCATTGGTATGATCATATCAAACGCTAAAAATTTGCATGTTAAAGGAAATTAAAATCCTAAGAAAAAACTACAGGATATGGCGATGTCCACTTCAAGGTATATTAAAGCATCTGACAATCTAATTCTATCTCAACAAATAAACCATCCTTAGAATCAAATACAACCTGACTTCGCCTCAGGATTTGAATCAAGATAACCAGATAAGGAACACTACAATGACACGCACCAAAAATTCCTTAGACACCGTAGTTCATCTTTAATTAACTTCAGAGAGCAACTAAAACAGACATCAGTCAATGCTACTACAACAAACATCCCGTATGGAAAGAACACCCATACAGTAATGAATGCTACTACAACAAACATCCCGTATGGAAAGAACACCCATACAGTAATGAAGTCTTTCAAAAGTTTCGTTCTTTATAGAATGATGCAGAATAAACTGCATTCTCTCATACCAGACTAAACCAAATGTGTGGCAGTTGAGGTGGCATTCGAAAAACCAGACAAGGCTAAAACGTGTCGGACCAATATTTTAATGCCACATTATTTTTTGTTTCTGTACAATAGGGGTTTAAACGCCATTGAACTACGACATTATGTGGATTAAATGTCAATAGGTAGTTTAGCATTGTCCTTACATAGATTGTACGCAGTTTGTAGTTGTTCTGTTTGTCAATGTTCTACTGGATTACTGATACCCTAAGCCCTAAACCCTAATGGCACCCACTGATAAAATAACCCAGCAAGCACGAATATGACACTTGGATGAAAAAAAATCAGTTTCTACTAATTCCTTTTTTAAACAACATTAGACTTCTCTAGATAGACCATTAAAACTCCCCAAACAACATTGAAGACTCTTAATCCCCAGATCACAATAAACGCTACGACAGCCAACTATTTTAGACTCTCCCTACAACATCGATACAACACCAATGAAAACAATCACTACCAATATATCATATTACGTGAAACACACAGTATAGAACCCAGGTAACTCGTAATACTTACTAACACATGAAAAAGAGCATGGTTGCTGTATCCATTTGGTACAAGGAAATATAGCCATTTAAAAGCTTTAAACATACACAAAGCAAGGGGAAAGTATAAACAGAATCCAACTATAAGTAAGATCTAATACTTTTACCGGTTATGGTAAAAACAAGTACCTCAAAATAATGGGAATGGATACGTTTTGTCAATATTTTTCTGAACCGAAGACTTAAAGTCCCTGTTATGTACTTTGAAGTTGAATGCACAGTTGAGGCAAGGAAACATAATAAAATATTCTCAGAAATCAGCCGGAAAAATAATGGAACACGTCGAAGGAAAGCTGCACGGAATAAAAACCCTTGGACTTTAGCAAGTCTGTTGCTCAAAGCAGTTCGCAACACCTGCAAGCATTTGAACTTCAGTTAATACAGCTATTAGAAGATTGATCCAATTATGTGTTGCATAGCATCAATGAACTGAAGAGTTATTTGATTCCTATAAGATCAACAAATGAATGAAATCTTCATTTGCACCTCTTTAATTTTTTCCTACTTCCATCATTCCATATATGCAAAGTGGCTTTGTGTTAGAGTTCAGGTGCATGGTATTACGGTTGTGAAAGGACAAAGGTTGTGTGAGAGGTGTGCATGTACACGTAGGTATGCTTCTATGAGAGCATTTAGGTATAAAACTGTATAAATAAATTGACCCATGAATCTGGTATCATGTTCATGATATGGATTATGGACACCACATGTGTGAAAGACTTGATAAAACCTGCTTTTGGATATCAATTTTCATAATTCATACATTTGAATATGATATTTTAATGAGGATCAACCTTAGTGAGATTTTCTCTGCATACAAAATATGATTTTAACAAGGAATCACCATAGAAAATCCTATAGGGACAACAATATTATTGAAGGTTTTGCATACTCAGGACTTAGATTAATAGACCCTAACACAGACCACCAAAATAGAAAGAGTAAATCGAAAGTAAAAACCTAAAGATTTTTTTTTGAAAAAAAAACCTAAAGATTAGGATAAAATAAAATAAAAAACTTAGAAGCTTACCACTATTCCGACCAAAGATAAGAGATTCCTCACACCCGCTTGGCCCATTTCAGATAAAAGAATTGCAGCAAGCACTTGAAGAGACTTCAATCCCCATCTCTTTTGTGGACGTTTCTTTTTCTTAGGATCATTCGCCATGACATCATCTGCCTCTTTATTTTTATCCAGCCCATTATATTGACCAAAAGAATTGTGCTTTTTATGGGTTAATCTTGATTGAACATAAGCAGCTGCCCCACCAGCAACTACAATACCAGTAGCAAGTAGCAAAGTTTTCCTGTGCAGTTAGCACAGTTGCATGTCAGCTTGCAAACAAATGAACAGACATTGAGCAGAAGTTGAAGATAATCATGTTATTAAGACTAAAATAAACTTGGCCTCCCATACTAGCTAGCAAACAGACTATTTGATTAGCAATATTTTGAATGCATTGAACAGTCATTTTACTAATTATAAGCAACACTCTTTTTCAAATATGTCTCCACTACCAAGGCAATTGAAGTCATCTATCAGCAGACTGTTACATCCTATCTCACAGTCACAGAAAGTGGTTTCTGAATTCAGGATTGTTTGACAAAATTAGGCTAGCCATGCAAACATCTTAAACACCCCTCACGATATATATGCATTAGCCTGGTATGCCATCTTCATTAAAGAGGTCTAAAAAATGTAGATCTATTGGATGAAACATATGCCCTAAAACCCTGCTTAGTGCTTTTTTTTGCTATGGATTATGGTCTCTTTGCCAAGCTTAGGCAGTGAAACAACTAATATATGCATTTTTCTTCTTAATATGAAACAACCGTATATAAAATCAAAAATTTGATGTATATTGGCATTACTTTAAAACTTGAATCCAGAATTGTGATACCAATAAACTTCGTTTATTATCTAACATTAACTGCTATTTACATAGATTGAAGAAGAGCATATAAAAAACTGATAATAAAGTTCAGTTTATCATGTTTCATACATAATAGAACCACAGAGGCCAATGATTTGAAATTCCAAACTGATATTCAACTTAAAAATGTTAATGGAGATGGATCATACCTCCTTGATGCAACGAAACTCTGACCATGCTCTGTTAATTGCAACAGCTGAAGCGAAGGCATGGTTCAGCAGTCAACCAGATTTATAAGAAACAGGGTTATGGTTCGTACTTTGATTCTACCACTTCATTCTTTAGTTCTCCCAGGTGCCGATTCAAAAACACCTTTCTCGGCTGATATCAAATAACACCTTTTTCAATGTATTTCTAGTTCTCTTTCCCCTTCTCACGTCTTCATTCAGAATTACCACAAACCTGGCAGCAAATTAAATTTGTGACTAAGGAAATGATAGCCTTAAATGTCAAATCTGAAAGAAAAAAAACATACATAGATCAATTAACAATCCAACATAGAAAGCTTAGCCCCATATTCAGATATAAAACAAACTACTACAGTACTGATCTCATACAATCATAAGCTTAGGTAATCAGAGACTGAAACAAGAAATGATAGCGGCAACTTCGAGGACAGATACATCTAATAATTTTAAAATTTGATGATAAAGACTATAGACCTACATTTTTATGTTCAATGTGCACTAAGTTTCAACTAATTCAAGAACAGTAAAATTTGCGCCCCAATTTGAGCTCCAAATAGGTGTTATAACACTGCCTCTGCCGCAAATTTACCGATTACATACTATCAACCAACTAAATTAAACACCATTTACGAGTAAACAAAAGCAGCACCTAGGCTCAACAAGCCTATGAATTTCCCAAATTAACATGGCAAGCCTATAAGGCACAAGAATTTGACAGTTAAATGGGAAGAAATGTGATGCATTCATAGCAGGCATTATGCAAGAGTAGCTTTCTTGTTCATGTATTGACCGAATTGCACTAGCAAAAAGCCTAAGCTATCTTTCACACTATGGCATACACAAAAGCATTGAATCCTCTGTGGAAAACCCTACGCTGAAACCTCGATAAAACCCTAATTCAATCAGGGATTAAGTAACGGAAATCGGAGAATCGAAGAGAAGCGAAGAACAAGTACCTGATTAGAATTGGAATGCTCTCGGGAGAAGAAGAGATCGCCAGACGCAGAAGTGGAATTGGAAAACTTGGGGGAAAAGGAATTTGGGTTTTCTCGAAAATTGGAATGATTTTTTGTCCGACTCAATCAAATAGGGGAGGGCAGGGAGCTTATCGTTAAGAGTGACGTGGGACGAATTGAAACGGCAGAGGCGTAGTTCGACCGGAAATGGGTCACCTCATCAACCGGTTATTGCTTGTTCAACAAAAAAGGTTCATTATTGCCTGTCTCCGTGGGACGGTTTCGCCGGGTCGTACGAAAACGGGGCAAATATCTAAACCCGAAGAATATGGATGTCTTTTTTCTTCTTTTCACCATTTTTAATTCTGAAAAAAAAATTATAATAATACAGTAAAATAATGTTTGATAAATGAATAATCTCAATTAAATAATTTTTTTCGCATTGTGTATTATAAAAATTCACTAAATACATAATATAATAATTTTTTAAACTTTTTTATGTCTCAATAAATATATAAATGTTCTAGGAGAAACTCTATAATTATTAGGAATAGAGAATCAGCTCCTTGTTGTTATTCATTCATATGATAGGAGCCCTTTATATAGGGACTTTACATAGTCATACTAGGAAACTATTACATGGATCATATCTCTACTAGGGTCCATAAAGCCCACATGCATAGCATGGACCAAGGCACACATACATGTCCAATTATCCTTGAACACTCCCCCTTGTGCCGCGCGTCTTCATGCTAAATGGTGCATCCGGTGTTGTCTCATCAAAACCTTGCCAAGTAACAAAAACTCTGTGGGAAAAACTAAACCTTGGTCGAAGGACAAAAGAGTACAACGCACCAACTGCTTCTTTGAGAATTCCACCATGTGAGGCTCCCCTTGACGAATGACTTAGTCGGTGAGACTTGACAATTTCTGCATTCCAATTCTCTTCACATGCTTCTTGAGAACGTCTTGGAGTTTCAGCATAGGAGATAGCGGTGGTGCCGTGAGCAGAGATGGAGATCGTGCTCAGATGCGGTGTCGATGATGGTGGTGAGAGAAGCCTGGTCCCGTGACCATCTAGTGCCGAGATCCTCAGGGACATCGCACTAATTTGCGGCTCTTCTTGAACCTCAAGCGGTGTATGCAATGTTGCCTCGTTAAAAACCTTACCAAGCAAAAACCCAGTAGGACAAAAAAAAACTTTGACTAAGGGAAAAAGAGTGCAACATGGTTGACACAAACAACCACACCCTTCACATTTGATCATGACATGTATATGTTAGACTCTCTCTCTCAAGTCTGCATCTCCCCCTAATTCTAACACCAATCATAAAAAGGCTTCCTGATTCTTAGTAACCGCGGAAGTATCGATAACTAGACATATCAATGCTCTTTAACATGTCTCCAAATGTGGCAGTAGGCAATGACTATATCATGCCGTATTGTCCTCAACATGATCTCTCACTTAGACCTGGAGGAGAAGGATGCTCAAGAACTTAAAACACAAGTTCACGCAGATATTCAGATTCTCGCGCAGCATGACCTTCGAGTACAAAATCAGCTCTAACTTCATGTAGAAAATAGATACGGACAATCCGCAAACGGCTCTGGAAAGTAGACAATCATAGCTTTCCAACTTTGGGTCACTCACCGTTTGGTTCGTCCGGAGCTATCCAGAAAGCTCTATCGAAGTTAGCTGACTGTTTGACAAAAATCAGATTCTCAGACAGATCCGTCATCCTTCACGAGAATGGCCATAACTCACTCAATATGATAGATATGATCACATGGTTGGTGTCTCTGGAAACTAGACACATAGACCTTTCCAATGGTACCAATTTCACCATTTTCCAGGGAGTGGGCATTCATGTAGGTCCTGTCGAAGTCGACCTAAGAAACTTGGCAGATTCTGATTTCGCTCTCAATGCATCTTTTACTCATGCATGGACGCATCGATAGAATCATACTATCATACCGTATGCTACTCAGGGACTGAATAAGCCAAATACATTTAAGTATTCAAGGGATGTCCTTAAGTCATTCCATTGGCACTGTGTGGGCGCAAAGCGACACTTAGCTTTTCAATGAATGAGAGGTCAAGTCTTTCTTTATAATCTATCTTTAGACGACACGGATCACTCTCTCTTTAGAGTAAAGATCTTGACTATTCATGGGAGTATATGTAGGCCTTATAGAGCACCTATGCCGATTGATGGAAAAACATCATCAATACACAATCATCGACTCATTACGATATTGTGTCTTTCCCAAAATAATTTTCATTCTAACATCTTCAATACATGTCGGCATCTCATTTGCATCAAGACCATGTAAATTCAGAGTCCACACGCAAGGGCATTATTCATCATATCCCTTCCAAATCAAGGAGTTATATAGTAAGCGTCTCAATCTCTTGCAAACACATGCTCCACTTGATTTGGGTGAATGAAGTCTCTTCAAGACCTTCATACATATCTCTAATCCCATAGAGATGTTATTATGACCAAATTCATAGGCTGCATGCTCAGTTTTTCGGAAACTACTAAACTGACAAAATAGTGGAGTGCAATGACATCCATTACGAGAGCGTATCTCATCGTAGTCGATCTCAGTGCGTGACAGGGTTTACACTTGCGGTGTCGGCATCACCTGCCCAAGGACCTATCTCATTGTTCTGGATCGAATCTTTCCATTAGGCCAATCAACTATGTTCATCAACAAAGTGCGGTTCGATAGACTCATCATTCCACGTCCTCATGTACACTATGTACACTAGTGTAATACTTTGTAGAGTTCAGACTCCATGAGACGGATTTGAGTATCATTGATCAATGGATCAAATCGTGCCAATCTCGCTTTCTCTCTAGTGCGAGTAGTTATCAAACCTAAGGGCCTCACCCTAACCACTGGGGAGCCACAAGGCCTGTGACACCATGTTTCCATATTATGGCGTCACATCACCCCACCATAGTGCTCGAAAAACTGATACTCGGCAGCCGAAGCAGTACTCGGAATCAGTCCCAACACTTGGCATGGTGATGGCGTCAAGACCACCTCATTTGGTCGCGCCATGTCCTCTTGATAGGACATCATTCCTTACAGACATATATGCAGCATTGATCTCGTCACTTTCCTCTAAGCAATCAAGATGAGACTTAGTGGTGACAAACCACGACAATTCACGTCGTTCCACTTAAACACTGGTGTTCATATCTCCCCCTAACGGCGGGAAGACAGTCTCAAAGTGACAAAGAGATCGTATGTCAACGAGTAAACATAACTGAACTTTAGGTGGAGACTCATATCCAACCTAAGAATTTATTCATCCCACACAACTCATCATTAGGCACTATGGCGGTACAAATAGGGGAGGGCAGGAGCTTATCGTGAAGAGTGACGTGGGACGAAATGAAACGGCAGAGGCGTAGTTCGACCGGAAATGGGTCACCTCATCAACCGGTTATTGTTTGTTCATAAAAAAAGGTTCATTATTGCCGGTCTCCGTGGGACGGTTTCGCCCGGTCGTACGAAAACGGGGCAAATATCTAAACCCGAAGAATATGGATGTCTTTTTTCTTCTTTTCACCATTTTTAATTCTGAAAAAAAAAATTATAATAATACAGTAAAATAATGTTTGATAAATGAATAATCTCAATTAAATAATTTTTTTCGCATTGTGTATTATAAAAATTCACTAAATACATAAGATAATAATTTTTTAAACTTTTTTATGTCTCAATAAATATATAAAGTAATAATTGATCAAAAACTCTCATCAAAAAATATCAATTGATTAAATAAATGTTTAAAAAATCATAAAAGAATATTATTATTATTTTTTGATGAATGACACAAGTCATTTTATTGATCAAAAATAGAAGGAAACAACACATACGTAACTCACCACACGGTTATTATTATGCTAAAGTAACCTATGCAACTTAAGAGAAAACCGAGTTCATCAACAGAATCATAAAAAAACCGGTTAGTTACTCTCTATCGGTCTCCTCAACAGGAAGACCACTAGCTTGTTCCGCTCCATCAAAAACCTTATACTCCTTAACTGCCTTATATGCACCTGAGCACTCTACGAGCACCAAACCTTATCTTTGTCATCTTCGGCCCTATCTTGGTCATACCAAGCTTCCAAAGCCGAACTTCCCCCACCCTCTTCTTATTCTTTGAGCTAAAAGGACGACTCACCTTCCTCTTTTTGGAGGAGACACCACCAACATACCATTCTGATGAGGAAGAACCATCTTTAGTGAGGAGGGCAACTCGAAAACTAAAGTCGGAACTTGCTCCTCACTTCTTGTCCTTTTGTCGAAATCGACACCCCTAAACTCAGTTGCAGGCTTCACACCTATGATAGCATCTTGCATAAGAGCATCTCCAACACCTTTTGTAAAATTTCTTTACTATAGAAGAGGAAATCACAAAATCCCTATAAAACAATGGCTCAACTCTAATAACTCTTCTATTCTACAACTCCAACAACTCTATAAAACCATCAGCCTCATAAGTATGGCTGACTTTACATTTAGGTTTCGGTTGTCAATTTACGTATAAGGGTTATACGTGTGATGTGTTTGAGATTGATAGCTAGATTAGAAGTGACTAGCTAGAATTAACACCTGAAACAATTCTAGTTGGCTTCCAGTAAGCTTCAAAATCCATGTGTAACATGATGAGAAGCCTTGTTCGTCCATATAATCAAAAGAAATTTTCATCTTCTTTGTTTCAAAAAGATGGCTCTTAGCTTTTGGTCCGGCTTCCTCCTCTTCATCATGTACTCCATCTCTACCACCTTCTTGAACTCCCCAAACTCAACTCCCTCTCGACCTCACCAACCTCCACCATATTCTCTCGAACCCGACGTATGTCTTTACAACGTGTTTCACGTCATCCTTAATGTTGTCCTCGTGCTCCTCCACATTCAAGTGGACAAATTAAGAAACATAGTGGTGGTGGCGGAGCGATAGATGAGGTAGTGAATTGTGTGCTCATGCTGCAACTGGAGTTGTTATGGACAAGGATGCTAATGAGGCTGGTGAGAAAGGAACCATGCCCAACACGTTCATGGTAGTGGTAGTTATTGTTGGCTTTTTATTTAGTTAAAGTTAATCAATTTTGTCGGTTTTAGTTTGTTTTGTTTTAAAAATAAAAAACAGTGATTGTGGTTTGATTATTTAGTTTATGAACTTTAATGTCTTCTATCTATGTGGAATTATGGATCGAAAAAATACAACATATATAAAATAAAACTTTATCTTGTCAATCAACATCACTCTCTTTCAACTCATTGCCTTGCACAAATGCAGTTGAACCACTTTGGAATATGTGTGATTCTTCCTGGTCTACATGTAGTAGTATAATGCAGTTATACGAAAATGACATTGTTCTTTTTCTTTCAACTTGAAAGATGGAATGACTAGTTTTTTTAGAACCATGGGATATATTAATTCCATTGAAAACAAACATAACACTGAAATGTTTCTTTGCCAACAAGCTACGGAAACTAAGCTCCTTTTTATAGAAGAAACATAATATAGATTTTTTAGAATGATAAATTGCTAGAAAAAAAACTAAATCCAATCTGACATCTCCAATAGCCTTCACATCCACCTGATGAGGACATCATAGTCAAACTTTACAAGGTTTATGATCGAAATAAATGGAATGAGACAACACTTAGTAATTCCACATAATTTTTGCACTTGGAAGAGAAACAAAGTATGATTCTAGAAGTCTCTAAGCTGCCTATGTCTTTTTATATTTCCATTTCAGTTAGAAGTCTTAAGATCTCTTTTAGTTTAACCCAAATGCGTCAGTTTCAGTAGAGAGTCCTAATGAGTTTTATTGCTTCAATTTTAGAAGAATCTTAAAAGAGTCTTTTAATGTGAGCTATCTGCTCAGGTATAAATAAGCATAAGGGTCTAATGTCCAGGTATGTTATGTTTTATGAATAATATTATAGTGTTTATGAATTTTCTTGTGATAGGATTGGTATAAAGCCTAAATATGGGTTAGAGACCTAGATTTGGTGAGAAACCCTGGAGTGATTCCCAAATAATAAAGTGTGTATGTGTGTGTGCTTAAACCCTAAACCTTAGAGCTTGTTGGTCCTAGTATCTTAGTAGTAGGTGTGCTGCATCACCACCGGCATCTCATTTCCCATAATAAGTCTCACTTCATTTTTCCTTGGTTGTCTACTCCTTATGAACCGTTCTTAGCTACTCACTTCTTATAAGTTATAAGTCTCACATTTCTTCTTTATATGACCCTATTGCTTACAAACTATATACTTAAAGACCTTGTCTTTCATGTTTTGTAGCATTTTTTGTTGGATTTGAAAAGGTTGCCAACTAAATTAATGAGTCTTGGATTTGTTAGAAATACAACAATATGTATTAAAGATATGCACTTCAGTAAGTGTTGAAAGCAACTTTTAGAGAAAAGATAGGTGCTTAAGATCTTACACTTTGGTCTAGTTAGGCATATGAAAAAAATCATCTTGCATTATCTAGCTGGTCATGGTTGAGAAACATGATGTGGTGTCTTGGAACCTGTTTGTGGATCACAAACACTTGGCTAAACTTTATCTCTGATTCAATTTGAGTGTTATTTGACACAAAGAGAATCATAATAGCTTCTTTATCAACCTCTACATACTGAGAGTATAAACTAAGGCCATCACCAGAGAACATTGGCGTGCAGGCCCCCTCCTCCAAGCAACCAACCTCTGCCCCTTCTCTTGTATTAGGATCAAAGATATGAGCTCTGAAAACAGCTTGTAGGCACCGATTTGCCAATCTTCTTTATCCACCAATGAATCTCCTTGCTTCTTGAGCATATATAAGCGCGCCTGCATGGATGTTCTCCACCACTCCGTAGGGTAACGTAAATGTTGGATCTTCAACTCCAATTTCATCAAAATGAGGATTGTTTTGGATAATAGAGAATGCATACATTCGACTAATCCTTCCAGACAGTCATCAAGCGAGGATATTATAATAATCATCATACTTCAACATATCTTTTACACATATATTGCAATGATCTTCGATCATTTACTTCGCAAACTCGACCTAATCGAGTTTTGACTCTTTCGCTTCTTTACGAAGATCCTTCATGTGACATAGTGATACATGGCATCCCAAGAAGAAACAGCGCCGTCTGTGGTACAATGAATGTTTGAGTTCTTCGATATCGTGAAGAGTTTTCTAGCGGTATCAGATGCTGAGGAAACCACAAATAAAAATAAATAATTGTGAGGTTTCTACATTGATAGTTTTTAAAATATAGATATCACTATAACCAGATCACATAATACCTGTACTAATAAAAACTCATTTATTTAATTATGTTTATCGCTCGAACTATCACAATACTCAAACAATGTACTATTTTCTAAAAAAAATAATAATAATAATAATAAAAGACCACCAAAATTGTGGTCGAAACTTTATCCACCTTTGGTCATCATTGGAATTCCAACTTGGTCATAAATGAGTAGGGCCTAGGAAAAGCCAAAACATCAAAACCACCAAATAGAAATGGAATTTGGCGGTTAGGGTTTTAGGGGAGAGAGGAGCCATCTCCTTTTCCAATTTCCATTTCCATTTCCATTTCCATTTCATTTAGGTGACTCTCACTCTCTCACACGCTCCATCTCAACTCCGACCAAACTCACGAGGTAATCGAACCATCCCGCTTCTTGTTAATGTCGTTTTCGTTCCATCTAGGAATTTGTCGGTCGATGATTACACCCTGTCTAAATTTCGGTGTCTGTTGGGGTTCTCTGTTCGGTTCATGCTCACTGGTTAAAATCGGTGCCATTTTGGGATTTTGTAGAATGAGAATTGCCGGAAATTTCGGGAATCCAAAACCCTATGTTGTGTTTGGTAACGTTGTTGATGCCGAAGGTCAAGTATGTGTCTTGTCTTGTTTTGTACGTCGAAAATGAAAAGACGAAAACAAAAACGTAGGAAAATTAGCGGAATTTGAGAAAGTAATTCTGTGAAATTGTCTGTCTCATGTTCATCAGAAAAAAGGAAAATTTGTATTTGAGTGTATCTGCGTTTGTAATTACTGAAAATCTCAGCTGAAAACTGTTGTAGCACACCCAAAAAGTTGGTGTTGTCTAAGCCTAGTGTGGTTTTTGTGTTGGCAAATACTATTGATGATTAGTATGTTTCATTTAATGATTTGTTTTCGGTTGTTTGCGTTGAGTTAGAGATGTAGGTCTCAAAATTTTCGTAGATGTAATGGACATGTTAGAAAGGTGTAGATTATATACATTTCTATGAAACTCAGGGGGCAAGGCTGAAGCTGAAATGAGTTGTAACACCCTGACCAGATTTAATTTTAACGAATACAACCATTCCGGCAATTTCATCCATATCACGGTACTTTAATTTGGATTTCATAACTTACCTTCAAAATTTCACTTCTCATGTGAATTGACATCTTACCAAATTTACTTTGTGACGTCTCCTGGAACCTTGATGGCCGCCACCGTTCAGAATTTAATCGACTCCATACCCTTGGAGGCGACAAGGAGACAAGGTGGATGGTGTTCAATGCCATCAGTCGGAGCTGAACACCCGATTCAGGTTAGATACAGATCAGGAGGAGAAACGGAAGGTTGTTTCTAGGGAGGTCTAGAACTCTCACAGTAAACAGGTCGAGGGGGGAAAGAGAGAGGCCTCCTTCTCCGAGAGAGATTTCTAGAACTCCCCCCCCGCCGAGAGTTCTCCCCTTTCCTTCCTTCAAATCGTGTTTTCCTTTTTTCCAAAAAGTGGAACACAAATCTGAAATCCCCCCAAGAGAGTAAGAGAAGAGTGTAGGAGGCATTTTGAGTTACGTGTGGAATTTGATTTCACAGATATGGATTGTAGACTAATTTTGATGAATCTCTATTTTTTTTGACATGTTGTGTACTATGTTCTCAAGGTTTCTGAGATATTTAACTAATGTAGTTTGTAAGGGTCTTGACAAGTTTCTATCTTGTCATTGTGTTAGTAATTCCGTTTCCTACTACTTTGTCTGTTGATTGTGGTAAATATAATAGCTAATTGGTGTTTGAGGAGGAATAAGATGACTTGTGGCTAAACTGTGTGGAGAAATAACTTTCCGGAATATTTGATAATCTTGTTACTGTTTGGGTCAGACTGAAGTTCTTAGTAGTTTATTAAAGTGATCTCAATTGTCCCTACAATTGACTTGATCGAACCAATATATCTCTTGTTTTATGTCCTGTAAAACCACTCCCAGTCTTATATATCTATACCTGGGATGAGGTTGTTTTGTCAAAACCTGCCTGATTCTGTTTACGCTGCCAAAACCTTAGGAGTTGTCTGGTGAAGGTCTGCAGTGTATACTCTGTTGTGCACTGAGCATTGACTTTTATCAGTTGACACAGGGCTTGCTGGTAGTGGTTAGGAATTCTTTTCCCAGGCTCAGTAGGTTCATTGGTTTCAGTGATTAACTCATTCCTTCTCAGTATTTATTGATACCTTGTTAATGGTATGTCAGATACAGCTGTTTAGTGGTAGTGTGAGTGGACGTTAAAGAAATTTTGTTGAAGTTGGTTTTTGGGATTTTTCTTTTCTTTTGCTACTGTATCTATTTAGGTTTCTGAGTGTACCCTTGAGGTTGCACTGGGACCTTCAACTGGGAAAGGTTTAATCATGATCTGAGACTTATTCTGGAATGGACCAACAAAATTTCTTGTTATGGGCGTGATACTCTTGTCTGCATTAGTGTTGGTTCATTATAATGTTCATGGTCTACTCTCACTGTCCACAAGTTTATTTAGTTTAGTTGGTTCTACTTGCTACTATAAAAAAATGAAATTATGATGTACTTATAGTTATAAGGGTTTGTGTATGAGGGTTCCTGTAATAGTCAATATCATGGTTCTGTTATTGACTTGGCTTGAACATCTAAGGTTCAAATGTGTTTGGATTTTGACTTTCTGGTTTCTAACGGAAAATACAGGCGAGTGCCTAAAGATTCTGTTTCAAGTAAGCACCTGAGAGGTAGTTTTGCTTTACCTTTGTAATGCTGTTTTGAGAGCACAGATGATGATTAAGGGGTATGACTTGTTCCACTTGATTAAAAATTGAGACTATTTACACCTTGATTTAACATAGTATTGCCATGAGTTATGTCTTTCATACTATTTTTGAATGTCAGTTGGTAAAAATCAGCCTCTTCACTGAAACCCAGCTACAAGCTGGGCTGCATATCTAAGAACATAACCCACTTCTTTATCTTACTACCACTTGTGTTTGTGAGCGATTAAAGCCATTGAGATTAGACTTGAGTCGAGAAACGTTTCTCTGGACTAGTGAAATAAACTTTCATTCCTCAGTGTGATGATGACTGTGTCATTGGTGGTTTGACAAATGCATGTCCTGAACTACTGGGTAAAAGTTTGCACCTATTCAAATTCAGGCAGGGGCACTGAGTCAAATGTAGTAGTTCGGCCGCTTCTCCATCCTTTTCAATATTTTAAAAAAATATTTTGGATTTGTCGATGAATGTTTTGGTTTTGAGAACAATTGCATAGACTTGTTGAATAATAGTTTCCTAGGCCCAGTTGAATAGTTCTTTAAAAAAAGTTCCTAGACCCTGTTAAACAGTAAAATCATGGTTAGGACATTGGTTTTAAAATCATGGAATGGAGTTTTCATGTTTCTGAATTATCTTTCTCTTTGCATCTGCTTTCTCATGCACTGAAGTTGTGGGCGACTGAGGAAGCTTCAAAAGATTTTGCCATTTTCATTTAACCAACCTGGATGGCGGGGTGGGGTGTTTGTCGGCGTGTTGCGTACCTTAAAGGAAATAATCCTCCTCAAGTTGCATCCAGCATCTCTAAGGAAGAAAAGGTTGAAGATTCCAAGGATGAAGTTTTAAGATCTGTGATTGAGGATTCAAAAGATGAAGTTTTAAGAGCTGTGAAAAGTGAACCTCTAGAAGAGATGCCAGAACCCAAGAGGAGGTGCACTGACCACAGATCTAAAGAAGTACAGGCATCATTGTTTGCTAAGAAAAGGCAGCATGTGACCATAGGAGGAAGAGGAAGATGGAATGATGAGAGGTAAAATCTTTAAAAACAATTTGTTGGTCTCCCTGCTAGTACTGCCTTTTTATGTCCTGACAATTCAAAAATTTGTGCAGGTATAAGAGGGCAGAGCAAAGTTTGTTCAATGTTTTGGAGGCTGAAGATGCCACTTTTGCCCACCCAATTACCAGGACAGATCTGAGATTAGCAGCGCGTAGACAAATTGGTGACACTGGGCTGATTGACCACCTACTGAAGCACGTTGATGGTACAATTGCACCATGTGGGAGCAAGCGGCTTCGGCGGTGGTTCAACCACAATGGAATAATGGAATATTGGTTGGAGAGTGCAGAACTGGCTGAAATTCGGAAAGAGGCTGGGTGTCATCCTTATTGGTTTCCACAAGGCTGTGGCCCCTGTGAGCATTATAATTCTTCTGGAGAACTGAGGCTACTCAAGACAGAAGTCGATAAAATGAAAAGGTGGATACATACTTCATAAACAAATTTGTGATTCAAAAAACTCTCCTGTAGTTATATTATACATTATTTTGGGTGCTTTTGTTGAAGTGATATGCAGGAGCTGCTGGTGTCCAAGAAGCAAGAGAACGATCAAACCAATATGCTGGGGGATTTGGTGAAATGGAAAGCTCAAATTGAGGAAAGCTTGAAACTTAATCTGGGTTCGTGGAAGGGTATACAGGTAAGTCAACACTAAATTATCATCACTTATTAAAAAGTCTTGTAAGATCACTAGAGAAAAAAGTTAATAAAGCTTTTGTACAATTCTTTTTCATGTTCTCTGAACTCTATGCTATTAGAATATTTCAGTGAGTGATCTGTTTCTGTTGAATTGGCATAGTTGAATCTTTTGTTTTTTTGTTTTTTTTTTCCGTTTTTGGTTACAGGATAAGTTAGGGGAGTTCTTGATATGGAAAGCTTCTGTTGAGCAACAGCTGGTGGAATGTACAAATGTCATGAGTAATATGCAAGTAGAGAAGCAATACACTGCTACCAACCTTGTAGCTTCTGAGCAATGGGAACATTGGTTGGATAATGGCATTGTGGATAATTTCCAGGGAAATGAACTTGTACCTTGGTTTGAGAGTACCACTCCGGTTAACACTGAAGTGGAAGTTATAATCCAAGATCACCACTCTGCCCCACCAGATGGATCAAAGACTGGTGATTGCTCATCTCAGGACCCTATTTTCACAGTGGATGAAATGGTTGAACTGGAGAGGTATGGAATAAACAAGATAAAGCATAACTGAGACCTTTTTATCATAAAGCTGAAATGTGCTCTCATTGTGCTACCAGGGAGAGAGATGTGCGGAGGCTGGAATGGGAGAAGCAGACTGAACATCAAGCTAATGTGACTCCGAATTCTTCTGCAAGTTCTAAGTCAGATGTTGATAATGTGCATTTGTTTCAGGTGATGTTTACAATAAATGGGCAAGTTTGATCATGCTGTGTTGCTTGGAATTAATTCCAAGTTTTATTGAAACGCTCCTTTCTTGACAGGCAATGTTTCAGGAGTTGTTTAACTGGAAGTCTCAGATGGAGCAGAAAGTGAGTGAGTTATCAGATTCCGTGACTGCCCTCAAGCAAACATCAAAACTCTCTACTCCAGCCTATCAGCTGCCAGAAGACGGGAATCTGAGTATGGACTACTACTATCCATTTTACAAGTTCTAGAAGAGCCTTAGTTCACTTTAGACTAGCACCACAGAGGATTTAGACTTTGTATAGCGTTTACAAGCTGATGCCTGAAAATCCAGTCCAACTACCAAACCCTTGAGAGACCCCAAACCCTCGAGCATTATGCTTTAAGTTAGTGACTGCTGATCTTGATGTTAACATACCACAGATCTTCTGTGGGGATGCTACAGGAGAAGCTGGCGGGTATACTTTTGAATATACTTTTTGTAACGGGTTAAGTAGTAGGGACAAATCGAATGAAGTATATGCTCTGCTTAGTCCTGTTGCTTTTGGTGGTCTAAGGTTGAAATAGTTGGTAGGGACAGCTGAAATTGTGTGGATGGTGGCAAAATAGTAGACCAGCAGCATTATGAAGTATGAACACTGTTTAAGATTGTAAGTTGAAACATGCTCATGCAGCAAGCACCAGCGTCATGATTCATGGGGAACCAGACCAGCACCCTGCAATGGAAAACTCGAGTTAGATATCTAGCACCAAAGCTCCAAAATAGAAATTATGAGAAACAGTATTGTATTGGCCTCTTAAACATGCAACGGGACTGTGACCTCTTAATACATCAGATATGCGAACCCAGACTTCAAAGCCCTCCTTGAGCCAATGTGTATGATTTCTGGAATCTTGAACTTCACGCTTGGCCTGGTCGAGTGCAATATTTCGTTGTCAATCTTCCTCACATTCTAGCTTAGTTCTTGCAAGCACTGCTTGGCAAGCAGTACACAAGCCACATAGCTGTACTAAAGCAGTTTGAAGGAGCAACAAAACTTCCCGGATCCAACTTCTCCAAGTTGTAGCTCGATACCAAGGGGCAACATGTAACTGTGGAAGTTGAGCTATTTGTCTTCCCAATAATGAATGTATTCTGCATTAAAGTGACCTCTTGCTCTTCCCGTCTTCTAGACCTCACCAAAGAGCATCCTTGAATCAGGCCCCTTTTTTCCATATCCTTTTCCACTGAAGAAAGAAAATCAAGGAGCATCCATGAATAAACACTAAAGCTCTAGCTTGAACTTCAACCATGACTTCTCCTCGTCCCAAAGTTTACTGCCGGAAAAGATTTCGAAATATATTTCTCGGAGAAAACAAAAAGAATACTTGTAAGCCTCTTCTTCTCCATAAACATAAAATACTGTCGTACTCTAATACGTTTCTTGTCAGTTGTGCTCTATCTATAATTGTCATATTCAAGCAAGAATGTTCTAGAATCTAAAAAACATTACATTGTGGCGTATTCTGTTGTTCAGAAGCTTCCAAGAAAGTTTGTGAAGGACCATGGAAATGAGCTATCAAATCCGGTACATTTTAAGTTTTTGTGGTAAAAAATGGGCAATAAAAGATGAGGCGTGATTTGACAAGGGTCGGGAAGAGTTTGACATTGATCCTAGCAGCCATGTCTTGACGAGAATATTGCAACGGTTCCATTGCAGCTGTGCATCCGGATTCTTGACGAGTTTGGTTAGGGTTCCATTCACTAACCCTATTTTGTTCTTGATTTGAAGTGCCATGTCCATGCTCTCAATCCAAGAGCTGAAGTTGTCCTCCACTAATATGTAGCCGAAATCGTTAGAATATGGAGAGGAGAGAGCTTTGTTTCTGACTTCTAAGTGAAAGAAGTGATAGCCAAATCGTTGGAATATGGATGCTATTTATACTGATCATGTCGCCAACTCCCTGTGTTCTCATCCATTGGATTAAATTTGATCTAAGGGCTACCAAAGAAACTAAAAACACTTGAAATCGGCAGAAGAGAAGTTGTAGCAGCAAGGGGACATCTAGAGGCCGATTTCTGGTCCAAGTACATTGTGGAGTTGTAATCAAACTCCTGTTGCTTGTGCGCAGCATGGAGAAGAGATAAGGCTGCCCATTTGTCTTCTAATCTGATCCACTTCATTGTCGACAGCCAGGAGTCCTTCCCCTCTATTTTCTTGTTTTTATTTGTGTTTTACTTGTATAAATACTCCTTGAATTGAGGATTTCTAAACATGCTGCAGTTAGGTATATTAAAATTCGGCAGAAAACCCTACAAGGGTTGCCGAGCTGCTCTTGGAGGCCCATGTTCGCATACATGTCTGGCTGACACACTTTGACAACACTTTCGTCATCAAGTGGCAAGCAGCAACGTCGAAGTGTAGAGATTTCAACAAGACTGTCAGACTCATAGCATTTAAGGAGAGACTCCTCAAGGGGAAATACCTTTTCCAACAAAACAAAAAGTTCAAAGACACCACTTACGATGAAATATTAACAGATGTAATTAACACAGCTCAGGCGAATATGTCAAATGAGGCGAGAAAAAAAAGTCAGGGCCCCTTAGGAACACACAAAGGGCGCTGTCACCAGATCTTACGCTCTAACATCGCCAATAGGAGCAAAAAGACAGGATAACAAAAGATAATGGTATCAGGAAGGAAGAGAAGCCGACAAACGCCACAAAGATAATCCTTGGCAAGCGAAACAGCGCCCAAGGGGAGGAAGAGAATGACATGACAACAAAGGGCAGGAATATAGGGGAAGACACCAGAAAATCAACGCAGTCACTGTAGGCACGTACGAGGAGCTGTTTGATAGGTACAAAGATCAAATTCCGCGACCCCTACCGGTCTGATTCCTAAAGAATGATAGAAGAGGGGCATTATGGTGCAAACATCATGAGGATGTTATTCACGACACAAACGATTGTCGCCATTTGTAAAGGATCATAGACGAGATGCAGTGGGAAACTTCAAAAGGTGGAGTCCAGATAGCAGCATGCCCGAGTAGTGGGGAACGTCGAGCTCAAGCGAATCAACATGATTGATGGCGGAGCGCCACTTACAAACATGTTCAACAGGAAAAAAAGCGGTATGCAAGATAAAATCAACAGAGGAATGTCGATCACATTTCATGTGATAGAGCAGTAAAAATGACAAAACAAGGGTATGGCCCCATTCAGTTCACCAAGGAGGAGGAACATGGAACTAACGGACCATGCGATGACCCTTTCCTATGCGACATAGTCATAGCAGGAGAATTCAGCCTAGGAAGTGTGCTAATAGACAGCGGGTCAGCAGTAAACATTATGTTCAACCACTGCCACAAAAGCTTGACCGGGCAAAGAAAGAATTGGTACAAGATCACGAATCGCTACTCAGCTTCTTGGGAGATATAGTCAACCCCTAGGGTCAGACATGAAGACAGTCCAAATAAGGACCGCCCCGTGTACGACAAAATTTGATTGTCAGTTCATTGTGGTTGACTGTTATAGCTCTTGTAACGTCATCTTGGTCGCCATGCACTAAACAGAATGAAGTGCATAGTGGCAGGGTACATGTTGCTAATAAAATTTCCAACCCCTCATGGGACAAGGATGGTAAGAGGAAGCCACACGTGGCAAGAGTGCTACATGATATCGGTGCTACAAACCAAGAAGAGGCGAGAAAGTTTGTCAGTAACAGAAGGGAATGAGCTCATTGATAAGCTAGATGATCCAGGATGAGAAGTGCACTCCAAAGAGTCCAGCAAATCTAGAGACATCAGTAAGGGCGGTGAGCATTTCTGATGAGTTTCCAGAGAGAAAAGTGAAGATAGAAACCCAATTGGACCCCGTTATAGCAGAGGAGCTAATCCAATTCCTTAGGAAGAACGCTAAAACATTTGCTCGGACTTACGCCGACATGACTAGCATATCAAGGGATGTCATGGAGCACGAACTCTCCATCAAACCATTAGCCTACCCAGTTAAGCAGAAGAGGAGCATTTGATGATGAGAAATATGCCGCCATGAAGCAAGAAGTCGCCAAACTACAAGAACTAGGATTTGTGCGCCAAGTCCATTACTTATCATGGTTAGCCAATGTAGTAATGGTCCATAAGCCAAATTAGAGGTGGCGGACGTGTGTTGACTACAAAGACCTCAATAAGGCATGTCCAAAGGATTGCTTTTCGCTTCCTAGAATCGATCAAATGATAGATTCTATAGTAGGCCACGAGCTATTGTCATTAATGGACGCTTTCTCTGGGTACAATCAGATCTTGATGAAGGAGTCAGACCAAGAGGCGACAAGCTTTACAACAGACAAAAGAATATATTGCTACAACATGCATTTTGGTCTCAAGAATGCTGGAGCAACTTGGATGAAACTGTGTAGAAAATGTTTTAGGAGTATCTTGGAAAAATAATCGAGGTATATGTGGATGACATACTTGTAAAAAGCAAGGAAGCAGCGGATCATATATGCGGATCATCTTCAACATCGTCCTCAAATATGGCATGAGGTTGAATCTAGAGAAATGCTACTTTGTGGTAACAGAAAACAAGTTCTTGGGCTATATGATTAGCCAAAGGGGAATTGATGCCAATCCTGAGAAAGTTAAGGCGATCATGGATATACAGATCCCCACAAAGAAGTAGAGGTGCTCCAAGGCAGACTAATATCTTTGTCAAAGTTTATTAGCAGGTTAACACACAAATGTATCCCATTCTTTAACGCCATGTGGCGCCTGACAGGAAAGGAGGTCGACTAGTCCCCTGATTGTGTGGTGGCATTCCGAGGATTTAAAGACTACGTAGCTTCAGTCCCCTTACTCTCTATCCCAGTTATAAGAGAAACACTACCTATACGTAGCAGTGTCCAAGACGGCGCTAAGTACTGCGTTATTAAGGAAAAAGACAAAGAAGAACTATCAGTATTCTATGCAGGAAGAGGTATTAACAACGCAAAGGGAAGATATCCGCCACTTGAGAAAATGACTCTATCACTGCCAGAAGACCCCACCATTACTTTCAGGCACATCCAGTCAGTGTACTCACGAGCCAACCACTAAAACAGGTGTTGCAAAACCCAGAATATAGCGGTCGACTCAACAAATGGGCTATAGAACTCAACGAGTTCAATATCGAGTTCAAACCAAGGATCGCTACCAAGGGACAAAAAGTAGTAGACTTTATAGTAGAGTACACAGAAGGCGAAGACACCTTCGAGGAGGCGAAGACTATGGAATCAACAGAACAGAAAAGGAGGAAGAGCAGCAGCAACAACTGGAATAGAGCCTACATGTTAACGGCTCCTCTTGTGCAAACGCCAGTAGAGCGGGAATCATCCTAACTGAACTAGGGGGATTAGAGTTAGCATATGCTTTGAAGTTCAACTTTAAAGCCTCAAAGAATGCAGCAGAATATGAAGCCCTGATAGCTGGCCTCATACTCGCAATCGACTCCGGAGCCAAAGACATCAATGTCTATAGCGATTCACAGTTAGTTGTCAACCAAATAAATGGATCACTCCAGACAAAGGACACTCAGCTACTGCATATTTGAGATACGTTAAGACACTGTTGGGAAAGTTCAGGTTCTTCAACGTAACGTAAATCCCAAGGACGGAGAATGCAAAGGTAGACTCCCTAGCTAGGGTGGCGACATCCCAACCCCACCCAAGTAAGGAAGATACAAGGGTCGAAATTCTGGATAAGTCATCCATTAATAAGACTCTTGCGGAGATATTTCACATTGAGACCGAACCCTCATGGATAGATGAGATCATCACATACAAACAGGAAGACACGCTACCAGAAAATAAAATAGCAACACAGACAGTTGTACAAAGGGTGACAAGATACAGCCTGATGCATGACAAACTCTATAGGAGAGGGATAAAGTATCCCCACTTAAAATGTGTGGCACCAGACGAAGGAAAGAAAGTATTGGAGGAACTCCATAGTGGAGAAAGCGAGAACCACTCAGGATACCGCTCCATGACTAACAAGACAATGCGTTATGGGTACTACTAACCCACAATGGTCGGAGATGCAAAAGAAATAGCCAAAAGCTGCTTTAAATGCCACCAGTTCTCCATAATGCCAAGGGCACCGACAAAACCAATATCAGTGATAATGGGAGCATGGATAGATGCTATCTAGGGATTAGACCTGGTAGGACCGCTACCTGCAACAAAAGGCCAATACAAATACATCATAGTAGGGATCGACTGCACCACCAAGTGGATAGAAGCAGCGCCACTTGTCAAAATTACCACTAGTAGAGTCAAGCGCTTCATCTGGAAAAACGTTTGTTACAGATTTGGAGTCCCTAATACGACCATCACTGACAATGGAGCAAAATTCAACAATGATGAGCTAATCTAGTAGGCAGCAATAAAGGGCATTCAGATAAAATTCACATTGATCGAACACCCTCAAACGAATGGCCAGGTAAAAGCAGCAAACAAGAAAATTAAGACGCTACTTAAAAAGAAGCTAGACTACCACAAAGGGTTGTGGACAGAAAAGCTACCTAAAGTACTCTGGGCCTTAAGAACAACTCCAACCAAGCCAACAGGGGAAACACCATTCTGCCTCATTTACGGCACATAGGCCATCCTCCTAGTTGAGATCATATGTCTAGCGGTCAGGGTCACACTATTTGATGCCGCCACAAATAAGGAGGGACTCATCCTTGACAAAGACTTGGTAGACGAAAAGCGTATAAAGGCGCACTTCCACAACGTGCAGAACAAGCGAAGGGAGGCGTATAACAAATGAGTTAGGAATAAGAGCTTCCAGATGGAAGAATGGGTGATGAAGTTATCCCAAAGACAAAGGGACTACGTCCAATCTAGGAAGGACCATATCAGATCATGAAAGCGGTTGGCCCTGACATGTCCTACATCAAAGATAAGAGCGACAAGATCTCTACCCACCTATGGAACACATAACACTTAAGGCGATGTTACTCGAAGTATGTGTAAACTGCTACTTTCCTTAAACATTTAGAGTCGCTACTTACAACGCTCTATATTTTTTTTTTGAAAAGCTGGCTTAGCACCACCTTTGAATAAAATGGGTATTATCCAAGATATTATTCTTACACAATATTTAACCTAGCTAAACTCGCTTTCACACTTAAGAACAAAATAGTACCCCTAATCGATTTCATTCTGAAGACAAAAATATAGGCAAACCGCCACATCTTTCTGTTGCTTCCTCTTATTTTTCTGTGGAACGGCGGATTCTAGTGTCTTGCGCTTGTCACGCTCTGACTGCTCAACCTCCTTGGACACGAGTTCCTCGTCAGTATAGTCATCGCCCACAGACTGAATTGTTGGAGAGTGAGGAGGAAGATCCTTGCCGTCAAGTCCCTTCTAATAGGTATGAACAGGGACAAGGAGCGGCCCCACAGACTCTGACGACTTCTTAACAGTGCTGCTCTTGATAACTTCTAACCCAGCCAGCCGAAGGCGCTCTATATACACGTTCAGCAACCGCCTTCATTGCTACATCAAACGTCATCTTATCAGCGCCGACTTCGTCATATGACTAAACCGAGCACCGTCTGCTATAAAAAAAATTAACCAAAGTTGGACAATGACAATAAAAAAAGAAGTGCGTAAAACAAGCACCATAACAAAGAAAGAAATGAACTGGGAGCTCGCACCAACTTGCAATCGATAAGATAAGACCAAGAAGCGAAGATACGCTGGTCAGTTGACCTCCGCTCCAGCCAAATGATACTTACTCTTTGAAAGCGCCACCTTTCAACAAGCAGCGGAAACCTCCGATACTCTACCAAGTAAAAGGGTTACGAGTCAGCAAATGACACACATACAATGGAATAACAGGGGACAACAAACATAAGGAAAGAAAGCCCCACCTTCAATCGGTTGGAAGACAGACTTTATCTTATAAGGCGAAGCAGACAACGCCACCAGACTTCCCAAACTCCCAGCCCCCAGTGGCGACACAGGCATTTGTGTACCACTTATTCTCAGACTCAGGCATACTCCCAATGCAGGGTTTGAAGTGCTGCTTCCTATAGTCTGCACGAAGAGTCAGAGTCGTTATACCATGTTTCCCTTTGCAAGGAGAGTACTTTAAATCGTTGAAGTTTGTGATCTCCACCACCGAAGGATGTTGACACCCACACAAATTCCAAATAACGGTCATCGACATCAAGATCTTGAACATATTCAAGCCCATCTATCCAACAGTGATGCCAAACTCCACAAATATGTAGTGAAGCCAAGGATCGAGAGGCAGCTTTAAACCATACAGCAACAAAATGTCGCAAATCAGTGCCTCGCCTTCTGAAAGCTGGGATCCTAGTTCATTCTCCCTCAAAGGACGCAGTTTCACCGAACTAGGAAGCTTATAAATAACGCGGTTCTTGACTATCCTTTTTTGATCTAGACGAACAACGGGCTCATCAACAAGGATGTTGTCTGTTAACTTCCAGCGCAGCGACATTGCCTCTTGATCTTCGTTATATCCCTCAGACATTGGACGCCCAGACGAGCTAGCAGCACCGCTACTTGATACGCGTTTACTAGCCTCACTCTCTTATCGCCGCTTGTGGCACTCATGACCGTCAGGGCGCTCTAAATAACTCTCCATTGGAGGTATAATGTGTAACGGCGCTGGCACTTCAAATACTTGGCCACACTTCGCCAATTATTCTTGAGCAAACAACTCTAATCCCTCTTGAAACATACGAGCAGCGGCAGATGGTTCAACGTTAGCAATAAACTCCGTCACCAAATTAGAAGGCGGACCAGACACATCTTGACCACTGGAAGACACCACATTGCGCTCTTCAGACATTTATCACAAACACTCTAACCTAAAGAGTTAGCAAAAAGTTAGATCTAACTTCTCATTTTTTTCAGGTCTAACCAAGAACACTCAAGAACAAACCTAGAAAACCAAAACACCAAAACCTAGTTTTCACCCCAAAACACCCCAAAGCAACGCCAATAAACCTCAAATACCAGATCTTCAACCCCAAACCCAGAAACAGCCAAAACGTGTACAAAACATCATCAACCCAAACCTTCAAATCCAAGACAGAGCAAGAAAAAGAAGAGAATCCAACCTGGAATTTGGTGGACGCAAAGGATGAGGCTGAAAAGATCCAAAGAAATCCAAAAACAATCAAAACGCAACTGCGGATTGTAGAATTCTAATTTGGGGAGACTCAAGAAAGAATCGAAGAGGAAGAGTTCGAAACGAGAAAATGGGGGAAACGAAAACGAACCTTAACCCTCGCTACCCTTATATAACGAATAACGAGGAACGACAGCCGTTCCGTGATTTCGTAATGACCGTCAGATGCACGCCACACATCCATCCCTCCACAATAATTAATGGAAAAACCGAGAAGCTGCATCGATTATCACAACCATCATCACGAACAGACGCGCACGTCATTAAAGCTGCCAACCACCCAACTGCCCGCTGCATGCATGCCACATGGCAAAAGGAAGACCAAGGGAACAAGGGCATATGCCTTACCGCTACTTGAGACCAACGCTCTCTCGTAGCAGTAAGAGAACAAAAAATGCCTTACCGCTACTTGAGACCCGCTCTCTCTTATAGCAGTAAGAGAAAACAAGTGTTACTGTTACTTGATACCAGCGTTCTCTCGTAGCAGTAAGAAAACGATAGATGCCTTACCGCTATTTGAGACCGGCGCTCTCTCGTAGCAATAAGAGAACAAGTTCGTTACAACTACTTGATACCAGCGCTCTCTTGTAGCAGTAAGAGAATGACAGATGCCTTACCTCTACTTGAGACCATTGCTCTCTCATAGCAGTAAGAGAATGACAAGTGCTTTGCCGCTACTTAAGACTATCGCTCTCTCGTAGCAGTAAGAGAACGACAGATGCCTTACCGTTACTTGAAAAGGGACAACAACAAACACTGGGAGACTTTTTTTCAGGAGAGTTACGGGACTTTGGGAGGACCCGATAGTGGGTCCGTTGCTTATGGTCAGCGTTAAGTAGATAACTCCCCAGCCAAGAAGCCCCTCTTAGATTGGGGACTTGGGGGACTTGCTGACACATATGCCTGACTGGCACACTTTGACTGACCATAACCATCAAACGTGCCACAACTAAGACATGCAACAGCAAGATAGCAAGCGCTAACTGCAGATAACTGCAAACCGCTACCTAGATGAAGCTGGGACGCGCTCGCACGCGCGACCCTAATACCGTCTATTGGAACAACACTGCAGTAGCTATAACCATTTTAGTCCCACATCGAGAGGCAAAAGGAAGCATTCCCACCAACAGCCTATAAATGGTAACAGTCTCTCATCTCATTAACTACAAAAACGCTGCTATTATGCCGACATCCATACTAACTTATGCATTAGAGAATCGAAGACCATCCTTCGGTGGTATTTGACCTACGAGTAACACTTCGTGTTGTTGTTGACAGCATAGTAGGAGCAGTTTGGTCCCGCCACCTTTGCACCGACACAAACAGCCCATGGACTCAATGAGTTCAAATGCTTAATGGATCATGCCTTCCTCTCTATGTATGGCACCAATAAGTTTCCCGGTCTAATCTGGATTTGGTTTCTTTGAATCGAATTTCTCTCAATTCTGGTGTTTTATGCTCTTTTCTCTCTCTCTGGCCTTTTACGACTCTGAAATAACAAAACATGTTAGAAATGAAGTTATTAAGAAAATAATGAAGCTAAATAGGGTAAAAAAATATAGAGGGGGGATCAGTATGGTACGGTAAGGAATTTGACCTATCCCGATACCGTTCTCGATTTTTTTTTGTATCGGTACGAGACGAGATGTGTGATTTTAAGGCTTGATACCGAAAAAATCAGGACAAGTTCGGGACATAAGGTTTTAAGTTAGGATTTTATATTTATAAATTAAACAATCACTTTTGTACTATATTTATACAATATTTAACACTTTTTCTTAGCATAAATAAATAAACTATCATAATTAGACGACTTCATCATTTTAAAATGATTAATTCTTCATTAAATTACATATTTTTTTTATAAAAAACTAGTAAAACTATAAATTTTGGAGGATTCGAGACGGTTCGAGACATTTGGTATCTATTTGGCTCATGCCGATCCCGAACAGATTACTAAATTCGAGATTCGGTACTGTTCGGGACAACACATTTTTTTACTTTGTGTCATGACCCGATCGGGTTCGGTACAGGACGGTGGGGATCAGTATCGGGATTTCGGTATCAAACTCCCACCCTTAAAAATATATGTTAATAATGTAGCATATTATACGTTTATCAATAGCTACCTTGTTGGGAGAGAAATACCATCAAATATAATTCGATTAGGTTCCCCTCTCTTAAACTTAAACCCAGTACTCACTTTAGTCATAAACAATGAAGCCGGAACCCTGTGTTGTAAGTAGTTCCTGGAAGAACAACGAGAAGATGACGAGGGGAGATTCATCCTTATGGTAGATTTTAGTTGCACAAAGGACATAAAACAAATGGAGAAGATGTTCGGTTTTGATTAGAACACCCACAACAATAAAATATTTATTTGTTTTCATTTTAATAAAGGGTAAAAAAGAATAAATTCTTACAAAAATTAAAATGAGGTCTACTCAGTAAATTGAGAGGTTAGAATCTCTCTTAATTATATACCTCCACAATTTTTTTTCTTATCCTATCAATTTTGCCCCTCATTAATATTGCTTTTTTTTTTTATCGAAATTAATATTGTTGTTAATCTACTCTTTTCTTGCCTTTTTTTCTTTTTTGAGTTTGAGCCTAACTCTACCTCTCTCTTTTATTTCTCATCCTCTTTGTCTCTCATCTGTAGAAGAAGAACAACTATGAAGAGTGATGTCTTTTACAGTAGTTTTCTGAGTTTAATTTGACACATACTTTTAGTATTTATGGTGAAGGAGTAAGGATGTGAACCCATAAAGGATGCGCAATGTCGATGCCTCAACTTAAGGATGATTAATAATTGATAGAGTTAAGACAAAAAATAGGTTGTTTGGTTAATCACAACTGCACTGCACCAGTTCACCACCAATAATAGTGATAGCCAAAATTGAACCATAATATATTAGAATAATGTATTAATACTTCATTGTATAGTTTATGCTACAGTCATGGAAGTCAAATACAATTGTCTTCTTCTAATTGCATGACCAGAAGAAAAATGATATTTGAGAAGGATGTCGATTGTAATCGCAGAAGATGAGGAATATAACGGGGGTGTAAAAATGTAAAATTGTAGAGAGATAAAATTGTTAGAACTTTTTTTACAAAAGTTCACCGAGGTACATTAAGCAAATTTAGAAGTATGAATAGAAACGCCACTCTTATTATTTTGTTTCAGAATGAGAGTGTTTTTATTCGTATCTCTAAAAATATTTTTAGATCTCCTAACTTAATGAACCTTTAATTTATTTAAAAAAACTAAAATGTTATTTACACCTCTCTAATTTTTCCAAAATGCTCATAGTTCAATAAAATCAATATAAAACCTTTTCTATTAAAAGATTATATTCAAACCTCCATACCTCCTTCCATTTTTACGTATATGACAATCATATTTTGCTTTCAAAATCCATCAAATCGGTTGAAACTTATTATTAGCTATATCGAGCCAAGCTTGTTTTTTTATCAAAAGATATTTCATTTAATAAAACTGTAATTACAGTACCCAATAAGGGATTACAACTACTGGCAAATAACTCTAGCTTCAAAATACTTATCCTCATCCCGAAAATAAGAGACTGACATGCCAATAAATTCAATGAATGTCGAAATGGGCAACTGATTGAGTTAACTTGACCAATATAGGTAGCAATTACTAGGACATGTACGCTGCCCCAGGATCTCTATACCTAAGAACTCCTCCATACAATCTCAACACAGACTAATAATATGCTCGACCAATGGCCGGTAAAATTCTAGGTTCTTGTAAGGTGACCGCGGCCCTGTCTCCTTCGCTGTCCTTGGTTCTCCTCTAAAAGAAACAAATCTAGATGTCTCTCCTATTTTGAACCAACCCCCATCTATCGAATGAACCTCTGTCTTGAGCTGCCTTTACTGACTCGGCCTTCCCTTCTCTCCCGAACCAGAACACAGCGACAGAAAGCCAGCGACGCTCGGCCGGGAGAAGACACACAACGAACTCTTCTGTTTTCTCTCCCCGTGCGGCGCTCCGAGCCAAGCTTGTTTGTTCAGATACAATAACAATTAATTAGCAAATAAATAATTTATAAGTTCTTCAAGCTTATCATTGATTACAACAAATACGTTCAAACGAAATTCAAAAAGAGACTGATAGATAAGAGCATCTAAGAAACAAAAAAAAGTCTATCAATTGCATTATCTTTCAAAATTACATCAAAGAGTAAATGTCTATATATTGCATAATGTTTCAAATTTTTCGTAAAACTTTGCTTAATCAACAATTTTGAATAATTATGGATTTATGGTTCTTGGGCAACAATCGTTGTAACGATCAAGACGATCTCAATATTTAGAATACAAATGTCGAACTTTGACGTTAGCGTTGAAAACTCTAGTCATGGAGGTAAATTGAGAATTTATTTATCTTATGAACTTTTATTGATATGTTTTTGTTGATAATTTTATATGAGTTGATAAAGTCAATACTAATTTAAATAAAGAGGGAGATCCAAATAACGTTTTTGGAGTTATAAATAGAAGCTTCCTTTTAGGATTTCTTTTAATTTGGTAGAGATAAATTTATAATAAATTTTTTTATAAAAATTGGGGGTATACTCAAATTTAAAGGGGTAACTAAAACTTTTTCTTTCAAAGCAGTTTAGTTTGTTAGTCGTAGTCTGATTGGTTAGGTAGCTATAGTGAACAATGTTGAAGTTATGAGTTAAATCTTGCTGGCATTTGTGAGGGTGCATGAGTTATCTGGGTGTGCGTGAATTATTTGATAAAAAGTTATTTGTTTTTGTTTTTTGGTTGTTGAGAGACTTCATTTAGATATGAAACCTCTGTCAAGCTTGTAACGTTGTGGGGGAAAGGTGATGATATGGACGCCAACATCAGGTTCGGGTGTGAGAAATCGATGATCGAAGCATCATGCTTGGCCATGGTCGAGACCAACTCTGTTGGCTTCACACGTGTACGTGGGTAACCCGCTCTGATACCATGATAAAGTAGTCTGGGGTTCAACTCCAAAACCAATTGACAATAGAGAGAGTAGCCCAAACCCTTATAAACCCACAGACAAGGTCTCATATTCCCAATGTGAGATATATATCTCAACACTCTGTTGGGAACAAGAAAACGTTTGGGTGTGATCATTGCGAAACATTCCCCAAAAGGTCATTCTCCAACCAGGAAGATCACAGTGATAAACATGGAACTCAGTGACCGAGTATATTTATTGGGACTGCTCGCACGAGACAAAACAGTGACAACCATTCGATTTTTAATGAATTGATCTAATGGATAAAATTAAACGGACTTAAACGGACATGATCAATTCATTAAAGATCGGACAGTTGTCGTTGTTTTGTCCCGTTCTGTTCCGCACGGTGCTCCCGCGTCTGAGCAATCATGTATATTTATTTTACTGTAACTTTTTATGAGTACGTAGGTGGTCAACTATTTAGAACTCTTCACTCTTTGATTTGTAATAACTGTTATGACATGAAAGATGTTGTGTATGTCAAGTTACCAAATACGATTTTCATGGTGTGATCTTCATGGAGATTTTATTTTTCTTCTTCTATATCATTTTCTGCCATTTTTTCTGTCTACAAGATCGATCTCATTTTGTTGTTAATCTCCGCAAATATCCTACCATCTCCTTAGTACATCTTGCTTAATTCTTTGTTTAATTGTGGGAATGTAGATCGAGGACCTAATTGGTGTTCGAAGGTCTTGTGAAATTGGTTAGTTAAGTTGAGACGATTACAATGGGTGAATATTCAATTTATCGGTGGTCGATAAACATTTTATTAAGGAGTAATAAAATATTTCTCAACATTTATGTCCCCTCCTCCAAATAAAACGTTTATTTCATTCTATAAATTATTTTTAGATTTTCTGGTGAGATTTCAAATTTATTATCCTCTTAAAAAAATTACTTACTTTAAAAAAAATTTATGGCCCCAAATAAAACATTTTTCAATGTTATCGTCCCTCAACTAAAGGTTTATTACCTCTTAGGAAAACATTTTATTGTTTTCTAATAATACATAAATAGATTACTCCATTCAATAAATTTTTCGACGAGGGAATTGGTATGGTTCGTGATAGGTTAGGTGACACATTCAAAAAAGTCCGGTGAGATTCCGTTAGGTTTGTTACAAATGTCCACACCAATGGTTTTGATATGGATTTTCGTTTTTTCTATATTTTTTGATCAAATTTCCTTATTTTTACTATCTAGTATCTATATAATATTATGTAGATCATCTCTGTAAGATTTCAGTTAATTTGGTAATCGTTAAGGCCCTCAAATTTTTTTATTTTTTTTTATAATAAACATAAACTGTTTATGTTTGACATAATTCAATTCATCTATTTATTTTTCGATTTTAAAGATCTTAACCATCAAAACCATAAGTTATAGCCAAGAAGCTATATATATATATCAAAAATGGACTCGGATATTTTGAAATTTATGTTTCAGCGCGTTTTATTTTGTCGTCCCGCCAATTCCCAAAACCATTTTGCAGAAGTGGATAAAAAAACCAAAAAGAAAAATGAAAAAACAGCAACAGCTAAATACCCAATCGAGACCCACACAAAATCCGTATCAGAGTTCCATATTCTCATGAGATATTAGCAAAACGCTTAGTCGGAAAATGTCGACGTGGCACATGTTCTCCGACGCCACCGACAATTCCCGGTGGCGATTCTCCAACACCCGGCCGCCAGACGCCGCCTTCTATACCGACAACGAAAATCTCAGCTCAAACGCTCGCTTGCCTTCCATGGCCGACCTGTTGCTTCAAGGCTGCTCAAAGCTCGCGGCGGAGAGTCAGATGTGTCACGGCGGAGGTGTCGCCATGTTTCGCAGTGGACTCGGCAGATCCGTTTCCGTGAAGCAGTCTTCGTTAGCCAAAGCGGCTTCGCTTTTGGGGGCCTCCGATTTAGGTTTGGTCACTGAATTGGAATTTCAATTTCACTGAATTTGATTTATCAATTTCTTTATTTATTCATAATTTTCAATTGAAAACACTAGGAATGTGATAAAAATGAAAGAGAACAAATTGTAGTTAGGGAATTTTGGAGTTGAAAACAAGAGTAGAAGTTTATCAAGTACTCATTAGAAGCCTAATTTTCGATGCTGTGTTGGTGGTGTGCAGGCCGAATGGGAGGTAGTGGAGGAGAGATTAGAGGTGGTGGTTTCGGTGATTCGCTTTTCCAGACTGCCTCTGGAAAGACGGTTAATATATCTTCCAAATGTCTTGTCAAGGCCAAGAAGTTGCTTAGTTTGGATGATGAGAGTGAGGACTCTAGTCTTTTTCAGGGTTTCAGCATTAGTGGGGTTAAGGATGCTGTATCGGTTTCAAGGTCTTCGGTGAATCATATGACTGGCTCGGTGCAATGTGCGTTGACGGATGTGTCCAATCTAAGTTATGTGCAACCTGATGTTCCTAGTTTTGCTTGTACACCTTCATCAGTGAAGTTACGTACACCTGGAGGAAGATCTACTTCTGTTTCTACTGATGGAAGTATGGCTGGCTCCGTGCAGAGTAGGAATGAGTTTGATCAGAGTTTTATGCAATCTGAGATGACTAATTCAGTTTCCACACCTTCATCAGTCCAGTTAGGTACACCCAGCGGAAGAACTTTGTCTGTTTCAAATGATGCACACAAGACTGGTTCGGTGCAAAGTAGATTTAAGAATGAGTCAAAGCTAAATCAATTGCAATCCAAAATGCCTAGTTCAGCTTTTACGCCTTCATCATCCAAGCTACATGCAGCAAGAGGAAGTTCTGAATGTCTTTCCACTGATCCACAAAAGACTGGTTCAGTGCAAAGTGGAGTTACAAATGTGACTGATCTGAGTGTAATGCGATTCCAGAAGCCTAATATAGCACCCAAACCTTCATCGATCAAATTCAGTACAGCTGGAGGAAGATCTATATCTGTATCCACTGATGCGCTACAACGTGCAAGGAATCTCCTTGGTGATCCAGACTTGGGAACTCTCCTGGATGAGGGGAATTCAGACATGGATCTCACATTTTCAAAAGGTAGTGAACATGATAGTCACACTGCCTCTTCCCACCAGAAAATGCCCAAGACCAAATTTTTAACAAAGAGTTTTGTATCTCCACTGCAATCATCGACTAATCAAGTGCGGACATCAACAATCAAGTCAGACAGTACAAATTGGGGCACTAACCTGATCAGCCAATTTGATGTTGTTAGCAATGAAAATGCCTGCAGGTCAAATGGTGGGTTACCTTGTGGCAAAAAACCATTCAGCAACAAACCCTGTACCCTCACTACTACAGTACAAAACAATTATTTGGCAAATGGCACTGGTGACAGGATTGATCCAGTTGAAAATTCAGTAGCCAACCCATTGGTGGATATTTCAAATACCATTGGCACCACTCCTCTGAGTAATATACAAATGGCTGGTGTAAAGAGGAGGCTAGGAGGAAATTCTGTTTCTTCCTTCAAGAAGCCTCGCATTTCCAATTTCTCCACCCCATTGCATAGGAATGTTCCCCTCGTTCCTAATGGTATACTTTATCTGTCTTAATTACTTATGTCTATATTGGTTATCAATGAAACCATTTTCATTTAACCTTCAATTCCAGTAGGTTTGTCTTCTATTCCCTCTGAACATTCAAGTTGCAAAGGAAGGGTTTCTACTCGATATCCTGTCCTGGTGGCTAGAATGCCTTTGAAAAAGTATTTTGGAATGCCACCATCAGATCAAACCATGGTATGGAGACTGATAGTTCTTTTATTCTTGGCCAATATATTTTGTTCTTGTCGCCCACTGATGCCTTTTATGCATCAAAATGAATTTAGGTGGATTGCATGTCAGATCAGGTCAGAAGAGTTACAGCAATTAATGCTGAAAACTACATGTTTCCTGATGAATCTGGATTGAACTACGTAGGGGCAGAAGCTGTTGTGCACATTTTAGCTTCTTCCGGAGCTTCAACACAAAATACTTTCAGAGAGTAAATATTTCTGTCCTTAAAACACTTCTATTCAAGAATGTCGTCTCTCTCTCTAGAGGAAAAATAATTAGTCTGTTTCTGTTCAATATCTGACATATTGATATATGATAATTTCGGTGAAAAAGGAGTTATAAAAGTGTTCCAGTAATTAAATCAGCATGATTTGAAATCACTCACATCTGGAAAACTGTAGTGAGCATTCTATGGAACCTGTGCAATCCTTAGAACTTAGAAGAATGTATGCCATTCTGTATCTTAGATTGTCTTTGACATATTTTGACATTTTGTTGAGATTCTGATACTATTCCTCTATTTAGGTGGGTCATAAATCACTACAAGTGGATTGTCTGGAAACTCGCTTGTTATGAGAGATGCTATCCCACCAAAGCTTTAGGAAATTTTTTGACCCTGCCCAATGTGCTTGAAGAACTGAAGTATAGGTATATGTACTTATCCTACACCTATTTATTATTCCTATGGTGGCTTGTGGGGCATCCTTGATTAACAATATGCAATGCATTTGTACAGATATGAAAGAGAAGTGAATCATGGTCACCGCTCTGCAATTAAGAAAATACTGGAAGGATATGTGTCACCTTCGTCGATGTTGGTCTTATGCATTTCAGCTATCCGCTCAAAACATGACCCAAATATGGAGACTAGCTCGGGAGCTGAAAATAGTAGTGCTGCAAAAGTTGAACTTACTGATGGGTGGTAAGAAATTTATCAATTACATGCTCTACGCTTTAAACTATATTGTAGATGGCATGTAAGATTTATTTTATTTTAATTTTTATTATTATTATTCTGTCTCCCAGGTATTCAGTGGATGCTATTCTGGATGCTCTCCTATCAAAGCAGCTCACTAGTGGAAAATTGTTTGTCGGGCAGAAACTTCGGGTATTTATATGTTGGTCTATTACTTTTAGCATTTCATCTTGATTGAAGCATTGTATATTTGTATACCAATTTCTGGCTGCTTACATTTCGCTTTTTACTGATGAAGATCTGGGGAGCAGGACTCTGCGGCTGGGTTGGGCCTATTTCACCCCTTGAGGTTGACATTTTGATTTTGAAGTGAATTTTGAACTATATTTCCTTAGATAAATTTCTCAGGCTTCTGGTTCAACTTCAGGTGTCAAGGGAAGTTATGTTACGGCTACACATAAATGGCACATACAGAGCTCACTGGGATGATCGATTGGGATTTTGTAAGAACTATTTGGACTTCTCAGTATCCAGTTTTTCAGGGGTTGACCCTATTTACAGTTTTGTCTTAATATTTTCAGTGCTTTATCCTCAAATATATTTATACAGGCAACCGTGCTGGCGCTCCCTTAGCATTTAAGTGCATCAAGAGCAATGGGGGTCTAGTTCCTTGGACTCTTGTAGGAGTCACGCGGATATACCCTGTTTTATACAAAGAAAGGTTGTTTGGAATATCGTCTATAATTACTTGAGACATCACTGTGTTTACTACAATTTGAAATGACACGGGTTTTCCTTCTAGGTTAAGTAATGGAAGATCTGTTGTGAGATCAGAGAGATTGGAGACCAAAATTATGCAAACGTATAGCCAGAGGTGTGTCTTCTGCGTAGAAAACCACTACAACTTCCTTTGAAAAAATTCATTGTTCCTATTTCCTTTAAACATTCTGACAACTTTCCGCTTTGCTTCTTAAGTGTTCACTTGTCTATAGGCATTGACCTTTTTGATAGCAAGTATGCGCTGCTTAATTTTTACAGTTTTTATTTTATTTTATAAATTTAAACCCTTTTATTGTAAAAGGATACAGATATAGATAGTCTAATACATAAAAATGTAAGTAGATCCTTAATCAAAACATAAAACAGATTTGAATTACATTGGAAGCTACAATATCTAACATGAATCATCATAGCTGATTATCAAATGATCTGGTACACAATGCTTCAATAGTTATGCGGTTCTAGATGGTCAAAAACTTGAACGAAGATCAGGCCCTTTGCATGAGCTTAGGCAGGAGAATGTGATTTGTTGATAAGTACAGCATACATTTATACAATACTTGGAGTTAGAATTGATCTGATTATAAAAAATAATCAACTTCAATAGATCCAAGGATACATGTAATTTATTTTCTTTATGATTCATGGAAAATTCTATTCTCATTATATGTTCGAGAACTTGCCTTCTCACTATTGTTTTTATACAAGCAATCAAATATTCACTAATTCTTGAGATGCTAAAAATTTCATCCAGAGCGGCCATGTAACAATGACCTTGCAAATTCCTTTTCTTCCTCTAAAAAATCATGTTGTTGATGCCCTCTCAATCTCTGTGTGTATACTCTCTTGCAAGTAACTCTGTGATTGATAGTTCCATGTATGCAGGCGCTCTAATGTTATTGAGGGCATTATCTCTGAGTTCCAAAGAGGACTAGAACATTCACATACATGTAATGAGAGAGACAGTGAAGGAGCAAAACTCTTGAGGATACTAGAGACGGCTGCTGAACCTGAAGTTTTGATGGCAGAGATGAGTACAGAACAATTGAATTCTTTTACCAAATATCGAGCAAAATTAGAGGTCGGTTTCAATTGTTTTGACTTTTAGAAAGGATGTTTTCTATAGACACAGATTTTGATGGTGGCAGGTTTGTCATTAGGCAATCAAGCAGTCAGACATGGAGAAATCAATTACGAAAGCTCTTGAAGATGCTGGACTCGCTGAGAGGGAAGTGATGCCATTAATGAGGGTGAGGGTAGTTGGATTAACTAGAAGCTTATGTAAAGGAAAAGACAGTCCCAAAGAAGGATTGATAACAATCTGGAACCCATCCGAGAAGCAGGTCAATCTCTCTCTCTCACTCTCTCACACACACCAACACTATTGAGTATTCATACAAGTGGCTTAAGTATTTGTTTTAATGATCAGAAATCTGACTTGGTTGAGGGGCAAGCATATACTGTTTCTGACCTTATACCAACAAGTCCGGCTGCTGATATTCTACACTTATTAGGAAGAGGATCCAAAACAAAATGGAAGCCCTTATGTCACCAAACAATGGACAACTTCAGGTACGTGTTATATTAAATATGTTTCTATTCTTGTTATCAGTTATCTTTTCTCTCAAAAGTTTAAATCCATCTCAGGCCCTTTTTCAGTCCTCGCAAATCAATATTATTGTCAGATTTTGGTCACGTTCCTCTTTCCAGGTGAATAGGCTAAGCCTGCCATTTCCATTTTGATTCTTCTGTTCATTCTTAAAGAAAATTAATGTTAGTTTATTCTAATTTATCTTTGATTGTTGGGTTGATGGTTTGTTCTGCAGTGAATTTGATATTGCTCCATTCGTTCTGTTTGTGGGGGACGTTTATATAGCGGGTCACCAGAAGAAACAGTGGGTGTTCGTGACAGATGGCTCCATTTGTGACTCAAGGTCAGAAGGACTAAACGATTCTTTACTTGCCATCTGCTTTTGTTCACCACATGTTGATGATGAGTCATATGCTCCTTTAAACTACAACCTCGCAGGTTCAACGGTATGTAATGTGCTTTCTCAACAGTCACTCACATCACTTATCTTTAGAAGTTGTTCAATTTGGTATAAACCAAAGACAACAATTGTCATGTTTTTTTTGAACAAGAAAAAAAAATTGTCATTTTTAATACAGCTGGTAATTTGGAAAAGACTAATAGAGTAACAAGTTTCCATTTCCTGTCTTAAATCTGAATAGATCTGAATTACTCTGAATTCTAAGCAGAAATTGATATAAGATCTGAATAATATGATTAGTTCTGCTCTCTCTCTCTCTCTCTCTCTCTCCTTTGTGTGAGTGTGTGTCCCTTGTTTGTCTCTGTTTCCAGACCTAAATTTTCGGTAATAATGCTAAGCTGCCACATTAAAACCACTTGACATGGCAGTTGATGTGGTAATTGACATATTTCTGTGGCATATTATCTATAATTTTTAGTTCTTTACATGTTCCATGTTTGCAGGTCGGTTTTTGTAATCTCATCAAGAGAGAAAAGGACCAAATGAATGCTCTTTGGGTAGCTGAAGCTACCGAAAACTCGGCATACTTTTTGAGTTTTGACTCTCGACATTGTTCACATCTCAAAGATGCTGCTGCCTCTGCTGAAAGATGGGGCAGGATCTCTAGCTTGGTCTGTGTTTCAAAACTTTAATTGTAGTCAATGGTGTAATCTATGTTTCTCTTCTTTTCTTCTTTTTGGAAAGGAATCTATGTTACTCTGCTAAAGTAATTCCTTGGTTCTCTTTGCAGACCATCAATAAGCTGAAGGAGAGGGTTCAAATTATTATTGGTAAAGGGTAGATGGTGAAAGGAGCTCATTTCAAATGTATGTAAGTCTCCTTACACCTTTCTGTTTTATGACATTAACATTACGGCTATTCAGTGATTCTGTATTGTCATGTTCTTTGTTTATGCGTGTGGGATCATCATTGATAAGAAATGGTTGTTCAAGGCTTTTCCCTTTTCATGTATTTTCTGAAAACTTGCCGAGGTTATTTAAATGCAGTGAAAATGATAGGAACAGTGTAGCGCCATTTAGGTTATTAGTTTTACTGTTCCTAAAAACTTACTAGGCCTACCCTAGAATGTAGATAGCTACTTAAGATACACTAAGTTGAGTTGGGTTCTTGCAGTTACGTGGTAAAGGTTCATTAGCTATTTATCATTTACATCTTGGCAATCATGTTAGTGATGCCTCATCTCCTTTTTCCCACAGATTTTCGTTGAGCATTCAATTGAGAGAAACTTCAACAGCAAAGAAGTAAAAGCATGCATGGCCAGAAGAAACTAGCTTCCACTGGATCCATATTGAATTGGTACTCATAAGGTGGCCATTGTACTAAGGCATTTCAGATTACTTATTTATATCACTGTTCAAGCTAAGTAATGCCTTAGACTACTCTGATGAGTGATTACCATAGATATGCAGGCTCTTGTACGTCTTGTGAAATAGGAAAGTCTAATATTCTATGCTGCCCAGTAGAGAGGCCAATCGCTAACATAGATCATGTTCATTCAAGAAGAAAGGCTTTATACTTTAAGGTCTACTAGCCAATTTTGTATTTCACACTCAACTTCGACATGTTTGTCATATATCAGCAGGTACTTAGCTTTTGACATATTCAGAACTCCTTGCTAGGAAAATGAACAAAAGCAGCGCAGCCTATGCACTGCTCTAACCCTAGATTTCGATCTAGGTTCCATCATCTTGGCCACTGAGTAATTTCTGACCAAGCTATCGCACCCAAACCACCGGTGTCCACCATAGAATCCGTTAATCAAACCAATCCATATGATTGCTTGCAGATCGAAGCTGTTTGTTATACCTATGGAATCTGTCTTCTTTTGGGTTTTGAACATGTCTCTGTTGTATGAGAAGAAGAAAACCATCAGAATCTTAGCATCTGTGGCGGGTACCTATATTGACATGGAACACAAGCTTTTTCATGCATATGGTAAATTAGGGTCAGCGTTTTGCATAACGTTGCGACAGTGTTTTTCTCTCTCTCTAAAAAGGACCCTTAAGTTTTCAGAACTGTTCCAACAAAAATAATAATAATCAGAAACGTGTCTCACTTTTACCATCAGACCAAACTCTGGGTAAAAATGGTGTTTCTGGCTGCCTTTTGTTGTTGTGGTGCTCTTGATTTTGTTCCATTTTAAAATTTCCACCACTTGTTTTCAAACAATGTCCTTTTCCATCTTTTCACTTGTTTTTTGCCTTGAGTAGAAACAATTGCAACAACTTAACTAAGCTCAAGCAACACCAAATGACACATAGTGTAGATGTATTACAAGTTTACCAAAGCATAATCCCTTCTCTAATGACGCAAGAGGGATCGAGAAGCACATTTGGTCTTGGCATGGTCACATTTGATTTTATTCAGACGATGTCATAGTAACTTTTTTGATGTCTTGGTGGTGAATTCTTCTTGAAAACAAGTTTTCTATTCGGGCAACCACTAGTGTGACTACACCGTCAAACATAAGTAACATTTTTATGAAGACTCGACTACGATATATATCACGGAGTCTATCATACAAGCTATGTAATGACATTGGGAAGTCGCTGATCCGACATCGGAAAGTCACATTGCCGGCCTCACCAACATGCCCTCACACGACACGTTTTGGACCTTTTGTCTCACATTGGAAATGTATAAAAGGATGAAGTCTACTATTCTTATAAATAGGAGGCTCTCTCCTCCTTATTAACAATGTTGATCAGATAACTACTTGTAACATCTTGGGAAGACACTTCACCACCCAACTAGTACATGTTAAAGTGGATGTAGCCTTACCCATTGAAGGTAAGATGAACCATTATAGATCCCGTGTCGTCCCTATATCGCCCTCTAACATCATACTTCGCCAGCTGACACATAACACACACATTGCACAAACGTATCACAACATGATACAACCAGCGCGTCACATTGGTGTCGTCTGTGGAAAGCTGATACAAAAAACTTCGTGAATTTCTAAAGAGCTAAGTCCTCACATTTTCTCAAATCTCACTCAATTTTCTAGAAACATATTGCGGAACATTTATCACTTTATTGCATGAATGGGGAAATACATGGAACGAAAAAGAACAAGAAAAGAACAAGGGAGAAATCACCATCCAAAAAATGGCCGAGCATTTAAAAATAAGAGAAACGACGAGAAAGCGACCAAAAGCCACGCAGTGGAATTCAAGGAAGAGAGGGCGGGAAACAGGAATTCGAAAAAACAAAGAAACGGTGGAATATTCAAACAACAAAACATCGGGAAAGGACCCACACAGCGGAACTTCAAACCCAGAAACCGCATTCCGCCACCCACATCAGCTCCTCAACACCGAGACTTCGGACCCCACTACCACAAACCGTTGTTTGACAAGTCAGAGAGAGATCACTTCACTTCGACACCACCCGCAGTTTGCCGACAACTAGCCCTTTGAGACAGCAAATCGTCATTGTCGTCGCCATCCAGCAGCGGCATGCCAGCTCGTCAGAAACAACGACATCGCTCTCTGGTTCCCCCACCACTTTCTGCCTTCACATGTCGCCACGAGCAACCCCATTCCGCCACCACTCCGCAGCCTCCGGCAGAGACATTGCCATCGACTGCATCGCCTCTAGCAGCACCCTAGCCCCAGCGTGCACAACGCCATTTGACAGAGCCCCAACGTGCACAACGCACGTTGGTCCCAACATGCATAATGCCCTTTGACAGCCCCAGCGTGCATAACACCCTCTAGCAAAGCCCTTTGGCCCCAAAGTGCACCCTGGAGCACCCCCAACGTAAAAAACACCCTTTGGCAGCCCCAGCGAGCCCTAGTGCGCCCTTTGGTGCCCCTACACACATCCTCAACGCGTCCTTTCGTGTCTTGCCAATTCTCGGCATAAGATGAGTAAAATCCAATCTTGATACACGCTCTTGCAAAGAGCTAACGTTATGCTTTACTTAAACAACATACTACTCTCTTGATATTCTGCTTAGAGTTGTTGTGACGTTAAGACTTTCAACTAAACTATGAAAGAGTTACAAGTGTGGATACGAGCATGGTAACGGTTATCACCGTAAGAGTGCAACTACCTTACGAGATACTCTTTTTAGTTAACGATCAGGATGTGACACCTAACTTACAACTCTATCATTTTTAGTTAAACATTGATAATTACCTTGCCACTGCATTTAGAACAAAATGCATGCATAGACTTTACTATGTTATCCGAGCACACTCTCATTAAATAACGGAGCTCAGGGACTTAAACACATTTACAAGTTTAAAATAAAACAGGATTATCCTAACTACTATTCTTGGGAAAACTCTTGTTCACCAAGCGTTAATACTAAGAATAAAAATAATCCTCTAATGATTTCATTTAGCAACATGTCAGCTCCATTATCACTGTAAGAGTGCAACTACCTTACACAATAACTCTCTGGAAAAGTCTCAAGTATTACCTTATCGCCGTAAGAGTACAACTACCTTACGAGATAAGTCTTCGGATAAAACTCGACCGCCCTTGTAGTCATACGAGAACGACAATAATTTATTTGTTACATGTGTGCAGGAAAAAAGGCGAGAGCTCGTCATCTATAACAAAAGGTGAGAGTTCGCTATTTGCGACAAAAGAAAAGAGTACGCCATCTGCGCCAAAAAATGAGAGATCATGATCTGCACCAAAAGGCGAGACTTTGTCATCTACACCAAAAGGTGAGACTCCGTCAAGATGCACCAAGACTTCATCACCTATTAGACAACGACAAAAGACAACGACCCTTCTTGATTGAGGAACTCGGGAACTCGTAGAGCTATGCGCCACATTGGCATTACTTATACTTTGTGACTTGGTTTTAACTCCCTTACTTGGGGACTGGTTGGGGCAGCCATTAGTGTGACTACACTGCTAAACATAAGTAACACTTTTTTATGGGCCCACAAGCCATAACGAGACTCGACTACGATATATATCACGAAGCCTGTCATACATGCTACACAACGACACTCGGAAGTCACATTGCCGGTGTCACACCCCGAATCTTTTAAAGTTAACAAAAGTTACTTTTCACAGAGGTTTACGAGTTACCGAGGATTCTTAACTGCGATCGGTAATTCGATAAGTTATCGCTCGAGTTAATTTTCGAGTTTTTAAAAGTATTCCAAATACCTGAATTGATGACTCGATGTGGTAGTACGTGTCGATACGAGTCTCCTGGTATTTTCGGAATATTTTTCGGAGCTTCGGTTTATTTTCTATGAATTTTCGAAGCTTCCGGTAACTTTTAATTATAATCCGGTAAATCAGTTTTACCATTTAACCTTTTCACTTTTCACCTTCTTTGAATCTTGACCGTTGGATCTTTCTCAGAACAGATCTTGGCCGTCCATTTTCGTTTAAAAAGAGGTGAGAAGGTTGACCTCGGGTCAACCCTTCTCTTTTCTTCTCTCTCCCCTCTCTCGGTCTCGCGTCTGCTCCGGCGTGGCTCAGTGGTGCTCCGCCGTCTGCCCACCACTGGCCGGCGCTCCACCACCATCTTCTTTCCCTCTTTCTCCTTGTTCTAACCATGCCCTTAGTTTGCACCGACGTCTGCCGAGGGAAGAGATCAAGCAACACTGTCTCGGTGGTCAACGCCGGATTTCCGGCGATCCGGGCGGCGCTAGGGCGCGTGACCGGTGTGGTTAGTCTCCTCTTCTCTTCCTCTTCCTTCCCTTGTCTCCTGATGTGTGATTTGAGCCCTTAATCAAAACCTCCCATTTCACTGTGTTTACTGTTTTTCTGGGTTGTCAGCTCTTTCTCCGACGACCGAGTTCTTTGAACTCTCGGTGGTCTTCTTAGCCTCCTGGTGGCAGCTTAACTGCAGTAGAGGCTTTTGGAGGGAAACCGAGGTGGAGCTGACGTGTGGTGCTAGCTTGAGGCAGAGGGTGACCGGAGGGACGTCCAGGAAGGGTTAGAGCTCTGAAAGTCGAGCTGGCGAGATTCTGAGTTCATGTTTTGGAACAGATCAAAGGTAAATCAAGGGCCTGGCTGCTTCTGTGTTCTTGATTAATAGCTACTGTGTTGGATTAAAGTTGGATTTGGTTTTGTAATTTGGATGTTGTTTGACTGCATGTTGTCGTAACTTGGAGGCGAAGAAACGAGGGAAACTATGGTGAATTTCCGGCAAGTTGACCGGAATCCGGCAGAGGATTCAAGCAAGTTGCCGGAATACGGTGGCAATCCGGCGATTCAGTAAATCCGGCTGAAATGCCGAGAGGTAGTCTTCCGATCCCTTCAAAGTTCATCGTTTCCGTCTATAAGAATTAAAGAGTCGTAATCGGGAATTACGTAAGGAAATGTGTTAAAAACGGAAACTAACCGTAATTGGGAATCTATCCATTTTAGGAAACTTTATAAGTTGGGAACCTGTTAATTTGGGAAACTTTCCATTTTGAGAAAGTTTCCATTTAAGGAAAGTTTCCATAATGGGAAAGTCCCACTTTCAGGAAAACGGTTAAGTAAAGAATTGAAGTTCAGTGAGGTGTGACACTTTTTGGTTAAACGGGTAAAGTGTTAAAATGTTATCGGAAATAGATAACTGGAATTTATGAGAAAATGTTAAATCGGTATATCGACTCGAGGTTATATATATTGATTAATACGTGACACCCTATCGTCAAGTTAAAGTAATAAAGGAAAGTTCGGAAACTGAGTCGGACTTCCGGTAAATTGAGTTAAGAGTCGATAACCGGGAAAGAAAGTCAAAAAGGGTAAAATGTCATAAAAAAAAAGGAACTCGGTCAACTTGTGGTCAAATAGGAGTTCCTGGACAAACTAGAAAAAGACCAAGTCAACGATGAAATGACTAATATATTGGTTCATTTGTACAGTCTCTGGTCGGACGTGAGACGGGCTCGACTACGCGGTAGTCGAGGGTTTCGCTCGAGGAGCTTTCCGAGCGGGAAGGTCGCAATAGTACTGTGAGTGGACAGATTATTTTATTTAAATGAATGCATGCCCTAATTATCGATATAATTGCATGGTTTTTATGTTTGTTTCGAGCATGATATGTTCCTCGGGTGCTTGGTTATTATATTTGAATTTATGCTTATATGTCGAGGAATAGATTTATTTATTTGTTTGGGAAGAGTATCTGAGAAAAGTATTGTGGTGAGTTTTCCTTTATGGGTTGTCCAATGTTTATGCTAGCTAGAGTAGCGTGAGGGCGCTACTAGAGCTCTTAGCTCCGACCCTGGTCTGAGAGGACAGACACACCTGAGATGTCAGGTGGATATTCTAAGGGTTGTCCATCACCATATACCCAGAGCTCTTAGCTCCGACCCTGGTCTGAGAGGACAGACACACCTGAGATGTCAGGTGGATATTCTAAGGGTTGTCCATCACCATATACCCAGAGCTCTTAGCTCCGACCCTGGTCTGAGAGGACAGACACACCTGAGATGTCAGGTGGATATTCTAAGGGTTGTCCATCACCATGTACCCAGAGCTCTTAGCTCCGACCCTGGTCTGAGAGGACAGACACGCCTGAGATGTCAGGTGGATATATTAAGGGTTGTCCATTACCGTTTTATATAGCTAGCATAGCGTGAAGGCGCAACCAGAGCTCTTAGCTCCGACCCTAATCCGAGAGGCCAGACTTATTGTGTTTGTGAATATTACTCTTCCCATAATCCTTGATTATCTTATCATGCAATTGTGGAATATTTGGTATTGTGGGCATGCATAAATGATGTTTAAATCAAAACATTTTTGGGAGAACATTAAAAGAAACAGAGTTATATATTTGATTTTTCGTCCACTCACTCTAACAGTTTTTAAATGTTTCTCCCCTGGGCCTTTCGTTTTTAAATGCCCAGTGATGCAGGGTTCTTGAGAGGAGGTCGAGCGCGTACGAGAATCGAGGCATAGTCGATCATTCCGTTGCTGCTTGAAATTCTCTGGGGTAACATCTCTATAGATTGCTCTGACTAACCCGGTTTAGTTAGATGTGTAGGAAGGGTTGGCTATTTCAAGGGGTTTCGGTAAGAAGTTCCCTTGAGGTGGTCCCCGCAGGATTTACTTCGGGTTAAAGGGGTTTAACCTGGGGTGGGTCTTGTCAATGGTATCAGAGCATTAGGTTATCGTTTCCTGTTACTACCTCCTATACTTAGTATCACTTAGTGTCTATAGAGTGATGGTCCGACCGCGGCGGATCCATCGGCATTTTATGCTTGGACGCTTAGTGTTTACTGAGGATATGAGTTAGTACTTCCTGATTGAGATATGGACCGAGTGGTCCTATAAACGATCGAATCTTCAAGACTATGCCTCAGTACGCCGACCTCACTATGAACTCCTGTAAGGAACAAGGTAAGCTCGTTACGTATATATGTTTATGTGTTCCCCATTGATTTATTGAGATTTGAGCTGGGGATCGAGCGGAAACTCACGCTATTTAACGAGCTTGAACATTTGTGTGAGTATTCGGTGGTGAGACAGTTAATTCACACCTGGAAGGCTGTCATGGTTGTTGACAGGGATGCTGTAGAAGCCTAAGACAAGGCTTGGGTGTTCGTGTTATGAGGCTCTTAGCAGTAAAGAGTCGTACGAGTTACTGGAAGATGTCGCATCCTGTGATGGAAAAAGGAGCCGAAGTCGCTTAGCGCGATTATTCAGTGAGGATGAATATTAAGATTTGACGATTGTCACGATTTTGTTGAGGTTCGTCATTAGTGTGGTTTCAGAGAAACCAACTGACACTTGGAAGTGGAATGACTCAAGGAAGTTGAGTGTTGTTATTTTTGTGGTTTGGATCTAGTGACTAGTCCATGATGTGATACTATTGAAGAATGTTAAGGAAGTAAAGACTGCTCTGGTCACTCGATGTTTATGGAACAACCACTGGAACTGATGGTTGGGTCACCTTGGTACTGACATTGTTGTCGTCAGCTACGATCAGACTCATTTCGCTTCAGCCACCCATGTTTGGGATACTAGAAATATTCGAATCGTTAGTGAGTCCAAGCGTGATTTGAATTATAGGTGACAACGGTCATTTGGCCATTTATCGTGGAGGCAAGAATTTAATCGTGTCACCAGATCTTGGGACTCATGTCAACCATAAGGTGAGTTATCCACCTATGGTCAGGGTATTCTAATTAGTACACCTGTGGAGGAGTCTCCAGGTTGGCTGTATTAGAGATCGATTTTCAGATCGAGAAAGTGTTACTTGTTGTAATTAAAGGTGATTGATTTCGGAATTTAAAGAAACATGTTGGAAGTGGCAACAAGCCACCGGGTCATGGACCCAGAGTGCTTGGGGTACCGGAGATAGTGATACGAGTCTTGACTGACTTTGTATTATTGTGGTGTAGGAACCAGTCGTGTAAACGACACTGTTTCGACGGCTGAAGACGTACATGGGTATACCTCACAGGAGCATGTGTACCCTCTGTTGGGAAGTGGTAAAGTTGAAATTTGGATAGCACATGCTGGTAAGGCATAATTATTGTGTGCAGTTGTGTGTGGTCAAAATGACACCAGGTAGGTGATTAAGACTAGTGATGACCTCATCTTAAGAATTTCTCATGAGAGTTCCATTTAGTGAGAACGGAGATTAGAGACGTTTGGTTGGAAGTTTCTGTACAAAACGTCCAGAAGATGGCCTAACCATGTAAGTATACGTCGGAAGTGGGTTATTGTTAGTCGCTCCGACTTTTATGATGGTTAGCGAGATCATTAATATCGTTAGTAGGTGGTCGGATGTTTTCCGAGATAAGTACACGGAAGTGGTTAAGGGACAGCAGTGGGGCAAGGTTTACTGGATCTTTGAATCTGAGTGAGAATGTTTGTAGTTACTTAAGCTTCAACCTACAACCAAAGTCGTCTGTTATGACACTTGGTTTCCTCGAGGGCAATTAACTGAGCTTGATGGCATGGAAATTTGTGCACCCACTGGCTGTGGTCTAATCAAGTATTGTAACCGAATGTGTACTTAGACGTGTTGGGAATCATAAGTTATATCCCCTGCAGTGACAGGAAATATTCTCAATTCGATCTGTGAAATGAGGATTAAGATCAGGGAGATCAATTATTGAAGTTAATATAAGGAAATCCTGAGAGGATTAAAGTTTTGTTGGCGTTGCTATGGTCATTGGTCATTTGAGTAGTGACCCTACTTGTTAAGAATTTTTGATCTAGCGGCAGTTCTTGACGCCACGAGTGTAGAGTGGTAGCAAGAAAGGTCACTGGAGGTGACTCTCGAAGTTGTCAACATTTCGGTGAGTATGAAATGCAGTGGAACTAGGGAAGAGTTTCTTTGATGACTCAAAGGTGTTACGAGTCAAGGTTTTGGAAACCAAATTGTTACAAGGGTAGTAAAGTATGTTGCTAAGTTGTGCAACACTCCATCGGAAACCGTGGAATGATTGAGTCACGTTCAGACTAAGTTAGATCTGAAGTGGTAGCGTGATTCCTTGTGCATGTAAGTAGTTGTTCATTTTTGAATCTTTCCGAATAGAGGTTGCGGTGGATGGTAAACCTGCAGCGCCTGGGGGACAGTTTTGTTAGGAACTATCTAGTTGTGCGAGTTGACCCTGTGATGTTCACGCGCCCAGTGCGGTGATGACATTTGTTAATTTGTGCCTTGATAACTGGATGCTCAGTGATCAATATGGCTAAGTTCGGTGAAATTAATTCCCGATGCTTTGATCAAGGGTTACTTTTGGTGTGCACCAGTGACACTAAATTTCATGTAGATGTCTGGTCTGGTTAAGTGTCCAGGTTTGTCGGTTGTTACCAGACGATTTGGTAATGGAGGCCTTTGGGAATGGAATATCCTTGTTGAGCGGGTAAGGCTCTGAGATTCTTTTAATGGTAAATCTATTCCAGTTTGCGATGCAGATAAAGTTTATTGGACGCACAGTTATGGTTGAAGTGCAAGTTCTGCACTATGCGTCATTTCAGGCTAAGGTAAGAGATAGGGAGGTCAATGGCACCTCACCTATGAGTAGTACGGAGATGTGTTACCAGGGGTAAAGTACGCTGTAGTTCCACGAGGTGATAATTGAGTTAGCGATTGTATGTTTGGGCTTGTGAGTAAAAAGGGTCCGGATTTGTTGTTGTCAGAATAGTTACGTGAGCAGTGTGTAGCCTGACAATTTGTCATCATGCGAGGAGTAAGTATTGTTGAACCTCGATGTCAGGAGCTTTTGTACCTCTCTGATGTAAAGGTTATGATTTTGGATTTACGCTAATATTCACGGCAGTTCATGTCCTGTTTGTACAAGTGGTTTGAGTAATGTTAGAGTCAGGGAAGACAATTACCCTACAACATGACAAAATAGTTCTAGAAAGCGTAAACCAAATCAGGGAGCCTGGTTCAGATGAGGTGATGGTTCGGGTAACACAAGTCGTCATGGTTCTCTCGTGGGCAGGTTGTCGTGGGTTGACCCCACGTTGTACTGTGTACCAGAGGATTTAAATCCATTAGTGACATCGGACCCTACTCCTCAGTTGTGGTAATCATTTCCTGTATAGGGAATGTGTGAGCTAATATTTAAGTTCGACGAAAGAATACGAGTATCTTTGAAGGATTGTTATTCGCGATAAGCGAGGGATGATTGAATCAGAATGAGTATTAGTGGTATTGTGACGACGTCACAAGCGGTCGGTAAGGACAATTGTTGGTGGATCAGTGATAGGCAGAGTAGTATTCCACCTCATAAATGAGAAGAAGTACAGTAAGAATTCGGGGAGTCAGTTAATCAATGATCTAAGAGAAAATCATTGTGACCCACGGTAAGACTTTTGATGTTTTAGTTTCGACCCGAGAAGTGTGGTCGGGTGTCAGAAAATGAAGGAAGTTGATATTGGAGGACAATATTATTGTTTTAGGTGGTACCATCCCCCACTGTATTAAACTTTGAGTATAGAAATTTCGAGGACGAAATTTTTATAAGGTGGGGAGAATTGTCACACCCCGAATCTTTTAAAGTTAACAAAAGTTACTTTTCACAGAGGTTTACGAGTTACCGAGGATTCTTAACTGCGATCGGTAATTCGATAAGTTATCGCTCGAGTTAATTTTCGAGTTTTTAAAAGTATTCCAAATACCTGAATTGATGACTCGATGTGGTAGTACGTGTCGATACGAGTCTCCTGGTATTTTCGGAATATTTTTCGGAGCTTCGGTTTATTTTCTATGAATTTTCGAAGCTTCCGGTAACTTTTAATTATAATCCGGTAAATCAGTTTTACCATTTAACCTTTTCACTTTTCACCTTCTTTGAATCTTGACCGTTGGATCTTTCTCAGAACAGATCTTGGCCGTCCATTTTCGTTTAAAAAGAGGTGAGAAGGTTGACCTCGGGTCAACCCTTCTCTTTTCTTCTCTCTCCCCTCTCTCGGTCTCGCGTCTGCTCCGGCGTGGCTCAGTGGTGCTCCGCCGTCTGCCCACCACTGGCCGGCGCTCCACCACCATCTTCTTTCCCTCTTTCTCCTTGTTCTAACCATGCCCTTAGTTTGCACCGACGTCTGCCGAGGGAAGAGATCAAGCAACACTGTCTCGGTGGTCAACGCCGGATTTCCGGCGATCCGGGCGGCGCTAGGGCGCGTGACCGGTGTGGTTAGTCTCCTCTTCTCTTCCTCTTCCTTCCCTTGTCTCCTGATGTGTGATTTGAGCCCTTAATCAAAACCTCCCATTTCACTGTGTTTACTGTTTTTCTGGGTTGTCAGCTCTTTCTCCGACGACCGAGTTCTTTGAACTCTCGGTGGTCTTCTTAGCCTCCTGGTGGCAGCTTAACTGCAGTAGAGGCTTTTGGAGGGAAACCGAGGTGGAGCTGACGTGTGGTGCTAGCTTGAGGCAGAGGGTGACCGGAGGGACGTCCAGGAAGGGTTAGAGCTCTGAAAGTCGAGCTGGCGAGATTCTGAGTTCATGTTTTGGAACAGATCAAAGGTAAATCAAGGGCCTGGCTGCTTCTGTGTTCTTGATTAATAGCTACTGTGTTGGATTAAAGTTGGATTTGGTTTTGTAATTTGGATGTTGTTTGACTGCATGTTGTCGTAACTTGGAGGCGAAGAAACGAGGGAAACTATGGTGAATTTCCGGCAAGTTGACCGGAATCCGGCAGAGGATTCAAGCAAGTTGCCGGAATACGGTGGCAATCCGGCGATTCAGTAAATCCGGCTGAAATGCCGAGAGGTAGTCTTCCGATCCCTTCAAAGTTCATCGTTTCCGTCTATAAGAATTAAAGAGTCGTAATCGGGAATTACGTAAGGAAATGTGTTAAAAACGGAAACTAACCGTAATTGGGAATCTATCCATTTTAGGAAACTTTATAAGTTGGGAACCTGTTAATTTGGGAAACTTTCCATTTTGAGAAAGTTTCCATTTAAGGAAAGTTTCCATAATGGGAAAGTCCCACTTTCAGGAAAACGGTTAAGTAAAGAATTGAAGTTCAGTGAGGTGTGACACTTTTTGGTTAAACGGGTAAAGTGTTAAAATGTTATCGGAAATAGATAACTGGAATTTATGAGAAAATGTTAAATCGGTATATCGACTCGAGGTTATATATATTGATTAATACGTGACACCCTATCGTCAAGTTAAAGTAATAAAGGAAAGTTCGGAAACTGAGTCGGACTTCCGGTAAATTGAGTTAAGAGTCGATAACCGGGAAAGAAAGTCAAAAAGGGTAAAATGTCATAAAAAAAAAGGAACTCGGTCAACTTGTGGTCAAATAGGAGTTCCTGGACAAACTAGAAAAAGACCAAGTCAACGATGAAATGACTAATATATTGGTTCATTTGTACAGTCTCTGGTCGGACGTGAGACGGGCTCGACTACGCGGTAGTCGAGGGTTTCGCTCGAGGAGCTTTCCGAGCGGGAAGGTCGCAATAGTACTGTGAGTGGACAGATTATTTTATTTAAATGAATGCATGCCCTAATTATCGATATAATTGCATGGTTTTTATGTTTGTTTCGAGCATGATATGTTCCTCGGGTGCTTGGTTATTATATTTGAATTTATGCTTATATGTCGAGGAATAGATTTATTTATTTGTTTGGGAAGAGTATCTGAGAAAAGTATTGTGGTGAGTTTTCCTTTATGGGTTGTCCAATGTTTATGCTAGCTAGAGTAGCGTGAGGGCGCTACTAGAGCTCTTAGCTCCGACCCTGGTCTGAGAGGACAGACACACCTGAGATGTCAGGTGGATATTCTAAGGGTTGTCCATCACCATATACCCAGAGCTCTTAGCTCCGACCCTGGTCTGAGAGGACAGACACACCTGAGATGTCAGGTGGATATTCTAAGGGTTGTCCATCACCATATACCCAGAGCTCTTAGCTCCGACCCTGGTCTGAGAGGACAGACACACCTGAGATGTCAGGTGGATATTCTAAGGGTTGTCCATCACCATGTACCCAGAGCTCTTAGCTCCGACCCTGGTCTGAGAGGACAGACACGCCTGAGATGTCAGGTGGATATATTAAGGGTTGTCCATTACCGTTTTATATAGCTAGCATAGCGTGAAGGCGCAACCAGAGCTCTTAGCTCCGACCCTAATCCGAGAGGCCAGACTTATTGTGTTTGTGAATATTACTCTTCCCATAATCCTTGATTATCTTATCATGCAATTGTGGAATATTTGGTATTGTGGGCATGCATAAATGATGTTTAAATCAAAACATTTTTGGGAGAACATTAAAAGAAACAGAGTTATATATTTGATTTTTCGTCCACTCACTCTAACAGTTTTTAAATGTTTCTCCCCTGGGCCTTTCGTTTTTAAATGCCCAGTGATGCAGGGTTCTTGAGAGGAGGTCGAGCGCGTACGAGAATCGAGGCATAGTCGATCATTCCGTTGCTGCTTGAAATTCTCTGGGGTAACATCTCTATAGATTGCTCTGACTAACCCGGTTTAGTTAGATGTGTAGGAAGGGTTGGCTATTTCAAGGGGGTTTCGGTAAGAAGTTCCCTTGAGGTGGTCCCCGCAGGATTTACTTCGGGTTAAAGGGGTTTAACCTGGGGTGGGTCTTGTCAGCCGGCCTCATCAACATGCTATCACACGACACGTTTTGGACCTCCTATCCCACATCGGAAATATATAAAATGATGGAGTCTACTCTTCCTATAAATAGAAGACTCTCTCCTCCTTATTAACAATGTTGATCAGATAGTTACTGGTAACATCTTGGAAAGGCACTTCGCCACCCAACTTTAGTACATGTTAAAGTGGATGTAGCCTTACCCACCGAAGGTAAGGTGAACCATTATAGATCTTGTGTCGTCCCTATATCATCCTTTGACATCATACTTCGCCAGCTGACATATAACATACACATTGCACACACGTATCACATGATAGAACCAGTTACAACATTTTCTTTCCATTGTTTTAGTCAAGAAGTACTCTGGGTTTTATCAATTCTTGATTGATTTACACGAAGCTTCATATATTCCAGTTTTCTGTATTTTTGATGTATTGAATGTATTTTGTGAACTATGGACTTTGACATTGTTCTTTCCACTACAAGAAAGGTAGTCTTTGCTGCTCCTCGAGCGCTAGTTACACAGCAAATAAAAGCATGCCATAATATTGTATGCATACCACAAGTGAGAACCCTTGTATAACAAATCTTTGCTTAATACATAATTCTGAAAACATTTATCAGATGATTTTGATCGAACTGATTGCAGGAATGAAGAATCGATATGACAGGTCAAATAAGTTCTACAAAAGAAGCATGCTTTTGGAAAACTAAACGAGTTTTCTATGTTACTTCACAAGTGCTGGAGAAGGATATTCAGTCTGGTGATTAATTCTTAATCCATAAGCTAGCAGCAATTTTTTAATGATGTTGTAGAATCATATTGAGGGAATGAATTCTCCTTATCTTATTGATAGAATGAAGTCCTTTTATATAGGGAAATACATGGGCCTCTTGGGCTATTACATGGGTCAATGGGCCTCTTACATGGATATGTGTAAAATCCTATTACAACATGGTTTACTACATAAAGCCCGTATACAAGGCATGGACCAAGACACACATATATATCAAATATCTTAGAATACTCTCCCTTGTGTCGCGTGTCTTCATGCCGGTATGGTGCTTACGGTGTTGCCTCATCAAAACCTTACCAAGTAACAAAAACCCTGTGGGAAAACTAAACCTTGGTCGAAGGAAAAAGAGTACAACGCACCAACTACTCAATTGAGAACTCGTCATGTGATGCTCCCCCTGATGTGTACTTCAATCGAATTTTCCTGATGAATGGTGCATTCCAACATGCTTCTCAAGAGTAGATGTGAGTCAAGACTTAAACAAGTCTGCCATGATCAATCACAAATGGGGATCAATGGTCTTAGCGGTGCATGCAATGTTACCTCGTTAAAAACCTTGTCAAGTAAAAACCTAGTGGGACAAAAACAGTGACTAAAGGAAAAAGAGTGCAACATGGTTGACACAAACAACCACACCCTTCACATTTGATCATGACATGTATATGCTAGACTTTCTTTCAAATCTGCATCTCCCCCTGATCTCAAAATCATTCATAGGGCGCTTCCGGATCCTTAGTGACCACGGAGTTGTTTTGACAACTTGACATATGTATGCTCTTTCAACATGTCTCAAATGTGACATTACCTAGCAGCTGTATGCACAGCGCTCGGCAGCTGGCGTGCACAGTGCTCAGCAGCAGGTGCACAGCGCTCGGCCTCTGGTGCCCAGTGCTCGGCATCTGGGTGCACATGTGCACGTATAATGCCTGGCAGCAGTGCACAGGTGCACTTATAGTGCCTGGTAGCAGTGCACAGGCAGCGCTCAGGCAGTGCACAGGCAGCGCACAGACAGCGTGCCATATGTCCGGCAACTCGGCTACTAAACCAACTGGTGCCTAGATCATGATTTCGCTTCCGATGCATCTCGATTCATGCATGGCTAGGGATGACATAGGCAACAACCTTTCTCTCATGCCATACGGATTGAATATGTCAGATACTCTTAGAGTATTCAAGTGACGTCCTTTGTCATATCATTGTCATTGCGTGGGCGCAAAGCTACTTAGCTTTATAACGAATGAAGGTGAGGTCAAGTCTTTCTTTTGATTAAACGGATCACTCTCTCTTGGAGTAAAGACCTTGACTAATCATGGGAGCATATGAAGGTTCCATTCTTTTTCAGAGGATCCAAGCCGATTGATGGAAATACATCATCAACACACAATCGATCGACTTCAATACGAGATTGTGTCTTTTCCAAGATACTTTTCATTCCAACATCGGATATCCAGCATATACTGCGATCATCCGGAATCAATACGCAATGGAATTATTCATCATATCCCATCTGAAATCAAGGAGTCATGTACTATGCGTCCAAAACACTTGGCCAACGCAAGCTCCACTTGATTTGGCTTATGAAGTCTATTTAAGATCTTCATGCATATCTCTGATCCCATAGAGACGTCACTACGATCATATTCATAGGGCTGCATGTACAGTTATTGGGGAAACTACCAAACTGACAAGGTAGTGGAGTGCAATAATATCCATTACGAGAGTACTTCTCATCGTAGTCGATCCCAGTGCGTGTTTATGAGAAACCTTGCGCCATAAGGGAGTCTGAGACTTTTGTTCTCACTACGCTAACTCACAAAGGTTTACTTGATAGGGTTTACACTTGTGGTGTCGGGAACACCTGCCCAAGGACCTATCCCTTTGTCTGGGTCGGATCTTCCCATTTTAGGTCAATATACTTTGTCGACATATCAACAAACGTGTGGTTCGATAAACTCATCATCTCACGTCCTCATGTACACTAGTGTAGTCATTGTAGAGATCTCTTTCTATGAATTAGAATTTGACGTTGAGGCGTCTCCCAACGATAGTCACAATTCAGACTAACATGAGACGGAGTGAGTATCACTGATCAATAGACCAGTAGTGACAAACTCGCTTTCTCTCTCAGTGCGAGTGTATATCGAACCCAAGGGCCTCAACCTAACCTTCAGGGAGCCACAAGGCCTAGGACACCATATTGCCACATTATGGCACCCTCATATCACCACACAAGGTGACGGCATCAAGACCACCTCAATATGGTCGAGCCATGGCATCAAGACCACCTCAATTTGGTCGAGCCATGTCCTCTAGGTAGGACATCATTCTTTACAGATATATGCAGCATTGATCTCGTCACTGTAGTTTTATGGGGATCATGTTGAGACTTAGTGGTGACTAACCACGAATTCACGTCGTTCCCACTTGAACCCTGGTGTTCGTATCTCCCTCTAACGGCGGGAATACAGTCTCAAAGTGACAATCCGCAATGTAGAGGTTAAGGAGATCCGGTACTATCCCGCCGAGTTCAAGGATTACAACCTCTTGTTAATCCTAGCACACAGTTACGAGCTGTCGTGCATCAATGCAATGATGGTAAGTCGTGGACGAATTTATACATGCCTGCATGTACCTCTTCAAGGATGGGTAGTGATCCCATAGATACATAAGCAGCATGTGGTAGACGATGGTGTAACACATGACCAGTGTGTTAGCCCTTCAACCAAAACCATAAAAGCGTATACGGTATCCATACGTTGGTTGCATCGGTCTACATAATCCCTCTTTGGATTTTCACTAAGAATGACATCTTTTGTGGCATAACATAAGAGGATCTTTCACCTTACTTAGCTAAAGAACAAGCGTTACACAACGAAAACATGAGTACTGTGCGCCTGCCGAGGACATCATGCCGGCGCACAAACACAACATACAATCATGGCGTATTTCGTTGTTATCGGGGAATAGACGCCCAAGAATATCAAACAATTCTGGCTCACATATCTCACCCGGTATGACCAAATGTCATAGCTTGTCTGAGTCAATTTTCCTAAATATACTTATTGGCGACACCTTAGGACTCATGCTCTTCTCTATGATGCTCTCAATCGGCACTCATGAGAATTATACACAAAAATCTCAATCATTCTCATCACAGGAATCGTTGGTGTGTATGTTCAAAACACACTTTAATGTTTGATTGCCTCTCTCACCATATGGAGGGCATTTGTGACTTGGATCATCGAGCTGAAGGCATCAAGATTTGATTCAACCATGTCATAAATGATGGTGAAGATCCAATTAAACTTAGTCACAAAAAGGATTCACAATCTGCGAAGATTATGCAGTTTTCGTGCAGTATGACCTATACTCACTAAAACGGCTATAACTCTCTCGTCTGGATGGATATGAATGAACCGCTTGAACCATTGGAAACTAGATTCACATAGATTTCCAATGATATAAAGTGCACATTCCAGTTCTTCCGGAGCTGATCTGGGGGCTCTGACGAAGTTAAGGGATAGTAGGATAAGTCTGCTATTTGGCAGCATGACTTATACGCACTTAAACTACCATAACTCTTTGGTCAGGACAGTTATGAATGAGCCGCTTAAACCACTAGAAACTAGACTCACGAAGCTTTCCAATGATATAAAATTCGGCTTCTAGTTCATCTGGAGCCATTCAGAAAACTCTAACGAAGTTACGATACAGTAGCTTCAACTTACTGTGGTCGCAGATTTTGACATGATGAAGCTTTCAACTTTAAAGTGGCATCGCAGGAGTTATCCTCGACCCAAAAGTAAAGCGTACATATGACATTACAAGTCTTCAACATCCATGAAGGATGACATTTGGTAACAGCAACATGGGGGGATCCAAAATCAAGGGAGTAGGTAACTTTTGTCGAGGTTAACCACGTCATCCGATGATGGACAATCTGCAGTTAGGTGAAGACTAAACCAAGAACATCGACATACCTTCATAAGGCTGTGCATGATCATGTCATAGTGTGAATACACTTATCGAACCAATGATTTCATCGAGGTCTCATTTCGTTTGGAGAAAATCAAAGAGCCCTTCATGACGTCAAATGTCAGAGGCATCCATTTGATGTTCCGTACACCCTTTTGTACGTTTATTTGTATGCATTCATTCTTTTGCTCAGGATTGTGTGGGTAGTCCTACCGTCTGCAAGACACTCAATTTCTTCACATAACATATCTATCGAACAAGGTAGATACGTGAGAAAGAGACATAAACACTGAAGGCAACAATCGAAGGCAACAATCGAAGGCAACCGTGTGCATTGCAGAATTCCTGGTAGCATGACCTTCGCTCACTCAAACAGTCATAACTCCTTCGTTAGAAAGAATATGAACGAACCGCGAAAATCGTTGGAAACTAGACAGATGTAGCTTTCCAATGATATATGGTTTGCGTTCTAGTTCATCCGGAGCTGTTCAAAAAGCTCTTCGGAAGTTGCTGTTCAGAAAGTGGCAGATTCACTGTTTTTTGTTTTTGGTTACCCGCATTTGCAACTTGCACGTATGCCAATGCACTAGGCACTTGGCAACATTTGGCAGCGTATTGCACCTATACATATGTCATTGCATTAAGCACTTGGCAACATTTGGTAGTGCATGAGGAGCCACACATATGCCGGTGCACCGAGCACTCGACAACATTCGGTGGCTGCACAACCGTTGGCGCCCATGGCGCACGGTATGGGCAGTGGGGGGAGCTTGGCAGCTTATCTCAAGTATACAGTATGAGGTGCACAGAGCTTCAGCAGCTGCTGCACAGAGCTTGCCCCTGGTGCTCAGTGCTCGGCAGTCGGTGTCCTGGGCACGTCCTCGAGTGTTCTGTGCTATGTAGCTCACTTCGTGCTTGTCCGTGATGTAAGTGCACAACCATTGGTGATCAGTGCACGGTTCCTTGTGTTCAATGCTAACATATGGTGCTTAGTGCTCAACACCTATTGCACAGTGCACGATAGTTCATGTGTAGAGCACAAAGCAACAAACACATAACTAATCGACATCTGAGATTTAAGTGGTGGCATTCCTCACACAACATGAAGCAATTGACACACATGGGCGGCAACTGACACACAATATTGGCAAAAACAATCAAGGGGCAGTAGGTAGCATACAGGGTTAGCAACAGACACGTTGGGCGGCAACAGGCGCGTGACTATCGACAACTGGTAGCCAGGTGCACATGGGCTCGGCAGCGTGCACGGCGGCTCGGCAACCATGCCAGCAGCTTGTGTAGCGCTCAGTAGCTCCTAGGCAGCGCTCAATAGCTGCATGCCTTTAACATAAAACAGTGTTGCTCAGCTTCTAATCTCCATTCGAGACTTAGAGCGGCATTCAAGGGTCAATATGTAAGTGAGCGGCAAATTTCCTCGCTCATGCATACAAAACCAAACTATGGAGACTCGAGAGTGGTCATCTCGCTTTATAGGTTGGAGGTGCAGCGTAGTAAGCAGTGGATAAATCTCGAGCAAAATCTATGTCATGCTCGGTAGCTGGGTGCTCAGTGGTTAGAAACTAGCACTCAGCAGCTATGCAGCACTGATCCTCTGTAGCTAGGCACTAGGCACACTACAGCTGGCAGCTGGGCAGCCTGTGCTCTATAGCGTGGCGGTGGTGCAAAGCATCTAGACGCTGGGCATCCTACACCGGTAGCTGATTCTCCTACCATATTCTCAACAAGACTTCTATCCGGAGAAATGTGCTTACGTTGATCAAACACAACGCGGGTTCAATGAATGAGATAATTCTCTAATTTCGAACTCTCTTTAATAGCATAACACAAACCAACGTTGGATACCTCACAACGTGGACCTAAAAACATCTTTGGTGCATGCTGCACGGCAACTAGTGCTTGTCACTCGACAGCTAGTGCTCGACAATGCTCGGCAGCTGCCCTAGGCAGCGCTCGATAGCAATCGGCAGTCAGGGCTCGACAGTGCATAGCAATTAGTGTGCAAGGCTTCGGCAGCTGGTACCCATGTGCACATATAGTGCCTGGCAGCAGCGCACGTGTGCACATTCGGTGCCCGGCAGTAGCGCGCGACAACGCCTAGGCCAGTGGACATACAGTGCCTGGCAGTAGTGCATGCGTGCACAGGGGCAAGCCCTGGCAGCAACGTGCACGCGCACAAGCACAAGTGCACATACGGTGCCTGACAGCAGCGCACGCGTGCACAGGGGCATGCCCTGGCAGCAGCGTGCACGCGCACAGAGGGAGGTGCACATACAGTGCCCGGCAGCAGCGCACGTGTGCATAGGGGCAAGCCCTGACAGCAGCGTGCACGCGCACAGGGGCAGGACCTTGCAACAGTGCTTTGCAGGTGTACGCGGCAACACAACAGTCAGTAGGTGCACGCGGCAGCACAACGGTCAGTAGGTGCGTGCGCTAGAGCACATCACTCGGCAGCTGCTCACGTGTGTTAGGGCACAGCGCTCGACAGCTGTGCACGCGCCAGAGCATAGTGCTCGGCAGCAGCGCACAGCGAGCAGCATGTGGGCTAGTGGTGCCGGTAGCCAAAATGCACATATGTTTTAGGATTTTTTATAATAACCTGCAAAGACAAACGTCCCAAGCATAGAATGAGGATGGAGAAGGGAGGAACGGATTTTATCCTCTATGAGGTTATTGAACTTTGAAATTACTCAAAAAGTAAAGCTTACTTGCTAGTCTGCCAAATAGACTGCATTTATATAAGCTGCTCCATGCTTCCATGCTCAAGTCCATACGCGTTCGGCGATCGTTCGCGCAATTCCATCATGAATTGTCGCATATGAAGGCCATGAAACACATGAAAATCATATGGTTAGTTAATCTTGCCATAAAACAGTTGCAAATCATTGAAAAACATCAACCATATGAGGATCCAAAGAGAAATTAGGAATACAACTCGTTTTTCTCAAGGAAAAGTGATTCCTATGCGCGTTGAAGTCATTGGGAGGACCGGTTCACCCACTTTTACTCTGGTTCTGAGGGTATCCTTTTGGTTGAAGGATCCTGACATCCTTGTGCATAACCGCTCCAAATTGCACTGAAATCGGAGTTATACAGTTCCCGAACCGGTTGCTTGAACATTTGGGCCAGTTTGGGGATTTCGACGGCCGGTTCTGTACCTTTCAGGCCGGTTCTTGGGGTGAGGCTGGCGGCGTTGGAAGCGTATGAGCAATATCTTCAACTTCTCTGTTGGTGATTAAAGCCAATTCAGAAAGTATTCTGTCAATATTGGCGTTTGAAACCTGAGGCAGATTTTAGGGTTTCTTGGTGCGCAGGTGCACAGGGGGTGCGCGGCGGTGCCCTGAGGGGTGCGCAGCGGTGCCCTGAGGGGTGCGCAGCAGTGCCCAGTGGTGCCCAGGTGGTGCGCGGTGGTGTGCGGAGCGGTGCACGGTGGTCCCCAGCAGTGCGCGCGCAGTGCCCAAGCGTACGCACCACAGAATTTTCCCTTTTTTTTCGGTGGCCTACTTGTTCTTTTTTTTGGGGTTTAGAGCTAAGTGCATGATAACGTGTTGTAGAATCATATTGAGGGAATGAATTCTCCTTATCTTATTGATAGAATGAAGCCCCTTTATATAAGAAAATACATGGGCCTCTTGGGCTATTACATGGGTCAATAGGCCTCTTACATGGATATGTGAAGCCTGTATACAAGACATGAACCAAGACACACATATATCAAATATCTTAGAATAAATGATATGTTATGTGATTATATTTTTCTCATGCTGTAATACAAAACCATCATGAGGTGTGCTAGGTTTATTGTGATACTAGAGAAGAGTGAACATGCATATAAATGGAAGTAAGTACTGTTCAATTGGTGGATGAAGAGGGAGCTGTAGTCTTTCAGATTGAATTTTGCTGCTATGTTTTGCTGCTTGATAATGCTTAGTATAAATTAGAAAATCTTAGTCTAGGTCTAGAACCCAGTTTATCTGTCATCACTGGATTTTGCTTACGAGGTTGATGCAGGAAAATGTTCAGTCGAATACTTGGTTTGCTTGGTGATTGATGGAGCTCACTGATCGAGCATGAGACCACGCTTCTAGTGTTGCAGTTCGTGAGATATGTTCTATTTCTTTTTGATCTATCAATTATGTTTGGTTCTTCTTTCCAGATATTTTGTTACTATCTTATTGTGGCTTACATAGTTTATTGGTTGTTATCGATAACATTGAATATTACTCACAACTCATGTGAAACTTCAGTTAAAGCAGCAAACTGTTCAGCAAGTTATTGATACCTTACCGCGATGAAAATGATGCAGATGTCTGCCATTATATATGTTCACAACCGGGAGGTTGGGTTGATTGAGGCATGAATGGTAATCTGTGTATTCCGATATGAACCTTCCATAGTGTAGTATCAACAACATGAACTTTCCGAATACACAAACTTTCTAGTCTCGGCGTCACCAAAAATTAGAATAGATCTGATGACCTTTGCTGAGGTTAAGGATATGGGATGTGAGTTTCACATTATCCATCTCATACCAAAGAGGCAGCCTTGGCCTCCACAAAGACCAAACACACCTCTCCAAGTACTAGAGTATATATGGATGCAAAAAAGTTACATCTGAAAATGCCTCCATCCTTTTTCCAATTGCAATCGACAGTGCATAGCAATTAGTGTGCAAGGCTTCGGCAGCTGGTACCCATGTGCACATATAGTGCCTGGCAGCAGCGCACGTGTGCACATTCGGTACCCGGCAGCGCCTAGGCAGGTGCACATACAGTGTCTGGCAACAGTGCACGCGTGCACAGGGGCAAGCCCTGACAGCAACGTGCATGCGCACAGGCGCAGGTGCACATACGGTGCCTGACAGCAGCGCACGCGTGCACAGGGGCATGCCCTGGCAGCAGCGTGCACGCGCACAGAGGAAGGTGCACATACGGTGCCCGGCAGCAGCGCACACGTGCACAGGGTCAAGCCCTGGCAGCAGCGTGCACGCGCACAGGGGCAGACCTTTGCAACAGTGCTCTGCAGGTGCACGCGGCAACACAACAGTCAGTAGGTGCACGCGGCAGCACAACGGTCAGTAGGTGCGTGCGCCAGAGCACATCACTCGGCATCTGCACACGTGTGTCAGGGCACATCGCTCGACAGCTGTGCACGTGCCAGAGCACAGTGCTCGGCAGCAACGCACAGCGAGCAGCATGTGGGCTAGTGGTGTCGGTAGCCAAAATGCACATATGTTTTAGGATTTTTGATAATAACCTGCAAAGATAAACGTCCCAAGCATAGAATGAGGATGGAGAAGGGAGGAACGGATTTTATCCTCTCCGAGGTTATTGAAATTTGAAATTACTCAAAAAGTAAAGCTTACTTGCTAGTCTGCCAAATAGACTGCATTTATATAAGCTGCTTCATGCTTCCATGCTCAAGTTCATACGCGTTCGGCGATCGTTCGCGCAATTCCATCATGAATTGTCGCATGTGAAGGCCATGAAACACATGAAAATCATATGGTTAGTTAATTTTGCCATAAAACAGTAGCAAATCATTGAAAAACATTAACCATATGAAGAATTCAAAGAGAAATTAGGAATACAACTCGTTTTCCTCAAGAAAAAATGATTCCTATGCGCGTTGAAGCCATTGGGAGGACCGGTTCACCCACTTTTACTCCGGTTCTGAGGGTATCCTTTTGGTTGAAGGATCCTGACATCCTTGTGCATAACAGCTCCAAATTTCATTGAAATCGGAGTTAAGACAGTTCCCGAACCGGTTTGGGAATTTCGGCGGCCGGTTCGGTACCTTTCAGGCCGGTTCTTGGGGTGAGGCCGGCGGCGTTGGAAGCGTATGAGCAATATCTTCAACTTCTCTGTTGGTGACGAAAACCAATTCGGAAATTATTCTGTCAATATTGACGTTTGAAACCTGAGGCAGATTTTAGGGTTTCTTGGTGCGCAGTTGCACAGGGGGTGCGCAGCGGTGCCCAGGTGGTGCGCGGTGGTGTGCGCAGCGGTGCACGGTGGAGCCCAGCAGTGCGCGCGCAGTGCCCAGGCGTGCACACGACAGAATTTTCCTTTTTTTTTTTCCGGTGGCATACTTGCTCTTTTTTTGGGGTTTAGAGCTAAGTGCATGATAACGTGTTGTGGAATCATATTGAGGGAATGAATTCTCCTTATCTTATTGATAGAATGAAACCTCTTTATATAGGAAAATATATGGGCCTCTTGGGCTATTACATGGGTCAATGGACCTTTTACATGGATATGTGTAAAACCCTATTACAACAGGGTTTACTACATAAAACCCGTATACAAGACATGGGACCAAGACATATATATATATATATATATATATATCAAATATCCTAGAATAAATGATATGTTATGTGATTATATTTTTCTCATGCTGTAATACAAAACCATCATGAGGTGTGCTAGGTTTATTGTGATACTAGAGAAGAGTGAACATGCATATAAATGGAAGTAAGTACTGTTCAATTGGTGGATGAAGAGGGAGCTGTAGTCTTTCAGATTGAATTTTGCTGCTATGTTTTGCTGCTTGATAATGCTTAGTATAAATTAGAAAATCTTAGTCTAGGTCTAGAACCCAGTTTATCTGTCATCACTGGATTTTGCTTACGAGGTTGATGCAGGAAAATGTTCAGTCGAATACTTGGTTTGCTTGGTGATTGATGGAGCTCACTGATCGAGCATGAAACCACGCTTCTAGTGTTGCAGTTCGTGAGATATGTTCTATTTCTTTTTGATCTATCAATTATGTTTGGCTCTTCTTTCCAGATATTTTGTTACTATCTTATTGTGGCTTACATAGTTTATTGGTTGTGATCGATAACATTGAATATTACTCACAACTCATGTGAAACTTCAGTTAAAGCAGCAAACTGTTCAGCAAGTTATTGATACCTTACCGCGATGAAAATGATGCAGATGTCTGCCATTATATATGTTCACAACCGGGAGGTAGGGTTGATTGAGGCATGAATGGTAATCTGTGTATTCCGATATGAACTTTCCATAGTGTAGTATCAACAACATGAACTTTCCGAATACACAAACTTTCTAGTCTCGGCGTCACCAAAAATTAGAATAGATCTGATGACCTTTGCTGAGGTTAAGGATATGGGATGTGAGTTTCACATTAACCATCTCATACCAAAGAGGCAGCCTTGGCCTCCACAAAGACCAAACACACCTCTCCAAGTACTAGAGTATATATGGATGCAAAAAAGTTACATCTGAAAATGCCTCCATCCTTTTTCCAATTGCAATCACCCCAAAGGAAATATCTATTTATTCTATCAAGATTTTCACCGACCGAAGTTCAAAAGATGCAAAAATCTGCAAATCAATTTGCAGAGACGCAAACATCTTTGCATATTGCTTTTGAAGGACCAATCCCCACTACTTTTTCAATTCTATTCAAGGCAACCCTGTTGAGGAGGTTTCCAAATCGTCTGAGTACTACTACTAACAATCCCAGCTACATTTTCAAACCACCCAGCCTTAAAAACTCAATCTGCCCGCCCTTTAATGTGCAACAGCATGATGCTCCAACTGTTTCTCCCCATGTCTATGCATGTTTCTATTGTGCCAAATCCACCAAACAACATGCCAAAAACTCTCAAAACCTAACAGAAGAACTTACATGATGCACCTAGTCAGGGAAGGTTGGTTCCATCCACACAAGGTCTAGGTTTATTCCCATTAGATGATATTCATCATACTACATCTCTATCTTATCTTGCCCACTTTTCTTATACACATCAAGAAAGAATTGAATTTGAAAACATCAGGAAGGCAATCGCCCCTTTCAATCATATTGTATCCGAGTATCCAACTATGTGTGTTATATCCAATTCCTAGATTCATTCTCCGCTAGAACTTTGTTGCAGAATCATGAAACTCCAATGTGGGACAATGAAATAAGCCAACAGTAAATGCCACCAAGTCCAGTTGAATACACCAACTCTCATACAAGAAAGCAACTCTAGGACACCTTTATACTTTTTCTCAAGTAAAATCCAGCTACGCTATTCCAAGTTAAAATACTTAACAGACTGCTTTAAATCTAGTCAAACTTTTAGGGACCATTTCTGAATAGCATTTTCGGTACTTACGGATACTCTTCTATGGAATCAATTAGCAACCTTGACATAATTGTTACATTGTAACAACTAGAAATTGCGGGACTGATGAGAAATACTTCAGATTTCGGCCTCAACAAAATTGCTCAACCCCAAGAGAGGTAGAGTACCAATGTTTATGTTAATGTAGTCCCTCAAATTTCATTAAATCATGTAAATGTACTCTATGAAACAGATACAGGGTAGAGACACCACAGATTCATCATATCATGTAAATGTGTTCTCTATAAAGCAGAACAAGGATCTAATCAAGATTATACCACAGATTGATAATCAAATAGCAAAATCATATCATGTAAATGTGCTCTCTATTAAGCAGACCAAGGTTCTAATCCAGATCATAACACAGATTGATAATCAAATATCAAAACTATAAAATATCTGAAACCCACAATCCAAAACCCACCACAGCTGACATGTGAAAAAGCAAAGACCATATCAAGTAAAGATACATATCTGGTAGAGTAGTCAGTAGTGTATATCTATACCATATGCATCTCAGAGACAACAATTAGAGACCAATTCCGGGGCAACAATGCTTATAATATAAACCGACAATGCTTTAATCTCAGAGGCAACATTTAGCTCGTAAGATAAACCGACAATGCTAGACTCTCAGAGGCAACAATGCATATAGGAAAAACCGACAATGCTTTAATCTCAAAGGCAACAATTAAGGAACGATTCCGAGGCAACAATGCTATAGCCTCAGAGGAAACAATTAGGGAACAATTCCGAGACTACAGATTCAATAGTTTCCCCCAACACTTCTACATCAATTAGTTGGTTATTGGAACCTCAAGTTAGGCAAAAAAATCACTTGAGTTTGATGTTCCTGGGTTGGCAACATGTTTGCAGAGTGCTATAGTCTCAGAGGCAACAATTAGGGAACAATTCCGAGGCTACACATTCAATAGTGTCCCCCAACACTACTGCATCAATTAGTTGGTTATTGGAACCTGAAGTTGGGCAAAACATCACTTGAGTTTGAAGTTCTCGGGATGGCAACATGTTTGCAGAATGCTTTAAATCTAGGCAACCTTTAAGGGACCATTTCCGACTAGCATTTTCCATACTTCAGGATACCCTTACTCCTAAGGAATCAATTAGCAACCTTGACATAGGGAACCTTAGCAACCCACTATTAGGGACAATTTCAAGGCAACACATTCAACAGTTTCCCTAACACTACTACATCAATTAGTTAGTTATTGGAACCTCAAGTTGGGCAAAAAAAATCACTTGAGTTAGTTGTTCCAAGGATGGAAATATGTTTGCAGAATGCTTTAAATCTAGACAACCTAATTGATAATATAGGCAACAAGCTTTAAATCTAGGCATGTCGTTTAACCCGAAGCAAGGTAGAGTACCAATGTTTATGTTGATGTACTCCCACATTCATTATATCCTATAAATGTTTGCTCTATGAAACAGTAGATACACCTCAGTTTTGTCATATCATGTAAATGTGTTCTCTAATAAGCAGAACAAGGCACTAATCCAAAATATACCTCAGATTGATACTCAAATAGCAAAATCATTTCATGTAAATGTGTTCTCTAGTAACCATACCAAGGCTCTAATCCAGAATATATCACAAATCAAATAGCAACATTATGAAATATCTGAAACTCACAATCCAAAACCCACCACAGTTGACATGTGAAATTGATTTAAGCCAAGATCATATCATGTAAACGTATTTATCTGGTGCAGAGTACCGTATCTCTATTTATCTACGCAACAATGATTTAAACTCAAAGGAAACAATTATGGACCAATTCAGAGGCAACAATACTTAAAATATAAGCCGACAATGCTTTAATCTAAGAGGCAACAATTCTGAGGAAACAATGCTCGTAATATAAACCGACATGTGAAATTTAGTTAAGCAAAGATCATATCATGTAAATATATTTATCAGGTTTAGAGCAGTGCAGCTGTATACCATTGGCATTTACTATTTCTAGGCAACAATGCTTTAATCTTAGATGCAAAAAATCAGGAACAATTCTGAGGCAACAATGCTATAGTCAAAGAGGCAACAATTAGGGACCAATTCCGAGGCAACACATTCAATAGTTTCCCCAACACTACTGCATCAATTACTTAGCTATCAGAACCTCAAGTTGGGCAAAAAAATCACTTGAGTTTGATGTTCCCGGGAAGGCAACATGTTTGCAGAATGTTTTAAATCTAGGCAACCTTTAAGGGACCATTTCCGACTAGCATTTTCAATACTTTAGGATACCCTTACTTCTATGGAATCAATTAGCAACCTTGACATAATTGTTACATTTTTTTGAAATCGACATAATTGTTACATTGTAACAATCAGAAATTGCAGGACTGGTGAGAAATTCCTCAAATTCTGGTCTGGACAGCATGTTGTTGAACCCCAAGAGAGGTAGAGTACCAATGTTTATGTTAATATATTCCCTCAGAATTCATTAAATCCTGTAAATGTACTCTATGAAACACATACAAAGTAGAGACACCTCAGATTCATCAAAATCATGTAAATGTGTTCTCTATAAAGCAGACCAAGGCTCTAATCCAGATTATACCACTGATTGGTAATCAAATTGCAAAATCATATCATGTAAATGTGTTCTCTATTAAGAAGACCAAGGATCTGATCCAGATTATATCACAGACTGATAATCAAATAACAAAACTATAAATTATCTGAAACCCACTATCCAAAACCCACCACAGCTGACATGTGAAAAACCAAAGATCATATCATGTAAAGATATATATCTGGTATAGAGTAGTATATATGTATACCATACGCATTTACTATTTCTAGGAAACAATGCTTTAATCTCAGGGACAACAATTAGAGGCCAATTCCGGGGCAACAATGCTTATCTGATAAACCGACAATGCTTTAATCTCAGAGGCAACATTTAGCTCGTAAGATAAACCGCCAATGCTATACTCTCAGAGGCAATGATGCATATAGGAAAAACCGACAATGCTTTAATCTCAGGAGCAACAATTAGGGAACGATTCCAAGGCAACAATGCTAGTCTCAGAGGAAACAATTCCAAGACTATAGATTCAACAGTTTCCCCCAACACTTCTGCATCAATTAGTTGGTTATTGGAACCTCAAGTTGGGCAAAAAAAATCACTTCAGTTTGATGTTCCCGGGATGGCAACATGTTTTCAGAATGCTATAGTTTCAGAGGCAACAATTAGGGAACAATTCCAGGGTTACACATTCAATAGTTTTCCCCAACACAACTGCATCAATTAGTTGGTTATTGGAACCTGAAGTTGGGAAAAAAATCACTTGAGTTTGAAGTTCCCGGGATGGCAACACGTTTTCAGAATGCTTTAAATCTAGGCAACCTTTTAGGGACCATTTCTGACTAGCATTTTCCATACTTCAAGATACCCTTACTCCTATGGAATCAATTAGCAACCTTGACATAGGGAACCTTAGCAACCCTCTATTAGGGCAATTTCGAGGCAACACATTCAACAGTTTCCCTACCGCTACTGCATCAATTAGTTAGTTATTGGAACCTCAAGGTTGGAAAAAAAATCACTTGAGTTTGATGTTCCCTGGATGGAAACACCTTAGCAACCTTAGTAACCTTCTATTAGGGATCAATTCCGAGGAAACACATTCAATAGTTTCCCTAACACTACTGCATCAATTAGTTAGTTGTTGGAAGCTCAAGTTGGGCAAAAAAATCACTTGAGTTCAATGTTCCAGGGATGGAAACATGTTTGCAGAATGCTCTAAATCTAGACAACCTAATAGATAATCTAGGCAACATGCTTTAAATCTAGGCAGAATCCTTTCAGGGACCATTTCCGACTAGCATTTTCCACACTTACGGATACCCTTACTTCTATGGAATCAACTAGCAACCTTGACATAATTGTTGCATTGTAACAATCAGAAATTGCGGGACTGATGATAAATCCCTCAGATTCCGGTCCGAAGAGCATGCCGTTTATCCCCAAGCGAGGTAGAGTACCAATGTTTATGTTGATGTATTCCCACATTCATTATATCCAATAAATGTTTGCTCTATGAAACAGTAGAGACACCTCAGTTTTGTCATATCATGTAAATGTGTTCTCTAATAAGCAGACCAAGGCTCTAATCCAAAATATACCTCAGATTGATAGTCAAATAGCAAAATCATATCATGTAAATGTGTTCTCTAGTAACCAGACCAAGGCTCTAATCCAGAATATATCACAAATCAAATAGCAACATTATGAAATATCTGAAACTCACAATCCAAAACCCACCACAGTTGACATGTGAAATTGATTTAAGCCAAGATCATATCATGTAAACGTATTTATCTGGTGCAGAGTACCGTATCTCTATTTATCTATGCAAAAATGATTTAAACTCAAAGGAAACAATTATGGACCAATTCCGAGGCAACAATACTTAAAATATAAACCGACAATGCTTTAATCTGAGAGGCAACAATTCTGAGGAAACAATGCTCGCAATATAAACCGACATGTGAAAGTTAGTTACGCAAAGATCATATCATGTAAATATATTAATCAGGTTTAGAGCAGTGCATCTGTATACCATTGGCATTTACTATTTCTAGGCAACAATGCTTTAATCTTAGATGCAAAAAATCAGGAACAATTCTGAGGCAACAATGCTATAGTCTCAAAGGCAACAATTCCGAGGCAACACATTCAATAGTTTCCCAAACACTACCGCATCAATTACTTTGCTACCAGGACCTCAAGTTGGGCCAAAAAATTAGGGACCAATTCAATGCTATAGTCAAAGAGGCAACAATTAGGGACCAATTCCGAGGCAACACATTCAATAGTTTCCCCAACACTACTGCATCAATTACTTAGCTATCAGAACCTCAAGTTGGGCAAAAAAATCACTTGAGTTTGATGTTCCCGGGAAGGCAACATGTTTGCAGAATGTTTTAAATCTAGGCAACCTTTAAGGGACCATTTCCGACTAGCATTTTCAATACTTTAGGATACCCTTACTTCTATGGAATCAATTAGCAACCTTGACATAATTGTTACATTTTTTTGAAATCGACATAATTGTTACATTGTAACAATCAGAAATTGCAGGACTGGTGAGAAATTCCTCAAATTCTGGTCTGGACAGCATGTTGTTGAACCCCAAGAGAGGTAGAGTACCAATGTTTATGTTAATATATTCCCTCAGAATTCATTAAATCCTGTAAATGTACTCTATGAAACACATACAAAGTAGAGACACCTCAGATTCATCAAAATCATGTAAATGTGTTCTCTATAAAGCAGACCAAGGCTCTAATCCAGATTATACCACTGATTGGTAATCAAATTGCAAAATCATATCATGTAAATGTGTTCTCTATTAAGAAGACCAAGGATCTGATCCAGATTATATCACAGACTGATAATCAAATAACAAAACTATAAATTATCTGAAACCCACTATCCAAAACCCACCACAGCTGATATGTGAAATTGAATGAAGGAAAGATCATATCATGTAAATCTATTTATCTGGTGCAGAGCAGTAGTCTTTCTAAAATTAAAGTCAACTACCCAACATCGAGACCACCGGATAGCAATTCCAGGATATATGTTAATTTGGCATAAGACTTTAATCACACGTCTTATCTTCAGGTTCCTTTTCTTTAGGTTCATTTTAGAGCACTTACTTTCCGAAATGAAGGGTTGTACCAGAGGCTTATGATGCTTTTTGGCTTCAAGGTTCCAACCACTTGTGAAGTTTGCAAGTGATTGGGGACAATGACCAAACACAAGCAAACACCAGCTGCGAATACATAGAAAAATGTACATCAGCACCTTCGTTAGCTTTTTCCAACTTAGCTGAAATTGAATTGAGCAAAAACAGTATCATAATGGGTGATATAAAAAAGGGGAAGAAAGTGCGGTGAGAATTTGAAAACCAAAATAAGAGAGGGAAAAGCCTGAAATTTACCTTGTCGTGAAGCAAAACTAAATCGTTCTCCTGGAGTTGATGGGTATTCAATATGATATTGTGAAACCAACCAGTAAACCTTCTTCCCCTGACATAATACAAGAAAGTCAATGATGCATTTTCATGCTGACAAGGAAAATAATAGAAAAAAAATGACATGCCTTACCAGATTAATCACATACCGAAAAGTAACAATGACAGATGTTATGATAATCACAAATTAATCCTCAAAAATAAAATGAACAGAAAAACTATAATTGAAATACATAAGTTGAAGTAGAAAAAAGAATTATAATTACCTTTATACTAGGGTGCTTCAGAAAAGAGATCTTGCCATAAGACCATAAGGCAACAATGAGTTTTTATTCAAACTCCAAGCTGAGCAAAATCCCTTTGAAGAGGCAATGATCGTATTAGCATAAAGTCACAAACCAACAAATCTCAATGTCTTGTTTGCAATCTTTATAATATAAACCGACAATGCTTTAACCTTCAGAGGCAACAATTAGAGACCAATTCCGAGGCAACAATGCTTATAAGTTAAACCGACAATGCTTTAATCACAGAGGCAACAATTATGGTCCAATTCCGAGCAACAATACTTTTAAGATACACCGAAAATGCTTTAATCTCAGAGGAACAATTAGAGACCAATTTCAAGGCAACAATTCTTTAATCTAGAGGCAACAGAAAAGGACCACATGCTTATAAGATAAGCCGACAAATGCTTTCATCTCAAAGGCAACAATTAGTGACCAATTCTGAGGGAGCAATACTTATATGATAAACCGACAATACCTTAACCTCGTAGGCAACAATTAGAGACCAATTATGAGATAACAATGCTTTAATCTCAAAGGGGCAACAATTACAAACCAATTCAGTAATCTCCCCCAACAATACTTTAATCACAGAGGCAACAACTAGGGACCAATTCTCTTCAAAACTTTCATATACCCTCATTTTAATGGGATCAAATGGCAACCTTGAGAAATTTTTTACCTTGTAACAATAATTAAGTTTCTGATGAAAGAAGAACCTTTGAGAATTAAGGCCAAGACAGGATGAAACCCATTCAAAATTGGTTCCTCAACCCCTAGAAAAGACGGAGCACCAATATTTTGAATTGAGATTTCATGCATGTCACTCTCATATTACCTTGTAAATTTATCGAGACAAATCGAAGGGGCTAATCGAGATTGATGATCAAATGGCAAAACCCATATGAAACCCACACCATCAGAAACCCACCGCCGTGAATATATACGAAATTGATCAAATCGCAAAACCCATCTGAAACCCACCCATCTGAAATTGAATCAACAAAACCAGAATCAAAAACCTAGATATGAAATCGAATAGAATCAAGATCGTTATTGTGAGATTCAATTGAACTAAAAAACAATTACAGAAACTAAGAACAGAACAGAAGAGAGAAAAGAAAGGGGAAGGCTTGAGGGTTTTACCTTGGGGTTGTGAAGCGGAAGAACAGAGAACCACGGCGGTGGTTGCCGCACCAGAACGACGGTAGTGATCCCAAATCAATATTGAATTTCAAATCTCAGAGAGAGAGAGGCGAACTTGAAATTCAAAATTGAAGAATGGGATAATAATAATTATGTAACGGCTAATCGTTTTCTTTGGTCCGAACACTACTACTCCTTATTGTGGATTTGAAATTCAAAATTGAAGAATGGGATAATAATAATTATGTAACGGCTAATCGTTTTCTTTGGTCCGAAGACTACTACTCTTTATTCCACAATATTTTATTACTCTTTGCAAACTGATTTCTCATTTTAAGTTTAATTCCGTGAAATTCTCAAACTACCCCTATTATCTTCTCTTATTTTCATTGATGTACGCTGCATTTCACGAACTCATACTCCTCTCTTCTTTTTTTTGTATCATCTTTCTCTCTTCTGCAAGTTATGTTGAAAGGCACGGCGAAACGATACGACACGACGAGACATTTAAATATAACTATATTGAGAGAAATAAACTTTTTGATATATTATTCATGTAACACCCCGTCCCGAAATTAACATTTTTACCGAGATTAGACGAGTTACAGAGAATAGTAACCGCACTGTTAATTTTCCCCGAATTAATATCGAGATATTCTCGGTTTTGGGAGAAAATAGAATCATGGTCCCGAGGGATAGATTATGTTAATACGAGTCCTCCGGTATGTTCAGAATATTTTCCGGAGCTACGAGTTGTTTAACATAGATTTATTTAGTTTACAGAGGTAATAAATGTTAAATTACTTTACCGTGGAAAAAGATGACTTTGCGTTAAGTCAGGAATTTGGAGAAACTTCCTTCGGGAAAGTTGTAGAGGGCGTTAATACGAACTCGTGGATATGTCCTATGAATTAATCGGAGTTCGTATGCGAAAGTTATTCAGGTTAATGTGTTGTTACCGTGCGGTGAAAGTAAAATAACCATTTACCACTCAGGTTAATTTTTAATAACTCAATCTGGGCCGTTAGATCAATTGAGGAATTGATCTGGGCCGTTGCTTTCTCTATATATATAGAAGACTTTTCCCGATTCGGGAAGTCTCCGCTGGCTCTCTCGATCCCTCCCCTTCGTTCTTTCCCTTCTCTTTGTTTCCTCCTCCAGCAGAGCTCAAGGCGACGAGACGTGCCTCACCGCCACCTCCTACGGCTCGGAGACGTCGAGACCGGAGCTCTGTCAAGGAAGTAGGGTACGCTGGAGCACTGCCTAGACGTCCCTAACGCCGGATCGGACTGGAGGAGCACCGAGAGGGTCCCTGGAAGCAACAAGGCTCGCCTGGTGGCTGGAAAGGGGGAGGTGAACGCCTGAGACGCCTCATCAGTGAGGACCTGCCGGGGAAGTTCTGTCAGAGTTTGACAGGTAGTTTCCCTTCCTTTTTCTGTGGTTCATCTCCTCGAATGTGTGGTTAGGGGATTGTTATTGTTACTGTGGTTGTGATGGGGAGGGATTATAGCCGGATTTTAGGAGAAAAACCCGGCCGGAGGGCCGATCGGTGGTGTTGGGGTAAAAGGGGTAAATCATTAGATTTTTACCGTGGTAGATCCGGATTATTACTGAGTTACAGTGGAGGTAGAAAGACAGAACTGCCCCTGGCAGTTTAGAGGAATTACAGGAGTGCCATCATGGTTAAATCCCAGAAAGACCCATGGTAGTTTAAGTTTATTACCGGACTGCCATTGGAACGGTAATTCCAAGAATACCCCTGCCATAATTGTATATTTACAAGGCTGCCCTTGAGACTGAGAACTCTAAAATGCCCTTGACAGCTTGGTATAATCACAAGTCTGCCACTGGGGTAAAAAATTACAATACTGCCCTGACAGCTTAACATATCTACCAAACTGCCATTGAGGTGGAATTGACTTTATTACCCTTGACTGTTTAGGGTAACTACAAGGGAACCTTCCAAGTGACATTGCAGTAATGCCCCTGGAGGATTGGTTATTTTACGTGGATGCCACAATGTTTTATATTTATATTTATGTGTTATTGTTGTTTATAATCGTGTGATTGCCGTTATTATCTGTCTTGTCGTGTATGGATGTTATTGTTTTGAATGATAGAATGTTCGGTTTAATCCCGAGGATTTGTTGGTCGGTGGATACCTTAGCGGAGAGGTTAAACTCCGGATACGCATTAGATGTTTGATATCCGTACTAATAAATCGACCGATAATTAGAAAAGCGGGATTCTGCCCGGCTAGGGTGAATCTTATACAAGAGCTACGTGTGGCTTGATCCCTGGAAAGACAGGGTACGTAGGCAGCCTGTCCAGGATTCAGGTGCAGTCACAACTATTATTAGAACCCCTAGGTTCTTTATTTGGCATATTTGAGATCCAAACGTAGGAGTCAGAATAACCTCCGATTTGAGGTTTATTCCGGTGCCGTTTGGACTGTTTGAATAGGGTTATCCTGGCTCAAGGGGGATTTCGAGTAAATCTCACTTGAGTTGGGTCCCGCACGTCTTAACCCAGGGTTAGGGAGGTAATCTTGGGTCGGGGCGTGACAATGGTATCAGAGCATAGGTTCAAATCTCGGACCAAATGATTGCGAGAATTAAATAAATTTTTTCTTTGAGTTATGTTGTTGGGGGTTTGGACAGAGGCAGAGGTTTGGGTATTTCTGCCTCGGATCAATTTTGAAGGTAACTACTGTTACCTAGAGCTCCTGTGTGAGTGTTCTTGAGCACTGTGTAATTACAGTATTGTTGGTGTTGTTGTTTGCTTGTTGTCGGAACTTGGTAGATCAGAGGAAACGGGGAGATTATGGCGAAATTCCGGCAAGACATCGGAATCCGACGAAGATTCCGGCGATGCAGTTGAACTGGCAGAATGCCGAAGAGGTAGAAACCGAATCCCATTTGAGTCGAAAAGTGTCAGTTGAATCGTAATCGGGATATTTACGAAAAATTGGACGTAAGTAGGAAGTTTCCATTTTAGGAAATTTCCCATTTTAAGGAAGACTTACCAATTTAGGAAACTTTCCATTTTGGGAAACTTTCCCTTTTTGAGAAGATGTTAAATCGGGTTGAAAAGGTTAAAGAAAATACTTACGCTAAGGTGGCGTAAACAGAAACCAAACTCCGAGTCGATAATCGGAAATAAGTGTAAAGTTTGAAAAGTGATGAAGGAAAGTTCGGAAACTGAGTCGGACTTCCGGTAAATTGAGATTAAGAGTCGATAACCGGGAAAGAAAGTTAAAAAGGTTAAAGTGTCATAAAAAGGAACTTGGTCAACATGTGGTCAAATAGGAGTTCTTGGTCAAACTAGGAAAAGACCAAGTCAACGAGGAAATGACTAATGTATTGGGTTGTTTGTACAGCCCCTGGTTGAACGTGAGACGGGCTCGACTACGCGGTTAGTTCGAGAGTTTCGCTCGAGAAGCTCTCCGAGCGGGAAGAAGGTCGCAATAGTACTGTGAGTGGACAGACTATTTTTAAATGAATGCTTGCCCTAATTATTGAGTTATTTGCAGGGTTTATATGATGGTTTCGAGAATTATATTTTCCTCGGGTTCATGAATGTTTTATGTGGAATTATGTATATAAGACGAGGAATGGTTTTACTTATTGTTTTGGGAAGAGTAATTGGGTGAAGTTTTGTTATGAATGTTTGTTATAAGGGTTGTCAATGAATATGCTAGCTAGAGTAGCGTGAGGGCGCTACTAGAGCTCTTAGCTCCGACCCTGGTCTGAGAGGACAGACACGCCTGAGATGTCAGGTGGATACTATAAGGGTTGTCCATTACCACTTTACCCAGAGCTCTTAGCTCCGACCCTGGTCTGAGAGGACAGACACGCCTGAGATGTCAGGTGGATACTATAAGGGTTGTCCATTACCACTTTACCCAGAGCTCTTAGCTCCGACCCTGGTCTGAGAGGACAGACACGCCTGAGATGTCAGGTGGATACTATGAGGGTTGTCCATTACCACTTTACCCAGAGCTCTTAGCTCCGACCCTGGTCTGAGAGGACAGACACGCCTGAGATGTCAGGTGGATACTATAAGGGTTGTCCATTACCACTTTACCCAGAGCTCTTAGCTCCGACCCTGGTCTGAGAGGACAGACACGCCTGAGATGTCAGGTGGATACTATGAGGGTTGTCCATTACCACTTTACCCAGAGCTCTTAGCTCCGACCCTGGTCTGAGAGGTCAGACACGCCTGAGAGGTCAGGTGGATATTATAAGGGTTGTCCGTTATTATTTTATCTAGCTAGCATAGCGTGATGGCGCTACTAGAGCTCTTAGCTCCGACCCTAGTCTGAGAAGTCAGACTTATTATTTCTTTGGTGTGCGTGGACTTTTCTAATAAGGATTAAGATTTGGGGTAAAGTCATGGGGGATTTGACTTGGTTTCGGAATATTTTTCCATGAGGTATGGTAGATGTTGAACTAATTGGTGTGACAGTAGAAACTGATTATAGAAGCACTATGAGAAGCATACAGGATGTTGGGCCAAATTTCCGTCCTTTAGGCAAGACTTTAGCACGCATGAGTTAGTGTGCGAGCTTGTTAGCTCTGGTTATTGGAAAATGCCCTACTGAAGACTCTTTTATAAGAGAGGGGTAGGATGAGGAAAATTCACTATTTCTAAGTATGTGTGGATGACATCCATGTAGGCGCGAAGTCGCATAGCGGATTCATCAGCTCAAGTGAGCAGTTTGAGGTCGCATGGTGGTATGCGAGTTTGTTCGAGCCCTGTGGTTAAAAAGTTGGGGTATTAGGAACGCGGGTGAAGGAGTTTTGATTATGGACGCAAGGGATGATACGTCTGTGGCCTCAAGGCCTAGTGTAGAAAGTTCATATCTCTTTAGTCTCGAAGGGTGCAAGAGATATAAGAGTTTCCTCCACGGAGATGGACCGTAGCATTTTTACCCTTCCATGTGGAAGACTTTGGTGATTAAATGTCAAGTGTGGCAGTCGTGTAAGTAGAGCATTCGAGTTGACTTCAAGTTAGTTTGGGTTACGTCTGGGGAAGCTACCAGATTGTCGAAATTGCCATTTTGGAAATTAGCTTGTGAAGAGTAAAGAGGCGAGTCTTATGGAGTCGATTACGATGAAAGGGATGAGACTAGGGTATCGTACTCTAGTGTTTTAAGCGAGTGTAGCTATGTTTTCCGTATTGCAAATACGGGGAGACTCTGAATGCTAAAGGAAATGATACATAGAGCTTGTGACTCTGGTTTTTCAGAAGCTCTGTCCGGTGGAACTTGACGACATTCCCTGACAGTTGGTTTTACCTTACGCAGTGGAAATTTCGGGGACGAAATTTTTATAAGGGGGGTAGATTGTAACACCCCGTCCCGAAATTAACATTTTTACCGAGATTAGACGAGTTACAGAGAATAGTAACCGCACTGTTAATTTTCCCCGAATTAATATCGAGATATTCTCGGTTTTGGGAGAAAATAGAATCATGGTCCCGAGGGATAGATTATGTTAATACGAGTCCTCCGGTATGTTCAGAATATTTTCCGGAGCTACGAGTTGTTTAACATAGATTTATTTAGTTTACAGAGGTAATAAATGTTAAATTACTTTACCGTGGAAAAAGATGACTTTGCGTTAAGTCAGGAATTTGGAGAAACTTCCTTCGGGAAAGTTGTAGAGGGCGTTAATACGAACTCGTGGATATGTCCTATGAATTAATCGGAGTTCGTATGCGAAAGTTATTCAGGTTAATGTGTTGTTACCGTGCGGTGAAAGTAAAATAACCATTTACCACTCAGGTTAATTTTTAATAACTCAATCTGGGCCGTTAGATCAATTGAGGAATTGATCTGGGCCGTTGCTTTCTCTATATATATAGAAGACTTTTCCCGATTCGGGAAGTCTCCGCTGGCTCTCTCGATCCCTCCCCTTCGTTCTTTCCCTTCTCTTTGTTTCCTCCTCCAGCAGAGCTCAAGGCGACGAGACGTGCCTCACCGCCACCTCCTACGGCTCGGAGACGTCGAGACCGGAGCTCTGTCAAGGAAGTAGGGTACGCTGGAGCACTGCCTAGACGTCCCTAACGCCGGATCGGACTGGAGGAGCACCGAGAGGGTCCCTGGAAGCAACAAGGCTCGCCTGGTGGCTGGAAAGGGGGAGGTGAACGCCTGAGACGCCTCATCAGTGAGGACCTGCCGGGGAAGTTCTGTCAGAGTTTGACAGGTAGTTTCCCTTCCTTTTTCTGTGGTTCATCTCCTCGAATGTGTGGTTAGGGGATTGTTATTGTTACTGTGGTTGTGATGGGGAGGGATTATAGCCGGATTTTAGGAGAAAAACCCGGCCGGAGGGCCGATCGGTGGTGTTGGGGTAAAAGGGGTAAATCATTAGATTTTTACCGTGGTAGATCCGGATTATTACTGAGTTACAGTGGAGGTAGAAAGACAGAACTGCCCCTGGCAGTTTAGAGGAATTACAGGAGTGCCATCATGGTTAAATCCCAGAAAGACCCATGGTAGTTTAAGTTTATTACCGGACTGCCATTGGAACGGTAATTCCAAGAATACCCCTGCCATAATTGTATATTTACAAGGCTGCCCTTGAGACTGAGAACTCTAAAATGCCCTTGACAGCTTGGTATAATCACAAGTCTGCCACTGGGGTAAAAAATTACAATACTGCCCTGACAGCTTAACATATCTACCAAACTGCCATTGAGGTGGAATTGACTTTATTACCCTTGACTGTTTAGGGTAACTACAAGGGAACCTTCCAAGTGACATTGCAGTAATGCCCCTGGAGGATTGGTTATTTTACGTGGATGCCACAATGTTTTATATTTATATTTATGTGTTATTGTTGTTTATAATCGTGTGATTGCCGTTATTATCTGTCTTGTCGTGTATGGATGTTATTGTTTTGAATGATAGAATGTTCGGTTTAATCCCGAGGATTTGTTGGTCGGTGGATACCTTAGCGGAGAGGTTAAACTCCGGATACGCATTAGATGTTTGATATCCGTACTAATAAATCGACCGATAATTAGAAAAGCGGGATTCTGCCCGGCTAGGGTGAATCTTATACAAGAGCTACGTGTGGCTTGATCCCTGGAAAGACAGGGTACGTAGGCAGCCTGTCCAGGATTCAGGTGCAGTCACAACTATTATTAGAACCCCTAGGTTCTTTATTTGGCATATTTGAGATCCAAACGTAGGAGTCAGAATAACCTCCGATTTGAGGTTTATTCCGGTGCCGTTTGGACTGTTTGAATAGGGTTATCCTGGCTCAAGGGGGATTTCGAGTAAATCTCACTTGAGTTGGGTCCCGCACGTCTTAACCCAGGGTTAGGGAGGTAATCTTGGGTCGGGGCGTGACAATTCATCTCAACATGCAGGTTTATATAAGAGTTTACAAGAAATAAAAATGGTAACTATTAACTATAGAATAACGGAAATTAATCTGCGACATAACTACAATATATATATATATATATATATATATATATATATTTAAATTTCTATTCTGACTCACACTAACACTCCCCCTCATGTTGACGCATATACATCAACCATGCCCAACTTACCTAATGAGTTATAGATTCTTTCCTAGAAACCTCTTTAATGAGTATATTTACAAACTGCTCTTCAGTTGGAACAAATGGAAAGCTAATAATTTTGGCATCTAGCTTTTCCTTTATGAAGTGTCGATCAACCTCCACGTGTTTAGTACGAATATAATGAACTGAATTTTGCGATATATCAATTGCAGTTTTGTTGTCACAATACAACTGTATAGGATGAACACCCAGATCACGTAACCAATTCCTTAGCCACAATAATTCACACACTCCATGTGTCATACCTCTGTACTCAGCTTCAGCATTAGATCATGCCACAACATTTTGTTTCTTACTCTTCCGTGTAACCAAATTACCCCCCACAAAGGTGAAGTAACCTGATGTTGACCTTCTGTCTGTAATGTTTCCAGCCCAATCTGCATTCGTGAAGCCACAAACATCGAGAATATTGTTGTATTTGAAAAAACATTATTCATATTCCTGGAGCTGACTTCAAGTACCTTAAAATTCTTACAACAACATCCATGTGACTCTCGCTTGGGTTATACATGTACTGACTCACAACACTCGCTACATATGCAATATCTGGTCTAGTATGGGTTAAGTAAATCAAGTGTCTAACTAACTTCTAATAGCGAGCTCGATCAGTAGGTACCTGGTCTAGATACTTTGCTAGACGATGGTTTTGCTTAATATGTGTATTAATAGGTGTGCAATCCAACATACCAGTCTCCGTCAATAGATCTAATATATACTTCCTCTGGCACAAGTAGATCACTTCTCTCTCCCTTGCTACCTCAATACCTCAGAAATACTTATGATCACTTAAGTCATTCATCTCAAACTCCGAGGTCAACTGCTTCTGCAACCTCTTCATCTCAATTATATCATTTCTAGTGATTACCAAATCATCGATATAAATAATCAAGGCTGTTAACTTCTCACCTTGGTGTTTGAGAAACAAGGTGTGATATGAATTACTTTGTTTGTAACCGATCTTATGCATGAATTGTGAAAATCGCCCGAATTATGCACGAGGTGACTGTTCGAGATCGTACAAAGACTTTCTCAATTTGCACATAAATTCACCTGGAGAACCAGCTACATATCCAGGTGGAAGACTCATGCACACCTCTTTGGCTAACCTCTCCATGCAGGAAAGCGTTCTTGACATTAAATTGTCAGAGTGGCCAGATTAAGCTAGCAGCAAAGGAAAGTAGAGCCCGAATAGTATTCATTTTAACAACTAGAGCAAATGTCTTATCATAGTCTATTTCATATGTCTGAGTGAATCCCTTTGCAACAAGACACACTTTATATCGGTTTACTGACCCATCCGTATTGTGTTTCACAGTGAACACCCAACGATAGCCTACAGCCTTCTTGTCTTGTGGTGGATGCACAAGTTGCTATGTATCACTCTTCTGCAACGCCTCCATCTCTTCATTCACTGCCTTCCTCCATTTTGGATCCCCCAACGCATCCTGCACTTTCGTTAGGTACTGATACAATGGATATTTGATTCACAAATCACTCATATGACTTGGACAATCTTCTTGTTGACATGTAATTGGCTACTGGGTACTTTGATTTACCATGAACAGTGGGTTTATACCTTTTTGCTGGTTAACCCCTAGTAGACCTATTTGCCAACACATATTGTATAACACTAGACTCACTATTGCTTGTACCAATAGGTTGTGAACATACCTCAGGTGAGTGATCTTCTGTATCAAGGAGTAGTGGGTCAGGGTAGAAGTAATAGTAGATGGGACAGTTGTGTCTTCAGTTGCATCTTCAGACATCAGAATTGGTGATTCAGGTTCCGGGTGAGCCTCTACATCTAGATTATAGGAAACAGTGATCTCTATTAGAGCCGCATAAGTATCTAAGCTTTCTTCTTGTTTTTCCAATTCCTCTCCCTCACCATCATACAACTCTTCAAAATAAAAACTCTCCCCCTAAAGAGATGTATCAGAGGAAGAATAATAGCTCATATCCTCAAAGAAGGTAACAGCCATTGTGATATAGTATTTTCTGGTAGATGGATGATAACACTTGTACCATTTCTGATATCTCTCATAGCCAACAAACACACACTTAATTGCTCGAGCATCAAGTTTGGACCCTTGTTTTTTAGGAACATAAACAAAAACAACACAACCAAAGACACGGGCAGGAAGATTATGGAATGAGGGAATAGAAACACGAGATGGAAGAACCTCAAAAAGAATTTTTCCTTGAAGGACGCTAGATGGAAGACGGTTGATTAGATGAGAGGAGGCTAGTACATCATCTCCCCAAATGTACTTAGGCATATGAGCACTAAAGAGAATGACACGAGCCATATCAAGTAGGTGACGATTTTTCCTTTCGGAAACACTATTTTGTTCTGGTGTATGTGGACATGTAGTTTGATGAACTATCTCATGTGTCTGGAAAAAATCTTGGAAAACATGATTAAATGTAACATCCTGTCCTGAAATTTTCCTTTTTACCGAGATCAGCCGGGTTACAGAGGGTTGTAACCACGTTGTTAGTCTTTCCCGAACTACTATTTGAGTTTAATATCGAGATATTCTCGATTCTAGAGGAAGATAGAATTAATGTCCTAAGGTGGTAGATTATGTTAATACGAGTCCACTGGTATGTCCAGAATATTTTTCGGAGCTACGGACTGTTTAATATAAATTTATTTAATTTACGGAAGTAATAGATGTTATTTACTTTACCGTAAAAAGATGACTTTGAAATAAGTCAAGAATTTGAGAAAACTCCCTTCAGGAAAGTTATAGAGGACGTGAATACGAACACATAGACATGTCGTGCGTTTTAATCGGCATTCGTATGAAAAAGTTATGGCCTAAGAATTAAAGTTACTATTCATGGTAAATGGCTATAAAAAGGGTTTTTACGGGGATGAGAATCAGAATTTCACCCTGTCTCTGTCTCTCTCTTCTCCCCCGACTTTCTCTCTCCTCCTCTGCCGGATTTTGTGCGCGCCAGTGCTCCACCATCGGACCTCCAAAGACCGCCACACCGGTCTTGTTCGACGCGCTACAACCTCACCTTTCATTCTGGGCAGGAGGTGAAGCACGACTCGCCGCCGGTGAAGAGTTATCTCGACAAGAAGAGCGGAATGCATAGTGTCGAGTCTCGCCAGAGTTCTCCCTCCTCAGGCCGCCATCTCGAGCAATTCAGGTATGGTTTTGATCCTCTTGAGGAGTAGGACAATCCTCTAGAATCTTGTAGCTCGATTCTTGATGTGTGTGATGAATTTTGGATTTGAAATTTTAGGGTTTTTAGCCCCAAATCGGGTTTGACATGTTCTTGAGTAATTGACATGTTTAGAGCTGAAATTAGGCTTAGTGTTGAACTAGAAAGATGTTTGGATTGTTGAGACGATCAAACTGTAAGACTTTGGAAGGTTTATGGGTTGGCCGGACTACGGTGGCCGGCCGCCACCAGCGACAGCGCTGTCGGTTCTTGGTGGTTGAGCTGAAATCCCATAAATGCTCCTGGTTGTTTGGGGTAATGACAGGAGTGCCACTAGGGCTAAAATCCCAAAAATACCCTTGATGGTTTGTATAATTACAAGGCTGCCACTGAGTTGGAAATTCCATAAATACCCCTGCCTGTTTTATATAATTACAGGGGTGTCATTGAGGTTGAAATTTTAGAAATGCCCTTGGCAGATTTGTACATTTACAAGCCTGCCATTGAGGTTAAAAAGACCATACTGCCCATGACTGTCTTGTCTATTTACAAGGGCTGCCATTGGGGCTGAAATTTCTAAAATACCCCTAGCAGCTTAGCATAGTTACTAAGCTGCCATTTAGACTGATTTTACAATATTGCCCCTGGCAATACTAGGTATTTATAAGAGTGCCATTAGGGATAAATTGACCATATTACCTCTAGAGAATTTGTTATTTACGTGGATGCTTTAATGTTATAATTTTATGTGTGTGTGGTGTTTGATTATGGTGGAATGTTCGGGATAATCCCGATGGTTAGTGGGTCGGTGAATACCTCAGCGGAGGGGTTAAACTCCGGGTTTTCTTTGGGCGTTTACAATCCATTGCTAAATCGACCGATAAGTAGTAAAGCAGGATTTTCCTGGTTAGGACGTTAACTAAAATAAGAGCTACGTGTGGCTTGATCCCTGAGTACATGGTACATAGGCAGCCTGACCGGGATTCATGTGCAATCACAAATATTATTAGAACCCTAGGTCCTCTAAGTGAATGTTTTGAGATCCAAATACGGAAATCGGGATAACCTCCGGTTGTGAGGTCTATTCCGGTATTGTTTGGATTGTCAAAAAGGGTTTGGGTATAAGGGTTATCCTTTCTCAAGGGGGATTTCGAGTAAATCTCTCTTGGGATGGGTCCTGCAAGTCCTAACCCAGCTTTAGGAAGGTAACTTGAGCCGGGGCGTGACATTAACATACTCCCCCACTGTCAAAATGGGGGACTTTGATGGTACTATTGTATTATGTTTGAACAAGAGTACGAAAAGCTTGAAAGGCTGGGAAGACTTCATCTTTAGTCCGTAGAAGAACAACCCAGGACACTCTAGTACAATCATCAATAAACAGCACAAAATATCGCATACTAGATATAGTGGGTTCTCTAGAAGGTCTCTAAACATCAGAGTGAATTAACTCAAAAGGCAAAACACTATTAGAAACACTAGAAGAATAAGTAACACAATGGCTCTTGACCAAGACACAAGTTTCATAACGTAAAGTAGACTCATCTACACCAATGAACAAAGTAGGCATGGTTTTTCTCATAAGACTAAAAGATGGATGTCCTAAGCGGTGGTGCTACAACCAAACTTCACCCAGTCTATCAAAATTTGAAGTCAAAGCGACGTGGGACTGTGCTCTTGGTTTCTCCCCCGTATATGTCTGATCCAGACAAAACAACCTACCCCTTAGATACTCCCGACCGATTATCTCCTTGTGAGAAGATCCTGAAAAAACTACATACATAGGATAAAAGGTTACATAACATTTAGACTCAGTGTTCAACTGTGAGACAAATATTAAGTGATGTAACAAGTCAGGAACATATAACACATTATGGAGCTCTAAGGTGGGAGTAACCCGAACTAATCTTGTTCCTAATACAGGAAATGTTTCACCATTAGCATTAGTAACATGAGAGACTAGCGGGAAGATAACTTAGTAAAATAAGACTTATCGTAAGTCATATGATCACTAGCACCAGAATCATTAATCTAAGTATCAGAACCAACAAAGTTAGAGACCTTTAAAACCATACTAATCTTACCAAGACCAGCTATAGAGGCTGTGGGAGTAGCTCCACAAGTGGTATGATGATCTTGTCCAGTCACTCCATAAAAATCTGGTTCTTGAATTAATTGAACTGTAGCTGCTTTAACTTTAAGACAGGTGCTAGGAATTTTAGGTCTGAGATGTGGGTGTAGCTTATAACAAGTCTGTCGAACATGCCCTAGCTCGTTGCAGTAAGAGCATTGACTAGGGAGGTAACTGAAGCCAAGTGGCGGGCCTTGTTGATGGAGTGGAATAGGTGTGAGACCCCGCACGATTTTACCTTGTTAATGACGAGTTACTGAGGTTTAAATCGCACTCGGTGACTTCGCGAGTAAACGACCACGTTCATTTTTGAGTTTTTCAAAGTTCTTCAAATTTGTCATTCAAGGACTCGATGTCATAGCACGTGTAGACACGAGTCTCCTGGTATTTTCGGAGCTTCCGTTTATTTTCTACGAATTTCTGAAGTTTCTGGTAATTTTTAATTACCATTCTGGTAAAACAGTTTTACCATTTAACCATTTACCTTTTTGAATCTGGGTCGTTGGATCGTTCCTAGATTGAATCTAGACCGTCCATTTTCCTATAAATAGGGGTGAGACCTTTGACCGAAGTCAAAGATCCCAACCTCGGTCAAGTCTCTCTCCCTCCTTTCTCCCGAGTTGGTCACCCTCTCCGGCGACCACCACCGTCTGGCGGCCCCAGGACGGTGCACCACCACCATTCGATTCATCTTCCTCTCCTTTACAAAACCCCTCAAACTAACCCAACAAACATCCGCTCTCGGTGGAGATCGAACGTCGAAAAGCTTCGCCTGTTTTCCGGCGAGAGCTCGCCGTTCATGCGACGAGGCGGCGAGTGGATGGTAAGTTTCTTCTCCCCTCTTCTTCTTGTTCTTCATTTACATGCCCTTAAATCCTTGATTTGAGCAAAAAATCTGAAATCCCTTTTTCTGGGTTTCTCTGTTTTTCCTCCGGTGGGCGTGTTCTTGAGGGTTCTGGTGGACTTTGGAGCTCCGACGAGGCTGGAGACTGAGGGCTGAAACAGAGGAGGTCCTTGTTGAGGGGTTTAGGCAGGGAGGAGCCACTGTATTCAGGTCCGAGTTTGGACGAGCAGTAAGTAAACTCGATTCCCCCTAGTGTTCTTGCTGTTATGTTGTTGTTGATCTGTGATTTAATTGGAGTTATTTGGATTGTACTTGTCGATAACTTGGAGACGAAGAAAACGGGAAAACTCTGGCGAAATTCCAGCAAGTTGACCGGAATCCGGCAGGAGATTCCAGTAAGTTGCCGGAATCCGATGACTGCTCCGGTGATGTAGCAAATGCGGCAGAATGCCGAGAAGGTAGTGTTCGACTCCTTTTGAAATGTATTGTTTCCGTTTAATCGAGTTAACGGTCGTAAATCAAAAAAGTTACATTTACGGAAACTTACTAAAAACGGAAACCAACTATAATTGGAATCTTTTCAATTTTAGGAAGCATTCTAATTTTGGAAACCTACTAATTTGGGAAACTTTCCATTTTGAGAAAGTTTCCTTTAAGGTTAAGTTTCTATTGTGGGAAAGTTCCATTTTTGGAGAAATGATTTAGTAAAGATTTGAAGTTCGACAAAGTTTGGCAAAGTGTTAAATTGTTATCGAAAAATGATAATTGAAATTCTGGAAATGTCAAGTTGACCGTTTTTAGTAAAAATTTGTGATTCACATAAATCAATAAATCGACTCAAGGTTAAAAAATTGGTTAATGTGATGCACTGGGTGTCCATAGTAATTCAACGAATTATTATGTGACACCCCAACATCAAATTAAAATGGTAAAGAGAAGTTCAGAAGTTAAGTCAGACTTCCGGTAAATAACTAAAAAGTAGTTAATCGGAAAAGCAAGTCTAAAAGGTTAAAGTGCCACAAAAAGAAATCGGTTGGTCAACTTAGTCAATGTGGCTATTCCTGGTCAAACTAGGAATGCTGAAGTCAAAATGACTATTATTGTTTCTTCGTTGCTAAGCTACTCTATTCTGCAGTGATTCTTTGGACGAGACAACTTACGCGGTGACCTCGGTTCACCGAGGCGGTTCCTAGAAGTTTGGAGCTTACGTAAGGAACGATAATTCCAAGTAGGGAAGATAAACCCCCTTTGTTAGTGGTTTTGCCTATATATGAAAGTGCATGATTTTTGTATGCTCATGGTCGATGCCTCGGAAAAGTTTTCTTTATATTATGTGATAAATGATTTATGATCGGGCCAAGAACAAATCCAGAAAGAGAAAGAGCAAACAAAGAAATTAATTCGGGTATGATTCTTTTTGTACAATTGTTCATTGGATGATGATATGATTTTTTCTTTTCATCCATCATTTTATTTTATTTATTTTTGTTTTATGTTGATATGCGGAAAGGGATCACCAAGCTTAAGAAGATTTGAGGGTTTGCTAGAGGCTCAGTTCGATTTAGAAGATTACATGATGTTTGCTTATTTACATGTATTCTTTACTGCTACTTTGCATTTGTTACTTTAGATACTTACTGTCAATATGGGTATGATTCTATGTATTCTATGCATTTGTACTTTGTATTCTTATGGGTGTGATTCTATACATTCTATGCATTTGTATTTTGTATTCTTATGGGTGCGATTCTATGTATGTTTTCTGCAAATTTTATTTCTCAATATGGGTGTAAATGGAGAAGGAATAAAAGGATATAAGGTTCTAGAGACGCATCAAAAATTTGACATCGATTGAAGGATAACTTATGTACTCCTTACTCATTGTTTTATCCTCCACGGGTAAATTCGACGGATTTTAATGAATCCATAAGTCGAGTGTCCAACCATTGATAATTTTCTTCAATGAATAGTGAAGCAATTGTAGCCTCTATGGATTAATGAGGGAGAGTGAACTCTGAACCAAGTTTTTCCTAATCTGAACTAGTGTTATGTTTGATACACATGGATTGCAACCATCTTTGTGTCATGTATGATAGATTGCCACAACATTATTCACCACTCGGTCCTTCAATTTGTTAGGACCTTTTAAACTGTCATATTAATAGTTTGATTATCACTTTATTTGTCTATGTGTTGGTGCATGGTCATGTTTTCTCTGCACTAAGAATTTGTAACCCTAACAAATTGTTGTTGTTGTTGTCTAAACAGATTCAAGGAAAGGAGCTAGGTAGCTTTCAGAGGGAATCGATGGCCTTCATAGTCCTCTTCTTTCTTGATCACAAGTGCAAGAAAGATAGAACCATAACTTAGTTATGGTTTCCCTTTAGTGTATCTTTAATAGTTAATAGTAGTCATCATGATTCAGAATTGACATTGATGTAGATCTTTTGGTATTCGTGGTGATTTAATTGGTTAGAATCGTTGTACCTATAAATCATCTGAGTATACACAGGGGCTAAATTTAGCATAAGAAAAGTGATTTACAGCATTTCAAAAGCATAAATCACACGCGGTCATTTCGCACGTGGAAGAAGACTAAATGGAGTTGATCAGAGCATGTGGATTTGATTAGACTTTCTTTTAAATTTGTTTTCAAAATCAGTTTTAACTATTATTAAAAACGATAAAGACGAAAACTTAAAGGCATGATGCCCTAGCCTCATATTAGGTTCTAGCCATCAAAATTTTAAGTAGTAAACGTACTAATTTCATCTTCAACAATGTTCCATAATTTTTATCCATTGATAATTTTCTACTTTCATCTTCAACAATGTTCCATAATTTTTATCCATTAATTTCAATGCCCTTTTGACTTTCAATACTGTTAATAAAAAATATTATTAATGTGTCAAATGATACAATAAAGATAGACACTGCATGCATTGATTAAAAAAATGTTAAACTAATGCTTCTAAAGTAAAATATAATAATAAATGCACACGCGAGCACGGCTCTTTCACACGCGTATCACGTGTGCAGGAAGGCTAGATTTGAGCTATATTGGAAACAGATTGTCGGATGCTCACACTGGCTATACAGCAGATAGACTTCGACCTCTCCAGTTTAGAGAAGCTCATGTACACCGGGGGCCAATCGAGTTGCCCATTGCTAACCATGTTTCGCATTCAAGTGACAATGTTGGTCTGTTGCACCCGGGGATGCCATTCAGTGATTTTAGTCAAATTGTTTTAATGAAATTCTATTTCAAAAAAACAAATGAATAATTTAATCTGGTACTGCACCTATCTATGCATTTACAGAATACAACTAACTAAATCTACCTCATTTGGTACAACAGCCCGATACAATTGTAGTTAACCAATATCTAATTCAAATGGTACAGTAACCTGGGAGACAACTGATCTTTGATTGGTTTTGAGATGAACACAATTGCCTGTAAACTGAATGCGGCCGCTCTGTATGAGATGGTATAATGAGGCACTGGAACAGGTCAATCTAGCCTTTGTGACCCATCTAAACCTTGGAATTGGCAGATTGTTGAAGATATACAAGAGAACTTTCAAGACCTATAGAGTTTTGGTGAGTGAGCTTCACCGAATTTCTTACCTGAATTTGAAGCCACCTACAGAGTTTGTTAACAAAAACTAGTGGAGTCTGCTGAGAAATTGAATAGGAACTGGTGGAGTTTGAGTAGGAACTAGTGGAGTTTCATCTTGAGCATTTAAGTTCAATGTTGCTTCAACATGATATTGCTGGGCTCCTCCCAAACCATATCTACTTGTTGTCTTCCTCCCCTAAATTCCACTTGCTGTGCTGTTACTGAACCTTGAGTTGGCTGACTTCCGTTCAAACCTTTCTCTAGCTGGTTTTCTTCCCAGCCTTTCCCAGCATTAAATTCCACTCGCACCCGCTTTGTCTGGTGACCATTAAGCTCTGGAGGATGTTGATCTTCGCTTTCATCAACATTTTTGATACTCATTTGCCTAGGAATGCATACCGACTTCGTTCCAAACAAAAAATTTGCCAACTTGTTTCCCTCCATCTGTTTATCTGAAAATGCTAAAAGGATACTGAGAGAAGAATGAATACACCTATAGATATCTTGCAATTCTTCTGCCCCTACCGCTCTTGCAACATTTTGAGATAGATCTGTGAAATCTTCAACCTGTTGGAAATTGTAGTCAACACATATTGAACATGTTGAAGCAACAGAACCAAAACTTTATTCAAATGAATGGGTCATGCGATGTTACATTAATAGAATTATAGTAAGGATCCCATAATTTTGATGTCCACGATCCTTCGTACAGACTTGCACATAGACCTTTCTGCCAGAGATTTTCAGCTGATGCTACCTTCATCATAGAAAGAACTAATAAACACTTCTATTTATAGAACAAGTGCATCTAAGTAGTATGTATAAACGTCATGTGTAACCTTGTAAAAGAAATTAGCATCTCAAAGCACTTTGTATCAACTCATGTGGAGATGAAAAGTACAGACATTACCTTGACTAACAGGGAAAATAAAAGATCGGCCACGGTTTCTTTGTTTCTTTTTCCAAACTCCAAATAAGTTTCTATTCTCTTCATCACAGTGGCAGGATCAGTTCCATCTGTGACACCAAAGATAACTTGATTGTCACAATGATATGAACAAAAACCATTTTCCATTTTTCGATATAAAGCATTCTCATCAATAAAATACTTTCATTTTGTAAAAAAAACATAAATGGAATGTGACTAGTCTCTACTTTTTTATTATGAATTGTTCAGACAACTGAAGCTTCAAAGTCACTAGTTTCTAGCTGTTCCTTCACCCTTTTGGTTGCTGTGTTTATCCCCTTGGCCAATTCCATGTGTATATCTCTATTAGATACGGTCACCACTCACTTCCATCATTTTGGTGTCAGATTGCAAAGCTGGAAATGGGTAAAGATGTAAAACCTAGAAAAGTTGTCTAAACCTACAACACAAAGGCCCAATGTGACACCAAATTGACAGAAAGGACCAGATTGATTAACAAATATAAAAACAGGAACCAAATGGGCTAAACTGAAAAGCATGCACATAATTGGTGAAAAAGGTAACACATCATAAAGCACAAACTGAACCCTGTGATTCTCTAGGACTTCTAAAGCCATAAATATACCAAATGAGAAGAAGGTTGCTGCTATAAGCTGCTTAGTAATTAGTTTGTACACACTTCCCTCTTTATTTACAGTTTAATTCCAACTTTTAGTTATTTATTGATCCAGACAATAGAAGTTCCCGTGGTGTAAGTGTCACATATCTTTCTGTGGAAAAAATGAAAAAAAAGAAAGGAGCAATTGCTGTAAACCAACTCTCAGACTCTAACTTTTATGAAAGCCATTCAGACCTTTTATCTTATACTCTTTGGATCAGGTGTTTAGATTCTCACCTTCAAACAAAGTAGATAATGGAGGTAATATCGGCGGATCTCGAGTCTGCAGGAAATTAGGGAAAATTTAACTGGATATGTAGTCAAAGAAACATATGTAGAAAGGCAGTCTACTTCTGCCTACAGAATGCCAACCCTAGACTGACGTATGACAGAATTAAATAGAAAGGGTAAACCATGGGACAGTAAAGAAAAATCTAACGAACCCAACGGAATACAACCTGATGAGTGAAAATTCAAATGCAAATTTTAAGAAAGTGACTTGAAAAGGATGAAGCCAAAAGGTATTACCAGAACAGGAAAAGGGATCAGCAACTTATCCACCAAGATTTGGTGTATATATTTGGGGGCAACTATGTTTTGATGCTTCATCTGACGAATCTCAATATTTTTCTTTTTTCTTTTGTGGATTGTTTAAAATGTATATGTATATTTTTTTATGAACCAAAAGCTGCCTTCAATTCTTTAATTCTATGTCCTTTTATTTTTCTGTACTCAGAAAGCCCTAAGTGTGCTTTGTCGGGCCAGGCTCAAAACTGGGGGTTCCTGCCAAAGTCTATAATCTTGGGAGACAGGAAGTAAATTATTTTTCCAGAACAACATTTTTTAATAGAAAGCACAACTACTTCAAATTTTACTTATCTAATTCAACCACTCACAGAGTCACATTTATCTACAGTTCTACGGTTAAATCAAAGATAAAGGACTCACAATTGCTAAGAAATAATTGAAAGCAAAGCTTGATACGACACAAATATGAGCAACTTTATTGTTACCTGCAAATGGAAAGCAACCAATGATATTATGCCAAAAGAGCTCAGAGTTCGATCTTTAGGAGAGTTGATGTTATGTGCTTTTGCCCAGGCTTTCATCTGAAAGAGTGAACAAAGATGATATGGGTACAGTTTATGCCTATGAGTCCTAAATATCAATAATAAGCACATGTCAAAAAAGGCATTCTTCAGTTTCATTTTCTAATAGGAAAAATAATTTATTGACACAGAAGGAGATTACCAAACAAGAAGGGACACTCCAAGCCAGAAGAAACAAAACCTCAGCATAATATCAGACCTATCAAAGAGAAGCCAACTCATACATATTAATGTTACTACTAGATCACCTATTCTCGCTACTCATCCCTTGCTCAATGTTCGCCGAAGTTGTCATTAAGCTTAACCACAAGACGGTGAACAGATTTATTACCAATTAAGGCTGAGCTGGAAATTCTTTCCCGTATTGAAAGAAATTAATGAGAAGTCATGCACTATTCTTTAGGGAGACAAAACGAAAAAGAAAACCTTACACTATTACAATAAGCAGCAGCAGCTGTTACCCTCCCTGTCTTCCTCTCAGTATCTTTTGTGTTCTCCTTGGCCTAAACCTTTCTTTTAGGCTTTATTTTCCTATTACTATAATAACACATTAGCTTGCATGTCTAAAAACCTAACATGAAAAGGAGAAACAAAATCAAAAGTCATACTGAAAGTACACGGATGCTTTTAAAGCATACCACACAAAATAAAGAAGACCAAAACAGTATTGAGTGTTTCCTTGAAAACATATTGTAGATATAAATGGGGTTTTAAAATGTGTAGTGTCATAATCAAAATGTTGTAAACCTCGCAAGACTAGTAAAGACCATGGGGTGAACGTAGAGGACAAACTGCTACTTTTATATAGTCAAATATCACGAATCAGACATGAGTTAAATGTCTTTAGTATTTACCATAAAACTCAGTTTCTGAAACCTTCTGTCAATTCTAGATATTAGGTAGACAATCTGGGATTTTACAATGCCATCCGTGTTCTCAACAGATAAATCACACTCAATTCCTGTTCCACAGTCTACAAGCTTGATTATTGGAACCCTAGCACTCATAATTGTCTGTACACCATCAACATGCCCTGCCCCTACAACACAGACGCAAAACTGAGATCAATACAGTGCCAGATATTCAATGACTTATGGAGCACAATCATTTGGATGCAAAAGAGGCACACATATCTACATATTACCTATCTATATATTCTATTAAATATATATGTGCGTGTGCGTACGTATACAGATGCAGAATCACGGAGATGATTTAATTAGGCTCTAAGTTCGAGGGGCCCGGAGGACAACATTTGAGGGCCATCGACTAGACCATTTAGTCATCTAACTGTAACTGAGTTAGTAATACTAGCAATGCTTCCCAAAAACACTTAACTGGTTAAATGCATTGATTCGACAGATTCTATATAAAGAAGAAAATTTAAAGGGAACCTAGTCGTTTGATTATCATCACGTAGACACTCAAATCATCGTGATGATAATGAAATGGCTACAAAGTCTGGTTAGGCTTATCTTTCTGAGAAGTTACCTTAAATGGAAACTTATGAGAGTTTGGATAACTGAAATACAGTGGAGTACACCAGACACCATAGATCCCATAGGTAACAGGGCATACATGCATAATATAACTTCAAGATATCTGATTAAAACACTCTCAGAACAAAAATTAAAGCACTCATGTTTATCAAGTGTCTTATTGCAATTGCAGAAGACAATTGACAAATCAGAATTACCTGAAACTAATTTATATATGTGCATCTAAGACAGACATAAAATAAATATGATGTAAACTTTGAAAGTACTTGGGTATTAATTTCTTTCTGTGTTTGTTAGGTGTGTGTGTCTAGGTTAGAGTGACTACGAGTAAGCAATATCAAAAAAGGTTACACGATTGCTGACATATAAGCACAGTAGAGGCTATTACTTTGAAGAGCAAAAAACTTTTTAGCAAACTTCCGAAGAGTTTTGATCTTCATATCTCGAGCAAGACAGCCGTCACTGTTGCTGAAACTAACAGAAAGATCAAGATCACTTTCAACACTGAACAAATCCATCACGAATGAGCCATAGACCTCAACAACAGGAGTATTGCCAGATTTTCCTGAAAGAAGCAGGTAACAACACTCAATCGCATCCGGTGCATTAACAGAAGAGTACAATTCACACAAAAAAAAAGTCAAGAAAGAAAGAACAGCAATCTAACAAACAGGCAGCAACATAAACGAGCATTACGCAAAATCACACACAATCCTCTAAGATTGTTATTTTTATTTTTCTGTCGAATTTACTGAACTAACTAATTTGCAACTAACAACACACTTTACAATTGCATCCAATATCAAAATCCGACAATTAAATCGGTATGAATGCAAGTAATTAGAGCTAAGAAAGAACAAGTTTACCGTATAACTCCTTGGAGATGGCATTGAATATCCGAATCAAATCTCTCCGATTGTGATAATCGATCGGCTTCGGACGGCGAGCGGCGTAGACATCATCAAGTAGCTGATCAAGCTTAGGCATACATGCAGAAGAGATCATGTATTTCTCCAATCCTTGCCACTCGAGCTTCTTAGCTTCATTAAGCAGCTCTGAATCAAATCCAAAGCAAACAAAAAATCACAATCCACAAGAAACTGAGGGAATTAGATTGAAGTCTCAAGAATTTGAGAGTACACACCAGTGCGGCTCAAGGCCATCAGATTGAAGCCTCGGTAGAGATGGAAAATGAAAATAGGAGAATGGAATTGAAGATTGAGGATTACGGGGAGTGAGAAATCAGGTATCGGAAATTGAAGTCTCTCTCAGGATCAGGAGGCATAGAGTATCTCCCGCTAGATTTGATTCGGCGGAAACTGTTTCCTCCCCCACCCGAGTGTTTTGAGAAAAGAAGGGCTAAAATATGGATTTTCGGTTGATATCATCCTTTTTTCGGAATTCTCGCAAGTATAATATTTGTTTTGAGAAATTTTATTATATTTTTCATATTTATATTTGTCTATAGGTCTAATATACGACTCTTATATAAAATTTCGAAAAAATTCAGTCTATTCGATATTATCTCAATGTATTTATTAAAATTTCATTTTCTTAAGTTTGAGTGAACATTCGTGGAACAACAAACCAAAAATTAAGTAAGTGTTCAAGGATAATTGGACATGTATGTGTGCCTTATGGGTCATGTTATGTATGTGGGCTTTATGGGCCTTAATAGAGATATGATCCATGTACTAGTTTTCTAGTATGACTATGTAAAGTCCCTATATAAAAGGCTCCTATCATATGAATGAATAACAACAAGGAGCTGATTCTCTATTCCTAATCATTATAGAGTTTCTCCTAGAACACGTTATCATGCACGTAGCTCTAAACCCCAAAAAGAGCAAGTAGGCCACCGAAAAAAATTCTGTCGTGCGCCCACCTGTGCACTGCACGCGCACTGCTGGGCACCACCGTGCACCGCGCGCACCACCACTGCGCACCTCCTGTGCACCGCTGCGCACACCACGGTGCACCACCTGTGCACCCCCCTGGGCACCGCGCGCACCCCCTGTGCACCTGCGCACCAATAAACCCTAAAATCTGCCTCAGGTTTCAAACGCCAATATCGACAGAATAATTTCCGAATTGGCTTTCGTCACCAACATAGAAGTTGAAGATATTGATCATACGCTTCCAACTCCGCCAGCCTCACCCCAAGAACCGGCCGGAAAACAACCGAACCAGCCGCCGGAATCCCCAGACCGGCCGAAATATTCAAGCAACCGGTTCGGGCACTTTCGAAACTCCGATTTCCGTGAAATTTGGATAGGTTATGCACAAGGATGACAGGATCCTTCAGCCATAAGGAATCCCCCAGAACCGGAGTAAAAGTGGGTGAACCGGTCTTCCCAATGGCTTCAATGCGTATAGGAAACACTTTTCCTTAAGGAAAACGGGTTGTATTCCTAATTTCTCTTTGAATCCTTCATATGATTGATGTTTTTCAATGATTTGCTACTGTTTTATGGCAAAATTAACTAACCATATGATTTTCATGTGTTTCATGGCCTTCACATGCGACAATTCATGATGGAATTGCCCGAACGATCGCCGAACGCGTATGGACTTGAGTATGGAAGCTTGGAGCAGCTTATATAAATGCAGTCTATTTGACAGACTAGCAAGTAAGCTTTATGTTTTCTGTAATTTCAAGTTCAATAACCTCGGGGAGGATAAAATCGGTTCCTCCCTTTCTCCCATCTCCTTCTATGTTTGGTATTTGGTGAGTGCAGGTTTTGAAAATCCTGGAACTAAGAGTGTTCCTGGGTCCGCGTTGTCTGGTATCCAACGCCGGGTTTATTTTGATTAAAATGGTCGCTTGTTAGCACCCGCGTTGTTGGACAACGTTCAAACGGGTTGTTAGTATCAATCCGAAGGACAAACCAATAAAGCATTGTTTTGTGACCTCTATCGAGTCTCATCACAGCTTGGTTTTGTATGCAAGAGCAAGGTAACATTCTGCTCATTTGAGTTTTGACATACTTAATGCCGAGATTTCACATCTCACGCGCTCCCATTTGAGGTTTGAGACGCCATTGACATGTGCCAACGGGTATAAAGTCCTGTTGTGCAATTAGTCTCGTGGCTTGATTACCACTGGTTTGACTACGTTGTCAATGATACACTTTGTAGCATTGTATAGAAGAGAGGGGGAGGCACAACCAACCATAGTGGTGGTGTTCCCGGCCTAGAACCCTAGACACTAAACTTGTCAAAACAAATCACGCCAGCTTAGAACAATAAAACGGTTGTGGATCTCAAGATCACCGGTTTCAAGGATTGTCGAGCTAATTCATAAGTCGTGAATGCATACAAAGAATGTACAAAGAGTGTATGGGAAATCAAACATGAATGTCATCCTAATGATCGTGAACTTCACCATTTTCGGATCTAACTCTGGAAGCCTCTGACATTGACGTCATTGAGGAACTACGTTTGATCTTTTTTCCAAGCAATATGTAATTTGAGACATCGATGAAATCGTTGGCACAATGTCGAAGAATTTTTCATGTTGGATTGAAAGTATTATTCCATTGTCTACTATGGTTCGACACCACGCTTAAAAGCTTGACATGACTACGCCGCTCTATGTCTTTCATAAAGACATGAGACGTCGGCATGGCATCCTCACGTAGGAGTGCGCATGTTTGTGGCTCATATTCCCCCCTATGTCGTCTTTCCATGGACGTTTAGACTTATGATGCCCTCTCACTGCTGCCTCCATACGTTGCCTTTGGCCTGAGAGTAGTACTACAGTGTCATATTGAAGTTTGAAGCTTCGTCATGTCAAAATCTGCGAACACAGCAAATCTGTCCCTTTCTAGGCAGTAACTTCGTCTGAGCATTGTGCACAGATCCGGATGAACTAGAATGCAAACCATATATCACTGGAAAGCTCTCTGAGTCTAGTTGCCAACGGTTTTCGCGGTTCGTTCATATCCATCCTGACGTGAGAGTTATGGGTGTTCCAGTACGCAAAGGTCATACTGCACTGAAATTGAATTGCACTCGGGATTGCATCTAGTTTTGCATCTTCCCAAATAGATTATTGGTGACTCTTTGATTGTGTATCTACTTTGTTAAGGTGGATACATCTCATAGAGACACTGAGTGCAACGCAGATAGTGGACTTATTCATGAGATTAGGAACCAACACCTTATTCGGCCGGCTCTAATTCAAATTTTGTGTCTTGGGATCTATTGTGAATAAGATGATTGGATCATCACCGGTGACACGGGTGAACTTAATTGTTGATGCCTTATGGCACCATGATCCAAGTCACATATGCCCTCCATGTGTTGAGAGGCAAACGAACCTTGATATGTTTAAGAACATACACGCCAACGTGGTAAGAATGGTGTGAACTTTTGTGTATACTTCTCATGAGTGCTAATGAGAGGGCATCATGAAGAGAAGCATGAGTCAATCTAGTGGACTATATGTCACTATGATTCAATGATCGAATCCTATGATGGATTTTGGAACATTGACTCAAAAAAGCTAGGCTATGACACAAAAGATGACATTTCATCCTTACAACCAATCCAAAGAGGGATTGTGTAGACAGACACAACCAACGTACGGACACCGCTTATGCTTTTATGGTGTTGGTTGAAGTGTTAACACACAGGTCACGTGTTACACCGTCGTCTACTAAATGCTGCTTATACTTTTCTGGGCTCACTACCCATTGAGAAGTTTTATAACCTATTTGGTCCAACGGAACTCAACTACGGTAATAGTTTTGAGGTCGGTAGATGTGAACCAATACATTCATAAAGGTTATACCGTATGCAGCATTACTCATTCGTCCACGACTTATCATCATTGAGTTATTGCACGACAACTTGTAACTGTGTGCAAGGATTGACATGGAGTTGTAATCCTTGAGCTCGAAAGGATTGAAACGGATCTCTAAGTCTTGAGCTTCACAATGTGCCAAATTGCACCGCCATAGTGCCTAATGATGAGTTGTGTGGGATGAATAAATTCTTAGGTTGGATATGAATCTCCACCTAAAGTTCGGTTATGTTTACTCCTTGACATACGATCTCTTTGTCACTTTGAGACTGTCTTCCCGCCGTTAGGGGGAGATATGAACACCAGTGTTCAAGTGGAACGACGTGAATTGTCGTGGTTTGTCACCACTAAGTCTCATCTTGATTGCTTAGAGGAAAGTGACGAGATCAATGCTGCATATATGTCTGTAAGGAATGATGTCCTATCAAGAGGACATGGCGCGAGCAAATGAGGTGGTCTTGACGCCATCACCATGCCAAGTGTTGGGACTGATTCCGAGTACTGCTTCGGCTGCCGAGTATCAGTTTTTCGAGCACTGTGATGGGGTGATGTGACGCCATAATATGGAAACATGGTGTCACAGGTCTTGTAGCTCCCCAGTGGTTAGGGTGAGGCTCTTAGGTTCGATAACTACTCGCACTAGAGAGAAAGCGAGATTGACACGACTTGATCCATTGATCAATGATACTCAAATCCGTCTCATGGAGTCTGAACTCTACAAAGTATTACACTAGTGTACATGAGGACGTGGAATGATGAGTCTATCGAACCGCACTTTGTTGATGAACATAGTTGATTAGCCTAATGGAAACATTCGATCCAGAACAATGAGATAGGTCCTTGGGCAGGTGATGCCGACACCGCAAGTGTAAACCCTGTCACTCACTGAGATCGACTACGATGAGATACACTCTCGTAATGGATGTCATTGCACTCCACTACTTTGTCAGTTTAGTAGTTTCTGAAAAACAGAGCATGCAGCCTATGAATGTGGTCATAGTAACATCTCTATGGGATTAGAGATATGTATGAAGGTCTTGAAGAGACTTCATTCACTCAAATCAAGTGGAGCATGCGTTTGCAAGAGATTGAGACGCTTACTATATAACTCCTTGATTTGGAAGGGATATGATGAATAATGCCCTTGCGTGTGGACTCCGGATTTACATGGTCTTGATGCAAATGAGATGCCGACATGTATTGAACATCCGATGTTAGAATGAAAATTATTTTGGGAAAGACACAATATCGTAATGAGTCGATGATTGTGTATTGATGATGTTTTTCCATCAATCGGCATAGGTGCTCTATGAGGCCTACATATACTCCCATGATTAGTCAAGACCTTTACTCTAAAGAGAGAGTGATCCATGTCGTCTAAAGATAGATGATAAAGAAAGACTTGACCTCTCATTCATTGAAAAGCTAAGTGTCGCTTTGCGCCCACACAGTGCCAATGGAATGGCTTAAGGACATCCCTTGAATACTTAAACGTATTTGGCTTATTCAGTCCATGAGTAGCATACGGCATGATAGAATGATTCTATCGATGCGTTGAGAGCGAAATCAGAATCTGCCAAGTTTCTTAGGTCGACTTCGACAGGACCTACATGAATGCTCACTCCCTGGAAAATGGTGAAATTGGTACCATTGGAAAGGTCTATGTGTCTAGTTTCCAGAGACACCAACCATGTGATCATATCTATCATATTGAGTGAGTTATGGCCATTCTCGTGAAGGATGACGGATCTGTCTGAGAATCTGATTTTTGTCAAACAGTCAGCTAACTTCGATAGAGCTTTCTGGATAGCTCCGGACGAACCAAAGGGTGAGTGACCCAAAGTTGGAAAGCTATGATTGTCTACTTTCTAGAGCTGTTTGCGGATTGTCCGTATCTATTTTCTACATGAAGGTAGAGCTGATTTTGTACTCGAAGGTCATGCTGCGCGAGAATCTGAATCTCTGCGTGAACTTGTGTTTTAAGTTCTTGAGCATCCTTCTCCTCCAGGTCTAAGTGAGAGATCATGTTGAGGAAAATAAGGCATGATATAGTCATTGCCTAATGCCACATTTGGAGACATGTTAAAGAGCATTGATATGTCAAGTTATCGATACTTCCGTGGTTACTAAGAATCATGAAGCTCCCTATGATTGGTGTTAGAATCAGGGGGAGATGCAGAATTGATAAGTGTGTTTTACGCTATGTTTTTAATATGTTTTTACCCTCATTTGTACCTTGGTTATTCCTTAGTAAGGTCATTTTTACTTATATTGAGTCAAAAGGGTTTTTCTGTAGAGTAATGGTTAATATGTGTCTTTATACAGAAATTTGTGCTTAAGTGTTGTAAAAACCGATTTTGGATAAGACTTGGTAATTTTATCATGATTCACCGTACCTTTACATTGTCAATTTTGATGAATTTGGTTTAATGTGTAGATGACATGTAAATGAGCATATGAGAATAAGAATCATGAAGATTGGATTCATGGAGGACAACAAAAGAAGCCATGGAAAAGAAGAAACTCCGAAACATAAGATTTTGATCCGAGCAGAAATTTACAGAAACCTTACATCAACTTCGGAAAATCATATCTAAAGATCCAGGAGGAATCTGAGGACGAGCCATATATCATTGAAAAGCTACGGAAGTCTAGTTTGCAGATCGTCTTGAATCGCAGCATTTAGAGTTCAGATGAAGGAGTTATGATCAAAACAATGGACGGAGGTCAAGCTGCAAAACTGGGAAGTTTCTGCTTAAGTTGTCACACGAGTTTGGGAGGATGTTTCTTCACCAAAATTCTTCCCAAGCATGTCAAAGGACTTAAGAAGAGCTTAATGAAGTCATGGGAAGCTGCATTGAAGAAGGAGATTCGAAGAAGTCATCATGGCAGCCGAAACAACCAAGTATGGAGCTTTCCCGGTCAAACCGGGAAAGTCTGTCCCTACCGAGTTCTAGCAATGGATTCGGCTGCCTATGAGCCCAAGAACTTGTGTATGAGGCCTACATGGATCCAATAACATGTAGAGGAGTCCAATAAATTAGAAATCCAAGGTCCAAGTCGAAATCCTTGTCCAAAGATGAAAGGAGGAAACCAAGTCCAAGAAGGATTCCAAGTCCAACAAAGGTTGTGTCTCCTTGAAGCTCCCGAATTCCCTAGGGTTTTTTTCGAAATTTTCTGTATAAATAGACATGTATAGCTCTTAGTTTAGTGTCTCTCAATTGCTCTAAGCCTTAGTATAGCCAAGCTCTACCTAAAAACCCTAAACACAGAAACTGCACAAGCTGCCGCCGCCGCACCAACCGCCGTCAGTTGCTTTCATCCGCCGCCGATTCCACCTTCTACCCTAGCCGATCTATATAGGTAGTCTAGGTATGAAGTTCATCAAGGTTTTGTGTAATAATCTACTGTGTTTTATCATGTTTTATTATAAATTATTTTATGGTTTTCGGTTTTATACGTTGCATGTGTTCTTAAGTTCTTCTTTGTGATTTTCTTAAAACCATGTGTGATGTATAACGTTCTAAGTATATTTTAGTTTCATGATTTAGATTAAGTTGCTGTATGTTCTTGTGTGTAGTATGTGTTAATTGATTAATCATCACCTGATCATGTAATCAAACCTAAAGATAGTCTAGGCCAAGACGTTTCTAAGGGGGGAGTTTAATAAGCCGTAGTAATCTAGGATCAAGTTAGGCATATTTGATAGTTTGATTCTAGTTGCTGCAAAGGGTTTTTAGGGTGAGTGATTTGCATGTTGAATAGGATGAGTGACGTCATACCTAGGATCATGTCTTCAACCAACTCCAGTTCGTAAGTGTATCTTGTTTAGATTAGGCATATTTGATAGTTTAAACAAGGTGACACATATATGTTTTAGGTTCAGGCATATTTGAAGTTCCTAAAAACACATGAGAAGTCATAAGAGGTTGAAATCAATTAAAACATATGATAGTGCGAGCATCACTATTTAATCTTGCATGAAATTGTTGTATGCTTATGTCGGTGTTTGTTATGTTGTGTGCTTGAGTATTGATTGACCATGTTTTGTAAATAAGTGTCTTTATTTTCTTTATATGTTTCGAACCACCCTTTAAATCCCCCATAATATTTTGTATATATGTTTATACTTGTATAGTTGTGACAGAATTGTACTTGTATGTTTTATTTGTGAATGTTACTAACTTGTTTTGATGCAGAAGATATAATCCTTCCCTAGTGTCCCCGGCTTGAACGATCCCTATTTACAGTTACTACACGATAGGGTTTTTTAAATTGCAGGTCAACTCTTGGCCTCGTCAAGACTTGAGAGAGAGTCTAACATATACATGTCATGATCAAATGTGAAGGGTGTGGTTGTTTGTATCAACCATGTTGCACTCTTTTTCCCTTAGTCAAAGTTTTTTTTGTCCCACTGGGTTTTTGCTTGGCAAGGTTTTTAACGAGGCAACATTGCATACACCGCTTGAGGTTCAAGAAGGGCCGCAAATGAGTGCGATGTCCCTGAGGATCTCGGCACTAGATGATCATGGGACCAGGCTTCTATCACCACCATCGTCGACACCGCATCTGAGCACGATCTCCATCTCTGCTCACGACACCACTGCTATCTCCTATGCTGAAACTCCAAGACGTTCTCAAGAAGCATGTGAAGAGAATTGGAATGCGGAAATTGTCAAGTCTCACCGACTAAGTCATTCGTCAGGGGGAGCCTCACATGGTGGAATTCTCAAAGAAGCAGTTGGTGCGTTGTACTCTTTTGTCCTTCGACCAAGGTTTAGTTTTTCCCACAGGGTTTTTGTTACTTGGCAAGGTTTTGATGAGGCAACACCGGATGCACCATTTAGCATGAAGACGAGCGGCACAAGGGGGAGTGTTCAAGGATAATTGGACATGTATGTGTGCCTTGGTCCATGCTATGTATGTGGGCTTTATGGGCCCTAGTAGAGATATGATCCATGTACTAGTTTCCTAGTATGACTATGTAAAGTCCCTATATAAAGGGCTCCTATCATATGAATAAATAACAACAAGGAGCTTATTCTCTATTCCTAATCATTATAGAGTTTCTCCTAGAACAGTAAGAATATTCTCGTAAGAATAAATTTTAACTGGCCTGATTTGCAAAGCATATATGATTATGACAGGTTTTAGAACGGACTAAGGTCAAAAGACTAAATGATGAGGCCTATGTACAAATATCAACTAGAAGTATCTTATGAAAGCATCTTATATGATTTGGTATTACGTACCAATTGTAATTTATGGGTGGTTCTAATATATAATACATCTCCTATAGGTAAATTGAATGAGGGGACGAGATGAACGATGAAGTTTGTGTTGTATAATCTAAAATTGATAAGACAAAAAAGTTATTGAAAAACTAAGGGAAAATATTCAAAATTAGAGAGAACGTAAATGTAGTTGAATATCAGCCCTAAGGGCGTGTTTACTTATCCTCAAAAGGAATCAATCATTCCGGATTGATTCCCATTCATCTTTAAGTTGGACGTTTACTAACTAGGGTGGAATGAACAGTGATATGTGACCCATAAAAAACCCGGATTAACTCCCCTATTTTGATTCCGCCGAACCGATATGGTATTCAATCTGGGATGAGGGTGAATCATATTTACATTCTGAAAATAACCTCATATTTTAATAGTAATCTAAAATACCAATAAAACCCTACACTTAACTATCTGCATTCCTTACCTCTTTTTCCTTACTTCTGCATCACACGAAACAAAGCAAGTGCTCACACACCAAGCTGTGTTCAGCTAATCAAGCTTCTGTAAACACCCTTCTTTAATGACTCTAAACCATTGTTGATCTTATTCGTCTTGTGTTCATCTTTTCAATTCTAAAATGAACATTCTTTTTTTATAATCAGTTTGAAATTTGTGGAAAAGCCAGATTTGGAGTAAGAATTTCTATTTTGTTTGTCTTTGCAGATCTAATTTTTGTTTTTACTAGCTGCGCTTGATTTGAATTATACAAGCTATTCTATATTATGGATGATTCATGGTTTCTTATTGATATGAATTGTGTTCTCAGAGTGCGATTTACTACTAGCTGGTTTCTTATTGATATGAATTGTGTTCTTATTGGTAGATGTTGTTTGAATTCCTAATGACATTAAACCAGTGGTTTATACTATGTTTTGGGGTTTATTTGACCAGGTCTAGGATCTAGTCTATAGTAGTTTAATCTTGTTGGCTACTAAGATATGAGAAACCCTTGAATTACAGCAAATCAGAGAAGGAAAAAAATATATTATTCGGATTGATGCAGTGCTCTATATATGAATATATATATAGTCTCTAATTCAATGTATTTCAGTAATAAGAAATATATTGTCATCTGCAATGTACTTGCGTTTATACTGATTATTCCTTCTTCTTGTTTTTTTGCTGTTATTTTTGTTTTCTTTTATAGACGAGTGACTCGTTTGGCATTGTCGACAAAATAGAAGCTACTTGTTATCGTAAATGAAATGATTGTTCTTCCAAAATAAGCATTACTGGACAAAAGTAATCCTTCTCTCTCCTATTTCTCCTCAATCTCATTACGAATTAGTAAACATGTCCTAAATATAGTTGAATATTCAAAAAGGACAAAATTCAGGAATATTAGCCCTACCGAGTTTGATGATTGAAAATCAATTGAATACAGATTTGATTAGTGCTCAGCTCTAATGTTTTCCTGAAGATTGATAGATTTGGGGATTAGAGCTTGAGACTAAAAATAAATCTCAGATAAGATTTCAATTCTAAATTATCAACTTACTGGGAGATCAGATTACAAAAAATTCTCGATTGAACACAAGAAGACGATCATGCTTACAATTCTTATGTTCTAATTTAAAAACCAACCTTTAATTTCTACCACCATGGTAAGAAATCCAGAACTAACAAGGTTTCATTGAGTTATTTGAGAGTTATGATAATTGAGTTATCAAAAAGCAAAAAGTCTTATAGAATATATGAGAGCTGAATATCGTGGTCCATTATTCATCAAATGAGAGGCCCCTTATATAGGGGTTTACATGAAGCCTAGTATGGAAACATACTACATGTACTATGTGTAGTACAACAAGACATATATGGTATGTACTACATGTTTCCTATTACATCAAGGCCCATGGGCTAAGCCCATATACACGGCATAAGACCAAGTGCACACACGCACATGTCATATTTCCTACAACAAAAAGTGCCATTTCTTTGGAGATTGAAAGATCCCATAAACAAAATTGACATAATAAGTCCACATATTGACATAATAACCAGGATATTGTAGTAAATGAAAGAAGTAAGAGACACCAGGACAAAAATGGTAATTTGAATAAGCGATAACGCCCGTAAAGTCAAAATCAAAGTTTTAATTACCCATTTTAGTGAAAAAAGATTGGTATAGCCCATATTACCCATTTTGATAAAAAAAACAACACTACACTCTATATCTTAATTACCTACATCTCTTTCTCTTTGTCATACGTCATATAAACCTCTCTCCCTCCTTTTCATCTGCCCAGGCCTTCACCTCCTCCGAGTCCTTCCTCCACTCCCTCCCTACCGACCACGCCCGCCACTTCTTCTCCCTCATTTTCTTCAACCTGATCTGCAATCTCTTCGGCTTCGACGACGCCACATCATTGTCTCCCTCTCTTAGGCTCGATTTGACTCACTTCCACCATGGCTTCATCCAACAAGATCAGAAACGCCGATCAAAAATGCCCTTCGGCCACCTTCTCTCTCCCTCTCTCTAGAGCAGCTAGCAGAGAATCTCAACGACAGATTTGAGATGAAGGCAAAAGAGAGAAGTTGACTTTGTTCTCATCTCGTCATCGATCGGAGGTATGAGAAGTTGAATGAAGTAGTTAGTGAGGTGAAGCGAGTTGCCTATACTCCCAATACATGTAACGTTTTGGTTGATATAAAAGAGGAAAAGAAGGAAGCCATTCTCTGGCACAGTGAGAAGTTGGCTGTTTCTTTTGGTTTGCTAAGTGCAAAAAAGGTTATGAGATAGTAATTTTTTGTTGTGAGAAAACCAACGACCATTGCATGAGGACGGTGATTATTTTCCTTTTGGAAAGTAAACTTTATTAAGGATAGTAAAAATTTCACAAACTTTATTGTCTCTAATAATATATTATTACATTCTATAAATTGTTTATTATCTTTTATTTATTACGTGTACCAAGATTTTATGATTGTTTAAAACTAAATTTATTGAAGATAGTAAAATATTTTACAAAATTTATTACTTTCAATAATATGTTTATTACTTTCTATACATTTTTATTACCTTCTATTTATCATGTGTGATTGTTTTGGTAAGATTTTATTTTTATTATTCTTTAAAAAGAAATTTAATAGGGCTAGTAAAATATTTCACAACACTTATTGCCTCCAATAGAATGTTTATTTACCACTGATAAATTACTTTAGGAATCATCTAAAGTGGTTTCATTTATCTTGTCCCCCTAAGAAGAAGTTTGCTACCCACAGTAAACATTTTTCTGAATATTACTTCTCTCAATAAAACTTCCAGCAAAGTTTCGGTATGGTTTCTGTAAGATTTGGTGACATTTAAAAAAATTCTGACTAGATTTCGGTGACCATTTCCAGTGACTGAAGACCGGAGTTCAGCGACCATTCCGGTGACCGGTGACCAGAGCCGGTGATGTTCCGGCCAAGTTTTCTCTCTTTTCTATTTTCTCTCTCTAAACATATTTAAGGGATAAGGGTAAAATTAGATTAACATAATATAGCTTCTTTAGAGTTTTAATAAATATTTATTCATTTGGGCACAAGTAATGACACCTTATTGTCGGTGACTAGTGAGACCCCATAAATTTTATTTAATTTTTTGACACACTTAGAGTTTAATTCCGGTTACTTTTCGGTACGTCATAAATTTTGTCTACCACTTTTACGTTAGAACACACGTCGCCAAATGCGTGAGAGTATTTACGGAATATTTTTCGGCACTTCACGTATTTTTCGTATAATTTTTACTATTCAATTTGATGTTCAGTTGTATTTAAATGACTTTTTGAAAATGAATTTGGTTTAAAAATTATTTTGAAAGTTTGGTTGAATAGTGGCCGTTGATTCGATCGTCTAATCGTGGCCGTCGATTTTTCTTTAAAAACCCGTATCTCCTTATCTCTCCCTCACTTCCTCCCCACCTTTCATTTTCCTCCCTTTCCCTTTCTCTCTCTTTCCCCTTTTGTTTCTCCCCCCTTTCCATTTCGAGAGAAACTCTCTCTCTCCTCGACAGCAGCCCAGCTGCTCCTCCATCCGGGCACGTCGACTCTCACTGCCACCACTAGTGGCCTCACCCTGCCTTGGCGACCCAGCCTAGGCCACCAGCCACGCCCAGCAGCGAGGAGAAGGAGGAGAACACTGTACACTCGATCTCAAACCAAACTAGACCATTTGAAGAGCAAGGAAGCTCCCAGGCACCACCAGGAGCTGCCTAGAAACAAGGAGGAGGAGCCCAGCGGAGCTCCGTCGGAGGAGGCCTGCCGGAAAACCCAGGGAGAATCTTCGAGGTATAAAACTCGATCTTTCCTTGAGATTTTGAAGTTGTTATGTTGCCTAGGATGTGTAGAAGGTGGAAAGATAGGCCTAGAAACTCGATTTGGCCGGAAAGCTTCGTTTTCCAGCGACACAGTTGATCGGAAACCGACGCGGTAAAAACTCTGGGTTTTACCGCGTCAGTTTAACCTTTTACCGAGAGATAAAGTTACCAAATTACCTCTGACTGTTTTACTATTTACATTAACATAATTACCTTTTACCTTTACTGTTTTACTTTGATTTTTACTATTCACTAGTTGACTTTGACAGTTGACTTTTCACTATTTCACTAGTTGACTTTTGACATGTGACTTTTCACTATTTATCGGTTGACTTTTGACCATTGATTTTTCACTATTCATTGCTTGACTTTTAACACTTTTACTATTCCAAAGTTGACTTTTGACTTTTACTGTAGAACACTTACTTTTACGTTTTTAATCACTACGGTTAAATGATTTAAAGGTTTTTAAATTAAAAATGCGACGAAAACGACGTAAGTACCAAATAGGAAATAATCTCGAATTCTCGTCGGTTAGAGAATCAGAGTGTCAAATTAATTAGACTCAAATGTCGAAAAGATAAACAGAAAATGTTTATCAAGTTGTAAAGTGTAGATAGTAAATCCTCGAATTACATTTGTCTAACTATGTCATTATTATCTCACCCACAGACTCAGGAGCACATCGACGTCGGCTTCAGGAGGATCGGGAGTTGGAGCGCAGCCAGCTGTATCGTCATATCGGGTAGTAGGGGGCACGCCTAATGGATGAGCCGTAACCCTCCCAGGTTGGTAGCTTTTCTTTATTTATGTATATAAAAATATAGCTACATTGTTTTATTGTATGACCACATGCTTCTTATAGCATTTGGTGTGAGTGTGTGTGTTTGGATCAAAAAGTAGTACCGTTGTCTTGATTTCTGGTGCTTTGAAGCCTTAATGACTACCAAATTAGCTTACATCAATGGACGGTTCAAATCTGTTAGACCTGTACCGTTCATGAAAATCACAGAACGATCATCAATTCGGATAAATTTTAGATAAGTGACATACATATTAAGACCTAAAATCTGAATGATGGAAATTAAAAAATTTGATCAAAAAATTGGTCTAATGTTCAATCTCTCGTATAACTCATAATAAACAATCTCTCATTAAAAGGCTCCTCATATATACATGTTCATGTTATTTGATGCCATGAAATCCTGAATAAAGTAGTAGGTTAAGAAAAGCTAGAATTCGTCAAATGCACGAAGGTAGGTGTTTCAGATGTCATCACTACTTGATAACGATACGCTCTTGACCACATAATTATTCAATGGTCTAAAACAATGCTCGATCTATACGTAATGACAAAATAACGTGGTAAGCAAGCTTGCTTCCTTCCCGCCCGCTAGCTGCTCATGGAACGAGGTCAGACAGACCTCAATTAGCTAGGTATCTCTCTGTGACTCAATAATACACGTAACAAAAAGAAAATAAAATATTTTACAAATAGTTTTCATGTAGGGTAATATGCACTAAAGGTGTCTAGACTCTTAAGAAACTGTCAAAATGATATCTGAACTTGTAAAGTTAGTAAGGTAATACCTAAACTCTTAATTTGCTATCAATAAGATACCTGCAAGGAATATTCATTTAAAAAATATTCTAAAAATATCATTTTAACCTTTATTTTGTGTGTTCTATGGTTTTCTTTTAAAAATTGATAGAGCATGGTGAGTCTAGGTCTATGAATTTGTTTATCTAGCATACTACAAATATAAACTTATCCTCTCACTCGAAGGTAAACAGTTATTTTTCATCATCAGATAGCAAATTTAATAGCTACCCGACTTGATTTATTAGCTTATGCTAAAATTTCTCGCAAAGAATTGCAAGACGAAAAAAGAAAACTAAAAAGATTGATAAAATATAGAGATAATCTTCCTAGAAAAACAAAAAATTACTGGGATATTATCCTCAGAGTTCAGTAAAGAATCAAACGAACTGAAGAACAAATTGAAATTCTACAAAAAGTTTTTGATTACGATCAGACTCCGCTGAACGTTTTGAGTCTCGGTTATATCCGCTATAGTTGGTATCAGAGCCTGCTTGGCTCAAAAACAGGTTATCAAGGCTTATATCACAAAGTTGGCTTCTCTTGTCTAACAAAAGAGAATCCAAACTCAAAAATTATCAGTCCTTCTGTATTACAAAAAGTACTGATAAGTGACAAAAGTGCTTTCATTCAAGGCATATTCAGGAAGACCAATACTCGATAGAGTACATATGTAGAGTATTAATCATACTCTACGACGATCTTGTTTACCTCCAAAGAGAAGTCAGGGTTGAAGAACTTGATCCTTCCAGACCAAGCCTAATTGAATACCTAGATCATTTATCTAGGAGCACGACTTCAGACAAGGTTGCATTACAACTTGAGAGATTTCATCTTAAGTTCAAGAAATTTGAAGAGATAAGTTCTACACTTGGCAAGATTGAAGCCAAACTTAATTATCTCAAAGAAAAACAATATCTATTGGATATTGAATAGAATATAGTTTGCACTAAGCATCTCGCCGACAACATTCGTCAGCAAGCAATTGAGATAAAATCTTCTCAAGAATCACTGAAAAAGCTTTTAGAAACTCTGATCACCCGATTAGGATGAATCACAGAGTTGAACTAAAAGTAAAACAGGAAGATGATAAAACTCTAAGCTTTGTCCTTCCTACAGAAACGGTGCATGCTAATGTCAATGCAATAATCTATCAGCAGAATTACAAGATCGCTTATCTCCAAGAGATGAGTATTGATCTCGAAAATCAATTCCAGGAGTTAAACAACAGGATAGCATGACTGCAAACAATCATAGAAAAATGAAGATATAAGGAGAAGGGATAGATGAAGAACAACTAGCTCAAAATGTAGCAAGCAAAATAATCATACCTCCTTTACCAAAAGGAAAAAGTGATTTTAAGTTTAGTGAACCCAAACTCCTTACTTGGTCCTTGTCCAAATCTACATCTTCAACCAGAAGAAATGTGAAGACGCTGAGTAGAATACTCAGTAAAAGAAACACATGCCTGTACAACTGATCAATGCTCAAGAATTCAAGTATAATGGAATTGAATCTAGTATGCGAGAAGCATCAGTTCCTAGATTCAAGCTTAATGAGATCTATATAAGAGGATCTTTCCTTATGAATTTTCACATGTTCAAAATTCTTGAACTAACAGTTCCGGCCATAGGAGAAGAAACCGACATCAGGTTAATCACTCCAAAAGAAGTAAGTGAAGCATCTCAGAAGAAATATTTCTACATGCATATTGGAGCAGTTAAAGTAGGAATAAAGCTTTTAGCCAGAGATGGTATAGACTGTTCTGTTCTATGTGTCTTACAAGATGATAGAATAACAGACTTTAAGAAAAGTTTGTTAGGAACAATAGAAGCTTCTCTATGCAACCAAGTTGCATATTTCAATGTTTTTCCAAACTTCGCCACACATCTCAGAGATGCAGCACACTGTCTTAGATTGAGAATCAAGACAGATGGAATTTCCATGAAGAAAGGAATGATGGAGCTTGCGATAGATTATCGTATCTATTATAAACTAATGAGCTCGAATGTAACCCCAAACACCAGATTTCTCAATAGCCCTGGGATTAAAACATCAATCCTCACCCAATCCAAGAAATCATACTGAATAGAAGCATACCACAAAATGGCATGAAGTAACATTCCCAAGAGAATGGAATTTGACACCTCCAGCTATACAGATAGAAAATACTAATGTTTCTATCTATGAAGACATGGGAGGAAAAATAAGCTTACAATTTCATAGGCATTCATTCGCTAGCTATGAGGAAGCTAGTACTTCTGGAACCAAACTAACTTCTTTTCTTGAAGAATCTTTCGAGGAAGAAGATGCTAAAAGACCTATGATGATGCTAAAATCAGAAGAGCTGAAGAGCTTGTATGAACAAGCAGAAATCAGTGAATCTATAGAAGAGCTTGAAAAGATTATGAAAAAGATTTCTCATGTGCAACTTAGAAAGTACAGAAGGAAGATTCTTCCTTATCAAGCAGCTAAGGAAGAACCAAGCGAATCCTCAACAATGGAAACTGAAAATATTCCCCAAGGGAGCACTGTAGTTCAGAACATCACGAACTACCCCACTAAAATCATTCGAGAAAATAAGATTAAACTTCCTAAGAGACAAGCTGCTACAGGGAAACCAGGAGAACAAAGTTCTCAGAAGTACATCCCTACATAACCTAAATGGGGACAGTTAGTATCTGAAAGAGGAGTTTACCTTGATCTCGATAGGGTAGGAGACAAGAGAAAGACAATAGACAACTAGGTAGCTAGCCTAAGGCTAACTCAGGCTTTGGTGCTGTCTAAATATGCCTACGAGGAAGCTCATGCATATTATGAGTCCACCTTAACTGGCATAGTCTAGAAGTGGTATCAGTCTTTCAAGCGAAACTCTCAATGCCCTGACTGGGCAACCAAATTAGCTCAAACTAATAATCCTCTAGATTTCGCATGTCCCATCTATGCACAATTTCGTGGATACGTTATTAGGCATAGTGAGCAGTCTAAAAAAAGAGCTAAGACAAATATTCAAAAGTTGAGTATTTACAATATGAGATACTTTGAAGAGTATACTAATGAGTTTCAAAATTACTATTGTACCATTACAGACAATAGTAATGCTGAAAGAACAAATGGATGTATCCTTATATTGAAGTTTATATCAACTCCACCAGAATGGATAATGCTGAAAGAACAAATGAACTATATCTCTCCTTATCATTATGTCAAGATAATTCAAGGTCCGATTAAAGGAGCAAGCAGGATGAGTGGAAATGACAGTCCTAATCAGAACATTCCATGGATGAAAGCCATGGCAGTCATGTGTATCAAAAACATGGTGCGAAGAGATTATGAGTCAAGTCTTCTGGCTATAGGAGAAAAAATAATGGTTTCCTGCTACAATCATCCTCCACCTATGAATTGTGATTTTTTCTCAGCCATTATAAGAAACGAAGTAGACTGCACCCTAGCTACTACAGAATGGCTGGAAAAGGTGGAAAAAGAAAAAGGATATAGGATTCCTTATCTTTTTCCCTACGATTCAGACTTAGACAGTGAAGAAAAAGCATCAGAAAAACAAGAAGGCCAAAATTCGTTTGCTGATTATGATTGCACTGATAAAGAATACTATAATACAGTAAACATGATGGAGAAGTGAGCGGCGGCCGACGCATCAAGACAAAAGACCTTTCTTTTGTTGAAATTAGTGGGCTCACATGATAGAGAATAGAACGGTAGCCGACGCATCACGACAAAAGACTTTTCTTTTGTTAAAGTTAGTACGTTTTTCTTTTTGTTGCCGATGTATAAAAACAATGAACTTTACTTTTATAAAGTAAGGTTTGATTCCTGTTGTCTCCCACTTTCTCTTAGCTGTGTTTAATTCAAGTTTGGAGTCCGAGTGCTATATAAGAAACTTCAAGCTTCCGAGAGAAGACATCGAAAAAACCTGGAATAGAAGTTGGAAACACTCTCAACCTTCCTCTCGAAGTCAGAAAGTCAGAATAGTAGTGTGTGTAAACAGTGTCTCTTGTATAAGAGTGTGAGTATAAGTACTGTGTGAAGATTTCAGTCTATAATCATTCGGTGTGATGTGCTTTTATTACAAGTAAGTATCTTGTGCTTGTAATTATAATTATGAGTAGCTAAACAACTATAAGCTATTTACCCAAGAGCGAAGCTCTGGGTTCTGTATTTGTAGTTATGTTAAATAAATTCTAGAGTGTGCGCATAATTCTATCACAAAAATATTTTTGTTTTAGAATTATTTTACTTTAAGTTGTTAATTTTAATTTTGTATTTAAGATTTTTTTGCACACTAAAATCTATGAATCTTTCAACTTAAGACAGCAATGATTACGACAGTATAGTAACCATTTAGATAAGAAGTCGTTAGGTGAAGTTTTGGCATGTTAAAAGCTAGTTCTTAAATTAAAAGGTGAATATGTTTTAGGTTGTAAAATATCCTAAATACATGAATTTTTTTTACAAATTTACCCTTAACATGTATGTCTTTGATACTAAAAAAGAGTCTAGGTACTACATTATGCACTTTGTAAGTTTAGGTATTACATTCACAGTTCTTCAAGAGTTCAGACACTGTTAGTGTTATAAACTCTTTCATCTACTTCGAACTTTCGTACATCAAGTTTTATTATTTTTTTAAAATCTGTACATAAACTTTATGACCTCACTCATTATTTATACATCAAGTTTCAAGAACAGTACACAAAGTTTCATCCACTTCTAACTTTCGTACATCAAGTTTTATTATTATTTTTTAAATCTGTATGTGAGCTTTATGACCCCACTCATTATTTATACATGTCGTTCATTAGGTCCGTTAAATAGTGTTTTCCATCAAACTTTAGAGAGTAAATACATCACACCATGACTCTCCTCCATTTTACTACTCAACACATGAATTATTCACATTTCCTTCTAAAACCAAACCTCAGAACTACACAAATCAGCTAATTTTAACAAACTAAAACAAAATAAAATTAAAGAAAAATGATCTGGGAATCAAAATGCTTTCATGAAATTGTCATTCAGCAATAGGCTTCGATCTACATCAAAAGATCCATCTGTTGCACAAAAACTTTAAAAAGCATGGTATTTGCAGAGTAACTAAAGTTCAACAAAACGCAACACAAATACCACCATAACAGATAGATAAAATAAATTACATATCAAAATATATCATTTTGATATTCCTATTGAGATCTATTAAGTATCAGCAACCTTTAGGAGATGGATTTGAAGCTCCTGAGGCAGCATGACTTGCTGGTTTTCTTTGATCGTCTTTTGGGTACTTCACTTCAATGCATGCTTCTTATACCTCTTATGTGAAGATGTAGGTGCAGTAGATGCACTAGTGATCTCTTGTTACATTGTTTCCAAAAGCAAATGAATCTCACCAACAACATCACCATATCATCTAAGCTACACGTAAAAACACTAAAAATTTAAAGTATCATGTACCTTAGTTGGCTGCATGACATTGATATGTCCAGATGGCATATATATGTATGTCATTTGTAGCTCTAGATTCATCATGCATGGATACATTGACATTGAGATTGACATTAACATTGACATCAGAAGGTAGTTCATTTGCAGCCTGTTGTTGTGGTGGATCATTTGGTGCTTGCTAAGATTGTGGTGGATCATTTGGTGCTTGCTAAGATTGTGGTGTATCATTTGCTGGCTTTTGAGGTTGGTTATGCTCAGGCATAAGTGGTTGATCACGTGTACTTCGGACTGTTATCATAAGAAACATACATTAAACATAAGATGTAACTCAAAATACTACATAATATAGTAAGACAACTCTTGCATGCCCCTCCTAGAAGCTAGACAAACAATGTAAACATCTAAAACTCATCTATACTTTGATACAAACTGAACCATATCAATCACATTGTATCAATAGTCAATGGCAAATATCAACTCCCTTCTTCTGAGTTTGGAATCTTATACCAATAAACAATAGATCTTTTACAATATCCAATGTCATAAGCCTAACAATTTAACTCATTAAGAGCCATCTTTTCTAGGTCTACACTATCCACACACAATACTTCACCACCCTTGTACACCATATCTATGCCACAGTTACTATAAAGCCTACGTATCCTCATAGTGAATGATAATTGTAAATACATTTTAGCATGCAACCAAACATAATATGTTATTCTGTGTTCAACTAAGGATTGCGGCAACTCAATAACATCATGAAGTGGATTGCTTTCTAAAAATGTCTTCTTTGATGTTCTTTGAATTCTTTATAATTGATGACTATTACGGCAATAAATAACCAACAAAACAACAATCACTAAACAACAAAATCACATTTGATTTCCCTTCCCAAAAGGCCTTAGGATTATCAAATTATGGTCTATTTCGATTGCATAAACCGACGATACAATTTTCATATTATAAACAATACCCCAACCCTAGAACGCGAAATTGATTGTCAAAAACAAATGGAACTAAAAAAATGTAGAATCTTTCGACAAAACTTTAAAAGGAATAGACAATAAACATAGAAACCAAGCGTCAAAAAGGATTTCGATCATACCTGTAAATGTGGGTGGGTCTCCTTCCACCCTAAAATACCTCAAATACTTTGCCGTACTTACAAAAGATAAGATTCCCTAATCGAGGGACCTGCAACAGAGGTATGCTGTATAATGAGAAAGTTAGACGTCGATGAGAAAGATGAACTGTGTTTATAAATGGTGGGTTTGATGAGAAAGATGACCATATTTATTTCTATGGTTTAATTAGGATACGAGTTTGAGTTTTATATCAAAATATTGTTTTACTCCTATTTATTTCATAATGACATAGTTGCTAACGGACCTATTTATTTCATAATGACATAGTTGGTAACGGACCTAGTAATAATGAGTCTAGTTATAAAATTGATGTGCATATTTGAAAAAAAAAATGAATTTAGGAATTGATGAATCTTCATGTACTGTTTTAAAAAAATTTCAATAGAAAACTAATTTATCATATACAACTGTCAGTTTATGAATCCTTCATCAACCTATAGCACCATCAGATTCTTCGATCTTTGAGGAAAGATTCACGGCCTAGAATCAGGAACTTGGAATATTGAACCCACTTAGCTCACACCCCATTTGTCCCTCTCATATTCCACTAATACGACAAAAGCCGCCCTAGCTAGCCTTCATATGTAATTAATTCCTCTATTCCAAATTTCCAATTGCCAGCTGATCGATCAATCCTCCAAATAAAAATCAATCCTCCAAATAAAAATCAATCCTCCATTGACCCCGTCTCCAGTCCTCAACCTACCATTTTCACTTGCATATAACACCCTCTTATCTTCCCTTTTCCCTTTGCATTCAGTGACGGAACCAAGGATTTGAAACTCGAGAATATAGCCCAGAAATGGCGACGGCTTACCAACCGACCGGTGGAGCGGTGCCGGACTGGCTGAACAAAGGTGACAACGCATGGCAGATGATCTCCGCCACGCTGGTGGGACTCCAGAGCGTGCCGGGGCTGGTCATCCTGTACGGGAGCATAGTGAAGAAGAAGTGGGCAGTCAACTCCGCCTTCATGGCTCTCTACGCCTTTGCCGCCGTCGTCCTCTGCTGGGTGTCATGGGCGTACAAGATGTCGTTCGGTGACAAGCTGCTCCCGTTTTGGGGGAAGGCCGGACCTGTCTTAGGGCAGAAGTTTCTGCTCAAACAGGCGGCACTCACCGCCACCACGCAGTACCACCACAACGGCGAGCTTGAGACCGCCATGATCACGCCTTGGTACCCGATGGCGTCCATGGTGTGGTTTCAGTGTGTGTTTGCGGCCATAACACTGATACTGTTGGCAGGGTCTGTGCTGGGGAGAATGAACTTCAAGGCATGGATGGTGTTCGTGCCGCTATGGCTGACCTTCTCTTACACCGTCGGTGCGTTCAGCTTGTGGGGTGGAGGGTTCTTGTTCCACTGGGGAGTCATGGACTACTCCGGCGGGTACGTCATTCATCTTTCTTCAGGGGTTGCTGGTTTCATAGCTGCTTACTGGGTACGTCAACGTTCATGCTTCTAGAAACTGTTTTTTGTTTTGTTCGATTTTGTTTCTGAAGATATTAAATGATTGAGTAATTTCTGTTCAAAAAAAATGATTGAGTAATTTGGCATCAAAAGGATTTGATAAGATTTTGTTTATCTCAATATTGAGAGGTGAGATGTGACTTGATTAGTTAAGATATTTAACTAACAACTTTAAAGTTATAGGTTCAAACCTCGTTAGACATATTTACCGTGTATGAATTATTAATAAAAAGTCTTTGCCTTTCAGGGTGACCTATGCGTTTGGATCATTGACTTACACTATTTGACTTCGACCTGAGTGCTATAACTAGACTATATAAAACTAAAAATATCAATTTTGTCAGTGAGCTGTGACTTGGTTGGTTAATATGTTAACTAATAACTTTGAGGTCATAGATTCAAACCTCACTAAATATATATAAGATGAGTAAGTAATTAATATATTTTTTTAAATTATATATGTTTAACAAGAAGCCAAGAAGTAGCTATAGCTAGGCATGCATCAATTTGATTTCGACATGCATGTCTTTTTCTGTTTATCAATCTCTAGTGACTTTCATCCTAAAGACAAACACAATGATATAATGTAATTTGGGGCATATATATACTATGTCTGAAAGTATTAGAAATTTAGCCATATCATCTTTTTATCTCAGTAATTTAGAATTTGACATAATCATTCTTTTCAGAAGAAATGTATCCATTCATATGCATTAATCCAAAACCGAGGCCAAATATTTACATTTCCCCATCGTCAACTTAGCTAGGAAATTTCTCTAATTTTTCTACATTCAAATCTCCCTTTGTGTTTGACACATATATGCCAAACTGTGTAGGAGTTTACCTAAGAAAATATTCATGCATATATTATGTTTTGGAGAATTCTTCCAAGCTATAATGTTTAAACCCCCTTCTTCCAATTGTTTTTTTCTCTTTTTCCAATTAATCAGGAATGTTCTTCAATTCTCTTGGAAATTAATTAGTTGTTACATATGCCAACTGCTAAGGAAGCTAGATCCCGGCCAATAGCTGCATGCCTTAAATAATGTTTTATTATTTAGTTATCAATTATCAAATAAAATTGGACAAACCTTAAATATCAATATCTTGGACAAGGCATCGTTGTTCGTTGAGGTCATTCTCATGGCCACAAGTCTAATTTTCTTGTCAGCTGAAAACGACTTGTGTATTTTAGTATCAATTTCAACTCATGAAAATTAAACAAATCAATTAAACGAAATCTAAATTTTATGTGATGAACTAATATCTATTGATCGAGTTTCAGGTAGGACCTAGGGTGAAGAAGGACAGGGAGAGATTTCCACCAAACAATGTACTGCTGACGTTGGCCGGAGCAGGGTTGCTGTGGATGGGATGGGCCGGTTTCAACGGCGGAGATCCGTACGCGGCCAACACGGACTCCTCCATGGCAGTCCTCAACACTAATATCTGCGCCGCTACGAGTCTCCTTGTTTGGACATTGCTCGATGTCATCTTCTTCAACAAGCCCTCCGTCATCGGAGCTGTTCAGGGAATGATCACCGGCCTCGTCTGCATTACTCCGGCTGCAGGTAACTCATTCTTTCACCTGTATCCTCAAACGAGACTCAGCTTGATCCTTCATTGTCCTCAATCACCATTATGAATTTGAATTATTACACTCTTATGAGAATCTTGGACCCGAAAGCTGCGTACGTGAAGTTGACGTACTTATTGCTCAAGGGTGACCACAAACCTTACAAACTAGAATAATCATTGACATTACCAGATTTTATAATTTTTTAACTTTTTTTTCTTAACAACTCACACATCTTACGTATATGTATTCGTGAGTTTTAAATCCGTAACCTTAAAATTGTTAGTTAAACACATCAACTAACCAAACCACGACTCACCGATATATGATTAGTCAGAATAACGCGTCCCTTTACTTTAATTATGCATATAAATCTATTATGATGGGGTCAAACATTATTCTTATAATTTAAAAAAACAAAGAAACACGGCTCATCAATATATGATTAGTTAGAAAAACGCGTCTTTTTACTTTAACTATACGTTCAGATAAATCTATTATGATGGAGTCAAATATTATTCTTATAATTTAAAAAAGAAAAGAAAAATACAGATTTTGTAATCCATTATCTTGTCTAGAGTATATTAAATTCTATTTAATACGTTATTTAACTTGTTTGTTCGTCTATGATGAGATGAGGTCATGAGGATGACTTTTGAAGCAATGCTAGAGGTTAATTGTGTAATTTTGTGAATGAATTAGGTCTTGTACAGGGATGGGCAGCAATAGTGATGGGCGTATTGTCAGGCAGCGTGCCATGGTTCACCATGATGATCTTAGACAAAAGGTGGAGACTCTTAACCGAAGTTGACGACACTCTCGGCGTTGTCCACACTCACGCAGTGGCCGGATTCTTAGGTGGTATACTGACCGGCATCTTTGCCGAGCCCCAACTATGTGCACTCTTCTTGCCGGTCACAAACTCTCGTGGGGTTGTCTACGGGGGAACGCAAGTCTTCAAACAAATCGTAGGCGGTCTGTTTATTATCGGATGGAACATAGTGGCAACCTCGATCATTTGCATAGCGATTCGGTTTGTGATTCCTCTGCGGATGCCGGAGGAGCAATTGTTGATCGGGGATGACGCAGTGCATGGGGAAGAGGCCTATGCTTTGTGGGGGGATGGAGAGTTGTATGATGCTACTAAGCATGAACAGAATTACTCAGATGATCCTTCACAGGGTAAGTTTGCATCAAGTGGTGCCACTCAGCTTGTCTAATAAGCTAGACTCCTATCAAAATGTCATTGTGAAATGTATCGGTTACGGTTGTACTGAAACAATACGTCTATTGGAAAATACTTGCGTCCGACCCAGTCTGGACGCACTCGTCCAGATTCTTTCTTATTTACATACGTTTTTCAATGTAAATCGTAATCTTAACTGTTCAAAAGTTGAACTAACTAATAAAGATCACCTCAGCAAAAAAATCAATGAAAACAAAAATCGTTTACTCAATCAAATGCATCGAACTAATCGACAGTTCTAGTGAAAGTTAGCAGTCTCATAATCAATCGTTCATTTGTTCGATACATTTGATTGATAAAACGATTTTTGTTTACATTGATTTTTCACATAGGTGATCTTTATTGGTTAGTTCAACTTTTAAACGTTTAAGATTATGATTTACATTGAAAAACATATGCAAATAAGAAAAAGTCCGGACGAGTGCGTCTAGACTGGGTCAGACGCAAGTATTTTTCATTTCTATTCGAGTTTTCATTTATTATTGATGGAAAAAACTTGCATCCAACCCAGACTGAACGTACATGTCTGGACTTTCTTATGTGGTCTAATTACAATATGTCACGTGTCATTTTTCTTTGTTTTGATTTTATTATTTATTTTTACTATACAAATCACGGAAGGCCGTTTGTTCCAACCATCAAATCTGACATACAAGATCAAACAACTTTTTCTCAGCATCTCACAGTATTATATATCAATATGATGTTATGAATTAGCATATATACTACTAAAACCCTTCAGAATTCCTTAGATATTTCTGTTGGTATTACGTAGCCTAGTTCTTTTTAAGCTACAAAGCTAAACCTAGAATTATTCATGTTTATAGCAATTCCACAAAACACGAAAATAAGAAATCTAAATTCAATTAAAAGCAATTATCTGATAGCGATAATTGAGTTAAGGAGCCTAAGTCCCTCAATGTGTTTGTGGTTCTGTAGAGGAAGTAGAAAAACAAAAGAGAAGAAGACTTCAAATGGGAAACGCCTTGGTCCCAGATGCTAGTCCCTTTTTCCTTTTCTTTTTTATCTCGTGTTCAGATGAGTTTTAAGTATTATAGACAAATATAAATAAATAATAAAATCAAAACAAAGAAACATTACACGTGATATATTGTGATTAAACCACGTACGAGAGTCCGAACCCTATACCATACTTAACAATTCTCTCCATCAAATTAGATAAAGTCAACATATTTATATATGTGGCCCCTAAAGTTTTTTAGCCCCTTCAAAATCTAAATCTAAATCGTATTTCTATTTGGTTTGCGAGAAATTTTGATAAATAACCTTTTTTTGCTGTTGTAATTGATTTTTAACCTTTGTTTTACAAAGAATTGAAAAATGACCATATCAAGGGATCAAAAGTCTTAACTACCCTAGTTTTTTTCTCCATTCTATATATGGCTCAATCATCATTCTCGTAAACCAATTGAACCTCCATGGCTGAAATCTATTTTCCTTCCCTGCCTCCATGGCTCCATCGTCACAACTAATCTCGTTTGACTCTCAGAAATTTATAAACTGATGCACAATAAAATTTGTTTCCCTCATCTTGCTAGCTTTCATCTCATGATTCTTATCCAGCAAGGTCTTTGCTCCAATTAATCCCTTGCTCAAACTATCTCTTTACTTGAAAGTTTGACATGTATGCTGGGTTTTACAGTAGATAGCTTTTAAGTTGTAATTGTTGTGTCCTCATGAGAAAAGAAAAAAGAAAAAAACTTGTAATTGTCGAAATACAATCTATAGCTTCCAAAGAACATAATGGTATAAATCTTTACCTGTTAGATTAGTTCGTTGTACAATGAGTAAATTTGGCACATCATGGATTGAACAATACCTGTAAACTATGTTATGAATTTCTAATTTCTAATTGATGCACAATGACTTCTTGTTTGGTGTCAATTCAAGCTCGATCAAAATGTATCAATTTAAATATTCTATCAGCGACCTACAATTTATCCAACAATTATTTGAATCAACATATTGGGAAAAGGGTCTTGGACGTTTTTAAGATAAGAAGGAATCAATGAAAAAAATAAAAGAGTAGCTTTGCATAACGTGGGAATTGAAAATATAAGGAAAAATTAGAATATTAGTTACACAAATTCAAATAAGGGTAGTTAAGACTTTTGATCCCTTGAAATGGTCATTTTTCAACTATTTGTAAAACCATGGTTAAAGATCAATTTCAACACAGGAAAGAGGTCATTTATCAAAATTTCTCTTGGTTTGCAACAAACTGGCAGTCTTGTAGGTATTTGCTTGCTCACCTCCAACAAAAAAGCCCTAAAGTCTCTCTCTCCGCCGCAAGAGCACCAAGCCCCCAACTTAATCAATACTCCCTGTCCGGCGACGCCTTAGGATGACTGGGTTCTTCCTTGGCAACTGAGGTGTTGCCGGACGGGTATTCAAAGGAGGACAAGGGTTCTCGATGGAGTTGCATGGTCGGGTCAAGGTTTTGTTGGTTTGTTTTTTGATGGCTAGTTGTCCCTCCTCTTGAGTGAGGGTTTTGGCCTCTTCTCTGAGAGAGGATTTAGGGTTTTGGCAGGTTGGTGTTGGTCGCCCCTCCTCTTTTGGATGAGGGTTTGAGATTTTTGTAGGGTAGTGTTGATCGTGTTGCTGAAGGAGCCATGGTTATGGTGTCGTTTCTAGAGACTATTTTAATGTCTGTTAGTTCTTGTTGTCAATATAATGAGGAGGTTACCTGTGCATAATACTAGTACGTTTGACATGTAGTGTTTGAAAGGATTGTTTCTTCTTGAGGTTGAATATAGGAATGGATCAAGATTTTTGGATTAGGTTTAAGTTATAGTTGAACCCTTATTGATATCGGTTCTTGTCCACTGTAATCGTTGTTTCGGATAGATACGGTAGAGTGAGGAATTTATGTCCACCACAGTTATCTCTCATAGTTGTAATTTATATTCTCACTTATTCTATCAATAAAAACCAATGTTCTTCTAAAAAAACATTTTTTAGCCCCTTCAAAGTTTAGCAGGTTGTCTAGTTGGACACAGAACTTTGGAAACAATTATCTGCCGATGGCCTCAATGTCCATGATAGTTCCCAGCTCAAACGAAAGTAGGCAAGTTGGTGTGCTGCTGTCGCAAATACCACATCTCGACCGACATACGATACTGGACATTCTTACATGCCATTCCCCCGCCTTGCATTCTTCTGGAGATAGATAGTTTGACAGTAAGGGATTGGCCGACTCATCTTTTAAGGTGATAGACTAGATAGCTGCAGGAAGAAACCAATCTATAAAAGAGCCCACTTCTGTGAACCATAACTAGATAGAACCTGAAGCACATAGTTTTAGTATAGACTTCGAAGGTCACAATTCACATTCAATGCAGGATGACTGACACTCAACAAGAACATGAAGCTATCTAATCTCTATCAAAACTAGAAGAAAAACACACGGACATAAAGTAGTATCAAAACATACAGTAGTAGACTTCGAAGGTCACAATTCTGAACATACAAACATACATACATTCAATGCAGGATGACTGACTCAAAACATACAGACATACACCATGCTGGCCATATAGTTATAATATATAGAATTCAGTAGACATATAGTAACAAAACTCATTTACCACCACGCTTCTCTGTGGTATAATGCCAAAGCTGTGAAGACATTATCTTTTCATTTAATTTAACAAAAACCCAACTTTTTGTTAAAAGACTAGCCTGTTCATAATAGAGAAGTCTCAATATAAACCTAGACTAAAGATTACCAGAAAAATGCCAAGAATACATATGCTTTGAACATTATCTTGAGCAGAAAACTGGTTCTGTGTCCATGGTCGGTTGTAATCTTCTCGTGTACTTTAATAGCAAACCCTCTGCAGAAAGACCAGGCACGTTCAAGTCCCTGAAAAGTACATACAAAAAAGAAAAGAGAAAATTACTTCCCAATTATGTTCATAAAACAATAAGGCAATAAGCAAAAAGAGCAATAAACAATTATGTTCATAAAACAATAATGCAACAAACAATTATGTTCGTACTATAAATTACCTGATGAAAGGCTGTAGATCCTTCCACTCCCATTTCAGACGCTGTTTAAACAAGATGGAGAAACGCTCAGCAGGACTGCTGGGTAGTGTTGAAACACGGAAGACACGAATCCATGTCTCAATGCCAATCCTCTCTGTCAAAACTTCACCTTCCAACATGTCAAAACTTGCTTGCATCCCTTCAGGAATTTTTCGCATCCACTCCTCCATGAAATTCTCCATTTTCCTCTTCCCGTTTCTCAAGATTTCTCTTGCAAAGTGCACACACACCTTTCTCACATCCAACTTCCATGTATTACTTGTGCCCACACCCTCATCCACCTTACTACCAAAGGCATGCAAGCAATGGTTTGCAAGTTTGGGCGGAAAGCCATCTGATACCAGCACATTAACAACTTCATCTTGATTGAGTGAGGCAAATGACCAGTCATTCAACACCGCATTATGAAAAAGCATCCTTAGCATTGTATCCATGTACTTTTCATCTACAACTCTCCAGTACCCATTTATCTCCACAGCTGAAAGAGCATGTAATCCATTTCTTAATTCATCGTTACTTGCTTGAACCTTCTCAATAAGATCATCCCATCTATACAGTCCTATGTTCTCCCTTTCCATCTCTTCCAAATCTCCCATTTCTGTGTCCTCCTCACTTTTATAAAGATTCTCAGAAAGTAGCAACCTGAGCTTGTCAAGCTTTGGAGCAATTTCAACAAGCTCCATGGTACCAGGTGCAATCTTGAGGACAGATGCAACAGATTGCCGGTCATGATAATTCTCATCCAAACATTTTGGTTCTTCGAAAGAATTAAATTGACAAGATGGGGGTATGAGGAAAACAGAATTGGACGTCCCAACGGACTTGATTGCATAAGTCTTTGATTCCGTGCAAAAGACTGCATCTTCATCAGACTGTCCTCTAACAGTTACTCTAAAAATGCAGAAATCATAACAGAAAAATGGAACACTTAAACCAAATGTCTGAAGAAGTAAACATTCATAAATAAGCAATACAAACTAAGACTCTAGTTTCACTTTAATTTATTTGTTACCTTTGGCGAAGGATATCAGGAAGGAGCTTCTCATCAAGCTCAAGGAGGATCAGATCATTGTGAGGACCAAAGAGAGGGTGGTATGTAATAGGAATTGATGAGCTGGCTTGGAGATTCAGTACTGCTTCTGCACCTCTACAGTCTGAAGAGGCTGGTTCCATTCTCTCTCTCCGTCAGACACACGCAGTTGTTATTCTAAAGTAGATGAAGAAAAAAACAAGTTGAGAATAATGATTATATGAAGATCAAAATGTTATTACCAGATATTCTATGAAGCCAATGTAACCTAGGAGAGCCAGTCAAATTTTGGCTTCATGCAATACTGTATGATAACATTTAGCCAAATTCAAAGTTATCTGTAGAAGAAGCTACAAAATAGAAACCACTGCATTCATACACTTCGATACAAGATTCGTCCAGCCTTTCCCGACTGAAAATACAATGAATCATAATGAGATTTAATTCCATCCCCTTTTATATTGGGATCTACTTCTTTCTAAATGAATCTACTTTGTCAACATTATAACAATTCAATCATGTGAATAGATTTCTCTCTGCGAGAACTACTCACAAACAGGACAAGCAAGATACCATTTGGTCACGCAAAATGGCACATCAAATAAAAGAAATTTTATCCAGACAAGCTCAGATTCCTTCTGAACTGAGCATATCAATTGAGTTAAAAAAATTGTACATATCAGACTACTTGCTTAAGAGATGATAATTACTTCCATCAATTGCAGGTGTGAAGCATAAAGGGATTTGAGGATTGGTGAGTTTGAAGCATGACATCTCAACTGAAGTTTCTCGTAACATGTAAGACAAGTAGACAACTTACTAATCTCAGAAACTGGAACCATTTATAAGTGATCTATTTGTCTTAAGTTTCATGAAAAAAGAATAATAATAATAATAATAATAATAATAAAAAACACTTAGGGGCTATTGACAATGGTCTGGGTCGGCTTCTGTAAACTAAATGAAAGGCAAATGGCATAATTAAGGCTTAATTGCTTTATTCACTAAAGTTAAGTATTCAGAGCGGACGACTTGGATAGTTGATTGTATGTTAGATTTCTGTGGTTTGTGGATTAATGAAAGGAAGGAAAATGTGAAAGATATGACTTATGACATGTATGTTTTAAGCTAGCACTACCCAAATTATCGGAGGTAGAAGAGCTGAAGAGCTATTGCAATCACCATATACTGTTGAATGCAAAAGGAAATCTTCAAGTAACAATATAACAAAAGTCATGTGCATATCAGACTACTTGAACAAAAATTTCAAGCATATCAGAAATTTCAATGCATCAAACTGAGAAGTTCAAAGCAATATGAGAAGTTCCCAATATGAGAATGCATATCAAAAAAGTTAACTAGAGCCATTTCTTTAATTAGTGTTCTCAAATGTTGGCATAACTGGTAAAAACAGAACACGACATAGTAGTTTATAAAAACAGACCATTAGGAAGTATATGCCCTTCAATCACAAAGCAGGACTGCTAGACACTGATTAATCATAAAATATATAACTACTGAGCTATTAGACTCCCCTCTGAGCTACTGATGTGGTGTATTTAAGGAAACTGGTATAGAACAAAAAGTGTAATAAAGAAATGAAGTTTTGACAGCATCGTTACCCAAACTCTTGTGGCACGGTCAACGTGATACCCAAACTTACAAAGCTACCAATGTGGTACCCAAACTTTTCGCAACTGAAAAAAGGTCTGAGGCCAATATTTGTCATGGCACCGTTTGTTTGCTAACGTGTTGCGTATGAGACCAATATTTCTTGTCAGGTAGATAACCATATTAGCAGTCCTTGAACTCTTCTGGAATGATCAACGTGAGACCCAAAATGAAAACTTTTGTTTCCCATGTTCAAACTAAAAGGGAAAATGGATACCCAAGATTTAATTTTAGAGATTTTAGAACAAAATGAGATCTAGGAAAAGGCAGACGGTTATTTTCATCAAGGGCTTAGGGTTTAGAGATTTTTCGTCGAGGGTGTAGGGTTTAGATGATTTTCAGACATTTCTTAGATCCCATTTCCTTCCAAAATCTTCAAAATTATATCTTGCGGATCTAATTTCTCTCCTAGTTTGAATATGAAAAACCTAAGTTTTCATTCTAAGTATCACATTGATCATTCGAGAAGAGTTCGGGGACTGCTAATGTGGTTATCTTCTGACAAGAAAATTTTTGGTGGGTCCTATACGGGACACGTCATCAAACAAACGATGTCATGACGGAAAATGACCTCAGATCTTTCCTCGGTGCAAAAAATGAAGTTTGGGTACCACATTGGTAGTTTTGTAAGTTTGGGTATTACTTTAACTGTGCCACAATAGTTTGGGTACCAGTGACGAAATTTTCTCTAAATAAATTGACACCATAAACATATAAAATTAATCAAAGCCACATCTCAGCACCAAAGCAAGTCCTCGTCATATGGATTTTTGAGTTTGTGTTGGTCAAACAAAATACAAAAACACAAGAAGGCCTTCATATATACTATCATAGCTCACATCCCAATATTCATACGGAGAACAACCAAATCCTCTTAAAATTCATACAGATGTATACAAGACATAGAACATTCACACAATTGGAGGGGATGGCTGAGCTGAGCATAGGCTTTGAACATCAAGGAAAAGTATTCTGCAATTCATGTCAGGTTGCTTATTCAAGTAATCAAATCATCAATCTCAGTAATCAATCAATTATGGCAATAGAGAGATCTAAAGTCTAAGCCCACAATCATGCTGTACCCATCCCTAGACCTCAAACATTGGCATCACACAAAGTAACTTGACATTTACCCAAATTGCAGTCGTTTCCAAACACCCAAATCTGATAAACTTTCAGGGAAAAAATGAGAGAGGAAGAGACTTACAGGCGAAAGGCTTGGCAGGAATGCGACGTCGGCGTTTTGGGGTTGTGTGGCTCGATAGGGTGGGTATCCTTTCACTTTGGTGAATGGAAAACGCAGGGACTCCCACTAAAGTTTATGGCGCGGCAGAATGCTTTTTCCCGCCAATATGGAAGACGGCCCCAACCTCATTTGCATGTCAAATCCTTGAAGAGTCGCGTTTAGGCATGCATAGTATAGTGGGTGAACTATATGTACGGATGTGACCGAGAGAGATATTGTCGTGAGTTGTTGTGACCGAGATTAGGAGTGGGCAAAAATCAGATTTTCGGTAAAAAACGGATCGGATAACCGATTCATTTAAAGTGGGTCAAAAAATAGTTAAAACCGATCCGATCCGGTTTGAATTGGGTTGGTTTCGGTTTTGCTTAAAAACCGGTCCGAATAAACCGAATTTTTTAATATATATATATATATATATATATATATATATATTTTCAATAGGTGTCACCATTTTATTTGTTAGTCTGATTGGTTACAATGCAACCTGCCACACTTGATCACAGACACCATATATAAAGAAAAAAACCTAATCGGCTCGCCTCTCTCGACTCTCGCCTCTCTCGCCTCTCTCTCGTCTCTGTCGCCTCTCTCGCCTCTCTACACCCTTTCTGGCTGATGGTCCTCCGTTTTAATTCTCTCCAGTTGTAAATTTAGTTTTATCAAATCAAAGCCTCGAATCGGCGTGTTTTAGTGCGATTGCTTCTTATCTCTTCTCGAATCAAGGCCGAGCAGTCCTCATCTCAGACATGTCATCGCCGCCAGGCCTTCCTTCGTCTTTGGTCACGCCGACTTCGTTTCTCAGATATGGAATCTCTTTCATCAGCATCAGTCTGTTCAGCTCAGTCGTCTTCTGGTCACTCCGGTGCTACTATGATCGGTGGTGCATCTCCAGCGTGCACTCATCTCTATCTGGCGTGCTAATACAGTTTGTTGCTGATCTTGTATCATTATCTCTGGCCTCTGTCTTTTTGCTTGCTATGTGAATTGTTCTACAAGGTTTTGCAATTATGATGGTTAACGAGAGGTAGGAGTAGGGATGATGATTTAAAGATGAATGTCAGATGCAGTCTGTGGGTGTATTTGATACTGTTTGGCCATCACTCTGATATCCAATTGAGATCCCCTGAGTTTTGAATTGTGTTCCTCAACTATCTATCTGCCTTGATTCTTGTTACATTATACTGCTGAGTGATAGATTTTGGTGCTATTATCTGTGAATTCCTTTTGATGCTTGCTCCAAATACAGAGGAATCAGTTATCTCTTTTACAAATTTTAGTCATCACTCTCACTGAATCATGAAATCAGCTTGTTTTCTTAATTGTTGGGCTTCAACTTGTCAGTTTTCTAGTTTTATTTCCATTTCAAGGTGTGTTCTGTCGTCAACCAAAAGAGAAGGTGACGAAGCAGTCTGCCGTTAACCTAAAAAAGGGGACGAAGCAGTTTCTTTTTTATTTTGTTTTGGACTGATGAGTGTGGCTTGATGATTTGGATTATCGGTTTGATTGTATGGTCTAGTGCGCAGCATATGCTTGAATTTGGTGAATTGTTTCTGTAGTATGTTATATGGAGTTGTTGCATTCAATTGTGATTTGCCTCAGATGATTCAACATCTTACTACACTGGTTTTATGTGCATATGTTGCCTATATTGGTGCTTCAGTTTATAGTGGATTGTTAGTTCAACACTTTGGTCGTTTTTGAGGTTTGGTATCTGTTGGATTTTGAAATTGTAAACTGAAAGTGAAATTCTCCAAATTCAGGTGAAATCCGAAACCGATCCGATCTGATCCGGTTTTCGGATGACACGAATAATCGGTTAACCAGATTTCGGTTTCGGATGGAGATTTTACAAATCCGAATGATTCGGATCGGATACGGTTTGAGCTCAAAACCGGTCCAGTCCGAATATACGGCCGACCCCTAACGGAGAGAGATATTTTCGTGAGTTGTTCCAGTAATATTGGGATTGTAATTTCTTGTACTCGTGTAATATTATCTATTAATAAGTTTTCTAGTAGGGTTTGGTAACTAGGGTTGATATCTCTTGTACAAATACACCATCATAAAAAAGGATCAATATACAGTTGTTAACGAGTTCTCTCTAATATTGTTGACTTGGTACCAGAGCAGAGCTGCGATCCTTTCAGACTCGGCTATTTGTTTCCGCTGCAAAATTTTGTGTTTGGTTTTGTTGTTCGATCTCACTAGAAGTTGGGGTTCAATTAGTCTTTGGGGTTTGTCTATTTGATTGGTTTTTTGTTGATTTGAGGTGTGTCTGATTTGATGTTTGTCTGAAAAGTTGTCTGGTTGTTTTGTGAAGTTGTCTGGTGTTGTAGAAACTGTAACTTTTCATTGATCAAGGTGGTTGCTTTGTGAAGTTGTGTGGTTGACGTGAGAGTTGTTTGAAAATTGGTTTAGTTTAATTGATTGTGTCAGTTTTTTTATTAAAGGATGCATTGGGGGATGTCAAATCTTCCTACTCTCGAAGTACTGAAAGCAAACAATTCTGGTAGTATGAAGGTCCGAGAGATTGTTGAGGTTCAGAATGTTATAGATAACTCTAGTTTTGTTAAACTTGATGATACTAACTATCAATTATGGCAACGACTTATGAAGATCCAGATTAAAGGAATGAGCAAGTGGAGTTATGTTGATGGTACTGCTATAAGACCTGTTGCAGGACCGAAAGTTGATGAATGGGACACGACAAATACTAATGTGATGGAAATTCTTCTCAAGGCTATGATTCCGGATGTGATGCAATTATTTTCTTATTTTGACTCTCCCAAGGAAATTTGGGATTTTGTGATGGTAATGATTTTGCTCGTGTACATGAGTTGAATGTAAAAGCTTTGCAATTATCTCAGAATGGACAGCTTGTTGCAATGTTTTATGCAAACTTGAAGACAATCTGACAGGAGCTTGATCAGAGAAATCCAAATCCTATGACATGTTAAGTAGATATCACTTCCTATCGCAATGAACAAGATAAGGTGTGTGTTCATGTCTTTCTTGCTGGTTTAGACTCTCACTTTGAAGGGCCGAAGAATGAGTTGTTGCGTCTTGCAACACCACCAACATTGGAGCAAGCGTTTGCCTATATTCGAAGAGATGAAGCCAACAAAGAAGCAACAAAAAATCTTCATACTGAAATTTCTGGTTTAGCAATTCATGCGACGCTGCGGGCTCAACCTCGCGATGGGAATTCAATCCTTATTCCATCACAACACCAGCCTCAGAACCAGGGATTTTAGCAAAACCAGAGTTACGCTTAGATAGCTTGTAACTATTGCAAAGAAGCAGGTCATACCAAATTCTACTGCCCTATACTACGTAACAATTATTCCAACAACTCTGGGTGCAGAGGAGGTAGTAATACTGGAGGACGTGGTGGTCGTAGTGGTCGTCCAAGAGACAAAACAGGAGTTTAATTGGTGTTGGAACCTGATTTTTACGGCATTGGCGGTCAAGATCCCACAACGGGTAATGTTTCTTTGACTAGGGAAAATCGAGGTAAAATTGGTGTTGCTTTACATATTTCTGACTTTACTGGTAGAGATACTTGGATTATTGATTCTGGTGCATCTGACCATATGACGTATGATAAAACCTTTTTCGTGTCTATGTCGTCACCTGCTATATCTCATGTTTCAAATGCAAATTGTGTGTCTTTTCCAGTTTTAGGTATTGGGTCTGTTCAGGTCACACCATCTATTGTGTTGCACGATGTGCTTTATGTACCCTCACTGTCCCATCATGTTTTGTCTCTCTCAATTAAGTTCTCAAAATAAGTGTTCTATAATCTTTTACCCCATGTAGTTTTTCAGAATCTGTGCACCAAGGTAATCATTGGTAAGGGGGACCTGAGGGGGAGACTGTTTCATTTGGATTGCATGTTCGCAGAACAAACCCAAACACTAGCACAGCCTTTGGCCCTGGGATTGAGTTCTGAACGACTTAATGAGTTGTGGTTATGGCACAGGCGGTTGGGTCATCCGTCTTTTGAAGTTATGAACTATTTACAGGCCAGGTAGACGGAATGAGGCAAAATAGGGTTGGGAGTTTTGGTCTTTTGGGACCTGTGACCTCAACTGTCAACAAACTTACTCCGACTGCTTGGAAATTAAATGAAGCTTGTTTGCACATGCTAACTTCAAATCATTTGAGCTCTATTTTCTCGCTCTTCCATGCTAATCTAATCCCTTTCTTTTATATCTTTGTAGCGCATCATTTAGTACATTTTCTTGTCGGGCATTGCTACATTAATAGGACAATGCAACATATCTTGTAACTCAATGTCCATGATAGTTCCCAGCTCAAACAAAAGCAGGCAAATTGGTGTTGCTAGCTACTGTCACAAATGCCACATCTCGACCTACATACGATACTAGACATTCTTACATGCAGAAAGAGGGATTGACAATAAGGGAATGGCCGAGTCATCTTTTAAGGTGACAAAATTTTTATTTTATTTTTTCTTTGTTGTAGAATTATATTGAGAGAATGAATTCTACTTCTCTTATTGATGACAGACTTTCTTTTAAATCTGCATCTCTCTCTAATCTTAAGATCAATCATAGGATGCTTCCGGATCCTTAGTGACCACATAGCTATTTTGACAACCTGGTATATGTATACTCTTTTAACATGTCTCAAATGTGGCATTGCTCAGTGCTCAGCATCTATGTGCATGGTGCCTAAAACTTGTGTGCACAACGCACTGCAGCTAGCGTGCACAACGCTCGGCAACTAGCATGTATAACTCTCGGTAGCTGGTGTACAGCGCTCGCAACTGGCATGTACAGTGCTCGGTAGCTGGTGTGTAGATCGCTTGGTAGTTGGTGCACAGTGCTCGACAGCTGATGCACAACGCTCGGTAGTTGAGTTCACAACGCTCGACCGCTGGTGCATAGGTGCACGTATAGTGCCTAGAAGCAATGCACGCGTAACCCGGACAGCAACGCACAGGTAGCGTACATGCAGTATGCACAGGTAGCACACATGTAATGTTCAAATGCAGCGTGCACAGGCAGCACACATGTTGCGTGCACAGGCAGCGCACATGCTTCGTGCAATATGTCCAGCAACTCACCCACTAAACCGACCGGTGTCTAGATCATGATTCCGCTTCCGATGCATCTTGATTCATGCATGGCTAGTGATGGCATAGGTAACAACTATTCTCTCATGTCATAGGAATTAAATATGTCAGATACTCTTAGAGTATTTAAATGATGTCATTTGTCATATCATTAGCATTGCGCAAAGCTACTTAGCTTTATAATGAATGGAAGAGATGTCAAGTCTTTCTTTTAATTAAACGGATCACTCTCTTGGAGTAAAGACCTTGACTAATCATAAGAGTATATGAAGGATCAACTCTTTTTTAGAGGACCTAAGTCAATTGATGGAAATACATCATCAATACACAATCTATCGACTTCAATACGAGATTGTATCTTTCTCAAGATATTTTTCATTCTAGCATTGAACGTTGAACATATACTGCGATCATCCGGAATCAATACGCAATGATATTATTCATCACATCTCATCCGAAATCAAGGAGTCATGTAGTATGCGTCCAAAACTCTTGGCTAATGCAAGCTCCACTTGATTTGGGCTTATGAAGTCTGTTTAAGATCTTCATGCATATCTCAGATCTCATAAAGACGTCACTATGATCATATTCATAGGGCTGCATGTACAATTTTTAGGGAACTACCAAACTAACAAGGTAGTGGAGTGCAATAACATTCATTACGAGAGTACTTCTCATCGTAGTCGATCCCAATACGTGTTTGTGAGAAACCTTGCGCCATAAGGGAGTCTAGGACTCTTGTTCTCACTACGCTAACTCACAAAGGTTTACGCTTGCGGTGTCGGCAACTCCTGCCCAAGGATCTATCCCTTTGTCTAGGTCGCATCTTCCCATTTTGGTCAATACACTTTGTCGATTTATCAACAAAGTGTGGTTCGATATCCTCATCATCCCACGTCATCATGTACACTAGTGTAGTCATTGTAGAGATCTCTTTCTATGAATTGGATTTGATGTTGAGGCGTCCCCCAACAATAGTCACAATTCAGACTTCCATGAGAGAGAGTGAGTATCACTGATTAATGGACCAGTAGTGCCAAACTCGCTTTCTCTCTCAGTGCGAGTATTATCGAACTCAAGGGCCTCAACCCTAACCTTCGGGGAGCCACAAGGCCTAGGACACCATGTTGCCACATATATGGCGCCCTCATATCACCACACAAGGTGACGGCGTCAAGACCAACTCAATATGGTCAACCCATGACATCAAGACCATCTCAATCTGGTCGAGCCATGTCCTCTTAGTAGGACATCATTCCTTACAGACATAAGCAGCATTGATCTCGTCATTATAGTTCTTTTAGGATCATGTTAAGATTTAGAGGTGACCAACCACGACATTCACGTCGTTTCCACTTAAATACTGGTGTTCGTATCTCCCCATAACGGCGGGAATACAGTCTCAAAATGACAATCCACATTGTAGCGGTTACCGAGACAGTCTGTCAAGGAGCAAACATAAACGGACTGTAGGTGGAGAGTACCAAGTGACTCATATTCAACCTTAGAACATGTTCATCTCACGCAACACATTATCATTGGACACTGTGGTAGTGCAATGTGGCACATTGTGAAACTTAAGACTTGAAGATCTGTTACTATCCCGTTGAGTTCAAGGATTACAACTGCGTATCAATCCTAGCACACAGTTATGAGTTGTCATGCATTAATGCAATGATGGTATGTCGTGGACGAATTAATACATGGCCACATATCCCTCTTTGGGGTGGGTAGTGAGCCCATAGATACATAAGCAACATGTGGTAGACGATGGTGCAACACATGACCAGTGTGTTAGCCATTCAACCAACACCATAAAAGCGTATACGGTGTCCGTACGTTGGTTGCATCGATCTACATAATTGTTCTTTGGATTTTCAATAAGAATGATATCTTTTGTGGCATAGCATAAGAGGATATTTCACCTTACTTAGCTGAAAAACAAGCCTTACAAAACGAAACATTGAGTGTCAGATAATGTCAACGACCAAGTAGAGCACGCTCAGCTATGTACACAATGAGTGCTGCTACCATGTGGCTGAGTACAACGTGCGGCTACAGAGGACATCATGTCGGTGCACAAGCACATCGGACAATCATGGCATAGTTTCGTTTTTATTAGAAGAATGGATGCCCAAGAATATCAAACAATTCTAGCTCGCATATCTCTTCTGGTATGACTAAAATGTCATAGCTTGTCTGGGTTAATTGTCTCAAATCTTACTTATTGGTCACAACATAGGACTCATGCTTTTCTCCATGATGCTTTCCATCGGCACTCATGAGAAGTATACACAAAAGTCTACCATTCTCATCATGGTAATCGTTGATGTGTATGTTCAAAACACACTTCAATGTTCGATTGTCTCTCTCACCATAAAGAGGGAATTTGTGACTTGGATCATCGAGCCAAAAGGCATCAAGAATTTATTCAACCATGTCATAAATGATGATGAAGATCCGATCAAATTTAGTCATAAAAAGGATTCACAATCTGCGAAGAGTATACAGTTTCCGTACAGTATGACCTATACTCACTAAAATGGCAATAACTCTCTTGTCTGGACGGATATGAACAGACCTCTTGAACCATTAGAAACTAGATTCACATAGCTTTCAACTGATATAAATTTGGCGTTCTAGTTAATCCGGAGTTGATCGGGGCTCTGACAATGTTAGGGGACAGTAGGTTATAGTCACTGCCATTGTTTCCTGGCACTATGACCTGTACGCACTTAAACTGTCATAACTCTTTCGTCGGGACAGGTATGAACAAACCTCTTAAACCACTAGAAACTAGGCTCACATAGATTTTCAATGATATAAAATTGGGGTTCTGATTCATCTGGAGTCATTCAAAAAACTCTGACAAAGTTACGACATAGTAGGTTAAACTTACGGTGTTCGCAGATTTTAACATGATGAAGGGCTTTTAACTTTAAAGTGGCATGGCATGATTTCTCCTCGGCCAAAAGTAAAGTGTTTAAATGACATTACAAGTCTTCAACATCCTTAAAGGATGACATTTTGCTAACAACATTGTGGAGGGGGGATCTAAAATCAAGAGAATGGGTAACCTTGGCCGAGGTTAACCACGCATTCCGATGATGGAAAATTTGATGTGAAGACTAAACCACGAATATTGACACACCTTCATGAGGCTGTGCATGATCATGTCATAGTGTGAATACACTTATTGAACCAACGATTTCATCAAGGTCTTATATAGCTTGGAGAAAATCAAATAGTCCTTCATGATGTCAAATGTCGGAGGCATCAATTTGATTTTCCGTATTCTCTTTGTACGTTTGTTGTATGTATTCATTTTTAAAAATGATGAGCTCGACAATTATGAACCGATGATCTAAGAATCTACAACCGGGATGTCTTTAGCTATTGTGAGGAAATAGGCACATGGAAAGGTGCACAAATGCAAACCCTTGTGCAACAAATTTCCTGGCAGCATGATCTTTTCTCACTCAAACAGTCATAACTCCTTTGTTATGACAGATATGAACGAACCGTAAAAATCATTGAAAACTAGATAGATGTAGCTATCTAGTGATATAAGGTTTGCATTCTAGTTCATTCGTAGCTGTTCACAAAGCTCTTCGAAAGTTAGTGTACATAAGGTGGTAGATTCACTGCTTTCATTTATAGTTGCCTGGATTTGCAGCTTGCATGTATGCCAATGCATTAAGCTCTCGGCAACATGCGACAGCGTATTGCATCTACTCATATGCCATTACACTAAGAATTTGGCAATATTTGGTAGTGTATTTGGAGCCACTCGTATGCTGGTATACTAAGCACTCAGCAACAGTCAATGGCTACACAACCGATGGCGCACATAAAGCATGGTATTTGGCAGTAGGACTCAGCAGCTAGGGTCCAGTGCATGACATTTGATGCATAGAGCTTCGACAGCTGGCAGCCAGGTGCACGTATAGTCCCTACCAGCAGCGCACGCGCACACATGGACAAGTCTTGGCGGCAACATGCGCCTGAAGCCCAACAGGTGCACATGACGTGTCTGGCAGCAGCGCGCGTCAGCATCCCGGTAGGTGCACATGCGGTCCCTGGTAGCAGCGCACGCGTGAACAGGGACAAGCCCTTGCAGCAGCACCTAGGTAGGTTCACATGCGGTGCCTGGCAACAGCTCACACGTGCACAAAGACAAGCCCTTGCAGTAGTGCGCTGCAGCGCCTAGGCAGGTGTACATGCTGTGCCTGGCAGCAACTTGCACGTGCATAGTGCTCGACAGCAGCACACAATGAGCAACACCTGGGTGCTGGTAGCCAGGTGCACATATGTTTTAGGGTTTTCATAATAACTTGCTAGTCTGCCATATAGACTGCATTTATATAAGCTGCTCCATGTTTCCATGCTCAAATCCATGGACGTTCGGCGATTGTTCGGATAATTCCATTGTGAATTATTGTGCGGGGAGACCATAAAACACATAAAAATCATATGGTTAGTTAAAATTGTCATAAAAAAGTAGCAAAACATTGAAATACATCAGCCATATAAAGGATTCAAAGAGAAACTAGGAATACAACCCGTTTTTCTCAAGAAAAAGTGATTCATATGCTTGTTTCAGTTATTGTGCGGGCCGGTTCACAAACTTTTACTTCAGTTCTGGAGTTACCCTTTCGACTAAACAATCTTTACATCCGTATGCATAACCTCTCCAATTTTCAAGGAAATCGAACTTCGGCAAGTGCCCGAACTGGTTGTTTGAAAAGTTCAGCCGGTTTGGGGATTTCGGTAGTCGATTCTTGAAGTGAGGCCGACGACATTGGAATCGTGAGAACAATTCAAGTTCTTTGTTCGTGATGAAAAAAATTCGGATTTTATTCTGTCGATATTGGCTTGGGAATCCTGGGGCAGATTTTAGGGTTTCTTGAGTGCGCAGGTGCACAATAGGTGTACATGGGGTGCACAACAGTGCCCAGGAGGTGCGCAGCAGTGCTCATGGCAGGATTTTTTTTGTCTGTTTTGGGTGGCGGCCTACTTACTCTTTTAGGGTTAGAGCTAAGTGGTGATAACATGTTGTAGAATAATATTGAGGGAATGAATTCTACTTCTTTTATTGATAGAATGAAGCCCTTTATATAAGGGAATATATGAGCCTCTTGAGCTATTATATGGGCCAATGAGCCTATTACATGGATATGTGTAAAACCCTATTACAACATAGATTCTACATAAAACCCGTATACAAAGACATGGACCAAGACACATATATATATCAAATATCTTAGAACATTTTTTCTCTTTTCTTTTTTTTCCTTTTTTTTTGTGGGAGGTTACAGATTAATTAGATAGCCGCAGGAAGAAAACAATCTATAAAAGAGCCATTTATGCGAACCATAACTAGATAGAACCTGAAGCACATAGTTTCTGTTGGAGATAAGAGATCCTACATTAGAAAAGTGACAAATAAAATATAACATATAAGTGGATGAGTCATTCCTAATTGTACCAAGGTCTTTTGTGGTTAAAACCCAACACCTTAAAGGTGGTTAAGTAGGGACTCGGTACAAGGATGATCAACGGGCCACGCTTGTCGTTGTTTGACTTGGTATCACAGCGGATTACTCACGCCCACGTGTGAAACCTAATGGCCACACGCACTCCACGTCACTCCAAAATGTGCTCCACGTGTTAGGCTTGAAAATTCGTCATAGGTGAGGGGACATGTTAGGATATCAATCCCACATCGGGAATATGAGACATTGCTTATGAGTTTATAAAGGTTTGAGCTAGACCTGTAAATGGATCGGATAATTAGAAACAATTTAGATATGAATGTTTAAATTATTTAGATAATTATCATATTATTTAATATTTATTAATAATATTATATTTATAAAAATATATTTAATTATTTGTAAACAGATCCGGGTCCTTAACGGATCAACAAGTCAAATTTTCGATCCAAACCTGTTTACAAACCACGGATCCGGAGCGGGTCCGGATAAAATTCTGTCCATTTACAAGTCTAGTTTGAACTACTCTCTCTATTGCTAATTGGTTTTGGATGTGAACCCTATACTACTTTATTATTATATCATAGTGGGTCTCTCCAGTTGTGTCCTCATGAGCCCGGGTTCGTTCTTTCAAGAGTCATGACTTTGGTCTGGTTATTTTGAGCTTGATATGGTTTTGCTGTCTTTCCGTTATCATAAAGCCCGAGTTCAGTTTGTTAATCAGTTTCACATGCAGACCTAAAAATTAAGTTGCACGTGAAGGAGAGTGTTGGAGATGAGAGATCTCACATCAAAAAAGTAACAAATAAAATATATAACATATAAGTGAATGAGTCATCCTAAATTTCATAAGAACATAAAGTAGTATCGCAAAGACATACATATCCAACAACACAAATGAGAAAATGCAAAACTAATCTGGCTATATATACGTTATAAATTTATTCCTCTATCAAGATGTGCACATAAGCACAGATATACACACATAAATACAAATATATATTTAGTACACACAGTATTATTCAAGATACATCATACACGGTAGAGATTCGGGGTAATTTTCAGTTGGTGCCTGTAGGAAAAAAATATACTATCACTTGTATACGTACTTAATTATCTTGGCTTGGACAACTGTATAGCTACTTGATCATGAGTAGACTCCTCAGCCCACGCAAACTGGTGTGACAAGAGCGAGAATTCACGACTCCTTACATCTTCAAGCTGCTCCCACTCTGCCCATCTCTCTGCTAAATCTACTCCCTGCAGCAATCTAACCACTTCAGCCATTGTTGGACGGTCCTCGGGTGAGCTCTGGGTGCAGAGCAATGCAACCTGAATGACAGTCCCTACTTCTTTTACATCATAGGTCTTCATATTTCCATCCACAATGTCATCAAGTCTATTTTCTCTCTGCAGCTTCTTGATCTGTCAATGTCATAATATCATCAATTAACACATCAAACAGATAGCAGAAATTATATTATGGATGAGGGCAGCCCATGTCTTATAGCATCTGTGTGTGTGTGTGTGTGTTACAAATATGTATCACCAGACAGGGCAGCCCATGTCTTCTAGCAAAGAAAGGCCATAGGAATGCTAATTATTTGGTGATTCATCAATTATGTATGTCATTTATAAAGGAAACAAAAGAAGAAAAAACTTTAGGTAATTTTAAATATCACATAATAAATATGAGAAAAGCTGGCCGAAGGACTTGCAAGCCATTTCACATTTAATCACTTAACACTTCCATAAGTCTCACAATAATCCAAGAAGGCCTAAAAATGTAGAAATCTTACATGGTCAAGAAGAAGAACATCCTCCTCTTCTTCAAGCCGAGCAAAATCTATTGCACGCTGACCAGTGACTAGTTCGAGAAGAGTGATGCCGTATCCAAAAACATCAGTCTTTTCTGAAGATTTTCCGGTGGACAGATATTCAGGGGCAATATGACCCATGGTGCCACGCACTTGAGTAGTAACATGAGTTGCCTTTGTATCAACCAGCTTTGCTAGCCCAAAGTCTCCAAGAACAGGCTCAAAATCATCATCTAGAAGGATATTCGCAGCCTTCAAGTCCCGGTGTATAATCTTAGGATTGCAATACTCATGTAAATACTCCAAGCCATTGGCTGCACCAAAAGCGATGCACTTCCTTGTTGGCCAGTCCAAGCCTTTCTCTCCTGGTTTCAGATCTAACACAACAGAAAAATATGTTAATAATTGATAAAAACTAGAAGAAATATGATTCATTATCTGAAATTTCCAATATTCAATATCATATTAGTTTTCAATTGAACAACTATGAAGTACCAATGATGTACCAATGATGGAAAAAAAGTACCAATGATGTAATCATGGTGTTCATGACTGGTCATTTGATAAACAACAAAAAACTAAAGCTGCTAGTTGCCTAGTTTATGTGGTAATATTCAGAATTAAAATATTTTGTATTGATATGATAATAATTTGACAATGGAAACAGGAGTTAGCAACAACAGCAAGTTAGCATGGAAAGTAGCTAGACTACTGAGACAGGGGAGCTGTTAATATATGATAATAATTTGACAGGCTTGGTTACTAGACAAGCTTCACCAATGCTTTTGAACATACCTCTCAAGCGATATGCAACACTCAGGTTTTTCATGAATGGATAAACAAGGACCCTTTCAGATGCAGTTGTGCAAAAGCCAATCAACCGTAAAAGATTTCTATGAACAGCAACACTAATAAGTTGTACTTCTCTTAGGAATGCAGCCTCTCCACCAGGACTGTTATAGTCTGTAAGGCGTTTAACTGCAATTTTTACATTGTCTGAGAGAACTCCTCTGTAAACTCTTCCAAAGCCTCCCTGTCCAATTATGTTACTCTCATTGAAATTATCTGTGGCAAGTTGAATTTCACGCCAAGAAAATCTTCTCAATTGGCCAAACGATATTTTGCAGTCATATTCACCTAAAATTGTTTAAGAAAAAAAAACAAGAATAGAGAGACATGACAATGTTAGATTCAGAAGAATTGTAATTAGCTGTAGAGAATCAAGAAATTCAAAATTTGCTTCATTTTTATGAATATAAATACAAAATTCCATCTGTGTGAGCCATTGCTTGCATATTTATTTACTAATCCTTCTCCAAAATCAATGTTTATCCCTTGTGAAAGCGAGGAGATATAAGGATCTTAATTAAGAACTTAAATAGTTTGAGATTGTTTAAATTATGCATTTTATGACAATTTTCAGTATGATCCTAAAGGTAAAATGTATGGAAAACTTACCGGCAACATCAACAAACACATCATGCTTCAGTTTGTGCATGTGATAATATCGACATCCAATTATAGCCCCGATAAAAAGAAGTACCGTAATGCCACAACTTGCCAAAGTTATAACTCCTCCAAGTTTTGATCTCTTGGTTGAAACTGCCAAAATTTAAAACACTGAGATTCCTTTCGGTAACATGAACAAAATCAATGAACTGACCCAGTAATTTTGAACAAAGAATAAACCTCCAAGAGAAGAGCCAGAAGCACAAGGCTGCTTCAAGGTAGAGCCACATGTAAGACGAGTTCCTGTAAAACTAAAAGTACAGCACTGCCATTAACATGCCATTAGGCATATTGAAATGTTGCAAATTATACCATGTTAGTGTGTGTGTGTGTCTCTTAGTTTAAATATGAAATAATTCCTCTAGTTTCTATTTTTTTCATTACCAACCAAAAATTATGCTCAAGAAAACAGTTTAAACTAAGAGACACTCCAAACTCAAGTCAAGCAAAAATATAAACTACATTATTTCATATTTATTTGATGATAGGAATACCCCAAACCAATGAATTGAAAAGTCAAACGCCAATTCCAATATAAGATGTACTTATTAATGACCAAATACACAAATATTTATTAAATTCATAATAAAATAATATTTTAAGACAATTTTACCCTTTTTTCTTATACACACTTGAAGAAAGATAATGAAAGAGAATATTTTACCGGAGCCTCGCCGGTCACCGATCTCCAAATTCCGGTCACCAACGCCGGACTCAGGTCACCGGTTGTTGGAAAATACTGGTAACCGGAATTTCGCCGGTTACTTTCCTCAACTTACTCCAAATCCAAGTATATTAACTCGAATATACTCCAAATCCAAGTATACTAACCCGAGTATACTTCAAATCCAAGTATGCTAACCTTAGTATTTCATAAAATCCAAGTACTGATTGAGGACAATGGTGCTTGACGGATCTCCATGAGCTTGGCTCACATCGACATTTCCTAATGCCAGCGTGTAGACGACATGACTAGATCTGAATTTGACGCATCACTTTGGACTTTTAGTGTTGCAGTTGTTTGGTCTAGAATTTGCAGTCCTTCAAACAACCGGCTTGTAAATTTGTGCTAGGCGTGCCAGTACCTTTGGGTCAGGTACAACCTTGAAGTTGGATGCTACTTGCGTCCCTCTTCTGACTTCTTCTCACAGCGACTGTGACAGACGCCGATCTTCTTCCTCTGTGCTAGGTTCTCTTCTTAGACCTACAAGGGAAAAGTCCCTCTAGGATTTTTCTCCAACCTTTGAGGATGGCCGAATCTTACTTAGTATGCAAGGAAACTAAGCAGCGGGTATCAAGATATAAACTGGCGAACGGATTCTCCAGAACTGATTGCGGGAGTAAAACTGCTCAACGGATCGAACAGGGGAGTAGAGAGATTTCAACGGATTGAAACCTGTCAGACTTAACGGATTAAGTCCCTTTTGCAGCTTGACGGATCAGGCTACGGTTGCTGACGGATCAGGCTTGGTTGCTCCGGAGAGGCTTGAAGACTTTCGCGTGGCGAAGTTGTTGTCTGTTTGTTGATAGATGTAGTTGTGTTTTTCTCTTGCACCTCAACCCTTTATATAGTGAATACTAGGGTAGATGTTTCCTTGCGAATCAAGGTATAGCCTCAAATAATCCTTCTTGTAGTGCAAGACTAGTTCTTAAAGCCCAATCATGTAAGCCCAAAACCATTCTAGTGGTAACTTAACCTCCTGCAACCACGTGTCTAATTTCTTATAATACCCTCGCGAACGCTTTTCCAACCGCGAACGTATTCTGTTAACACACGTCCCGCTTCGCGAGCGCGTTTCCCCCTGCGAACAAATTATCTCCTTTCGCGAGCGTACTTTGTTACTGTGCTCCTTGCGAGCGCTTTTGACTTTCCAAACGTCCTCTGACCCTCTTGACCGCAGGCATCGGTCCACTTGCCTTTCTATAAATGGGCTTTTTACTTCTGGATCCAACATTGCCCCCCAGTTCTTGAGATTAAGCCCGTTTGCGAAAATCGAAAAGAGCTATACCTTAGCATTGATTTAACCAAAAGCAAACGTCTTTTCATTGTCAAACTCCTCAGAACACTCAACCATCATTTCCCTCTGCAACTCTTTTCAAACCTTCCTGAGATAATCCGCCGCCGTTCCTACTTCCAAATCAATGGCACCCAAACACACCTTCTCTGCTGTGAAAACCACACCCAGAACCCCTTCTGAGCATGAAGCCCTAAACTTTGTCCAAGCCATGGTTGGCCTCCGACCTGCTCCAAAACCCAAGGGTTCTTGGTTGAGAGTTAAGATTGATCAAACCTGCGACCTAGGTCCCTGGGTTGATGTCTTCCCACACCCACTTGAAATGCCTTACCGTCAACATGCATCTCGAATTCCCCCTTTAATCTTTCGCGAGGAAGAAGTTTCATTCGTCGACTGGCAGAAGTCAGACGCCCAGACCAGATTTGGGCAGTGGCCGAATACTAATGACGCCGAGATCCAGTGGTACCAACAACGCCGTAGTAAGGACCTTGAACGATGGCAAGCCGTTGGAATCGCCGATCCTATCGACCTCTGCTTCTCCTTGAAGTCTGGTTGTAACAGAGCTCCCCTGGCAGCAGCAATTTGCTTCTGGGACACTTCATCAAACACCTTTCATCTCCCCACAGGCCCAATGGGTATCACCCTCCTAGATATGTATACAATTACCGGATTTCCATTCGCCTGCGCATAATATGGTGTGGAATGCAGAAACTTAATCCCATAGTCAGTAATGAAGTCTTCGGTTTCTTTCGCTAGAAATGCTGCCCCCCTGTCTGCAACTAAACACTCTGGGATACCATACCTGCTAATGATGTTGCTGAAGATGAAGCTGCACACTGTTCGAGCAGATGCATCTTTTAAGGGTACAGCCTCCACCCATTTTGTGAAATAATCGGTCGCTAATAGGATGAACTTATGCTGCTGAGACGAAGCTGGATGAATAATTCCTATAAAATCCAACGCCCATCCTCTTGCTGGCCAAGGCTTAATAATGGGTTGCATGGGCACATCTGGAACATGCCGCACCGGTCCATGCGCTTGACACTCCTGACAACCTTGAGCAAAGGTGATGCAATCTTTCAAGATTGAAGGCCAAAAGTAACCATAACGACGGATAAGCCACCTCATCTTTGGTCCAGCCTGGTGCGAACCACACACTCCTAAGTGTACCTCTCTCATTACTCGCTTAGCTTCTTTTCCAAAGATACACCTAAGATAAACTCCATCCTCTCCTCTGCGTAAGAGTTCGCCACCTCGTATCACATAGTTAGTGGCAAAGTATCTGACTTGTCTATCAACTGGAGTAGATGGATTATCCAAGTAATCAATGAGTGGTTGACGCCAATCTGTATCGATAGCCTCTATCGTAGCGACGTACCATTCATCCGCGTCTACCCTTCGAGCCATGAAAGAAGGTAACGTCCTTCTTTCCACCTTCAAAATCCGCTCGCAGACTCCATCAGCCAAAGTTATGCCAGTGGCGATTTGGGCTAATTCATTCGCCGCGACGTTGTGTGCTCTTGGGATATAATCCAGAGTGACATCACTGAATTGCTCCAACAACTCTGTAGCCCTTTCCCAAAAAGGAACCAAAGTAAAGGTGGTACATTTGTATAACCCCTTAAGCTGATTGATCACCAACAAGGAGTCACCAAACACACTTACCACTGTTGCCCCCATTGCGAGCAACATTTCCAATCCAATTATGAGTGCTTCATATTCAGCCTGATTGTTGGTGCATTTCCACTCTAGTTGGAAAGAATATGCATGACGAACCCCGAGCGGACTTACTAGAGATATCCCTGCGCCAGATAAACTCTCAGTACTGCTCCCATCAAAGTATAATTCCCAAGGCTGCATCAGAATGGCCACCACATCTAACTCCCTGTATTGTAAATCTTGTTCCACAGGATGATGAAGCAAAAAATCTGAAACCGCTTGTCCGGTTTGTGCCTTCAAAGGTGTATATTGTAGTGAGAACTCCGACAAAGCTAACACCCATTTACCAATTCGACCCCTAAGAATGGGTCTAGTTAACATGTATTTCACCAAGTCCGTCTGTGCCACCACTACCGTTGTGAAAGATAACATGTAATGGCGTAATTTGCAACCGGCGAAATACAACGCAAGGCACAACCGTTCCATGTCACTGTACCTGGTTTCTGCATCTATCAACGTCCTGCTAAGGTAATACACAGCATGCTCAACCACTTTATCATCCTCTTGGTGTTCATCTTGTGCTAAAAGTGCAGCAATGGATGTCTCGCATGCTGAAATGTAGAGCTTCAAAGGGTGACCCGGCCGTGGAGGCATCAGAACTGGCGGTGAAACTAGGTACTGCTTTATTCTGTCGAACGCTTCCTGGTGACTTGTCTCCCAACGAAACTCCGTATCTGCCCTCAATTTTAACAAAGATGTAAAGGGTTGAATCTTTCCTGCTGAATTCGAGATGAACCTACGCAAGAAGTTAATCTTTCCTAGTAACTGCTGCAACTCCTTCTTGTTAGTTGGGGCAGGAGCTTCTATGACTGACTTGACCTTGTCCGCTGGAATCTCGATCCCCCGCTGATGGACCACAAACCCTAGGAAATCGCCTGACTGAACCCCAAAGACGCATTTAGCTGGGTTCATCCTGAGTTTATGTTTTCGCATCCTTATGAAGACTTTTCGTAGATCCTCTATGTGGTCTGCCTTAATCTTGGACTTTACTACCACATCGTCAATATAAACCTCCAATATCTTCCCTAATATGTCATGGAAGATAAGGTTCATCGCCCTTTGATATGTGGCACCAGCATTCTTAAGCCCAAAAGGCATGACTTGGTATTCGAATGCTCCTGTAAATCCCGGACATCTGAAAGCCGTCTTGTGCTTGTCTTCCTCCTCCACAGGAATCTGGTGATATCCTGCGGTTCCATCCATGAACGATAACAACTCATGCCCTGCCACTGCATCTACCAGCATGTCCGCCATGGGCATAGGATACACGTCCTTTGGTGTGGCAGTATTTAAATTCCTGTAATCCACGCACACCCTCATCTTACCATTCTTTTTCCTGACTGGTACTATGTTAGACAACCACTTGGCATACTTTGTAGGTCGAATAATTCCTGACTTAAGCATCTTTTCCACCTCTTCCTTAACTGAAGCCGCTGTGTCGGCATGCATTCGCCTAGGTTCTTGTCTGACTGGCCTGTAACCATCCATGATTGGTAGCTTATGACAAACTAGCTCTGGTGCTAAACCAGGCATGTCCTCGTATTTCTCTGCGAAGCAATCCTTGTACTCGTGAAGTAGCTCAATGAGCTTCTGTTTTTGTTCAGGCTCCAAATACACACTTATTCCAACCTCTATTGGTTCCTCTAGGGTCCCCAGGTTGACTTTCTCTACTGGATCCTTGACCTTAGGTGGAGTATCATCCAAGGCTGCCGGAGCTGCCTGGATAATCTCCTCCTCTTCCTCGTAATATTCCAACACATCATCGTTAACGCACTCTACTGCCGCCACCTGTTGGAAAGCCTCTTGCTCCTGCCTAAAAATAGATAATCTCTGATGCAGGGAAGCGTAGGCTTCCAACTCCTCCTTGCTGAGTTGTGGCTTCATTGATTGTTTCGGGGTAAAACCATGGAGATTGGTCTACTGGCGTCTGCTTGAAGTTGCGCCAATCCCCATTGCGTAAGCTCAGTGGAGGTCACCCCATATGGATGTCCTTTCTTTGTGATGCCACTGACTCTTAAAGGCCTCATGTCTTCACTGTAATAACTTGCATCAACAAAGCAAGCTGCTACTGAGAACGGTCTAGGATCGGCCTTGATTATTTCAGATTCATCAGTTTCTGGGTTCCAGATAGCGAGCTCTTGATGGAGCGATGATGGAACACAACCGGCCTGATGAAGCCAATCTCTGCCCAGAATCATAGTATAAGGAGCAGTGCACTCAGCTACGAAGAAAGTTTGATACATCTCTGATGGGCCAACCCTAATTTTTAGTATCACTACACCGAGTGTCTGAGCTATGTTTCCAGCAAAACTTTTCACCTTCATCTTGCTATCTAGAATTTTCTCCTTCGGAACCTGAAGGAAATTCATGGTCTGTACGGTAAGGACACTTACAGCAGCCCCTGTATCCACCAATATCCTACTGACCCTTTTGTCCATCATATCAGCAGATACGTATAATGGACGCAAATGCTGCCTCATGGCGAATGTGGGCTTGGAGAACAAAACGTACTTTCTTCTCAAATCAGGGTCCATGTCCTCTTTATCCTTCTTTACAGCCAACTCCTCTCTGCGAACGGATGACTCCACTCCAGTCTCATCTTCTGACATGTTGAGGAAGACTTCAGACGAAATTGGCTCATCCAATGCATACATAGAAGGTAAGACATACACCATATTGCAATAAGTGTTTGTCTCTGGAACTGGTATCACAGCTTCGGTCGTCACGTACACCTGAGCAGATTCAGATTGGTCTGAAATCATCTCACCATGCTCGTTTTCCACATAAAGCATGCTACACGGCAAACTTTCGTCCATACCCCCGGTTTCATCTTCCTCAGTTTCCTCCATATCATCTTCTATGACTCGAGGTATATCGACTTCTGACTCTTCTTCTACGCGGGCAAATGCTTCAGCCATCTGCTTTACTAAAGAAACCTCTGGAACAGGTCTTTGTTGCTCAACCTCAATCATAGGTCCAACCTTATCTGTTTCTTGGGACCCCGGATCCTGACGCTGAACTACTTTTGGTCTCCATTCGACCTTTGTTTTCGACGTCTTGATATTGTCTCCGCTCTCAGGGACTTCTGATATCCTAACCCTTTTCGCCGGAGACGTCTCAGGTGTCTTACTAAAGGTGGAAATAGATATTTCACCCACCACCTTTTTACCTACCCGTGACCAAACTGGTTCTCGCGTATGTTGACTTTTGTCAATGCTCACCCTTGACCATACAGACTTTCGTTCGCCGCTATTTCCTTCTCGCGAGACTCTCTTCTGTCCACTATGTTTCGTGGTAGAAGTCTCGGTGGTATCGCGAACGTTTCTGATAGGGCAATAAGGTCTAGCTGACAATAAATCCAGCTTCCGCCTTAACTGTTCCGGAGTCTCCCTGATCTGGTCTGGGCTGACTAGGCCTTTATCCAATGCCTCCAAAAGCCTCTTGGTTTTGCCATATCTTCGCTGCACGTTCCTAGTCTGAGTAGGTGTGGCTTCTACCACCTTTCCTCTCTCTCTGACCATCCAGACGTTGTCTTTGAGGATATTCCGTGAAGCTGGTGGTATATAAGGCTTAGTTATTACGTCCTGCGGGTAGACCACTGGCTTCTTCTGCTCCATTCTTGCCTGGCGTAAACGCAAGTAGAGGTTGGAATCCCTCTGACTAGGGCTTGCTGATCTCCTCATCTGCTTCGGGCTGTGTGGCTGATATGCTTCAGGGGGTGTAGCAACCGCACTCTTCTGCTTGTGTTGTGGCTCTTTAGCAATGCCACATTCAGTTTTGCACCTATCACACAACATGACTGCTGATGTACCTGCCATTGGTTCTTTCCGTTTGACAACTTCTGTTTCTCCAGCTATAGTGCTTAGGTCAAGCGTCAGTTTTCTGCTACCCCGAGCCAAATCAACCACAGCCACATCTGCTACCGCTGGATCACAAAAGGTGATTGACCCCTCATTGACCCATTGTTGTATCTGATCTTTGAGCTGCATGCACTGAGAAGTCTTGTGAGTCCACAAGTTATGAAACTTACAATAGGTCTTACCAGCTATTGCCTCTTCTGGGGGAAAGACTCCCCAAGGGATGGCCACCTCGTTGGCCATGATCAGCTTGTTCAGGATAATATGAGCCCTACTGGCATCATAAGTGTATTCTTTGAACTTCGGCCTTGTTGGCAGTGGCTTTTCCTTCTTCCCTTCGCATGGCGCTAAATCAATCATATTGATGGTGGGAAAAGGATCGATGTCCACCCAAGCCGCAGTCTTTTCTTCATTCGCTCCGAGTTTTCCCTCGTTGATCCAAGTCTGGATAGTGTCCTTCAAGCGAATGCACTCCGATGTGTTATGGTTCCAAAGATTATGGAACCTGCAGTACTTCTTTCCTTTGAGCTGTTCCTGTGTAGGGGGAGGTCCAAAGTCATTCCTTACCTTCCCTAATGCCGTCAGATCTTCCAAAATTTCCGGTGCCTTGTGTGCATTATATGTATAGGATTCGTACTCCGGCTTAGCGAACGCGGCGAACGAGATCTTTACTGGCTCTTTAGACATTTTCAACACCTGGGACTTGATAGGCTGTCTGCCTGCTAACTCTACTGCTGCGACTTCTTCCTCATAACCCATCATGTATGGATCTGCATAGGGCATAGCTTGTGGGGCCGAATAGTAGGGATCCATATGGGAATATATTGCCCCCACAGTCTTGTGCCTTGCTGGAGGCATTCTGGGCCTCAGCGTTCCTGGGATGAGAGCTAAGTTGTTCCTGGAATTGTTAGCGTCTTCGTCCAGCTCATTCAGGAAGTACTGGTAACTGCCAACCCTGTTCATTAAGTCAGCCATGCTAGAGAACACTCCATCGTGGTGTGTTGCTCTCTGTCTCTTCTCCAACCCACGAATTGCGATTTTGATCAAGTCAGGCTCCGGGATTGGAGTTTTGCACTTGGCCTGTTGAATCTTGAACCGCTTGAGGAATTCTACAGATGACTCCATAGGTTGCTGATACATCGCTGTCAAAGAAGACAAGTCAACCTCTGGTTCCACAGTTCCAAATGTGGTTCTAAACATGGTCTCCATCACGTTCCAGTCAGGGACCGATCTTGGTATCAACTTGGTATACCACGTCAGTGCTGACCCTGACAATGAGGCACCGAATGTGCGTAACTTGAAAACATTGTCCGCACCATATGGTCCACACTCGCCTGTGAATCTTGCGATGTGGGTGGCTGCGTCTTCAGATCCTTCTCCTGAGAACGAAGTGAATCTAATCTGCCGATAATGTTCCGGCCATGGGCTCTCAGCTACCCATTCTGGATACGGGTGTGCGTATGCAGTGTTCACAGCAACAACGGGAGTTGCCCTTATGGCCTCCTGTATCATATTCTGGACTGCATCCCAGTCCAGCTGAGGTCTCCTTTGATTAGGTGTTGGCGAACGACGTGGTTGCTGCCTTGGAGCCCTCTGTCGTCCTCTAGCCCCTACAGGGTTCTGATTATTGTGCACCGCTAATTGGTCATCACCCACACGAAGTGGACCAAATCCCTCCCGGTGCACGGTTCTTCTATCCACCTGGTGATCGACCTCTTCTAGCAACTCTTCTTCTGGAGGCTGTTGGCGGATAAGCTGCTCAGTTCTCATGGCATTTAAAGCCTCCATGAACATATCCATCCTCTTATTCAGCGCTTGCTGATTTTCATTCATCTTAGTTGCTAGGTCTGCATACCTTAGGTCCTGAATCTCGGCCTTTTTGTCTTGTTGCCGGGCTCGGTCGCGGACCTCCTGGAAACCTTTAGTCAGGTTATCCAATGATGAGCTTAATGCTCCTACCTGTTCAGCAAGGTTCTGTGACTGTCCTCCGTTAGTCATGGCACCGAACTTGCTAATAGCTTGTTCTGCAGATAGCTTCCTACAGTAAGCCGAATTATGTGGTCTTGCGACTACGTGTTCTGGTTTGGAACACGAAGGATATTCCTTTTGATATTCGCCGAAGCCTGTAATCTTGACACTGTCCCACTGGGCGTGCCAGATGTTTGGTCTAGAATTTGCAGTCCTTCAAACAACCGGCTTGTAAATTTGTGCTAGGCGTGCCAGTACCTTTGGGTCAGGTACAACCTTGAAGTTGGATGCTACTTGCGTCCCTCTTCTGACTTCTTCTCACAGCGACTGTGACAGACGCCGATCTTCTTCCTCTGTGCTAGGTTCTCTTCTTAGACCTACAAGGGAAAAGTCCCTCTAGGATTTTTCTCCAACCTTTGAGGATGGCCGAATCTTACTTAGTATGCAAGGAAACTAAGCAGCGGGTATCAAGATATAAACTGGCGAACGGATTCTCCAGAACTGATTGCGGGAGTAAAACTGCTCAACGGATCGAACAGGGGAGTAGAGAGATTTCAACGGATTGAAACCTGTCAGACTTAACGGATTAAGTCCCTTTTGCAGCTTGACGGATCAGGCTACGGTTGCTGACGGATCAGGCTTGGTTGCTCCGGAGAGGCTTGAAGACTTTCGCGTGGCGAAGTTGTTGTCTGTTTGTTGATAGATGTAGTTGTGTTTTTCTCTTGCACCTCAACCCTTTATATAGTGAATACTAGGGTAGATGTTTCCTTGCGAATCAAGGTATAGCCTCAAATAATCCTTCTTGTAGTGCAAGACTAGTTCTTAAAGCCCAATCATGTAAGCCCAAAACCATTCTAGTGGTAACTTAACCTCCTGCAACCACGTGTCTAATTTCTTATAATACCCTCGCGAACGCTTTTCCAACCGCGAACGTATTCTGTTAACACACGTCCCGCTTCGCGAGCGCGTTTCCCCCTGCGAACAAATTATCTCCTTTCGCGAGCGTACTTTGTTACTGTGCTCCTTGCGAGCGCTTTTGACTTTCCAAACGTCCTCTGACCCTCTTGACCGCAGGCATCGGTCCACTTGCCTTTCTATAAATGGGCTTTTTACTTCTGGATCCAACAGCAGTGACCGGCTAGGACGAGGCGAGGATTAGGCGGAGGCAAGGATGAGCTCGTCAGAGATGGTGGAGGCGAGGATGAGGTCGTCGGAGATGGTGGAGCCGAAAGATCTGTGAGTGAGAGTTAGAGAGCGAGAGGTTTGCATATCCTTCGTTGGAGTCATCGTCGTCGAGGCATTGGTCGGATTCGATGAGGTGTTGGCTTGCTTCAGATCTCGTAGAGTGAGTGAGAGAGAGAGAGTTTGATCTTTAGCCAAAAAAAGATTGATCTGGTTGAATGGTGAATGAGAGAGGGTAGTTAGATTAGATAGGGGTAAAACAGTAATCTTAATAAGATTAATTGGAATATGCATTAGGAAAAGTTTGTTATTGAAATGGACAGACCAAAAAATTAGTATCAAATGGTATTTATTGTAAATTCATATACCTCCCACTTATAGAAAAAAATGTCCATTTGCACAAAATTTAAAAAGTCAAATCCTAATTCAATTAAATGAAAAGTCAAAAGCCAATTTCAATTTATTTTATATAAAAGCCCATTTCAACAAATCTGTCGTCCCTCTGTCTCTCTCTCTCAACGACGTTGCCGGTGAAGCCGACGATTAATCAACGCAGAACCAGATCGATGCCGTCAACCCGTGCTCTTCCTCTACCTCAACTTGGGAGTTTCTTTGTGGGACTCGATGGCGAGGTCATCGCCGTCAAGGAAGATTGCAATCGGGAAAAAGCTTGTTGCGATGTCGAAGGAGGTGATCGAGCGCTGGGCATGGTTTTGTTTTGTGAATTGCAGGTTGGAAGAGCTAGGCTCGGTGACTCCATGAGATTGCTTTCGGTGAGTGGAAGAGCAAGACTAGACTACTAGCCAAGGAGATTACCAAGTGTGTTGAAGAAGCTTTTAAATACCTTCCAAGGGGTTCAAACTTGAGTTCTACTTTGACACCAATCCATTTTTCAAAAACTCTGTTCTGACAAAGACATATCACATGATTGATGAAGATGAACCATACAACGCAATAGGGATGGAGTTGGAAAGGTATCCGGCAAAATGCCGGACAAAAAAGATTCTTAAGAAGAAGCGTAAATAGGGATCAAAGAATTCTAAGCCACTGACCATAACTGCAAATTGTAAAAGTTTCTTCAATTTCTTTAGTCCACCTCAAGTGTCCAAGGGATACGAAGCTATATCAATATTGTCAAAGAGCGAACGACAAGCATGGCCCATGGATCATTCTTATACCGATATTGTCTCAATTGAACCACCTTTAAGGTGTTGGGTTTTAATCACAAAAGACCTCGGTTCAATTAGGAATGATTCATCCACACATATGTTATATTTTATTTATCACTTTTCTGATGTGGGATCTCTCCTCTCCAACACTTTCTCTCACGTGCAACCTAACTTTTAGGTCTACACGTGAAACTGATTAAAAAACTGAACCCGGGCTCATGGTTAACCGAAAGAACTCCAAACTCTGAATCTCAAACTCCAAACTCTGAAAGAACTCCAAACCAACCATGACCTCTGAAAGAACGCATCCGGACTAGTGAGAGAAGCAATTGAAGAGGGACCTGCTCTGATACCATGTCAAAGAGCGAGCGACAAGCGTTGGGTTTTAATCACAAAAGACCTCGGTTCAAGTAGGTATGATTCACTCACATATATCTTATATTTTATTTGTCACTTTTCTGATATGAGCTCTCTCCTCTCCAACAAATATGCGCTGCCGAGGAGCTCAAAATCCAAAAAAACACGACTATGATGTCGGGTCAACCATTTGTTATTAAATCATCCCACATGCAGTCACATGGTTTTTTGGAGAAGCTGTTTAGGAAGATAACTTGGGAGACTTGGAGGTTCCGAACATTCCTTGTGAATAGAGGTGGTAAAACGGGCCGTAAAGCACTGGCACGACACGTTTAAAAGTGGTTCGGGCCTAGAAAATGAGCCCACGGGCCCGGCCCGCATTAAAATATATATTTTTTCTTTATAATATGAAGATTATATATTTATAAATAATATAAAATTTATTTTAAGTGTGAACAATAACTTATAAATACTAATAATTATTCATTTTGATTCTCTTAGACCCATAAAAAGTTTTGCTAAAACATTACCAAGTATAAATAATGATCATAGGATTCATATATCATATATTTATTTAGTTTGTTGGCAAAGAAAATAAATGATCGATAGAAAATATGATGTAAATGGGCCGGCCTGAGCCCGAGCCCGAGCCCGTTAAGACGTGGGTCGTGGGCCGGCCCAAGCACGGCCCGAAGCCTGATTAAACGGGCTAACCTGTTTGCCACCTCTATTTGTGAAGTAGCTAGCCAATGCTTCTGATTTGCTAAAGCTGTTGGAAGTTCCAAACATTGTATTAGTTGCTTGTATATTCATGAATGTTGGACGATAAAATCGCTTTATTTCACAGTTGACTATAAGATTTTGGGATGCCCGTATTCTACTAATTAGAAACCTGAGAGAACCTGATATGAACTTTTAACACTTGGAAGAGTTGAAGTAGATTAGTAGTTTAGCAGAAAGAGATGGTTTTAATGACCCAGAAGTCCCTACTGTAGTAGGAGGCCCTACTGACCCCAGAAGGAGGTCCTACTGCCCCTAGTAGGAGGTCCTACTGTCCCTAGCAGAAGGCTTACTGCCCCAAGTAGGAGGTCATACTGTCCCTAGTAAGAGGTCTTATTGCCCCAGTAGGACCTACTGCCCGCAGTAGGAGGTCCTATTGCCCTCAGTAAGAGGTCCGACGGCCCCTAGTAGGAGCCATGCTACCACCAATAGGAGGTCTTACTGACCCCAGAGGTCCTACTGACCCTAGTAGGAGGTCCTACTGACCCTAGTAAGAGGTCTGGTCAATGGTCGTCGGGGTCTTGTCAATATTCGTTAGAGTAGGCCTGTCAATTGCTACCGGAGTCCAATCAACGATCGTCAGCGAAGACCGATCAATGGTCATAGGAGTTCGTTCAATAGTCATAATTTTTTTTATTGCAAAATAGACTCGAATATTGTTACAATGGTCTATTGTAGTTTATTTAATTCATTAAGGGTATAATTTCTTTATGCTATATAAGTTGGCTAGTGAAAATTTTGAAATCTTATTTTTTTGTGGGAATAAAATTCTTAAAATTAGGGCCAATGGACATTACCAAAAAAACACTAAGCATACGTGTTTTAAGGACCTCAAAGTATAATTCATGTCAAACACTTCTCTATCTCTAGAATTTATCTTTTACGATAAACTCTTTCAACTCTTGGTCAGAATTCTGCAGTTTCTTAAGTCGTAAACCATTCATGTGTGAAACAAAGTCCGGCTATACGATCACCAAGGAATTTTTTTTTGGGTAAGAAAGATCACCAAGGAATTTCTTCTATACTGCTTATATGTCTAGTGGGAGCAGAAATACAATAAAAAAACGAATGATAAAAAACAAAATCTCCAGTGGCTCGGTCAGTTTGCATGTGTGCATCCCCCGCCTATGTCTTCTTAGATACTAAAGGTGCGCATTCTGGTAGACCAATATTGTAAAACTTTCCATATAGTTGTATATAAAGAAAACTACGGAAGGACTACATATAGTGTGCTTTCCACAACACACTCCCTTCAACAAATGCACACAGCCTGCCATAAGAACCTAAATGTAACGCATGTCATACGTAAGTGTGATAATATAGTCTGGAATTCAACCCAAACCCTTATATAAGCACACAGACAATACCATATTTTCCCGATATGGGATAAATATCTCAACAAGCTCCCGCACGTGTGGCGACCCCTCAAACCTAACATGTGGATAACATTAGGAATGACGTGGAGTGCATGTGGCCGGTAATGCTAACACACGTGTATGTGGGTAACCCGCTCTGATACCATGATAAAGTAGTCTGTGATTCAACTTCAAAACCAATTGGCAATAGAGAGTAGCCCAAACCCATATAAGCACATAGACAAGACCCTATTTTCCTGATGTGGGATAAATATCTCAACAAAGTGATCTCCATTTAACCAGTAGATGCAATAATGAATCACCCCATTATCAACACAGTTTCCCATACATGGTTACAGGAGAAGACAAAGAAAGTGAGGAATTAAAGTTAGGAAACATACTTGAAAGTTGGAACAGTGAACAGTTGCATTGGAATTTTTCCAGCTAAATCATTGGATGAAAGATCCCTGTCAAGTGATACACAAACATTTATACAACGGAAAAATGTTGCATCTTGCATATCATGCAAGCTGAATGGACATGTTCTTTGATTTAACGCAATAAAACAAAGAACAGCATGAACAAGGACTGCTCACAATTCAGTCAAACCAGTGATATTAGAAAGTGAATCAGGAATATCACCAGAGATTTCATTTCCTCTCAATACCCTGAGCCACAGGAAATCAAATAATTCGTCACTTCTGTAAGACAAGGACAGTGAACAAAAAATGTTTTGATTTGAAGATAATACCTTCTAATTAAAACAGATGTGGATACTCAAACTGGTGGATTTCTCAGATACATAAGACAATAGCATAAGTGACTACTTTATTTAAAGGAAGCAGTAATACAAATTTGTTTTACATACTAGAGAAGAATAAGGAAGTTTGAATACTTCAAGAATGGAAATGCAATCTTACAAATGCTTTAAACTGGAAATTCGACCCCAAGTATCCGGTATAGGACCTCTGAAGTTATTATTTGCAAAGTTTAGATTCTGGAGATGTGTCAAGTTGGCAAGATAAACAGGTAACAGACCCGTTAGACTATTATCCTGAAAGTCCCTGCCACAGGAAAAAGAGACTGTTTATCAAGCTATGAGCACAAAATAATTTTTGAAGAAGAAAACTTACAGGAATGATGTTATTATTCATCCGTGATGTTGTTAGTACAAGGAAATTTATAGTTGAGGTATTGTTCTACTTTATACATGACTATAACTTAGTTTACAACATATAGTGTTGCAAGTATAAACCAAGGGATTTACCAATAAGCGTATGAAATGAGTGAACCAAATCAAGGCCAACTCTTCCTTGGCCATTGATGGTTAGACTTCAGCAATTAAATTTTTGTTTGTTGGATAGTTAGGCAATCTTAATTTGTTCCTTAAATGGGACTGACTGTTTGGGCTATAGTTTCATCTAACCTGTGCAAAGGTTCCAGATTACTTGAGTTCACTGAAGGTTGTAAGGTGTATCTCTGTGCCTTTCCATTAGTTTTCAAACTAGGAGAACAAAAACCAATCCCGTTTCTGCTGATTATCAATCTCTAGGTTCCCCTCAGTTATCAGTTACTATTGAAGGAAGCCTCTTAGGTGTTCTCTTGATTATTCTTTAACCATGTTTATAAAAGGTTGAACTGATTTCGGACTCTTAAGGTATTGTAACAGTTACCAAAAGTTTTACTTCTTCAGGATAGCTACTGATGTTGTGAATTCAACATTATCATACCAAAGAATGTTAGAAAAGTATCAGACTTCAGAAGACAAAGGTAACAATGGGAAGATTCTGGCTTGAATGGAAACCAATTTACCACATATTATTAGTGTAGCAGGTATGAGTCTGCCTTTCTATAGACCAAATTTGAAGTAACCATTGGTTTCTGTTGGTAATTCAAGAAAATTATGTAATGATTTGTGTTTCTTTGAGAACTGGTTGCTGAAAGTTCAATCATCAAGTGTTCTTGTCTTAGACTCAATGCATGCAGAGAGTTAAGGGTGTTTCTATTTCGGAATCCCAAAGGGGATCTTGGAGGTTGCTGCACAGATATATAGTGTTGAGAAACATGGCTCAGATGCATGAGCTGAACATTCTGAAAACAGAACAAAAAAATAACAATATATGCATGAGTTGAAGAAAATGAGCTCTTGAAACAATGCAGTGTGATTACTCATAGCATCATACAGTGCTATTATATTATACAACAGCCTGTTTAGAGTTCCTATAAGAATTTGGCACCCAATGTGGTACAGAACTAAGATAGCACACTTTCAGAAACTGAAAACCATGTATACAATATATGAAAATCAATTCCTAGATATTCTATGTTCTAAGAATATAAACGCAAGTTAAACATTCAGCATATATATTCAAGGCTCCACTATTCGAGTCAGATTATTTCATTTTTTCCAGAATTAAAAATCTAAAGATCCTACTCTTGCTTCATTTAATCAGCATTATTTCAAGTTGACACAAACATACAAAATGTGCGCACTGATGGATGAAGATTAAGACTTACAGGCTGGACAAATATTTTAGTTTGACAATGGATGGAGAAAGTGTTCCGGAAAATCCATTTGATGCCAGGCTCCTGCAAACAAGTACATCCACAACAAGCTAAATACACTGAAGAGATCTTGAATTTGGAAGAAAGCAGTGATAATGAAAAGGGAATAGAGATTACATTTGCGATCATAACAATTAGATTCACTTACAGGGATATGACATTGCCATTTCTACAAGTGACATGAGCCCAGCTAAAACATGGGCTGACAAGATGATTATTCCAGTCAATTCGGCCATTGGAATCATTCAGTGCTGTAAGCAAATCTATCAGTGCTTCACCTGAACAGTACCAGGAGTCCAGAAGTAAAGAACACAAGTGTTAGGCAGATGCAACAACATTCATAAGATTTGAAATGCATTTTATATAACGAGTGTGCTTTCATTGCATTTATCAACTTATATATGCGTAGATGCCATCAGTATAATCACAAATTGTTTTATATATTCTTAGCACATCTTCATGTTTATGTTTTAATACATGAATAGTGTCATGACCAACCTCATCTTGAGAACCAGCAATTTATAGTTAAAACAAGTGTAATAGTTAAAATATCCCCATACCTTCAATATCAGGCTCCATAGATGCAAAACAGATTTTGAGCATAATGAGTACCATCATCCAACTTATGATTGGCTTTAAAGGATTCCATCTTAAAGATGCTTCAGACATTTCAGGCTCTTATATACCAAGGAGTACAGAACCTCTAGCCTCTTTTTGACAAAACTACATTTGAGAAAGACTTTCACTCAGTTAGGGGCAGAAGAGATCCCATCATATAAGTACTTCTACTAAAAGAAGGAAAATACATATTTCTTGAGGTTACTAGGCTACAAAACGAATATAAAATAAAAGCAGTATATGGTTATGATTCAGGGTAAATAACAGCATCCATTTCAGAAGAACTAGATACAATAAAAAGGTTTATTCATGTAAAGCATAATTCTGGACATGAAAAGGTCTCATGGTGATTCAGTATATTGTTATTTATCACACCAAAATGATCTCCGACACTCGTGCTTCTCAATGAGATCACCTGTACAAAGCACTGGCGGAGCTAGTTCAAGACCACTGAGGGCCTGTGCCCTCATAAAATTTCAACATATAGCTGTATTTTCATCTGATGTGCCCCAGTTTCCGATCAGAACTCTTACAATTGTATTGGTTTAATAAACAAAATCCATAACAGCCCCACAATTCTTACAAAACAAGAGAAAAAGGAAGCCATGCACTCTTGAATTAGCCTAAAATATGAAAATCAAATCGTTTGTTGCATTAACATTGAAAAAAACAAGTCATTTTGCTGCGTTTCTTTTCCTGAAACCCCAACACAGCTAGTTAAGAAATTTTTTGCCCCCATACAGTTTTGGTTCTCCCTCCGCCACTGGTACAAAGTATCGAATTAATGCAATGCACTTGGCTCAATTTTAATCTAATATTTTCATTGCAAAGTCACCAAATGGTATACTTCAGATTTGTATTATATACCACCACCATGTATTTTCATGCAGTACTTTTTAGGATGGCCTCATTAACAGGTTAAGTTGCTTTAATCGCCTGTATTGGTAGTTTAGTCATGTCAGCTAGCTGTTCCACAGGTTACCAAGGCATCAACAATTTTGATTGCGTTATTTATCCTGATTAATTGAAATTTACCTGAACTGATCATACTACATACTAATGTTTAACAATCCATTCTCAATTAGCCGAGTGATTAAATTTGGTTTGTACTAGGCCAATCAGTTCAGCAGCCATGGCTAAGAAAACAATTGGTATGTATGCAAATGAAAAGAGGTTTAAGTACTATCAAGAAACACGAAAATAGATTAACACAGATGTGATCATACAAAAATCATTCAATACCCATGACAGTGAGTAATTATCGATTAGAAACTCAAATACTTCAGCAAGATATAGTCAAATTATCAGTACACAATAAGTTACACTGGAGACACTTGACAGTAGCTATAACTCTAAACAATGGGATAAAAGCTCCTTCAGAGATGAATGAAAATAAACACAGCATATATCTATTTCATCTAAACACAGTAGATATCTAATTCATCTAATACAACAGATTATACCCAGATCATCGAAAGAACAAAAAGAAAACAGAAAACAGAAATAACAAGAAGAAAGAATGAAAAGGAAACTATTACAATAAAAAAACGGGTCATCATATATATACAAAGTCGGAAGAGGACAAGAACATACTAGTTTCAGCCATGGATGGTGCAACCCATCAGGAAACAAGATAACAGAGGTGAAGAAGGAAGACAAGTTAAATAATGTGATCTGCATCATGACTGGTGAAGATATTGAATTGAGTGATGATGGGTTAGTGCAAAGGGTCCACAGAGCAGTGAGAATCGAAAGGGAAACAAAGAGAAGATGAAAAAGCAAATTTTGGAAGGCCAATGGGAGGGAATATGAGATACTTGTATTGGATGTGTGCCTATGTGGAATAAGAATGAGAATCCCACTAATTATTGGCACACTAGATTGATGACAACCATTATCCTAAGTAAATAAGTAATAGAATTATTTTATATTCATCTTTTTAAATTTTTTTTGGGTCAACTAGGTCAAATGCTTCAAGTTCTTGTTCATCGATGTGCACCATGAGAACAAGGGAAAGTTGAACTGTATTTGTGGATTAGTGAGGGTGAAAGTTGGTCGTATTGGAATATCTGTTTTTAGAGTATTAATTATAGAATTAAATTCAGTTTATCTTTATGAGGTTTGAGGTTCACGTTATTTCACTCCTCATACTTTTAATTTTAAAAATTTACCCTTTAAAGTTTTTAATTTTCATAATTCTTACCCAATTGTTAAAATTTTATGTAATTCAGACGTTAATTTCGAATTCATAACTCACTAAATGGGCTAAAATAGTTATATAACAACATAAATCCGCATTTTGTAACCATTTTTCTAAGATGTCATGGTATCTTTTAACTTCTAAATTGGACAAAATTTTAGCAATTGGGACTCATTTATGAAAATTTAAGACTTTGGGGTAAATTTTTAAAATTAAAAGTATGAGGAGTGAAATGATGTTAATCTCAAATCTCAGAGAAGTAAACTAAAATTAATCCTTAATTATAAGTATATTTTCTCATGGAAAATGTCAATTTCATACTAATTTAAGACCCTCATAAGTCATAACACATTTCAATGATAATTAGATGTGTGATCTCATTCCCTCTAAGACTATATAACAAGTTTTTTTGATACTTTATATACCTTTTGTCAAGACCCACCCCGGGTTAACCCCTTTAACCCGGAGTGAACCCTGTGGGATCCACCTCAAGGAGAATTTTTATTGGAAACCCCCCTTGAAATGGACAACCCTATCGGCAATCCAACGAAAACACTTCCACAATCAAATACAACTAAACACTATACTGAGGTCATCAGAGCATTCTACGTATAAGCAATACCTAAAAAAACTAAATAGCGACAACAGAATAATTTGACTATGCCTCGTCTTCAGCACGCATGACCTCCTCTCAGCAACTCTGCAATACTGGGCATTTGAAAATGAAGGACACATGGGAAAACATTTAAAAATATAACGTTAGAGTGAGTGGACAAAAAGAATATCCAAGCGTGTGAAAATAATCAATTTATGTTCTCCCTTTGAATTTCCAGAAAAATCATTTATGCATGCCTCCTTGGGAAGAAATCTCAAATCATCATTTCGAAAAAACAAAACGTCACTTGACAATCTCATTGGCATAAAACTCAGTATTAAAAAAAATAGAGGAAGAGGTTTCACCATGACGGAGAGTCTCCCAAACTAAGGTCGAAACCTTTAAGGCTACTAAGTAATATGACGACCCTTCATGGCAGAGAGATTCTGCCATGACAATGAGTCTCTCAAGCTAGAGTCGGAACCCTCTAAGGCTACTATTGCCCAGCTCTACTTCCAAAATGAGGGGGATTGTATGGCTAGCTAGCATCTTTATATATATGACGACCCTTCATGGTGAAGAAAACAAGCAAATACGAAAAGTCATTGTTATATGACTCCTCCCCCGTATATTAAAACATGCATCTCATGCATAAGGCACGGTTCCCGACCGCCCTCAAAAATATGGTCATAAAACAATGCATTCCAAATTTAATCAATTTAACTCTGATTTTAACCGACATAACATAGGGGCTTATAGAAGGGGAGCAACCCACCTTCTTGGCCCCACCGGCTCATTAAATTAATAAAAACATGTTTAGCATACAACAACACGACATGCATTAATTTAAAACAAAGGTCTACTCAAAGTACTTAATGTGACCTCCTCACTACTCGGAAAACCCCTCGAGCGCAACCACGAAATAACCACAAGGACGAATTCGTCTCACGTTCAACCATAAACTGTACAATTAAACCAATGTATCAGTCTTTAATACCTTTGACTTGTATTTTCCTATTTTGACTAGGAAGTCCTAATTTGACCAAGAGTTGACCAAACTCAATCCCTTTAACTACTTTTCAACAAATAGATTTATTTTCGATTACCCAACCGTAACATATCGACTTTCCTTAATAATTCATTTGACATTAGGTTCACACATAGTAATTTGTGAAATTACTATGGACACCCAAACCGACAGCTTAACCGATTTATTAACAATGAGTCGATATAACATAAAGTCATTTATCCAAATTATTTAGAATGATCAACTCGACATTTCTGCTATTAGTAGTCGTCACTAACTACAACCACTAAAGGGGTCGAGATCGTTGTGAATCATAATTCACAATTTAACTCCAATTCCTTTAACTTTAACTTTCCCATTTTCTTTAACCATTGCTTCTAAATTACCAAATCCAATAAAAACTTTCCATAAATAGGAAGTTTCTTAAAATGAGAAGTTTCCTAAAATAGAAATTTCCCAATTATGGTTGGTTTCCGTTTTAGTACGTTTCCTTACGTAAATTCTGATTTACGGCCATTAACTCTATTTAACGAAAACAACACATTTTGAAGGGATTCGAAGATTACCTCTCGGCATTCTACATGATTTACTGCCTCGTCGGAATCGTCACCGGATTCTGGCAACTTGCTGGAATCTCCTACCCGATTCCGGTCAACTTGCCAGAATTTCGACAGAGATTCCCTCGTTTTTTCGATTCCAAGTTACTACAACAAACAACAAAACAACATATCAAATCACCAATCAACAACACAGTACAACAAGAATTAACCATAGTTCAAAGAGGAAGAAACTTTACCCTCTACCTCTGCTCATAAACTCAGACCCAGAAACCCCAGCAGCAGCCTCCATGCTGCCTCGGTCACCACCTCCACCAAAACAGCTCCACCAGTTCCTCCACCTCTGCTCTTCACTGACTCGAGTACAATGGCTCCCCACTGCCCAAACTCACCAACCAGGACCTCCTATGCCTCAGCCCTCAGTCTCCAGCCTCGTCGGAGCTCCAACGTCCATCATAATCCCCAAGAACAAGCCCACCGAAGATAAACAGAGAAACCTAGAAAAATCCAAGAAAACAGTGATTTGGGGCTTTTTGATTAGGGCCTCGATTCGACAAGCAAATGCAGTGGAGAGGAAGAAGAAGGGAAGAGGAGAAAGAATATACCGGTCTCACGTCACGTCGTCGCCTGAACGGCGGGTTTTCACCGGAAAACAGTCGAAGGTTCTCCTCTTTCGATCTCCGGCTGTGGTGGTTGCTTGGACGATTTTCAGGTTGGGCTAGGTAGAGGAAGTGGAGATGAAGCTTTTGGAGATGGTCCGCCTGCCTGCAGTGGCCGGGCCCTATTTATAGGGGATTAGACGGTTGAGATTCAATCTGGGATTGATCCAACGGTCCAGATTTAAAGAAGGGTAAAAATTAAAATGTTAAATAGTAAAAACTATTTACCAGAAACTTCAAAAATTCATAGAAAATAAACGGAAACTCCGAAAAATATTCCGAAAATACCGAGAGACTCGTGTCGACACGTACTACAACATTGAGTCATTAAATGAGGAATTTAAAGAGTTTAGAAAAACTTGAAAATAAACTCGAGCAATAACTTAATAATTCATCGGTGGCAGTCAAAACCTCTCGGTAACTCGTAAACCACTGTAAAAATGTAACTTCTTGGGTACGGGGTGTTACACCTTTGCCGTCACTCCTAAAATATTCTTAGAGAGAACAAGTGAAAGAGAGGGAAGAATTTTTCGGAACCCCATTGGTCTCCAATAACCAGTTGCCTACAGCCAGACTTATTCAGGTTGCTAGATTATGTTTACTAGTCATCGAACAATTTTCGGTTGTCACCCAAACGCAATGAACTTTACTGATGGCATGGGAAGTTCACCAGACCCTCGCCAGCACATAACTAGACTGTCGTCAAAGGTTTTATTGGGGTCAGTAAACATTTTCCATGGTTACTGACCCCAAATAATCAGCTTATGGACCCTAATAATTAATTAATGACCCTGAGTTATTAAGTTATCGACACCCAATAATAATTTAAAGATATAAAATGAAGAAGATAAAAGAAAAAAATACAGTAAAACCTCTATAAATTAATAATGTTAGGATTGACAAAAAAATATTTTGGGACCGAAAATATATATTATTTAATCAAGATTATTAATTTATTGAATATTAAATTATCAAAGGACCGAAAATATATATTATTTAATCAAGATTATTAATTTATTGAATATTAAATTATCAAAGTTTTACTATATTTTCAAACAAAAAAAGAAAAAATGAAGCTACAAGTAGTACTAAACCAATCCTAGCCTATCTCTCTCCCAGTTTTGCTCATGAACCCTAGCAGTGTCCCTCGCTAGGGCTGGGGATTCGGTGTAACATTCACGTTCTTATTCCTTGCATTGAGTTGCATACCGTGTAACACTCCTACACCTTTGTCAAACCCTTTTGGCTTTTTAAAGTTAGGTCGCACGCACATCGGCGACAGCCTATTATGGACCACATCGACAACGCTTGGTTTAAACCTCATCGTTGGCATGCTGATGTCGTCAACGTGTTCCTCATCAACATGAGAGACACAGAGTAGTTGTTAATACTATTTGTATAGTCTTACTATTTGGCATCCCTTTGAATGTTTTTTTGGACGTAGTGTTTTGAATGCTTTTTTGGACGTAGTGTTTTGAATGCTTTTTTGATTGTTCACATTTTTGGACTTTACTTTCCTTGTAGGATTTGGTTTTGTCATCCTTTGAATGCTTATTTTTACTATTTGTATAGTAAATTGAGCAGTAGGATTTGGGTCACTCGTGACTTTCAAGCTTGTTCTTGTAAGATTGATATATTGAGTGGGGTGTCCGCCTAATAGAGTTATCCATTTCCCTAAAAAATGCAAAATAGAAAAATTCAATTAAATGTGTTATTTTGGACGGTTAAGTATTTATAGTGGATGGTTTTTTCTACTATATGAAAATATTAAATTTTGAAGTGAAATTTAATTAGAAAAATGAATAAAAATTCAAAAATATGAATACAGTGAAAGTTGTGACTAAAAGTGACAAAAACAATATTAAAAACAACCACATATGCAAGTCATATGTCCACATTTAACAAAAAAGTTGACGAAAATACCATGTGGAAAAACGAAGTAGTACTTAAGATACCAAAATGTTCTCTTTTATACTTCAGACACTAAATTATTCAAGAAGTCATACCTCAAGTACCAAGTAACCCTTTCAATAAATGTTCATAAAACGACATATATGCCCTTAGAAAAATAACAACTATGGCTGAGCATTTCGTACCGCAATCTCGATCTCATCCCGATTCCGTACCGAAAATTAGAGGGACGAGACGAGATACAATTTTAAAATGGCGATACCGTCCTGTTCCGATAGTTTGGAAACAGAACGGGATGGGACGAGACGGGACCATCCTGAAAGTATAAAAGTACTTGTATCCGATCATAACTGTCTGATTTTTAGGGTGTATAATCTTATAATGAACTTAAACACGTTCAATGGGACGTCCAAAACCTTAACATAAATTCACAATACTAGTTTCACATAGCAAGAGTTAGATAATTCATTCACATTTGGTGATGATGATTATATGAAAGATATCGGCCGCCACAACGAAGCTATGTAGCGATAACTGAAGCTCTTTTTATTTTTCAAGCTTGAGAGTTTTATCGAGATCTTAATTAATTAGTTAGATGCAAATTACAAGCATTTAATTAATTGGTTATTGATCCCCTTTCATTTTTACAATTTTTGTTCGTCTTCTACTTATATTTAGTTAGTACTTTAGAACTATAGCAATTATATCATGGAAAAGTAACACCAGAATATATATACATCTATAGATATTATACACAATAAAACCCTCATCAATATTGGATGGGTTCACATTGGTTTTATAAAAAAATAGAAATAAAATTTCTTCAAAAATTTATGATAAATTTCTCTTTTCTATGTTTTTTTATATATAGTTTTATCATTGCGGGATCTCGATCTTGTCCCTGTCCCGAACAGAATCGTCCCATAAGGGATACATTTTTAAAAATTCAATCCCATCCCGATAATATATTTTTAGAACGGGACGGGATTCGCCGAATCTCGTCCCATCCCATCCTATGCCTAGCCCTAAGAATAAGCATTCAAAGGGATGACAAAAACCAAATCCTACAAGGAAAGTAAAGTCTAAAAAGGTGAACAATTAAAATTAAATCAAAAGTCTACGTCCAATAAAGCAGACCACCAAAAAACAATTTATTTGAGATAACCTTAATTCTCAGCATCCATCAAAATTGGCTTGGGCCTAAAGACCTTCATGGTGTACCATTCCACCCATCAGAACAATGAACAACCTTGAACTAGGACTACACAAAAGCACACTCCTAGTGACACGAATTAGGAAAGCTAGCAAGCCTAAAAGCAAAATTCAGATAGAGAGAAGAAGGAAAATGGCCCATACCTTAAGAGGACCCAGCCCACTCCTCCCAACCCTTAGCCTAGATCCAGATCAGACCACTTAGGCTTCGCCGCCACCAACTTAGTTTGACGGTCTCCCCCACATGAATCACATCTCACCAGGAAGTCTTTGGATTGTATTCCATCATTCTTAAATTACCTTGCAGTTGGTTACTTTTATGTTACCTTAGTCTTTTAGCATTTTAAGTAACGGTTTTACCGTAAAAAGAACCTAAAGCTGACTTTTCATATGATCAAAATTTCATAAAATTTTATTAAGGTACGTCGTAGAGAACGTTAAAACGAATCCGTAGACATGTTATGCGTCCTAATCAGAGTTAGTATGTGAGAATTATAGTAAAAAATGAATATATATATATATATATATATATATATATATTCATTTGTACAATTTTTGTTCGTCTTCTACTTATATATAGTTAGGACTTTAGAACTAGGACAATTATATCATGGAAAAGTAACACTATAGAATATATATATATATATATATATATATATATATATATGAGAATATTATACAAAATAAAACCCTCATCAATATTGGATGGGTTCACATGGGCTTTATAAAAAAAAATAGAAATAAAATTTCTTCAAAATTTTATGATAAATTTCTCTTTTCTATGTTTTTTTATATATTTTTTTATCATTGCGGAATCTCGATCATGTCCCAGTCCCGAACGGAATCGTCCCGTAAGAGATAAATTTTTAAAAATTCAATCTCGTCCCATCCCGATAATATATTTTCAGAACGGGACGGGATTCTCCGAATCTCGTCCCGTGCCTAGCCTTAAGAATAAGCATTCAAAGGGATGACAAAAACCAAATCCTACAAGGAAAGTAAAGTCTAAAAAGGTGAACAATTATAATTAAACCAAAAGACTATTTTCAGAACGGGACGGGATTCTCCGAATCTCGTCCCGTGCCTAGCCTTAAGAATAAGCATTCAAAGGGATGACAAAAACCAAATCCTACAAGGAAAGTAAAGTCTAAAAAGGTGAACAATTAAAATTAAACCAAAAGACTACGTCCAAAAAGGCAGACCACCAAAAAACAATTTATTTAAGATAACCCTAATTCTTAGCATCCATCAAGATTGGCTTGGGCCTAAAGACCTTCATGGTGTACCATTCCACCCATCAAAACAATGAACAACCTTGAACTAGGACTACACAAAAGCACACTCCTAGTGACACGAATTAGGAAAGCTAGCAAGCCTAAAAGCAAAATTCAGATAGAGAGAAGAAGGAAAATGACACATACCTTAAAAGGACCTAGCCCACTTCGCCCAACCCTGAGCCTAGATCCAGATCAGACCACTTAGGCTTCGCCGCCACCAACTTAGTTTGACGGTCTCCCCCACATGAATCATATCTCACCAGGAAGTCTTTGGATTGTACTCCATCTTTCTTAAATTACCTTGCAGTTTGTTACTTTTATGTTACCTTGGTCTTTTATCATTTCAAGTAACGGTTTTACCGTAAAAAGAACCTAAAGCTGACTTTTCATATGATCAAAATTTCATAAAATTTTATTAAGGTACGTCGTAGAGGACGTTAAAACGAATTCGTAGACATGTTATGCGTCCTAATCAGAGTTATTATGTGAGAATTATAGTAAAAAAAGGGAGTTACTATTTTTGGAAAGACTATAAAAGAGGAAACTTACCAAAAAGGTAAGTGATAAAAAACAGAAAATCCTTACCTCTTTCTCTCTTCTCTCCCCTGATTTCTCTCTCTCTCTGTCACCGGGTTTCGCACCACCGTCAGGTCACTAGAGACCTCTGCATCTGTCCCAAAAGGTTCATTTTCGTCCCTACTTCCTTTATAGGCAAGAGTTTGGTTGAGATTTGCCGTCATTTGGGAGAAATCACGACTGTGTTATAGAGGTTTTTGGCAGATTTCTCTCTCCTCGAGCCACCAATCACTTATTCATATTTAATGAAATGTTTGACGGAAGTACTATATGAGAAAACTGAGTAGTACTTAACGTACCAAACTATTCTCTTTTATACATGAGGTGCTAAAGGCATACTAAATTATCCAAGTAGTCATACCTTGTGTATCATAAAAGGAATTTACCCTTATTAAAATGTGCATGAAAAAATGTTGTCAGTTAATGGGCTTTAAAAATTAATGTTGTTTTTGATAAAGTTGTTTTTTTCCTTTAAAAATAAATAAATTGCATGTATTGACCGTTGAAGATGGTCGGCCAATGGATATATGCATGTATGCATTGAGATTAGCTTAGTAATTTTTGTAACAAAGCAACATCATTTTGGTCATCTAAAAATAACTTGTTGTATGATATATGACATCTGTGTGTGCTCTTGGTCTATACCAGTTAATGGGGTTTATCATACCTTTATGTAATATGAAAGTTATATGGGCTTGTCCCGATATGTAGGGGAATGATCAAATGTATGTTAAGTGAGTCTCTATAAATAGAGTTTTTTCTATCAATAAAGTACATCAAATTACATTGAATACCTTAGAACATATTCTCTTACTATACGTTATCAAGTCACGAGCTTTATCCCTAGAGTTAAGAAACCCTAAAACCTATTTTTTTATTATTGAAAACCCGAAATCGGCCGCACCTCCTCTTGACTGACTTCAGCCTTACATGCTGCTGCTACCCCTACACCTGCCGAGACCGACCGCCTGCGAGCGGGCAGCTCGCTATCGCACACCACTCGCTGCCACGCATTGATTGCTAGCTGTCGCTACCTTGCCACCACTACTTTTTTGTGTCAAATTCTCATACAAGCTTGTGACAATCAATTCGACAGGTATGTTTTCAAAATAACCTAAAGTATCTCTTTTACCGGAGTTACAAGCGTAGTGGGATAACTTGTGGCTACTGGATTACACCACCATGAAGGAGTACCACAAGGAAGCACTGGGCTTGTGAGCTCGCCTCAAGTTTTGTGGAGTGATTAAGTCTGACGATGATCTTATCGAGAAAACTCTTCTCACTCTCCCTCGATCAGCAAGCGTATTGATGAAGCAGTATCTTCTGGATTATAAGAATGGTCGAACAACCACGTTTAGTGCCCTCATGACCCAACTGCTCACTGAAGAAAAGGATCACAAGCTCTTGGATCGAAACAACATAAGACCTACCGGAACACTCAGAGTTCCAAAAAATAATTATAGCAGGCCTAAACCTTTAAGGACACTCATAGATCGTCTTGAACCTTATCCCCGTGAGTCCAACTCAAGGTGTGGCACCCGAAAGAGGAAGAAATTCTCTAGAGGCCGCTCCCATACCTGGAAAAGGGAGGTTGATGCACTTGGTCCTAAGGATGGTGCTCCCAATCCGGTTCTGAAACACGCAAAGCCCCTAAATGCTAGGCCAAACCAATGCTATCATTGTGGATCTTTGACCATTGGACGAAGCAAAGCCGAGCTCCTACCAACCACGTGGCCGCATACAAGAAGTACAAAGAGACCATAGAGTCTAATTGCACAGATGATGACAGGACAAACACCAATCTAACGATTGTAAATTTTGGGAATTCGAGCCCCGACTTAGAAATAGGCGACTTTTGATGTCATGTCACCCTTATGATCAAGTCTTCTTCACTTTTTCAAAGCATTTGTAATAAGGCATCGTTTGTATGTCATGGTTAGTTCGGTTGTTTTTGAACAATTTATTTTTAAGATTCGGTGTAGAACCATTTTAAACGTGTTTGGAATAAAAAGTTATATATTTTTCGATGTTCTTGTCTCTTATGTTCTATATATTGATTGACATTATCCTTAGTCATACATGACCTAAAAGTGTCGTTCTAAGTATCTCCAACGGAGATTAGATGTCGAGCATTGCATTGATTAAACTTATATATTAGCTATCGGGCGCTGTCAGTGCCTACCGAGAGCTGTGCACATCCTTGTGCAATAGCTTTTGAGCACTACTCATAGCTGCCGAGTACCATACACTGCTTGCTGAGCAATGTCAACAGCTGCCAAGCACTGTGCACACTTGTGTGCACCAACTGCTGGGCGTTGTCGTGCACTGAGCGTTGGCGCTCGTACAGTTGCTTGGTACCGTGCGCTGGTGTGCACATCGCTGCCGGTGTCCGTGCCAACTAGTGTATCAGCTACCAAGTAATACGTGTGCCCGTATGGACTAGCTACTGCGTGTATCCAAACTTAAGTGCCGAGTTGCCAAGCAGCATGCTCATGGCCACCAACAATGCATTGTGACAAAAAATAGACAATATGTCCCTTTCTGAATTGTAACTATGGGAGAGCTTTCTGAACAGATCCGGATGAAATGGAATGCAAAATTCATATCACTGGAAAGCTACTTGAGTCTAGTTTTTAGAATTTTTTATGGTTCATTCATACCTATTATAACGAAAGAGTTATGAATGTTTTAGTACACATAGTCCATCCTGCACGGAATATTTCTGTGTGCACTCGGGATTGCAAACTACTTTGCATCTTTTTCACATGTTTATGTGTGACTATTGACTCATGTGTCTACCTTATTTGTAGGTATGACTTGTGGAGAGATAGAGTGTCTTGTAAATAGTGAATCTACCACACCATACTATGGGACCGACAACTGTTGTAGGACCTTGTTCCATGTCAAACTTCTGTGACAACTATGAACGGTTCTAAATCTATGTTTGAAAGGCGTGAACCTACTCGGTTCCTGCTACCAAATGGGACCTTGATCAATGTTGCGGACGCTCTATATGCACCAAAAGGTGATTTAAAATTACTAAGCTTCAAGGACATCCATGCTAATAGTTTTCACTTGGAGACGCATAGTGAGAATGGACATGAGTTCCTTTGTGTTACTTCTCAGGTCTAAAGACATAAACACACATTGGAGAAGCTACTGAGTCAGTCATGTGGTCTGTACCTCACCACCATTAGGATCATTGAATCCAATGCAGTTGTCAAACATAATTTTTGGGACTCTGACTCTTACAAGCTCTAGAATGACCGTCTCGGTCACCTCGGAAGAGACATGATGATCTCCGTAACTCGCATGGACATCCTTTCTTCAAGTTCAAAAGTAAAGATTTGGAATGTGGCCTCACCATTGAAGGTGACCGTGCCATGACTGCCAAGGGTAACTCCCGGCCAACCTCTCGGCCACTGATGCGTAGCGTTCTAAAAAAGGCAGCCTTGGACGGCAGGGCACCGTTCTGATTATCCCCGAATCGGCCAAGTTGGGCGCTGAGGCAAAAATCAGCTGCATGGACGGGCTGGGCGGCGCCTGGGCAGGCTGGGAGACAACTAGGCGAGCTGGGCGGCGTCTAGGCGACCCAATTAGGTTTTTTTTAATTATGAAATACATAAAATCCTATCTAAAAATGAGTAAAATCAAACACAAAAACACAATATTATACTCTAAAGTCTAAACAAAGGATACACTATTGTATTTTTATTATTTCTAAGAACATTGTTGTTTTATTATGTATATTTTTAAAGTATTTTTGCTATTTTAGAACATAAAAGTGTTTTTTATAAATTTTATTCATATAATTATATTTATTAAATAAATAATAATAGGTAAAATATAAAACCGCCTGAGCACTAGGAGCTAGTTGTCTGCCCTAGTAGCGCCTAGCGTTTTTTAGAACCTTGCCAATGCGTGGTGAAGACCCTGAAGTGTCATTAGCCTTTTTTGACGCTCACCATTGTAGCGTCCCAGGAGAGGAAACTACAGTGGCCATTATTTTAAACCAATAAGCCAACACGTCCAAAGGACGTGCTAACAACTTATTAACCTAAAGTCGTAGGCTTTTTAATAAGTAAAATAAAACTCAATTTTTAAACTTTGAGTGGCACCACATAATTTCTTAAAACATTCATCAAAGTTTTTCCAATTTCGCGGAAGGTTGACAAATTAATGGTCAATTATAAACTTTAGCAACAACAATAAAAATATAACATGGTCAACAATTTTGGGAGACACATTTACTATTTATGCTAATACTCCGGTAAATAACTCGAAGGGTAAAACCGGAAATACAACTTGGACCAAACATCAAGTAGGACATGAGGCTCCACACACACAGCTCTCTCTATCTATCCTGTCATAGTACACCGTACCTGCAAACAATATGTTGTAGGGATGAGCGTCGTCCTCGCGTGCTCACATATAGGCCCACCAATCATAGGTTTGAAAACCATAAAACCATATATGTATACGTATAGATTTGAGCTCTAAATAAAATCATTTTGAAAATCCTTGGCACACAAAATAATCATTTTATATCTTCGGGGAAAACAGTGCAGTATGCTAAAACAGGGGCCAGAGCGCTCAATGAACAAATACAGCCTGTAGGGCTTCACGGATCTAGACGGCCGAATCCTGGGTTTGTCTATATAGCAAACCGGGGCCAACTACCTATGCGTCCTAAGACAAATAGTAGCGAGAGTGTCCATTTACAGCTAATACCCAACACATCACTCATAGTACACACTGCACTTATGGCTCGCTTAACTCTGTACAAGACGAACGTAAGTGGAAAAATAAAATAAACAGAGTATTGCCCCTCCGGAGGTTCACGGTCATCGACACCGTGGGAGTACTATATACTAGGTCCCGCCACTCTCAGGGAAAGCATCGGAAATCAGGACAACGGTACTACTTTTCGATCTGAGTCATCACATGAAGTTCATTTACATCTAGCATCGGGTTTTCTTGGCCCAATCATAAATCATTTATCACATAATATAAAGAAAACTTTCTCGAGGCATCGACCATGAGCATACAAAAATCATGCACTTTCATATATCCGGCAAAACCACTAACAAAGGGGGTTTAGCTTCCCTACCTGGAATAGTCGTTCCTTACGTAAGCTCCAAGCATCCAGGAACCGTCTGGGTAATCCGAGATCACCGCGTAAGCTACCTCGTCCAATGATTCACTGCAGAATAGATTAGCTTAGTAACCAAGAAACAATAACAATTCAGTTGATCACAACATTCCTAGTTTGACCAGGAATGACCAAATTGACCAAGTTGACCAACCAATTCCTTTTTAACTTGCTTCTCTGATTATCGACTCTTTGCTTATTTACCGGAAGTCCAACTTAACTTCTGAACTTCCATTTACCATTTAATCTGACGTTAGAGTGTCACATAATAATTCGTTAAATTACTATAGACACCTAACGTGTCACTTTAACCAATTCTTTAGTCTTGAGTCGATTTACCGATTTACGTGAAACACCAATTTTTACACTAAAACGGTCAACTTGACATTTCCAGAATTCTAGTTATCATTTTTCCGATAACAATTTAAAACTTTACCAATTTAACCAAATTGTGCCAAACTTCGTTGAACTTCAATTCTTTACTAAACCGTTTTTCTGGAAATAGAACTTTCCCAAAATGGAAACTTTTCAAAAATAGTAGGTTTCCAAAAATAGAAAGTTTCATAAAATGAAAAGATTCCAATTACGGTTAGTTTTTGTTTTAGTACGTTTCTTTATATGTAATTTCCGATTACGAATCTTTAACTCTATTAAACGGAAACAACACATTTTAAAGGGAGTCGAAGACTATCTCTTCAGCATTTATGTCGATTTCATTGCCTTGTCGGAACCGTCACGGGATTCCGGTCAACTTGCCAGAATTTTGACAGAGTTTTCCCGTTTCTCGATCACCAAGTTCTCGACAACATGCAAACAATCAACAACAAATCATCACCAACTCAACAACAACACAACAAAAAGAATTTAACCACAGTTCATAGAGGGAGAAACCTTACCCTCTGCCTCTGTACCCAAACTCAGAAACCCAGCAGCAGCCTCCCCGCTGCCTGCCTCCACGCTACCTCGGTCACCACCTCCACCACATCAGCTCCACCAGTTCCTTCACCTCTGCTCGTCGCTGACTCAAGTACAGTAACTCCTCACTGTCCAAACTCATCCACCAGGACCTCCTCTGCCTCCTACAGCCTTGCCTCAGCCCCAAACCTTGACTTCCAGCCTCGCCTGAGCTTTAGAAGCTCACCAGAAAAGGTCGCCAGAGGGAGGACAGAGAAACCCAGAAAAACAGTAAAAACTGTTAAATGGGGATTTTTCGATTAGGGCTCGATTTAAGGGGTTTAAGGGCATGGAAAGGAAGAGAAGAAAGAGAGGAGCAAGAATCTGACCTTAGTTTGTCGAATCGCCGCCTGGAACGCCAAAATTTCGCCGTTGACCGCCGAGCCTCTTCTAGGTCGATCTCCCTCCACAGCGGCTGCCTCGGTGAGCTGAGGGTAGGGATGAGTAGAAGAGAAGGAGAGGAGAAGTTTGGAGGTGGTCCGCCGGCCAGTGGTGGCCAGACGGCGGTGGTCGCCGGAGACAGTGGCAGAGCTCGAGAGGAGAGAGAGGGAGACGTTGACCGAGTGGGGGGGAGTTTTGACTGAGTCAAAACTCACTCCTTATTTATAGGGGAATGAACGACCCAGATCTGATCTGGAAAAGATCCAACGGTCCAGATTTAAATAAGTTGAAAAGTAAAAGGTTAAATGGTAAAAACTATTTACCAGGATAGTAATTAAAAATTACCAAAAACTTCAGAAATTCACAGAAAATTAACGGAAGCTCTGAAAAATATTCTGAAAATACCGGGAGACTCGTGTCGACATGTACTATGACATCGAGTCCTTAAATGAGGGATTTGAAGAATTTAGAAAAACTCAAAAATGAATGTGGTCATTCACTCATGAAGTTACCGAGTACGACTTAAACCTCAGTAACTCGTCAATAACCACGGTAAAATCGTGCGGGGTCTCACAACCGCTCCCTTTGTAAATCTTGTGTTTTGACTAAGTTTGTGTGTACGCCTTCTTATGCTAAAGCTAACACAAAGAACATCTCATTTCTCCAACGTATCCAAGGTGATATATGTGGACTCATCCAACCAGAATGTAGCCCGTTGAGATACTTCATGGTTATGGTGGATGCTTCAACACGTTGGTCACACGTCACTTTATTGTGCACAAGGAATGCTGCCTTCCCCAAACACCTGGCACAAATTATCAAACTTTGGGCTAACCACCCTGACAATCAAATCGATTCGGATGGATAATGCCGGTGAGTTTAGGTCAAAAACCATTGATGATTACTGCATGTCAGTAGGGATTGAGGTTCAATATCCCGTCCCACATGTGCACACACAAATGGTCTTTCTGAAGCTATGATTAAACGGTTTTAGATGATAGCTAGAGCCTTAGTGATGGGTTCCAAGCTCCCTGTTACGTCATGGGGTTATTCAATATTGCATGCAGCAGTTCTTGTTCATTTCTGACCCGCCTCTAAGAAACAGTACAGTGCGTACCAGCTGGTTACTGGATATGAGCTTGACATCTTGAACTTACGTGTATTCGAATGTAGAGTGTATGTGTCTATTACACAGCCACTACAAACTAAAATGGGTATGAATCGCCGTTTAGGTATCTATGTTGGATATGACTCCCCAAATATTATCTGATACCTTGAGCCCTTGACAAGTGATCTCCTTAAGGCCAGATTCGTTGATTGTAAGTTCAATGAGACCGTCTTCCCGACGTTAAGAGGAGATGAGGACATGGATGTTCAACGAGAACGACAAGAATTGTCCTAGAGCGTTCCCAGTTGTCTCAATATAATCCTCACACCTCTCATGGTGACATTGATAGGAGCATTTTATGCTATGTTCTTAATATGTTTTTACCCTCATTTATGCTTTGTTTATCCATTATTAGGTTAGTATTAGTAGTTATTTAGCATAAGGGATTATTTGTAGAACATTGGCTAAAACATGTGTAAAATAGATAAAGTATGTGCAAATTCGTTAAAAGCTGAAATTGGAAGTGTTCGTGATGTTTTTCTTAAGTTTCTGTAAACCAATACATTGTCACTACTTGATTATATCTTTTGAATGTTTAGGTGACATGTATATGAACATAACGAAACAAGAATCATGAGGATCGGACTTATGGAAGGTAGCAAAAGAAGCATGGAAAGACAAGAGGCCAAAAGCATGAATTCGGAACAAAAACAGAGGATTTCCAGAAACCATAACTCAACTTCAAAGATTTCCCTAGGACGATCCAGGAGGAACCAGGGAACGTGCCATATATGGATGGAAAGCTGTGGATGTCTAGTTTCTAAATCTTTTAGAATCGCAGCAATCCAAGTTCTGAGGAAGGAGTTATGCCGGAAACAATGGCCGGAGGTCAGTCTGCTGGAAACAGGGCAGATCATGCTGAAACTTCTGTCCGAATGTGTGAGTGTGTTTCTTCACCAAAATCCTTCCCAAGCATGCCAAATGATTGATGAAGAGCTTAATGATGATATGGGAAGTTGTTTAGAAGAAGAAGAATCGAAGAAATCACCAAGGAGAAGCCGAAAACAACATGTAGGAAAGTTATCCCGGTCAAAACAGGATAACTTGTTCTACCGAGATTATGGAAGCCTTTCGGCTGTCCTAGGAGTCCATGAGCATGAAGGAGAGCCCAATGCCGATCCACACACATGAAGATGAGCCCATGAATTCAGAAAAAGAAGTTTATAAACTATTTTCCAAGTCAGCAAATTAAAGAGAAGAGAGACCAAATCCCACAAGGAAAGAAGAAAAACCTACCCGGTTTGGAACACAAGGGGGCTGCCGATTTTCATTAGGTTTCTTTAGGGTTTTGTCTCTATAAATACACATGTAATACAGCTGAAAAAGAGTCCTCAATTTTTGTGAAAACCTTAGCTAGCCAACTCTACCAAAAACCCCTCAAAACAGCCGAAGCACAAAGCTTGCCGCCGATCACCCTTTGCAGCCGCCAACCACCCTTGCCCTATCCGACCCTTTAGGTAGGATTTGGTATGGATTCCTCCAAGTTTTTGTGTAATTCTACTGTGTTTAATTCAACGTTATATATATATTGGTATTTCGGTTTATGGTTTTATGTTATGAACATGTTTGTTTGTTTTTCTTTGTGATCTACTTATGAATGTGTTTGTTAGCATAACATTTAGGATGCATGCTAGGTTTTGGATTTAGAATAGGTTGCGTATGTTTATGTTATTGTTGTTTTCTAATTGATTAATCACATACCTGATCATGTAATCGAACCTAAGGGTAGTCTGTGCACGGATGTTCCTAAGGGGGGAGTTTCATATGCCGTAGTGTTCTGAGGGTTAAGGTCAGGCGATTGTAGGCCTTGATTCTTAGGCACTACCAAGGGTTTTTAGGGTTACGTGATTTACATGATGAATAGGATGAGTGACGCCATACCTAGGACCATGTCTCCAATGACTCTCGTTCGATCAGTGTATTTTGTCTTAATGTCAGGCGATTGTAGGCATTAAACAGGATGACACATATATAAACTTAGTGTCAGGCGATTGTAGGCACTAAGTTTACATGAGAAGTCTAAATAGTTGGAATTAATTAGAATTCAAGAAAACATATTTCATTGCATCTTGTTCTTGTTTAAAACTTATGTGTTTTCTATTTGGTGTTAGTTATGTTTTGTGTTTAACAAAATTGATCGACCAATGTAAATATTAGATTTAGATTTAGGACTTTAGAAATCACCATAAAATCTCTATCATAATTCGGTAAATATGTGAATAGTTTGTAAATAATTTAGTTCTTTATGTTCATAAATTTCGATGTTATGTCTATATTTTGTGAATTGTATATGATTATGTACTTATGTGTTTTATACTTGTATAGTTGTGACAGAATTGTACTTGTATGCTTATTTTACATGTGTGAATATTACTAACGATTTGTTTTACAGAATATAAGTCCTTCCCTAGTGTCCCCGGCTTGAACGATCCCTACTTACAGTTACTACACGATAGGGTTTTAAATTGCAGGTTGTTAAGCGACGGCCTCGTCAGACATTGAAGTCAAGCGAATCATTTATCTCACGGATGTAGCGGATTCGATGCCCAACTCATTCGCTGAGATTGCAAAGGTCATAAGAATCGACATACTAGCTACAAATAGGGCAAAACCACCTCGGGTTTGAGTATGGCTGCCCAAGGTACGCCACCAACCCTAGTACACAGGTGGAGGCCGTGGCTCCTTAAAGAAAGAAGGGGAGACCACTTAGTTCGGTTGATGCACTACCTACAAAGAAACGGACGCCAAAGGCACAAACCAATCCCTTACGCATCGATACAAAGAACCTCTCTCACGAGGTTGTCTTTGACTGTAGTTATGTCCTTGATTCGATGTCGGCATATTTGGGGGACGCCCCAGAATCCACGTTGTTGTCAGAGAACATGAAAATTTCGATGTGTTATGATGACGCATTTGAGTTGCTAGACTGATCATCCACGCAAGACAATGATATCGAACCATGCTCCGTCAAAGAATGTGAATGTAGATCGGATTGGCCTAAATAGAAAGAAGCTATCTAGCCATAATTGGATTCCTAGAAAGAGACAGGAATTTAGGCCTATGGTGCCAACCCCCCAAGAGTAAAGCTTATATGACATAAATGGGTCTTTGTTAGGAAGCATAATGAGAAGAACAAGGTACTAAGGTATAAATCTTGTCTTGTGGAGCAAGGTTTCTCGCGATGCCCTGGATTAGACTATGAGGAGACATACTCTCCCATAATGGACATCATTACTTTCCATTACTTGGTAAGCTTGATAGTGTCAGAAAAGCTTGACATGCAGCTCATAGATGTGGTTACTACATATCTATCTGAGGATCTAGATACTGAGATATACATGAAACTCTCTGAGGGGTTTTAGCTGCCTAAATTGAGTAACTCTAAACCACGGAGTGCGTATGCCATTAGGTTGCAATGCTCACTTTATGGAATGAAGCAATCCGGTCGAATGTGGTATAATTGTCTAAGTGACTACTTGATTGGGTTGGGATATAAGAACAATGATCTATATCCTTGCATGTTCATAAAGAAAACGGATTCTGGATTTGCGGTTGTAGCCGTCTATGTTGATGACATGAACATCGTCAATACTCTTGATAAGATAAGAAAGACCACGACACACTTGAAATTTGAGTTTGAAATGAAAGAAATTGTCATGATCCACTCCGGGTTAACCCCTTTAACCCGAAGTAAATCATATAGGGTCCATCTCAAGAAAAATTCTTACCGAAACCCCCTTAAAATGGACAACCTTTTCTGTAAATCAACTAAGCACTTCCACATATAATATAATTCAACCCCAACATTTGGAGTCATCCTGCTCCCCAAATCGCATCTACGCTTCACCAATCAATTCAACTAAACTAAGCTGAGGTAATTAGAGCAATCTACAAGGAAGCAATACCTAAATAAACATACTAGCGACAACAAATTAATTGACTATGTCTCGTCTTCTGTGCGCACGACCTCCTCTTGGCAACCCTGCAACACTGAGCATTTGAAAACGAAGGGTCTAGAGAAAAACATTTAAAAACATAACGTTAGAGTGAGTGGACAAAAATAATATCCAAACGTGAGAAAATAGTTAATTTACATGATCTTCTTATTTTGTCAAAAATCGTTCATGCACGCCTTGTTGGAAAAATCCCCCAAATAATTATTAGAAAACAAAATGAATCGTGTCAATCTCATTGACTTAAAAATTAATATTAAAAATAGAGAAAAATGTTTCATCATGACGGAGAGTCTCTCAGACTAAGGTTGGAACTTTTAAGGCTACTAAGTAATATGACAACCCTTCATGGTGAAGAAATTCTACCATGACGATGCGTCTCTCAGGTTAGGGTCGGAACCTTTAAGGCTATTATTGCTCCACTCCACTTCCTTAAGTGGAGACCGTATGACTAGCTAACATTTTTAATATATATATATATGTGACGATCTTTCATAATGAAAAAAAACAAAACAAATACGAAAAATCATCAAGGACTTTTCTCCAGTAATAAAGTATGCATCTTATGCTAATGGCCTATGTCTAAAATTGAAATCGATCCTTCAACAATCTTTCTAACCAATTGACATGAAAATCTGAACAGCAATTTAGGTCAACAACTTGAAGCAGGCTATAAAGTAGGTTTTATTCTTCATGTTTCTGAGAATTGGGAGGAAAATGTTGAGGAAAACTTCATTCCCCATATTCCATTCCAGAAATATATTGTTTTCCATTTACCCATAACTTATATGAATACACTCAGTTTTCTTTTACTCGCACATTTGTTTATGCAGCAATCTAGCAGAAAAATGAACGATTGTGTTGCACATTTAGGATAAAGTCATCCAACTAGGACTGGGACATCAAAATTGTTAATGCTTACTCACCTATAAACCATGATAATATTAGAAATGGATACAATGATTAAAGGCATAATCATAAACTGATGCCTACCGTTGGTCTTATTCTCATTGTATTGTCAATATGAATCATTGACCTGGAAATTGAACAAGCAACCGAAGATGAAAGAAAAGCAACAAAACTTGATAGATATTAGGATTTTTATTACATATAGGATATGAACTCTTAGAGAAATTTTAATATAGTATCTGAACTTACAAAGTGATTAATATGATATCCAGACTCTTCTTTTAATATCAATGACATACATGTTAGAGATAAAAGGGTAAAATCAACATTTTTATTATTATTAGGTATTGTATTTAGGATATTCTACAACCTAAAGCATATTCACTTATCAATTTAAGAACTAGCGTTTAACATGCTAAAACTTCACATAACGACTTATTGTCTAAATGCTTACTATACTGGTGGAATCACTGTTGTCTCAAAGTGGGAGGCAAGAGGATTCAAACTTTACTTTTAGCAAAAGTAAAGTTAGTTGTTTTCAAACGTCGGCAGCAAAAAAAAGAATGCACTAACTTTAACAAAAGAAAAGTTTTTTGTCGTGATGCGTCGGCCACCGCTTATTTCTCTATCATGTTTACTGTATTGTAATATTCTTCATCAGTGCAATTATAATCAGCCAACGAATCTTGGCCCTCTTGTTCCCCTTCTGATGTCTTTTCATCTTTTTCGTCACTGTCTAAGTCTGAATCATAAGGAAAGTGATAAGGAATCCTTTTTCTTTCTCCACTTTTTCAAGTCATTCTGTAGTAGCTAGGGTGCAGTCAATTTCATTTCTCATAATGGCTGAGAAAAAGTCACAATTCACTGGTGGAGGATGATTATAGCAAGAAACCATTATCTTTTCTCCGCTTGCCAGAAGGCTTGACTCATAATCTCTTCGCATCATGTTTTTGATGCACATGATGGTCATAACCTTGATCCATGGAATGCTCTGATTAAGACTGTCATTTCCCCTCATCATGCTTGCTCCTTTAATCGGACCTTGAATTATCCTAACATAATAATAAGGAGAGACATAGTTTATTTGTTCTTTGAAAATTATCCATTTCGGTGGAGTTAATCTCATGATACATCCGTCTGGCCGAATGTTCTTGACAGCTTGAACTATCAATTCTAGGAATTCCTCCGAGTCTTCATTAGATTTTGTCCAAATATTATGAACAAAACCATTCTCTATTAGCCACAGTTTTTGTTTCTGAGGGTGTTCAGCTTAGACATTAACCAGATATCTTCCATAATATGGACCATGAACAGGAGACAAAGTTGGTGGAAGCATCTTTCCTTTTCCCAGATGCTTATGAAATTTGAACCATTCGGACCGTTTCATTGTTGTCATATGAATCTTAACACTTTCTGGATTTTCTAGGTATACTACCTTAGATTTTTCCTTCTTTTTTGCATGGATTCCATGCAATTTTTCTGTAAGTGTTTCGAGAGTTCCAAGCAGATGCTCTTCATTTTTTTTATGAAATGCATAAAGAATATTATCTATGATAATCTTTTGCTTGAACGCCAACAATTGTTTCGTCTGGAAAACTAGTTCTTTAAAAATCTTTAAAGACTGACCATGAATAGCTTTCTTCCTTGTAGCCACATGCGATTTGTTTCCCCTAAAAGGGATTACACTACTTTTTGGCAAAGCAACGGCCATTAATTGACTTGATATGCCTTTACCTCTGCCATTTGAGACGAGCTAGCCGGTCTTTTACCCTGAGACTGATCAGTTGAGATTGTATCCTTGGGATACAACAAATACTCCTGAGTGAGCTTTTCTTCTTCACGAGATACTTAGGACTGACTTTCATTTTGTAAGGATAATTCTGAGCTTTTATCCCAATCAGCTAGTTTTATCCTGTCATGACTTGTTGCTTGACTTGTTTCAGCTGCTCCATAAGATACGATAAATTGATAACCTGGTCCATTATGGAGATGACCTACAGTTTTATCACCGCTCTTGTATATTTCTCAAAGATTCTTCTTCTTTGATTCTGTTTTTTTTTTCTTGGGTTGCGTCCTTCATCCTTGTCATCTCTTTGAAACATTGTCATTTCTCTCGTAACGACGTCTGGTAGGAAATTCTTGTTACCTGCAACCATTTCAACATCATATTCATACTGAGATAAAAACATTTGACATCTCAGCACTCTTCCCCTATCTGCAGCATCAGTTAATTTGTAGTTTTTAAAATTTTTTACTCTTTTATTATCAGTCCTAACCAAAAATTTACACCCTAAAAGGCCTCAGCCCCCTTTATACTCTTAATAGGAGCAAGGACTTCTTTGTCCCCAGTAAAATAGTTTAACTCTGTTGCGTTAAACTTTCCCGAGAGAAATTTACATATCTTCTTATGATTTGTATTTGGGGCAATAGCCAAGACAACTCCTGCCCAGTAATAATCATTTGCATCAGTTTGCAAAATGATCAAATCTCCTTCTTCAGGTAACTATAAATGAGGCAGGTTTTTAGTGAGCTCTTTGATTTTTCTGACAGTATTACTGTCATCTTTTGTGAACGACCATTTTTTGGAGCTTGTTTTTAGAGAGAGTAATGTCGTAAGACCACTAACCTGAGGAATAAAATCTCTCGCAAAGTTGACAACTCCCAAAAACCTTTGCAAGGATTTTACTTCAAGAATATAATCTGGGAACTGACTGATTTTCTTAACAATATGTTCTTGGAGACGAATCTCTCCATCTTTAATATGAATGCCTAGGAAATCAATTTCTCCTTTTATGAGGTGAATCATCTTCTACCCAAGGATGATTCTCTTCTGGACAATCAACCTGCATACGTGTTCAAGATGCTTCAGTTGTTCGTTCATAGTTCGCGAGAAGACAAGAATATCATCTATATAAACTATACAAAAATCTGAGTAAGATTTGAAAATATTATCCATTTTCCTTTAAAAAAATAGACGGGGTCTGCTTGAGGCCGAATGGCATAACCAGCCATTCATAGTGCTATTGAGGTGTTCCAAATATTGTTAAAGCAATGGAGTCTAGATGCATCTTGACTTCCCAGAATCCTGATTTTGCATCAAATTTAGAGAAGATCTTGGCTCCTTTGAGTCGATTGATAAGTACTCTTACTTGGGCTATCTGGTACCTGTCTTTGACTATCTTTTTGTTTGCATCTCTGTAGTTAATTACCATTCGAGTCTTTCCTCTTACTTGCTCTGCATGATTTCTTACCAAAAAGGTTGGAACATGATGAGGACTATTGAAATGTCTGATCAACTTCTTTTCGAGCAACTCTTGAATTTGACTTTCCATCTCTTTTCTGTCATCTTCTATGTAATGAGGGATTCCTTTAACATGACAAATAGTATTTGCATCATGCATTTTGAGCTGACAGTATATTGGATCTCTTTCTCAGTACAACTGAAGATCTTCACTAATTACTGGTTTCAGTAAGTTTTCTATTTCTGCAATAATTAGCACTCTTTTCTGCTCGATTTTGTTAGCATACACTTTAGGTTATGCTCTTTGATAAATTATTCTTCTCCGTCTGAGTTTTCTTGCACTAATGGATCCGAATTAGATTCATCTAAAGGGGATTCATACTCTTCTTCTGACTCAGAGTTTTTTGAATTCAACCATTCGATTACCAATATTTCTCTATGACCCTTCAAATGGTCTTTTAGCAGCAAAACTAGTTCTAAAACTGGCTTATAATCACCACTCTTCGTTGGCGATCTCTGATATTGGTCTGTAAATCCCGGACTCGTAACACTCACAACGTTGGTATGTCGAGATTCCTAAAAGAATTTGTTATTCTTTTCAAAAGCGATCATTTGTGGATTCTGAACTATCGTCTGCTGAAGTAGGAAATCATTTCCAATTAATACATTTGCTCCTTGACTTTCACATTGCTAGAATATTTTTATGATAAAAGTTCATCCTCCCAAGAAAACTTTAATATCACGAGTCATAGTATCCATGATTATTTCATTTTCTCCCATAGCTATTCTAGTAACTGATCTTGGAGCCTATTTCCAATATTCTTCAGGTATGGCATATCTTTTGGCAAGAGTATACCCTGATCCATTATCTATGTAGATGGTACTTACTATATTTGGGAAATTTCAATCCTATAGCGATGTAATTGTTGAATCTGCTTGTCTAGACCTGTTTTACTTGTTCTTTATCTTCTGCAGTTTTGTCAGGCAGTTCAATAAAAGGATTGAATTCTCTTTTATCTAGCTCGGTGATGAGATCAAAAGGTTTAACCTGCTGTACAAAAGGTTCTGTGATAAGGTCTTCTTCCTGTCTTATTGCCGAATTATTGACAGAATCAAAGGACTCATTTAATTTCTTGTTCTGGCTTAATGAAGTTACTAACTTCATTCTCTTTAAATCTTCTTCCAAGTTATGTCCCTGTTGTTCCTTAGCTTCGTAGAACTCTTTATATTCTTGTTCTACCATGATGTGAGTTTCATCGTCTTTGGTTTTTCTTCGTAATTCTGTAATGAAGCATTCTCGATGATAGGTTTCAAATGTACTTTTACAATACATGGGAACTAAATTACTATCATCGCAATTGCAATAATCACATCTAAATCTTCTTGGATTAGGGTGGAAGTTACTGATAATATCAGTAGTTTCTTCCTTTCCAATTTAGGACATTTAGGACAAACATAAGACGAGATCTGTCCTCTTCTTCTTAGGCGGATCTAGCCGATACTCAAAACGTTCAGAGAAGTCTGATCGTAATAAAAAACTTCTTGAAGAACTTCAATTTGTTCTTCAGTTTGTTTGATTCTTTACTGAATTCTAAGGATAATATTCCAGTAATTTTTTGGTTTTCTAGGAAGATTATCTCTATATTTTTTCAATCTTCTTAGTTTTCTTTTTTCGTTTAACAATTCTTTGCGAGAAATTTTAACATGAGCTAATAAATCAAGTCGGCTAGCTATTAAGTTTTCTATTGATGATGAAAAATAATTGTTTACCTTTGAGTGAAAGGATGAGTTTATATTTACAGTATGCTAGATAAATAAATTCATAAACTTAGGCCCACAATGCTCCATCAAATTTTTAAAAGAAAACAATAGAACACACAAAATAAAGTTAAAATTGTAATTTTCTAATAATAACAGAATATTCTTTGTAGGTATGTTATTGATAACAAATTAAAAGTTTAAATATTATTTTAATAACTTTACAAGGTAGTATCATTTTAACAGTGCATTTTATATTATATATTATGATACAAATTCCACTCAACAACGAAGCTCACCGGCCTCACCAAAACCCAGAAAATCTATACACAAAGGAACACAAATATTGCTAAGAGTGCGGTTGATTAGAGAAGAACTGGGAGAGATGAAATTGTTTACCTCGAAGCCTTAGATTCTCAAATTTTCTGTGTAGCTGCAGAACTCAAGCTTGGTGGACGACCCAGATGAGAGAAGGGAGGCGCACGCCGCGCATGCGACATCATTCTTGGTTTGACGATGGCAATCCAATTTCTAATACTCCGCCTCCATTCAATGACAAAGGGGAAATCATATGGAAACCCCTGGATATGGGTCTTAAAACCAAGAATGCTAAGATCACTACTTGGGTGTTTAATGGGAGGGTGCCAGAGAAACCTTATATATATTCGTTCGATTAAATTTCAATCAAGATAAAGTAAATGTGATTCAGGAGTGTATAATAATCAAAAATGAAGCTTGCAATAAACAAATGAGTTCTACTGTCCATTGCAAAAAAAAGAGTACTCTCCACAAACTTACACCTTTAGCTCTATATACCCGTTCAGGACAGTTGCAACTAAAAGCGACTCTACTCAAAGTGAACAATATGCACAGTAAATTTCGTGTGGGAGTAGATGAGTAGTCATTACGCTCATACATCACACCAGTCAATGCCAAAGCATCCAGAGATACTTTATTCCCTTGGATGATGATGATGATCTCGATGTGTCTCCACTCCATCTATGACATCCAATGCCTTTTCCTTGTCTATACCAAAATCAATGACAGGAACCCCAGAAGAGAGCCTGCTGAAGGTTAACACTTTCTTGGTTCCTTCCCCCGAAGAATAGCTGTTACTCTTGTTCAATCTGCTGCCCATTTTTCCCAAACTGGAAACATTGTCAAAGTCCTGACTCTTACTAATTCCAGGAACACGTTTTCTCTTACTTACATCCTGCAGCATTTGTTGGTCGTCAGATGTTAGCACGGTTGAGGGAGGGATGTCCTTCAGCTGCTTATCTGTTTCTGGGAGGGTTGTGGTAGCTATGGAATTAACAGGTGAACGCATACCCACACTAGTGGATGCAGGCTTACATTGAGAGACCAAATAATGAAGCCACAACACTAGTTTGAGTACACATGCTTCTGTTTTTTCCCTATTTGCATGATGGAATGTCTCGATCCGAATCACCTCAGTCTGTGGAGCTGGTTTACGATTTGTCTCAGAACTATATTGCGAAGAATGGTAGAGTGAGAAACCAAACACAAAAGACAGCATGGTAGACAGTGAGAACAAACGGTATACAGTTACTTACCCAGTGCTCGCCCACTCACCCACCCAGCCGAAACCATGGTGATCTCTGTTAAAAACATTTTGGAATAAAGGAAACGAAATGAATAATCAGTAACGAAGATTAGCAATAAAAAGCTACTAAATTTTACAAACACTCCCGAAATATATCTGCTTTGCAGAATAGCTGGCCATCTTACTTGGCAGTGTTTGCAGCCATTGGAACAAGCCAGTGCAGAGTTTTCTCCATCTCAGCTTTTATTTCTGTGATAGTGAGCTGCAGGAAACAATTTAGAAGGTAAAAAACTACTACAAAGGTCAAACAATTATCAGCTACTGACTTGCCAAATCAGAAAACATAGGCTGGATATCATAGTTCTAATATTCATCATTAAATAAATAATCATCTATCAAGAAGCAACCCTAATCATTACACCATTCTATTATCATCATTTTGATATTCATCAAGAAGATTGTGTCTGTTATGAGAAGATAACTAAAGAATTCATAACTAAATGGTTTCCAATGGCTGATTTCATTTCCACAGTTCATCCTTGAATGGGGGCCTAATACAGGGATGCTTTAAGGAATGGACCCTCAGAAACATCCACAAGACAATAACTAAATGGCCAAACATTCTTCCAGTATGACACTTTTTGTAAGGTATTCCCTAAAGTGAGACCTATGAAAATGAATTGGTCATATCCTTGGACAATTTGGTGGTAGATTAAAAGAGGACTCCTATATATAAGTTTCTTCAAACACACACGCACACACACACAGACAAACATAGTTCAAGAGACTAAGATGAGATAATACCTCTTCTTTAATATGGAAAGAGTGTAATTTGGAGCGTAAAGATGATTTTATATTAGGCGGCAAGCTCTGGTATAATGTATCTCTTGTAGATGGCGGCGGAGCACTTGACTTGACTACCTAAATGCAACAAAGCAGACTCAGTGAAAAGCTTGCACAGAAGAAACTTGGAATATGCAAGATGCAATTAGACAAATCAAGACCCACTAAATGAAGTGTACAATTGATTCATTCAGCTTTTCAATACATCATAAAAAAAATATTGAAAAGTTACGTGATACGAGTGACCAATCAAATATTTCAACTCCACATTATTATTTTGATCGTATGTATATAATATATATATATCTATTTACATAATTGCATTATATATATAATTGCATTATTATTTTGATTATATATATAATTGTATATCAGGCATTTTCAGATACAAACCGTTAAACCTCCTTATTTATTCAAAGGGTACATATTTTCTTAATTTGACACACTTTTCGATCATAATTTCAAAATGCAGGTATACATGAGTAGATCAGCTCTACAAATTTTTAGCTGATTTGGTGATCGTTAACGTATCGAAAATGAATTAAATCAATGAACGAACTGAAACTGTTCAATCTGAACCGTTTGTGTTCTTATTTCTAAATCACAGTTTTGAATGCCTCAAGGATTATCAACTTGGTTGAAAATTTGTAGAGATGATCTACTCATATATACCTAAAATCTTAATGGTTAAGATGAGAAAATCGAAAAGTGGGTTAATTAAGGAAATCCGTACCTTTGAATAAATACGGATGTTTGGACCTGATAATAATTGTGTACATGTTATTATGGCATGCTACATAACTTCCTTTCAATTTCAAGTGCAAGATGCTTGCATTACCCGTAAGCTACATGCAAGGTGCGTAGTTATTAAGTTAAAAACACAACAGAGAATCATAACTCACAAGAGTATCAATTTGGAGAACGATATTTGCATAATGTAAAGAAAGTCCAGCAGGTCCCAACTTTTGATATATATTTGTAGCTCCCTCCAAAGTTTTCTGACTCTCTGCATATGCCAATGAAGAAACATCATTATCAGTTTTCTCAGAAAAGTAATTGCAGACCAAAGAAATGAAGATAGTGATAATTCTTTGCCCTGACTATCTGTGCCAGAAAAATAAGGCGGAATAAAACAGCAATAGCCAGATTTTATTTTATTTTTTTAATCAGCCTTAGATATTTTGGAGAAAGCAGAATTTTTTTTGAAGCTAGCGTATCCGGATCTTTGACCCGTCTAATCTCTAGGCTCCCCGCCTGATTCCACAACATATGGGAAGCTAGAAACTCTAGCAATTGCCAGGTGGGCACCATGGGAGAGGGTCAAACCCCAGACCCACTTGGGAGAAAACCAAATGTCTGACCTCTAGACCAACAACTCTTTCGTTGAGTGCATAATATTGATTCCAACTTTTGTGGAAATACTGAGGTCCTACTCAGAGGATAAAGTATTAAACTAGTGATTGCACCCATGAAAGCAATTGGTTTAGATGAACAGGGACTACGACTCAGAAACCATTCCAACTGAGTATCATACAAAAGATGAATGGCATATGTTCCTCATAAGTTTACAAGAAACATACAGACTTTCAGAACTTAAAACTATATATAGAAGTAGACACAGTTACCTATACCAGATGATATGATCAAGAAAATCTCTTGATAAAACATCTAATCATGTATTGAAGCCTGAAACAATATGCTGTTCAAAGATCAAAATGACACATGCATACGCAATATTGGCAGTTTGGGCCCGTAACATACATACCAGCACTACCAAAGGCAGCATGCATCTCTAGATATAAAAAGTGGACTATTTCAACAAGCTTTTCCATCACCTGCATTTCAAAATATCGTGTTACAGATTAAAACTGTAAGTAGCATGCAATTAAGTGTTTATCAAGCACACTGAACTTTGAAAATTAAATAGACCTATAAACAGTACGAAGTTAGTGTTTCAAACAACAGAAATTTCAATGATCCAACCTTTTGTTACTACTGGAGACTACCATAGATGTATGCAATACAAAAGCAGACATAATAAACGTCTGGAAAAACAAGTCATAGAAAACTGATCAGCAAGTCAATGTAATGCATACAATTACCTCCTCCATACTTTTGGACCACAGTGACTTTTTCTTTAAACTTTTAACTAGTTTCCTTTGGCTTTTTAGTTCAGACCTCAAGATTCCAAGGGTATCGCCTATGAGATGAACATAAACAACAAAAAAAAGTGATATAATCAGTCAAGTGACACTCCACATCAGATCATAAATCATGATTCTTTTGCGGGCACATACATAGTATAACATGGTTACAAATCTTGGGCTAGGTATAACTTCATCTCAATTTTAATTATTATAGATACACAAAGAAACGAAATTGAATCGATTATATAATATGCTCAAATACAAAGTGATTGGAAGTATATGATAATAGTGAGACAGGAACATATGAGATGAGGGAGCTTTTGCTTCTTCTCATAACTCTACTACTAATGGGTGTAAGAAAGAAATTAATAATTGTAGGCATTGTGCAAGGCTATACTTAGTTGGTTTCATTCTTTCTAAAGATTTCATTATCATCCCACTGCAGTACACTATCCATTTTATTAACTATGTACAGAATGCCTTAAGAAGTGGCCCTCAGAACTTAGAACAATCCTATACTGTACATCATTTAGTTAGTTATGCAACTATTCAACTCGTACAAACATTTACTATGCAATAAGAGTAACATTTCATCACCTCTTTGACTGGAAGATAAATTTTCCTCCTCGTACAGCTTACGTTCATAGTCTTGTTCGAATCGGTCCAATGCATGGAACTCGTGGTACAGTTCCTGAAGGCAAATGAATATTAGTGCTTTGATGATCGGTTGAATTGAATACTAAGCTCAATAGTGTTGGATACAGCACTTGGGTGGGCACACAAGAACAAACTTCCTTAAGCGCCCCAAATAGTTCGAAGCCTTAACGACCACCAAATTTGCTGAAAATTTCCAGAAATGATCTACTCATATATACCTAGAGGTTGAATGGTGGAGATTGAAAAGTTGGTCTAATGTTCAATCCCTCATATAAGTCATAATGAGGGATCCCTTTATGGAAGGGCTATATATATATATATATGCAAAAATACTCAAAGCCGTATTAGCACTGAAGGATGTTAATTCGAGTTGAAATGCTAGGGAAAAAAGATGAGATGAACACACAAAAAGGATATATGAATTTTTTTTCCATTGATGTGTATAGATAGTGTTAATAATTGAACAAAAAAACCTGGCCCAATATAAGGAATACAAGGAAATACAAAAATGCTCTAAAACTCTCTGGTCAGGTAAGATGATACTTACAGCAGTATACTGGACCAACGTCATAAGTTGCTGTATTACCGAAGTTGCCTCCTCCTTCAGATGCTTCTGAGGAATAAGTTCTCTGCTGATTCTGTAGAATAACATATGAAGTCACCAAGTAAGAGTAAGAACATAAAATCTTAAAGAAACAAAATGGCAGCAGGTATAAAGTCCAGAAAGTATATTACTTCTCAAAATATCGGTCCAAGTTGTGCCACTGAGGATCTTTACATCGATTTCCAAAACGAACCACCTCCCCCGCGAAAATTTTTAACTCCTCCCTATCAATTCAAGAGTAAAGTTTATGAAAAACAAAATAAACACATGTGAAGGTCACTCATTTGCACAACAAAATGAGGTGGCACGTATTCGCAACTTCTAGACTGAGCATATCCACCTTTTATCAGCTGCAACAATCCTCAACAACTCATCCGTCTCTTTGGATACTAAATACTGCACACCTTCAGAAGGAAACACCACTTCCTTCAAATTCCTAATACTTCTGGTGGAAATAGACTGCATGAGATTGTAACCCTTAACAACAGTGTTGGCAATCTCGAATGCTATAATAGCAATCTCATTCCCCTTGGCCGGTGGCGCTGAATTGAAACCGGCGGCGGAATTCAGATTGGTCATGCTGCTCCCAAGCGTGTCCAACACCGACACCGCCCCTCTCCCTATCCGTGATCCCACCTCCGTAACCTGCAATGTTTATTAACAACCTTAATTTGTTTGTACGACATAATTTCGAAAAATGATCGACTTAGAAAGACAGAGGACCTTGGCCTTGCGGAAGGAGCCGGATTTATATCGCGGAATTCCATCGTAGAAGTCATCAGCATCACCCGGTTCATAGACAAGTGCAGGACCGTCCTGGGAGTATCTAGGCGGCTGCGGAGCGGTGTCCATATCCACCCTCGGCGGCGGAGCCACCTCAGCAGTAGCAAAAGTAGAGGTCCTTTTGGAGCTTCTCAGCTTGTAATCATCGACGACTTGGCGGCGGTTGTCGGCGGCCCAGGCGTTGACCGAGTTGTGGGAAGTCTTGGAGCAAAGGCCTCCCATGGAGGCAAGTATGGTTCTTGATGGGGAGAAGTGAGAAAGACGAAGCGAGTGGGAGAAGTTTAGAAGCACAAGGGTGGCGGAGTCGGGGGAGTGGGAATGGTAGATAGGTAAGGGAAGGAAGGATAATAAACAAATGGGGAAGAAGCATGGTGATTGGTAGTGGGGGAGGGCTTTGCTCTCTGGAAGGAATGAGTCAATATTCAAACTTTGCGCGCTGACCACTGTTGCTGCCTCCTCCGCCAATCGCCCTCGCTCCAATATATATTTCAAACCTTGGATCTCTTCAAAATCAATTCTTCAACCAAAATAACTTCAAAATTAAAGTTTTTTTGGTTTTGAAATGGACAAGTTTCGAAGTTGATGTTCTTAGAGTACGATATTTTATGTAAATCTATTTGTTTAAGTTGTCTCAAATTTGTTCCCTGATAAAGACTATTTTTTTCCGAGTCAAATTGATGTGCTTGTTGAGTAAATACATGAATGTTTCTTTTTTTGACATTAAAGGAAACAATTTCATTGATCAAAGATCAAAAAACGATTAATGCGATCAAGCACGGATAATCCAAAAACCATTTGGTGCAACTACACCTAAGAAAATAAAAACAACTTATGCTATCAATAATTGTTAAAAGTAATCGAATTATTGACTACCTTAAAAAATTACAAAAAAGTACCGCAAAACAAAACTGTAATAAAAACAACTCAAGCCCTATGCTGACCCAAATATGCAACCACCGAAACAATCATCTAGACTCCTAAGATCCAAATGGTGTACGTTTCTACCGTGAAATCAACCTAGCAAAAGGGAACATGAAAGAGCCAGCGATCGAGTAAGGTGAAAAGCCTACGGAAACCTATTCATTACCCAATCGATTAAGACATGTCATCGAAATGAGGATGAGAAAGTTATTAGACCTCAATAGGTAACACCCAGGACTACTCTACCTCCATCTCTGTTTCCGGGTGGCTCGTGGCCCCTTTAGCGGGTTGCACGGCTCCAGAAATAGCGGACTTCCCTGTACTCCGAATTTTCCTGTGTAAAGAACAAACACGTCAAAGAGGCGTCCCCGGGTTTACCGAGGGAAGCCACTCCGATGCTTAAGTTAGACACTGTCAGCTAAGCATAAAACTCGGGAATAGTCGAGAAGTTTCATCGTAGTTCAGAAGTTCTCTCTTTACCGGGATGTATGTGCCGGTATTTATAGTAGCATTGAAGGCAGCATTCCTGTCCCTTTCCAATGTGGGAGTAGTTTTCCTTGCTTTACTTAGCTTTATGGCGAATTGGGCCCAGACAAAGGGCCCAGAGTGGCTTCACATTTAATTGTAACCCGGTAAAGGTGAAATATTAGGTTCCACCTATAAACAAGTCCCCCAAGTCCTCAGTCAAGGGGTACGCTTGGGTGGGGACTTAAAATCGTTTCTTTACCGGGTTACAAAGTTAGCAACCAAACCCGGGGTACCCAGTCCCCCAAGTCCGTACGCAAGCGTAACCCGCAGACATTCTTTACGTTGAGAATTCAAAACGACGTCTCCGGGTTGTAGTGGGGGGAAACTGAAAAGTTTTCAGTTTGAAGTGGGGGAAACTGAAAAGTTTTTCGGTTTTGGGACACGGCATGCACGACACGTGTCGATTTTCTCGAAAAACCGAAACGTCCCTTCAGTGTACGTCTCTAACTGTATAAATAGGGGTTGAAGGTGACAGTTTTGTCTCACCTCCAAACCCGATAACTTTGTCGTGCTTTTTGCTGTCGCTTTCTTTTGTCGCTGTTTCTTTTGATTCTCAATCTCAAATCGATCCCAAAAACCCCTTCAAACCCTCAAAAGTAAGGTACTGTTTCTTCCTCCCTCCTTTTTTGATTGTTTTGGGACGATGTGTACTGTTTCTGGGTTCCCAGGAACGTTTTCTGGGTTTCTGCGTCTGGGAATTTAGCTTCGTGACGCCGGGTTATCTGGGTTTTGTTGACGCCGCCGTGTTTTCTTGTTTTACAGATGGCCAACGAAACAATGGACACTCACGTCCCCGAGTTTGCCTCCGTAACCTTCACTGATGGGACCGCTCTAGACCCTCCCGGGTACTCATTGACAGCGGAGGAGATCGTGGAGCTAAGGAGCAACTGGAAGATCCCCGAGTCTGTAGAAATACGGCCTTTAGAACCCGAGGACCAGTTCTTCGCTCCTGGGGATGGGTGGACGCTGTGCCACGAGTATCAGCTACGCTGCGGCCTGTCACTCCCGCTGAAGGTAGAGGTGCAGTACCTCTTGGCTGCGAGCAACTTCGCAATCGGGCAAGTTGGACCGAACATGTGGAGGCAGCTACTCGGGTTGTGCGTTATGTACAAGGTGCTGAAGCAGCAGATGCCAACCTATCACGAGTTACACGCCATGTACCGGGCCGAGTACTCCCGGAAGGCGGGTTTCAGTGGGACCATCCAACTGAAGTCCAAAGCGGTTTTCAAGAAGATCGTCGAGGACCTGCCAACCTCCGTGAGCCGGACCTGGAGGGAGAAAAGTTTCTTGATAAGAAACTTTCAAGACCCGGGATACGCATTTCAAGTACCGGGTGACTTCCAGCCACTGATGAGTAAGTCCTTCTTTCTCTCCGGATTCTTCTTTCTTTTCTCTATCCCGGGTTATAATCATGTTACTTGTGTTGCAGACGTCCCCGACATTCCTCTGGAGCCGGTGATGGAGAAGAGGATCCGGAGGATGCTGTGGGCTTTTCGGGGGCAAGACGACCGGAGTTCATACCGGCTTTGTAGGCTGTATGTGTACAGCAGGTGCCGGTTGATGGAGCTCCCAGGTTTGTCTCGTATCCCTCCAACTTGTTGTCAAATGTTCTTGTGTAACGGGCTATATGTTTCCTGCAGCCCTTCTTCCGATGGAGTTTACCAAGCGGAAGAACCCGGGAATATACGACGGGTTTGAAGATAAGGCTGTTTGGGCCGGGATCCGGACACAAGCAACGGATGGTCAATTATACGACATTAACCTGACCACGAAAGCGGCTTTCCTGCGCCCCGAAGCAGAGCAAGGGGATACTGAGAAATTCCTCGTGGACACCTTGCACTTCAACGAGATCCCCGGGTACCTTGCTGAGGTACTTGGCCCGGAGATTTATCAGGAGGAAGAGGAAACTGAAGGGAATCCCGCGGAGGCGGATGAAAACCCGGTATTCGAAGAACCGGTGACTCAATTTACCTTCGCCGATGAAGAGATTGAAGAACCGGTGATGAGCGCGGTGCCCTCATCTGTGCTCCCGGGTGAAGAGGAGTTGACTGAAGATGGGGCTGACAACGGGGGTGAAGAAGTTGGTTTCGAAGGGTTGATGAGTGAGAACCCTGAGGGGAGTGATGGGAGCGACGAAGTGCGCGAAGTGGAACCCGTCCCCTCCCACAAACGAACCCGGGAGGCATCTAGCTCGGCAAGGTCCGAGAGGAAGAAGAGGAGGAAGGAGAGGAAAGAGAGGAGGGAGAGAAAGCAGCACCGGGCCGCTAATGAGATAATGGAGGAGTTGGCAAGCGGGGGGATGGCGGACGTGGCCATCCAGAGGATGGTAGCGGACTTGAAGAATTGTGCCGCCGACTCCTTCATTCTGGAGCATGAGGACCCGGTGATTGTAGCCCGGAGGACACAGGAGAAACTGATGCGGGTAAGCGTTTCTTCTTCTCTAACCCGTGTCTTCTTCTTTTTTTTTTTTTTTTTTGAATACTAACCCGTTATCTGTTTCATGCAGGCGGTCAGGATGTCGTACTTGGCAACTGACCGGCTCATCAACGAAGGCATCCCCGAGAGAGAGAGAGTGCTCAGGGACGACCTCCGGGCGGTCCGGGACCAGGTGACTGCGAGCGAAGAATGCCTGGCTCGGTTCCGGGAAGAGGCCAGTGCAGCAGCGGCCTCGTCGTGGGAGGAGTTGTCCAAGGCGGAAGACCAATTGGCCGAGTTAGTGGCCAAAAACTCGGAGCTTGAGAAGGTCATCGAGGGTCATCGGGAGGACCGGTGTTCTCAAGATGCCGCTATAGCTCAGCTGACCGAGCAAAACCAGGCGCTGCAGCAACAAGTTACTTCCTTGGAGCAACAAAAAGGAGCTTTAGTCCAAGCAGTTTCCCGGGCCAAAGACTCTGCCATCTCCGAGTTTCTGGCGAGCCCCGAGTTTGAACTGAAGCTGCGGTCGGCAAGGGCTGAGGCTCGAGCCGAAATTGTTAGCGCTGGGATTCGCCAAGGCTGGCTTGACAAAGCCGGGTATGATGGTCACCAAGGTCATGTCAGACCCGATGAGGCTGCAGGCGGCTCCCGGTCGAGTCCAGCTGTGGTGGCGAAGCCTAGGGCTTCTACAAACCCGGCTCGGAGTCCCCCGGTTCCTGCTTCAGCAGCCCGGAGAGGTACTTCCCGTGGTGGGATTGTCGGTGGTCCTCAAAACCGGCCACCGCTCCGTAGGGGACAGTTTATCATACGGCCCCGGGGTGGTCGTGGCGGGTCGTGCGCCGGCGGGGGTAGCGGTTCTGCAGTGCCGTGAGCTGGATCTCCTGAGTTTGTTTTTGCTTTTGTAGTGTAGTATGCATTTTCTAGCGGTTTGCTACTTTTGTAATTGACCTCTGAATGAAAGTTTGCAACTTTTCCTTCGCAGAATTCTTCCTGTCAAATAACACGGTAACTTGATGCGTATATAAAAATTTACACATAATGCCGGTTTGATATGTAAATAAAGATAGTGCCGCTAAGGCTTTAGGGGTCCGTTAGGACTTCCAAGGACCGCTGGTTTTTACGGGGGGGAATACCATTCTATAACACGGTATTTCTTCCTGTAAAATAACACGTTAATCTGATGCACAATTTGCAAGTGTTGACATTCTACATATAATGCCGGTTTGGCATATAAATAAAAATAGTGCCGCTAAGGCTTTACGGGTTCATAAGGACTTTCAACCCGATGTATAACCTGCAAGTGGTGACAATTTGCACATATAATGCCGGTTTGGCATGTAAATAAAAATGGTGCCGCTAGGGCTTTACGGGTCCGTTAGGACCTCCATGGGCCGCTAGGGCTTTTCAGGGGGGGTCATTCTATAACACTCGTTCCCTGTAAAATAACAAGTTGAGTTGATGCATATCTCGCAAGTGTAGATAAAATTTACACATAGTGCCGGTCTGACATGTTATCGTCATAAAATAACAATAGGCCCGGTAGGGCTTTACCGGTCCGTTAGGGCTTCCTGTCAAATAACACGGTAATATGATGCATAATATACAAAAAATTACGCATATTGCCGGTTTGGCATGTTTAATGTGATTAAATAAAAATAGGACCGCTAAGGTATACTTGTCCGTTAAGACTTCCATGGGCCGCTAAGGCCTTGCGCGAAAATGTCTTTCTATAACACGGGTTTTTTCCGTGTTCATAAGGACTTTCAAGGACCGCTAGGGCTTTACGGGTCCGTTAGGACTTCCAACCCGATGCATAACCAGAGATTATCAGAGATTTATCGGAGCTTGCCGAGTTTTGACCATGAAATAAGGCCGTGAAAGGCTTGCAATATTTCATGTCAAATGGAGATTATCGGAGATTTATCGGAGCTTGACAAGTTTTGACCATGAAATAAGGCCGTGAAAGGCTTGCAATATTTCATGTCAAATGGAGATTATCGGAGATTATCGGAGATTTATCGGAGCTTGACAAGTTTTGACCATGAAATAAGGCCGTGAAAGGCTTGCAATATTTCAAGTCAAATGGAGATTATCGGAGATTATCGGAGATTTATCGGAGCTTGACAAGTTTTGACCATGAAATAAGGCCGTGAAAGGCTTGCAATATTTCATGTCAAATGGAGATTATCGGAGATTATCGGAGATTTATCGGAGCTTGACAAGTTTTGACCATGAAATAAGGCCGTGAAAGGCTTGCAATATTTCATGTCAAATGGAGATCGCCTGCATTCACTCAACAAACTGATTGATAAACCTAACCCGGTAGGGTTTTATGTGGGCCTGAAAAGGCTCTATATATAACATCAAAATATAATAAATTTGAACATTTGCAGATAACTCGGTACCTACTTGGGATGTACGCACTGTCAAAATTACCTTAGCAAGGGTTTCCATAACCCGGAGGTTTCCCTACTGGGTTTATTACCTTAGCAAGTCTGGCTGGCGTCCATTTGGTAAGCGTGAGGTCTTGAGTTCGACTCTCAACGAGAGCACCAATTGTTTCCGGGTGGCTCGTGGCCCCTTTAGCGGGTTGCACGGCTCCAGAAATAGCGGACTTCCCTGTACTCCGAATTTTCCTGTGTAAAGAACAAACACGTCAAAGAGGCGTCCCCGGGTTTACCGAGGGAAGCCACTCCGATGCTTAAGTTAGACACTGTCAGCTAAGCATAAAACTCGGGAATAGTCGAGAAGTTTCATCGTAGTTCAGAAGTTCTCTCTTTACCGGGATGTATGTGCCGGTATTTATAGTAGCATTGAAGGCAGCATTCCTGTCCCTTTCCAATGTGGGAGTAGTTTCCCTTGCTTTACTTAGCTTTATGGCGAATTGGGCCCAGACAAAGGGCCCAGAGTGGCTTCACATTTAATTGTAACCCGGTAAAGGTGAAATATTAGGTTCCACCTATAAACAATCTCGGACTCGAGGCCTATTTCCGTACCAGTGCTATCTGAATTAGGCGCCATGGAATCCCCTAACTCCGACATTGCACTCATTGTCTTCTTGTTGTGACTCCCTTGCGGACGAGACCTCGGCTTCTTCTAGGGAACCAGACCCGAAAGCATTTGGACCTCAACTAACTCTCCTAGTTGAGAGCTTGGTCTCCACTTTTTCAAAACCGGATTAGATAGCCTATCAACCCCTTTTCTCATCATCCCATTCAAGTCCAAATTAGTAGGCCCAAAAATAGGTGACAGCTGAACAAAGGACAACCCATGTTGCACCCCGGGAGGGGGAGCTATAGTGACCACAATTTTATGCCAATATGAAGTTAACACGTCTGAAGGATGTGCTGATAACTTATTAACCTAAAGTCGTAGGCAATTTAGTAGGTAAAGTAAAATTTTAAACTTGAGTGACACCACAAGAATTTCACAAAAATATCTATTAGAGTTTTCTAATTTCGCGAAAAGTGGACAAATTAAATGGCCAATTAAAAATTTTAGCGACAACAATAAAAACATATAACAAGATTAACAATCTAGGAAGACACCTTTTTATAATATTTATGTTAAATACTATAGAAAATGACTCGAAGGGTAGAGCGTGTCAAGTGACTATGGCTCGAACGAAACACTGAGTAGGGAATGAGACTGCACACACATAGCTCCCTCTATCTATCCTGTCACAGTATACAGTATCTACAAACAACCTGTTATAGGGGTGAGCGTCGACCTCGCGTGCTCACATAAGGCCCACCAATGTTAGGTTTGAAATCCATAAAACCATATATATACATATAGATTTGAGCTCGAAATAAAACCATTTAAAAATTGGCACATAAAATCATCATTTTATATCTTTAGAGACAAACTATGCAGTATGCTAAAACAAGGGCTAGAGTGCCCAATGTACAAATACAGCCTGCAAGGCTTCTCAAATCTCTGTGGCCGATCCCGGGTTTGCTTATTCAGCAAACCAAGACTAACTACATATGCGTCCGAGGATGAATAGTCGCAAGAGTGTCTATTTACAGCTAATGCCCAACACATCACTCATAATAGCACGCCACACTTACAACTCGTTTAACTCTTTACGAGACAGACGTAAGCGGGAAAAAATATAAACAGGGCATTGCCCCTTTGGAGGTTCACGGTTATCGACACTGTAGGATTTCTTAGATACTAGGTCCCATCACTCTCATGTCACACGCCAGAAATCAGGATAACGGTGCTCAACATATCACATCATCATATAAAATCATTCTCGTCTAGCGTCCGGTTTTCTTGGCTCAATCATAAATCATTTATCTCACAATATATATATATATAAAGAACTTTCCCGATGCATCGACCATGAGCATACAAAAATAATGTTATTTCATATATAGGCAAAACCACTAACAAAAGGGGATTAGCTTTCCCTACCTAGAATTGTTGTTCCTGACATAAGCTACAAGCTCCCAAGAACCGCCACGATAATCAAAGGTCACCGCGTAAGCTAACTCGTCTGATGAATCACTACAGAATATAGTAGCTTAGCAACGAAGAAACAATAACAGTAAAGTTGACTTCAACATTCCTAGTTTGACTAGGATTGACCACATTGACCAAGTTGACCAACCAATTCCTTATATGACTCTTTAACCTTTTTAGTTTGTTTTTTTCCAATTATTGACTCTTTGCTTGTCGGAATTCCGACTTAACTTCCAAACTTCCCTTAACTATTTCAATTTGACATTAGATAGTCAACGAATTACTATGGACACCCAATGTGTATAAAACCAATTTATGCACTACGAGTCGATATTCCGTTATTTAGGTCATCTAATTTATTTAAAAGTGTCAACTTGTCACTTTCGGAATTTTAGTTATCATTTTCCGATAACAATTCAACATTTAACTAACTTTTGTCAAACTCAAATCTTTACTAGCCACTTTCTAAAAATGGAAACTTTCCCAAAATGGTACCTTTTCCCGAAATGATAACTTTCCCAAAATGAAAACTTTCCTTTTACGACTTTTCTGTAATTACTCGTCCTACGACTTAACAAAACTGTACGACTTCAATTACCTCATTCCTTCAACTTTAAATCCAAACTACCCAAACCATATCTCCTAGTCCAATTCGATTAATCACACTTAACGACATTACACACAAGCATAACCATTTCAAACATACATAAGACCCATAGTATTCAACCCAACCAATTAATTAAAACTCTTTCTAGATTAAGGGATTCACCTTTGAATCCCAAAAGAAACAAGCTGCTCCCACATTACTCTTCACACCCAAGAATCTATTCTTGGCACCCAGACCTCCATTGCTCACTGTCGAGATGGCTTCTCTGCTCCTCCTACTCCTAAACCTCAACACAACATAATTACAATCCAAGCATGGAGATCGCGACGACGAAGCCGGAGGCAGAGAACGACGTTCTGCGTCGCGCAAAGGCTAGGGAAGACTTTGACCTAAAGTCTAACCCGTGTCTCTATTTATAGGAGGACGGACGGCCCAGATCTTTCCACTTAAGATCTGATGGCTCAGATCAAATTCCATATTTACTATTTACCTTTCTGATTTACCAGAAGTAATTTCCTCATTACTGAAACTTCTGAAATTCGTAGAAAATAAACCGAGAGTCTGAAAAATATTCTGAAAATACCGGGAAACTTATATCGACACGTACTACAACATCGACATCTAAGATCACAGTCATCACACATTTGACCATTTGGTAAAATCTCAAAATTTTACCCTTACACGTCAAAAATAAACTACCAAGTACGGTTACTATCCTTCGATAACTCGTCAAACTTGATAAATTGTACATAAGGCGCTATAGCCTAGCCTTTCTCCCTGACCCACACAAAACTGGCCCGCATTCTTAGCCCAATTCTCTACACAACTCAGAAATCAATCCCACTTGATTTTATGGGAACGAACCCATCACCGAGTCGACCACCAGCACCGTCGAGTTCACTCCTTCCTCTATCACCAACGCCAGTTCTGACCTTGAGATTTTCGCCTCTCCTTTTGACTTGATGGCCGACGACGGAGTTAAGCCACTGTCACAGGGATCCCTTCCATGACCAAACAAACCACACTGACGGCAAATCCCATGATATTTCTCAAGCTTAAACACCCGTTCCATTGCAAAATCCGATGAGAAATCAAAAACCCTACCATATGGAATCCATTGACGCACATCCAATTGAACCCGGACTTATTGAACCTTCTCCATACGTTGAACCGTCAACGGAGAAAAAACTGAAACCGGTCAAAACCGTACCGAACCAACACCGAATAACCTAAACCGAATAGAATCGAGACAATCGGTTTTAGAATTCACAAAAACCGACTAGTGTGGTTTCGGTTTGCGGTTGCGTGCTTTCTAAAAAATGATTAAACCGAACCGAACCAAATCGAAATATATTCATTTACTTATTAATACTTAATTTTACATTATGTGTCATGTTTTTATTGATTATGAGTTACAAATAGTAGACTTCCACAAACATGTATATTTTAAAGTGTTTAAGTCTAACCTAATTCTCTCTCATGTAGTATTCCTTATGTAAAGTTGGTTTACAAAGTTTGTATTTCTATGTTTTCATAACTTCAAGCATCATATTTTTTTTCATTTACCATGTGTGAAAGTTATTTCGGAAAATAGGTTTTGTAACCGAAACTGTACCGAAACCGTATAGCATTTCTGTTAACCGACGTGTTAGGTTTCTGATATATACTTTAGGTTTCTGTTTTAAAAACTATGTAACCGAAAAATACGGTCTGATTCTCAGTTCTTGCCTTAAAACCAAACCGAATGGACCGAGTCCACCCCTAAACGGATCCACTCGAACGAACTCTCCAAGATCGTTACCGATCCGACCCAGGGTAACGATCATTCCTCATTGCCATCCTAAGTACCGAAACAGCCACGGGCCCATACATCCAAATGATTGAGTAAGATCGAATTAAGAGGACATACACCATCGTAATTGGCCAACACGATCATGATACCATGGCCCTCCCCCAAGAATCTGATCTTTCTCCTCCTTATCTTTGAATTGAAAAATGAAGATGTCAAGCTCTTCCTCACCAAAATCCGTTCATTCAAACTCCAGTTTCCAGTCACCGCCGCGAAGAGCGGCACCACCACTGGTTTGGTCACATGAAGTAGACGACCACACAAATAGAAATAAGGATCGATGCCCCCGCTAAAGCCTGCTGGCCCAGATCTCACAGCCCCTGAACGGTAATCGGATGCCGCCATCTCAAGGGAAACCTCGGTCATATGTCGCCGCCGTTAGAAACCTTATCTGAGCAAACCTAAGCGGACGTAGTAGTTAAAGTAGATACATGAATGCTTTGTAGACAAACAAGTACTATGAGTTATCAATTTGCAATTAATAAAAATAAACCGGAAGCCTATCATATTATGGTGAACATTTTCATTCTTTTCTTTAGTTATTTTTTTATTACATGATGACTTGTATAACAAATACACCAAAATTCATGGTCATGATTACCTACAAGCGAAAATGACACTGAAATATACGTGGGATTTGAAAACTTGTCAAAATTTCTTCTCGCCCATCTAGAAAAGACATAAATTTAATAATAACTTCACTCAATCAAACCTTTATCATTAGCGCCTTTCACTAGAAGCAATGGATGATGTTAGTTCCTTGGAGGCGCGTCCTATTTGACTAGCCCAAGGCGAGCTATCTTTGTTGTGGGAAACACATGTAAGGTCCGAAAGGCCTTTGATTTTTGACATGCCTTTTGTAACGCGTTCTTGGTTTAATAAGTGGTTTGGTTTTGCTCGGCGATTGGGGTTTAAGTAGGGCTGAATTAGTAGGTATACAAATTTTATTTTTTTAATGAAAATTCATCATTTATACCAACCAATATCGTTGGTATATGATTGGTATGAAAAATTTATCATTTATACCAACCAATATCGTTAGTATACTAACTAATTGATACGGTTGATAATATGCTTTTACCAATATATTTATGACCCAAAAATTTAAAGGCTCAATCCAAATAAGTAACAACAAATAATAATATAAATTCATAGTCTTATACAACTTTAACCAAATTACCAAATAAAATGTTACAAACGGAATGTCAAAGTCTAAATAGCCAAACTTCTAAAGTATTAACAAGTAACAAATTCTCAAAACGATTGAAAAATCTATGGCAGAGATTTATTTTTCAGTAAATCTACGGTTGAAAATTTAAAGATATATATATATATATATATTAAATAATTTAATATAGTATAAGTTGATAGATACAGTATAAGAAAAACATGTACCACCTACTAACCAATAATTTGATGTTAATATAATATAATATATCATGTATCGTATACTGATTTGATAATATAGTAACATATTTAATTCAACTAGTATATGAATTGATTGAAATAAAATTATTTATCATTGTCAACCTTAAATTTAAGAGGATGCACCAACACTGGTGGTAGCCCTTAGTAACCTTTGAAAACCAAAATGGAACACGAAAAAATCGAGTGAGAGTTGTGCCACACCAACCATCACTCAAATCAAAATCTGTCACTCTAGCTTACCTAATGAGTTTATAAGTTTTTTGTTTTAAATTTCTGAAAGAAATAACAAAATAAAAAAACAAATAGTAGAATAAGAAGGAGAAAGAATGCAGTGTAGGCTAAAGAATACGAAACCCATGGGGATGGCAGCGGGAGCAGGTTCCAAGAACAAGACAGCCGCACTCAAGCTTTGACCTGCTCTGCTTTGACCTAATCTCAAATATACAAATCCCATTCTCTTCCAACCTCCCGAAACCAAGTCATCATAGAGAGCATGAGTAGCCGGAAAGCTGCGGCCGAGGCGGAGGCCGTTATAAAATCCATCGGTTTGGGCTACGATCTCACCGTTGACTTGAAGCTCAAGTACTGCAAGCGCCAGTCTTCCGGTGTTGACTCCCGCTTGATCGCCGTCGACGACGATCAACTCCGTGATATCTCTATTCCCGGCGGTATTTGCATTCCCAACGTTCCCAAGTCCATCAAATGCGATAAAGGCGAGCGCATGCGCTTCGGCTCCGACGTCCTCTCTTTTCAACAGGTAGCTTTGCGTCTCATCAGTTCTCATTTCTTTCACTTTGATAGTTGGTTATTTCTGTTTGGGTACGGAATTAAATTGTGGGATGAATTTCCATTAATAGATGTCGGAGCAGTTTAACCAGGAATTGGCCCTTTCTGGTAAGATTCCAACAGGACATTTCAACACCGCGTTTGAGTTTACTGGAGGATGGCAGAAGGATGCTGCCAACACAAAGACTCTTGCTTTCGACGGTGTTTCCATCACCCTCTATAGCGTTGCTCTCGAAAAATCTCAGGGTGCATTGCGTGATGATGTCAAACAAGCTGTTCCTTCATCCTGGGATCCTGCAGCATTGGCAAGGTCATATCTTGTAACCTCTACAATTTGTTTTGAGTTCGAAACTGATTGCAGTTGTGTCGTTGTTGGATTACAGGTTTATTGATAAGTATGGAACGCATGTTATAGTTGGGGTGAAAATGGGGGGAAAGGATACGATATATGCCAAGCAAATGCATTCATCGCCTGTCCAACCTGTTGATGTGCAGAAAAAATTGAAGGACATGGCCGACAAGCTGTATATAGATGGAAGTAGAACTGGTCATGATAGAGACAAGGTTTGAAGCATTACATCCTTCTTAATACCCTTAATCTCAATAAAATTGATGTTTGTTTTTCTAGATGTACTTTTCTGAGTCTTAACTATGTTATGGAAATTTATAATGTTGACAATGGTAATATCATTCTCAGTGGTACAGAGTTTAGTAACACTTACTGGGGTTTAGGAGCATGTGGATAATTTCATCATAAACCAAGTGCGTCTTACCGTAAACCAAGAAGTCTTTAACCACAAACAACTGTCGCTTTTCCTATATTCTATGGAAAGATCAATTCCAAAGTACTTCACATTAATCTTCCAAGATTTATCCCTCAGTGGATGTTAGATATCAAGAGGCATCTAGAGATATTAGTGTAGCTGCTAAGGCCAAGATACTAAATTTAAAGCTCATTTTACAGGGTTGTATGTACGAGAGATTGAATAACATTATTAACTTCTATAGTTGATTTCAGTCACCCATCTGTTAGGTTGTCATTCAGCACAGTGGGCATATTGTAGAGCCACTGTAACCTCTGTTTTGAATTTGTTTCAGTTCACCAAGGATCATGGGCAGGGTATTATGGACGCGATTCCATCCAGTTCTTATGCATCTGCAGAGGTACATGTCGAAACAGAAATATCTATTTCATTTTACTTTTTATTTGAAAGTTTTGACTTGTAGACAAATAGGTTCAATCCATACCACAATCAGAATCATTTTAGTTGAAGTTCCATGTCACCCACATGTTTTTCTTTGTTCATCTTCGTGTAGACTTTTGTTTCCTTTCTTGCTTGTACTTTGAGTTATAAGATTTTGAGTACAACACAGCCATGCTATTTAACTACAAACTAGAGGATATGAGACTGAAATTTAAGTCTTTGGACTTTTATTTATGATTTTGAAACCCCACTTAAAACATTGGTAGATGGTCTTCTAACCTTTTGGTCTCCTATTTTCACAAATTTCTCGAGTCATGAAACTCTAGTATCTGAGGCTGGTATCTCTTTTGTAATGCAGTCACAGGATATCAAATTTGTGTGCAAGAGAAAGGGTGGTAGCTTACAAAAGAATCTACGCCACAGTGAGTGGTCTCAAACAGTTCAGCTTGAACCTGATGTGATCTCAATGTCATTGGTTCCTATTACATCGTTACTGAGTGGAATTCATGGGAGTGGATTTTTGAGCCATGCCATTAACCTCTATCTTCGTTGTAAGTTGAATATTTCTCCGTCTTATCAAATCTATTTACTCAAACTAGATGAATATGGCAGTATCATCATTTATAGTATCCAATAGCTTTCGTACATCCTACTATTTTTCTTTACTTTACTTTCTCAGTTTCTGTTCAAATAGTTAATAACGTTCAAATGACAACATGCTTAGTGTATACCATTCATGAGCTTATACTCACAATGAGGTGGAGTGTAGTCTGTTTTGTTGTGTGTAAACTTGATAAACAACCATTGGGTTTGCCTCCTCACAGCTTGAGTGCAACGATAAGGGAATGGATGTAATTACATGTAGATGCCATGATCCACACTATCCTATCTAATATAACTGCACTTTTCCACAGTTTACCCTTTTAGAAGTCTTCTGAATGTTTACATTTTATGCTATTTGCGGGTTCATATACTGTATCAGATTTATTAGTCACCTTTTCTTCTAGTTGTCATCAAATCAGAGCCTCTCTCTGGATTATAGGAATTTTAGTCTTAACATATGTTGATAAGTTCATATTAACGACTTCGTTTTTCAAGAACAAGTCAACCTACCATGCAAATTTTAAATTGATGCATAACTTGGGTAATTATTATTATTATTATTATTATTATTATTATTATTATTATTATTATTTTATTTTGAAAAGAACTTCGGTAATTATTTATTGTTTGGATGAACTTCAATTTTGGCTACAACAGCTTCATCAAATTCAGCTTATTACAGTGTAGCAATAGTTTTGTACATCTATGACTATCTAGAAACACTAGAGAAAGTGATTTAATGAGGGTTTGTTGGCTTCTGAGTACTTATGTACAGTTCATATGCGCTTCTCTGTCACCAGATGTAAAGTATACAAGGATTCTCTCATACAACACATCCGTATATTAAATTATGAATCTGTAGATACAGTTAGGGAACTGGTTTTATAAATCATATTGGTCATGATCTCTTCTCTCTCTCTTATATATATATATATATATATATATATATATTACTCTTTCTTTTTGGTTCTTGGTGGCTGAAGTTCTTCCCCCGCTCTTGATACAACACTTTTTAATCCTTTTCGGGTCCAGCGGGGTGTTACTATGTTTTTATGTAATGCATTTATATAACATATTCATTATTCGACCACTGAAATTTGTACAGATATCTTTTCCAAACTCAATGGCTTTTAGACGGTCTTTGTTATGTATATAACATTATCACCATAAATAATTCCAATGACAAGTTTTGTTCATGAAATATGACTTCTTCCTGCATTTTGCTGCCATAATTAGGGATAGTTTGGGTATTAAGTAATAGATCTTTAGCTTCATAGGAGGAATCCATATAAGTTGACTTAATTATTTTCAGTCAGTTGCCTTTTTATTTTCTATGTAAAATATAAATGAATGACACCAACACATTCCAAGATAAATAGGCATCCAGCTTTGTCAATCTAGATTCTTAATATGTAATATTCCCCTATGTGCAGACAAACCGCCAGTTGAAGAACTGCATCAATTTTTGGATTTTCAACTTCCAAGGCAATGGGCACCAGTGTTTGGCGAGCTTGCTCTTGGTCCACAGAAGAAGCCCCAAAGTAGTGCATCTTTACAGTTTAGCTTCATGGGCCCTAAGCTTTACGTTAACACAAATCCGGTAAATGCTCTTGTTATTGTTTTTTCGTATGATACAAGAAAAATTGTGCTGTAGTGGTTATATCATTCATGGCTGATGGAAAGAAAGTTGCACTTTTGGCCATTAGTTAAACTTGGAGGGAGGTTTTTAGGTGAGCTTAAAAAGAAAAAAAAAATATATATATATATATATATATATGTATATATATATATATAATTATCACCTTATAGAGAAAACCTCTGATTCTATAAATATCCAGATTCATTTATTTATATCCAGATTCATTTTTTTAAACAACGAGGAGACCTCTGATCATGACCTCTTGGGAGCTTCTGAACCTAGAAGCCAAGAGGCAAGAGAAAGGGAACATAGTTTATCCCTCTCTACTCCCTATATTTCTTATCCTAAAGACTTCTAGGGTATGATATAGGAAACTTGGATTTAATAATATTCACAGGAAATGACATGTCAATTTTTCTTTTTTGGCATCTTTATCCATGTTTTGGCCAACAGTTATTTTTGTTTTCTTTATTTATTTTGTTTTATGAGGTTTTCTTATGGTTACAGTAAAATATGCATATGTTAGCATATCATAATTATGTGATGAACTACATGATAGGTTGATGTGGGAAAGAAACCAGTGACTGGTCTGCGACTGTATTTGGAGGGGAAAAGGAGCAATTGCTTAGCAATCCACCTGCAGCATCTTTCATCGCTTCCAAAGACTTTCCAACTCCAGGATCAAATGAATGGAAATATCTCTCACCCCTCATCTGACCGCAGATATTTTGAAAAGGTTCAGTGGAAGAGCTTCTCTCATGTCTGCACTGAACCTATTGAGGCTGATGATTTCAACGTTGTCACTGGGGCTCACTTTGAAATTGGAGAGTCGGGGATGAAAAAAGTATTATTTTTACGGCTTCATTTCTCTAAAGTTATCGGTGCAACCAATGTTAGACAATCTGAATGGGACGGTTCGCCAGCCTTGACACAGAAATCAGGTATAATTTCAACCATTATCAGCACTCGTTTCTCGTCTGCTGCTCAAAAACAGCCCCCTAATCCTGCGGATGTGAACATAAATTCGGCTGTGTATCCTGGAGGGCCCCCAGTACCCACACAGACACCTAAACTACTGAGGTACGTCGACACAACAGAAATGACTAGAGGACCACAGGATTCACCTGGGTATTGGGTTGTGTCGGGTGCAAGGCTGCTAGTTGAGAAGGCTAAAATATCTTTACGAGTTAAGTATTCTCTCCTGACCATGATTCTACCTGACGAAGAAGAGATGCAAGATGGCTACTGAAATGCGATGGTTAAGAAAATAGAACATGAGACATTGAAGTAGAACAGAGTTGCAATGGGTTTGTGGGGCATCTGAGGTGTTCATATTCTCATCACACTTTCTGCTGGAATATTTCGTCAGGGTTGGTTGTATATAACTTTTGCATAAGCTTCTATGTAAATTTTTTCTTTATTTATTGTAGAGATTATCTTTTCTGGTGCTGATTTTAAATATTTGAATTGGACAAGTCTTTACTTATTATTATTATTATTATTATTATTATTATTATTATTATTATTATTTTTATTTTTATTTTTTCTTCCTGGAAATTGAATTTGACTAAGTTTGTTGACGGAGTTTTTGTTGACTGAGTTTGTTGTTCTAGAACATCTCTCTTTGGTTTGTGCTATTCAACAGCAATGGTTTTCTTGCGATACCCAAGTGTCTGGTACAATAAGGAATTAGCAATTTTGGGGTACCGGCCGGCTGAGAATGATTATGAGATACGGAGGAATAAGCATGTATCTGGTTCTACTTCCATATGCTTCTCCCTCAAGCTAGTTGATTATGAGGGTGCAAATGAATGGAGAGGGGCTCGGTAGTAGGACTTGTAGCCTAGTTTTGTAGATCACTGAGTGCTTCGAAAACTATCATCAGTAACATTATGGAGCCAAAGTAGGTGTAGTCGGTGTGGTGAACAAGATGAAATCATCTGAGCCACTATACACATGGAGCTGTAGGGTGCCTCAGATGATCTGGAAGACATCAACAAGACGGATTTGCTCGAATTAATTTGCTGGTGGGTGAGAGAAGTGTGGTTAATGGTCATTAGCCTGGGATGGTTATTTTATTTTTGTTATAATTATAATTGATGAAGCATATTTTAGAGCAACTTCAAGACTCCAATAGCTTATTTAAAATATTTCTAAAATGAAGAACCAAAAGTGAAAATCTATAAAAACAAAATTGTAATTATGTTTCAACTTCATCAGCTTCATTTTAGAGTTTGACATCACTTATTAATAAAAAAAATTATATCACAATAAAATAAAGGTGTGGCTATTCCCACTGAGAAAATTTTCAGTGTCACGAGAGAACCACGTTACATTACCTAGTGGTGCTACATTTCACTTAAAATTGGACATGTGGATTTTTGACATAAGAAATTATTTTAGCTATTTTGTCAAAGACTTTTGGATTTTTGTTGTTTTATAAATCCTAAACCCATACCCTATATCCTTTCACTCTACCATAAACCCTAAAACCCTAAACCCTAGTTGAACTTACTAAATACCCATAAATGTCATTTCACAAAACATAGAAAAAATTAGTATTATATTTTAGTTATAAAAAATCCACATGTCCAATTTTGAGTGGAATGTAGCACCACTAAAAAATGTCAAGTGGTTCTCCTGTAATATCTAAAAATTTCTCATTGTCACCCTACCATCTTCTTTGTCCACCATACAAATATTTGATTTATTGAAAGATTATATTACCCAAGTGTAAAATGACGTGGATCCGTAACATGATTAGTGCTGGGATTTAACCTGCACTTATCAAATACCAAACATGAAAGAAGATGGGAGGAGATGGGAGAAAAGGAGGAACTGATTTTGTTGTCCCCGAGAAAGCCTGCCATGTAGCTCCTCAAATGAGTCTCGGAGAGGAACTAATACCTGAACTAATCTGCATTTTGAATCCATTTTGTCTATATATAGATAGCTGCTGTTATCAGAATTGCTTATAATATACAGAATTGCTTATAAATAGCTGCTGTTATCAACCCTATGCAACCAGAATGGAGGGTGCTTCTTCTTCTTCTTCTTCTTCTTCTTCTTCTTCTTCTTCTTCTTCTTCTTCTTCTTCTTCTTCTTCTTCTTTCTCTCATATACCTCAGCCCATACACAAGCTGCCCTGATCTCTTCTTCTTACTCATGCTTTTCTAGCTCCCACCCTTGGCTCAATATCGAGATACCGGAGAGGTAGGTAAAAGCGATTCTGTTCAGTTAGGTTTTTGAATTTGGGGATTTTCTCTATTTTGACTTTTTGCAGGTATCCGTTTCAGCCTCCAAGTGTGACATTTGCGACGCCGATTTACCACCCGAATTTCGACACCTGTGGCCGGATTTGCCTGACATTCTCAATCTCCCTCCAAAGGTTAGTGAATTTTGAATTAGATGTTGTATTGTTCTATGCAATGTTTGGTTTGTGTTGATATGTAATGAGGCTTAGGTTTGATGATGTTTGTTCAATTAGGGAGCGAGGCAGCCGTCGGTGAACATTTTGACTGTGCTTACTAGCATTGGTTTGTTGTTGAGTGAGCCGAATCCTGATGATGGGCTTATGTGTGAAGCGGTGAGTATTTGAATGTGATTATGTATGGTTAGGAGTTTTGAAACTGTGATTTTTGTGTGGGGGTTAGTGTTGATGAGTTTCTGCTCTGTCAGTTCTGTGTTTATGGATGTGTAGAGTAGGGAGTTCAAGTACAATAGACAAGCATTTGATCAGAAAGCAAGGTCAATGACTGAGAAGTACGTGCAGGCTGCAGCTAGTGGGAGTAGTGTGTGTGTGTGTGTGAAGGCCAATTTCAAAGCCTTGCAAGTTCAAATGCGGCATGAGCTTATTTTTGTTTCAGGGGTTTGGTTTTCGGGATGTGAACCTGTGAAATGTGTTGGTATTTTTCATGTTCTTTGGTCTGAGGTGCAGCTGGAGCTGGATATGACAGGGCGTGAGTTGAAACATCAAGCAAATGAGTCTATTGTGAGTCATAAGAAGTTGATTAGTCTTTGTGTCTCTCAGTTCGAGTCTTAGCATATATGTGGTTAAACAGTTACGTTTGTGAATTGTGAGGGAATCAGCAGTGTTCTGTTGTTAAATTATTTTTTGTGCCAGGTGCAGCTGGAGGTTAAAACGTCTAAGCCGCAGCGTAAAAGATGATGCAAATGTCTGTTACAAGTCACTAGAAGTTAATTGGGATGAGTAGGAAGCTGTCGCTGGAGTCTTCAGTCCCAGCTTGTGAAAGATGCTCTTAAGGGAGGGAAGTGCCTAAAGTCCAAATGGAAGTTGAAGGATCAGAAAAGTTACTCAAAGATAATCCTAACAAGGGCAATCTAAGTCAGGAGAAGCTATTTGGGAGCAGACGGTTAACACTAGGATCTTTCAACCAATCCCAGGAGAAAAATGACCAGAACATTGAGAACAATCCTAATTAGCGCAATCTAAGTCGTGAGGATCTATTTATAACTAGGATCTTTCAGCCAACCCCAGGAGAAAAGCATAGTTTTTTTGATTGAAAAATACTTGTATTAACACAACTGAAAATACATCAATACTGGGCAATTCTACTGGTGATTAATCTTGGCTTGGAACAAAACCAATGTAATTATCAAACGTAGCCTAAATGGTGCTAAAAGGTTGACCATGGTCACTTAGTGAAAATGAAGGCCGTGACCATACTGATCATACGTCTAAGATTCAAGTCACTCATCCAACAAATTTCCTGAAAAAAAAATCATACTAGCAACTGTAAAATGTAAATCATAAGAGGGTGTCCAACATGCTCAGCATTTTCATGTTACAAGAGTTCCATACTTTGTTTCTATCGAGGCCTTATGGCACGTCCTTTCCTTTTTGGCAATTTCTGTCCGCCGGGATGATCAGGCTTCACCACTAAGACAAAACTCATCGGATATGCATGCTTCAATTTTAAGAACCAACTCTCAGTTCTTGAAGAACAGTATTGAAATAGATATTGATTCTGATCCCGAAAATATATAGCGTGAACCTCCTCTTCTTTGAGCTCACTCAACATCCATGTATAACGATTGGAATTCCAATATTTTCTTATATAACAATAGCGGTGGTTTTTGTTCACTATTCATTTGGACTTCAAATGGAGCCAGCTTAAAGAATTGGGATGTGGCCCAAGAGCTGCTTCTCGATAGGTCAGTGCTCACCAACTACCTAAATCTCATCGTCACCAATCATTCGCGCTTAATCGTTAATAATATGATTGATCGAATAGCTGAATTACAATTCCAACCACCCTCGAGCTAAAAAGAGTATTGGTTGGGGTTCCTTTGCATCTTCATCTCTGTGCCGCTCTTATATATATTAAGAAGACCGGAGACGTTTGAAAGAGCTAATTGATTGGCGGTTTCTTTCTGTCATATTTTTTCCTTTTTATGTATATTCAGTTTTTTCTAATCGATTAGAACCTCCAATGTTTAGTTCAATTGGTAGTTTTGTTGTCGCTAGATATTGTAACAGATGTTCCATGTCTCAAACTTCATGTCAGGTTTTTTGAGTTTCAATAACAAACTTGTCTTTGATATTCCTCGATTTCTCATCAGTTCTAAGTTCACTATAGAGTACCATTTGCCTTCTTTCTATTAAACTTGCCTATCATAGCAGCGTATGTATGCATTGACTGCTTATAGTTATTGATTGCTTGCATAGCCATGGCTGTCTCAAATGCCATTACTAGATCATTATATTTGGTCATTTTCCCGTATTTTTGAAACTTGGAGTTCAATTGAATTCATTAACACTCCTTTTTTTTCTTTTGTCTCGATTTTTTACCTATTGATACAATTGTTTTATAATATGAATTTATCACTTTAAGTAATGCAATTGAAATGATACGTACATGTTATTTGAAATGAAGAACTGTAATGCAATTGCTTTAGATATAAGAACAAAGTTTGAGACTTAACTCTTGAATTGCTTACTACCAATTAACATTCTTACTTTGAATTTCAAGAATCTTACCCTCCCTCGGTGATTTGAGTACCCATCCTACAGGAATCCATTTTCCCCTCCTTTACATGATGTAAATATACCAATCATGTTAAATCAACCATATTTTAGACAGTGTTTTCAAAAGCGTTTCGGGGCGGCGCTGGGGCGCGCCTTAGGGCGGAGCGAGGGAGAAAAGCCCCGCCGGTTCTTTCGCCGGGACGCCGCTGGAAAGGCGACCGCCGGAACGACGGGGCGCTGCAGAAGCGAGGCGAGAACCCAGGAACCCAGAAAAACAGTAAAACAGTGAAATGAGAGATTCGAAATCGAGGCTCGAATCGGACATCAAGAGGCAAGGGAAGGAAGAGGAAGAGGAGAGGAGAAGAAATATACCAGTCACGCGCCGAACCGCCAAACGCAGTGGCGTTCGATCTCCCTGCACGGTGGCTGATTCAGGTTTCTGAGGGTTGGGTCAGGTAGAGGAGAAGGAGGGGAAGAAAGTGGTGGTGGAGCGCCGGCCAGTGGTGGCCGGACGGCGACTGTGGCGCGGCGAAGGACAGGACGAAATCGCCCTATTTCGGAGGAAACGATTGGGGAAAGAGTGAAGACCGAGTCAACACCTCTTCCCTATTTATACAAAGATAAACGGCTGGGATCAAATCACATAATGATCTAACGGTCTAGATTAAGTGGAGGTAAAAAGTAAAACTGAAATGGTAACTCTTTTTACCGAAATGGTAATTAAAATTACCAGAAACTTCAGAAATTCGTAGAAAATAAACAGAATGTCCGAAAAATAATCCGAAAATACCGGGAGACTCGTGTCGACGCGTACTATGACATCGAGTCATTAAATCCGGTATTTGGAGAACTTTTAAAAACTCGAAAATGAACGTGGTCGTTCACTCGCGAAGTTACCGAATGCGACTTAAACCTCAGTAAGTCGCCATTAACCAAGGTTAAAACGTGCGGGGTCCTACAGAAGATCTTACTTTGCCTCTTCATACTAATGAATTGAACATTGATGATTGTGATGATATTCATGGTGTTAGTGGATATGATGCGGAAGATTGAAGTGTATCTTTTTAATTAAATGTATCTTTCTAAACCCTAAACCCTAATTAGAACCTTGTTTTTGAACCTTGTGAAGTACTATTTGAGGATGAATTTATGGTTGTAATAACAATTAAATATTTTTTGTTATGTATTGAGATTATATGAATTTATTTATTATTTGTTGGAAAGGCGGTCGTCCCGTCGCCTCAAGGCTTTCGCCTCGCGGGGCTTCCACAATTCGCCTTCGCTTTCGTTTTCGCCTTTGAAAACATTGATTTTAGATATGTGAACTGTGAAGTTACAACTTGAGATGTGCAAATGCTACAACATTTTTTGTGTCATAGGTTTGCAACTTACAGTTTCCCTGTAGGTATCTGTTTCTCAAACTGTAATCTGTATATCTAACCTTCCGCTATGATATAATTCTATTGCATTATAATGTAGTCCTCATTATCCTATTTTTAGTGATTATAATGCGCAACAACCCGCTGCTGGACTCTGGCACTCAAACTAGACTGTGAACGTCAAGATTTACAACCTTTGCTATTATGGCATAACAATCATGGTTTGAGACTTAAAATCTATCATGTACAAGAGAGCAGATTTTATGTTATATTTCATGCTAATCTATAAATTAATAATGGTTTGCAAATAAGTCATTTATATCATTGTCTATATTTTTGATAGCTTTATTAGGATAGTTACTATCATTGTCGATAACTTAGAACATCAAAAAAATGTTGTAACTTATTAGTTCATTATTCTTATAACCATCACCTATCAATAAATATCATTAAACAATTTCAACCAACGCTGGCGCAGGCATAAAACCTAGTTAAGTATATTGTTGCTAGTTGTTTCTCGCTCGTTGTATTTTAGGAAAAGCTCGAACAACCTTCAACAAAAGGGTACCTGGACCCAAAACCGACACAAGTGGGTAGGTAGAGAATACCTAAGGGCACGAGACAACTCTCTAAGAAACTCGGCAAAATAGCCCCGTAACTTCGGGAGAGAACTAACAAGCTCTTGAATCTTCTGGTTTAGATTTTTCTTTTCACCGGTAGCTGGAGCTAACTTCACCGGTAGCGGACTAATAGGTAAACATCCTGGAGGAGGAAAGCCGAGAAAGTACCAAGTGTCTGAACATCCTGGCAAATGCAACGGAAGTTGAATATAATCTCAACTCCGGTATTTTGCAAGTGAAGAGCCTCTATCCAACCAGAAGAAACCTGTAAATTACTCCCACCATAATTCAATACAAAGTAGAGCAACAGTTATGGAGGAACATTTCCTAATCGAGTAAAGTAAACAATCAGATCTATGATTAACGGAGGTTTCAGTCACTGCTCGCTACGATATTTACTAGCCAAAAATAGATTGGTATCAATCTAAAGATAAAGTATATTACAAAATAAGCCCGGCCTCATCAAAATTTATGGTATTATCGGACTGTTACAGAAAAATAAAATCACTAGTTTCTGACTAGAAAAGGAACAGAAGAAATCACCTAGTTAACTTCCTGCAACCAGACCAACAAAGTTCACCCCTCCTAGACTGTAGACGGTAAAAAAATCAGGACAGCCTCAGCATTCACTACCCTGCCAGGCAAACTAGTCTTCCTGACAAGGGTGCACCTACAACCAATCCTTGCTAAAACATAGACTTAAATGTAAATAGCTAGAGAACAAGGGTGAGTTCCATTGGGTCCTGCAATATCTCTATAAAACATCAGCTCAGTTGGTTTTCTTCTCTTCTGGCTTAACTGCGGTGTCCTCTGTACCATCCGTGACCTGATCGATGACCTGATCAGCTTCAGCACTGAATCCAAATTCATTTACACGTTTTTTGTCCACTGGATAGACCCATCTCTGGTATATGTATATCAGAAATATGATATCTGCCAAACAAAAAAGGAATGAAATCAGAAATTAATGAAAAATGAAATTTGAAGCTCAATAGTCTGAATAGGGAGAGTTAATAACATAAACAAAATTTCCTAAGGGCAAGTCCTTCAAACAAAGAAGTTCACAGCATTTCCAATTTACCATAAGCAAAAGTACCTAGGAGATCAACTCAAAGTGGTGAATTACTAGTCATATGGGTAAAAATATCAATCTAACAAAAGGGAAGTGAACATGATTTTACAGGACCCACTGTGATTAATTAACTAAGCCTATAGATTAGTAGGCTAGTGTAAGAGGGAAAAATGAGTAGAAGTACTACATGGGAGTATGCATGGGACCTATATACGTGTACATGTTCCACGATGACGAGCACTTGAGAAACAGAGATCATATTTACATTAACACACTGAATAACTAACAAAAGTTATTATAATCTCACCATCACGGAACACAGAAAGGCGGTGCAACATTGGCATTTTTATGACAAAGGCAAATAGATCATCAATGATGGTGTTGAGGAACTTGTAAGTCATCTGTCTCCAGGGTAGATGAGCTACTGACTTCAGCTTGTAATTGATGAACAATTGAGGGCACATCATAATAAAACCTACAATGGTAATATTCAAAACAAAGGACAAATATCACTAAACCTTCATAACAAAGATTTATAACCCAATATTATATCATATAGAATAATTACAAACGCCTTTGAGAAAATCTACTATGAGAGGTAAAAGGACAGCAAAGCATTGAACAGAAAAATAGCAACAGTGTAAAATAGGTTAATTTTTCAATATGTACCCTGAATACGATAAGCACGGAGCAGAATAAAGAGCTTACCGAACATGTAGACACAGCTCGTGAATGAAGAGAGAACCCAAGAATACCAGCTCTTGTGCTGCTCATACTTGAGTGAATATATAGAGGAGCATGCAACAAGGAACAAGAGCACATATGTCAAATATTTCATTGCGATATCATCATATTCCTTTGTCTTATTCCCTGAATATGACTCACGATCACGGAACCTTAACATCGGTATCTTCCCACTTCTATCAATCTGGAAGTAGAAAAAGAAACGAATGTGAACAGCTTGTAAGCAGAAATCACAATCAATTAATGAATAACAGTCATGTTAGTGAATTTCAATGCCGTGTTATCACCATAAGCCGTTAACATCATAATGCTGCTGATATGGTATACGGCAAAACCAGACAAAGGGATGTACACATAAAAATTTATATATGGAAACTTAGACAGGTCACATTAACCTGTTTCTAGCACATAAGCACTCCTCAAACAGTACTCCACAGCAAACAGATATGCCCATACAAACAGGCAGCTTCAAAGGCCAGCAGAAAAGGAATGGAGCATGAAAGGACACTCATAGATAGATAAGCAAAAATACTCGGAAATGGCTTGGGAGCTTAGGAATCAGCTCCTGATGTTTAGTGGTAGACTACACCCGAAACCCTCAAAATTTTATATGGCGATTGTTTCCTAAAATCACCAACCTTGTCGGTAGGGAATGGAATTGGAAAGTGAGAACACAGGGAAAACTCTTATGCTGATCGATATGGGACGTTATATTTTCAAAATACCAAACAGACACACATGCATACATAGAAATGAGGATGACCGTATACTTCCAGGGATACAAAAGGTGACTCCATCAAATTCAAAAGCCACCCATTAGTTCAATCTATATTTACCTATAACAATATTCCATCATAACTATTCATGTTGAACGATCCAGCACAACCACTTTTCGAATAAAGCTCTATTCCTGTTTTAGAAGATTACCGATGATAAAACTCTTTTCTAATTTTTTTATGGTCCCTTGACAATATCACTAATCTATTAGGTGATCATTTATACCAACATCACAACTGAAACTAACTCATTTAGCTCCAACCTCCTAGAACCTTGATATAGGCATTTAAAAGTGACATGATCTTCATGAAAATTTACTCATAGGATACCAGACCTTTCTACCGGTATCTATGCTGCCAGTTATTAGTTAAACACGCTTTGACCATATAACTCCAAAGGGGATGTTATCAAGTCAGAGAAGAAGACATTAACAAATTTGTTAGAAATTTGTCACGCCTATACAAGCTATTTAAAGCCTAATGTGACAATATGCAAGTTTAATCTGATACCTCTATGTGCATGGCCTTCCCAATTTTCCAAAATTCAATGCAGCAGCCAACTCCAGAGCTTGCAAGTATCATCCATGAAGTGTCATTGTCAAGTAGATAGAGGAAGATAATGAACTGGCTTATGAAGTTTACAACGACAGACTTCGCAGACAGCCCTTCCATAGATTTATTTTTGTTCCAAAACTGAATATCTGTAGGGGAAATTTAGAATAATAAGACAACATTATCAAATTATGTTATATAAATAATAGACCAAGCTACAACGATTGCTCACCGTTTTTGAATGCCAAGAAGTCAAACACTGAATGAAGTAACGAAACAGCCATTGTGATTGCCAAGAGGTAAGGATTTCCTTCCAAGAATACTCTCTGTTGAACATTAAAGAGCAATCAGCATTCCATAGAATAAGGGAATCATATCCAAACAATGATTGTAACTGAGCACATATAGAGTTCACAGCAAGAAGCGTGTTGAACAAAACTCTAGTGAACACTCTACAAATCATCTAAACATAAATTTGAAATCATTTGAAGATATAAATGTACTGCTCTTCGAAATCCTCAGCCTTGATCAAGATTCTCACAAATGCAAATTTGCGGAAGACAAACTATCAGTCTATGCAGATTCATTTCGACGAAAACAGGAACTAATTACCAGGGTAAAAATAACAAATAATCATGTCCGCCTATTCTCTATCATAGTTTTTCGAAAAGAAACAGATTAATCCATGAAAGGTTACTCACTTTGATGAAATGGATTTCGGCCCAGTAACTTTGCACACTTTGCACTTGACAACTGATCATTTAACCATCCTAGAACTATATATATATATATATATATATATATATAACTACCCACACTTTGAGCACATGGTAAGCATGTGGTCATTTAAACATCCTAGAATACTATATATATAAATACCCACACTTTGAGCACATGATAAGCATGTGGTGATAGAAGTCAGTGCAAAGAATAAAGTGAGGCAGCATCGATGACACTGGGACCTTGCAATTATCTGTTTCCATTTACTAGTTTGATAAAATAGCCCGGATTGAATAGCTTTAAAAAGCATACAATGTCAAAGGGTCATTTATATTTACTAGTATGGATCACATCTTTTTATATATATAGATTCCCAAATTGAATATCAGCACTGTAAGAAATATAGCAGAGGAAAGGAAAAAAATGAACTTATTACATGCAAATTGAAGAAAGTATTGCAAGTAAACTAAAGAAGCAATACCTTCAGTTCATCAGCCTCACCCTCGAGCATGCTTCCATAACTACGGTGAATTTGGAAAGACTGATCAATTTGAAGGAACAGTTGCCACTTGGTCATGCTTATGGGACCTACTTCCAGATTCAGCGGTAATTCTTTCACTGTTTCATTAATCGGTATTAACTTGTCTCGAAGTAACCAAAATTCGTTGAAGTAAATGGTTGGAAAGTAATTGCCAGAATTAGGCTCCACATTTAAGTCTGCAAAGCTAAGTTAAGAAACCCAAGGATATAATCATATATTTGTACACCTGTTTCTATATGAGGGAAGGGAGACTAATTTTAAGAGAGGTAATAAATGTGGGTGTATGTACTGTGCGCGCGTGTGTGTCCACCCTGTAGAATCTTGAACATGAAATAACTATAAAATCATTACTGTCACCATGGGAAATATATATTATATGTATGTAGACGTTTAAGTATGCATGCATGCAGTATTTGGATAAGCTATGCGTCTAGGTTATTTACTGATCTACAAATCATGTAATATCTAATCATTGCAAATATAATTCTGATTGCAATTGCTCCCTTTTCTGTTTCAGGGAGAAATCAAAGAAAATAAGTGCAAGTATCCAATCAGGAGTATTGTCACAGCTAGAAATTTGACAAAAGAAAAATCCAACCAAATTGATGCAGTATGCTCTGGATAAAATAAATGAGTACGTCAGATAAATATTTTTTCACAAAGAGATGCCAACATATTTCAGGAAACAATAGTTCTTCCCATGAAAACATGTACAGCAAAGAGAATGAACTATCTTGTTACTGTAAATCAGTACCAAAGGCAAGCACACAGCAGACTGCTTAGAAGACAAAAATGATAGATTCCATCAGAAAAAGATCAGGATGGTAAAATTAGAAGGATACAAGGAGCAACATTAGGTGGAATAGCATTCTGAGGGTAACTGCAGGAAAAAAACAGAAAGAATTAGAAATTTCATCCCAAAATTGGATGAAATGCTGGCAAAAGAAGCCTTTGTTGCTTTGTGCTATCCACTTAACGAGTTTCCGGAACAAAATTTGCATAAACCTTATCTACTGCACCAACAAAAGAAAATACTGTTTGCCAACTGTCCATGGTGTCATTTACCATTGATGGATAAAAATTTTGCATAGAGCTTATCAGCAACATAATATAAATTTTCAAAGTGCTAACTCAACAAACATAATCCTTTACTTTCTTATCATATTGGTCCAATTCAGGATTGCCAATATTTGGGAAAATTTACTCCCTATCCGTAATAGTTGGTGCTGATTCTGCTAATGTCCCTATAAATTGATTGTAATCAATGGTGAAACTCGTGTCCTATCAAAGAGTGCCCATCTTTTACCAAAATTGACAGACCCCAATTTGAGTCAAGATGACACGGGTTTATATATATACACACACACGTATATTAAAAAGAGCCAGTATGACATAGTTTGAAAGCTCTAAAGGTAATCCATTGAGTTTTGACCCAAGAGCACCAAAGGAGATACAATGATGAATTGTGTATTTTGAACTTTCAAGAAAAAGCCACACAACGAGTAAATAATAAGATAGAACACCAGGAATTGCAATTCTAAGGAATCCAAAACTTTCATATTTAAGACAAAATCGAGAACGTATTTTAGATCCTGAAATTTGATGGCCACCAAAATAATATTTTAAAAAACTACACTCAGACACAAGTTATACAAATACACATAAAAGAAAAAACTACACACTCAGACACAAGTTATACAGAAACACATAAAAGAAAAAAGATGGTGACCACTCCTACATATATATAACAAATTCCATATGCACATTCAGTCAAACTTGTATTGGGGAATTTTCTATTTATAGTGAAGATCTAAATTATCACTGATATATAATCTTTGGCAAAATACAAGATATAGAATACAAATTAAGCTAGGCTATTTTAACTCTTCAACTTCAAATGCAAGTTCCTAACCAATATACAAAATATTATGCCAAGTGCTTGCATAACCCAACACTTCACTTTCAGAAAACATACCGGGTAAAATCATCAACCAAATTAACAGTAGTATTTGGTTTCCAGTATGATACCCATTCCTCAGGACCATTATCCTCAGAATTACCTTGAGTATCATCGACCACCTGAGGCAACAAACATAGCTTCATTACGAACCAATAACATAGTACTATGGAAAAGAACACAGGACATTGATTTGAAGATAATTGATGTTTAGATATAGAACAAGAGATGGTAATCCATGTGCTATCATTAAGGACGAAATTTGACCTCCAGTACATGACTCAAGTCCTGAATACCAGTAGTTCTCAAATAGAATCTACCGTTTGGAAAAATCTTGAACTCACAATTGTATCTTTAAAAATATTATCATTATCTTAGACAGTCTGTCGTACTAGTAACATACTACTGACTACCATCATCAAGTTCTTTAATGCTACAGAACAGAGCCCTAATACTTCAAACCAATGAAAGAAAGAAAATAAACAACTTTGTTCACCACAGGATTTCATACTGCCCAAGTTGGGAATAAACCTGAAAATATGGAAAATTGGAAATGCGATTTTGGAAAACAACATACAAAGTTCACTCCGAGAATAATAATTGTAACCCATTTAGGTGACAGGAAGGAAAAAGAAACATGCCTCAGTAATCTTTACATCCTTATCAGAGTCTTTTGAGTCCCCCAGCAAACTTTTCTTTTTACTAGCTTTCGACTTGGGCAAGTTTATCACAATAGCTGAGAAAAACCAATAATTAGATCCCTATAATGTTCATATTTATTATCAAACGAGGAATCCGTTAATTTGATTTTTCCTTAAAAAGAATAAATAAAAACTCCTCAGTGAACTTAAAAAGGAAAATCTGTACTCGGAGACATCATCTTACCATGAGTCCTGCCAAAAGCAGCTAGAGGCAGATACTCCGGATCACTTGGGTCTGCAGGATAACCGGAGCGGGCAAAGAACACATGAGCATAGAGACTCCCATTGTGCTTCAATGCCTGAAACAACAAATATACAAATAAAAAAAATGCTGAACTCAATAACCTAATGTAAATTAGCAAATGTAACATTAACCAACATAAAAAATCAGTTAAATTCGACGAAAAGCGATACCTCAGATGGATAATACTTCATAGAAAGTTTCCTAGTACTCTCCGGCCCATAGACGGCGTAAGGTATATTAGTTTCATGCCAAACAAGCGCACTTTCGCTACCGAATTCATTGAACTTCTCATGCTCAGTAATATAAAACCACATATCCTGAGACCAGTAAATCACAAACTACATCAGTTCTTGAATTCAATTAGGGCGTGAAAGTGAGATCGCGAAAGTGAAGAGAAGCTACCAGTGGTTCACCCTTGGGGAAGATATTGGAGCTGAGCTGAGAAGGATCAGAAGGCTTTCTGGAAGAAGAGGAGAAGAATTTGGAAGCGAAGTACCAAATCACGGCCATTCTTATGATTCCGCCGATGCCAAACCCTCCTTGCTGCTGCTGCCGTCCGCCTTGAACTTGCCCATCTCCCGCTGCTGCGGCGGCGACGGGCGTCGGAGGCGCCATCAGGTGGTGCTGCTGAGATATGGGGGAGAGAGAGAGGTGGCGATGAGATCGAGAGAAGAGAAGGAAGATATTTGTATTTGTTTAGTGGGTTTTTGCTGTTGTGACCCCCGAACTCGACTCCAACTGGGAGACTAGTGTTTACAAGAATCTCTCTTCCATTCTGCTGACGTCAATGCTAACATTTAGGAGATGAGAGAAATCATCCTTTTTCTTCTTGCTTTTCTTTTTTACTTGATTGTGTTACTTAGGTCGATATTAGAGATAAACTACCAAAATTTAGCTAAGGTTTTCTCCTACCATCACGGCCGGTCCTGGGTTTTTAGATGCCCTGGGTAACAAAAACTGTTGGTGACCCCTAATTTTAAAATAAGCATCCAATTCAGGTGACGAAATAAACTATGAGGTTGGACTTTAGGAGATATATTATCTTTTGTATGATTCAGTTGTAACTAAAACTTAACAAATGTAATTGTAATCCAAAAAAGTATATTGATTCAATATATAAATAAACGTCAGACACAACACAGTGCATCTGACTCTTTCTTGTTCTTAATCTTTTACCTTCAAATCTCTAATTTGACCGCACCCGTGCATTAGAAAAATAATCTCAAAACACATTAGAAAAAATGTAATGACAGATCAACAAAACAACGGAAAAAATAGCAAGAATTTTGATATCAAATTTTCTTACCAAAATATCAAAATTGATGAATACCCGATACCAAATACTTAAATTTAGGAATATCCATACTTGATTGTCGAAAAATTCGTCTGATCACCGAAAAATAACAATAGGATATAGAGAAATAGAGGTGAATTGAGAAACTAAGAATGAATTGGATACAAGTTTGGAACCTCAAATTTTTATTTATTTTTTGAATAGAGAAAAAACGTTTGCGTAGTAATTTAGTGCATAAATAGCGTGTAGATCGAAAAGAAAAAAGAAGAAACGACGACGAATAAGAAACGAAGAAGAAGAAGGAACATCGTGAAGTAGGTTTTTTCCCCTCGTTTGACAGCTAATTAACAGACATAATTAAATAAGTTTTGAAATATATTACTGTATATATAAAAAAAAATTGGTGCCCTCTTGATTTTTGTGTCTTGGGCCATCGCTAAACCCGCCTATAGACTGGGTCGGCCCTACCTACCATAAGCTAAATTACTGATCTCAAGAAAGAAAATTTGGCTCGAAGGATTTGATAAGCCAATGCTAAATTTAGCTTATGGAGTTGGTAAGCTAAAGCTAAATCTAATGGAGTTTATGAACACACAAATTATATGAGCTTGAAAGTAGTGGCAGAATCTTCTATTGGTTGTGATTAGAGCTAACGTTATATTCTCTAACGACAGGTATATTGTTTTCGCTCCATTCATTCCCCTTCACCGACAACTCATCTCCCTGCTATTTTCTTACAAATGGCTGCACTGAGCACTGTCGTGGAGACTACTAAGTAAAGTGTTTCTCTCTACTTTGGGATTGACGACAGAAGGATGCATGCCAAGTAATCTTTCAACCCCTAGAAAGCCGTTATGCAATCTGATGACCAATCCACTTCTTTTCATGTTGGCTGCCTCAAGGCTTTAAAGAAAGGGACACACATATCTGTCATCCTCGAGGAGATGAAGCGAGATAGGGATGTTGGTCTGTCTTGCAGTACTTCCACATCTTTCTTATTCATTAGCGCTTTCATATCCAAGATTTCCCTAATTTTGTCAGTGTTAGCCTCGATGTCGCGCTCACTGATCATGTATCTCAAAAACTTGCTTGTTGTTACTCCAAAGAACCATTTGTCTGGATTCAGCCTCCTTATGTATATTAACAATATTTTAAACATTGTTTCAAGGTTGGCGACATGGTCACCTGCCTTGATAATTTTTTCCAACATGTCTATGATCTTTCCCATTTGGTCATGAAACATCTTGTATATTAGTCGCTTCTTCAAGCCAAAAGACGTGACATTGTAACAATAAATTTCCTTGTTTATTGTGAAGCTTGTGGCTTCCCGATCTGCTACTCTCATCTTGATTTGGTTGTATCCTGAGTAAGCATCCATCATGCTTAGCAACCTATGTCCCACCGTGGCATCAACCATCTGGTCAATTTTTGGGAGAGGAAAGTTGTCTTTAATTAAGGCATGTCTTGTTTAGTCCTTGAAGTCTATACACATCCACCACTTCTTGTTTGGCTTTTGAACCATGACCATGTTAGCCAACCATGTGAGATCATTCACTTGGCGGATAAACCTCATTTCTTGCAATCTGGCCACATCTTGCTTCATGGCTGCATACTTCTTATTGTCAAACGCTCGTCTTGTTTGCTTTACAGGATAACAGATGGCTTGATTGTCATTTCGTGCTCTATGATATCTATGGAGATTCTAGAAATGTCAGTATATGACCATGCAGATGTTTGAGCGTTCTTCTTCAAGAATTTTATCAGTTCTCCCGCTATTGTAGGGTCTAACCAGGTGTCTATACGTTCTCCCGCTATTGTAAGGTCTAACCAGGTGTCTATACGTACCACCCGTTTCAGGAACTCATCTGAGATGCGTACCATTCTTAATAAAATTTCCGGATTGATTGGCGTTTTGGGAGAATATTTCTTATTTTTCTCCCTAGGGTCATCTACCTTATAGTGAGCTCTTTCCAGCTTAAGACTGACACAATTTCTCACCGCTTCCTAGATTGCATAACCAACGTCATATATCACTCTTTTGGTACTGTGTGGCTTCCTCTTACCATTCATGTGTCATGGGTCATTAAGAATTTCATCAGCAGCATGTAAACAGCTATGATGCAGTTCATCTTGTTTAAAGCTAGCAGCTCGAGAATGGCGTGTAGGATCTGTAATAATCCATTACAATAAATTTGGCGGTGAACTTGGTCATGCAAGGAGTGGTTCTGAGCTGGAATCTTATCATATCAACCCCATTGGTTAGATATATCTCCTGAGACGCTCAACAATGGTACACGGTCCTAGACCAACTTCTTCTCTAACTGCTCTAGCTTCTTGTGACATGACCTGAACATCACATTAACCTTTGTTCCACAATTGATTAACACAATTCCAAGGCTGAATACATAGGGTATGACAATTTCACAGAGGAATGGATAGTCACATGGGCCATTAACTCCATGCTCTTCCTATTGTGAAAACGTGATGGACTCATGTCCCTACTTGGTTATCTTTACTATCTTGTCATATAAAATGTGGTTCACGCTTCTTGAGTGGTTAGCCCTTGCATATCTATTTTTGCCCTGTTAGAAATATTTATCAACGACGCTCCTCTATCTACCATCATTATTCTCCTCAGTCCAACATTTTCCACCACTTGTGTTTGTTGTTGACACGCTGCTGGCTGCTCCAGCTTTCCATCTCTTTGCATCTCATCAATGGTCCGCTGGAGGTGCCTGTAGTGTCATGGCTAGCATCATCATGGTGCCATCGTCAGTTGTTCTTATTCTTCCTTAGGAATCTGACCAGTGGCAGCCAAGGTATTTGATCTTTGTGCCTTTCAAAGATTTTCTCATGTGTCTGCTGCAATAACGTTCACCTCTAGGCGTTGCGCCACATTCCCTTGACTTTCATTGTCCTATCTATCTCTGCCCCACTTTGGGTGTTGTATGCCATACTAGTGGTTATCATTCTAGCATTTTTCCTGCTGATTTGGTCTATGGTGTCATTCTAAATTGCATCATGTCTTCTCTGTTCCACTTGGACTAGATTTTGCACTTTTAGGATAGTCGTGACAATTCTAGTATTCTTTGGCAGAGATATTTCCCTTGATTTCTCACTTTAGGTGGCATACTTTGCTTGTGCTGTTTTAATACCTTCCGCTAATACCTCATCATAGGTGGCACAAAAACTTTTCCCTTTCAAGAGCCCTTCTATGAATGCTATTAACCTTACCTTCTTGTTGAAATCTATGAAACTTGTTTCTTTAATTTTAATGTAATTTACTTTATGCACTTTAATTTCTGCATTTGTACTACGTACCTTCCACACACTAGGAAGATCAAAACACATATAATTATATATATACAACTACGGATAAGAATCCATGTTGAACACATCTTTGCGCGCATGCATCCAGTTCGCTTGGCCTATCTCAATCAATTAAGCATAATTGACTAATTAACAAGCCAACATGCGCCACCCACGTCTCTCAGTCTTGTACTAAACGAAGTATTCCTCCTATTTCACACAACCTTAGACTAGCACAAAACCTCTGACTCGCAATACGTCTCTTCTCATGCATGCAACACTGTAGTTCTTCACTGCTAGATAAGGATAATTGCTTCCTTATCTAATTAACGATGCGGCAGATTCCAACTAATCCTCTTCACAAGAAGACCCTTACGCATGCAACCTTCGCTTTGGTGCATAAACTTCGCAGGAATCAAACAATAGACCAAGTCAACTCGGATAGCTCGTGTCTTCTACTCCCTCCATGTGAAGTGTCTAGCACGCGAACTACATTAGCTCCTAGGGTTTTGTATGTCAACTAAAAACTCCAATATTATTCAGCTCACCTGTAGCACGTGACATGAATCATGGACTTGACCCGTATTCACTCAAAACATTTACCGTCCTGTCCAAAGTTTAAATTTTATTACAAATAGTACGTACCATAGAATTTTTCAATTCATTTCTTAAATTTTGATAATTTTCAGTATATGATGTACATGGAGGTTGTTATTACGTAATAACAACCTCCATGTACATCATATACTGATTTAGGGTTCTTTTTTGCTCAACATTTAGGGTTCTGTTTTGCTCAACATAGTAAAAACAACCTCCATGTACATCATATACTGATTTAGAATTCTTTTTTGCTCAACATTTAGGGTTCTGTTTTGCTCAACATACTGAGACTAATGTAGGAATGATTTGTATGTGTTGATGGTTAGGGGGTTAATTGGCACAATTAGGGCTAGAAATGGGACGAGATAGAGCTATCCCATTCGGGTTTTAGATTTCATCCCATTCGGGCCCTATCCCGGTTGGGATGGGACGGGATGGGTCCAATCCTAGATAAAAAAGTTGAAAATAAACTCGTAAGAAAAAGAAAGAGTTTCATAGTTTTATAGTGCTCTTTACTCAATTAAATATTAACAAGTACTTGAACATATTTACAAGTACAACACGATGCAATAAGAGAGTTTATACTGTTTACTTTCTCTAAACCTATCACACTACTACAATGCAAGAAGATAGTTTATGCTGTTTACTTTTTCTAAACCTATCATCACTACTACGGTACAAGAAGATAGTTTACAACAATCAACAAATTAAAGTAAACATCACTGAATTGGAGACGACTTAATAACTTAAAGAAACAAAAAACTAATATAAAAACCATTAAATGAAATACTCAAATAACATCTTAATCAATAAAAATAATCAATCTTTTAAATAGTCGAGACGAGCATAATTGAGGCTTGAATTATTCGTTATGTCTGTCCTGTCTCGTTGTATAGAGACGAGATGGGACGAGCCTAATGTTATGAGATTTAAATCCCGTCTTGTCTCAGCAAATTTCAGGACAGACTCAGAACTGATTCATAATTAAGGGATTTTGTGCCTACTCGATCATGTACTCTAGGGTATACAGAGTGTTAATTTGTGTATGTATAAATAGCATATATGGCGCGCGGTTGTTATCCATTAATCGTGGGTGGAAAACAATATCAAACATAGTGAACCGAATTCATTACCCGATTCCATGTCATGCGATGCCATACCATATATATATATATAACGTGATTAATTAAACGTCACATCTCGGACTTTGAGTTCTGAATGCATGCATGTTCTATTCTCTTGAAGGTTTTAAACTTTTTAATATACTGCAAGTGTATCTAATTTTTCAATTTCATACGTACTGGATGTATCAGCTCGAATAGGAAAAGGCCATGAACGTTCAGAAAAAAGTAGATGAAAATCCTGCTAGGAAAAGGATTTTCGATTCAATAGCTTTCCTACTCCCTATATGAAAGGGATCAGAGTGTGTTGAACCATTTATAAAGGTCGTTGATGCATGCAGAACCTGGTTAGGGCTGCAAAAGGCTAGCTAGACCAGACAGACGAAGAAAACTCCAAAGGAAGGAGATAATGGACTCTACAAGTGATGATAATTCACTACCTTCAGGACCAGACGCCAGAAAGCGAAGAGTGAGCTATTTCTACGACTCAACAATCGGCCAACACTACTACGGCCAGGGTCATCCAATGAAACCCCTCCGTATACAAATGGCCCACAACCTCATCGTCAACTACGGCCTCCACCGTAAAATGGACATCAACTGCCCTTTTCCGGCTACCACCGATGACCTACGCCAATTCCACTCCGATGACTACGTCGACTTCCTCGCCTCCGTCTCTCCAGACACCCTTAACCAAACTCCCTTTTCTCGCTACAAGGAGCGCTTCAACATAGGTCAAGACTGTCCCGTATTCGATGACCTATTCGGCTTTTGCCAGGCTTCTGCCGGCGGTTCTCTCGGCGCCGCTGTCAAGCTCAATCAAGGAGATGCCGATATAGCCATCAACTGGGCCGGCGGGCTTCATCATGCAAAGATGTCCGCGGCCTCGGGGTTTTGTTATGTCAATGACATTGTGCTAGGGATTCTTGAGCTTCTCAAGGTTCATAGACGTGTTCTTTATATCGATATTGACGTGCACCATGGAGATGGAGTCGAGGAGGCCTTTTACACCACTGATAGAGTCATGACAGTTTCTTTCCATAAATATGGTGATTTCTTTCCAGGGACGGGGCAAATTGAAGACATTGGAGTGGGACGAGGGAGGAATTATGCTCTGAATGTACCCTTGAACGATGGAATAGATGATGAAGATCTTCAGTGGATATTTCGTCCCGTAATCCGAAAAGTGATGGAGATGTATCAGCCGGAGGCGGTTGTTCTTCAGTCCGGGGCAGATTCGCTATCCGGGGACAAGTTAGGATGCTTCAACTTGTCTATCAAAGGCCATGCGAATTGTCTTGGCTTCCTTAGATCGTTTAACGTTCCTTTGATGGTCTTGGGTGGGGGAGGTTATACGATTCGGAATGTAGTTCGTTGCTGGTGTTACGAGACGGCAGTAGCAATTGGAGAGGAACTTGATGATCAGTTGCCTGAAAACGAGTACTATGAGTATTTTGCTCCAAATTACACTCTTCATATTGACACATGTAACATGAAGAACCTGAACAAACCTGAAGACTTGGTGGAGATGAGGAATAAGCTGCTAGAACAGATTTCTAGAATGCCTCATGCACCTAGTGTTCAATTTCAGACGACACCATCAATAACACAAGCTCCGGAGGAGGTGGAGGAAGAGAACATGGATGAAAGATAAATTAACGCAGTTTCAGATTAGAATTTAGAACAACAAAATTGCACTTATTTAACTTCAATTGGCATATATCCATGGAGTTAGCTAACTAGGGTTCATGTTTGAACAAAAAGTATGCATACGTACTTAGTGTTTAAAGAATGAGAGACCGTAAACAAGAATGAAAGTGTTTAAGCTCAGATCATTGTTCTTCAATTTATAAGCTTTTAAATAGGCACAAAAAACCTATTGATTTAACTGGTCTAACCTAAACAACTAACTAACTAACTTATACACAAAACCAGAAAATTAAAGGATGAGACTGTACATTGAACCAAGAACTAAACACACTTGATGAAGTTACTTCAAACACTAGTAAGTTGCTTCAAATGCACCACTCTTGGCTACAATCAATCAGAGGAAAGCCTGCACAATGAAGAGTTTTGCGCAGCAAGCAATCAAAGCCTGCACAGCAAGCAATCTGTCAACAAATAACAGACCAGATCACAGTCTACTGTGCAAATGAGAGAGCTATTAGGCTATGATCTTCAACACTCCCCCTCAAGCTTGATCTAGAGCATCTCTTGAACCAAGCTTGATTAACAAATGATCAAACTGAGCAGTGGGAAGAACTTTGGTAAAGATATCAGTCAATTCATCGATAGAACGAACATAGGCAGTAGTGAGGATCTTGGATTGAACTTGATCTCTGATGAAGTGACAATCCACTTCGATATGCTTAGTTCGTTCATGGAATACTGGATTTGCAGCTATGTGCATGGCTGCCTGATTATCACAGTGTAATGTGATTGAGGCCTTGTTTTCAATTCCCCAATCTCTTAGGAGAGATTTTAACCATATCAATTCACATGCAGTGGAAGCCATGACACAATATTCAACCTCTGCACTTGATCTTGATACCACAGTTTGTTTCTTGCTCTTCCATGTAACAAGATTACCTCCAAAAAATGTACAAAAGCCAGTGGTGGATCTTCGATCAATGGTGTTCCCTGCCCAGTCTGAGTCAGAATAGTCTTCTAACAAGTAATGACCATTATTCTTGATGAGAATTCCTCTAGTAACAGACTGAGATAACGGGGATTTCATTTCACAAGTTGCAGATGAGTAGCAGTAGGTGCATGCATGAATTGACTGACTAGACTGACAGTATTTATGATATCAGGGCGAGTGATTATGAGATATATAAGTTTGCCAACAAGTCTTTGATACACTGAGACCTCAGAAAGGATCTCACATTTGGCTTCAATCTTGGTCTGGCTAGGAAGAGGAGACTGGGCTAGTTTGCTATCTCTCATTTTGAATTCCTCCAAGAGATCTACAATGTATTTTCTTTGATTGAGAAACAGTCCTGATGAAGACTGGTCCATTTCTGTTCCAAGAAAATACCTGAGCAGGCCAAGATCCTTAATGGAGAATGAATTATGCAGGGTGGTCTTCAGTGACTGAATTTCATCTTGGCTGTCACTTGTAATTATTAAATCATCAACATACACAATGACAATTAGCTTCCAAAGGTACCAATCCTCACAAACATTGATGAATTAGCAAGGCTTCTTTTGAATCCTGAAGCAAGTAGGACAAAGCTGAGCTTGGAATACCAAGCTCTTGGTGATTGCTTGAGGCCATAAATGACTTTATGCAGCTTGCATACTAATCCTGGTACCTTTTCTTGATCTGACCAGGGGGAAGTTTCATGTATACTTCCTCCTCCAATTCTCCATGTAAAAAGACATTTTTAACATCCATTTGATAGAAACTCCAACCACAATTAACTGCCACAGATAGTAGGACACTAACAGTGTTCATCTTGGCCACAGGAGTAAATGTCTCTTTGTAGTCAACTCCAAAGGTCTGTGTGAAACCCCTAGCCACCAGTCTTGACTTATGTTTTTCTATAGTTCCATCTGAATGAAACTTAGTCTTGTAAATCCATCTTGATCCCACAGCTTTATGACCCTTTGGAAGTGTCACAATACTCTAGGTTTTATTGTCACTGAGGGCCTGCAGTTCATCCTGCATTGTTTGTCTCCAAACATATGACTGATTTGCTTCTTCAAAGGTGTTAGGATCAGTGATATCACACATACTATTGAGAAACACAGAATGTGAAGGAGTTACACTGTTGAGAAGAGCTACATTACCAAGAGGATGTTTTGGAACATAGGTTTCAAAACCATCCAGTTTTGTTGGAAGTTTCCTAGTTCGGTTAGGATACCTTTTCTGATGGGAGACAGACTGCTGAACAAGTTCAGCTTGTTCTGGTTACAGATTATCTTCAATTTCTTCTTGGTTTTGAACTTCTGTTGGTTGAGTGATTTGATCAGGGATGCATCTAATACTTTCTTCCTCATGAGCTATCTCTTCCACAATTACTGAAATAGGTATGGAATCATCAAAAAACTCCCCCTGAAAATCATTCTCACTGAGCTGAAAGAAAGGAGTAGCTTCATCAAATCTTACATCTCTTGATGCAAATAGTTTCTTGGTTTGAGGATTGTAACATTTATAACCTTTCTGAGTTGATGAGTATCCCAGAAATACACATTTATTGGCTCTTGGATCCAGCTTGTCTCTATTATGAGATTGAATATGGACAAAGCAGAAACAACCAAACACTCTTAAATGTTCAATACCAATCTTCATTCCTTTTAGAACTTCAAATGGAGATTTGAAATCCAACACTCTGCTAGACAATCTATTAATGATATATGCTGCAGTTTGTATAGAATAGGACCAGTATTTTTTTGAAACATTTGCTTGAATCATAATGGCTCTAGTTTTCTCAAGCAGGTCTCTATTCTTTCTTTCAGATACACCATTCTGCTGAGGTGTTGCCACACAACTGGTTTGGTGTAGAATACCATTAGCATTTAGATAGTTAGTCATGATTCTAGATGTATATTCTATGCCATTGTCTGATCTTAACAAGCCAATGTTTGAGGAAAAATGATTTTTAACTAGTTTATGAAAATCTTCAAAACATTTTGGGACTTCAGTTTTAAATTTCATGAGATAGACAAAGGTGGTTCTAGAATAATCATCGATAAATATAACATAATACTTAAAACCATCAACTGACATCAATTTTGCAGTTCCCCAAACATCCGAGTGTACAATTTCAAAGAGCTGAGTGGCTCTAGAATTAGAAAGGGAAAAAGGTAGTCTAGTAGATTTTGACTTGTGACAAATATCACACTCATGGTGAGTCTTGCACAGTTTAGGGAATAAAAAGGACATGACATGAAAGGAAGGATGAGCTAGGCGCATGTGCCACAACTTCTGTGAACTGGAGAAGGTTGACTCTGCAATGAGACTCTTTTGAAGGTTTTGAGATGTAGTACAAGCCATTAAGAAAGAATCCTTCACCAATCTTCTGTTTGGTCATAGAATCCTGAAACACAACATTGGTATCTGAGAAAATAGCAAGACATTTTAACACTTGGGTGATTTTTCCAACAAACATAAGTTTGAATGGAAAATCTGGAACAAACATCACAGAAGAGTCCACGTGAGTTGAGAAAAATTTTTGTTTCCCTTTTCCTAAGATGGGGACTGTTTTTCCATTTGCTATGGAAACATGAGAAGGTTTTTCGAAGGCTTTAAAATCACTTAACTCAGAGGCATTATTTAACATGTGATCAGAGGCACAAGAATCCACAATCTAGAGATCATGATGCTTACTGAGATCTAATGCTGTAGAAATGGCACAAATAATACCTGGAATTTCCTCTGGAGAAGTCAACTTTGTGTCTGCAAGGAAGCTTGCAAATTTTCCAAGTGTTGTAGTGGAGTTTCCATCTTGATTGTCCCTGTTGCCTCTGCTATAGAAACTGAGCAAACTTGTTTATGAGAGTTATAAGATTGGTAGAAAAATCTACCTTGTCTTCTGAAGTATTGCACATATTTGCTTTTGGAATGCAGGTGTCCCTTGGTTTGCTCTTCAGACTTATGTTATCCTCATTGAACTTGTGCTTTAGTTCATGATGGAGTATCCAACAAGTCTCCTTCAAATGTCCAATCCCTGAGCGACCTATGCGCACACAATGAGTGCATTTCAGATCAGGTCTTCTTCCCTTATAGGGTCTGCTGCCAATAAAAGCCTTAGCCTTAGATGTGTCTTCAACTGCTATGGCTGCATTCATCACCCTTTTTCTGACTTCCTCACATTGGATTGTGTTGCACACCATTTGAAAAGATGGTAACTCAGGTGTCATCAACAAATGGCTCTTGAGGTCCTCATAGTTTGGTCCAAGGTTGGCTAGATGTTGGAAGACTTTGTCTTCTTCAGCTCGTTTCTGAAGCACAGCTGCATCAGTGGTGTGTGGCCTGTAGAGGTCGAGTTCATTCCATTTTGACTTCAAACTGCCAAGAAATTGAACAAATGAGAGGTTGCCTTGTTGAATTTCAGCTAAATCTTTCTTCAGCTAAAAAACCCTGGCAGCATTATTCAGGTTTCCATATATGTCTTTGACAGTTTCCCAAAGATGAAGTGAAGACTCTAAATAGCTGAAAATTTCTGCCAAATGGGGCTCCATTGAGTTTAGGAGCCATGACATCACCAACTGATCCTGAGCCAGCCATGTTTCGAACTCAGGTGAGTCAGAATCTGGTTTATTGCCAGCCTTGCTGATGATGCTGAGTTTCGTTTTTCCTCCAAGTGCAAGAGTAATGGCCCTTGACCAGGAAAGGAAGTTGAACTCATTTAGAAAGACTGAGCTGAGGCACTGGTTTGGATTTGAATCCAGAGTTTCAGGTTTTGAAACTGAGGATGATTTTTTAGAACCTCCAACCATTCTTAAGAGACTGTAACGCGAATGAAATGATGTTTGGAGTTATGGCTTTATGAACCAGAAGCAAAGCAGAAGCAGGTCCTATGAGGATACCTGCTCTGATACCATAAAGAAAATGAGAGACCATAAACAAGAATGAAAGTGTATTAAGCTCAGATCATTGTTCTTCAGTTTACAAGCTTTTAAATAGGCACAAAAAACCTATTGATTTAACTGGTCTAACCTAAGCAACTAACTAACTTATACACAAAACCAGAAAATTAAAGGATGAGACTGTACATTGAATCAAGAACTAAACACACTTGATGAAGTTACTTCAAACACTAGTAAGTTGCTTCAAATGCACCACTCTTGGCTGCAATCAATCAGAGGAAAGCCAGCACAGTGAAGAGTCTTGCGCAGCAAGCAATCAAAGCCTGCACAGCAAGCAATCAAAGCCTGCACAGCAAGCAGACTTGCACAGCAAGCAATCTGTCAACAGATGACAGACCAGATCACAGTTCACGGTGCAAATGAGAGAGCTATTAGGCTGTGATCTTCAACAGTGTTGCTGCGAATTCGTTGCATATGCAGGATATCACCAATGTGATGAGGTTAATTAATTAGTGCAACTTAGGACTTGGCTTTTTCTTTTTATTTGAAAATTTTAAAGAATCGTGATTCATGAATCAATCTAGTGCCAATGTGATTACATTAGTCTGTTGTAAGCTTTTTTTTTTATCATGTTCATCTTCTCAATTATTTACATGGTTAATTATTAATTCAATTTTTTTGGTGATAGATATGAGAGATGTAATCCGCTTTGAGTATCCCAAATCTCAGCAGCTCGAGGATGATATATTGAGCATCCCTCCTAGAACTCCACAGGCATCAGCTACATCTTTGTTAGGCATGCAATCAAAAAACTCCAGTAGTCCAAGAAATTGCATTCCTGCGAGGCATTGAAGCTATTAGTTTGATGCTCTATTTGCAATAACAAGACCCAATATTCAGATGTTACAAGAATATAGGTTGCGTTGTGGCATATCATTGAAGAGTCTCATCTAATTTATCATTATCAGTAAGAGGTAGCCATGATTTTTCTTATCGAGTTAAGAGTATGTAAAGAAGTCTACTTAGGTTTTTAATTATATCAACAGGTAATATAGAAGTGTATTAAGTAAAGGAGCTATACATCTCAATTTAGAGGTGCAACTGTAAATTCTTTTATTTGAGTCATGCTAGTACAACATTCAATTTGAAAAGAAAGTACCGGTACGTTGTCCCTCGACTTGTGTTGCAGGCAACAGTGCCACAACAACTGTCATCAGAACAAGTATCATCACACCTAACATGTTATGCAGAGAAGATGCCATTTTCCATAAACCTCAACTTTGCTAGCAGTTTTTGTTTTTGTAGTTTGAGAGAGTCGTGTTGGCTTTTAGTGTTGCTGGATTTTAGCTTTGCCGGGTTCTGTATATATATAGCAAAATTAGCTAGGCCTATTAAGTTATCGTGTCTTCTAAGGGAACAAATACACAATTAATAAAAAGAGTATATATATTTATTTAGTACTAATTTTAAAGGTTTATAGCTCATTTTAATTATTTTATTATTTTTATTTATTTTCTTTTTTATTTCCTATATTTTTGATTAATTTTTTTTTTTTCGTTTTTACACCGGTTGTAGAGGAGAAGAGGAGGAGGAGAAGAGGAAGAGGAGGAGGCTAGGAGGAGAGGGAGAAGGAGAGAGGAGGAGTTAGAGGAGGAGGAGGAGGAGAAGGAGGAGGAAAGGAGGAGAAGTTGTTGCCGCTCGAGGAGGAAGAGGAGGAGGAGAAGGAGTAGGAGGAGGAAGAAGTAAGATGAAGAGGAGGAGGAAGAAAAAAGATATAGAAAAAATTCAAAATTTTCAAAATCCCAGTCAAAAATTTTGAATTTTGAATTAACTTTAGCTGACGAATTTTAATAAATTTCATATGCTATAATAATTTATTTATTTAACTTTAGCTGACGAATTATCCTAATTTCGTCGGCTATAGTTATTTATTTATTTAACCTTAACCGACAAATTACCCTAATTTCGTCGGCTATAGTTATTTATTTTATGTAACTTTAGACGACGAATTACTCTCATTTCGTCGGCTAAAACTCTAAACCCTAAACCCTCAACGTAATTTTCCATTCTTTCTCCCTAGAGGTTGCCCTATCTCCGGTGGTTATTTTTCATAAAATTTTTATACCACTGGTTGCGTCTCATCGATTTGAAACTATTTTCAGTTGAAGGTCCGGACAAAATACGTAATTTAGACAGTCAAATGACCGTTTCCGTGCGTTAAGGGGTTTGACTTACATGATTGACAACAAAGATCGAGCCCTTAACGTTGTCAGATCAAATTGAATTTTTTTTCTATAGACATATTTTGACATAATGATCATTAGGGCTGGGCACTTCGTACAGTAATCCCGATTCCGTCCCGATCTCGTACCGAAAATTGGCGGGACGGGATGTGACAAAATTTTAAAATAGCGATACCGTCCTAATGGGCGGATGACTGCCTAACAAATATACCCTATTCCCCACTCAGATATATCAATGTAGTACAGCTAAATAGGGGTTATCGTCCATAAAGAACTGGTGAAACTAAGTCTTAAAACACTAAATGAACACAAATGACACAAATCTGACAGACTCGACTACTGAACAGTAATCACACCACGAACCTAACCTAGACTCAATCAAAAGCTATGAAATTTTGACACAATTAACTAGACACAGTGGTGGACTACCACACGAAATTTGAGGGTAATCGGAGTTGATTTGGTTACAGAAATAAATCGGACAAGCTACTGCTGTATGCAGAAAATAAATACTGAAAGTAACTATGCTTATGAATGCAAGTTGTTTAAACTATGTGATGAATGAGTTAAGAGGAATGCAATCCACCACTGGCATTCCGTCTCTCTAATGCATACTTAACCTAATGCACATATCCCATGAATGAAAGTTTCCAAGAAGAGTTGATCGTTACAACCACATCCTATTACCTAATCCTTATGCCTATGCAAGTTTGTCATGGACCTCCCCTGCATCTATCCCTCTATGAACCTATAGTCATGGACCCCAAGGTTTACAAAGAAGAAAGCATTATGATCTAGAGAAGGTTTGAGAAGCTACAAGGGTTCATAGGTACACTATGGGCGTGTCCTGCTAGACCTAGGGTTTCAATCACTGGACGAAATAATCTATCAGTGTATCACTGTAGAGAATTGAGTGGAAGAAATTATCTTCAGTCGCCCGTATCTCATGACAATAGAGTCCTAGCATGCATACTAAGTTGCGCACCAAAGTAGACATACAAGAAATCATCATTGAACCACATAGAGAAAGAAACCTCATTCAAGATGAATATGCAAACTAGATTAAAGTATATGCATCAAAAAGACTTCATGTACGGGGCTTCAAGCAACCCCTTAACAAGATGTTTAGCCACTGAAATTCATAATGAAATAAACAAAACAAATCATAGAGTTTATAGATAGAGATTGGATGAAGAAGAGGGACTGCTCTTGGTTCGATGTCGAAGGACCACTGCTGCCTGTCGAGGTGCTGCTGCTGCACTGGTGCCGGCGAGGTGCACTGCTGGGTGCGCTGCTGGTGCCTGCGAGGTGCGCTGCTGCTGCCGAGCGGATGACGTGCACTGCGAGGTGCGTGCGAGGTGTGTCGCTCCCCTCCTTTCTTTTTCTCTAGCTGCCACTATCCTCCACCAAGAAAACCCTAGAGTCCTTTTATACTTCTCTTTTTGTTCTCCCCTAGTCTCTCTCGGCTTCCCTTCTTCTATTTGCACTAGGACACCTTTATTTCTTTATTTTCTTTATTTCTCCACAAAACCTAATAAAACAATAGACATTAATTAAATCACTCAATTAATAGCAATAATCAAAGTGTAACAGTTCAATTAAACACGATAAATATGCATAAATATGCGACTATCACGTCCCGATAGTTTGGAAACTGGACAGGACGGGACGAGACCATCCTGAAAGTATAAATGTACTTGTATTCGATCATAACCGTATGATTTTTAAGGTGTATAATATCTTACAATGAACTCAAAAACACCCAAAGAGACGTCTAAAACCTAAATATAAATTCACAGTACTAGTTCTATACAACAAGAGTTAGATAATTCATTCACATTTGATGGTGATGATCATACGAAAGACATCGGCCGCCACAACGAAGCTATGTAGTGATAACTGGAGCTCCTTCGATTTTTCTCGAGATCTTAATTAATTAGTTAGATACAAATTAAAAGCATTTAATTAATTAGTTATTGATTTTCTTTTCATTTTTACAATTTTTATTCGTTTAGAACTACGACAATTGTACCATGAAAAAAGTAATATCATAGAATATATATGAAAAAAGTAATTTCTCATATATATATATATATATGAGAAATTAATACACAATAAAACCCTCATCAATATTGGATGAGTTCATATTGACTTTATAAAAATAGATATAAATTTTTTTTCAGGAATTTAGGATCAATTTATCTCATATATATTTTTTAATTTTTTTATCTATCGTTGTGGGAACCCGGTCCCGTACGGGATATGTTTCTAAAATACAATCTCGTCCTGTCCTGATAATATATTTTCAGGACCGGACAGGATTCGCCGAATCCCGCCCATGCCAAGTCCTAATGATCATATCAGACGATCGGATTTTTGTTTTTCAACTTTGATCATCGGAATCACTACATGCCTACTAATGTTGTATAATTTGTTTACTATGCTTTAATTAAATGTTCTGTTTTAAAAACAAACTCTACGTAGAAACTTCAAGTGCAAAAAAGTCGTGAAATAAGATATGACCAAAATGGTGAAATACGTCTACGGTTGAAAAATCACTTAGTTCCGGTAAAGTCTCGGTGCCGATAGTTGTGGTCAATACAATTTAGGGGTTTGACTTACGAGATTGACCATCCGGATGAAGCCCTTATATTTATCGGATCAAGTTGAATTTTTCACCATAGACATATTTCAATATATTGATGATATCTGACGGTCGTATTTTTGTTTGTAAAATTTGATGACTAGAATCACAACATGCCTACTGTTTACCATTATTTATCCATATGGGGAGCCCAATCATCGAGGGGTAAATGTCTCAAAATTTTTAGTTGGGCAATTGCCTCTCATCATGGTGAGAGTTTGTTGTGTCAAAGGTTCTACCAAAATTCCTTATATAGATGCAGATATAGGCGTTTTCATGTGTTAAGTGTTTAGAAAAACTGCATTTTGAAGCTTTAAACGAACTCGGATGGCCAAAAAGGTTCATATGTCATGGCGTTAGTGATGAATTTTACTTGCATGCCCGTTCCGCTTCCAGATTGGTATCACAATAGTCAATCGGACACCGAAATATTCATAGTGCAATTTTGCAACTAAAAGGTACTTTAGCTGATGTAAAAACCCAAATTTCGTCGGCTAAACTTTTTAAATTTTTTCGGCTAAAGTTCACAGACTATAGTTGACGAATTTTTTTTTCGTCAGCCTGTTTTTTTATTTTTTATTTTCGTCGGCTATGTTGTTTCTGCTGGTAGTGATATCCATGGAGTGAGCTAACTATGGTTCATGTTTGAACAATAAGTATGCATAAGTACTTAGTATTGCTGCGAATTCGTTTCATATGTAGGATCACCAATGTGATGAGTGTGGGGAAAATAAGTATAATTGTCCAAAGTGATGAATAAAAATGAGCGGGAATATTGGCGTTGACACTGTCATTATTGCCGTCGGTTGCCAACGAGGTAATGACATTGACTCCGTCATTATTGCCGTCGGTTGCCAACGAGGTAATGGCATTGATGCCATCATTATTACCGTCGGTTGCCAACGAGGTAATGACATTGATGCCATCATTATTACCGTTGGTTGCCAACGAGGTAATGACATTGACGCCATCATTATTACCGTCGGTTGCCAATGAGGTAATGGCCTTAACGCCGTCATTATTGCCGTCGGTTGTCAACGAGGTAATGGAATTGACGCCGTCATTATTGCCGTCAGTTGCCAACGAAGTAATGACATTAACGCCGTCATTATTGCTGTCGGTTGCCAACGAGAGCCTTAAAGGTGAGCTAAAAGAAAACTTGGAAGAGAAGTTTACTTGGAGCTCATGTTTCCAGAATCTATAAATAGCAAAGCGCAATGACCAGGTAGGACATCTGACTCTGATTCATTCATTTGATTCAACTAAGAAGTGTACTGACTTCGGCATCTGAGGGTTTTCTTGCAGGTGCCCTCCCATTCTCCCCAAAGAGGCGACACCGCGTTAGGGAGCTTGTTCACAATGTCAAGCGTAAGTAAAAGACAAAGTGATGAAGCATAGTACAACATAAAACAATGATCCACGTCTTTGAAACATAAATCAGACACCATAAATCTACGTCGGGTCAACCCTTGCCTTGAATGATATTAATTTGGTGAGAGAAAATCCTCAGCGGAATTTCTCATCGCCAACAATTGGCGCCATCTTTGGGAAACACCTTTCCCTAAAAGGTGATGGCAAGAGTTGTGCCCGAAGGCATTCCATTTTTCACCTTGGGTTTGGAAGCAACTAAAACCTTGACAAACAAAACCTAGTAGGCGATCTTAACCTGCCTCCAGACGACGAAATGCAAATAATGTAACAAGAACTCGAACAGCTTCGGAAGGAAAAACGTGATAGAGAGGCTCGCCGCCGGCAAAGACTCAAACAAATTTTACAGTTAGATAGTGATTCATCCGACGATGAAATTCGAGGAGACACCTGACGGGCCAGCAGGGCACCTAATCTCGATTTGGGTGGAACCACGAGAGATAATTCTGGCAGGCGAACCATTGATGAGATTGATGAACTTTTGAATGAAGGAACGGTCAACAACACTAGTGCTGGACAGTTAAAGAGACCACGTAAAAGTTCGTGGCAGGAAAAAATGAAAAAAATGATTGATGAATACAAACGGGTCGGTCCCAGAGAGCTCGCAGCCGAGATCACAAGAGTTGTTGGGAAATCCCTATTCACCAGCGATATACTGGGTACAGTTAAGCCAAAATGATTTACCACCCCTATATTTCGGATGTACGATGGCACTACCGATCCGGTCGATCATATTAAAGGATATACGCAACAAATGTTACTCGAAACGACTGATGAGAAGTTGACGTGTAATTTTTTTCCCACTAGCCTCACGGAACCTGCATCAACTTGGTTTCAAGATCTCAAACCACGATCAATACCTGACTTCGACACTTTAAGTCGAGCCTTCATTTCTCAGTACTTTTGTAGTCGTAAACAACGCAAAGACATGACAACTCTGTTCAGTACCAAGCAAACCCCTGATGAAAAGCTCGATACATTCTTTGAGCGATTTAAGGCCGAGACGCGTCATGTTAATTGTTAACCACAGTTTGCTGCAAGTGCCTTCCGAGAGGGACTCCTTTCGACTTCGCCATTATACGATAGTTTGTTACATGACCCTCAAAAAGACATGGATGATATCGTCACTAGGGTTGAGGGAGAAATACGAATCGAAAAGGCCAAGGAAGCCCAAGAGGCTCGCTTTATTGCCACCATTGCTTCACAGAATGATAAAGGCAATGCTGGTTATCAAAATCAAGCCATCAAAGAGGTAGTACTTATTGGTAGGGGCAGCGACCCAGCCCCAACTTTTCAGAGGAATGGTTTACGATTAGCCCTCCTTCCATTTTTCGCAAGCATAAACAGGAAGGGTTATTCGCCAAACCTCTACCCCAACTGAAGTCCAGCTATCTGGCATATGAAACCCGATATTGTGCCTTACACGAAGCATTCAGACATAGTCTTTCTCGATGTGCAGCGCTGAAGCCGACCATATCTAAATTAATGAAGGAAGGAAAGTTACTTCAGTACCGATCAAGCCCCGCCCTGAAAACTGACAAACCCCTCGAAAGAGTCAAGGCTATCCCAAAGGAGCCAATAGTTCGAGAGATATTAGCAATACACGGAGCACCTTACACCACAGTGGAAGAGGAAGTCCGACTCCGATCGGAAACCCGGCAAGCAGAAAAGATTCATCGGGTGTGCAACATTGCAAACGTTGCAAGCACCTCCACTTCCGAAGCAATATTTACCCCAACGCCGGTAATAAGTTTTTCCTCAGCTGATATTGTTGGCCTCCAATTCCCTCATAGAGACGCTCTGGTAATATCCACCCAGATCGGGGATGCGCTCGTACGACGGGTCATGATTGATGCGGGGAGTAGTGCTAATATTATGTTTTGGGATGCATTCGAGCAACTTGGTATCGACCAAACTCTTGTTCAACGTAGTCGAGCACCATTAACAGCTTTTGAAGGGACGTAAACGTGGCCTGTGGGCGAAGTGTCTTTACTGGTAACAACAGGTGAGAAGTCAGTTATCATAGACTTCGTAATTGTCCGGAAGCCATCAGCGTATAACGCCATCTTAGGTCGAGAATGGCTGCATAAGATGGAAGTTGAGGCATCAACTCGATGCCAGGTATTAAAATTTCTCTCTAACGATGGCAAGCATGTGGTGTTAATTCGTGGTGATCAGTTACTTTCCAAAAAATTGTATGCTATGGAAATTAACGTTCGTCGTCACAAGACAAGCGTCCAGACAAACAGGTTGCATAGCAACCAATGGAGGACCTACCAGATGAGGAAGAACTTGAACCTGAGCCAACCACCACTGAGCCATTATACGAAGAGCCTCTGGACTCGTTAAGGGAAACAATGGTTCTGGTAGGGACCCTTCTTACAGAGGCAGAACGCACAAAGATGATACAATTTTTAAGAGACAATCAAGATGTATTTGCATGGACACACCGGGATATGCCCGACATTGATCCCCTCGTAGCGTGCCATAAATTGCATATCGATCCAGCCATTACGCCATATCGTCAACGTCAACGACGATTTGCGCCCGAGCGGAACAAAATAATTAGCGATGAAATTGATCGTCTCCTTGAGGTCGGGTTTATACGCGAAGTTTGGTGTCCGTCATGGATATCTAATTGCGTCATCGTCAAAAAGAAAAACTGCAAACATCGCGTATGTGTTGATCATACTAATCTAAATAAGGCTTGTCCAAAAGACTGTTATCCTCTTCCCAAAATTGACCAACTCGTTAATGCCACTGTTGGTTATGAGCGTTTGTCTTTTTTGGATGCTTACTCCGGCTACAATCAAATACCAATGGCACTAGAAGATAAAGAAAAAACAGTTTTTATTTCTGAGCGGGGTTTATATTGTTACACTGTTATGCCCTTCGGTCTCACTAACGCGGGCACCACGTATCAACGTCTTGTCAACCGGATCTTCACAGAGCAAATCGGTAAAATCATGGAAGTATACATTGACGACATGGTCGTGAAGACAAAATTCCGGCATGATTACCTTAGGCATTTACGAGAAGTTTTCACCATATTACGATTTTACGGCATGAAACTCAATCCCACAAAGTGTGAGTTCGGGGTTTCGTCGGGTCAATTTCTGGGACATATTGTCAGTAAGCGCGGCATCGAGCCTAATCCTGAGAAAGTTGAGGCTATTTTAAGCATGAAGGATCCCAAAATGAAACACGATATACAAGTTTTGATTAGACGTATTGCTGCACTTAGTTGATTTATTTCCCGGTTAACTGATCGGTGTAAGCCATTTTTTCGTGCACTCACCAACAAGCAAGCTGACTTTTGAGGACCCGAACAATCAACCGCTTTAGCCCACTTCAAGAATTATTTGTCTAGTCGACAGTTTTTGGCTGTCCCCCAACAAGGAGAACCTTTGAGTTTATATTTAGCAATATTTGAGGTTGCAACAAGCGCTGTCTTGTGCAAAGACGATGGACAACCCCAAGAAGCTATTGCTTTTACCAGTCGAAGCCTACTCGATACAGAAACTAGATATTCCTCGTCTGAGAAAGTTATTTTGGCCCTGGTCTTTGCAAAGAGGAAATTGCGACAATATTTCGAGGGACACAAAATTATTGTCTACACTAACCTACCTATTCGAGCTATACTTTCTAAGCCAGATTCTTCTGGACGAATGACCAAGTGGGCAATTGAATTAAGTGAATTCAACATCAAATACAAGTCGAGGTCCTCACTCAAAGGCCAGACCCTCGCTGATTTTCTCGTCGAGTGTCTTTTCCCAACCTTACGTCCGGAGCTACCACGGAGGGAACCAATGTGGGAAATGCACGTTGATGGTGCATCTAACTTTTCAGGTGTGGGGGCCAGAATTATACTTCGGAGCTCCGAGGACCTGTGCATCGAAAGCGCTGTTCGGATCAATTTTCCAGCTTCTAACAATGTAGCGGAGTATGAAGCGCTAGTTATTGGATTAAACATGGCCAAAAAACTATGCATCCCACGTCTGCAGATGTACTCTGATTCTTAGTTGATTGTCGGTTTGTCAAACGACGATTATACAGCAAAAGACGACCAGATGTTAAAATATCGAGACTTGGTACGGTGATTGATGCGTGGCTTCGAGCAATTGTCTTTGGTTAAAATTCCACTGGAAGATAATTCGCAGGCTGACGAGTTAGCCAAAGCGGCATCGGGCTCCACTGACATTGTTAACGTCGTTAAAATTGAATTCCTTGATACCCCGAGCATTGAAGGACGCGTTGAGATTCGTTCTGTCATGGTTGTCGAGTCCATCTCGAATGACTGGAGGGGCCCCATCGTTAATTACTTGGAATTTGATATCCTACCAGACGACCCAACAGAGGCTCGAAAGCTCTGGCTCAAAGCTGCACGGTACATTGTCATTGAAGATGAGCTTTTTCGACGATTCTTTTCCGGACCTTACCTCCGATGTCTTGGCCCATCACATGAAAAATTAGTTCTTGAGGAGATTCATGAGGGGTCATGTGGAGCCCATACAGGGGGCAGATCCCTCGCACATAAAATTCTCTCACAAGGGTGTATCTTTTGATAGAAGCTGAACAATACGCCCGAAAATGCTTAAAGTGTCAGAAACATGCTCCTACGAACCATTCGCCCGCGGAAGAACTTCACGGACTTATGGGACCATGGCCGTTTGCTCGATGGGGCATGGACATTGTGGGGCCATTACCGGTGGCACCTAGGGGGTTCAAGCACTTCCTCTTAGCCACAGACTACCACACCAAGTGGGTCGAAGCAGAAGCTTATGTGACCATAACAAGAGAAAACGTGACAACTTTTGTGTGGCGAAACATAATATGTAGGTTTGGCGTACCACGATACATTGTCTGCGACATTGGCACACAATTTAACAACAAGAAATTCAAGACGTTGTGTAACAAGCATGGCATCACGTTACGCTTCTCATCGCGGAGTTATCCACGAGGTAACGGTCAGGCGAAAATCACCAACTGTATGATTTTCGACGGGGTGAAGCGTCGGTTAGAACAAAAACGAGGTAGATGGTGTGAGGAATTACAACACGTATTGTGGGCATACCAAACTACTCGACGAAAGCCCACCAATGAAACTCCATATGCTTTAACTTATGGAATGGAAGCTGTCATTCCTACTGAACTTATACTCCCAACGGTCCGCACCCTCACTGAAGAACGAGGGGAGAACGACGAACAGGTCGCGTGACACCTTGACCTTTTAGAAGAGCAGCGAGAGGCAGCAGGAATCCACCTCCCTAATTACCAGCTTCAGGTGGCCCAATATTTCAACAAAAATGTTCGACCACGACATTTTCGAACCGAAGACTTTATGTGGAAAAGAGTTGTCAAGGACATCAAAGATCATGGCGTTGGGAAGTTTAAACCTATTTAGGAAGGCCCATATGTGGTAACTAAAGTTTATAGTAAGGCCGCTTATCGTCTTTGCGAGATGAGAAACGGTCGTGAGCTACCTCGTCCTTGGAACGCCATTTATCTTAAGAAATGTTATTTGTGACACCAGTTACAAAGCGGAGCAATGTGTTCGTTGTCCTCTTTTGTAAGAAACAGTCATTTTATTTTGTAATAAGAACGGCGACGGGGGCCGCGGTTTATATAATATTGTTTGCAGTTATATTTTGATTCCTAGGCGTCCCCGTTACCATAGGGTGTTGAACAAGCCCGACCTTACCACCGCAGGACGCGGGGTATGGTCGGGTTGTCACCACGAATGTGGGGATAAGTTAGACCTTACCGCTGCAGAACGCGAGGTATGGCAAAATTGTCACCACAAGACGTGAGGCAAAGTCGGTTCTTACTGCCGCAGGACGCGGGGTAAGGAAAGATGTCACCACAGGACGTGGGGCAAAGTTTGTTCTTACCTCCCTGGGACCCAGGGTAAGGAATAATTGTCACCACAGGACGTGGGGCAAAGTTTGTTCTTACCGCCGCAAGTCGTGGGGTAAGAAGTTGATGTCACCCCGTGGGGCAACTATAATATTTAACATTGCAGGGCGCGTACCGCGGGTAAGATGGAGCGTTTAGTAGATGCCTAACGAATCAGGGCACTAAAAGTCTCCAACAATTTGAGGTGTTGCCAACTCTCCTCGTCGAAAGCCAGGTAAACTCTCATTATTATTCCCCTTTGCGTAAGGGTTTACGACAAAGGTAAACAAGGGGCCAGGAGAGAGAATAGGGAAGCAAACTTCTTTACAAAAACTAGCATGACTTGTCGTTGAAATGCCTTGTAGGAATACTTTCATTGCAATAATATAAAATACATTAGAAATAGTTATTCATAATTTCACCCACACGAATTATTACATAAAACGAATAAGAAGAAAAAGGCTAACACAATCGCCGTTTGTGACTTAGAAATGAGAAGTGTCGTCAGGAGCCACGTAGTATGGCAAAAGTGTTGGGTTGATTTCTGGAAAGTTCGCTATCATTCGCTAGAGATATTCGATCACCGCGTATGAAACCCAGATTCACGTCCTTGCCCGCGAATAAACCCTTCTCTCCTGTAACATTCTCGTAGCTCGGTTTTCAGTTGTTTAGCATCATTCCTTGAGTGATGAATCTCAGCAGTAAGATCGCGTATGTCAGCCTTCAGTTTTCACACCTCAGTTTTGGAGTGCTCGAGTGAGTCTTGCAAGGCAAAAGAGTCTTCCCTTAGAACAATGATGCGGGATGACTCTAAGTTTCGGCCTCTGTCAGTACTCATGCTATGACGTCGAGGTCTACTCGGACCGATGTTTCCCCTAGAAATCTAGGAAGCACCGACCCCGGAATGTCAGAAAATTCCAGTATGTTCTCAAGGTACTGCACGAAGCTGTCGTTGGAACATCGCATTCCTGAACTTTCAAAAGCCCTGTAACAACAACAGAGAAACAGTTATAAGACAAGGAAACAATAATATATTGAGAAAAACAATGAGACAGTAACAAGTTGAGGACCCTTTAGAGGAACTGTTGGACGAGATGAGAATCGGTTTGGGGTTCTGGCGATCCAGAGTGCGTTCATAAACAACAAATATTTGTTTTCCTCGACCAACGGTAGCATGTTGATCACAAGAAGCCATGAAAGCCACCAAAGTTTGGAAAATAAAACAAGTAGAGAGGTAGAAGAAAAGAAGGAGGGGTGAGTGGCAAGCCAGAATAGAGCCTCTATTTATAGGTGAAGATAACGAAGAGGAGTTATGGCACAACATACAAAATTTAAAATTCAAAATCAAGCAGTTAAAGTAAAGATTCGAATATCAGAGAGATAGCTGAAATTTAAAAGCAATGGAAATAACTTTATATCCTAAAAATTAATAAAGGATTACAAACTTTATTGGTATTATTACGGAGAAGCCGAGAGCAAAATTCGATTATCAAACATGAGAAACAATGACAAATTCTCATCTGGAAAAATAATTATTTAGGAACCCTTGCACGGGTCACCGGTTACGAGGACTAAAGGGGGGAGTTCTTCCTTTCGTCAATCGTCTAATTCGCTAGATGCCTGGGAGGGAACGTCTCCTGGAGTCATGCCCCGGATATGAGAATAGCCACCAGAGGTAAACCCATAAAACATGTCAAACTCATCAGGACCCGGGTAGCATCGTTGTTATTCTTCCGTCAAAGCCTGATTCCATCTAAGACCAAAGTGCTTGGCAGATACTCGTTTTATCTTGGAAGCTGCATGTTCAAATTCTTTGTCTTTACTTTGAGAGATTAAGATGAGTTCGTTCTTCAATCTTGTGATCTCGAGATCCTTGCTGGTGATCTCACGATCCTTGTCATCAAGGCCATTCGCCATTGTTTGTATGGAACGAACGTGCTCATTGAGTTCTTTCTCATTGGATGTAATGTGGGCTTCTTATTTCTCAAATTTCCGTCGAGTTTCGACATAAGAGGCATCGATGCGGCGTTATAAGTGATGAGACTGCACTAAAGCCTGCACAAGTTAGACAATGGCATTAAGCATGGGGGAACGAGAATGAAAAGTTACAAGTCTAAAAGAGGGAAAGAGGCATTTACATTGAGTTGGAAGGCACAAAGGTTGTCGTAAACCGTTTGGGGATCTTCCGATGACATAGTTTCGGTAGATGGGCCAACTGTCGCGAGAGCCTGAGCCACGGCAGCCGCGGCCGAACCATTTGAGGTGAGATGCTCTCCGACCATGATATGAGAACCATCACGCTTCGGGAAAGAAATCTCCAATGTCCTTGGCCAAGGAGAATGCCTGGCCCGTGCAAGCTAAAGCGGGCGAACTTGAAGCAGAGGCACGGCGCCGCGGGAGGTCTCAACAGAAGGAATTGACATATCGGGAGGAAAGGAGTTCACTTGCAGGTGTGGTTGAGGATGAGCATATGAAGGGGATATAGTCTTTTATTTCTTCAGCTTCCTAGGAGGAGGGAGCAGTTGAGGGAGTTCCCTCACAACACGGGGAGACGCCTCATCCCCCGTCTCATTGATAGCAGAGATTGCATCTGTTTCTTCTGGGTCAATTCTCATGCCATCCTCATACGTTACCAAAACGTCAGAACAAGGTGCAACGTTTTTAAATGAACTTTTAACCACAAAAAAGTCCGTGAACAATCGTTCATACCGCTCGGATTTGTAGAAGTTGTCTTTCGTTTTCATAACATGAAGCAGGAGAGGTTTTCCGAAAAGACCATGGTTCACGGGGAGCAAGTAACGGTTCAAAAGTGTGGTTGGGCGGTTATACGCTAAATCTTGGAAGTACTTGAGAGTCGTAAATTGAGATGGATACCATTTTCCCCCGACGAGATGATTCTCTAACCAGTCAATACGACTAGCAGGAAGATCAAACTTAATCATAGAAAGCTGCAAGGAAAAAATAAGGTTGTTAATACGTCAGCATAAAGGAAAAGAACATGTTAGGTCGAAACAAAAAATATCATTAAACACACCAATGTCATCCGCAAAAGCATTTGGAGGAAGCAAACATAGCTCGGGTGATTGCCAATCACCAGAAATCATAAGGGCCCGAGATTTCCATCCTTGGTTATCATTAGCAGTACCAACGTCAAAGACTTTCCTCTTCGGCAGGGGAGCAAGATTGAAAAAATCGAGGTGTTTGCTGAGTTTAACACAATTGTAAAGGCTAAGAAAATGAATTTTCCGTCTTCAAGCCCATAATTAAAAAATCTGATAGGATAAGATAGGGGTTAGGACTCAGCTGGAAAGGGTGCAAGTCAAGCATAGACCACATGAGGTGAAACACGGGATGAATAGGAAACCTAATAAACCGGAGGTGATCGGGAGACAACACCAGCCCACCCTTGGGAATACTGACCTGTCATAAGTTGACCTGCAATTAAAAACCCTATCGTGTAGTATGTGCAAGTAGGGATCGTTCTAACCGGGGACACTAGGGAAGGATTCATATTCTGCAAAACAAATCATTAGTACTTTCAAAAGAATACAAGTATAAACATATATACAAAATATTATGGGGGATTTATAAGGTGGTTCGAAACATATACAGAAAATAAAGACACTTATTTACAAAACATGGTCAATCAATACTCAAGCATAAAACAACATAGCACCGTGTAGAAAGACATGTCACAAATTTCGCAAGTTGAAGAGGTCGTATTTACGCTTTCACAACTTGTAATTAATTCCAACTATTTAGACTTCTCATGTAAATTTAGTGCCTACAATCGCCTGACACTAAGTTTGTATATGTGTCATCCTGTTCAATGCCTACAATCGCCTGACATTAAGACAAAATTCACTGATCGAACGAGAGTCATTAGAAACATGGTCCTAGGTATGGCGTCACTCATCCTATTCATCATGCAAATCTCTCACCCTAGCAACCCTTGGTAGTGACTAAGAATCAAGACCTACAATCGCCTGATCTCAACCCTTAGAACACTACGGCATATGAAACTCCCCCCTAATAGCTAACTTGTCTAGATTCAAGCTAACCTAGAGTTCGATTACGTGTACATGTGAGGATTAATCAATTCAAGTTATTAATTACGTGAACACAAACAACTTAATCTAAATCGTCATCCTAACATGCAGTACTACACGTTACAATTATAAACACAATCACATGAAAATCACAAAGAAGAACAAGTAAACATGTTTATAACGTAAAACCGAAAACCAACACAAACATATATATAAATAACCATTATCCATACAGTAGATACATATATAAACCTTGAATGTATTCATACCTAAACCTACCCTAAGAGTCGGCAAGGATTGAAGAAGGGATTGGTGGCGGCAAAGCTATGCAGTCGGCATCAAGGATTGCAATCGGCAGCAGGGTTGGCGGCGGCAAGGCTATGGTGTTTCTGTGTAGGGAGGGTTTTTAAGTAGAGCTAGGCTATTCTAAGGCTTAGAGCAATTGAGAGACACTTTTTCAGTTGTATTACATGTGTATTTATAGAGGAAAACTTCTCAAGAAACCCTAGGGATTCGGCAGCCACTAGTCCATTCCGAATTGGGCTTCCTTCTTCTTGATGGATTCGGCCTCTCCCTTGGTGATTTCTTCGATTCTTCTTCTTCTTCTAAACAACTTCCCATATCATCATTAAGCTCATCATCAATCATTTGGCATGCTTGGGAAGGATTTTGGTGAAGAAACACACTCACGAACTCGATAGACAACTTCAGCAAAATCTGTCCTGTTTCCAGCAGACTGACCTCCGGCCATTGTTTCTGGCATAACTCCTTCCTCAGAAATTGGATTTCTGAGATTCCAAAAGATTTAGAAACTAGACATCCACAGCTTTCCATACATATATGGCACGTTCCCTGGTTCCTCCTGGATCGTCCTAGGGAAATCTTTGAAGTTGATGTAGGGTTTCTGGAAATTTCTGCTCGGATCAAAATCTTATGTTTCGGAGTTTCTTCTTTTCCATGGCCTCTCTTGTTGTCTTCCATGAGTTCAATCTTCATGATTCTTGTTCTCATATGCTCATTTACATGTCATCTACACATTAAACCAAATTCATCAAAATTGACAATGTAAAGGTATAACGAATCATAAGAGAAAATAACTAAGTCTTTGTTCCAAATCGAATTTTCAACACTTAAGCACAATTTTTTGTATAAATACATGTTTTAGCCATTGCTCTACAGAAAAACCCTTTTGACTCAAAATAAGTAAAAACGACATTACTAAGGAATAAACCAAGTATAAATGAGGGTAAAAACACATTACAAACATGGCGTAAAACGCACTCATCAAATACCTCAAGCTATGCGGATGTCAGAATCAACTGGAACGGCAGAAAGTTTGACAGAAGTCGGAAGGTGAAGAGTTTCTGACAAATCCGCTAGTACGTGATCCAAAGGCTGCCAAGGAGCAAGGTCGTCAACAAGTGTCGTCTCAACGAGGTAGGAAGAGGCCATTTTTGCAAGTTAAATTCAACTGCAGGGGGCAAAAAAAATCAATCCGAGAAAGAAAAAGGAAAAAAAATCGATCAAAGAAAAAGAAAAAAAAGCTGAACACATGGTCGAACTCAAGACCTCATAATACATAGGAAGCATAGAACCACTGCACTGATGCAATCATTCCTTTGAAAACCCAAAAACTTGGTGCAAGGTTCGAACCCAAGATCTCTGGGTACATATCAAAACGCTGTCCACTACACTACATGACCAACAAAGGTTCGAACCTGTGAAAAGAAGTCCAAAGCCAACCGAAGAGCCGCCTATAATTGACAGGAGAAAAACTTGACAAGGTTGGCTGAGCCGGGGGGCTGCGGAGATCAAGCCGAGTCACCACGATGGCGGCGGCGAGGTCTGGACTGCGTCGACAGGAGAAGAACTTACAGGCGCAGGCGAGCACAATGGCTATAGAGGTGAGGCCGAAACTGTGGCGGTTTCGATGAGGGTTGATGTGAGGTTAAGGAGAATATTATAAGGGAGAGGGCCGAAGGTTTAGGGAGTGAAAAGGGCAAGAAATCTGCAGATGAACGCCGGGAAATCCGCCCTTCGGCCGCTGCAAGGAGCTAGGTCAAATCGACTCGGTTCGGTCGCCATTCGGGTCAACACGACCAAACTTCCTTTGATATGGGTTGGCGCAACCCGGTTGCTATACATTCAGGTCAAGGCGACCCGCTAGGCCCGGAATCAGGTCTAAATGACCCATTTGGAGCAGGTTTGGGTCACGTGACCCATTTCATCAAGATTCGGGTCAAATCGACCGGATTTTGTGTAAATTTTGAATAATGACCCGTTTCGTCCAAATTCGGGTTAAAACGACCCGTTTCTCTCGAATTCGGGTCATGACAAACCACTTGGAGGAACCTCGGGTCGCTAGGGGAAAAATTAATGATTTTCCTTTCCAAAAGTCAAGCAACTCAAAAGGTACGTTGAGGGGAACACCGTCAGAATCGTAAATGGGAAATTTTTTCCTTTGAATTACATTTCAAAGGGGAAATTTGGAGGCATTGCGGGGAAAATAAGTATAATTTCCTAAAGTGATGAATAAAAATGAGCCGGAATAATGGCATTGACGCTGTCATTATTGTCGTCGGTTGCCATCGAGGTAATGACATTGACGTCGTCATTATTGCCGTCGATTGCCAACAAGGTAATGGCATTGATGCCATCATTATTACCGTCGGTTGCCAACGAGGTAATGACATTGACGCCATCATTATTACCGTCAGTTGCCAATGAGGTAATGGCCTTAAAGCCGTCATTATTGTCATCGGTTGTCAACGAGGTAATGGCATTGACGCCGTCATTATTACCGTCGGTTGCCAACGACGTAATGGCATTAACGCCGTCATTATTGCCGTCGGTTGCCAAGGATAGCCTTAAAGGTGAGTTAAAAGAAAACTTGGAAGAGAAGTTTACTTGAAGCTCAAGTTTCCAGAATCTATAAATAGAAAAACGCAACGACCAGGTAGGACATCTGACTCCGATTCATTCACTTGATTCAACTAAGAAGTGTACTGACTTTGGCATCAGAGGGTTTTATTGCAGGTGCCCTCCCATTCTCCCTGAAGAGGCGACACCCCATCAGGAAGCTTGTTCACAATGTCAAGCGTAAGTAAAAGACAGTGATGAAGCATAGTACAACATAAAACAACGATCCACGTCTTTGAAACATAAATTAGACCCCATAAATCTACGTCGGGTCAACCTTTGCCTTGAACGATATTAATTTGGTGAGAGAAAATGCTCAGCGGAATTTCTCATCGCCAACAATGAGGATAATTAATTATTGCAACTTTGGACTTGACTTTTTATTTTTATTTAAAATTTTTAAAGAATCGTGATTCATGAATCAATCTAGTGCCAATGTGATTACATTAGTCTGTTGTACAATTTAAGCTTTTTTTTTATCATGTTCATCTTCTCAATTATTTACATAGTTAATTATTAATTCAATTTTTTTGGTGATAGATATGAGACACTAGTAGAAAAACAGCCTTAGGCGACAGAAATGTCCCATTGCTTAAAACAGATTTTCCGTCACCTAAGGCTTAGAAGACGGAAAGTTCGTCGTCTAAGCGTCGTCGCCTATGATCGGTCGTATTTTTTATTAGCGATAGAAAGCCATCATTCTGTCGCTTAATCCTTGTACCTATGCGACGACAACATCCCTTAGACGACATAATGTTTTTTTCGCTTAAGCCTTATATTTTTTTCAAAAAAAAATTCTCCGGTGGATTTCCGACAGAAATTTGTTTTTTTGTTATAGAAAATTTTTTTGCTTCTTTTTCTTCTTCCCCAGCCACCACAACCACCGTATCACCTCCTCCGCCACCAGTACGGTACCACCATAGCCTCCGCCATCACCGTCACCTTCACCACCACCGCCATCACCTTCTTCTTCTTCTTCCGGCCTCTTCTTCTCCTCCCAGCCTCCTGGCCTCTTCTTCTTCACTTATGCAACAAGAGCAGGATTCTTAAAATTTGAATCCTCTGCTAAAGCGGCAGAAATGATTACGTCGCTTAAATAAGTTTCAAATTTTAAATTCAACATTTGAGCGCCAAAACGTATAAGTTTGAAAATTTACTTAAGCGACGGAAACTTCCGTCACTTAAGTCAATCATTTTGTCGCTTAAGAGAGTTTGAAATTTTTGATCTAGTTTCTAAGCGCCAAAACGTATACATTTGAAGTTTTACTTAAGCGACACAAATTTTTGTCGCTTAAGTTAATAATTTCTGTCGCGTAAGTAAATGTTCGTCGCTTAGGCAAATGATTTCCGTCGCTTAAGTGAAACGGCTTAAGCGATGTAAATTTTCTGGTCTTGTCCACTTCCGTCGCTTAAGCATGTTTTTCTAATAGTGAGAGATGTAATCCGCTTTGAGTATCCCAAATGTCAGCAGCTCGAGGATGTGATATTGAGTATCCGTTCTTGGTCAACATATATATGCTGCATTTTAGCACTCCACAGGCATCAGCTACATCTTTGTTAGGCATGCAATCAAAAAACTCCAGTAGTCCAAGAAATTGCATTTCTGCAAGGCATTGAATCGAATAGTTTGATGGCTTCACTTGCTCTATTTGCAATAATAAGACCCAATATTCAGATGTTACAAGAATATAGGTTGCGTTGTGGTATACCATTGAAGAGTCTCATCTAATTTATCATTATCAATAAGAGGTAAACATGATTTTTCTTCTCCATTTGCGACGAACAGAAGAGTAGCTGGCCATCAGAGTCGAAGGTGCCTACATCGCGTCGTCGTCCTTTCGGTGAAGATCCACTGACCAAGATCAAGTTTTGGGCGCGACAATTGTTCTACTGAAGATTCGAGGTTCTAGCGATGAATATCGTCTGATCTAACAACGATCTTGTACAATTCTGCACCGTTTCACATTGACGCGTATCTACCTCGTCGATCTCTTTCCCTTCGACGTGGCGAAGCTCTGGTGTATCATCTCAACCGTCGCTCGTTCCAGACTTGAGATCTCTCATCTTGACGAACACAAAGTTTGACTATTTTTGTTGTTTTGAAATGGATTCTAGTATATTAAGGAGGTAAGTGAGGTATGGATCTATTGTAATCGTGGTGTAAAATTTTTTTTCCTTCCTGAAAATGTGAGAAAGAAGCTGGTCATCCTTAGCGTGTTGGTTATGTGTAATGTTCATAGTCCTTCACATCTAAGGTTCAACTGGAAGAGATGATGATGGTGGTGTTGAAACTCAGATATTGAGGGTCAGTAACTGGAATATTCGAGTTACTGGGTGTCAGTAACCGATTTACCGGTGACCGGAATCCGGTGAACGGAGAAATCTGATCACCGGAGTCTGGCACCGGTGACCAGAGTCCGGTGATAGGAGTCTAGAGACCAGAGACCGACGACCGGAGTCCGACAGAGCTCCAGTAAACCCTTATCTCTTTAGTAATAGACAAGGGTAAAAATATATTAAAAATTATTATTTTAATATGGTTTTAATAAAGATTTGTGTGTTTAGACACAAATAAGTGTATTTTTCATTCAATTGGTTTTCAAAGTCGTATTTTTATTGAAATGAGATTTGACCTTTATTTTTTGTGTGCAAATGGGCATTAGCCCTAATAAAGAACAATCCTAAATTTGCGTTTGGTGGATATTTTACTAAAAAAGTTTTCTTTGTAATTTGTTTCTTTTTATTAAAAGAATAACATAATTAGTTACCTGATTTGATATTTTAAACTTAGAAATATATATATGGCGCGCTTGTATGAGTTGTATCTTTTTTAATAAAACATTTGCATACTTTTGTATGAGTTGTATCTAGTCCATGATAATTTGATTTGGTCATCTCAAAGAAGAAGCATTTGCATACTTTTAGTTAATTCCAAATCCCATAATATGCCATTCTGAACAAGGAAAAATGTCCCATGATATGCATTAACACGATCAAATACTACTAAGCAATGTACATAGTCTTGATAAAAACACCAATTTGGAAATAATATCCTCATTATGCATTTGATTAAGAAATCGATATTGGAATAAAAAACCAAGGAATTTGGAAAAAAATTAAAATAAAAACAAAACCAAACCATATGAACAATGTTTGAAACCTTAAGAGATTGGATTGGAAAAGAGAGATTATCAGCCCTAGCCTTGTCATTACATGACCTTCTTGATATGGCTTAGTTTTTATAGGAAAGAGAGTCAGGTACAATAATTTATATGATCGATCTCTACGTTGAAATCTTTTGTCTTTATTGTATTTCTATACATTTTCCTCATATTAGCATACCAATGTGTCCACTAATTTGTGTCAAAGATTGTGTTCTGGTTCTACTTTAGCGATTAATCTTAGGACTAACATCGGAACATTTTATCCCCACCAAATAAGCAAGATGATTAAATATCGACAAACCTGACGATACGGTTGATCAACGGCTTGCCTAATCAATTGTATCTGTATGTGTAAGTAGCAGTATCTATCTGTCTAGCTGACCTGACGTTGCTTAGAGATTAAGACCGTCAAAGGACGGTCTTCGACTCTTTTATGCATAAGTAAGTATTGATGTTGACATAATAACAGTACGTAAGAAGTAATTACATAATAAATGAGGAGAAAAGAAATTACTATTTATAGGCTAAAGGTTCAAATACTTATCTTTCTCTTCGATGTGGGACTAGTGCCCTAAGGATTGCTACATTGTTGTTCTATAAGGTAGTACGGGCTTGTTCCTGCTCTATTTGACGAGCGGTTTGCGTCTATTTGGGTTGGCGTTATTGTCTTGTTGTTGTTGCACTTGGTTCGGACATGTTTGGCGGTTTTGGCTAGTTTTAGCACTACTGGTGTACTCTAGCTAGGCATATGAGCTCACAAGTCCCCAAGTCCTAGTCTAAGAGGGGTTTTTTGGTTAGGGAGTTAATTGCTTAGCGCTGTTCATAAGCGGTGAATCCGTTAGCGGGCCCTACCTCAGAGTCCCCTACTCCCCTGGTAAGAAGTCCTGCTTGAGCTACTGCAGTCTTGCTGAAGTCTATGCATTTTGATGTCACTGCTTGCCATCTGATGACAAATGAGCAGACTGACTCCCCCTGACTTTGCTTTATGTAAAATAAGCGTTACGTGCTATACTTTCCTACTGTGCTCAAAATGAACCTTGTAAAGAAAGTGTGTGTCAAATCTTTAAATGAATCCACTAAATTGGGGGGTTGTTCAAAGAACTAATCATGACTTCTCCTTCTAGTGTCTCGCTAAACAACTTGAATTTAAGTAGCGTCATCATCATATTCTCTTCCGCTGGTGATTTTTTTAAACTCATCCATGTGGGCGTATGGGCAGCTCTGGCCTGAATACACCTGTATTTTGGGGCTTTTAAATTTGGTTGGGCAGGTGGACCACTAGATTCTACACGTAAATGGTCTTGCCCTAGCTGTGAACAAGTGATTGGGCCTATTAGGCGCTTCTCGTTGTGCCAATTGTTACCATTGGCTTCTGCCCCTCCATTGTGTTATTACCTCATTGGCTCCCTTGAGGGCTCCTCTAAATATCGTTTTCTGATTAGGGAAGATGGCCGTTGGCCGTGGAATTCATTTGGGGTGAGTGACACATCTATGTATGCTATCTTTGAGCGCCTTCCACTTGCATGATTTCCCCTTCTTTTATTGGGCCAGGAACTAGCAGTAGCAGATTCATTTTCTGCTTTTTCTCATGCTTTTCTACCTTCTGTACTAGCAAGCGGAGTCTTTTCTCTATAATAGAGATGGTAAACGGGCCGGCCCAGCTCGGTCTGACCCAGTTAATCGAGCTTCGGGCTGTGGCTGGCCCATTCACTCAAACGTAAGTCAGACCGGGCCTATTAGCGAATCGTGTCAGGGTCGTTTCTTACCGAAATTTGAAATTAGTCGATAGTTGATATCATATTACAACAAAACAATAACAAATGAAACTAATTCACAATTTTTATCGATCATTTTCTTTTTCGTCAACAAAAAAAAGTGATATGAATCATATAATCTTTGTTTATAATTAATAATGTTTTCGCAAAAACTTCTTATGGGTCTAGGAAAATCAAAATAAATTATTATTATTTTATATAAGTTTATTCTTCAAAATTCAAATTAAATATTATTTATAAATATGATATCTTCATATTATAAAGGAAAAAATACATATTTTAGAGCGGGCCGAGCTGTGGGCAATAATTTGTCGTGCTCGGATCAAGCCGGACCCATGGACACATTTTTATAGGCCCATCCATGCCCATTAAGATAACATGTTTAAGCCGTATCGAGCCGAGCAGCTTTTAAACGTGCCATGCTCGGGCTATCCTCTTGCTTAGTGGCATGTTTCCCACCTCTACTCTGCAGCTAGTCTTGCTTTTCTTTCTTCTTGGAGGTCTTTCATTACTAACTCCAGTTTTGTAGCTTAATCATTGGGGGGGGAGGTATTTCTGTTGTCGTTGTTGTTATAGCCCCAGTCACTGGTTGTGACATTTCCTGGTAGCCTCCTCCGGTTGTTCGCGTTTAAAAATCTAACGTTTTTGCCATGTTAGTAGCATTTTGCTGTTGTTATTGGTCTGCTCGATTGTTCTCATTGTTAGCCATGGTTATTCAATGTGTGAAACCTTTAATTTTGTTTAGAGGCTTCCCATAGACAGAGCCTATGTTGATACAGTTAATTAGTGGCTTGCCTAATCTATTATATTTGTATGTGTTAGTAGCAACGTCTTCCTGTCTAGATAGCCCCCATTCGTTTTTATCGTTTGAAAAAACATGATTGTCAGTTGCATTCGCGCGGATGATACTGTGAAGAGATCAGCTTTGTCACCTACTATCATGTCACAGTACGTGGTGTATGCTGATGTAGCAACATATTTGATATCATAAAAAAGAACCATTGGCTGGTTTATACTCACAATACCAAAAAATTCAAAGTAATTAAGCTCCTGCATGCGAGAATGAGGTTTGCTGATATTGGAACCAAGAATCATTTTATAATCTTTATTGTACTCGTCATAGATTAGTCTCATAGAAAAATTGTAATCAGCATGAAACTCTTTTCCTGAAAAGATAAGAGCTTGACTGTAGCAAACCAAAGTTGGTTGGTTCTGATCCTCAAACCTGGCATCGTAATATATCAACTTGACACTATCGTAGTTCTACCCATAAAATGGTTCATAAATATTTTTAATAAAACCACAATTTGGTTTTGAATATTTCGTATGAAACTTCTAGTTAGATTTATCAACAATGCCATGAATTGTCTTACATGAATTAAGACCCGTAGGTACTGGTCATGATTTTGTCTTACAATGTCTGGCGTGAAAATGAATTTCTTCGAACAATCAGCTCTTGGTGTGCCAGCACTTATGGGTCAGGTGCAACCTTCTCTTCTGCGTTTTCGCCTTCTAACTTCTTCTCAGAACGATTGACGTACGGGCGCTGATCAAGCCGGCACTCAGGTTCTTTCTCAGACCTAACAGACGAATGTTAGAATTTTTCTCCACTCCACGTGCAGTTGACGCTTCTTACTCAGACCGATGTAGTACGTTGAGTAGAGTCAAACAAAATCAGGATTGGGTATTCACCAAAGATTATTCTCTGAATATTTGCTAAAAGTTTAATCCTCTAACAATGGTTTTGTGGACTTGTGCTCGTGATGAGGCTTTATGAACTTGAGATGGACTTTTGCTCACGATGAGGCTTGGGTGAGGTAGCTGCGAGAGTTGCTCGTGATGAAGCTTTGATGAAATAAGACCTTGTAAGTCTTTTGGTAGTGATGCTCCGAGGGAGACTTGTTTTACAGTGTTTGCAAGGTTGTTTATAAGTTGATGTGTCTGTAGGTCTCGGTTTACCATCGATCCCGTTATATAACGAACTCTAGGGTTCGTCATTCCTTGCATATCAAGGCAAATCAGATTTCTCAAATAAAATAAGAATGAAATATCCCCAATTAATTATGAAACAAATCCATGTAATCATGCAAATTAGCCACGCATAACCTCAAAAAGAAAAAGAAATATATACAATTACTTTGACCGTAAGAAATGGTCTAACGAGCTCGAAAAGCAGACATTCTCCAAAAAATATTATTTTAGCCCAAACATTTCTATTATGCATCTTGACTCTCATCACGTCTCTCCTCCCTATTCTATTATTAAGCTTCTATTGATTGATTCGAGGAAGGCATTCCTCAATCGACCGATTCGAGGTCAGGCATTCCTCGATCGATCTATTTGAGGTCCAACATTCCTTGATCGATCGATGGAGACGTTGGAAATGGGAGGTGACTGCCAGGCCTTGAATACAATGTTCATGCAGACACGACCACATTTCGAGTTGTGCAGCGTTTAACAGGAGCTAGACCTAATCAAACTCAAACCATACCAAGAGTAACGCGGCCACCAGCAGAAGCTCAAGGAAAACAACGACGGCTTCGTCAATGAGCAAACTTCATGAGAGAAGACAATACATCAAACCCTAGCTTGATATCGTTAAACCTATCATCACCAGCAGCCATTTCAAATCATCAAGCCCCTTGGTTAGCCCTTGTACAATTTTCTCAAAGGTCTCCATAGTTGAACAAGAAAACAGAGGATAACCAGCAACTGCAACAAAGCCGATGGTTAGAACATATGACATGAAGATGAAAATAGAAAGTCATTTAGAAGAAGGGAAGGGCATTCAAGAGAGAAGATTTTACTTGCATCCATCACTAAGCCAGGGAACGTCGCCAAGGTCACCACCAGAACTGCTTACCTTGTTTCCTCAAACCTCTCCCAAATCAGAACTTCAAAATCCATGATTATTTCCCTGTTTCGAAATTAAATGTACAATGTTTGTAAACATGGATGCAATATCGCATTGGGGATTTCAATTTCTTAATACTCTTGACGACCAAATCCATCCCAGATGACATCTAAAGGTGGTAATATCAATCAATCAAAATTGCAAGGAATCAATCACTGTAATCCCCTGCTAATCAGCACTACACTGAAATTATTCCCTCAGTCATTGAACACATAATTACAGCTGAACCATGAACTGGATACAAATTTTATTTAGAAAATTTTACTGGTATACACTTTTATTAAGAAAATTTGAACGAAGAACATTGGCTAATAATACAGCTTCATCACTACTTTGACCACTCTTCCAAACTTTGAAATCTGGAGAAAAGTAGTCAGAATCACTCCAGCGCTTTAGCGAAATGATTGAGAAAGGACCCTGTACATTTCCCTGAGGATCAAAATAATGCCACATTAAGGTGCCCAGCTGGTGAATTGGAATCTCAAACTTTCTTTCAGATCTTTGATCTTCATTTTCATCGTCGTCACTCAAATTAACCACCTGAGATGTCACTACATACTTATCTACAAGTTGCTGAGAAGCCTTGTTGTCCTCTACTTTTGGCTCATCCAGTATCATTTTTACAGACTCTATAGGTTGCTTCTGCCCATCTTGCAACAAATCACCATTCTCACATGCTGCAGAAAAATCACAAGACCATAAGGATCAAAAGGTTGTAAGGATGCTTGGACGTCCACAGTTGCAATACAAACCCAAATACAGATTACAGAACAAGTTTGGCTCACCCGTTCGCATCTTATAACATCTCAATTACAACAAAATAAATGATTAACTCCATAATCAGGAATTTTACAACTTGAGAATTGAGAACAAAAATGGGGGTTCCTTCAACACTTGAGTTCAGCTGTATGTATATCAAATGTAAATCAAAACTGAAAACAAAAACAACTTGGGAGATTTTTCAAATTTTTATTGACAACGCACCTTCAGAATGTATGCCGGCTGAGGTCCACGTGATAAGAGTTCCTTCTGCCGGTATATCAGAACTAGGAGTTGAATCTCTCCTGAGGATATGTCCAGGGGAACCCTGGTTTGGTTGTTCTATTTCTTGTGCAGAATCTTTTGGTTCTGCCTCCAATTCTTCTGCAATGACTTCAGGAACCTCTCTCAACAGACGAGCATGCTCGTCTGGAGACTGGAGCAGTTGCCTTCTTTCCAAGTGCTCAAACAGCGTAAACAAATAATAAAGTCAAGGAATCAAATATGTGGTAGCTTTCACTTTTACCATAAAACATGAACCTCTTGTCTCCTTTTGTGCTTTTATTTGACTGGGCAACACTAAAATCAAAATACTCAAACATATTTAAGTATAGAACAGTTATACTCAAAGGATATTCTCGGCGCCAACCCTTCTCGTTGAATCGATCAATTGCCTTCTGTAAGAATTGAAGTTCCCTCGCAAGCCACTGAAACAAATCCACAAGAAGATAGAGAAATGGTCACACTATCAACATCAAATCAAATGCATTCATATTTTAATTTTCCACAAACATTCAATCCGTAATAATAAGGAATCAGTTCCACAAACATTCAATCCGTAATATTAAAGAAATGGTCACCTACATTCATTAACTTATATGATACACAGTTCCACAAACAATCAATCCGTAATAATAAGGAATCAGGGTTTAGGGTTTAGACAACATTTGATTGTGAGCGGAAAACAACTTTCCTCAATGACCATGATGTGGAGTACAGCATAATGAAAATTAAATAAATAAGAGTCCTATCTGTTAGTGAAGGTGACGAATATGATAGGAAACATCTCTGTAGCAGGGTCATAGAATACCACTAACGAGAGCTAGACACCACCATCCTTCGATGCAAGCAAATATTCTTTTTTAGTCATTGTGTCTAAAGAACCTTTTCAAACTTTTGTATGAATGTGCAAATGGAAATTGTGTTTTACTGCTACAAATTACTAGACACCAAATCCAGAATCATTGTAACATTCTCTCAAGTTTAATTTCAGAATTTTTTTTTGAGAAAGTTTAATTTCAGAAATAATGTTCTGATGGAAACAAAAATGCAAACTTCTTTTGCGAGTTACCATCATGTTCCTCTATTTTATATCTCAAAGCACTACCATGTGCATGGAGCTAAAAGCTTCTAACACACATGATGAACTCATAGATTGAACTGTTTTTAAAAACATTTAACACATACAATATCTTAATTCATTAATGTGGTTGGTCTTCTGCTTTGTCATCATATAATTTGGGTTCCAGCACATATCAACTTGACTATAACAAAATCAGCTATCAACACCAACTTGTAGAGCACATGGTCGAATACTTACATGCTTTGTTACATCCAGATGCAAAACCTGGACCTTTTGTTGAAGCTCCACCTATCAAAGTAGCAGGCTCAATAACAATGAGGGTAAAATTACTTTATATGATGCTAAAAGACAAGAATAAAGAAAAAATAGAAAATTCAAAATTAATGAATATATTAAATGAAGCCAATTTTGATAAGCTTGGAAACACGATCTCTGTTGCCGGAACGAACAAATCTTTTCAAAAATGCAGAGATGCAAATTGTGGAGGGGAAGTATATGTACCACTGTAAGTCTCTTCAGCAAACCACCTTTAACTCTATCCCGTAAATCCTCACATTCTTCCTGCAAACACATGATTACATAGATCAGTCAAGCATCCTTAGTCACACTAATATCAGCCACCACTACCAGAAGGATTTTGGGGTTGTTCGGACATTGTAAGTCGACTACAAGTAAAGATTTAAGGATTGCCATTGGGCAGAAAAGGTGCGGTGATATCATTTTAAATTGCTGATGATACTAGAATTACAGGGATAAGGAAACCAAACAATAACATGCAATAAAGAAATTTTAGTTTAAGAATTGTCATTGGGTAGAAAAGTTGCGGTCATATCATTTTAAACTGCTGACGATACTATACTTAAATACCAGGGATAAACAAATTGAACAACATCATGCAGTGATGGAAACTATTTGTGACCCTTATCAGATTTCCTTTGATGTGTCCATAACGGCGAACGGCCTGCAGAACCAGCTAAGTAGCTAACTCAGTTACAAAGTCAGACAAATCTGTAAAGATAATAAATTACACACTAAAACTGAGTAAAAGTTCACTGTATGTTGATCAGCCAGGCTCAAAAACCCACCAATGTGATTCTATGCAAGACATTACGGCGTATATTTCGGAATTGACTTTGCTTCCAAAACGAGAAGAGGTAGTGTTATTCCAAATTCCGAAAAAGAATACCAGAATTTGTTAATCTAGTCCCCCTCAGTACAAAGCATGCATGCAGAGAAAACTATACCTAATGTTAGCAAGAGTATCAAGCAAGTTCTATTGCCTAATACCTATAGTACTGAAAACAGGATAAAAATCAATTCGAAAAGAAAAGTTGAACAATTTCATAAACGAAGAAGCAAAAGAGTAATGTGAGTGGACTACCGGGGAGAAGTTATCATCAGAGAGCATGGAAATGGGGAAGTCCTTGACGGCACCATGAAGCTGAAGAAGAACTCCATCAGACGGCGATTCCGACTTCAGAACCGCCTTCACTTGCCTCAGCAGGTGAGAATTCTTCTGCATAAAGTCATGAGGATCCGTCTTGGTCCTCACAAAGCTCCCGACGACTTTCTCCTCAAACACCTGAGCCTCGTCTTGCTTCACCAGAGCTTCCACCACCGACCTCCTCAGGTACACAAGCTTCAAATTCTCCGGAATCACCGCCGCGTAGCAGCTCTTCGGCGGCGGCGGAGGCGCATGCAGCGCCAATCTCCTCTTCTGCTGCTTCCTCCTAATCTCTTCATCGTCGAAAACGTCGTCGTTGGAGGATCCCGACGACTCGTCGGAATCCTCTTCCAAATTATCCGCGAAATGCGGCTGGAGCAAGTCGTAGATCTTGATCCTGGCGATCGTCTTCCTCCCGAAGAGAGAGAGCAGCGCCTCGTCGCATACGATCCTCTTCTTCCGCGTCGGGTGGAGAAGCTTCTTCTGGTTGACGTACTCCGTCACGATCGTAGCGACGTCGTATTGGGAGATCTGCCTCGTCGTGTCCTTCCCAATCGAGTCGAGAAACTCAATCAACGGCCGAGACCCCCAGCTGAGGAACTCCATCTTCCTAGAGCGCTGGAGCCTCTTGCTCCGCCGCGTCGGAGTTGGAGTAGCGTCGGCGGCGTTGTACTCTCCAACCCAAGTGAAAGAGCCCATTGGAATTTGAGAGAGAAGGGACTCTTGCTGGGGCATCAGTGATTATAACGCAGTCAAGACTCGAGACTGCGCGGTTTCCGAAGCACACGGGAGGCCATTGGATTTTTTGTTTTCCTCTTCTGGGAGCCTGTGACGGGTTCACCGATTTTTTTTTATTAAACTAGTTTTCCCGAAACGGGAGCGTTTTGTGGTTCAGACTTCCAGAGAATTTGGTGGGCTCGCTGGGGCTGGGCACGGTCCGTGACGGTCCGGGATCCTCCCAGAACCGGTCCCGGACCGGCACTATTTAAATGGTCCGGTACGGTCCGGTCTTGAGGCCTAGAACCGGTTGATACCGTCCCATTTCAAACGGGACGGTACCATGCCATACCAATGCCAAAACCATGCAGCAAACAACATTCAACATCCATTCATGACACAATTTCAACATAGTTCAACAGCAAACAACATTCAAGTAAATTCATGAATGCAGCCCTAAATTCAACATTCATTCATGAAACAATTTCAACACAGTTCAACACATAATTGATAATCCAAATTAAACAGCTCAAGTACTTAATGCAGCTAAAGTTCAACTGTTCAAGTTACATAAACTAAATTTTAACAAAACACTTCACAAATCACAACCAAAAAGAGAACTTTGGCAATTGGCATCATTGCTGCATAAACAGATCAGTTTTCTGACTTTTCTCACTTACTGTATCTTCATCATCTGCATTGGTGGCTGAAATTCCAGCTTTTGCATTTGCCAACTCTATAATACAACAAAAAACATAATTAAAGAACTGGAAACAGAATTAAAAAGCAAGTTAATAAACAAGATAAAGCATTGAAAAAGGAATTGTCCAAACTTGCAGCTAGTAAACAACAAGAACAAGTACCTGTCTCAATGCCTTCATAAAATTCCAGTTCTTCTATGCATGGTTCATCTTCAAACTGAGTGATTATGTCATCTCCTTTAAGCCAATTTTGCATACATATTAAGGCCTCCACTGAAGTGGGAGTTAAAGAGCTCCTAAAAGAATCAATCACTCGTCCACCTGTGCTAAAAGCACTCTCAGAGGCAACTGTCGAAACTTGTACAGCAAAGACATCTCTAGCAATTGATGCTAAAACAGGATAGTTGACAGATGCAAGTTTCCACCACTGCAGCACATCAAACATTCTGTATTCTTCTTCAACTGCCTCTTCATTGAATGCAGTGTCATCTTCCTCATCTTCTTCATTAGGTTTCCGTCCTATAGATTCCAAGGGATCTTTGAGGTACCTATCTATCTCATGTGTGATCACTGCTTCATTGGTTTGTTCCACATGCTTAGTCCAATCCACCACAAATACATTTGTGCTTGAGCTGCCACGCAGAGATGTTGCCTTTTGCCTTTTAAGATTGCTTGCTTTGCTGCCATCTCTATTCCTCTTCTTCACATGCTTACCACCCTCCAATTTGTCCACATACTCATCATAGAGAGCAAACATGAAGGTTTTGATCTCTGATTTCTTTTCATCCACTTCGTAGTCAGTCCACTCCATGACTGTGCTCAACACATGAGTCACATGTCTAAGCTTGAACCTTGGGTCCAAAACGAGCCCCAAAATGACAAAAGGGTTCAACCTTTTGAAATCACCGAAGTATTTGTTATACTTGGTTTTCATTAGAGACCCAATTTCAGCCATCAAATGATTTGTGGATGATGTATCATCATCTTGCACACTAGGAAGAGTGAACAACCTATCCATAGCTTGTTCAATTGCAATTATGTCATGCAATGTGGTGTGGATTGTAGGGCGTAGTGATGCACTAACCCTAAGGGTTACTTCATAGAAAATCCTAAGAAAACTGACAAATACATCACACTTTTCCCAATCATCTTCAACTGGTGGCCCAACCTTCTTCTTGCCCCTACTTGCCACTATCACATTGCCATCATCATCAAATTCTTCTTCAGGTTCATTGAAATAGGCTGCATAGGGACCAGTAGGGTCTTGCTCCATTCTTTTGAATGCCCTCTTCAATCTCAAAGCTGATTCCAACATTAAGTATGTTGAATTCCATCTTGTGGGAATATCTAAACACACCAGCCCCTTAAATGGTAGTTTCTCTCTTGCAACTGCTTTCCTGAACAACTCAAGCCTATTTGGAGAACTCCTAACAAACTTAACAGCATTTCTAATAGATAAGATGCTAGAATTAAGCTTTTTCAACCCACTTCCCACAATCAGATTTGTAATATGGGCTACACATCTCATATGCATGTTTTTCCCCTCCAAAATAGACTGTGGACTATCACAATCATTGAGCTTTTCCCTTAATAACCCTAAAGCTGTCTGATTAGCACTAGCATTGTCCACTGTAATTGTCAAGACTTTATCTATCCCCCAATCATTCAAACACTGCTCTATAAGATCTGCTATGGTTATGCCCTGATGATTGGTAATCACACAAAAGTTTAACACTCTTTTGTGCATTTGCCAGTCAGAATCTATGAAGTGGGCAGTCAACACCATATAATTGTAATTCTGGACACTTGTCCAAGTATCCGTGGTTAGACAGATCCTATAAGACTTCAAATCTGTTTTCAGTTTCATTTTCCTATCTTCATACATATCTAGGAATGTTCTAACAAGAGTTCTCCTAGATGGCACTTTAAACAATGGCATCCCTTTACTGCAAAACCTCCTAAACCCCTGCTTCTCAACAAAGCTAAATGGTAGCTCATCAAGAACTACCATCTCAACACAAGCCTCCATGGTTTCCTTTTGATTAAAAGCCTTAGCTGTCAAGTGATTGTAATCACCTGGAGCTAACACTTTCTGTTTTTTCAAGTCTACATTGCCTGGATAAAACCTACATTGCTTATTGTATATATGTTTTCTTGGCCCTCCCGTCCCATTAGGTCCACTATCACAAGCATAATCTCCTTGACCTTTTGGACAGTACTTACACTTAGCTCTCATTTTCCATGTTACTACCTCTACTAATTTCTGTGTTTGTGAATCCTTTTCATATTTCTTATGTCTAACCCAATAAGGAGTAACATGTTCCCAAATTTCAGCTCTAAAAACACGTTGCAAACCTGGTGGTGGTTCATGTAGGATATCAGGACCAGTTGGTAGGTTGTTGGTCACCACTGGAGTTCGCCTGGTCACCACTGGAACAGGTGACGCCACTGGATCAGTTTGTGATGTTGGTGCTTGTGGAGGAGGCATCAAGTTTTCTGCCATTGAAGACGAGGAAACCATTGAGCAGGTGGCGCCACTACCACTAGCATTGCCTTGCGATTTTGATTTCTGCCATTCAAAGCAGAAAACATGAATTAGAGAACCACCAAACCTGGTTACTACTTACTAAAATAAAAGACCACGTAGAGTTAATAAATCTCAGCTAAAACAAACCCATCTGGGTCCTCATCATTCTGCACACAAACAACCAAAAACAAAAAGGGCTGCTTGTCCTTTTGTCTAACCCTCATCAGCTCTATCCCAAAATCCCCAGTACTTTGCCACAGAACCACCACACCACAATACCACATAGCAAAGATCAGTAAAGACAATTCATCACTGTATAACATTAACAAATATACTGATAACATTATACCATTGCAATCCTAATATACTGATAACAAGCCAATCTCATAGAATCATCACATAGAACTCAAATTGATTAAGGTCTAATAAAAGCCCCATAACTCGCACACTCAAAAGGGTCACTATCCAAAGAACACAAGGTCCATGGAACCTTCCTGGTCCTCCATAGTTTGCAGAAGATACATTTGCAGATGAGGAAGAGGCCATAATAGCATTATTGTTGGTGTTGGCATTACTAGTACTAGCAGCATTGTTGTTGTTGGTATTGTAGTCTCTAGTAATGAATCAACAGAACCACCAAAATCTATCAATGCAATTCAAAACCCAACTTCAAAGCAAAACAGTAGTTCAAAGAAACAATTCCACTCAATTTCACTTCTAAATCGAATAGAGAATAGAGAATACTTCTAAATCGAATAGAGAATAGAGAATAATTACCATTTTGATTGGAAGCTTTGAAGCTTTGGAGCTTCAATTTGGGGATTTAGGGTTTCGGACTTTCGGGTGGAATTTGAGGGTTGAATGGAATTGACGGAAATCAGAGAGTTGAAGAGATGAAGTTTAAGGTGAAGTGATGGAGAAATTGTGAAAGACGAGGAGATCGGAGGGATTTGAAGACGAGGAGATATTCTCGGCGGAGAGCGACTGAAAGTGGCGAATGTGGTGAATGAAGACTGAAAGTGTGCGAGCGACTAGGGCACGGAGTCAAAAAGACAAAAACGGAAAAAGTCCGAAAAACCCATTATTATGACCAATTAAAACATGACATGTGTACACTATATACAGTCTTCGGTCCGGTCCGGGATTTCCGGTTCTCAAATTTCAGGACCGGTCCAGTACCGGTTCTAACCGGTACGGTTCCGGTTCGGGACAGAAAACGAAGAATCCGTTTGAAACCCCTCTTTCCGGTCCGGTACCATGCCGGGACGGTTCGGTACCATGCCGGGTCGGTATTTATGCCCACCCCTAGGGCTCGCATGCAGGAGCTGGCCATATATGCCATGTATAAAATCCTGACGATCAGAACTATGTTCAATTTCAAATGCTACACGAGGTCCAGGAGCTGTAACATTAGATGTTCTCTGCGCAAACCCTAGATAAGTTCATATAGTCTTCACCATATCACCTAGCATGTTGAGGCAGTTCTCTTTTAAGACATAACAGCTTTTTAATTTTCTTGGAGATGCTTTGATAGAGTTGGAAATCCTTAAACTTGGGGATTTTGGTTTTCTGTTAGAACAATTCATAGTTTCTAGGATATCAGTTGTTTTTGACTGTTTCAATTCGAGTCTATCACGTTGCTTAAACGTGAGCTGTTGTTTCGCATTCAGTTAGAGTGGTGTAAGGCTATTTAAGCCAAGTTTATGGTTCAATAAAGTGTGGAAGTCATTCAAGTCCAGTTTGCTGTGTTCTTGCTCACATTTTTGTTTAAGTTCTTAACAATCTGGTATCAGAGCTTCCTTCCACTAGGGCCTGAGAAAGGAAGAGTTGTAGTGAGTGACTTGAAAAAAAGGATGAGTGAAGAGAAAGATTTCACGCAGCCTGTCATACCACGCTTCAATGGTCACTATGATCATTGGGCAATGCTTATGGAAAATCTGCTGAGGTCTAAGGGATTTTGGAGGCTGGTTCAGACGGGACATGACGAGCCACCAGCATTTGCAGTGCTGACAGAGGCACAACAACGACAATTAGAGGAGGTGGAGCAGAAAGACCAGAAAATAAAGAATTACCTGTTTCAAGCCATTGACAGGACAATTCGGAAGCAGATTTTGGAAAAACGCACCTCTAAGGATATATGAGACTCCATGAAGAAGAAGAAGTATGAAGGCAACGCTAGGGTGAACCGCTCAGCTCTTCAGTCATTGAGAAGAGATTGAGAGATCATGGAGATGAAGGTGGATGAGACCATCTCTGAGTATTTTGCTCGAGTTATGAATCATTCAAACAAGATGAGAAGCAATGGAGAGGACATGAAAGACGTCACTGTTGTGGAAAAGATTCTCAGAACTCTCACTGAGAAATACAATTACGTAGTAGTTTCAATTGAAGAGTCCAAGGATATCGACTCACTCACAATTGATGAATTACAAAGTTCATTGGTTGTGCATGAGCAAAAGTTCAACAGAAGCAGTGGAAGCAGTGGAGAGGAGCATGCTCTAAAGGTGACTATCAATGAGAGAAATTATGGAGGTCGAGGCAGAGGCAGTTTCAGAGGTAGAGGAAGAGGACGACAATGATTTAGCAAGGCTACTGTGGAGTGTTACCATTGTCACAAACTCGGTCACTTCCAGTATGAATGTCCCACTTAGGACAAACAAGCAAACTATGCCGAACTAGACAAGCAAGAGGAGATTTTGTTGATGGCCTATGTTAAAGACGTTGGAGCAAGCAGAGAAGAAATTTGGTTCTTGGACTCGGGGTGCAGCAACCACATGTGTGGTAACAAGATACTATTTAATGAGTTAGATGAATCCTTTCAACATACTGTGAAATTAGGCAACAACACAAGAATGAAGGTTTCAGGGAAAGGGAATGTTAAGTTGGTGGTAAATGGAGTTAACTGTGTTATTGGTGATGTCTTCTATGTACCCGAGTTGAAGAATCATCTCTTGAGCATAGGACAACTACAGGAGAGAGGCCTTGCAATTCTCATTCAATCTGGGAAGTACAAGATACATCACCCACAGAAAGGCCTTATCATTCAATCTGAGATGACAGCCAATCGGATGTTTGTTCTGGTAGCAAGGACTCAGCCAACTTTGTCAAACTCAAAACAGGAAATCTGCTTCAACACTACAACACAGGACCTTACTCACCTCTGGCCTTGCAGACTCGGTCACATCAGCAACACAGGATTACAAGCCTTGCAACGAAAGAAAATGGTTCACGGACTACCTCAGCTTCTAGTCTTAGATGTTGTGTGTTGATTGCTTGAAAGGCAAGAAACATCGTGAACCTATTCCAAAAAGGAGCACCTGGAGAGCAACTCAGAGGTTAGAACTCATTCATGCTGACTTATGTGGTCCAATTTCTCCAATTTCGAATAGTGGAAAGAAGTACGTGCTGTGCTTGATTGATGATTATAGTCGAAAAACTTGGTCTTATTTTCTAAATGAGAAGTCAGAGACTTTTTCTGTTTTCAAGTACTTTAAGATACTTGTTGAAAAAGAAACTAGTCTTGCCATCAAATGTCTATGAACAGACCAAGGAGCAGAGTTTACATCAGCAGAGTTCAACAACTTTTGCAAAGAAAATGGAATCAGAAGGCAACTAACAACTGCATACACTCCTCAGCAGAACGGAGTTGCAGAAAGAAAGAACGGTACGGTGATGAATTCGGTGAGATGCATGCTATCTGAGAAAGGGATTCCAAAGCCTTTTTGGCCTGAAGCAGTAAAGTGGACCGTTTATGTGCTAAATCGGTGTCCCACTGTGGCTTTGAAAGATAAAACACCAGAAGAGGTCTGGAGTGGTGTGAAGCCGTCAGTTGAACATATGAGAGTCTTCGGATGTGTATGTCATGTTCATGTACCTGATGCGAAGAGAACAAAGTTGGAGAATAAGAGTACCAGTGGTGTCCTTTTAGGGATAAGTGATGAATCGAAGGGTTATAGGATATATGACCCTATGACAAAGAAGATAATGACTAGCAGAGACATTTTTAAAGAGAAGAGAAAGTGGGATTGGGACAAGAGTTATGAACAACAGGTACTAGTTGACTTAGAATGGAGAGAAAGTGAAGACGAGGTGTTTGAGAATCTGAGTGACAATGAAGATGAAGATGCAGTACGAGGTGAAGATGTAGTAGTTGATGATGAAAATGCAGTGGTATCTCCCTCAAACTCAAGTTCAGAAGAAGCACGAAATAGGAGGCCACCGACTTGGATGAGTGGAGAACGGCTTTCAGAAGGAGAAGTTGATGTGAATCTTTTAAACTTTGCTTTATTTACAAATACAGATCCTGTGAGCTTTGAAGAGGCCGTGAGGAGTAAAGACTGGAGGAAAGCAATGGAGTCCGAGATCAAATCCATAGAGAAGAATGAAACATGGGTTCTCACTGATTTACCTGAAGGAGCAAAACAGATTGGAGTCAAATGGGTCTACAAGACAAAGGTGAATGAACATGGTGAGGTGGAGAAGTTTAAAGCTCGATTGGTTGCCAAAGGATATGTGCAAGAGTATGGGATCTATTATTCTGAAGTCTTTGCACCAGTGGCTAGGATGGACGCAGTTAGAATCATTCTTGCTCTTGCTGCTCACAAGAGTTGGAAAGTGTATCAACTTGATGTCAAATCAGCATTCTTGCATGGTGAATTGATGGAAGATATGTATGTCGAGCAGCCGAAAGATTTTGAGAAGAAGGAGGAGCCCAACAAAGTTTATAAGCTAAGAAAATTATTATATGGACTAAAACAAGCCCCTCGAGCTTGGTTTAGTCGCATTGAGGCCTATCTCTTAAGGGAGGGATTTGAGAAATATCCTAGTGAGCAGACACTTTTTGTCAAGACAAACATCCAAGGTAAACTGTTGATTATCAGTTTGTATGTTGATGATTTAATTTATACTGGGAATGATGATGCAATGATGAGGGAGTTCAAGGATTCAATGATGAAAGAGTTTGACATGTCAGACTTAGGGAAAATGAGATACTTTCTCGGATTAGAAGTACAACAATTGCAGGATGGTATCTTTATCAGCCAAAAGAAGTATGCAGTGGATGTACTTAAGAGGTTTCAGATGGAAAAAAGCAATGCAGTACTAAATCCTATAGTTCCAGGGTTCAAAATTTCAAAAGATGAGAGCGGCATTAAAGTGGATGGGACTTTCTACAAGCAGTTTGTTGGGAGTCTAATGTATTTAACTTCTACTCGTCTAGACTTAATGTATGCAGTAAGTTTGATTGCTAGATACATGTCTCAACCTACAGAACTTCATCTTATGGCTGCAAAAAGAGTGTTAAGATATGTGAAAGGGACTGTTGATTTTGGTATTCTGTATAAGAGGGAGGCAAGTGGTGTTTTGACTGCATATACTGATAGTGATTATGCCGGATGTTTGGAGGACGGGAAGAGCACTTCGAGGTATGCATTCATGATGAGCTCGGGGGCAGTAGCTTGGTCATCTAGGAAATAACCGATTGTAACTTTATCTACAACGGAGGCTGAGTTTGTGGCTGCTGCAGCATGTGCTTGTCAAGCAATATGGATGAAAAGAGTTCTTGAAATGCTTGGCTGTGAAGGTGATAAATGTACAACTATTTTCTGTGACAATAGCTCAACAATCAAATTGTCCAAAAATCCAGTAATGCATGGAAGGAGTAAGCATATTGGAGTACGTTTTCATTTCTTAAGAGACTTATCCAATGAAGGAGTGGTGCAGCTAGTTCATTGTGGTTCACAGGAGCAAATTGCTGATGTTCTGACAAAGCCATTAAAGCTGGAGCAGTTTCAAAAGCTTCGAGGTCACTTGGGAGTATGCGAGTCACCAGAAGTAAACTAAGTTATGCAGCTTAGTTTAAGGGAGGGTATGATAGAGTTGGAAATCCTTAAACTTAGGGATTTTGGTTTTCTGTTAGAACAGTTCATAGTTTCTAGGATATCAGTTATTTTTGACTGTTTCAATTCGAGTCTATCACGTTGCTTAAACGTGAGCTGCTGTTTCGCATTCAGTTAGAGTGGTGTAAGGCTATTTAAGCCAAGTTTATGGTTCAATAAAGTGTGGAGGTCATTCAAGTCCAGTTTGTTGTGTTCTTGCTCACATTCTTGTTCAAGTTCTTAACATGCTTTTTAATTTTTTTTTGAAATTCTCAATTTTGGAAAACTTCAGTATGTTTTAAGGTCCAACAGCTTTCTCATTTCGTTCCTCAAAATATAGATGGAGAAGAAAAAGAATCATCATTTGCCCAAAATTTAATTCTCCATGTGCTTCAATGAGAAAAAACAATGTTTAGAATATTTTATTAAGTATTTTATGTATATAACAAAACATAAAATATTTTTGGGCTAATGTCCATTTGTACAAAAAAATAAGAGTCAAACCTCATTCTAATGAAAATAAGACTTTGAAACCCAATTGAATGAAAGATACACCTTATTTGTGCCTAAATACTCAAATTTTTATTAAAACCGTACTAAAATAATAATTTTCAAGATATTTTTACCCTTGTCTCTTACTAAATACAAAAGACTTTACCAGAGCACCATCGGACTCCGATCACCCGTCATAGGTCGTCGGACTCCGGTGATCAGATTTCTCCGGTCGCCGGTCCGGTGATCAGATTTCTCCGGTCGCCGGTAAATCGGTTACTGACACCCAATAACTGCGATATTCCTGTTATTGATCCCTTGTAATTGTGTTCCAGACCTCCAATAATCATAACTAAATCAGTTACTGACACCTAGTAACTTAGTTTCTGACATTTTATATCCATCAATAATTCGGTTACTGACATCCAATATCTTAGATATTCTAATTACTGACTCCCAGTAACTGGGTTCCTATCCCTCAATAACCATTGGTAACTTGGTTATTGACACCCAGTAACTCAGATATTCACTTACTGACACCAAGTAACTCAGATATATTAATTACTGACATTCTAAACAACTAGTAACTCAAATATACCAATTACTGACACAAGTAACTCAGTTCCCAAACCCCAATAATCAATTGTGAACCCTCAATAATGATTGCTAGCCTTTGAATACTCAGGCTTATTAAATTACTGCTCCTTAATAATTTGAATTACTCACCCTAATAATCAATTACTGACTACCAGTAATTCATTACTAACCCATAATAACAGACTTATTTTGCTTTCCAATATAACCAGAGCTTAGTTTATGGGGTCAGAAGTCGCCCATCAATGATGACCAGTAAAGCTTTTATCATTCCTGCTCCAATAGAAGTTGTCTTAAAGAAAATAAGCTAAACAAAATCTAATGATCAATTTACAATTTAACAAAACTAATATTATACAGAAGGTAATAAATGTTCAACAGAGAATGATAAAAATTTTGTTGTTGGCTTCAGTCTCTGAAAGGAATCAATCGCTAGAATTTTGGATCTACAAGACATGTTTAAAGAAATTGAGACCTTGGATACAAAAACATAAACCAATCAGTAGCATTTCAATAGAGAAATTGAAGTTCAATGACTCAAGTACAGATCCAGAACTAAAACAAACATATACCAATGAAATTGAAAACCAAAACGAAGAAAAATTGAATAGTACAGACCTGAATATCAGAAGAGCTTGAGTCGAGAAGAGTGAAGATGAAGTTCCAACTGAGTCTTACATCATCCACTAGTCCCTAGTGTTTGAGCTCGAACATCGACGTTGTAGATAAATCAGAACTTGAGATTGAGGTCGGAAAGAAACAACACTGTTTATATGTGGAACCTAATATTTCTCCTTTACCGGGTTACAATTCAAGAAATAACACCAAGTGTGGTCAATTATTAAATATGCATCGTTTATTATGCTTGAACTACTGTTTACAGGGCCAAAGGCCAGTCAGACTTGAGAAGCCACTCTGGGTCCTTTGTCAGGGCCCAGTTCATTGTAAGTTTGAGGCAAAGCAAGGGAGTTCATTCCCACATTGGAAAAAGACAGTGCAGCCTTTAATGCTACTATAAATACCGGTGAGGACCTCCCGGTAAGAGGACGGACAATTCCTTAACTACTCGAGTTTTCTGCTTATCTGACAGTGTCTGACTTAAGCATCGGAGTGGCTTCCCTCGGTAAACCCGGGGACGCCCTTTGACGTGTTTGTTCTTTACACAGGAAAACTCGTGTGTACAAGGAAGTTCGCTATTTCTGGAACCGTGCAACCCGCTAAAGGGGCCACGAGCATCACCAGAAACAATTGGTGCTCTCGTTGAGAGTCGAACTCAAGACCTCCCAAATACGTATTTCGAAGAACGATGGAAATGGCAGGAGAACAAGATCCAACTAGAAGGCTTAATTTCTCAGGGGATGATAACCCAGGGACCTCCGGGACCCAGTTTGGCCAAACAGATTTAGCAGCAGCATTCGAGCTCTTGAAAAAGGACTTTCTCGCTCAAAAGGAGCAATCTACTCGAGAACATGCCGAGTTGATAACGGTAAGGGAGCAGTTAGCGACTATCCAGGCCGAGCATGGGCTTCTTCAAGCAACCTTAACTCAAAGAGCGAATGCCATGGGGGCGTCAGCTAGACTTGCTGATATCATCACCCCAGAAGGGAATCCTCCGGGTTGTGGAAACCCGCGAACTTTTGACGGTGCATACATACCACCCGCTATTCTCCCAACCACTGCCCACCCTAACCCAAATCCACAAATGATCCATCTCTCCAATCCTTTGTTTAATCACAATCTTACAGGACCTCCTCCACCCCCAGAGCCGTTGTTAAATCAACCACTTCCCCCAGCAGATGCCCAGACCCAGCTGCTGTTACAGTTGACACAAACTGTGACCCAACTTGAGCAGCGGCTAAACTCGGGAACGGGACCACAACAATATCAACCCTTTATTACCCGTGCAAGCCCATTCTCCGCACGGGTTCAAGCAGACAAAAAGCCACCAGAAGCAAAGCCATTTAAGATTAAGAGATATGCCGGAATGGGGTGCCCGTATGCACACCTTGAGTTGTTCCAGTCTCAGTTGGATTCAACCCGGTTCACAGACGCCCAAGCATGCCATGCTTTCCAGGAAACACTCAGTGAGGAGGCATTGAGTTGGTTCCTCAAGTTACCGGCTTTGTCAATAGAGACCTATGGTCAGTTGACACAGAGGTTCCTGTCCCGGTTTATCCTGCTGTCAAGTGCCAACCGAAGCACCACTTCGTTATTCAAAGTCCAGCAAAGGGATGATGAAAGCTTGAAAATTTTTGTAACCCGTTGGCTGTCCACGACTTCCAAGTGTGGGCACTTGGACGAGTCAGTAGCATCAGAGGCGTTCTTACAGGCGCTCAAACCAACCCGCTTTGTGGTGGAGCTCAGGAAGCAGCGGTTCAGGTGCTACGACGATCTAATTAATGAAGTAACTCGGCAAGCTCAAGCCGAGTACGACACCTTCGGGGAACGCCGGACGAACACCGGGTTCACAAGCCAGCGAGCTGATGGATGGAAAAAGGAAGGGCAGCATAAGAGTGGCCAGGGATACTACGGCAAAAGTTCAAACAGACCAAGGGAGAAACCAAGAGAGGCTCCATACCTTCGTCATCCAACCCGGGAGGAAAAGAACACTTACATCCCTCGATATGAAGTGTTAACCAACTTGACTGCCTCCTATGAAGAAATTTGGAACCGCCATAGGAATGAAGTTCCCCCGGCTCCAAAAAGAAAGTTTCCCAAAAGGACAGGGCCGGACAACGGGCAACATTGTGCCTATCACAACGAGTCTGGCCACACAACCGACCGGTGCTTTTCTCTTCGGAACACCATTGAGTACATGATCCAGAACGGCAAGTTACAGCAGTATAAGTCACCCGCCACAGGTGTCAACCTCATTGAAGTATATGGGGAGATAATGACGATTCACGGGGGTGGCACCCAAGGGGTGTCCGGTCACCGGGCCAAAAGACTCTGCCCAAGAGGCCCGGAGTTTGAGATAATGCAGCTTCGTCAGGAATGCCGCAAGGAGCTGGTTCCTTGGGATACCGTGTCATTTTCTCAGTCTGAAGACACGCTGAAAGTGCATCACAATGATCCTTTCATTATCACTCTTCAGATTGACCACTGGAGAACTCGGAGGGTTCTAATAGACACGGGAGCCGCTGTCAGCGTCATGTTCAGCAGTTGCTATAAGGGGTTCAAACGAGGACGAGATAAGCTCTATAGGAACCACGAGCCATTGATCAGTTTTTCAGGAGAGACGACTCAACCGTTGGGGTCTGATCAACTAACGGTTACAGTTGGAACCGGCCACCAGTCCACAAGAATTGTAGTTCCCTTCATAATTGTGGACTGCCCATCCTCCTACAATGCCATACTCGGGAGAGATGCACTCTGGGGCCTACAAAGTTTTATAGCGGGTCACATGCTGCTTATGAAGGTGCCTACACCCGGGGGTTGGGTTACAATTCGCGGAGACCAAGAAGCCGCTGTCAGATGCAACGCGATAGCAACTCAGTCCCAGCACGAGATGTTTTCGGCCGGTTTTTCCTTGTCTCCATTTGACAAACCCGATGACCCCAGGGATGACCCGGATTCTTTGCCCATCAGCAAGACGGCACAAAAGAAGAGCCAGAAGTATCCTGCCAAGTTCCCCCGGCCAGCCCCAATTGAAGCAACAGAATGGATTCATATTTCAGAAGAATACCCGGAGAGGAAGATTTGCATTGGCACAGGCCTTGACCCCGAGGTCAGAAACCGAATGGTTGAGCTGCTAACCCGGAAACAGAAGGTGTTCGCATGGTCATATGCAGACATGCCCGGGATTTCTCCAGACGTTATGACACATTCCCTCAATATTATCCCGGGTGTTAAACCGGTAAGACAGAAGCGTCGTGCATTTTGCGCAGAGAAGTACAAGGCCATTCAAGCAGAAGTTAAACGTCTTAAAGACATCGGGTTCATTGGAGATGCAACATACCCGGATTGGTTGGCCAATGTGGTGATGGTCAAGAAGGCAAACGGAAAGTGGAGGATGTGCGTCGACTACACAGATCTGAATAAGGCTTGCCCGAAGGATAGTTTTCCCCTTCCAAAGATTGATCAACTGGTGGATTCAACCGCGGGCCACCCCCAGTTGAGCTTTATAGATGCATACTCGGGATTTAACCAAGTTCCGATGAATCTCGCGGATCAACAGCACACATCTTTTACAACAGACAAGGGGATGTATTATTACAGAGTGATGCCTTTTGGACTCCGGAATGCAGGAGCCACGTTCCAGCGCCTCGTAGTGGGCATGTTTGCAAACCAACTCGGGGATACTATGGAGGTTTATATAGACGATATGCTGGTCAAAAGCCGGGAAACAAGCAAACACCCGGATGACTTGGAGACCGTCATCGACATTGCCTTGAGCAAGGGGATGAGGTTAAACCCGGAGAAGTGTGTGTTCGGTGTTTCAGGAGGAAAGTTTCTCGGGTTCATGGTCAGCGCTCGGGGAATTGAGGCAAACCCCGACAAAATTCAAGCCGTCTTGGCCATGCAACCGCCGAAAACCAGGAATGAAGTTCAGCAACTTACTGGCAGGCTGGTAGCCTTATCCCGGTTTATATCCAGGTTAACAGATAAATGTGCCCCCTTCTTCAAAATCCTCAAGAGTCAACACCGCGAGCGGATTACATGGCAGGAAGAGCACAATCAAGCTTTTGAAAAGTTGAAGGAATACTTGGCGTCAGTCCCTTCTTTATCCAGACCAAACCCTGGGGAAATACTCTATCTGTACCTGGCGGTGTCTCCAACAGCTGTCAGTTGTGCCTTGATAAGAAAGCCAGACTCTGAAGAACTGCCGGTCTACTATACTGGGAAAGGATTCAATGATCCTGAAACTCGTTATCCAGATATTGAAAAACTGGCCCTGGCCTTGGTTGTAGCAGCAAGGAAGTTAAGACCCTATTTTCAAGCACATTCCATCCATGTACTCACCAACCAACCGCTACGGCAGGTTCTGCAAAACCCGGCGACTTCGGGCAGACTGGTCAAATGGGCAATTGAGTTGGGGGAGCATGATTTGCACTTTAAACCGCGAACGGCAATCAAAGGGCAAGCAGCAGCAGACTTCATTGCCGAGTTAATCCCAGCAGATTCAACAGTTGCCGAAACTCTTCCTACACAAGCTGAACCGGAGAGTTGGCAAATATTTGTAGATGGATCAGTCAATAAGAGGCAATGTGGAGCAGGCATTACGTTGGTAGACCCGGAGGGTAATATGTTTGACTATGCCTTACGCTTTAACTTCAAAGCATCAAACAACACGGCTGAGTACGAAGCCCTAATCAAAGGGCTCCAACTCGCTAAAGATATGGGCGCCCGGCATCTCCGCATACTAAGTGATTCACAGCTGGTTGTGCAGCAGGTTAACGGCGGATTTCGGGCAAAGGAAGCACATCTTTCGTCCTATCAAAAGTTAGCGGCTTTCTTGCTGGAGAAATTTGATAGCTTTGAGGTTACTCAGATACCGAGGCAGCAGAATGTGAGAGCAGATACCCTGGCTAGGATTGCAACAGGGGACGATTCCAATACCGAGTTTAAAAGCTTACTGGTCGAGACATTGGAGAAACCAAGCATCTCACTCTCCTTTTCTGAGATTTTCGCGGTAGAGGCAAACCCGCCACCGTCTTGGATGGATGAGTTCATCAACTTCATCCAACATGGAACCCTACCTGAGGACCCGGTAGCGGCCAAACGACTACGGGTTCGAGCGGCTCGGTATAGTATCCGTGATGGGAAACTGTACAGACGAGGACAAACTTTTCCATTTTGCATGTGGGGGATTGATTTCATCGGGCCTCTACCCACAGCTCCGGGACAGCTCAAACACGCCATTGTCTCAGTGGACTACAATTCCAAGTGGATAGAAGCTCAACCCCTGGCACGGATCACGACCGCAAATGTTAAGAAATTCCTTTGGAACAATGTCTTTTGCCGGTTTGGAATCCCGGAGACGTTTATCACAGATAATGGGACGCAGTTTGACAACGATGAGTTCCGGGAATTCTTACACTCTAATGGGACAAAGGTCATATATGCCTCCCCTGCACACCCGCAGACTAATGGACAAACTGAAGCCGTTAACAAGCTCATCAAGCAAGTTCTGAAGAAGAAGCTGGAGGACGCAAAGGGTTTATGGGCTGAGAAACTTCCAGAGGTTTTGTGGGCACTAAGGACAACTCCAACAGAAGCCAATGGGGAGAGCCCATTTCTTATGACTTTTGGATCTGAAGCAGTGATCCCGGTAGAGATGGAAGTCCCGAGTGACCGGGTACAACTGTTTGACAGGGAAACCAACGATGAAGGCATCCGCCTTAACATGGACCTCCTGGAGGAACGCCGGGAGCGTGCACATCTCCGAAATATCAACAAGAAGCAAAAGGTGGCTAAACACTACAATTCCCGGGTTATCAACCGCCCACTCAAACTCGGGGATTGGGTAATGAAGGAAGTTATCCCTAAGCCAACGGGGTTTAAAGCTCCATGGGAGGGTCCATATGAAATCGTTGAAGCCGTGGGCCCGGCAACGTTTTACATCCGGGGTACAGATGGAGTTACGCTTCCACGACCATGGAACGCCCAACATCTGCATCTCTTCCCCAAATAGGTACCGAGTTATCTATGAATGTCCAATTTTATTGTTTATGATGTTGTATATAAAGCCTTTCAGGCCCACAATGCATGAATTCCCCTACCGGGTTATGTTTTATTAAAGAGTTTGTTGAAGTGAATGCAGCCTTTAGCGGCCCTACTTGTATGCCTTAATCGCCAAGCTCCGATAATCTCCGATAATCTCCATGACATGAAATATTGCAAGCCTTTCACGGCCTTATTTCATGGTCAAAACTCGCCAAGCTCCGATAATCTCCGATAATCTCCATGACATGAAATATTGCAAGCCTTTCACGGCCTTATTTCATGGTCAAAACTCGCCAAGCTCCGATAATCTCCGATAATCTCCATGACATGAAATATTGCAAGCCTTTCACGGCCTTATTTCATGGTCAAAACTCGCCAAGCTCCGATAATCTCCGATAATCTCCATGACATGAAATATTGCAAGCCTTTCACGGCCTTATTTCATGGTCAAAACTCGCCAAGCTCCGATAATCTCCGATAATCTCCATGACATGAAATATTGCAAGCCTTTCACGGCCTTATTTCATGGTCAAAACTCGCCAAGCTCCGATAGATCTCTAATAATCTCTGGTAATCTCCATAACTTGAAATATTGCAAGCCTATCACGGCCTTGTTTCAGTCTTTGAAAGTCTTAACGAACCCATACAGCCCTAGCGGCATTATTTTTACTTACATGCTAAACCGGCATTATATGTGTAAATTATCACACTTGCATATTTTGCATCAGATTACCGTGTTGTTTGGCAAAGACGCCCTTGGAAGTCCTAACGGACCCGTAAAGCCTTACTGGCCCTATTTTCACTTTATAATGTTAACATGCCAACCCGGCACTATGCGTGAATTGTCAACACTTGCAGGTTATGCATCGGGTTGAAAGTCCTTATGAACCCATAAAGCCATAGCGGGACTATTTTTATTTCCCATAAACCGGCATTATATGTGTGAATTTTCTCAACACTTGCAGGTTATGCATCGGGTTGGAATTCCTAACGGATCCATAAAGCCCTAGCGACCTTTAAAGCCTTAGCGACACTATCTTTATTCACACAGAAAACCGGCGTTATATGTACATTTTTGTACTTATCAGGTTACCGTGTTTTGGCACAGGAAGGATTGCGAGAAGGAAAAATTTTATTACTTCAAAAATATCGATTACAAAAAAGTAGCAAACCGCTACAGGTAGACTAATCTTACAGAAATGAAAAACATCCTAAGGCTCCGTTGACGACCCCCTACCCCGGCCAGTGCTAGAACCGCCACGACCTCCCCGGGGCTGTATGATGAACTGACCCCTACGCAGTGGTGGCCGGTTCCTAGGACCACCCACAATCCCACCACGGGAAGCACCTCTCCCGGCTGCTGAAGAACGAACTGGGGGACTCCGAGCCGGGTTCGCAGGAGCCCTAGGGTTCGCAGCCACGGCAGGAGTCGACCGGGAGGTGCCTGCAGCCTCGTCGGGTCTAACATGACCTTGATAACCGTCATAACCCGCCTTGTCCAGCCAGCCTTGGCGAATACCAGCGCTCACTATTTCAGCACGAGCCTCGGCCCTGGCCGACCGCAGCTTCAGGTCAAACTCTGCGCTCGCCAGAAACTCGGAGACCGCTAAGTCCTTGGCCCGGGAAACTGCCTGGAGCAAGTCTCCTTTTTGTTGCTCCAGGGAGGTGACCTGTTGCTGCAGCCCCTGGTTTTGCTCGGTCAGCTGGGCTATCGCGGCGTCTTGAGCACACCGGTCCTCCCGGTGACCCTCGACAACATTCTCCAGTTCAGAGTTCTTGGCCACCAGGTCTGCTATGTGTTCTTCCGCCTCGGCCAACTTCGCACTCGACGCGATCGCTGATGCGCTTGCGAATTCCCGGACCCGAGCCAGGTTCTCTTCGCTTGCCGTCACCTGGTCCCGGGCGGCCCGGAGATCATCCCTGAGGACTCTCTCTCGCTCGGGGATGCCTTCGGATATGAGCCGGTCAGTCGCCAAGTACGACAACCTGACAGCCTACACAAATAAAACAACGGGTTAGTACAAGGAACCAAAAACAAAAAGATAACGAGTTACAGCAGAAGACTAACTTACCCGCATCAGCTTCTCCTGCGCCCTCCGGGCTACAGTCAACGGGTCCTCGTGCTCCAGGACATAGGAGTCAGCGGCGCAATTCTTCAAATCCGCTACCATCCTTTGGATGGCCGCGTCCGCCATTCCTGCACTCGCCAACTCCTCCATTATTTCAGTAGTGTCCCGCTGCTGCTTTCTCTCCCTCCTCTCCTTCCTCTCCTTCCTTCTCTTCCTCCTCTCGGACCTCCCCGAGCTGGATGCCTCCCGGGTACGCTTGCGAGAAGGCACGGGCTCCACTTCAAGAACCTCGTCACTCCCCTCACTCCCCTCCGGGTTCTCACTACCGATTTCCCTTTCCAACCCTCCAACCTCTTCACCCCCTTCGTCATCCTCCTCGGTAAATTCCTCCTCGCCCGGGAACACAGACGAGGGAACCGCGCTCATCACCGGTTCTTCAGTCTCATCGGCAAACGGTTCTGCAAATACCGGGTTGTCGTCCGCCTCCGAGGGATTCCCTTCAACCTCCTCTCCTTCTGGGTAGACTTCCGGCCCGAGAATCTCAGCCAAGTACGCGGGAACCTCGTTGTAGTAAGAGACGTCAACGTGGAACTGCCGAGTTTCCCCTTGCTCGGCGTCTGGGCGCAGAAAAGCCGCCTTCGATGTCAGGTCGATATCGTACGCCAGCCCCTCCGTGCCTTACGCCCGGATCCCGGCCCATACAGCCTTGTCCTCGAACCCGTCGTATATTCCCGGGTTCTTTCGCTTCGTGAACTCCATCGGGAGAAGAGCTGCAACAAAAGATATAACCTGTTAGACCGGAGCATGTAAACAAAAATTGTAAAGGAAACGAGACAAACCTGGAAGCTCCATCAATCGGCAACGGCTGTACACATACAGCCTGCAAAGCCGGTACGAGCTCCGGTCATCTTGACCTCTGAAGGCCCATAGCATCCTCCGGATCCTCTTCTCCATCACCGGCTCCAGAGGAATGTCGGGAACATCTGCAAAACATACAATATAATTATAACCCGGGAAAGATAAAAGAAAGAAAAATCCGGAGAGAAAGGACTTACTCATCAGTGGCTGGAAGTCACCCGGTACTTGAAACGCGTGTCCCGGGTCTTGAAAGTTTCTTATCAAGAAACTTTTTTCCCTCCAGGTCCGGCTCACGGAGGTAGGCAGGTCCTCCACGATCTTCTTGAAGACCCCTTTGGACTTCAGTTGGATGGTCCCACTGAAACCCGCCTTCCGGGAGTACTCGGCCCGGTACATGGCGTGTAACTCGTGGTAACTCGGCATCTGCTGCTTCAACACCTTGTACATCACGCACAATCCTAGCAGCTGCCTCCACATATTCGGGCCAACTTGCCCGATGGCGAAGTTGCTCGCAGCCAGGAGATACTGCACCTCCACCTTTAGCGGGAGTGACAGACCGCAACGTAGCTGGTACTCGTGGCATAGCGTCCACCCATCCCCGGGAGCGAAGAACTGATCCTCGGGTTCTAAAGTCCGAATTTCAACAGACTCGGGAATCTTCCAATTGCTCCTTAGCTCCACAATCTCCTCCGCGGTCAGCGAGTACCCGGGAGGGTCAAGAGCGGTACCATCAGTGAAGGTAACTGAGGCAAACTCGGGGACGTGAGCATCCATTGCGGGGTTTGTCATCTGCAAAACAAGAAACACGGGGACATCGTCAAAAACCCAGACGACCCCGGCGACCACAACGATAAACGCACACACTAACGCAGCAACCCAGTTTGGATCCCAGAAAACAGTACACAATATCGACCCAAAACATTCAAAAACATCGGAACAGAGAACAGTACCTTACTTGTAAGGGTTTCAAAGGGTTTGGATGTCGATTTACGTTTGGAAATCCAACAAGCACAGCGACTACAGAGGACGAGAGCAAAAGCACGAAAAAGTTTTCGATTTCGAAGGTACGACAAAACTGTCACCCTCAACCCCTATTTATACAGTTAAGAGACGTACACTGAAGGGACGTTTGAGAGACGTACACTGAAAGGACGTTTCGGTTTTTCGAGAAAATCGACACGTGTCGCGCATGCCGCGTCCCAAAACCGAAAAACTTTTCTGTTTCCCCCACTTTAAAACTGAAAACTTTTCGTTTTCCCCCACTTCAAACCGAAAACTTTTCATATTCCCCCACTACAATACGGAGATGTCATTCTCAGTTCCCATAGTCAACGTGTCTGCGGGGCACCCTTGCGTACGGACTTGGGGGACTGGGTACACCGGGTCTGGATGATACCCTTGTAACCCGGTAAAGAAATGGTTTCAAGTCCCCACCCAAGCGTACCCCTTGACTGAGGACTTGGGGGACTTGTTTATATGTGGAACCTAATATTTCTCCTTTACCGGGTTACAATTCAAGAAATAACACCAAGTGTGGTCAATTATTAAATATGCATCGTTTATTATGCTTGAACTACTGTTTACAGGGCCAAAGGCCAGTCAGACTTGAGAAGCCACTCTGGGTCCTTTGTCAGGGCCCAGTTCATTGTAAGTTTGAGGCAAAGCTAGGGAGTTCATTCCCACATTGGAAAAAGACAGTGCAGCCTTTAATGCTACTATAAATACCGGTGAGGACCTCCCGGTAAGAGGACGGACAATTCCTTAACTACTCGAGTTTTCTGCTTATCTGACAGTGTCTGACTTAAGCATCGGAGTGGCTTCCCTCGGTAAACCCGGGGACGCCCTTTGACGTGTTTGTTCTTTACACAGGAAAACTCGTGAGTATAAGGAAGTTCGCTATTTCTGGAACCGTGCAACCCGCTAAAGGGGCCACGAGCATCACCGGAAACAAACACCAATTCAGACTTAACCACGCCGGTGGTTCAAGACCAGCAGATCTGCTCAATTCCAACAATCTCACCGTGGCCCGCTTGGCGCAGATCAGAGTTTCTCCAAGAAGCTTCAAATCTCTATGCATTCAGATCGGAATTGATCTCTTAGCATCAAATCAGAGAAGAAGTGTTGGTGGAGGAGGAAGGACTAGACGACGTCGCAGGCAGAGGAGATCTTGTGTGGCACGATGGAGGCGAGGAAGGTACTTGAGAGAGAGAGGCTTTGATATGATTGGGAGTGTGATAGAGGATGCGTGAGGGAGGAGAGGTGTGGTTGATATAAAAGAGGATAAGATTGTCTATTTGTTAAAATTTGTGTAAGTGGACATGATAAATATGTTTTTATTTGAATGGGCAATCAACTATTATAATTAGTATGAAATAGTCATTTATTTAATATTTTTTGTTATAATTAATATTAAAATAGCATATTGTATTGTTCTATTAAATGCTGAAATCTCTAAAATTGAGAAGTTGTTGGAGTTGGACTAAATTTTTTTAGACATTTTGGCTTTTGCTTCTCCATTTTAAAGAAATTTTGAAGAAACTGCTTGAGATTCTCTTACAGCTACAATTGCAAAATTAACAAGTTGCATGCTTGGTTTGACGACCATCAAAATTTGACATGATTAATTGTTAAAGTTTAAAACTAGTATTTTGACCGATTATCATCGTAGATATTAGCTTACATTCTCAATTGATGCATAAAGTGAGCAACCTCAGTATCTATATAGGGTGATGCTCTTCCTAACCTCTATTAAGACTATATTAATATCGTCCCTTAAACATACATAGAGAGAGAGAGAAAGAAAATAGAAGAGAAAGAAGACTCGGCCCGAATCTTACAGAACTCCGGTCATAGGTCACCGGAGTCCCGTCGCGGGAATCCGATCACCAAAATTTTCTTAGATATAACTGGAATCTCGTCAGATTTTTTGAATGCATATGACACCAGAATTTCATCGGACATTGATGTTCATATCGTACCCTGCCCTGGAAGTTTTGTTAGGGGGCAATAATTTGTTTATGTACTATTAGGAAGCAACAAAGCGCTTTAGAGGGGTAATAAAGCTTTTATTCTTGAGCAGTAACGTTAAAAATGTTTTACTGGGGAGCCGTAAACATTTTGACAAGGATCAATAAAACCAGAGAAATAAAGATGAAATCTCACCAAAACATCCCCAACAACGTATAGAAGGTAATAAACATTTTATTAGGGGCCAGTAAATATTGATAATTATTTTACTACCTACTAATAAAAATTTATTAGAGGGCAATAAATATGAAATTTCTTCAGAATATCCCTAAAGAATTTAGGGGTATTTGATATTACACTCAATTTGGTAGATCTATTTTAAATTACACTCATCATTAAGATTGTTTTTAAATACACACAAACTTATTAATTAAGTTTGTCTAAAAAAATAAACCTATTATTTAGGATAAATAATAAAACCTAACGATGAGGGGAGCAGCAGCTATTGTAACAAGATATGCAAATAGGGTGGCCATACTCTCCTTCCATATGAACATAAATGGCTGTTCGATGACAAGACATTTGATGAGACCATAGAAAATGGTGTGCCACCTAGAAGATGGACGAAAGAAGAAATTTTAGTAGTGCTTAATGAGTACTATTTTGGGTAGCTCAGCAATCATCCCAATATTGTGACGGCAATACCTAAAAGACCCGACAGGTACAAATTCAAGACATATAAGAGTATATTAAGAGAACTATCATACTGTAGTAAGTTGTTGACCAGACACTACCTAGATGTGATGCACATAGAAAAGAATGTGTGTGACAGTATGGTGGGCACAATATGTTTTTTTTTTCTGTATTTTTTAGACTTTATCCGACGAAATTAGCCATGTTTCGTCAGTTGTGATATAATAAATAAAATAAAAAAATAGCCTAGATATTAATACCCTAAACCCTAAACCTCAAAACCTTAGCCGACAAATACACTAAATTTTTTTCGTCGGCTATGCTATAATAAATAAAATAAATTTTTGTTACCACTGGTTGCGTCTCATCGATTCGAAACTATTTTCAGTTGAAGGTCCAACTAAAATATGTAATTTAGACAGTCAAATGACCGTTTCCGTGCGTTTAAGGGTTTAACTTACCAGATTGACCATCCGGATCGAGTCCATTAACATTGTCGGATCAAATTGAACTTTTTTCTCATTCATGTATTTTATCGTGATGGTCAAATCAGACGGTCAGATTTTTATTTCTCAAGTTTGATCATCAGAATAACAATGTGTCGAATGTATAAAAAGGATTAGCTGACAATAATATTGAAAATTCATGGGCTATAGTTAAATAAATTAAATTAAATAAATAAATAAAATAAAAATAAAACTGGCTATGGTTATTATCATCGACTATAGTTAAATAAATAAAATAAAATCAATAAAATGAAAATAAAACTAACTATAGTCGACGATAATCAAAATAAAAAAAAGACTATAAGTGACTAATTTTCAATATTATCGTCAGTTTAATGGTTATAGCCGACGAGTTTCATGACTATAGCTGAAGAGTTTCATAGGTATAGCTGACGAGTTTTTTATGTTGTCGGCTATTCTTCAAGGGTAAAACCCAGCTTTGTCCTCTCACCCGAAAATGCAAAACCCTAAATCGAAATTTCCTCCTCGCCTCCCACTCGTTTTTGCCACCCACCGAATACTCGCCTCCACCAACTCCTCGTCTCCATCTCCACTACCTCCTTGTCGCCTTCATCTCCACTACCTCCTTGTCGCCTTCATCTCCACCTTAAATCATAACAACATGTATTTCTTCTCTCTTTTACCGTTTTGAATTTGCCCATGTGAACATGGATTGGAATATAGTTTTGGGTTCGAGGAAAGTTTGGTTGTTGCTTCAATTGGAGTTGTTGGGTGGTGATTTTTTGGTTTGGATGAGGTTTTGGGATTGGTGGTATTGGGTTTTGCTTCGAATTGGAGATTTCTTACAAGTTAATTAGCTGAAAAATCATTCTTTTCGTTTATGAACCTGTATATGTATCTGGGTTTTGTTTATATACTCTGGGTTCTTGATATCATTGTTTTACATGTATGATTGCAACTTTTTACGGATTGGTGTGATTTTCTGTATTAGAGAATGTTTTTATGATCCAAATAAAAAATTGATTATTGTTATTTGTTTGATGTGTTATTGAAGAAATTCATGTAGACTCTAATGTCCAATGGTTAGGATGCATATACTTGTAACATGTGTTCGTCTAAATTTGAATAATTTCATGAAGTGGATCTCTAGTTTATTTATAGAAAATAGAATTTTTGGCTGCTTGGAAAAGTTTTGTTATAAAGTAAATGTTGAGGATGGAAAACATTTTAGTTGAAAAAAAAACTGATTTTGTTATAAAGTTTTGTATCATTTGTCTAGAGAAAGAGATAAAGACTTGATTATTTCAAAAACAATTGAATAGCGCAAAATTACCAAGAAGGGCTAGAGAATTAGAAGAAACATAATCTTAGGGTTCGAAGGGCTCCTCCTTCTCTCCCTTCTCTGTTTGTGTTATCCTTTTATAAAACTAGTTAATAATAGGGTAATTAACAAATAAATAAAAAATTTAAATAATTTATTAAAATAGTAATGATATTTTCATTAATTTGATTCAAATTAATATTTTAAATAGAACGAGACATTTTTTTGATAAAGATTGTTAATATATTAAATTTTTAATTAAAATATATTAAAATGAAAAGGTTATTAATTAACAAATATTAATGACATTTATTAAAAATAAAAAAAAAATAAAAAAATCAAATAATTTATTAAAAAATAAAAAAAATTCAAATAATTTAGTAAAATAACAATGTCATTTTAATTAATTTGATTTAAATTAATATTTTACACAAGATAAGCGACCATTTTAGATCCATGAATCGACGGGCCAAATGTCCGAATCGTCTGAGGGAACCTCTAGCAACCCTCAAACGTCGATTCGGGGCCCCATAATAGACAGACATGCGACCTTTCTAGGGACGGCGCAGAGGCCCGTTTCCCAGTCTTCCACGTTGGAAGACGTTCCCCATTCAAAGAGGCACCTAGGCATCCCTTATTCCTCGAGGCAGCTGTTCAGAGAGACCCAGACACAGGTGTCTGCACCCCATATGCTTGTGATACACCGGGTGCCCGCTCCGGGGCCTACTGCTTCCGATGATGGTTCATCTAGAGTACAGATGCCGCCGCCTCAACCGTTCCTTCCGCGAAGGATACCGGCCATAACTACAGTCGATGGCTCAGAGTCGCTGATTCATCCAATGCCCCCGCTAGTGGCTCCATCAGTGGCGTAACAGCTCGTGACTTTTGATAAACCTCTTATTTTCGCTAGGGTATCATCTTTGGTGACAGAGACGGAATCCGTCGCGTCCGTCGCATCGCCCTCGGGTAATGAAAGATGATTAGTTTTTTCCTTATAATTAATAATAAAGGACCTCTGATTATAATAATTAATTTTGTTTATCATGTGATAGGCATCGTCGGAGCCAAGCCGACAAAGAAGAAGAGAGACCACGTCACAGAGAATGCATTCGAGAAGACCGTCAGTACCTCAAGGACACTACCAGAAAAAAGCCTTTAGCCGACGAAATATCTAAAAACAGGCCGACGAAAAAAAATTCGTCTGCTAAGTTAAATTTTCATCGGCTAAAGTGGACTTTTAGCCGACGAAAAAAAATTTCGTCGGGTAAACTAATGTTTTTGTCGGCTATAGTTAAATTTTAGCCGACAAAAAAAATTTTCGTCGGCTAAGTTAAATTTTCATCGGCTAAAGTGGACTTTTAGCCTACGAAAAAAAATTTCGTCGGGTAAACTAATGTTTTCGTCGGCTATAGTTAAATTTTAGCCGACAAAAAAAATTTTCGTCGGCTATAGTATGTGAACTTTACCAGACGAAATGTGAAAAGTTTAGTCGACGAAATTAGGGTATTTCGTCGGCTAAAGTAACTTTTAGTTACAAAATTGCACTACGGATATTTCGGTGTCCGGTTGACTATTGTGATACCAATCTAGAAGCAGAACGGCAGTACGAGTAAAACTCATGACTAATGCCATGATATACAGGTTTTTTTGGCCATCCGAGTTCGTTTAGGGCTTCAAAATGAAGTTTTTCTAAACACTTAATACACGAAAATGTCCATATCTACACCTATATGAGGTATTTTGGCCGAATCTTCAACACAACAAACACTCACCATAACGAGATGCAACTGTCCATCTAAAAATTTTGAGACATTTACCCCTCGATGATAGGACTCCCTATATAGATAAATAATGGTAAATAGTAGCCATGTTGTGATTCCGGTCTTCAAAATTCACAAACAAAACTACGACCGTCAGATATCATCATTATGTTGAAATATATCTCTGGTAAAAAATTCAACTTTATCCGATAAATTTAAGGACTTCATCTAGACGGTCAATCTCGTAAGTCAAACCCCTAAATTGTATTGACTGCAACTATCGGCACCGAGACTTTACCAGAATTACATAATTTTTCAACCGTGGACGTATTTCACCATTCCGGTCATATCTTATTTCACGACTTTTTTGCGTTTGAAGTTTCTACGTAGAGTTTGTTTTAGAAACGAAACATTTACCTAAAGCTTAGTAAATAAGTTATACAACATTAGTACGCATGTTGTGATTCCGATGATCAAAGTTGAGAAACAAAATTCCAACCGTCTGATATAATCATTATGTTGAAATATGTATATAGGAAAAAATTCAACTTAATCTGACAACGTTAAGAGCTCGATCCTTACGGTCAATCACGTAAGTCAAACCCCTTAACGCACGGAAACGGTCATTTGACTGTCTAAATTACGTATTTTGCCCGGACCTTCAACTAAAAATAGTTTCAAATCGATGAGACGCAACCAGTAGTATAAAAATTTTATGAAAGATAACTACTGGAGATAGGGCTACCACCAGGGAGAAAGAATGAAAAATTGAGTTAACCGCAATTATCGATACCGAGACTTTACCGGAATTACGGGATTTTTCATCTATAGACGTATTTCATCATTCCGCTCATATCTTATTTCACGACTTTTTTTCGTTTGAAGCTTTTACGTATAGGGTTTAGGGTTTTAGTTGATGAAATTAGGGTAATTCGTCAGCTAAAGTTAAATAAATAAATAAAATAAATAACTATAGCCGATGAAATTAGAGTATTTCGTCGGCTAAGGTTAAATAAATAAATAACTATAGCCGACGAAATTCGTCGGCTAAAGTTAATTAAAAATTCAAATTGTTTGGCGGGGATTTTTAAAATTTTAAAATTTTTCGACTAAAATTTTGAACTTTAGCCGACGAAATTTCGTCGGCTAAAGTTTAAAATTTTCTATATCTTTCATTTTTTCCTCCTCCTCCTCTTCATCTTCCCTCCTCCTCCTCTCCCTCTCCAAACCTTCTCCTCCTCCTTCAAATCCTTCTCCTCCTCCTCCTCCTCTAAATTCTCCTCCTCTCCCTCTCCTAACCTTCTCCTCCTCCTCTCCTCCTTCTCTTGTCCTTCTCCACCACCGGTGTAAAAACGAAAAAGAAGTACAAATTTTAATCAAAAATACAAGAAATTAAAACATAAAAAAATATGAAAAAATTAAAATAGCTATAGCCGACGAAATTTTAATAAAATTCATCGGCTAAAATTAAAAAAAAAAGAAAAAATAACTATAGCCGACGAATTACCCTAAAATTCGTCGGCTAAAGTTTTTTTTTTAAAAAATAATAATAACTTTAGCCGACGAATTACCCTAAAATTCGTCGGCTAAAGTTAAATAAATAAATAAAAATAATAGCTATAGCCGACGAAATTTATTAAATTTCGTCGGCTAAAATTAAATAAAAAAGAAAAAATAACTATAGCCAACGAAGTACCCTAAAATTCGTCGGCTAAAGTTAAATAAATAAATAAAAATAATAGCTATATCTGACTAATTTTAATAAAAATTAGTCGGCTAAAGTCCAGAAATTAAGCGACGAAAAATTTCTTCGTCGGCTAAATAAAAGACTTTAGCCGACGATGAACAGTAATTTCGTCGACTAAAGTGTTGGCCGACGGATTTTGCCCGACGAAAAAAATTCGTCGGCTAAAGTGGTTGTTCTGGTAGTGGAGGAGGATCGTCATCGATACTAACAGGAATGGTTACATAGTATCAGACGAGAAGTCGAGGAAGTACTCCGGTCGTGTGGGAGCGCTCATTAGAGATAGCCCCTATGTTATGGTCAGACTGGAGCAAGATCTCACAGGAGGTTAAGAACATGGTCTACAAAATATCTTAACAATATTATGCATTACATTGTTGATTTCTCCAAAAAATAAACTAATAAACGGTTAAATGCATTTATGGTTTGATGTTCCCGAGCACATGAAGACTAGCTGGGCGGACGTTGGGAAGTTAATGAAAAAACAAAATTTTTGTGATATTAATAATTCTAATATTTTTGTTGTGTCTGTAGATACCAGGAGTGGAAGAATGAGTTAAGTACCTACTAGACTACGCACGGGAATAGACATTCTGGTATCCCTGCTGAGTTCCAGTACAGGGACTACGAGTGGCGTTGGCTTATGATATCAGAATTCAACAACCCTCATAAACAGGTATGTAAAAAAAATTAATTGGTTAAATTATCATTATGTACGTCCATTTTTAAATATTTAACTAATATTGACAGACGAACGCTCAGAATCGACAATGCAACACTAGTAACCATCATGCCCGTTCTAGATCGTTCGCTATCTTGATGGATGAGGTGTCCAGGGAATCCTGAAGTCAACTGATTCGTCTATACGTGCGAGAGGATATTGCAAGTCATCTTACGTTTTTAAATTTTTAATTTTACTTATATATATGTAAAAATGTTAATTAATTATTTTTTAATTATCCAATTAGGCGAAGGTAAGTACTATAGTGAGGGAGACATGGTTGGACACGCAGGATGAAGACTTGTTCGAAGCCATGACCCAGATCGACACTTCGGATCTGAGGGTTGTGGTGAGAATTATGGGCACAGTCTTCATACTATGAGGAAGCAACTTATACTGTCAAGGTCTAGGAAAGAAGGGTGATGGGGTCTTAAAGACCACTTCAGGATTTCAAGGAAATGCAGCACCGACTAGCAGCAGGACGACTCAGCTAGAGTCGGAAGTTCAGAGGCTACGAAAAATAACAAGCCGCCTAGACAGCCTATATTGCCGCCGTACAGGACCATAATGTCACGGTATACGTCATCAAGCTGGCCCAGCAGCAGCAGATTTTCCAGTACTTGCAGGATTTTACAACTGCTAAGCTTTAGGGACTTCCGCCTATTCCTACGCCTATACCGCTACCTCAACCGCCAAAACCTCCTCAGCAGCAGCAATCTCCTCCACAACAGCCCCCAGATTCGGATATAAATTTGGACGATATAGATTTTATATAGTTGAATGATTATATAGTTTTATGTGTTTATGAACATTTTTTTTTTAAATTTTTTAATGAAAAACGTGTTTTGTCACCATTTTTGGTGTTGTTGGTTATATTTAATTGTTTTGGTGTATTTTGTAGGTTGCTTGGAATGATAATTTAGAAATTTCGGGTTTTTTTACTGGAATGGAATTATAGAAGATGAAACTTGCCATAATTTGTCGGTTATTGTATTTTTTATTCTTTTAAAGGGTTTAGCTGATGAATTATGACAAGTTTCGTCGGCTATAACATTGTTTTTTACTTTAGCGACAAATTATAGCAAGTTTTGTCAAATTATTTTAATTTTAAATTTTTATATTATAGCTGATTTTATTATTTATTTAAATTATTCTTTAGGCGAAGATAACTCGTAGGCTATAGTTATTTTTTTTTTCAATTTTTTTATTAAATACTTTAGTCGACGATATCTTGTATATTTCGTCAGCTAAAGTCTGGAACAATAGCTGACGACAACTTCTAGTTTCGTAGGCTAAATTCATAGACGAAGACTTTTTCCCGACAAACCCATAGCTGACATAATGTTTTAATAGGTTGGCAAAACTTTTTTGTCAGCTAAAGTGCTTACCCTTTTAGTGCATTTTAAATTACACTCATCTTTAAGATTGTTTTAAAATACACTCAAACTTATTAATTAAGTTTTTTTAAACAAAATAAACCTATTATTTAGGATAAATAATGAAACCTATTTTTTCTAGAATTATAGAAGTTGCCATATATTATCTCTAATTGTTAATAAAATAGTATCTTTTGAATATATGAACCCTAAACCCTATACTTAAAACCCAATTCCTCAATAAACCCTAAACCCTAACCCCTAAACTCTAAACCCTATACCCTAACCTAAAACCCTATACCCAAAATCCAAAACCCAAAACTCAATTCCTCTATTTGTAATCTAACTTAAAGGTAGAAAACAAAACGCATGGTTGATACCTACACCATAATCACAAATTAAAATGTAGAAAACAAAATGCATGGTTGCCTTAAAAATATAATAAAAAACAAAATTAAAATCGAAAGGGCAAAATCGTTAGGAGAAAAATGGTGAAAAATTTCAGTTTTAAAAATAAGACTTATAAAACATGTTAAATGATTTAAATTGGTTGTAAATTAAAATGAAATATGTGAATGAGTTTATCTTAAAACAGACTTCATTTTTTGGTTTTTTTAAGAAAGGCCGATGCGGCTACCCTTAAGCCTTAATTAATGAAACCACATAATACAAGGAGGGACGTAGAGCCTAAACCCTAAATTACAAAAAAGTAACGTATTCTAAAATGCACTAGTTAGCAATGAGTGTGTTATTGACAACTCTGTTTGCTTTAACAAAGCGGTAACATAACAGAAGAATAACTGTACTCGGACAAGTATCATAACGGCTAATAGTGCAACCTTCCTACTATGTTGCCGTACAGAAACATATCCGGCGACTCTCTGTTTTATCCTGCCACTAGAAGGTTACAACCATTTGACATAGCAATGAACTCGCAACTTACCTAGGTCAGACAAGGAAGTCGAGGTGCCAACACTGGGACAACGCCCACGTCTTCTTATTGAAAACAGTAAATAACTAAAAGCTAGGAAAATAAAATAAGATATATCTGATAAAATAATTGCCCTAAGTGGGCTGATTTTCTTCACTAAGGCCTAATAGACCAATCCTAATAGAAACCCAATTCTCCATCTAGCCCAAACCCGAAATTTCTCTATTATGTGTCCCCACCACCGGCGTCTGACCTCTAGCACCTCGCCCTTCGATCGACTGAAGGTGTTGAGCATCTCAGCCCTTTTGTCAGCGACCAGAACAACAAGATTATGTACCTGGATTCGTAGCCAAATCAACCCACCATCGATTTGAATCAGCCTTCACACTGATTCAAACACCAATCTCGATCGCCGATAGCCAGTTGATGCCGCTCCAATCCTATACAATCCTAATTTATCTTTGATCACAGCAGCCCCCTCTATGAGACAACCACAACTTGCAATCTAGAAGGAGAGATCCATTTTCCTATCAATCTGATATGTCGAGTCAGAGGAATAGATACATCACAGACCACCCGTCCGACCACAACCATCCTGCACCGATTAGGCCAAAGGCCATTGCTGGCGTCTAGGCGTAGCCAGACAGGCGAAAGGATATGAGGCATCGTTCTCTAGGGTTTTTAGAGCAGTTGGTATGCTAATGTTTATAATGACGCAACCATGAGTTGGCTGATCCAAAAATATCCTATCTGGAAACCAAATGCTAAGCCTAGTTCTTTTTGGTCAGGAAAGTCTACTTGGTAGTTTAATGGTCTTGTCAGTTTTATTTTCAGTTACAAAGTTTATTTTCAGTTATAAATAAGAATAATTGTAAGTCTAATGTTTTAAGAGTTTTGAGTGTGTGTCTTTATGTTTATTTAAGTCTTAGTATTAAGAGTCTTATTATTAATAACTTACATTAGTCTTTTGGTATACTAGGAGTCTTAAGGGTTTTATTTGAAGCCTATAAATGACTTTCTAATGTAATCTGAATGGAAGATTGGAATGAATTAAGAAATTTTCTTAATTAGAAGTGTAAGATTGGAATGAATGTAATCTGGTGGAAGATTGGAACCACCAAAAGCTGTTACTACGAAAATTAGAAGTGTAGTAGCAGCAACATTTCAGTAAGTGCAGCAGCAGTTAAAGCAATACATGGTGGGGTTTGATTTAACTTGATTTAATTTGCATAAGGTTAATTTGGTTAATTAAACCATGACACATGGCATGCAGAAAAGAATATGTCTTTATTTGTTAAAAATTGTCTTTATTTGTTTAACAACAACACAAATGAGTTTATTTGTGTTTTAATTATTTTTAGAGGATGTATTTGTGATTTCCTTTTTTTTTCTCTTTTTGAATGCGAAGAATTGTTTCAGTGAAAGAATTGTGTTACATTGATATTAGAGTTTTTTAAGACAAATCATTTGATTTTTCATTGAACAATCTCAGGCTACATTAGACATTACATACTCTTTCGTTACCATGTACTTATAGTTGAAGTTGCGAGGGACACTCACAACGATACATAGCATACGACAATTCATATTGAATGCGAATAGTGAATCGTGAAATAAATGTACTTTATTCATATATAGGTGCCTCTATTTATAGAGTATTACATTGGACATATCCTTAAATAACTAGTAAACATATCTCTATAATGAATATGGATTCCTTATCTTAATTGCATAAGGCAAAGATACACATAACATAATATTTTAGAACACTCCACCGTGTGTCGGGCGCCGTTATGCTGGTGATGCTTCAGATGTTGGCTCATTAAAAACCTTGTCAAGTAACAAAAACCTTGTGGGAAAACTGAACCTTGATCGTAAGGAAAAAGAGTGCAACACACCAATCATATGAACTCCCCTTGATGTGTACATTACTCAGAAAGGGTTGATAGCCTATGCATGCCTATACTCTTCACATGTTTATCAAATGTAGATTTAGGCAAAGACTTTGTAAATAAATCTGCCATGTTTCTTTGAAAACTCACTCGATTCACTTGAATGTTAAGAAACGCTTGTTGTTGTTGATTGTAGAAGAACTTAGGTGAAATATGTTTCGTATTGTCACCTTTAATAAAACCATGCTTCATCTGCTCAATGCAGGCTGCATTGTCTTCATACATGCATGTAGGCTTATAGTTGTAGATCTTAATCCACTAGTTCCTCTAATGTGTCCAATGATTGATCTCAACCATACACATTCATGAACAGCTTCATGTAGAGCAATGATCTCTGCATGATTTGAGGATGTTGCCACAAGAGTCTGTTTAGTATATCTCTAAAATATTGTTGTATTCCCAATGGTGAATACATAACCAGTTTGAGATCGTCTCGTGTGTGGATCAGATAAGTATCCTGCGTCGGCGAAACCTACTAACATATTGTTAGAAGTCTCGGCATAACCAAGGACGGCAGTGGCGTGCATGGCATCGGTCCCATGTACGATGTCGACGGCGGCGGTCTGGTCCCAACTTTGGCCGAGTTCGTGTTCCTCATGTACCGTAAGACTAGTTTCGGTCTTCTTTACATTTGTGTAGAGAAAGAACAATCGTAGGTCAATGGTGTGTTTAAGATAATGAAATACATTCTTTATGCCGACAGGCATACCGAGCCTGGGGACAGTTGTGCCCTCATTTTGAGGCACTTCGTGCATTGCAGGAACATTTGCAGCTGGTATTTCAGATCTTATCACTCTAGCAACCTTGGTAAAGGAGTCAAGCATCGAATCTACTACCTTTTAAAGATTGAGCATTCGTTTCACGTCATTATCAACTTGAGAAGTGTGGGGATCATGATGAGACTATGAGGAGACAAACCATGACACTTCACGTCGTTCCTCATTAACATTTGTGTTCTTATCTTTCCCTAATGGCGGGAAGAGTGTCTCATCAAAGTGACAATCGATGAATCATGTCGTGAATAGAACTCTGTAGAAGGCTCTAGGTATCGAATGATTGTTGGTGACTCATATCCTACATAGATACCCATTCATCTCTGAGGACCCATTTTTGAACGTAGTGGTGGCGGTATTGGCACATAGACAGCATAACCAAAGATGCGTAGATACGAAATATCAGGCTCATACCTAGTTACCAACTGGTACACATTAAAGGTTTGGTGTGTGGTGGGTCTAAAACGAATAAGTAAAGCTGCATGTAGTATTGCATATCCCCATGATGCAATTGGAAGGTTGATGTGCTAAAGCTTGAGAGATCATCTGAAGTCGCTTAATGGTAGCTTTTGCAAGACCATTTTGAGTGTGCACATAGGGTACGAGATGTTCAACTTTAACTTTAATCCCTATTGACATGCAATATTCATCAAAAGTTTTTGATGTGAACTCTCCAGCATTGTCCAATTGAATAGACTTGATTGGATGATCAGGGTGGTGAGCCCTGAGTTTTATGATTTGAGCTAGGTGTTTTGGAAATGCAGCGTTGCGTGTAGATAACAACTCAACGTGAGTCTAACGTGTGGAGGCATCTGTTAGAACCATAAAATACTTAAATGGTCCACAACTTGGATGAATCGGTTCACATATGTCACCTTGAATCCTATGTAAGAACGATATATTGGTTGTGTTATCTTTAGCATATGATGGTCTTGCTGTGATATTTCCTAAGGAACAAGCTTTGTAAAACGAGCGATATGCATTGGAAGGAGCCAATGACACACTATGAGAGAGATAGTATGCCTTAGTTGTATGGGAAGACGGCCGAGAGGCAACCAGGATGTCAGAGCCGAGCCCGGCAGGCACTAATGCCAGCAATGGGCTGCCACCATCAATGGTGACGTCAGCACCTTGGGGCGTGATAACATGGTGTCCCAAACGTCGTTGTTTAGATCTAAAGAAGGGATGTCCGTGTGAACTGCACAAAATCCGGATCATCATATCACTTCTAGGATAACCAAGACAGTCATGCCAAAGCTTGTATGAGTCAGAGATCCAAAGTTCTTGTTTGGTGACTACATGAGATTCAATAATCTGAATAGTAGTGAGGTAAAGCCCACTAGACTGACTCATAAGTTTCTCCAATGTGCGTTTTCATCCGCATTCATGAGAACTAATACACATAAATTCTTGTCCATTAGCGCGTATGTCTTTGAAGCTCAATATGGTTCGATTCCATTAGGTGCATAAAACGTATCCGCAAACATGGATCAAAGTTCAGTGAGGCAATAAGAATCGATCAGATCCACATCCTCGAATTACTGGTGAAGATCCAATCATTGTTTGTCACGGAGGTTGTACAAGGTATTAACTCAATAAAGAGTTGTCGGTTCTTTAGGATTGTGTGGGTAGTTCCACTATCTAAGAGACACTCGATCTCTCCGGTAGTCATACCTACAGAAGAGAGTAGATATATGAGTAAATAGTTCATTTTAGAGCTATTTAAAAAGAATTGGAAATTACTTAAAAGATTATCAATCCCTATAGTGCAAAAAAAATTTCGTGCTAGATGACCTGTGTGCATTCAAACAACCAAAACTTCTTTGTTAGCATAGATATGAACGAACAACCAACTGTTCTGGAAAATAGACTCGTAGAGACTTCCAGTGATATAAAATAGGCGTTTTAGTTCGTCTGGAGCAGTTCACAATGCTCATTGGAAGTTGCTGTCCAGGGAGGGACAAATTTGCTGTTTTTGCATAATTGACATGTGCAAGTTTTTTAGGCTTGCAAGAGGCGTGTAGGCCGATACCTAGGCCATAAGTAACTTGTTTTCTTATCAAAGATGCGGCGTAAGAAGTCTTCAACGTCTAGTAAAAGACGGCATTTGGTTTAATAGAGTAGGGAGATCCAAAATCGAAAGCTTTCGGTAACTCTAAGTGTAATATGACCAGGCATGTCCGTAGAGGGTCGGTAGTACGAGGCACACTTAAAACCACTAGCTCCTTAATTTCAGAAAATTCAAAGACATCACACTATACTTGGATGAGCCTAGTTGATACAATCGATGATGAAAAATTCGCTATAGAAGACTTAGCCGGAAAACACATGAAGCACACATGAGTGTGCATAGGGATGTGCGTCACCATCTCTTCAGAAGGGACCGAGACGGCGCAGCAACCTAACCTTGTAGGTTGTGATTCATGTCATTATGTAAGGACTTGTACATGTTATTGTAACCATAAGAGACAAAGAGGAATGTTTCGATAAAACGAAATGTCATTCTTAAGCACTAATGAAAAATTAAGTATATCAAGAGTCTCAAAATTAAAAAATAACTTAAGCAGGGCATTAAGATGTGCATCCTTGGGAAAAATAGGAGAGTAAATACTTTCTAATCGACTACATCGAAGTCGGATGCATCCATGCTAGAATCAGGTGCAAAGTCATTAATTTTGAGCTTCACATTCTTGTCAGCATCATTAGTCTCCATATAGTTGACTTCCAGAGTCATCTTATATTTCTTGTAAGTAGTAACGACCTTTATGTTCGCACGGTAATTGCGATGCCAATGGTCAAGAGAACCACATCAGTTACAAACTGAGGGAGCACGGGTATGTTGTTTGGCAGGATTCTTAGGCTTTGGTGAGCTGCCACTAGGGCCCGCGGCACCACCATCTTGTCGCCACACATAGGGGCGGTGTTGGTTGTCGACACCAAATCTTTTCTGATTGTTGATGCGTTGAGGAGCTTTCTCATGCGCATATGAATCACAACGTTTGTGTCCTCTGTTTTAGGAGCTTTTCCACCACGACCATTACTATAGTTGCTCTCAGGTGCAGTCCGGGGCTGAATATTGTTTTTATCAAGGACCAGATTGCTATTTTCTTCGGTCATTAGCTGTGACATTAGACCACTAAAGGTAGTGAGTCTATTTTGTTGGTGATCATGACGATATTGGTTCATCAATACTTTAGATTGAGTGGGAAAAGTCAAGAACGTATTTGTGATCATATCATCTTCAGACTTGTCAACGCCACAAAAACTGAGTTGAGCTTGAAGGTGAAGCATGTCGCTATTGAATTCCTCCAAAATTTTGTAGTCTAGTAGGCGTATGTCATCCCATTTAGCCAATAGTGTTGGTAGTAGCCTTTCATGAATGTTGCCGAAGCGCTCAGCCAGCGCTGTCCAGAGTTCAAGCGGAATTGATTTTTTATTGGCAACGTAGAGTCGGGCACATATGCCGACATAGAAACATTAGCACATGTGACTGCATCTTTTTCTTAGGTGGAGCAGCTTTGGGATCATGGTAGATCTTCCGTATGAGATCTCTACCGATGAAAGTCTGTTCGATGTCCTAAACCCACCAAGGGTATTCAGTGTCATCGGCATAAAGGACGTCTAATTCAACCCGTGTAGAATCCCTCTGCAAAAACAAGAAAATCCAAGGATTTAGCAATTGTTCGAGACCTTGTAAAAAGGTACAATACTATATGGTTTGTTCAAATATAATTTTCTCTTAAGGATTTGAAGATCCGAGCTTCTCACAAGGGAGGTAGACCTAAAAGGTGACCCCGATTTGAGGATTTTAAAAACCTGCAATTTTCACAACTCCAAGCATAGAATGGTGTAGAAGAAGGGAGAAACACGATTTGCCCTCCCAGAGGTTATTGAAATTGAAAAGAGTTTAAGTTTGCTTTAAACTTACCTCAGAATTTGCTTGCAGAGGACTTGAGAATGTGGCCTCGGACAGGTCTCAAAATTGGGCGAGATGATCTCGGAGCCGATGGCGGCTAATGAGCGGCCTGGAAGCGACGGCAGCGCCGCAGCGGGTGGAGGAGTCGAGAAGAAGGAATCCGAGGAGGAGGAGGTGAGGGGGCTTGAAAGCTTTTTGGTTTATGTTTTATGTTTTAGAGTTTTAGGTTGCTATCAACTCAAGAGTTGCTGATAATGTGATGAAGTATGAGAATAATATGAATAGAGAATCGTGAAAGATATGTGTTCTATTCATAGATAGGTGTCTCTATTTATAGAGGATTTTATAAGACATATCCTTAAATAACTAGTAAACATATCTCTATACGGAATATAGATTCCTTATCTTAATTGCATAAGGTTAAGACACACATAACAAAATATTTTAGAACATATCCAATATCCTGATTTCAACTTTTTGGACTAATCATCGTCGTTGTAAATTTCTTGTCGAAAAGATCTTGTATGGAAACTCATACGTCTAAGGATGAACACATTATAGTAATAACTCACAATACTCTTTCGACACTTATCAGGGAAATACTTGGTTGCGATCTTCATAACACTTCGATTGTTTGATAATTGACTTTTCCTCACAAGAGAGTTAAAAGTTGTCTGCTCCTTCAAGGACCACGACTTGGAGGCAAATTCTCCCATCTCATCAAACTTCCAATTCCAAAAGGCATGACCAATCTCATCTTGCAACTTGAGTCTTGTTTCACTAATGTGGTACTTAACACAACCGATTGATCCTGGAGAGTTACAAGAACAAGAAGCAGGTCTCCCTTTTCCAATGGTTTTCATAGGGGTTTCTACATTTGCTCTTTCCCTTTCGATAGGCCAAATTCGTGTGCCTAACCACCTCGAACAATTACAATATAGATTTTTCGTGGGGATCGGGCTACTTGTCCATTCGGGAATATCAGCTTGAAATTTAGGCCCAATAGGGATAGATTTGTGAAAGTACTTGCCACATGAATATATCGATCTCTGTGTCCCTCGAGTCTTGTGGTTGCTCTTCTTTGACGTCAATTCTCTTTCAAGTTTTGGGTAGATGTCTAAACTTAAAGAATTTTGATTCTCAGTTGGATCGTTGACATCCATTATTGTGGTTGCACTACCATGCTTTGAGTTGCCCGTACTTGAACCATTGGTTGATTTATCCTCGATATTTCTTGAACAATTGTTTGTACAAAATCTCTTGAATGGATGATCATCGAAATTCTTTACAGTTACTCCAGGTTTGCCAATGTATGTGCTATCTTTCAAGAACTGATCAAGTTTTCGCTTACTCCAAGGATGTGGGCTGTCACAACCAAGTAAAAGCTCACGTACTGCTTCAACATTCAGTAATCTTGTAGCTAAACTTGTAGATGAATTTTGGTCACAAGAGTCTAATGCAACTGTTATGCTAGAATCTGTATCGAATCCAAACGAAGCTATTTCGTCTCGCTGATCCCCGTTGCGGAAAAACGTTTTGATCACATTACTCTCTAGATTATCAAGAGATGTCATTCTGAATTGTTAGCACGATCCCAGGTCTTTGAGTCTCACTACGAAGAGCAGGATATAAGATCAAAAGAATACGTTTGTTTTGTACAAACTTTCAATTCTCTCTCTTGTGCCAAAGAACTCTCACTAACTCTCCCTTATATTTATAATGTACGCAAAGGTCATGTTGATTGAACTCCAAAATTTCCAAATTAACTCAGGAATCCAAATCCTATTTGAACAAGTGAAACGAATTTTAAGGAAAGCGAATCTGTTTCCTAGATGGTATCAGAGTCGATTTACAAACCTTGTTATACATGGAGTCCACTCCCTATGATCAACATTCGTTCTTCCTATGCCAATTAATGGTAGAGCATCTATGACAACTAACAAATATATTAATTACATCTGTTATAAGATATTTGATATATATATATATATATATGTCTTGGTTCATGCATTGTATACGAGCTTTATGTAGTAATTCATGTTGTAATAGGGTTTTACACATATCCATGTAATAGGCTCATTGGTCCATGTAATAGCCCAAGAGACCCATGTATTTCTCTATATAAAGGAGTTTCATTCTATCAATAAGATAAGGAGAATTCATTCTCTCAATATTATTCTACAATACGTTATCAGACACTTAGCTCTAACCCTAAAAAGAGCAAGTATGCCACCACCCAAAAGAAAGAAAAATTTTGTCGTGCGCACCGCTGGGCACCACCGTGCACTGCGGCGCACCACTGCTGCGCACCTTCTGGGCACCGCTGCGTACCTCCTGCGCACTCCTGTGCACAGCTGCGCACCCCTCAGGGCACCGTCGTGCACCCCCTTGTGCACCTGCGCACCAAGAAACCCTAAAATCTGCCTCAGGGTTCAAACGCCAATATCGACAGAAAAAATACGAATTGGATTTCGTCACCAACAGAGAACTTGAAGATATTGTTCTTACAAATCCAACGTCACCGGCCTCATTCCAAGAACCGGTTGGGAAGGCACCGAACCGGCCACCGGCCGAACTGTTTAAGAAACCGGTTCGGGCACTTGCCAAAGTCCGATTTCCGTGAAATTTAGAGAGGTTATGCACAAGGGTGTCAGGATTCGTCAGTCAAAAGGGCATCCCCAGAAACAGAGTAAAAGTGGTGTGCGCTGTTGCCGGGCACCATCTGTCCACCTGCCCCTGTGCGTGTTCACGCTGCTGACAGGGCTTGCCCCTGTGCACGTGTGCGCTGCTGCCAGGGCTTGCCCCTGTGCACGTGTGCGCAGCTGTCAGGCATTGTATATGCACCTGCCTCTGTGCGCTTGCACGCTTCTTCCAGGACTTGACCCTGCGCACGCGTGCGCTGCTGCCGGGCACCGTATGTGCACCTGCCTCTGTGTGCGTGCACGCTACTGACAGGGTTTTGCCCTGTGCACGCGTGCACTGCTGCCAGGCACTGTATGTGCACCTACCTAGGCCCTGCCGCCCGCTACTGTCAGGCACCGCATGTGCACAATTAGTAGTTCGCGCGCCCGCCGACAAGTTCAATTCGATCAGGTTGTCTAGCTAGCCGCTTATGATTGAAAGAGATCTTAAAATTATATCAAACACCGTTTTTTGTGTTTTGCTTGAATATTCCTCCATTTTTTGAGTTTTCAATGCTTGTAGCTTGCCTTTCTAAATGTGTTGTGCAAGCTATACAGGGTCGTACTATCCTAATAAGTCGTCTACTATCCCTAATATGTCATCTACTGTCCCTAGTAGGTTGGCTACTGAACCTAGTATGAGGTGGCCTACTGTCCCCAGTAGGAGGCCCTAATGCCCCCAGTATGAGGCCTATTGCCCTAGTAAGAGGGCCTATTACCCCTAATAGGAGGTCCTACTTCCCTGGTAGGAGGTTCTACTGTCCCCAGTAGAAGGTCTTATTGCCCCAGTAGGAGTCGCACTACCCCCAGTAAGAGGTCCCACTACCCTTAGTAGGAGGCCCCACTGTCCCCAGTAGGAGGCCCCAATGCCCCTAGTAGGAGGGCTCATTACCAGAATAAACATTATAGCCGACGAAAAAAAAACAGGTTGACGAAATTTTTTTCGTCGGCTAAAGTCTACCTTAGCTGACGAAACAAAAAATCGTCAGCTAAATTTATTTTTCGTCAGCTAAAGTGGATTTTTAGCCGACAAAATGGTTTTTCGTTGGCTAAAATAATTTTTTCGTCGGCTATAGTTTACAGACTATAGCCGACGAAATTTTAAAAGTTTAGCCGACGAAATATATAATTTCGTCGGCTAAAAGTTCTTATATTTCCAGATCTAGACAACAGCTCATGTGAAAAAAAAAACAAGAGAAAAAGTTTGGGCGTTGGCGAAATTGTTGGGTGTCGTCGAAATCTGTCCAAAATTAGTTTGTGGCGCTATATATAGGTACGTATATGTGTGTATATATATATATATGTATCTTGTTTTGGGTTGATTTAAGAGTTTTATTTGAGTTAAATTATAAAATTTTGAGTTTGAGTTTTAATTTGAGTTGAATTATAAAATTTTGAGTGTGATTGAGTTGATCGATTTTAATTTGATAATATATATGAAGTTGTTGTCATATATATATATATATATATATATATTAATTTAATTTAATTATAATATTGTGTTCATGCATATATATAGTATGAATTAAGTAATATTTTGATTATGATTGATGTTAATTGATATATTCATACTATATATATGCATGAACACAATATATATATATATATATATATATTAAATTAAATTAAATTAATATATATATATATATATGTGTGTGTGTGTTAATTATTAATTTGTTATTAATTAATTGTACGTTAACTGTAGATAGAATACTAAATGATTTGTAAATTTAATTAATTAATTAGAGTTTATACATATATATTATATTATTTTTTCAGGATATGGATATGAGTTAGATTTCGCTTCCAAAATGGGACAAAAGATATTGTGAAGGAGTTATTAGTTTTATTGAATATGTGATGGATAATTCTAAAGGGAATACAATTTTCTATTGCCCGTGAACTAAATGTCAGTGTCACAGCGATATGCATCGATTTGCAATTGATAAGGTTTGGCAGCACCTTAAGAGTAATGAGTTTTGGGAGAAGTACACATGTTGGATATATCACGATGAAACATCATCAGGGGGTCCGCATGATCATAGGCAATCTTCTGAGACGGACAATACATCCAACGATCCAACAACGACCTTCATCAACGATATGTTTCCTTATGAGAGCAGTGTATGCTCTGAAGGACCGTATATGCTTGAGCCAGTGCAGCCCTTCCCTAGAGTTGTCAACACTGCTGGTATTGACAGGTACAACAAACTACTTGTTTTCCATCAGACCCCTTTGTACCCCGGTTGTCAGAAGACGGTTCTTGAAAGTGTGATGGACGTTATGAAGATTAAAGTTGAGAAAAAATCGACTGTGAAGGCTGTTGATGACTATCTACAGTTCACTGCTTCGATGTTGCCCCACGGTCATCGTCTTCCTACCACTCATCATAAGGTCCGATGTATCCTTAAAGATCTTAGGCTTTCCTACATCAAGATTCATGCATGCAGATATGAATGTGTTCTCTTATGGGATAAAGATCCTGAAGGGAATGACCTTGACGCATGTCCAGTATGTCAGAGTGACAGGTATAAGTTGACTCCTGCAGGCAATAGGAAACCTGTGAAGGTACTTCGGTATATCCCGTTGAGGGATAGGCTGCAACCGTTGTACATGTCATCACACGGCCAAAGCTATGAGATGGCACGCTGATAGCGAATTGCATGGTGAAGATAACCTTATACACCCTGCTGACGGGGAGGCTTGGAAACATATAGACCTTGAGTTTCCTCATTTTACGTCAGATGTCTGAAATGTGAGGTTCGGGCTCTCATCCGACGGGTTCAATCCTTTCTCGGTGAACACTGCTACAAGCTGTTACGAAGATGACCCGTTCGTTTTTGCCATATTGGTAAAACAAGTGTTTTATCTTGATGACCTTGTTAAGGGTGATGCGTGGAAAATCGTAAACCTTGTGCACCCTCGAAACATTTACCGAGCGGCTACACTTGGAGAGGCCGAAGACGAGGAAGAAGATGTTGCGTATCAAGAGCCCAGTGCAATAGGTATTCCTGACTCCTCTACAATTCGCCTTAATAATTTTAAAGCGGGTCGTTCGGTTCGAATTCGTGATTTAGACGCAAGACTTATTGATGTGGATCCAAATCAAGAAACAGACGACGACTCTTGAGATGAAGAAATGCATAGATTGCCAGAAATTAATTTTGACATTGAAGAAGACTCATCAGATGATTCCGATTAAGAGCCTTCTTAGTTTGAATTTGTAATACAAATTGATGTGTGCTTTAGATGCTACAAGCTGTTGAATTTGTAATGTAGTTTAATTTTGGTGATATATGAACAGGAAATTGGTATGGTTACATTAAACAACCTGTTTTTTATGTATTTTTCATTTTTAGCCGACGAATTATATCATTTTTCGTCGGCTAAAACTATCTTAGCCAACGAAATATGATGTATTTCGTCGGCTAAAACAATCTTAGCCGACGAATACCCTAATTTTTCATCGGCTAAACCCTAAACCCTATACTATAGCCGACGAATACCCTAATGTTTCGTCGACTAAAGTTAAATAAATAAAATAATGATTTATACCACTGGTTGCGTCTTATCGATTTGAAACTATTTGTAGTTGAAGGTCGGGGCTGTCACACCCCGAATCTTATAATTTCACTGTGAGTTACCTTCCCTCCTTTATCCGTGAATTTACGGTGTCGATAATGAGGTTTGAACAATAAAAATTAACTGTCGGGATTGTTGTCGGTAATTTAAAAATTATCGGGGATTTTTAGTGGGGTTCCCCGCGTTTTAGGAAGTTTCCTTATTTGGAAACTTCTTTTATTTTCCCTCACTTTCCCTTTTCGGTCACTTTCCTTTTTCTCTTTTCTTCTTTCTTCTTTCTCTCTTTCCTCTCGTTCGACTCTCTCCCTAGGTTCTGGCACTGTGCACGCCGAGATCCGCCACCACCGGCTGCTGTGGGGCGCGTGACTGGTCTTCCTCGACTCGGCGGAGGTCCGGCAACCCAGCTGGCTATTGTTAAGGGGCAGCGCCGCCGTGTGGAGAGAGAGAGAACTCTCGAAATCCGACTGTACACCCGGGTTCTGATCGGGTCGGGCCTCCGTGCCGTCTCCAGCCGTTCGCAGCCGGTCCACAGTCAACCTCCGAGCCTTCCAAAGTCAGAGAAGTGGACGATTTCGAGCTAGGTGAGAGGATTGATCAAGATTTTCCTAGATTTGGGATTTTTACTGTTCTTCATGATTTGTGGTTGTTAGAGTTGTTTTTGGTTGTTGAGTTGTAAAGGAAAGTGGTAGGGGAGATTGAGAGGAGCAAGAAGATGGCCGGAGATCGCCGGTCGGAGGTCATTTGGCCGGCAGCCGAAGTTTACTGTTCACAGGGGCATTTCAGTCATTTCACGAGAAAATTTACTTTTAACAGTTATGGTAAATGAGTTAGGGGTAAAGGTAAAAATGATTCTAAGTTAAATTTTGGAGAATTGGAAGTAAAAAGGATTAAGGGAAGTTAAGTATATAAATTCTTGTGGAGGAGGATTAATGGCCGTATCGTTTAAGTTACGGTTATTGTTAAAAAATGTCGTTTTGGTTCGGAAAGAGAATTCCATGTAATCGTTGGTCGGGAGTGAGCGAGGATTGTTAAGAGAATACAAGTATTGAGCTAGTTTAATACGGAGTCTATACTAATGTCTCCGGAGACCCGACTTTACGAATTGGAATAATTAACATGTTTATTTCATTTAACAGGACGTGAGGATTTACGTTCCGGGGAGGCACAGGATCGCTCCCAGGGCTAGTCCCGTCACAGTGAGTGGACAGTTTATTTTATTTAAATGAATGCATGCCCTAATTGTTGATATAATTGCATGGTTTTTATGATTGTTTCGAGTACGATATGTTCCTCGGGTGCTCGGATATTATATTTGGATTTATGCTTATATGTCGTGAAATAGATTTAATTATTTGTTTGGGAAGAGTATTCGAGAAAAGTATCGTTAGGAATTTCCTTTATGGGTTGTCCAATGATTATGCTAGCTAGAGTAGCGTGAGGGCGCTACTAGAGCTCTTAGCTCCGACCCTAGCCTGAGAGGTCAGGCAAATTACGTAGTGCACTATGAGGGTTGTCCATCACCACCTACCTAGAGCTCTTAGCTCCGACCCTGGTCTGAGAGGACAGACACGCCTGAGATGTCAGGTGGATATTCTAAGGGTTGTCCATCACCACCTACCTAGAGCTCTTAGCTCCGACCCTGGTCTGAGAGGACAGACACGCCTGAGATGTCAGGTGGATATTCTAAGGGTTGTCCATCACCACCTACCTAGAGCTCTTAGCTCCGACCCTGGTCTGAGAGGACAGACACGCCTGAGATGTCAGGTGGATATATTAAGGGTTGTCCATTACTGTTTTATATAGCTAGCATAGCGTGAAGGCGCAACCAGAGCTCTTAGCTCCGACCCTAGTCTGAGAGGCCAAATTTATTGTGTTTGTGAATAATACTCTTCCCATAATCTTTATTGGTTTATTTTATCATGCATTTGTGGAGATTTAGAATTTGGGCATGCATAAATGTTATTTAAATCCATAAATCTTTGGGAGAGCATGAGGCATTGGTTTGAATTATTGTGGCGTTTTTCTTTGTGGTTCATGGTTTATTTTTCGTCCACTCACTCTAACATTTTCCATGTTTCTCCCCTGGGCCTTTGTTTTTCTTAAAATGCCCAGACTGCAGAGTTCGGCCAGCAAATTAGGAGGCGCATAGTGGTTACCTCTCCACACAGTTTTCACTAGTAGGTTTCTGAAAACCTACAAGTGTATTTTTCTTTCTTTATATTAGAGCTCTGATAACCTGGGTGTATTTTACTATGTTTCGGGGTAGAGCACGGAACTTATTCGGTATTATTTTAGAAATTGTTGATTATTATTTATGTTGAAGATTTTTAATGCGGTTGTATTTGTGGAGATGTTGTGTGTTGTTGTGAGCAGGATGGTTTTTTATAGGAAGGGGGATGGAATTAGAAGTGTGTTTACTTTGCTTTTAGGTGAAGGGTTACCCACTATTAGGGGACATTATGCCGAAATTTCGGTAATTACCCTTCTAGGTGGGTCCCGCAGGAGTCATTTCGGGATTTACTGGGAAATCTCGGGATGGGTCCTGTCAGGGGCAGAATACGTAATTTAGACGGTCAAATTACCGTTTCTTTGCGTTTAGGGGTTTGACTAATGGGATTGACCGTCTGGATCAAGTCCTTAACGTTGTCGGATCAAGCTGAAAATTTACCACACACATGTTTCAACATAATGATGATATTTGACGGTTGGATTTTCGATTCACAAGATTGATCATCACAATCACAACATGTCTACTAATGTTGTATAACTAATTTACCAAGTGTTAAGTAAATGTTCCGTTTTCAAAAACAAACTATACGTAGAAGCTTAAAACGAAAAAAGTCGTGAAATAAGATATGACCGGAACGATGAAATATGTCTACGGTTGAAAAATCACGTAATTCCAATAAAGTTTCGGTGTCAATAGTTACGGTCAATGTATTTTTTCATTTTTTCTCCCTAGAGGTAGCCCTATATATGATGGTTATTTTTCTTGTAATTTTTATACCACTAGTTGCGTCTCATCGATTTGAAACTATTTGTAGTTGAAGGTCCGGGCAGAATAAGTAATTTAGATGGTCAAATTACCGTTTCTTTGCGTTTAGGGGTTTGACTCACGGGATTGACCGTCCGGATCGAGTCCTTAATCTTGTCGGATCAAGCTGAAAATTTACCCACACACATGTTTCAATATAATGATTATATCTGATGGTCGGATTTTCGTTTCACAAGACAAAACATATAAATTGGACATAAATTTAATAAATTAGTATAAAAAGTACTATAGCCGATGAAATATTAGTAAATTCGTCGGCTATAGTATTGTAAATAGCCGACAAATTTAAAAAAATTTGTCGGCTAAATTTGAACTATAGCCGACGAAACACATAGTTTTAGCCGATGAATTTTTTATGTCTTCGGCTATACTTCTTCCTATATATCAAAACCCAGCGACAGAACCCTAACATTTTCTAATTTTTCCCTCTCTCCTCTCGGCCTCCACTCCGCTCCTCCGCCTCCCATTGCCATCTGAGCCTCCCACTGCCCTCTCCGCCTCCCACTGCCCTCCTCTCTCTTTTGAATTTTTCAAGAAATTAAGGTATGTGATTCGATGTATATATTGAATTATATAATTATTTTGAATTATTGATGTATATATTGAATTATATGAATTTATTGATGTATATATTGAATTCAAATTTTTGTTAATTTGGTATATTTGTTATTGAAGTTTTGAATATTTAATAAATTTGGTATATTAAAATATTAATTAGTATATTTAATATATTTGTGATAATGTTTTTGAAATATTTAATATAATTTGGTATATTAAATAAATTTGTTATATTAAAATATTAATTGGTATATTCAATATATTTGTGATAATGTTGTTAATTTTTGATAATTTGGTATATTTGTGTATTAAAATATTAATTGTTATTAATTTGGTATATTTAATAAATTTGGTATATTAAAATATTAAATGTTATATTTAATATATTTGTGATAATGTTGTGAATTTTTGATAATTTGGTATATTTTTGTATTAAAATATTAAGTGTTATTAATTGTACAAATTAAAAATTCTAATAATTTAATAAACGAGATGAAAGGCTTGTTTAGTAAAACTAAGGGTTCAAAGGGCCAAAGGTCTGAATCGTCTGAGGGAACGTCAAGCGTCGTTTCAGGGCCCAATGACAGCCCGACGTGCGTCCCTTCTAGTGCTGACGCATAAGCAGCCGGGCGCCACTCATTCCTCCCGACAGCCGGGGGCCACACATTCCACCAGACATCTGAGGGCCACACATTCCTCCAAGCGGTCGGATGCCCCTCGCTCCTCGATGCAGCTATGGCCTCCGACTCAGGAAGAGGTGTCTGCACCACGTATGCCTGAGATACACAGAGCACCGACTCTGGGCCCTACTGTTTCGAAGGGTGGGTCTTTCAGGGTACAGATGCCGCCGCCTCTTCTCTACCTTCCACGGTTAATACCGGGATTACCGACAGTCGATGAATCAGAGGCGCCGATTTATCCACTGCCCCCGCAAGTGACCCCATCAGCGGCGTACCTGTTCGTGCCTTTTGGTACGGATTTATTTTCTGCGAGGGTATCATCATTGGCGACAGAGTCGGAATCCGTCGCGTCCGTCCCAACGCCCTCAGGTAATGAAATATAAATAATTTATTTTCTTATAATGTCATAATTAGAATAATCTATTAATAATCAATTTATGATAGGCACCATCGGAGCCAAGCCGACAAGGAAGAAGAGAGGCTTCATCATAGGGAAGGCTCTCGAGAAGACCGTGAATACCTCGGGAAGAATCATCATCGATACTGACGGGGATGGGAACGTAGTATCGGGCGGGAAGACGAGGATGTACTCCGCCCGCGTGGGAGCGCTCATTAGGGATAGAGTCCCTATGTTGTGGTTAGACTGGGGCGAGGTTCCACAGGAGGTTAAGGACATGGTCCACAACACAATATCGGTAAGTATAAAAAATTTACAATTAAGATTATTTATTACATTGTGGATTTATGAAAAACTAAACTAATAAACGTTTTAATGCAGTTGTGGTTTGACGTTCCCCAGCACCTGAGGAACACCTGGGCGGACGTTGTGCATGGGGGAATGTACGTTAGAAAGTTAATCAAAAAACAAAATTATGTGTAATTAATAATATTTATAATTTTTTGTCATATTTGTAAGTACAAGGAGTGGAAGAACGAATTACAAACCCACTGGACTATGCATGTGAACGAACGTTCTGGTACCCCCCTTGAGTTCTAGTTCAGAGAATATGAGTGGCATTGGCTTCTGATATCTGAATTTAACAACCCTCATAAACAAGTAATTAAAAATAATAATTTCTTATATTGTTATTAATTAGTACGTTTTAAAATATTTTACTAATTTTTTTTCCTTTGTAGGCCGTTTCTCGGGCGAACGCTCAGAACCGGCAACACAACACAACGAACCATCATGCCGGTTCTAGACCGTTCGCATCGTTGATGGATGAGGCGGCCAGGGAACATTTAGAAGTCAACTGGTAAGTCTATACGTACGAGAAGGCATATCCTGACGCCTAAGAGGATATTGTAAGTCGTTTTCGTTTTCAAATTTTTTAAATTATATTTATATATATATATTTCAAAATGTTAATTAATTATTTTTACTATCCAATTAGGCGAGGGTGAGGCAGGATAGTGACGAGTTAATGACTGCTATAGTGAGGGAGACATGGCCAAACACGCAAGAGGAAGACATGTCCAAAGCCATGTCTCAGATCGACACTTCGGATCTCAGGGTTGGAGCGAGGATCATGGGCACAGCATTCCCACCGTGAGGAAATAACTTGTACTGCCGGGGTCTAGAAAAAAGGGCGAGGGGTACTGAAGACTACTCCGGGATTTCAAAAAAATACAGCCTCGACCAGCAGCAGAATGACTCAGCTAGAGGCGGAAGTTCAGATGCTACGAGAACACCAACCCGCTTTATAAGATTATAATGCGGCAGTATATGCCACCAACCAGGCACAGCAGCAGCAGATGTTTCAGTACTTGCAAGATGTTTCAGTACTTCGGTTCGGTTTTTTACTATTCAAGAGGCCAAACCGCAAACCAAACCACACCTACGGTTCGGTTTTTTTTTCGGTTTTTTTTTTCAAATTCATAATTTTTCATCTTATTATCATTATAGTGAAAAATGGTTATAGTTCACAAAGTTGCACATTTATATACAACCTAATAAACAAATTATACAACATTAGTATGCATATTGTGATTCCGAAGACTAAAAGTAAAAAATTAAAATTCGACCGTCAGATATGATCATTATGACGAAAGATGTTTTTGGAAAAAAATTCAACTGGATCCGACAAAGTTAAGGGCTCGATCGAAACGGTCAACCTTGATCCATCGTCACTTATCACACGGAAACACTCATATCTACCTCTATATTACGTATTTTTGTCAAACCTTATATACGAAAAACACTCACGTAGATGAGACGCAACTGCCCATATAAAAATTTTGGGACATTTACCTTCCAACGATAGGGCTCCCCTAGGGAATAATAAAGGTAAATAGGGTTGACCGCTACAATCGGCACAGAGAGGTTACCCGAATTACGTGATTTTTTAATCAGAGCTGTATTTCATCATTCCGAACACATCTTATTTCACGAGTTTTTTGATAATTTTGCTTCTATGTAGAGTTGGTTCATAAAGTTGTGCATTTGCTTAAAACCTAATAAACAAGTTATACAACATTAGTATGCATATTGTGATTCCGATGACTAAAAGTAAAAAATTAAAATTCGACCGTCAGATATGATCATTATGAAGAAATATGTATGTGGAAAAAAATTCAACTGGATCCGACAAAATTAAGGGCTCGATCGAAACGGTCAACCCTGATCCATCGTCACTTATCACACGGAAACACTCATATCTACCTCTATATTACGTATTTTTGTCAAACCTTATATATGAAAAACACTCACGTAGATGAGACGCAACAGCCCATATAAAAATTTTGGGACATTTACCTTCCAACGATAGGGCTCCCCCTAGGGAATAATAAAGGTAAATAGGGTTGACCGCTACAATCGGCACCGAGACGTTACCCGAATTACGTGATTTTTTAACCAGAGCTGTATTTCATCATTCCGAACACATCTTATTTCACGAGTTTTTTGATAATTTTGCTTCTATGTAGAGTTGGTTCACAAAGTTGTGCATTTGCTTAAAACCTAATAAACAAGTTATACAACATTAGTATGCATATTGTGATTCCGATGACTAAAAGTCAAAAATTAAAATTCGACCGTCAGATATGATCATTATGACGAAAGATGTATGTGGAAAAAAATTCAACTGGATCCGACAAAGTTAAGGGCTCGATCGAAACGGTCAACCCTGATCCATCGTCACTTATCACACGGAAACACTCATATCTACCTCTATATTACGTATTTTTGTCAAACCTTCTACATGAAAAACACTCACGTAGATGAGACGCAACCGTCCATATAAAAATTTTGGGACATTTACCTTCCAACGATAGGGCTCCCCCTAGGGAATAATAAAGGTAAATAGGGTTGACCTCTACAATCGGCACCGAGACGTTACCCGAATTACGTGATTTTTTAACCAGAGCTGTATTTCATCATTCCGAACACATCTTATTTCACGAGTTTTTTGATAATTTTGCTTCTATGTAGAGTTGGTTCATAAAGTTGTGCATTTGCTTAAAACCTAATAAACAAGTTATACAACATTAGTATGCATATTGTGATTCCGATGACTAAAAGTCAAAAATTAAAATTCGACCGGTAGATATGATCATTATGACGAAAGATGTATGTGGAAAAAAATTCAACTGGATCCGACAAAGTTAAGGGCTCGATCGAAACGGTCAACCCTGATCCATCGTCACTTATCACACGGAAACACTCATATCTACCTCTATATTACGTTTTTTTGTCAAACCTTGTACACGAAAAACACTCACGTAGATGAGACGCAACCGTCCATATAAAAATTTTGGGACATTTACCTTCCGACGATAGGGCTCCCCCTAGAGAATAATAAAGGTAAATAGGGTTGACCGCTACAATCGGCACCGAGACGTTACCCGAATTACGTGATTTTTTAACCAGAGCTGTATTTCATCATTCCGAACACATCTTATTTCACGAGTTTTTTGATAATTTTGCTTCTATGTAGAGTTGGTTCATAAAGTTGTGCATTTGCTTAAAACCTAATAAACAAGTTATACAACATTAGTAGGCATATTATGATTCCGATGACTAAAAGTCAAAAATTAAAATTCACCCGTCAATATGATCATTATGACGAAAGATGTATGTGGAAAAAAATTCAACTGGATCCGACAAAGTTAAGGGCTCGATCGAAACGGTCAACCCTGATCCATCGCCACTTATCACACGGAAACACTCATATCTACCTCTATATTACGTATTTTTGTCAAACCTTGTACACGAAAAACACTCACGTAGATGAGACGCAACCGTCCATATAAAAATTTTTGGGACATTTACTTTCCGACGATAGGGCTCCTCAAATGAAATAATAATTGTAAATAGGGTTGACCGCTACTATCGGCACCGAGACATTGCCCAAATTACATGATTTTTAAACCATAGCTGTATTTCACCATTCCTAACACATCTTATATTACGAGATTTTTGATAATTTTTCTTCCATAATTAAAGTCTTTTTCCTTCCTACTACATAATTAAAGTCATTTTAATTCATAAGTTTATTTATTTATTTATTTTTATTTTATTTTTCCGGTTTTTCGGTCCGGTTTCTACGGACCCCAAACCACAAACCGGACCATACATACCCGGTTCGGTCCGGTTTTTGTTTTTCGGTTCGGTTTGTCTTCGGTTCGTTTTTTTCGGTTTTCGGTTCGGTTTCGGTTCGGTTTTTTTCGGTTTTCGGTTTCGTATGGCCACCCCTACAACATGGTAAATTAAAATGAGGTGAAACAGGTGCCAAATTCCTACTCGATTTAGAGCCTGGGCAAAACCCCTCAATCATGACTTGGAACTCAAAAATTTGACTTGAGGAATTGATACTGTCACAAAAATTGTCAAGGGGATAGAGGAAGCCACAAAAGTTGAAGGTTTCGGAGTTGGTACTCAAAAGGCTATTCACTGTTTTATCAATAAAGATGGTCTCTAATTATTCAACTGTCAGTGCAGAAGAGCATACAGCAACAATAACGTAATGAATTCTAATTCTACCACCACTGAACTACGACCAAAAAGAACCCAACTCTGAAATTCATTCTATGTTACACAAGCCAATGTCTCACAGAGATCCTACAAATAGCTACAAATATTTTGCATTATAAGCTTCAGCAAACAGGGTGGAGAACCGGCAAAATTGCACTAAAAACTAATAGCTTGATGAAAAACCTGATCCAGACAACATTAACTGATACACAACTAGGAAACAACATAAATAGGATGATGAGGAAACCCAAGTGGGTTACCACTAACTCCAGGTTTTCTTACAGAGAGGTAGAAGGCTGCAACTTTTTGTCACTCACAGCCTTATTTTCGTCATCAAAGAAGTCTTGAAGTGCAATCATCTTAATGGAGCTGGACTTTAAGCTCCTTATTGCTTCAGCAGTTGCCAAAGCTCCGGCAACTGTTGTTATTACTGGAATCTTGTAAGCAAGGGCCATCCTCCTTAGCTGTCGTCCATCAATCTGATCGAATGCATCACCAGAACTGGTGATCACCATCAACTGAATTTGCCCATTAGCAACCATATCACCTGCATTAGGCCGCCCCTCATGTAGCTTCAGCACTCGTTCCACAGGAATTTTTGCTAATTCAAGAACACGAGCTGTTCCTGAAGTTGAAAAAATCTTGAATCCAAGGTCCAAAAACGCCTTTGCAATCCTCTCAAGATGGGATTTGGTCAAGTCATTTAAGCTCAAAAACACAGTGCCTGAAAGTGGTGGTGACTGGCCAGCAGCAATCTGAGCCTTTGCAAATGCAATGGGGAACTCATAATCAATACCCATCACCTCACCAGTGCTACGCATCTCAGGCCCAAGCAATACATCACAACCTTGGAACTTCTCAAATGGAAGAACAGCTTCTTTGACTGACATATGTGCAGGAATGACTTCTTTGGTGAAACCAAGATCATGAAGAGACTTTCCGGACATTACCAGTGAAGCATATTTAGCCAATGGATGTCCAATTGCCTTGGACACAAAAGGGATCGTACGGGAAGCACGAGGATTTGCCTCGAGTAAATAAACATCTCCTGTCATAGTAATTGCATACTGACAGTTCATCAGCCCACATACATTCAACCGCTTGGCCAATTTTGTAGTCCATGACCTGATTGTATTCAAGCAAGATTCTGGGATGGTTTTTGTAGGAAGCAAGCAAGCAGAATCACCAGAATGGACACCAGCCTGCTCGATGTGCTCCATTATCCCACCAATGACAACATTCCCATGAGAGTCGGCAAGTGCATCAACATCAATCTCAATGGCATCTGACAGATACCTATCAATCAATACTGGGCGTTCCGGGTCCACCTCAACAGCAGTTTCAAGGTAGGTCACAAGTTTTTCATCACTATATACTATCTCCATGGCACGGCCGCCCAGCACATAGGAGGGCCGGACAACCACAGGGTAGCCAATATTTGTGGCAATGGCAAGAGCATCTGCTTCACTCTTGGCAATTCCTCCTTTTGGCTGTTCAATCTTCAACTCGTTCAGAATAGCATTGAACTTCTCCCTGTCCTCGGCAGCATCTATGGAGTCAGGTGTTGTGCCCCAAATACGAACATGTCCAGTCCCACTTGCACATCTAGGCTTGTTTTCATCTAAATACCGCTGGATGGGAAGTGCTAGCTTCAGTGGTGTTTGACCTCCAAACTGAACAATGATGCCATCAGGTTTTTCCAAATCAATTATGTTCAGCACATCTTCAACAGTCAGGGGTTCAAAATATAAACGATCACTTGTGTCATAATCAGTGGATACTGTTTCAGGATTTGAGTTCATCATAATCGTCTCATATCCTGCTTTCTGCAATCGAGAAACACAAACAAGTAATGTACAACAATAGATACCAGCATTAGTAAAGATATCAAACCAACATTACAGAGGGTGAGTTAATTTCTCGCTTAATATGTTTCTGAGAAAGAACATATGTAAATTATATGAACCAGCAGTGGAACATTATCCAATTTTTTAAAAAAGGGAAAATATTAATAATAGTGGTAAAAGGGAAAGCCAGGAGGATAGCAAAGAGATATTAGGCACAAACCCGAAGGGCAAAGGATGTATGGCAACAGCAGTAGTCAAACTCAATACCCTGACCGATTCGATTGGGTCCTCCACCTAAAATCAAAACCTTCTTTTCTTGGGTGGGAGCTGATTCACACTCAAAGTCATAAGACGAGTACATATAAGGAGTATTGGCCTCAAACTCTGCGGCACATGTATCTACCCGCTTATATGCTGGAGTCACACCCAATGACAATCTCTTCAACCTTACTTCATTTTCAGAGGATTTGGTGGCAAAAGATATTTGTTTGTCACTGAAACCTCTTCTTTTCACTTCATAAAAATCATCCTTTGTTAAATCAGACAAGGTTCTGGCCAGGAGGAATTGCTCAACATCCACCAATTCTTTAAGCTGTGTGAGGAACCATTTGTCAATGAAACTCAGCTCATGAATCTCATCTACCTTCATTCCCTTCTTCATTGCAGCATACACTGCATGGATACGCTCTGGGTTAGGGACTCGGAGGCTATATTTCAACTGGTCCCAATCCCAGTCTAGTTCCTTAATTTTCCCACAGCCCCACCCAGAGAAACCGCATTCCAAAGACCTAACTGCTTTCTGAAAGGATTCTTGAAATGTACGCCCCAACGCCATTGACTCGCCGACAGATTTCATCTGCGTTGTCAGTATTGGCTCTGAACCAGGAAACTTTTCAAAAGCAAACCGGGGAATCTGCACGATCAATATGATAAAAGTAAGAATGGGCATGACAACATATTTATAATGCATGGATTAACTGAATGTATAGTTATCAATGAGACAAGCTGATATTCCTTCCTGCAGAAGTAATAAATATTAGTGAAATGTGCTAGAAGCTAATGCACAGTGCTATCAAACATTTGACAATCACACAAGTCCTGTCTAAGGTCTGGCCACCATGTCACCAATGACGGAACTTTTCAACCAAAAGCAAATAAAACGCATAAAGTAATATAGTATAGGAAATGAATAAGCACTTGCCTTTGTTACCACATAGTCTATGGATGGTTCAAAACTAGCCGGTGTCTTCTTGGTAATGTCATTGGGAATTTGATCCAATGAATATCCAACTGACAACTTGGCAGCCATTTTCGCTATCGGAAACCCAGTAGCTTTTGATGCCAGAGCCGAGGACCTTGACACCCTCGGATTCATCTCAATCACCATAACCTCCCCGTCTTGAGGATTCACCGCAAACTGTACATTAGAACCACCACATTCCACTCCAACCTCCCTTATTATAGCTATCGAATAGTCCCTCAGCCGCTGATACTCCTTATCAGTCAAAGTCTGAGCCGGCGCCACGGTGATAGAGTCCCCAGTATGAACTCCCATCGGGTCGATATTCTCAATTGAACAAATAATAACCACATTGTCTGCCAAGTCCCTCATCACCTCAAGCTCATACTCCTTCCACCCCAACAATGACTTCTCCACCAAAACCTGAGAGTTTGTACTCGCCGCCAGCCCCGCCTTACAAATAGTCTCAAACTCCTCCTTATTATATGCAATCCCACCTCCAGTCCCTCCTAGAGTAAAAGCTGGCCGAATAATCAGCGGAAACTCACCAATCTCTTTCGCAATTTCAATGCATTCCTCCAATGTATTGGCAATTCCAGACGGCGGTGTTTTAATCCCAATGTTCTTCATGGCCTGCTTGAACAGCTCTCTATCCTCTGCTTTCTTAATAGCCTCCAGCTTAGCTCCAATCAACTCCACACCATACTTCTCCAGCGCACCGCTCTCCGCCAACGCCACTGCCAAATTCAACGCCGTCTGGCCTCCCATCGTTGGCAGAAGCGCGTCGGGACGCTCCTTCTCCAGCACCTGCTCCACCAATTCCGGAGTCATCGGCGTAATGTAGGTCCGGTCAGCAAAATCCGGGTCGGTCATGATGGTAGCCGGGTTGGAATTGATCAAAACGACCTCGTATCCATCATCCTTCAACGCCTTACACGCCTGAGTACCGGAGTAGTCAAACTCGCAAGCTTGACCGATCACAATCGGCCCGGCGCCGAGTATCATAATCTTCTTCAAGTCCGTCCTCTTCCCCACCTTCTCCGGCGCCGCCAGCGCCTCTTTCTTCGCCGCAGCGCCGTTGGACTCGCTCCGGACAGAATTGGCTAGGAAACTCGGACGAGCCTTCGCCGGAGGCCATGACAGGAGGCAGAGCGACGGCGACGCGCCGAGCTTCTTCGAGTAGAGGTAGAAGCGGAGGTGGTTTGGCTTCGACGAATAGGAGGGCTTCGCCGGAGCCAAAAGCGGCAGCTGCTTCAAAGCCATAACCTCATTCATGCAATGGCCCATGGGAATGAGATAGAGAGAGAAGGAGGAGGCGGTGAGGTTTTAGGGTTTTGGGATTCAACTGGGTGTGTGACTGCAAGTAGACTAGTGTGAAGAAGAAGAGTGTCACGAAACGACACCTATATATGGTAATACCAAAAACCAACAAGGACATTACTGTCATTTCCACTCGAGTCATTACATTACAAAGTCAATATTATATCTGTAAATGGACCGGATCTTATCCAGACCCGTTCCGGATCCGTGGTTTTTAAACGGGTTTGGATCGAAAATTTGATCCGTTGATCCGTTAAGCACCCGGATTCGTTAACTCGTTTACTAAACGGATCGGATCCGGATCTTGGTTGATCCGATCCTTTAAGGACCCGATCTGTTTAAAAATAATTAAATAATATTTATATAAATATAATATTATTAATAAATATTAAATAATATGATAATTATCTAGATAATCTAAACAGTCATTTCTAAACTGCTTCTAAAATATGATTTGATGAAGTTGAAGGTTGTTAATGCCTATATATTTATGTTAAAAAACATTGGAGGTCAAATATTTTAATTATATTAGTGTACCGTTAAGGAGTATTTTAGACATGTAATTCAACTTTTGATGTAAACTTTATTTTGTTATAAAATTTCATCGATGTTTTATAATAAAACTATGAAATTATTATTAAAATTTGATATATTTATTATTATAAACGGATCGGATTAACGGGTCGGGTATCCGTTAACCCGCCGGATCCGGATTTAGATCGAGATATTAAATATCCGGCAGGTAATAGGTCGGATCCAGATCTAAAGTTTCTATTATGGATCCGGATCTAGGTAGATCCGGTCCAGATCCGATCCATTTACAGTCAAGATTGGTGCGCCACGTCACAAAAACAACATTTAGAGGACGTTTGGTACCTGAAATTGTCTAACACAAAGCTTAAATTCTAACAGTACAAAGTTAAAAAAAAAGAAATGCATAAACCTTAAACCTGAAGAACACGGAGCTGCGACTTGCAACTGTAAATTTGATAAATCAATTAAATTAGAACACATTGAACCAATTACATTGATCGTAACCACTATTCACTGTAAACTGGAGATGGATCTTTGTCTACATTAAGACTAAAAGATGGGGGAGTCTGGAACAATTGGTTCCCTGAAACCATGGGTATTTGACAATTGCATACACTGCACTCAAAATTTTGAATGGAAATCTGGAGAAAAAAATCAGTGCAAAAAAAATTCTATTCTTGGTTCTGCGTGCACAGCGGATTTTTACAGTCCCCAGTCCTATGTCCCTGCCCCCAAGCTGGGGAATGTGAGGGAATGAAGAAACTGAGAGGATCTTTCCGCGCACAAGTCATAAGATGTAACTAAGGGTATGTATTTTAAGCATTTCTGCTACTTGAAATGGTCTTGCCGAAATACTGTGATGAAATTAGGGTTTGAACCCTCTTCGTCCTTCTGCTTCCATTCTCTGTTGCTTTGGATGTACCACGATACTTGCTTTTTGGGGCAGGCTACAATACATCAGCAGGTTCATTGCCCAGCTCACACCCATCTGTGAGCCGATCTTTAAACTGCTCAGAAAATAAAGAATACCCCGCCTTTCAGAAAAGATAGACACAAGGGTTGACAAAAGGCGTTTGACAAAGTTAAGAAATATCTACTCAATCCTCCCCCGCGGTCGACCTCTCTTGATGTATCTGTCAGTAATGGAAGCATCCATGAGTTGTGTCTTTGGTCAGCACAATGAAACGGGTAGGAAGGAAAGAGCCATATACTATCTCAGCAAGAAGTTCACAGATTATGAGACAAGGTATACGGTTCTAGAAAAGACCTGTTGTGCTCTTACATGGGCCTCGCAACGCCTACGCCACTACATGTTGAACTATACGACCATGCGCGCTGAAGTATCTCTTTGAAAAGCCAGCCCTCACGGGCCGTACAGTAAGGTAGCAGATGTTAGGAATAAAAACCAACAATAAACTTCCGTCCCGCGATTCTGCGAGTTTAGAAACTAAGGAGGGTCGCTAGGTCATAAAAGCGATAACTAGAAATTCTCCCCAAGTAGGATTTGAACCTACGACCAGTCAGTTAACAGCCGACCGCTCTACCACTGAGCTACTGAGGAACAACGGATTTAAGGAAGCCGACTCTCGTTCCACCGTCACGGAGAAAAGGTTACGATAGCCCCCGGCGAGATAATGGTGTATACAAATCTGCACATATAGAAACGAAAAGTCAAGCATATTCACAAAACGCATGCATGCAACTCAATATGAAACTGGAAACAGTAGTGCCACAACTACACAACTGGAATTTTTTGTTTCAACTCAAGCATATGATCATAGCACAATCTCACCAAGCATCCATTAAGTGAACATATACTTGCATCCACGTGCAAAACTACCCAGTATATCAAATAACTGTAATATGGAGTCTGACAACTAAACCATCAGAGTCAACACACTTCCTCTCCTCAAAGTTTGTTCTTAATCAAACAAGTAATAATTGTAGTATGTGTCTGTAATGAATGTTTAAATCAGACGCCTGATGGATTCAGGAACATACAACTCAGATCAACAACCAGATATTGCCATTTTTGATACATAGAATAGGTCTCACTGTTGACCAAGTCAATGGCCCTATGGACATGTGGTATATTGCCCAAGTCAATGACCCTATAGACATGTGGTATACTGTCCTTGCAAACATAAGTAATCCTACCAAGTCTGATAATACTGTGGCCGCTAGCATTCAAAGTAACCTCACTGAGAACAGATATGGGTTGAACGCCAGTCCCATTGGTTGGGGCAAGCACATAACAAGACAACGCCTACCTATCAAGTCTCTCATCTATTAGCTTAAGCTTTTACGTTGGATATCGAAGCTAATCTATAACTAATTTAGTTTACAAATTTTGGAAGCAAACCAAGGAAGAGGAGATGTTTCTGTGGAACTGGATAGAAATTCACTGTTGCATACCCATTTTTTATGAACAAACAAGGGTCAATAAGGCATATGCATGATACCTTAAGTAGCACCACAGCCTTGGTTTTTAAATACATGTAATTGCCATTTTAACAATCACACATAAAGTTTAAACTGTCATGCAACCTGGTAGACCACATACAAACCTGTAATTAAAGGTGGATCTGGTTCTCTTGTACTATGCAATATAGCAGTCCCAGATAATACCATGATGAATCCACAAACTTCTGAAGCTATGCTGCTCGCACTTTGACCCGAATAATCCTACCAAAAGATACACACTTGAGATTTCTGATACCTTCTGTAAGCACGCCAACACAAAAACATTATGTTAAGGTGGCAATAACTTAAACATTATCCCGCTCGCCAGTATTGTGAAAGATGTGAACATAGCAATATAAATGGGAGAAACAATTGCTGTGTTGAAAGTGTCTAATGCCTGCAACAGCACCCAATGTCAGAAACCAGCACAAATATTCACATCCTGGAAACATATAAAAAAGAAATAAACTAAGCAATCTGCAACAGCAATGTTCAGAAAGGGACGAGCAACATTAAAAAAACAATCAAAATACTTCACCTTAAATGAATTAAAATATATATAATAAAAGAAGGGACCGTTTCTGTGCACAAAAAACCAGGTCTCTCTACAACATTGAATCATGCACACCAAAAAAATCACATAATGGATCTCACAAAGCTACAGATAAATAATCCAGGCCAAGTCATACTCATATATGAGGCTCTATGGCATATCCTAGACTATAAAGGCCTTCTGAGTTTGGTGAAAACAAAATAGGGATAGATCAGGAGATAATAATACAAAGAAAAATCCATGTTTGGAAGTATATTGAACGGTTTGTGCCCTCTATTGTGAGTTTTATTGCAATACCGATTGCTTTTATGCTCATGACCTGCAGTTTGGAAAGATAAATCACATATGAGAAAACCATAAATTGTTACTTCAAAACTGACGTATGGAAATTGTAAGTACTACTTTCAGAAACAAAGACTGATGAAATGATCATATCATAACAAACAGTTGGCAGCAAACGTAGAAAAACTTACAGTTAATGATCCAATAATTGAGCATATACCTATATAAATCAATATATTGGTTTGGCCATAACGGGGAGAACAAGACAAGATGAGGACTAGTGTTACAGCTATCACAGAGGCTGTATACAAAAAGAAAGCTGGAAAAATACGACAAAACCAATTAGAAAATGAATTAGAAGAAGAAGAAGGAGAAGAGCAACCACTTGCTATTGAACTTTTAAGAGGTTACCTAGTTGTATAGCTAAATCCCATATGTCTTGTACGGAAGTGAGAGTCTGCTCTTCGGGTGCATGGAGTACAATCACAACCGAACCCACAATGCATAAAAGGCAGCCCAACATTCCCATTTTCTGGAGCTTCTCCTTTAAAATAAAATGTGCTAACATGGCACTGCCCATGCACACTTCACCATGTCAGAAACATGACTTGACAGTTGAAAAACTGAGATTGAGATCACTTTATAAACACACTAGAGAATATCCAATATACCTAACAATGATACTTAATGCACCGAGCGGCATCACAAGCTCGGCAGGTGCGTAAATGTATGCTACAAAATTTGATATCTCTCCAACAACCACTGTTAATTGTCCAAAATTCATGAATAGCATCAGCATTCAACCCATCTAGCATTGCAAACCCACATAAAATAAACAAAGGACAACATTTCCAACTCAAATGAACTCTTCATGAACCATTCAAAAATTGAAATCTTGAGATTCTTGAAATGATTAACACTAATTGAGCAGCAACACAAGTAGCAATATTTAACTTACTTGTGACCATTCCTATCCACCATAGAGGCTCCAGCAGATACCCATATCCTCCAGAACCTTAAACACAATCCAATAAGAATCAAAAATCAAAAACCCAAATCCGAAAATAAAGAATTAAAATAAATAAAAAAGAAAGGAACGTACTGGCACGGGTTCCGTTGTTGCCGGCACGGCGGAGGCCTTTCTTCTTGATGATGAAGCTGGAGCCAATGAAGGCGCTAGAGACCACGGCCAATATGAACCCCTTCAAATTGCTCGAGGACATTTTACCATTTACACAACAATGATGTGGAACTCATTCTACAATGGCAATGCGGAGGAACCCAGAAAATCAGAAATGAAAGTTCGTTCAGATTCAGGATGATGATGTTGACGAAGATTCAGTAGGAGTAGCAGCATCTGTTTGACCAGTTGCACGACGTATAAATCTTTTCATTTATATAAACAAGTAAATTCATCATGACTAATTTTGTATGCGATACCTAAATTCTAAACTCTATCGTGATATTTTGTTATGATATCAATGAGATGCCTCTGTCCACTTTCCATAGCGACACCGTCAAATTAGTGATGTGGCAAACAATTGTGGATAACCATCAGTGTCTCAACTCTTATGTCAATGTCAATGTGATACTCATACTTAATTTTTGCTATTAATGTAAGGCCGGAGGCCATATTCTGTCACATCGTCGTTGGTTTAGTCAACTGACGCAAACGTGACATTCATAAAAAATTAATTAAAAGACCAAAATTTGAACTTTTTGTTAATTCTCTCTACGTTTTCTTTTAAATCAATATAACAGCATCACTACCAAATTTCTCATTTTCTATATATCATCACATCTCATTTTCCAATAGCGATTGAAACACCTCAAAACAAGATTATTTGTCGCTCAAAGCTCCTGGACAACCCCAATCATCTTCCTCTTCACTCCTACATCTTCCAAAATAAATAACAAAAATAAACAATTCTAAACAACACAAGTTCATATATGGTTGGTTTAAACCGGATTGAAAATTTTCCATTCTTAATCCAATCTGTTTTCATGTGGGTTGAAATTTTCTCAATCCTAATCTAATCCATTATAACTGATACGGCTTGAATAATGGTTTGAACCAATACGGTACCGTATTTCCGGTGTGAAGTGTCCACTCATACCAAACAGGTTAGGACTCAGCATTACCATACAATTTTTGAAGTTTTGATCGAGTTAGAATGGCTTGTCCATATACTTTATATAACAGATTCAAACATCTCCGAGTTGAGGACAAATTTGAGAAATTCGAAAGAAAAACTCTAAATTCGTTTTGGGGCAAAATAAAGGAATGAAAAAGTCATCATCACGTTATGCAGAAATCGTAGCCAACATCGAAGAGCTCCTTACACAAATCTTTGTAAGGGTGCCGGCTCTATCACTGATCTTCTTCAAATGCATCTTCAAGCAGTGCTCTCTCACTGACCCTCCAAAACCCTAACTCCAAAATCTCAGCTTTCTTCTCACCCAGAACAAATTAAGAAATCATCCCTGTCGAAAGCCCGTCAAGTAATCCCATCAAAACTCAGATAACCTCGGTCGATGATGCCTCTAGGTTGAGAATCATTCAGTCGTGCAATTGTGTGAGACCCCGGAAATATTTAAGTAGGAAAAATTGAGTAGTTTGAGATATAAATTGTTATCTCGTTAAGTGCCAAGGACACTTAGAAGTTTTTTAGATATTTTGAAGAAGAGAATTTTCCATATCGATATTCGATAATGAAATACGCTTCATGAAGAGTATGTGGTATTCTTTGTGAAAATTTTCACACTTCAAAAGTATTTATCTGTTGTTTTTAGGTTTGGATATATAGGAGTTAATTTATATGGTCAACTCTCTTCTAGAATCAAAGAGTACTCAAGAGTCAAGACCCGTTTCCAAACTCACCGACTCGGGAAGATGACACGAAGGTATCTTTCCGACGTCAGCCACGACAGAGCGGATCACCAATCGTGTAAGAATCATCTCCGTATCATCGTTCTGCCCATGATCTTGGTTCGTCTTTGTATTGAGTTTGGAGGGAGAAGCAAGGCGGGAACGTATGGCAGCTCTCGTTGTTCTTCGGCGTCTCTAGAGACGGTTTTGCCTACATGAGGGAGAGACTTACTTTACTCGTCAAGCTCTACTCTAGGTGTACTTGGTTTTTCGATTCGATGAAGTTTGATTAATAATGGTTCTTGGGCTGTATGTATTCGGGTTTGGCATTGTTCTTTGTCACCGGTGAGTTTTCGGCTCCTTCGCTTGCTTGCTGTAGGAAAGATGATCAGCCATACATACTATACAAGCCTGTAAGTGGTGAAGTGGTGAAGTGGTGAAGTTTCTATTTTTATTAAGTTTCCGGTTGGCTTAATTTATCCGGTGGACTCTGATTGCTTTAACAACATTTGAAATACCTCAACGACACTATGAGTGACTGGTCATGTCATTTGGTCTCAAACAGGCTCTGTTTATTTTTCAAAGGAAAATTGATGATATTTTCAAGCACTACTCATATTTTTGCATAATTTATATAGATAGCATGCTTGTCTTCTCTCAAACTATAAATGAACATCTGAAACATCTTGAGCAATTGTGCAAGCTCATTGTCCAAAAATGTATTATCCATGGATAAAAGAAGATACACATCATAAAATGAGAGAATGACTTAGACATCCATGTTAAAGATGGAGAGATTCGTCTCCAAGATCATATTATCAAAAAAAATAGTCAGTTTCCTGACTATATTTCCAGATGCAAAATCTTTGCAAAGGTTTTTGGGAGTTGTTAATTTTACAAGAGATTTTATCCCTCAAGTCAGTAGTCTCACTACACTTTTCTCTCTTAAGAAAAGTACCAAAAAGAAATGCTCATTCACAGAATACGACATTAATACTGTTAAAAAGATCAAAGAATTGACAAAGAGATTTAATCAATTTGTAGACTGATGCAAATGATTAGTACTAGGTAAGAATAGTCTTGGTTGTTGCCCTAGATACAAATCATGAAAAGATTTGAAAGTTTCTTTCAGAAATTTTTTATCTATCACTAGACATTTAGTTTTGATTAGGCTTTGGTGTGAACTAAAGCCGAGCATTACTAAAGTTTGGCACCTTAAAGTAACACTTTCTATTTGTTTTATTTTCTTTTCTAGGTGACTTTAGTTCTGACTACCTAAGGATTGTGAGTTAACCACTAATCTCTGTGGTACTACAACTTTGGCACAAATATTTCCCTATCTTTGCGTGAATTGTATTCAAGTCACTTAGATTCCTATTTCAGCCATGAAAATGTCTGAATGTTTCAATTTCCATAACAGTGTGTTTGGATAAGGCCAAATAACATGGAATTTAAACAAAACAGGACATTTGAGGTTTCCTTTCCTGACAATCTCCTGTTTGGATTAACATACCGTGAAATTTGCACTTTCTGTGGGAAAAAAATCGAGGGAATTGAAGATGGAAATTCCCGACTTCAATTCCATCAAAAATTGGCGTTTTTCTTCAATTCCTTCCGAGCACGAGATTGAGTTTTCCATCGTGCTCAGCCAAAATACTTGGCGGTAAAATTTCTATCGCGCGCTCAATTTCTCTATCAATTTATAGCTGCAACTACGACAACATTCCAACTTTCAACCCTGCTCTGTTCTCTTCTGCCAATATCATCGGTAAGTCGATTAATTTGCTTAATCCTCAATAGTATTATGTCTTCTCGAGTAGGCTTCGCCTCATTTTAGGATTTGTTCCATTGTTTCTTACAGGGTAATTCTGAGGCCATTCTTAATCAACTCAAAGGGCGATTTTATGCAGGTTTCTTCTGAGGTTAGATTTCAACATCTTTGTGCTCTTCTATATATTACAGTTTAGTGAGATGAGTAATATGATTTTGACTTCTGTATTCATCGAGGGAGACGTGGGAGAATGAATTTTTTTATGTTGTTGGGAATTTTTCTGATTTTGATGCTATGTAGAATTCGTTTTGTGATTCTGGTGCTACCAGGAATATCTCATTTAGGCTATTTAGCTATGATGCCAGTAGGAATGAATTTGGTGACTTTGATGCATGTATGAATGAATTTGCTGTTGCGATGAAAGAAGAGCTGTATGAATGGATTTGATGCTTGTATGAATAACATCAAATGATGGCCATATAAAGAATGAAACTTGTGGTGGCACAATATCTGCCATTGCTTTAACAATAGAGTGGTATCATACGACTTTTTTTGTTAAAGAGCCTTCCCGTGACTGGGATCAAGAAATTAAAGACGATCTTACTTAAACCGTTTGTATGATGGAAGAGAGGTAGATTGCATTGAGCAACTACGGGTCAGTAAGAGTGCATTTAGAAGGTTATGTGAGATTCTACAAGGAAATGGTGGGTTAATACGTACAAGAAATCTATCTATTGAAGAATCAGTAGCTATATTTCTAGATATACTTGCTAATAATGTGAAGAACAAAAAATTGGTTTTCTGTATTATCGTTCTAAGGAAACTATTAGTCGGAAATTCCATAGTTTTTTGTATACGATGATGAGAATAGGTAAGGAATACTTCAAGTTGCACTCATCTGACATCAGTAATTCAGAAAAAGAGAAGTGAAAATGGTTTGAGGTAATTCCTTGACTTTTGAAAGTATGTCATTTCGTATCTTTATTTTGGTCTCACTGGTTTTTTATTTTTTTTATTCTTTTATCCTGTATATAGAATTGCTGGGAGCACTTGATGGAACTCACATTCCAGTGACTGTGTCGGCTGAAGAAAGACCGAGATACCGCAATAGAAAGGGTGATATTTCTACTAATGTCTTGGGAGTTTCTACTCCTGATTTAGAATTTATGCATGTATTGCCTGGATGGGAAGGTTCTGCTTCTGATGCACGTGTTTTACGAGATGCTCTACGTAGAAATAATCGGCTTCATGTTCCAAGAGGTAATTTGCTACTCCAAGTTTAATTCAAATGAAAATCAAAATTTAGTGAGCTTCTAATATCTTACATTTCTTTTTGTAGATAAATACTTTTTGGTGGATGCGGGATATACTAATGGACCTGGTTTTTTAGCTCCATATCGGGGAACTAGATATCACTTAAACGAATGGACAGGGAATCGACCTCGAGATCCCAAAGAGTTGTATAATCTTCGCCATTCAATTGCAAGGAATGTAATTGAACGGTCATTTGAGTTGTTAAAAAAGCGTTGGAGTATAATGCGTACTGCATCTTTTTTCAACATCAAAACACGAGTAAGAATTATTAATGCTTGTTGTGTTTTGCATAATTATATCCGAATTGAGCAGGCTAGTGATCATGTTTTTGAAGATCAAGATTCAAGGTTTTTAGTGGATGTCGATCTAGACATATTAAACCATGCACCGTCAGATGGTCCTTTAAATGATCAGATTACATATGTTCAACCTACTGAGCAATGGACAAATTTTCGTGATGCATTTGCATTGAAAATGTTCCAAGATTATCAAGCGCGACATGCTACAAATCTGTGAGTACCATGTACGTACTAATAGAAAAACATTTTTTATCTTCTCAAAAAGTTGTTTACTATTTGCAAGAACATGGGTTGAATTTACATTGTTGTTGAATTTCATTAAAACATAAATTTTCCAAACACCGAAATTTGTAATTCCTGTCATTTAAAAAAAATACATCATTAAATCCAAACAATAGATTCCTCAATTAATGAAATTTAAATTCGTTAAATATTAATTCCAAGAAATTTTAAATTTCTTCAAAATTCAAAGTACCTCATCTAAACACAACGTAATTGTCTAGGGGAAGGGAAGGCTCTTCCATCAACCCAATATATGGTTCCAAGTCCATATGATTGGAGGTATTTGGTCAACGTTCAAGCTGAACATCCTCAAAAACAAAAATCATGTCTCATAGAAAATGTTTTTGTGCATAATCTGTGGACAAAGTCTATTGAGGATTTGCAGGGATTCCCTGATATTATAGTAGAAGTTGTCAGACACATCAAACCCGATGAATGTATCCTGAGATTGAAATTCATATGAACTCCACCAAAAATGCATGAGGATAAAATGGCAGATGAATTATATATTCTCATATCATTATGTCAGCATAATTAGAGGTGAGATTAAGATTTCAGCAGATGCAAGAGAGAATGGTAGAGCGAATCAGAGCATCCATGGCTGAATGTATTTTGGCCAGTGGAGAAAATATAATGGTCACATGCTATAATCATCCTCCTCTAGTAAATTGTAATTTCTTCTCTGCCACCATGAGGAATGGGATTTATTGCACTCTAGTCATTGCTACGTGGTTGGAAAGGAATGAGAGTGATAAAGGGTATAAAATTCCTTATCCATTTTCTTATGATTTACATCTAGACGAAGAAGAAAATGGTGCCACGGCACTAAAGAAAGAAAATGAGGGCCAAGATTCTTTGGCTGATTATGATTACATCGATGAAGAATATTACAACATCACAAACATGATGGAGAAATAAACGGTAGCCTACGCATTGAGACAAAAGACTTTTTTTTTGTTAAAAGTTAGTGCGTTTGTTTTTTTATTTACTGACGCATGAAGACAAGCGACTTTACTTTGCTAAAAGTAAAGTTAACAGATAAGTTTTCCCGCGTCGTCCACTTTCTCTTAGCTTTGTTTAATTTTAGTTTGAAGTTCGTCCCCTATATAAGAAGTCTGAAGCGTTGGAGAGAAAGCATTAGAAACTTGGGATAGAAATTTGAAACACTCTCAACCTTCTTTGAGAAGTAGATAGTTAGAAAAATAATGTGTAAACAGTGTATGTAGTATAGTGTGATTTTTAAAGTGTGAGTGTGCATACTACAAGTACTGTAATCATCTGGTGTGATCTCTTATTATAAGTAAATATTTGTGCTTGTAAGCTAAGCTGTTTACCCAAGAGCAAGGCTCTTGGCTTGCTATTTGTAATTATGTTGAATTAAATAAATTCTGTCTTGTGCCTTTCTTTTTCCGTCAAAAAAATATTTAATTTAAGTTTTAGAATTGCTTTATTTTCAGTGTGTTTTTAAATTTTGGATGTTTTTTCTTACTAAAGTCTAAGAATTTTCCACCTTAAGATGACAGTGATTCTGTCAGTATAGTAACCATGTAGATGAAAAATCGTTAGGTGAAGTCTTAATATGTTGAAGACTAGTTCTTAAGATGACAGTTGAATAGTTTTGGTAAGTAGAGCACTAGAGTTAGTAGAGTACCCTAAAAATCTCAAAAGTGCTTTTATCAAGGTATATAAGATTCAACATGACATTCACTTGAGAATGAACCATAGTCACATTATACATGATTGTTCTATATTCCACGTACCTACATAAAAATAATTAAAAAATAAATATAAAAAGTCATCTTTACCTATACTGTTAACAAAATAGGTTAAGGGATGAATGACATTGATGAGAGCCATTCTAATGAGGATCTCTAAGTTGAGGACTAATTAATGACTTTTCAATTAATTACTTATTAGACCGGCCAACTTTTTGATCAAAATTTGACATCTTAACCGTTGAAGTTGTAGATTTATATAAGTAGATCAATCATACAAAATTTTAGTCAAATTGGTGATCGTTAAATACTAGTTTTAGATCAAATCAATGGACGAACCAAATCTATTAAACATGAACCGTTCAAGTTCATAATTGGTAAATCACACTTATGAATGTCTTAACGATTTTCAATTTAGTTGAAAATTTGCAGAAATGATCTACTTATAAATATTTATAAAATGAACGGTTAAGATGTGGATATAAGATCGAAAAGCGGGATAAACCGAAAAGTCTTCAACTGGTCCTAAACTTAGAGGTCCTCACTAGAAGGGCTCCCTGACATTGATAGTAAAATAATGATTTGAGTATCACACTGACTATTTTAAAAAATTAGGTATCAATCAATTTTTCACATAAATAAATAACCATAGAAACCAAAATCTTTGAACAAAGGTCACGCAGTTCCAGGGGGAGCGGCAGGAGAGAGTAGTGGATCACATTGGTTGGTAGTACTGGTAGAGACTGAGGGGAAGGTTTGAAAATTGAAGGCCAAAAATAATAGGGTAATGATGAAGGAATCACCATTGTCATTAAAGACACTCTTGTCTTGTTGTCTTCAAGTATTGATGTCTCAATGTCACAAATTTAATGTCTCGTATCCAGTGAATATATCATAAACCTACCAAAATATATAATTGTCTTCTATCTTGTTGTGAGTGCTGTGTTTGACTGAGCCTACCTCTTGGAAATGCAACAGACTTTAAATCTTCTTTGACAAACACAAAAACAAAACCTAACCTAATTCGATGTTATATATCTAGCATCAAATTGACATATTCCTCCAACAGAAATGTTCACCAAGAGTCCAAGAAAATGCTCAATCATATTTGAATGTAAATATAAGGGTAGAGAGAATTATAAGAGTTCAGTTTTTGCATTCTCCAACTTTATATGTAAATCTAAAAATAAAAATTGACCAAATTAATTATCCTGATATCAATACCAAGACGTGATGCACAATTACTTTTAGATCGGGATAATTGATTTGGTCAATTGCAGAATAGGTGAACGTTACTTATTCTTCCAATATACATAAATGTATTACACTATTATAAATCCAATGCTACCATATATAGTCTCTTAAATGGGTGTCAATTTTTTTTGCGAGAATACATAAGAGGTTTTAAATTAAATACACTGAAAGCAGGATTGATACTTCAATTATCTGAACATGATTTCTGTGAGTGAAACACAGCTAGATTGATGAACATAATTGAAATTATTTATGATTTCTGTTCATTTGTTGAGACTTGAATGCCATTTTGCACTAGCTAATTCAGGAACTATCTGCAACATAAATAGCGATTAATGAGTCCCTCTCTCTCTCGAACCTGTATATAAAAGATACAAGTGTAGCTAGCTAGGCTGTGCGGCTGAGGCATCTGAGAGAGCTAAATAGGGTTTTGTGTATCAGAGTGTGATAGATAGATATTCAGAAGCGATTGAAAACCAAGCTATAGCTAGTAGTAATAGTAGTTCTGCTTGAGGGGAATGTTGGCTGGCTCGAGGCTTTTTCTCATAACAATAAGCAGATAGCTAGAGAGACAGAGGTTGTATATATCATGCTTCTCATCATCGATCTTATTCTCTTCTGTTTTTCTCTTCTCTCTGCATACTGCAGAAAGAGAAAGAGAGTCGACTGAGTAAGAGATCGAGATGCAGAAAGTTAAACACAGATATATACGACTGAAGTGCTCTAAGAGGCTTCGGACCAGGCTTCATTCCCCTCAAAATCTAAACTACTACTATTGCAGAACGGGAGCGCGCTTATGGTTTCAAGCAAGAATGTTGAAAGGTTGAGAGGTACGTTGTCTGGCTCGAGGTCATTGAGGTTGTTTCAATCGATCCAACACTGAACCCTACATGATTCTCGGACCAGGCTTCGTTCCTCCCAACCAACACACATATATATCAGCTTTGGTTTCATTGATTATTCAGCAATCAGCTCAAATATCTGCAGGGGGCCATATATATTTTCTTGGGTGAAAATTATGTAATTGTTGTTGTGTTTTACTGATTCCGCTAGAATAATTCTCTAGCTATTTAGTTAGCGAAAGATGGATGCATGCTTAATATCCTATTCTCCATCCCTGTTCTATTCAGCAATACTAGCTAGCACAATTCCCTGTAGACAACGACAAGAGAGCACATATATTTACACTGCGTTATCCATCTAACACTCCATCAGATGTTGAATGATCTTGCTTGATCGATCTGCCTCTTATTAAATATTTTGCATACTGCTACAAATCTATGCCTAGATAGCTAAGCAGGTACATGGTCCAGGGTTTTGAAATACTAACTTATAGTTTACTACTAACCTAATGCTTATTTTCATATTCATGAACAGATTATGATCGAAGTACCTACAGATGCCAGAAGTACTTGTACCAATTGATCTGTACAGGAGTTTCCAACCCTGAAGCGGAACGATCAGCTACTGAATTACATTAATCATTTTATTTTTACGGTCTTGCATTTTTTTAGATCAACAAGAAAATGAGCAAAAGGTATATATATATATATATATATATATATATATATATATGTGTGTGTGTGTGTGTGTGTTTGTGTGATGTGCTTTGAGGAAGAGTATATAAATTGGTGCGTAGAGACAAATAAATGCAGAGATGGGATGGAGTCAAGAAAACAAAACAATAAAGCCAAAATTTCTTGTAGATTTGCAACTAGATTCTAGCTAGATCTCTGTCTCGAGTGCCCAATAATAATATTTCCATAATGATCAAGTCATGATGAGCCAGATGCCTGGATCTATGAATGAAACCCAAGCTAGCTAACCAAACATGGCAAACTTACAGAGAGATTGAGTGTTCTGCGAAGCTTGAGTGCTACAGTATACAAACGTATATATAGTTGAAGATATAACAGTACTACTGTGTGATTGCGATGAATTGGTATTGTCATAATGAGACTTTTCGAGTTGTTGAAGATGTGGTTTCTCTCATCGGAAAAAAGACCCTACACAATAAGTTAATAAACAGAAAACCCTAATCAGTGATTGTGTCTGAGTCTCGTGTACATTAGAGCGTTGTGTGCAGGTTTTTCAAGCTTTCGGGTTGAAGGTTTAATGGTGATTCGAGTGTTGGCAGATTCGGAACTGAGATTTTCAGATCTGAGTCAAACTTTTAAAAATAGGCTCTTAAACTATAGTATTCATTTAAATTTATTTTCTCTTTTTAAAAAATTCATTAACTAAAGTTATAAACTCAAAATCTAACGACATAAAACATTAGAAATCTTTTTTTATACTTACTTACACTACTCATTTTTTTTAAAAAAAAAATAGTGACTAACGATTGTAATATAATGCTTGTTTTTTACTAAATTAATGTGATCACACAATGAGAAAATAAACTTTTGACCCTCAAAAGTTCGGGGCCCTGAATCCATTGACTATTGAGACTCTATTCAGGTACGGGTCTGAAAGTTGGGAAATAAAACCAAACTAGCTAGTTAATGGAGCAATGGAACGAAGCTAGCTATTCAGGTACGGGCGAAGACAAAACCTTTAGCAGCATTTGAATTTTGTTAGAGGACCAAACCATTGAACTTGATCTTGACAAAGTCCTGAGGGGAGGTAGCCATCTTTGAATTCACGTTAGTCATTTGAAATAATTCTATAAGAATTCGTTTTTGTGTATCACCCTTTGAGATCAATTTAGATATAGGAAAATAATTTGGGAGGCATAGGAATTGGGATCTAAATCCCATTTTCAAATCGTATTTGGCATGTCATGTCACATATAGATGCATAATGATTTAAAGATAACATGCCAAACCAATTATAAGTAATCTTATCATTTCTAATCCAATATTATTTTTGTCTTCCTTCTATAAACAATAAATAAAATATAAAAAACTTCTTAGGTTAAAAATAATTAACTACTGTTAATTGCTATATCAATTTCATTTATTAGGATAGCTTAATATTATATCAATTTACCATAATTTTAGGTTAGAGTTAGAGCATCTCCAACAGGATTCTCTATAGTAGACACTACCAGAAAAAAAACCTTTAGCCGACGAAATATCTAAAAACAGGCCGACGACGAAAAAAAATTTCGTCGGCTAAGTTAAATTTTCGTCGGCTAAACTAATTTTTAGCCGACAAAAAAAATTTTCGTCGGCTAAAGTGATTTTTTCGTCGGCTATAGTATGCGAACTTTAGCCGACGAAATACCCTAATTTCGTCGGCTAAAGTAACTTTTAGTTACAAAATTGTACTACGGATATTTTGATGTCCGATTGACTATTGTGATACTAATCTGGAAGCAGAACGGCCCTACGAGTCAAACACATGGCTAATGCCATGACCAACAGGCTTTTTTTGCCATCCGAGTTCGTTTAAGGCTTTAAAATGAAGTTTTTCTAAACGCTTAACACACGAAAATGCCCATATCTACACCTATATGAGGTATTTTGGTCGAACCTTCAACACAACAAACACTCACCATAATGAGACGCAACTGTCCATCTAAAAATTTTGAGACATTTACCCCTCGATGATAGGACTCCCCATATGGATAAATAATGGTAAATAGTAGGCATGTTGTGATTCCGGTCATCAAAATTCACAAACAAAAATACGACCGTCAGATATCATCATTATGTTGAAATATATCTCTGGTAAAAAATTCAACTTTATCCGATAAATTTAAGGACTTCATCTAGACAGTCAATCTCGTAAGTCAAACCCCTAAATTGTATTGACTGCAACTATCGGCACCGAGACTTTATCGGAATTACGTAATTTTTCAACCGAGGACGTATTTCACCATTCTGGTCATATCTTATTTCATGACTTTTTGCGTTTGCAGTTTCTACGTAGAGTTTGTTTTAGAAACGAAACATTTACTTAAAGCTTAATAAACAAGTTACACAACATTAGTACGTATGTTGTGATTCCGATGATCAAAGTTGAGAAACAAAATTCCGACCGTCTGATATGATCATTATGTTGAAATATGTCTATAGGAAAAAATTCAACTTAATCTGACAACGTTAAGGGCACGATCCTTACGGTCAATCCCGTAAGTCAAACCCCTTAACGCACGGAAACGGTCATTTGACCGTCTAAATTACGTATTTGGCCCGGACCTTCAACTGAAAATAGTTTCAAATCGATGAGACGCGACCAGTGGTATAAAAATTTTATGAAAAATAACTACCGGAGATAGGGCTACCTCTAGGGAGAAAGAATAGAAAATTGAGTTAACCGCAATTATCGGTACCGAGACTTTACCGGAATTACGTGATTTTTACCATAAACGTATTTCACCATTTCGGTCATATCTTATTTCACGACTTTTTTTTCGTTTGAAGCTTCTACGTATAGGGTTTAGGGTAATTCGTCGGCTAAGGTTAAATAAATAAATAAAATAAATAAATAACTATAGCCGACAAATTTCGTCAGCTAAAGCTAATTAAAAATTCAAATTTTTTGGCAGGGATTTTTAAAATTTTGAAATTTTTCGACTAAAATTTTGAACTTTAGCCGACGAAATTTTGTCAGCTAAAGTTCAAAATTTTCTATATCTTTCATTTTCTCCTCCTCTTCCTTCCTCCTCCTCCTCCTCCTACTCCGGCGGCAGCAACGCACTCCTCATCCTACCTCCTCATTCTCCTCTAAATCCTTCTCCTCCTTCCTCCTCCTCCTTCTCTAAAATCTTCTCCTTCCTCATCTCCCTCTCCTAACCTTCTCCTCCTCTTGTCCTTCCCCAAGCACTCTTGGTCATGACCCGGGGGCTTATTGCCACTTCCATCATCTGCCTAAATTTTTTCAAACCATATAGCTTTAGCTACAAATCAAAACGCTCACTCGATCTGTAAACCGAACTCTAACATAGCCAACCTGGAGGCTCCTCCACAGGTGTACTAATTAATAAACTTTAACTAATCGATGCACAACATACTTAAATGTTGACCTGTGCTCCAAGGCATCTGGTGACACGATTTAATTTATACCTTCACGATATATGGCCCAATGACCATTGTCACCAACAATTCAATTTAGGCTGGAACTCCAATCATAGGTGGCTGGGGCGAAGAGGATCTGATCGTAGCTGATGGCAACAATGTCAGCACCAAAGGTGACCCAAGCCATTAATTTCAGTGACTGTCCCATAAAGCATCAAGTGACCAATCAAACTATCACTTACTTAATTTCTTTAATTATGTCACCCTTAGGACTTGTCACTAGATCAAGCCCATTGACCACAAAATAACAACACTCAATTTCCTTGAGTCATTCTACTTTAACACATTCGTCAGTTTCTCTGAAACCACACTAATGACGAACATCAACAAAAATCTTAGCAATCGTCAAATCTTAATATTTATCTTCTCTGAATAGTCGCGCTAAGCGACTTCAACTCCTTTTTCCATCGCAGGATGCAACCTCTTTCAATAACTCTTACGACTCTTCACTTCTAAAAGTCTCATAACTCGAACACCAAGGCCTCGCTTTAGGTTCCTACACATCCCTGCCAAAATCACAATAGCCTTCCAGGCATGAATCAAATGTTTCACCACCGAGCACTTACACAAATGCTCAAGCAACGTTAAATAACGTGAGTTTTTCAACTCGAGTTCCCAACACCCAACTCAATTACCAAACTTCATTAAGCACTGGGGAACTCATAAAAATAAACACGTAACAAGCTTACCTTGTTCCTTACAGGAATTCTCTGTGAGGTCGGCGTACTGAGATATAGTCATAAAGATTCAAATGTTTATAGAACCACTCGGTCCATAAATCAACCAAGAAGTACTAACTCATATCCTTAATAAACACTAAGCGTCCAAAGCATAAAATGCTGATAGATCCGCCGCGGTCGGACCATCACTCTATAGACGCTAAGTGCTACCAAGTACATGAGGTAGTAATAGGAAACGATAACCTAATGCTCTGATACCAACTGTCAGGACCCACCCCGAGTTAAACCCCTTTAACCCGAAGTAAATCCTGCGGGGACCACCTCAAGGGAACTTCTTACCGAAACCCCCTTGAAATGGACAACCCTTCTTACAAACTAACAAAGCACTTCCAAGAACAAATTAAGATAACCCCTAACTCATAGGGCCAACCTGCTCCCCAAGTCACATCTACGCTTCACTAACCTATTCAACTATAAAGTTGGGTTATTACCCTAAAGAATTTGCAAGCAGCAACGGATTGATCGACTATGCCTCGACTCTTGTACGCGCGGCCTCCTCTCAAGAACCCTGCACCACTGGGCATTTGAAAACGAAGGGCCCAGGGAAGAGACATTTAAAAACAATACGTTAGCGTGAGTGGACAAAAATAAAAGAATAAAAGATAAACATCTTTTACTGCTCTTCCGTTAGTTTTCCAAAAATCCGCATGCACGCAACCAATAGACAATGATTAAATAAATCATTAAAGTAAATCTCTTGGCTCAAATCCATAATTAAATGTGTGGGGTATTAACCTCATCCACGAGAAAATTGACCCGCTCTACCACGAGAGGGTCTATTGACCAGCTCATCGGAGAGGGTCCCATGACCCGCTCTATTCGGGAGGGTCCAACCGACCAGCTACCACCGAAGAGGGTCCTGACCTGCTCTATCCGGGAGGGTCATACTGACCAGCTACCACCGAAGAGGGTCAGACCAGCTACTATCCAGAGAGGGTACCAACTCCATCTGGAGAGGGTCCATGCTAGCATGCAATATATATATTCATATCCTTTAAAATCCGTTTAAAAACCTCGTGGGAAAATAAATCGAAAACCAAGTCAAATCTCCCATGACTTTACCCCAAATGCATTGGATTTAAAACGTTTCCAGGAACCCGAAACCGGTTCTCTGACTTTACTTTAAAATCCTTAAATCCAAGAGCCAAGTTTTCCCTTTTTAAATTTCATCCCCCTCCATAACCCAAAACGGTGATAACAATAAAAACCATATTCCGGGAAAATCCTTTTTTCCGTAAATATCCCAAATACGATTCAATTGACACTTTTCGACTCAAAGCTTAACGGGGATTCGATTTCTACCTTTTCGGCATTCTGCCGATTTAACTGCATCACCAGAATCTTTGCCGGATTCCGGTAACTTACCAGAATTTTGCCATAACCTCCCCGTTTTCTTCGTCTCCAAGTTATCGACAACAAACAAACAACAGTTTCAGCCACAATAGCATCAACGACATCATATTACAAGAATTAACCACAACACAATAACCTAAAACACGAATCTTACCTTCAATTCTGTCCCAAAATCAAACCAGCAGCTTCTCGGCCTCCTCCTTGCCGGACAACCGACCTGCAGCACCTCAAAACCTTGTAACAGCTACCACACTCTCCAACTCTTCCCAACACAGCCGCCCAACCACCAACGGTGGCTGCCATTCACCCTCTTGAATCAAATCCTTCCCAAAAAGTAAGAAAGTTATATCAAAATCTTCCTCTCATCACGTAGAACACTTTGGTGTAATACACGAAGCCCAAATCGAACCCAAAACGCAAGAATTTACAAAAATGGTCGAAATCTCCAAGAACTAAAAAAACAGATTTCACCCATTTAATTCGAAACTCTCACCTCAAATCGAATTGGTTCAAGCTGTTTCGAGGGATGGCTATGCGAGTTAAGGGCTGCAAAACCCAAGAAAAATCTCAGCGAACAGTGGCCGTATGACGGAGTTCCAACCGGAGCTCCGATTCGCCCAGTCCTCGAAACACCGCTCTCACCTTGGGTCGAAACAAGTCACATGGTGGGTATGGAAATGTCGAGGAGGAAGAAAGGAACCCGATGCTGTTGGTCTCGCAGGAAACCGTCGCCGGACGGTAGAGATATCGGTGAAAAACCGATTCGGGTCGGGATCGGGTCGCCGTGTTTACGGGTCGCGTCTGAGGGGCGAGAGTGCTCAGTAAATTTATGATGTTCTACTCTAAATGATAAGTCCTATTTATACCTCAACACCAGAATAGTAACTTCCCATTTTTTGACCATAACTTCTTCATACAACTCCGATTTGGGCGTGCTACGTGTCCACGAACTCGTAACGACGCCCTCTACAACTTTCATGAAGAAAGTTTTCCCGAATTCCAGACTAAACGAAAAGTCAACTTTGTGACCTCTCACGGTAAAACGGTTACTACAAAATGGTTAAAGATTAAGGTAACTTGAGTAGTAACCGACCGTAAATTGATTCTAGAACCGGGATGTGACAATTCTCCCCTCCATATGAAAATTTCGTCATCGAAATTCCAACTGCACAATACAACACCTTCGACCAATAACCAACCCGCTATCCCTAATCGTTTAGCCAAACAAACACAAATAATTGCCATTACCAACCACATGTGACGTCATCACAATACCGCTAATAAATATTCTGATTCAACACCCCTCGCTTGCCGCGAGTAAGATTTCTTCAAGAATACTCCTATTCTTTCGTTAAACTTTAGATATCAGTTCACACATTCCCTATGCAGGAAATGATTACCACGCCTGAGGAGTAGGGTTCGATGTCACTAATGGATTTAAATCCTCTGATATCAATATACAAAGTGGGTCCAAAACTCATGACAACGTGCCCACGAGAAAACCATGACGACTTGTGTTACACGAACCATCACCTCATTTGAACAAGGCTTCCTGATCTGGTTTACGCTTCCTATAAATTATTCTGTCAAGTTGTCTTGTTGTAGAGTAATTGTCTTCCCTTGATCTATCCTTACTCGAACCACTTGCACACACAGGACATGAACTGCCATGAATTTTAGCGTAAAACCAAAACCATAGCCTTTAAATCAGGGAGATCTAAAAGCTCCAGACATCGAGATCCAACAATACTTACTCCTCGCATGAAGACAAATTGTCAGGCTTCACATTGCTTACAACTATATTCTGAAAGGATAAATCTTGACTTTTACCCACAAGCCAAACATAGAATCGCTCACTCAATTATCACCTTGTGGGGTTACAGCGTACTTTACAACTAGTAATACATATCATACGTACCACACATAGGCGAGGTCTCATCGACCTCCCTATCTCTTACATTAGCCTGGAATGATGCATAGTGCAGAAATTGCACTTCAACCAAACTGTGCGTCTAGTAAACATTATCCGCATTAAAAACTGGAATAAACTTACCATTAAAAGAATTCCAGAGTCTTACCCGCTCAACACGGATATTTCATTCATAGATGCCTCCATTACCAAATCGTCTGGTAATAACCGACAAATTTGGACATTAAACCTGATCGAACATCTACAAAAAATTTAGTGTCACTGGTGCACAACCAAAGTAACCCCTGATCAAAGCATTGGAAAGTTAATTTCACACCGAACTTAGCCACTTTGATCACCAGGCATCAAGTCATCAAGACACCATTTATCAAATACCATCACCGCACTGGGCGCGTAAATATCACAGAGTCAACTCGCACAACTAGACAATTTCTAACAAAACTGTCCCCCATGCTCTGCAAGTTTACGATCCACCGGATCCTCTATTTGGTAAGATTCAAAATTCACAATCACTTACCATTCTAATTGAAGAGGAAAAATAACTGTGTGCACACGAAATCAAATTACCACTTCAGATCCTAGATTACAAGATCCACTGCCACACGTTAACATCCCCTAAGATCATAACTTAATCTGAGCATGACTTCAACACTCAACGATGGTGGGTATGGAAATGTCGAGGAGGAAGAAAGGAACCCGATGTCGTTGGTCTCGCAGGAAACCGTCGCCAGACGGCAGAGATATCGGTGAAAAACATATTCGAGTCGGGTTAGGGTCGTCGGGTTTACGGGTCACGTCTGAGGGGATCAAGAGTGCTCAGTAAATTTATGATGTTCTACTCTAAATGATAAGTCCTATTTATACCTCAACACCAGAATAGTAACTTCTCATTTTTTGACCATAAATTCTTCATACGAACTCCGATTGGACGTGCTACGTGTCCACGAACTCGTAACGACACCCTCTATAACTTTCATGAAGAAAGTTTTCCTGAATTCCTGACTAAACGAAAAGTCAACTTTGTGACCTCTCACGGTAAAACGGTTACTACAAAATGGTTAAAGATTAAGGTAACTTGAGTAATAACCGACCGTAAATTGATTCTAGAACTGGGATGTGACACCAGAAGTGTTCATGAAAGAATCAGCTGAGCTCCGAGGATAGCTGAGGTCGGATGTATCCCGCTGTCGTAGTTGGGTTCCGCTAAATTATTTTAGGATAAAGGTAGCTGAGTTTCTTAAAGTAAAACTTCTTAGAGAAGTTTTCAAGAAGAATCAGTTAAGTGATAGCTGAGTTCCGAGTTGAAAGTTCTATATTTCCCAGTTGTAGGCTTAGGGACAAGAGAGTGAATAGATCAAGATTAGTTTGGGACTAGGTAGGATATAGTGGTTGTATCCCTAGACCTATTATTCTTGTATTAGCTATTGCAACATAGTGGAAAAGTTTTTCCCTCAAGAGAAAGAGGCACATAGTTTTTCTCCTTAAGTTCAGGGTTTCTGCGAGTAAAAATCATCATCATGTTCATTGTTATTTTTTTGAAACTTTTATTTGTTGTGATTGTGTATATGTGATCCAGGATAGCTGCAACCCTTGTTATCCTTGAGAACAGACTTATACGAAAAAAAGTTTTTAAGGGCCCATTCACCCCCTTTAGGACCTTCACTTTCTCATTCCATTCAAGATTCACTATTAAACTTTGAACAGTGGTGTGATTATCTACCGAGATAAGAGAGATTACCTTGAATGAAAGTGGCTGTGGAATCCATTTGTCATGCTTCACCTTGGTAAGAGTTCCATCTCTAACCTTGTAGTGAATTCCTAGCTCTAGTAACTCTTTTCCCCCATACTAACCCTCTCCACATCATTGAAGCTCATCTTCCTAACCAAGCTTTCATCCATTCTTAAGAGTGGAAGTATTTGACTCTTAACATTCTACTGACCAGTGAGTGAATTTTTCATCAACCTCCAAAAGGTCTTAGCCACCAACGCTTGGTTAAAATTTCAAAATCCTGAAAACCCAATCCACCCATCCCATTTGCTAGCACACATCTTCTCCCATTTACAGAATGAATTCCTTTCTTCCCTCCTTTGCCCCACCAGAAATTTACAATTTTAGATTGGAATGTCTTCACAACACCTTCTGAAAGCCGAAAATTGCTCATTGAATAAGTGGGGATAGCTTGTATCACTGATTAAACGAATGTCCTTTTCTCGGCCTATGACAAAAACTTACTTTTCCATCCCACCAAGTGATAATCCAATCTTTCATGTAGTTTCTTAAACAATTCCTTCTTATTTCTCCCTGCAATTGTCGGAAGTCCAAGATGCCGTTCATGAAGAGGTACCACTTGGACTCCGAGAATCTCTATAATTTATTCTTTTAACTCTGCTCGAATTCCTGGGCCAAAAGCTATTGCAGATTTCTAGAAGTTAATGTTCTCTCTTACTGCTACTTCATAAAGTAATAAGATCTGCTTTAAGCTCAAAATCTCCTGCACATTTTCTTTAGAGAATATCAAACTGTCATCTGCAAATAAGAGTTGTGATATCGACGGAGCGTAGCTGCTTACTTGAACACCATGAATGAATTTCATTAAGTCTGCATAAAATAATAAGCTCGAAAGGCTCTCTGAACAAAGAAGAAAAAGATAAGGGGATATAGGGTCCCCCTGTCTTAATCCTCTTGATGGCCGAAAGTAACCAGCTAGCTGTCTTTCCCAGATAATCGAGAAAGAAGTTGATGTAACACACCGCAGTATCAAGTTAAACCTATTTTCAGAAACACTAGTTTACAAATAATCTTCTCCAAGAAATCCCATTCTACTATGTCTTAAGCTTTACCTATATCGAGTTTCAACACCACATTTTGTTGACCACCTCCTGCTTTCTTCCTTATTGAGTGAACAGTCTCAAAGGCTGTGATGACATTATCATAAATGTGTCTTTCTGGGACAAATGCACTTTGATTAAGAGAGATCATTGCATCCAGACCCTCATCCTATTCACTATAGACCGGGAGATTAGTTTTTATAGGATATTACATAAACTAATTGGCCTGAAATCCATGTGGTATGTAATGGCTCTGGAATTTTAGGAATTAAGGCCTATAGTGTATGATTTGTAGCTCCAATTTCTTTCCCATCTTTCAGTCCACCAAAACAAAATGCACATACCTCTTCGCCATTTACGTTCCAGTATTTCTTGTAGAACAGAACTGGAAACCCATCAAAGCCCGACGACTTGAGATTTGCCATTTCTGAGAGAGCTCGTTCAATTTCTGCTTCGGTAAATGGCTCGCCCTTGTCTTCATCAAATCATGCCCTAATCAAAAATCCCTAAGCTTCTGTTTTATGTCTTTGAACCCGAGCTCCAGCGACTTGTGTCTTTGGTGTTTTTGACGTGTCCTCGAGCTTCAACAAGGTTTTACAACACTAACAAGGCCGATACGAGCTTGCATGGAGGCTGGGAGCGATATTACAGCTGTTGATGCTCTATGTCGAGCCAGAGTGGTCCATGTCAAGTCATAGGTGCCCTGTCTTGTTCTGTTGGGGCTCTGGAGAGTATTGGTGGCATCCTGGAGCAACAACGATTAGATGGGGTTGGGTACTAGCGTTCCATGGTTGACCAGAAGAGCTTCCCTGCTTTGGGTCAAGTTCTGGCGACCTCCTGTTCAGGGTTTAGGTGAGTGGATTCCCCTGTGTCACTGTTGTTATACTATTTGGATTGGATTGTGATTGAAAAAGATGTTTTATGTTCTGCATGTCTATAGCTTGGAGATTGGAACTTATGGGGAGGTAATTACCCATTTCCGGCAAGTCACCAGAATCTGGAAAGGTTCTGGTGAAAGTAGCAGATCTGGCATAAGTCGATGAGGTATTTATCGAAGCTTTACTCCCTGATTTTCTAGTCTTAGTTTCAGTATAAGATAGTTTTAGGTAGTTTACGGAAAACCAGCCATATTTTGAATGTTTCCAGAGAAACTTTCACTTTTTAGAAACTTTCGATTTGTGGAAAGTTGACTAGTCAACCGGGTCAACAGTTGTCAAATTTGGTCAACTCAGGAAACTCAGGTCAAACCATATATCCAAGTCAAACTAGAAAAAGTTCAAGTCAACATTTAAACTTAAGAGTTCGGTCTGATGAATCTTATTCACAGCTTATGGATGGACTCGGAGCTTGACTCGAGGACTTGAAAGCTTAGAGGAGCCCAGCTTGGAGCATACGTATGGAGTTAGAGGTTCCAGGTAGGGAGAGCTAACCCTCCCATGTTAGAGGCCTAGAATGTTTACTTATGATTCATTTATGTTGCCTTAGATAATTCCTGCTTGCGTTTTTAAAGTTACATGTCCGACGCCTCGTGATTGCATATATGTTTTAGAAAGGAAATTACTATTGTAAAGAAAAGTGAGGCTAAGCATAGATAATTACTAAGTGAGATAGGATTGAGTGACTTGAGAGTTGTTTTGGCCTCACATCCACCTAGAGGGAAGATAGTACAAATATTGAAATTAAAGTGCAGAAAGTAAATTACACTAAAATTAAAGAACAAAAGGTAGAAAAGGTTCGCGGGGTATGCCACTGCACAGATGTGGAAGATAATAAGTATGCACACCACCTGACTTCACTTTAAACGATCGTAGGTCGCCAGTGTCATCTTAGAGGAATAATTTACGAGTAGTCTTCCACTCTCTATCGATACTCACGTGAGGCGACCAAAGCTTTCAGTAGGAAGGGAAACGAAATGCTGGACAAGATCGTGCACCGAGCATGATGACCTTGGAGAGTCAAAATAAGTTACTAAGGCGTGAGGCTTTAGTGTTAGGTTGTTTTCGACGAGGTCAAGTTGTTGTATTGTTTTAAAAGTTGTTGTGTTTCAAGTGTTTAGACTGATTCTTGAACCTTTCTTTTATAGTGGTTCACATGATCCGACAGGGATACAGACTTTAACCAATCTAAGTAGGTCTCTACCACTACAGTTGCACACGGATTGTTCTACTTTGCAATGAAGCAACTGAAATAACGTGATTCCAACCACAAGTGTAATTTGCATAGGTCACTAGTACTGACCTGTCACTTATCGAAAACTTACTAGACTTGGACGCGGACTTCTTCACTAAAGTTCTGTTAACACATGTAGGACAACACCCCGCTCGCTGCTGCTGAAGCCCAAAATGGATTATATATCAGTCACCGATATTAGCCCAATTGCTACCTAAAACTATTAATTAATTTTCAGACCAAATATTAATTGGGTTCAAACATTGCCTCTAGGCCTTGAGCATGGCCCAATTCGCAACGGTCGAGCAAAAATGCCTAATTACGTATGTTTCGCTAGTTTGAATCTTGAAATGTCCTCATGATTCAATCGTCATCCTCCCTTCTTTTAATGAGGTAACGTTTTAGTTTGAAAAGACATTCACTTTTGTACTTCTGTAAAAAGGGTGGCAGAGACTGTTCTGTCAACATCATCTCCAATCTTTTTGTTGCCTTCCTCAATTTTTTGAAACAACTTAATATTTATTTTCTACGGCAGAGCCCACAAACCTACAGACAAGTGGAAGAGGCTAGCTGAGACCCTCTAAAATGGAGTAGATATTGGTTTAGGGAAAACCGTTCTTGCCTCCTTGTACCGGTCCCTTTGAGCCTACTCTCTGTGTCCCTTTCAAGTCCCCGCAGGCCCATTTTCAGTGCTAGACCTCTGGCTGCAGCTATACTTTCTGCAGTTTCGTAGCCCCCACCAAGGATCCAGGAAGAAGAGGCGCTACTAGGGTTCAATGTGAACCAGAACGCAATGGTCTCCCATCTCTTTCTATTCCAGTCTCGCCATCCTATGCAACCAACTTGAGCCGCCACCCACCATTGACCAAGTGGCGCTCCGCCGCCATCTGGACATCCTAGATCACAGCTTCCTTCCTCGTGGCGAATCCAATCCAAACACACTGACCATCTTTAGCAAAGCCGCATCCTGCATGGACATGTGCCATCCAAATGCAGATGAATGGTACGAGCTCTATGCACCGAATCACTTCACCTGGCAGCTTAACTTCTCTCAAGGTATTTCATATCCCTTGGCGGGTTCGATCAACCAATACACGTCAAGGTGGCGAACCGACGACATCTACCGACTTATTTTGTTGAACTACAGTTTTACGGTCGCCTCAACCCATCTAGAGATTGAGCGCTCTTTCGGTATCGACCCAGAGTACCTCGCTTGGTGGCCATCACTCTCTGACCATGCCTGGAAACTACCGATGAGGTCGTCTTTGCCGCCATCTACTCCCCTCTTTTCCTTGCATTGACTGAGAACTAGCGGAGTATCATCAATCGCCACCACAACCAACAAGAAAGCACGACACCTGCCCATGCTCCTCAACAACACCGTTCAACCAGCATCGCTATTCGAGAAGGTGGCCACGAAGAGGTATGCGTCTCTTTACTTAAGTCATACTACTTTTCTCCGTTTCGCATACTAACTTTGCTAACTCTGCTGGCAGGCTGCGCTTCCCCGAAACCCCACACGGTCCACGAGAAATGTTCCACCGGCGAATCAATTGATGGGAAAGGGTCCAGCCCCAACTACACCAACAGAACACTCCAATGATGATGAGGAGACCACTCTTATATGAATCCTGAGAGTTAGTTTCTTTGCTTAGTCTTACCTTCTAACATGAAAACTTCGCCCTCACCTAACCTTTTTCAGTCTTCAGGCGGACAAAGCTCCAATAATTAGAGCTCGTGTGATGAAGATGAAGCTGAGGCAGCGGAGGAACACGCATTTCAACAGCAATTAGAACTGGTACGCCCTCGTTATTTACTTCTCTTTCAAACATATTTGCCCCGCACTCCTGCTCACTTATATCTTCCAGGTTCGCCAGTGCAATGTCTATCGCCGCCTCATCGCTGACCATTGAACCAGCCTCTATAGAAGTCGTTGTTGAGCCAACACCAGCATAATCGGCTCCCTCAGGCACTCCTAATAGTTACATAGCCAAAGTGATACCTTCTTCTCCAATGGTGACTACACTACCTGAAGAAGTGGCTTCGTAGCCTTCAGAAGCTGTGGTCGAAGAAGGGCCAGTCCCCCAGCCAACCTTGTTGGAGGAGACTCAACAAGAGCAGCCACCACAAGAACAAGATGAGCCAGAGGCAGTTATCATTTCAGAACAAGAGAATCAAGAAGTCCCTATTGAGGTAGTTTCGGACACGGTCGTTATAAAACCGGTAAGTATCCTTTCGACAATTAGCACTTAGGCTTGGTTATGTAGGTTATTGTTTTATTGGCCAGAATAAAGTCCTCTTGTGGACATTAATTGTTTTAGTTAGTCTTCATTGTTTTAGTTGTCTTAGATGTTTGCTCCCGGTTGACCAGCCATTGGACTTGTTTTAGAGTTTAACTCTTGCTCTTCCCATTGCACTACCAGAAACAAAAAATTAGTCGACAAAAAAAACAAGCAGACGAGGCAAAATTTTCATTGTCGGCTAAAGATTGTCATCGTCAGGTAAAAGACTTTAGGCAATGAAAAAAAAATTTATCTCCTAAAGTTTGAAAATTTCGTCGGCTAAAGAAAAGACCATAGGTGACGAAATTTTTCGTCCTGTAAAATACTTTAGGCAAAGACACAGATTCCATCATCGGCTAATGTCAAAAAAATTTAACTACAGGCGATGAAAAATTTTTAGACTTTACCAGACGAATTTACATTTTTGTCACCTAAAGTACTTTAGCCTAAAAATTGGACATTTTTTGTTGCCTAAAGTAATTTTTTCTGTATTTTCACAATTTAGCTGATGACTTAGTGTATTCGTCGGCTAAAGGTTTTAGGTCGAAACCTAGATCGGTTGCGTCTTATCATGGTGATAGTTTGTTGTGTTGAAGGTTCGACCAAAATACCTAATTTAGATGTAGATATGGGCGTTTCTGTGTGTAGTGGTTATAAGATTAGGGTTATTCGTCCCGATTGAGCCCTTAACGTTGTCGGATCAAGTAGAATTTTTTTTCCATTGAAATATTTCGTCATAATGATCATATCAGACGGTAGGATTTTTGTTTGAGAATTTTGATCATCGGAATCATAACATGCCTACTAATGTTGTATAATTTGTTTATTAAGTTTTAAGTAAATGCACAACTTTGAAAACCAACTCTACATAGAACCGAAAACATCAAAAATATCGTGAAATAAGATGTGACCGGAATGGTGAAATACGTCTATAGTTAAAAAATCAGGTAATTCGGGTAACGTCTTAGTGCCGATAGTAGCGGTCAACCCTATTTACCATTATTTATCCTTATGGGGAGCCCTATCTTCGAGGAGTAGATGTCCCAAAATTTTTAAATAGGATGTTGCATCTCATCATGGTGAGAGTATTTTGTGTTAAAGGTTCGACCAAAATACCTAATTTAGATGCAGATATAGGCGTTTCCATGTGTTTAGTGGTTATAAGATTAGTGTTGACCATTTCGATCGAGCCCTTTGATTACATGTATTTTTATACATGTAATTATCACTAAACACTAGAATTTAGCAAATTCGTTTTTAGTATGATTATGGCATCCCTATACAAATAGAGAAGATTATGAGCAGAGAAGTTCTAATTTGGTTTAGAACTTATTTATACATGATTTAATATGTATGCTTGATTGACTGTCATGATTATGTGTAATTATTATGAGTAATTGGCAGAGCTATGCGTGTGTGTGATTAAGTCCTAACATGGTTAGGATCTCATTCACATAATATCGATTTCTATAATTATAGAAGGGAATGTATGCTTGAGGATTTGATCTAATTTGATTAGTTATTTGATGTAGGTAATACGTGAAAAACGATTTCTTGTTTTAATAGGACATGAGTCTTTATTATTTGATTGGTGAATCTTGAAAGAAAGGCAAGAAGCCTAGTACGATTTTTTGTGTTGTGAAAGAAAATGACTTGTGTTCCTTGATATCAATTAATTGGTCTTATCAATTAGAGTCCTATTATAATTAGGATTTTCTTATATCAATTAACTGGTTGCATCTTGTCAGATTAACGTGCGGTGATTGAGTCTTTTATATATGAGATATATATGTGTTGATTATTCTCTATTAATTAAAATGATTCTCTTATATCAGAATATATTAATAATCTTGTTATGTTGTTCCATTCTTACAGGAGAGTAATCACGTTGAAGACTTGACATTGAAGATGAATCTTTTACTGCTATATAGTGGAACAACAAGTATTTAGGAAATACCTTTGGAGCATATTCTTTGGAGACTATCTTTACAGGCATAGCGTTTGAGAGAGTATTTCCGTTACCATATTCTGTGAGGTCACAAGTTCAATTGTTCCTTGTTGAGTTGAACTTGTTATATGTGTGAGTGTAATTCTCTCATGATTTGGAGAGAAGATTATTGAAGTCTCAAGGATACGAATGGTTCCTCGAAGAAAGAAGAAGAAAATTGTCTGCCTAGAGAGATAGGAATTTGTATTAGAATAGGGTTTACAAGTGGTGTAAGACTCTACACAAATTCATCTAGTTGAGATCGTTTTTTGAGCTTGTGCTCTGCTTTGATTTTTCCTCTAATTTGTGGTTTTTACACAACGTCAAAAATATGGTGTTTTATTCTTTATTTTCTGTCCAGTTCGTCTGAGATTGAAATCGCGTTTCAATCCCCGTTACACATTCCACAATACCTTCAATTGGTACCAGAGCGGGTCACTAGATATACTTAGTGAGGTCTGTGGGTAAGGTTTAAGGATGTAATATGATGCAGCTACTGGTTCGATCATTAGTCCTCATCTCTTTAGTAAATTATTGGTAAGTCATCCCGAGACTTTTGAGGTAAGAATCAAACCCAAGAAAAAAACTAAAATCTTTTTGTTTTTCTTCCTCTTCGACTGATGTTGATTTGAATGAGTATAAACGTTTAATTGATGAATTTGAGATATCTCTTAAAAGGAGAAAATCTTCTACTAAACCCTCGAAATCTTCATGCATTGAAAAATCTAATTGTTGTGGTTGTGGTGTTTTCGATCAATCTTTGTGTAAGTGTAATGAAAGGTGTTTGGGATCTAGAAGTAAAGATGAGTTGAAGTTCCAGAATGAGCTGGTACTCAGTCCCAAAGTCCCTTCAACAAATGCTCCAAAAGAAAAAGTATTATCGGTAGGGATTGAAGGAAATGTTTCAATCTTGGGACATACTGATTTAAAGCATAAACTTACCATTGTTGAAAAGTGTTGTAAAAATTATGTTTTTGCTTGTGTTGATGATTATTCTTGTAAGTCTGATGTTTCTCTGTGTTTTCCATCATCTTACAATCTAGGTCATGGTGTTGAACATATCAAAGCCGCAACAATCAAGAAGGTTGAGATTAAAGTGCAAGATAAGAAGAAGTCCAAAAATTGAGACATGGAGAAGGCTAAGTTGTTCAATAAGATTAAAGCTCTTCTAGGTGAGGTAAAAGTTCAATTTGATTTGAATGTTTCTCTAACCCGTGAGAATGAAAAATTACAGGTTGAATTAAAAGAAGCTCATAATATATCGATTCAACAAGTTTGAGATCAGCTTGAAGAATGTCATGAAGATGATAGGTTCTAGAAACAGTCACAATAATCATGAGGGACTTGGTTTTGTAGGAAAATCATATAAACCAACAAAGTTTGTGAGAAAAAGTTGTTAGCAGGATAAAACTGAAGGTGTTCCTCCACCTCCTCTCAAAACTGCTAAGGTAAGTACTGATGTTCGTTTGCATGATCATCAGCCCAGGTATGGTCTTAAATCGAAATCTTCATTCCTACATGTCATCATTATGGAAAAGTAGGTCACATTTGACCTAGATGCAATATTCTACGCAGGGACTCTCAAAAGCATAAGAATACAATGAAACATTGTCAAACTACTTTGCTAAAAGCTAAACTGAACGAAAGTGTGAAGTTATTAACAAGAATTGTAGAGCATGCTTCAATCCTGAACAAGCAGAACATGAAGCAAAAGCATATTCGGGTGAAAAAGGGTAAACCAAATGGCTTTTGAGGTCAGTTTGATGATTTGATTGGTCAGAAGTGAGTGATGCTTCTTGTTCATTGTCTCATAATAATTCAAATCATGGTGAGGAATCTCATAGATGTGGCATTGGTGTATGCTCTCAGTATTACATTTGATTTGCATTCACTATATAACTTCATGATAGTGTAAGTGTCATTCAATTTTCTGTTTTGTAGTTAGTGTTCTTCTAGGATTGCAGACTGGTTTCAATCCGAGACTTCTGTAAGGATAAGTTGACCTGAGATCACCTCAGTAGTTGTCATGGCTTTCTCTTCATAATGTTGATAAATTTTCAAGCAGGTTTGTCACTTATTTGAATGGTTTTGTGAGTATGTGCATATTTGGTTTAACATGGTTGTTCTAGACTCACTTTTACACATAACTTTGTTGTGGTGGTATGACTTGATTTGTTTTTGTGACAATGAGCTTCATAGATGTTGTGAGTACATAAAGCTAGACCAACTATTTCCAAAGTAAGCATGCTTGGGTTGTGAACAATATCAGGTACTGGGTGAGAAACGAGAATGGTTGTGCCACCCCAGAGAATATTTGATGATAAACCGGCTATTCTCAAAGTAAACATGCCTTGGTTGAGAACAAATACAAGGTACTGGGTGACCTCGAAAAGAGAATGGCTTGGTCCCCTGGTTAAAGTGTGAACATGAATTGTTAAATGGTTACAAGTTTTTTTCTAATTATGAAATGTGTGCAACTTTCACACCGAAGAGATATAAGGATTAAAAGGAAAGTGAAAATGCGCAATGTTCACATTGAGGGGATATAAGGATTATAAGGAAATTAAATTTTTGTATACTTGTTTAATATCCCATAGCATTGGTTGATCACTTTGTACACACCAGATCCATGATGAAATCAAAACTTGTATTATGCTTGCAGGATTGTCTCAAACAGGTCACTCGTGAAGCTAGATTTGTTGGCTTTATGGAGATAAAATTATGTCTTATACTTTGGTTAAATGTCAGCCCCGCCTCTGATACGGCGCAAGTGGCGCACTAGAACCGGGCCCCATTTCAGGTGGGGCCCACCAAAATTTAAAAAAATATAATTAATATTAATAAAAATAAATTTTTTATCATATTAAACCTATCCTGCAGTTTTCCTTGCTGTTTGTCGTTTCTTCTTGGTTTTTTCTCCAGTTGCCGCACCACCGAAGCCGCTCACTGCTATTAAATTCATACTTCAGGTTAGTTTTTTAATCCATTCAATTTTCAAGTTAGTTTTTAACTTAAATAAATTATCATAATTGAATATTGAAATTCTTATACATGATTTGCTCTCAATCGAACATGGATTTTTAGACACGATTGATTATGAAGGTTTGATTGATGAATTTGCATCCAAAAATGCAAGGAGAAAGATTTTCCAGTGAAGCTTTGAACTTTAAGATTGTCACATATCATTAGGATGTTGGAGGTTTAACATTTTGCTATATTATTTTTTGTTTTCAATACTTTTTTCGTAATACGCTTTGCGGGAATTCAATAATATTTTCTCAAATTTGTTATAATTTTAGCTTCGAATTTATCATTTTTATTAGTACATTGTGAGTAGAAAATAGCTATTACTGTATGTTTGAAGACGAATTGAAAGGTCCAGGTAAATTTCTTAAACCAGGCCCCCAAATTCTCAAGCACGGCACTGTTAAATGTTTTGCTTCTTACTTGCAAAAATCTTATAATTGACTCCTATTTACGTATGTGCATGATATTTTTTCAATCATATATTCTTGTGTTAAATGTTCTAAAACTCGGCCTAGTCGGTCGAGTACTCGCAAGTCGGCATCCACCCGAGGAAATTTTAGGGAAATCGGTGTACAAAGTCGGCCAGAAGAAAATCGGCTGAGTAGTCGGCCCAACTTGGAAAAAATCGGTCCAACTCGGAAAAAAATCGGCCCAGATCGGAAAAAATCAGCCCAACTCGGCATTTTATTGACTATTTTTATTATTTTGTACATTATAATACCTTTTAAAAAAATTATATTTAATTATATGTTTTAAAAATAAAAATAAATTCAAAAATTAAAAATAGAGTACTCCTTGACTACTCCTCTACTCGCTAGTCCCTAGCCGGCAGTTCGATTAGCGACTTTTAGAAGTGTGCTTGTGTTATCTCATGCATCATTTGAGGGGGAGAGTTTTTCTCCATGTTGCGAATTATTATCTCATGCATCTCATGATCACTCTTAGAGAGAGTATTAATACTTAGAGTATATTGCTTAGGTGATTCACCTTTTCTTTCTACGTGATTCAATCCTTGGTGAGTGACCCTTTGTCATTCCTAGACAAAAAGGAGGAGAATTGATTTTACATACAATATGTTATTTAGGATATGCTATGATTATGTGTGACTTTGAAATCCTTATAATTATATATTCCTCTTGGTTTTCACTTGGTTATTTGTTAACAGTGTTTCAGGTAATGTGAATTGTTTTAAAAGATGTCGTTGCCAATATTGTTGAGCGCATGGTTGCTGTCATTATTGACAAGCGTAGGATTGCATATATCATAATTATATGTGTTAACATGTGGTTTTGTATATGAATGCTAAAGGAGAGATTGTTAGTATGATTATGTTGGCATCCCTACACAAATAGAGAAGATTATGAGTAGAGAAATTCTAATTTGGTTTAGAACTTATTTATACATGATTTAATATATATGCTTGATTGGTTGTCATGTATATATGTAATTGGTATGAGTTATTAGCCGAGCTATGCGTGTGTGTGATTAAGTTCTAATATGGTTAGGATCTCATTCACATAATATCTATAATTATAGAAGGGAATGTATGTTTGAGGATTCGATCTAATTTGATTAGTTATTTGATGCAGGTAATACGTGAGAAAAGATTTCTTGTTTTAATAGGACATGTGTCTTTGTTATTTGATTGGTGAATCTAGAAAGAAAGGCAAAAAGCCTAGTACAGTTTTCTTTGTGTTGTGAAAGGAAAGGACTGACGTCCCTTGATATCAATTAATTGGTCTTATCAATTAGAGTCCTGTTATGATTAGAATTTTCTTATATCAATTAACTTGTTACATCTTGTTAGATTAATGAGATATATATGTGTTGATTATTCTCTATCACTTAAAAAGAATTCTCTTATATCAGAATATATTAATTAACAATCTTGTTATGTTGTTCATTTCCTACAGGAGAGTAATCACGTTGAAGACTTGACATTGAAGAAGAGTCTTTTACTGCTATATAGTGGAACAACAAGTATTTAGAAAATACCTTTGGAGCGTATTTATTTTTCAGACTATCTTTGCACGCATAGCGTTTGAGAGATGATATTTCCGCTGCCATATTCTGTGAGGTCACAAGTTCAACTGTTCTTTGAAGAAAGAAGAAGAAAGATGTCTGCCTAGAGAGATAGGAATTTCTATTAGAATATGGTTTACAAGTGGTGTAGGACTCTATACAAATTCATCTAGTTGAGATCGTTTTCTGAGTTTGTAATCTGCTGTGCTTTTTCCTCTAATTTGAGGTTTTTACACAACGTCAAAAATCTGATGTTTTATTCTTTATTTTATGTCCAGTTCGTCAAGGATTGAAATCGTGTTTCAATCTCCGCTGCACATTCCACAGTACCTTCATTCTTATTTTAAATTATTATGCAATTAATCTATTTTTATTTCTTTTGTTAGATAATAAGCGGAGTTGCCAAACAAGAGAAAATTGCACTAAAATAAGCAAATTGGAGGTGTCGATTATTGAAGAAAGATCATGTTCTGGAACTTTGGTCAATTACCTCATTGTTTAGGCATTAATTGGTTAATTAAGTAGGGCATGCTACTTAATTGATCACTTGTTGGTTAATTAGGAACGTGCTCTCCAATTTCAACTTAGTTGCATGCCGAAGACATATATCAGATATGACTTCCACCAATGAGGCGCTGCTATGTGGCAGTCTCTTCACCAAGCAAAAGGCCAAAACCGACAAGATAACCATGTATATATTAGTTGCACTCATTGAAGAGAAGAGGGACACGAGCCGCACATGACTAAACGGAAGGGCATTCGCCCTCTCCCATCACCTCTCCCACCATTCCATTCTCCACTACTCATCTCTTCTCATTTTATAGTTAGTTATCATTTTGGGAATTCAAGAAGTGCTCACCTACAAACATTAAGTCTTCATCACTTAAGGGGGATTCAAGATTGGTAAAGAGAAGGAGCTTACTTTCAAGTGGGTTCATGGTTGTTTATAGCAATTTATGAATCAAATTTGTGTCCCTCTCTTCTCTCAATTTTGTATGTATTTGATGATGTTGATTATGTGTAGTGAGTATGTCTATTTTGAAAGTTAGGGTTGTGAATTCCTAAACTCAATTTGTATAAATGTTGGTACTTTGATTGAAACGAATGCTATTCATGTTGTGTATGCTTAGATTAACATTTTCTTTTTGTTTTATTTTCTTTGCGATGCGACTTTAGCTCCGATTATCCTAGGATTGTGGGTTAGCCACTAATCCCCGAGGTTCGATAACTTGGGGTATTTATATTTCCCTATCTTGACAACGATACGTTCGCTTGCGTGAATTGTATTCAAGTCACCCTTATCTTTCTCGGATCGAGTTGAATTTTTTACCATAAACATATTTCGACATAATGATCATATCAGATGGTTCGATTTTCGTTTGTGATTTTTAGTCATCGGAATCACAAGAATAGGCAGCGACATGTGTGACAATTTTGTTGGTAAAGGATACTTTAGCCGGCTAAGTTCAAAATTTTTAAGCGGCAAAATTCCGGCCAAAAGTTTTGAATTTTTTTATTCCATTCTATATCTTTCATCTCTCTCTCCCTCGTCCTCTGCATCTCTCTCGATCGTCTGCTTGCTCCCCCACCACCGCGGCGCCTCCTCTTCCTCCTTGCGGCGTCTCATCCTCCTCCTCCTCCTCAGCGGCGGCAACGCGTCCAACTCCTCGCAGCACCTCGTCCTCATCCTCCTCTTCTCAGCCGCAACTCCTCCTCCTCCAAGCACTTAGCTGGCGTCAACTCCTCCTCGCTGCTCACTCCTCTTCTCGGTGATACTGGGTTCCTGATAGTGGTGGTGGTTGCAAAAAAACGAAAACAAAGAATATATATATATATATCAAAAGTAAAAGAAATGAAAAAAAATTATTTTTTAAATTTTAGACGACGAAATACAAATTTTGGCCGACGAGTTGCAAACTTTAGCCGACGAAATTTCGTCGGCTAAAGTTTACTCGGTCAACCATTTTGACCAATAGGGGATGTTTACGACGATGATAGGCCTAAAGTCAAAAACTTCGTCGCTTAAAGTCCAAACTTTAGGCGACGAAATGTTTTTTCATCGGTTAAAGTCCAGACTTAAGGCGACGACGTACATTTATTTCATCCGCTAAAGTTTGGTCGACGTTCTTTTGTCGACGACTCCTTAGCCGACGAAGCCGCGTCGACTAAGACTTTAGCCTACGAAATTATGTAAGTAGATTTTCTATCACTGAACCAACCTCTATAGAAGTCACTGTTGAGCCAACACCAGCAGAACCGGCTCCCTTAGGCACTCCCAACAACAACACAGCCGAGGTGATACCTTATTCTCTAACGACGACTGCGCCGGCTGAAGAAGTGTTACCGTAGCCTTCAGAAAATGTGGCCGAAGAAGGGCCAGTCCCCCAGCCAACCTTGTTGGAGGAGACTCAACAAGAGCAGCCGCCACCAGAACAAGACGAGCCGAATGCGGTTATTATTGCGAAACAAGAGACTCAAGAAGTCTTTATTGAGTCGGTTTCGGACACGACCGCTATCGAACCAGTAAGTATCCTTTCGATAGTTAGCACCCTAGGTTTGATTATGTACGCTATTGTTTTATTGGCCAAAATAAACTTTTCTTGTGGAAATTAGTTGTTTTAGTTAGTCTTCTTTATAGTGTAGGTTCTTTGAGTTGTCTTGGATATTTGCCCTCGGTTGATTGGCCGTTGGACTTGTTTTGGATTTTAACTCTCGCTCGTCCCATTGGTTTAATTAAGAGAAATTTTGGAAAATAACCATATTTTAGTTACTAGATTGATTTTTAACCATCTTTTTTTAATTCATTGATTTCTAACCAAAATAAGAGTTGATGTGACTGTAATATCCTTAGAATAATTATAATATCAAACAACCCATGTCTTGTTGTGTATGACCTTCTTTTTTCTTTCTTCTTCCTTCATATATTGATTGAAAGATAAAATTTCAATGATAAAGATATTTTTGAAATTAACACCACAAACTAGAAGATAAAATTATTGACTGATTGATATTAATGGAGACTAGCAAGAGTGAGTCTCCATCCATTTATCAAAGTCATTGAGTATGAAGAGGGATCAACTCTTGGTTTGGTTTTAGGATGGATATAATACTCAAAAAGATAGCAAAGAAAATGAAATTAGAAGACAACAACAACGAGAATCATAACCCTCTCTAGGTAGTACTTAGAATAATCAATTGAGTGTATAGAATGGTGGTATATATATCTTCTGAATATCTAATAGATTCATTAGAATCTTAAAAGGTATGCAAACCTTCCGAATACCTCACCTAATGTGAAACTAGGTACTTCTAATCCACAGTTGAACAAGGTCAAGATTTATAATGGGTTTTAAAAAGATGAAATATGAACGAGAAAGGGTTAGAAGTGATAGATGAAAGGAAAAGAAAATTTTCACATTTGAGGAAGAAAAAGAATTCTGGTTGAAGATAGTATAGTTTTCATTAAGGGTAATTATGATATTTCATCGCTTCATAGGGTTAAATTTCAATAAGTTCAGAAAATATGGTTATATTTCAATTGGAAGACCTAAAATAGGTTATTATGCAAAATTTCTCTTTATTTAATATATGAGTAACATATCCATTTCCTAAAAAAATAAATAAATAACGAACAAGAAATTCATGCCTTGTACAAAGAATTGGGAATAATCTTTTTCTTAGTTATTCAATCTTCACTTTATTTCAGTCTTTCACATATTACGTTTTGGAGAAGAATATATTGTCTTGGTTGAGAATTAAATAGTAGAGGTAAGTTAAGAGTTTTTTTTGTTTTATTGAACTTTTTTTTTAATTTTTATTGATATGTCATTATTGGTAATTTTATATTAGTTGACAAAGTCAAGACAAAACATGAAAAAGAGAGAGATTTACATAAGTAGTGTTTTTAGAGGTATGAATAGTCCCCTAATAAAAGTTGTAAAAAAAAGTGAAAAAATAGATACATATATAAATAGTTTTTTAATAGAAGAAATACAAAGTAATTTATCACCATTAGATTAGAAATGATATGATTATCTTTTTATTTAATAATGACGTGGTATAGTATTTTAAATTGATGATATGTCTTGATAACATAACATGACACCTAAGATTGAGACCCTAAATTATGTCTCATTGAGTCCCACTATCACTCTCTATATAGCAAATGCCCAAATGCACAAATTTTCCTTAAAATAAACCCCAATCCAATGAAAAAAAATTCCATAACCCATTCCAATGAAACCTATTAAAAAGAATGTTATAGCCATTGTATCTATGGGAGCTCTTCTAATGAGGAATTCTAAGTTGAGAACTTGTTGAGGACTTTTGAATTAATTACTTATTAGACTAACCTTTTGATCAAAATTTGACATCTTAACTGTTGAAGTTGTAGATTTATAGAAGAACATCAATCATACAAAATTTCAGCTATATTGGTGATCGTTAAGTACTAGTTTTAGATCAAATCAATTGACGAACCAAATCTGTTAAACATAAACCGTTCAAGTTCATAACTGGTATGAATACCTTAACCATTTTCAATTTAGTTGAAAATTTGTAGAAATGATCTACTCATAAATATTTATAAAATGAACGGTTAAGATATGGATATAAAATCGAAAAGCGAGATAAACCACTTCCTTTCATCTCGTTGCCCTTCTCTCATATGATCTCTCTCTCTCTCTCTCAGCTGGTTTGCTTCGTCATTGATCTCTTCTACCCACCCCCGTCTGATGTTCCGAATCGTCTCCATCTAGATATCATCTCCGTCCATGGCGAGATCCTTTTCTCATCTCCGTAGCCTACAAGATCTTGTTTGTCTCAGTCGCTGGCGAGAACTTGTTTGACTCTGTCGCCGGTGAGATCTACTTGTCTCCGTCGCCGGCGAGATCCACTTGTCTCCGTCGCCGGCGAGATACTCTCTCTCATCACGTCGAACCTCCACGTCAATGTCACCAAAGCTCGTTCTCTCCTTGATGCCGTCGTTTTAGCCGATCTGGCGCCTCATTCTCTCCTTGATGTCACCGAAGCTAATTCCTTGCGGGATCCGGTATCAAAATCGTTCGGAGTCCGAGCTTCGACCAATACTGGCCTCGCCAGCAGGAGGAAGGTCCGGTGGAGACTCATGTAGCTACTGACCCACTCTTGCATTGGCAGTAGAGAAGGAATCTGCCGAAAAAACAATGGTTGTAAAGTTCATGTCGGGAGGAAGGTCCGGTGGATATTTTACTGAGTTCTTAAATGGTAATAACTTTTCACTGGGGTAATAAAGTTCTACCATAGATGTTAATAGGGTAATACATATGTTACTGGGGATAGTAAATCTATTCCTATGGGAAAACACAATTTTTCTTATCTTTTTCTCATCCATCAGAAATTTGTTACACCTAGTAAATCATTTTTCAACATTATTGGCTCCAGTAAAAGTTTCTTTTTAATGTTTACTACCCTTAATAAAGTTTCCATATGAAGTTTACTTTCCCAATAAGTAATTTCTCAACATTTTTGCACCCTAAACCTGAAAACGCAGTTACAAGTGTTGATTTATTCAAGTTTACTACCTCCAGTAAAGTTTTCACATAAATGTTACTACCCCTAATAAATTCTCTTTTAAAGTATATTGTCCCTAATAAACAAGGACGAATCTAGTGCATCCATCCCTGGGCTGCAGTATGTGTAGTTTTTTAGTAATTTTCAAGTTATATAGGCTTAATTGATCTAAACTATAACATTCTTGTATAATTAGCTAAGACAAATATAAAATCTCTTAATAGTAAAAGAGAAAAAATGTCAAATAGTTAAAGTAAGAGTGAAATAATGTCCTAATTAATAAAAAAAGATAGATTAATCGATTAAGTATTCATTACTAAACCCATTTTTTTAAAATACTTTCTATTAGGTATTAATCAAAACAAAAAAGTACAGAACATTTTCTTTTTTACTTTTGTTTAGTATAGATTGAAACACATATTTTCAATAATAAGTGAGTAAAGAATTAACGATTTATGGTATCAACCCTAAACCCTATTTGTATAGTTAGCTTTGTCAAATTTTATATATAGCACTAAAATATATACTTATTTAGAATTTTATTGAATGAATATTGTTTAGCCCAGTCAGTTTTCAATCATGGCTCTGTCCCTGCTAATAATACTTCCAACGAACCTATGATATGGTTCCGGCAAGATCTAGTGATATTTTGGTGACGTTTTAAATAGTCTGACGAAATTTCGATGACTGGTTACCGAAATCCGGTGACCGGAATCATCAGGGGACATATGGACAGGCAGTGGAGCATCCAAGTCTAAAAGTGGGTGTAGCTCATCTAGTATTGGAAAGAAGTCTGCTATTGAAGCATCTGGTGACAAACTCTCTCGACTTGAGCCAGAATCTGAAGCCTCATCACCACCACCACCACCTTGTGAAGACTCTGAGTGATCACTTTTGAGGGAAGCTGGCTTCTCAAGAGCTTTAACATCCCTTGTTATGCCACAAAACCCCAATTTCTCCTTAGGAATGACCCTCTGGTTCAACTCCTTACTGTCTAATTCTCTCTTCTCACTGTCAGAGTAATGAAACGTCTCATCAAGAAGTGGCACATAACCAATTGAACCTAAAAGATCACTACTGTATCTACTGCAACTCACTTCGTCTACACTTTTTCCTGAGAACTTGTTTCTAAACAACCACCCATCCCTCTCCGAAATAACAATCTCATTTGGTGAACACCAGATTCTAAGAGAAGCATGAGTGATCTTCTTTTCCCTTTCGGTGTAACAACCCGCATATAGAAGTTATCTTTTTATAGAGTTTATGAGTTATCGAGAGCTTTTGATTGTGATCGGTAATTTAATAAGTTATCGTTCGAGTTTATTTTTAAGTTTTTTTTCGAAATAAGAAAAAATAGATTTAAATCTTTGAAGTCGTAGTATGCATTGAGTGGTCACCGATATGTCCGGATAATTTTTCGGAACATCGAGCTATTTACTACGAATTCTCAAAGTTTAAGGTAACTCTTAATTACTGTTTTAGTAATTTTTAATTACCATTTCAGTAACTAACATTTACCCCATTTAATTCAGGACCGTTGGATCGATTAGGCATTCGATCTCAACCGTTGATTCTAATATAAAAAAGGATGAGAGAAGTTGACCCGAGTCAGTCTCTTTCTCCTCCCCTTCTCGGCGTCTCAGAAGACTCTGTTGGTGTGAGTCATACTTTCCTTTTGTATATGTTCTGTAATATTTTGTAATTACTATTATTATTAGGATTACTATTATTATTAGGATTATCACTTACCTTAGGAAGATATACTTGCCTACTTTGGCTCGGTTGTAATTTGTATATAATTCCTCCTTTGTGAGGTGAATTAATATCAATCTATATTCAGCCACAATTGTCTCTTGTGTTCATTATATCTGACTTGGTATCTGACTTGGAATCACTGTTCGACCACAATTAAAACCCTCACCATATCGATGCAGATTCTCCACAGTGGAGAATCACTGTTCGACCACCACTCACCAAATTATCACAACTAAAAAGCTCGCCTTTCTCTTCTCTATTTCCTCCTACCCACAAAATCAACATATAACCATTAGCTTTTCGGATTGAAATCCAAAACCTTAACCCCCAAATCCAATTTATGGCGACTCCAGTCGTCGTCTTGTTCGACAATGGATTCCGATGAGGCTCTAAACTCCGGCGACGTCTGTAGAAGGGTTCTGGGTTGCTGTGTGTGCTTTAGGAGCCTTGTTCATCCTTCCTTGGTTCCTTGTAAGCTACTATTCTTAGACTGAGTTTGTTCGATGTTGGTGTTTACTATGTTTTTGTCGGTTATGGCAAAACCATGAGGAACTGAGATTGAGACTACTTCGATTAGGTACCAGGAGCTGAGGAAAAAGAAAGGAAAGGAGAAGAAGAGATAAAGGAGGACCGAGAGAGAGAGAGCTGATAATTGGGGTCATGAAGGGTAAGTGATTCTCGGTGTAATAATCTCTTGGTTTTGGCTTTTTGATATGGAGTTCTAAGTGGTGGGTTCTGTATAGATTGAAGCAGTGGAGAGGAGTGTGCTGCTGGGTTAGTTTTGGGTTTAGCCGAGCTGCACCTGGAGGTAAAGAGAGAATTGGCAAGTCTTCATAGTTGATTAAACAAAGGTCAGGAATTTAACTATGCCATGAGAGTGCAAAGTGGATTATGTGGTTTGCTAAGTATATTGGAAACATGGCAATCTTCTGAATGGGCCTTTGTAAAGAAAGAATCGGCTTTGTCAATTAAGAGGGACTGTTCTCAAATTGGTCTTGTCATTTTACTTGGTAGTCAAGAAGAACTGGTTGTTTGATATTAAGGATTTGGACTCATTACATCAAGTAAATTGTTCCGGATCGGTTATCAATTATAAACTGGTAATTGGCGGACGTGAGTATGGGGTATTTGATAATCACTCTTAATATTTAGGTTCTTACTAAGGTTCGTTCCTGCAAATTTAGAATTTAAATGAGGTATTAATTAAGTAGAAAATGGATCGTCACAGGACGCGGTAAGGAGCTTGACTTGGGACGTCTCGGCTTGGTAACTGAGTTTACCAAATCTGTGAGTTGACTTTTATTTTGAATTAAATGCGTGCAGTGAATTTATTCTAAATTCATGATTTATTTTTGTGGAACTTCACATAATGAAATTGGTCCTCTTTTTATTATATGAATTATTTTTCAAGAAATTATTTTCAGAAGAATATGGTCATATTTTACTAAGAAACCTTGTGACTTGAGAAGTTTTCGAAAATGAGATTTTCGACAGATTTCTTATTAAATTGTATATGGCCATATCAAGTTATAACATTTACTGTGGACAAAGAGATCATTGTTTTTAAGCTTGAAATTTCAAATATGAGATTTGAGATTTTTTATTGAGTTTTATATATGTTTTGAGCTCTTTGGAAATACGATTTGAGATGACCCCGAGTTTTATTACTTTCGTTAGACAAGAGGAGCCGGGAAAGAGTGTTTTACCTTTTCTGGGAATTTACTTGAATTTTAGATTTTCTAGTATTGTTTAACATGTGGGTCATGGGGGAAATTCATAATTATGTTGGGAAACTATGGTTTATGAATTTTATTAATTTAATGAGTTGGTGGGATCAGGAAGGTGGGTTGCTCCCTTCTCGTAAGCTCCTTTGTCATGTCGGCTGGAATTTATATTATGTTGATTGCATTTGGATTTCATTTATGACCATTGTTTTGAGGAAGGTCGGGGAACCATACCTTATTCATGTGATGCATACTTTATTTACGGGGGAGGAGTCATTATTGACTTTTCTATATTGTTTTGTTTTTCTTCACCATGAAGAGTCGTCATATATATAAAGATGCTAGCTAGCCATAATAGTAGCTTTAGAGGGTTCCGACCTTAGCCTGAGAGACTCATCGTTATGGTGGAATCTCTTCACCATGAAGGGTCGTCATATTACTTAGTAGCCTTAAATGTTCCGACCCTAGTCTGAGAGATCTCCGTCATGTTGAAACTTTTCCCCCACTTTTGTCGTATTTTCTTTAACCAATGAGATTGGTTTACGACTTTGCTTTTTATTTTCCCTCTTTTCTATTTATATATTGATTTTTGAGCATGAGTCTGGCATGGATATTTTATTTTAAACTATCATTTTGAAAATTGTTTTACGATGCATGCATTTGAGGTTTTTAATGCACATACTTTTGGGAAGGTATAAAGATACATTTTCAATTACGTAAATCAGTTATTTTGTCCACTCACTCTAACGTGTTTTAAAATACTTTCCATGGGTCCTTCGTTTTAAATGCTTAGTTTGCTGGTCAGCTTAGGAGAGGTCGGGCGTATGGGAGAAGAGGCATTGTCAAAATTGTATTTCTGTTTCTGTTGTCAATTAGTTTTTCCTTACTCTAGATATGCTCTGAACTTTGTGGGAGATGTTGAGATTAGTTTTGGGAGCAGGACGACTCCAGGTGTTAAGGGTGGTATATTTAAGTTAGAGGAGTGTGGTTTTGCTTGCAGGTAGGGTTGACTATTTTCAAGGGAAGTTATGCCGAAATTTTTGGTAAAATTTCCCTGATCCCTGCAGGATTTACTTCAGGTTTTACTTCAGGTTTAATGGGTAAACTCGGGATGGGTTCTTACATTCGATTTTGGGTAAATTTGGCTGGCCAAAAATCAAAAGGGTCCTAAGAAGAGTAATTGAGTAGACCAAAGCAGGGGATGCAGTCATCAAAAGAGAAAATGCAAAAGGAAAGAATCTGTGTAGAAATGTCACGAAAAGTAGGAGTGCCACGAGAAATGGATGATGTAAAAGCAATCTGTAACATGTTCTCACAGATTTCCTGATTTTAACACCAATTTCTTACACAAATCCCATGTCTTCTGATAATCTATACAGATATTGGTTTCATCTCCAATCTGTATGAATGTAACAGTTAAATATGGACCCAATAGATCACAAACAAAAACGAATCAAAGTATTCATGAGTTTCAGAACTCATCGTTATCGTCAAGAACGAGCTCGTCAGAGATGAACAGTGAAACCTTGAAGAAGAGAAAAGAGGGGAAACTGATTAGGGTTCGAATCGAAGAAAAGAAAGGCATAGAGATAAAGAGAAAAGGAGAACCAGAATAAACCCATCAAAGGTCGTGTCAATGCCTAGATTCACCGGAGATAGATGTATAACGTAGTGCTTCTCTTCAGGCAATCTGCATCGATATGGTGAGGGTTTTAGGGAGTAGAATGGTGATGGAAGAAGGATGCGAGCTTCTGGGTTAGTTATGATACAGAGGAGAGAGAGATGACTCATATTTGGTGAGAAAATGAGAATAGGGAGATAAGGATCGGGTAAAGAGAGAGGAGAGAGATAAGGATTGAGATAAAAGTCTTATACATAAGTTTAAATTAGAATGACATTTTGACTTTTCTTAATTGGGTTTGCCATAAGCTACATGTTGACCGTCGAACACATAATTTGTAAAACTTCAAATTACACCATCTGTCAAAATTTCTTACTATATAGAGCGAATCATATACAATGAACCTCCACGTACTAAATTTAGAACAACAAATTAACCTGGCCTCCTAATAGAGTAATAGTTATTGATGAAACAAAAAGAGTACCAAATCACACATCCATCCATCATGTAAAGCCAAAACATGGCTTATCGATCATCTCAAAATTATATATGAAACTATCTATTTCAAATACAATTGCTTCCTTATCGAAAAAAGAAAATACAATTGCTTACATTTGAAACGATTACATGGTAGATCGGTAGGAAGTTATGGGAAAATGATGAACTACGGGAGCTCCCGTCGACGACGACTTGCTTTTCTTTGATATGTTGTTTGCTGTTGCTGCTGCTGCTGCTGCTGCTGTATCATCCGAGACTTGTTTCGACGATGGCCTGAAGCATTTCAGAAAAGATGAGAACACGGCCATTTCTGTATTTCTGTCGTCCAGAAACTCATCTAGTGTTTCAATTGTAGATATGGTTGATGGGAATGACGGCTACGTTTCAATTATTTATAGGGAAATAATTAAGCATAGAGATTTTTGTGATTACCCCCGCCTTATTAATTAAAAAAGGGAGTAATCATATATGTAAGTGGTGCTAACCATGTTTTCCTTTGATGCTTCCGTCCACGTTCGCCACTTAATTAATAATTACGTGACTAATTTGTATGACTACTACTGATACAAAAGACGTATATATCTTTTATATATGTTGACATATTAGCCAAATCGAATAATTAAAGAAACCAACATGTTGGCATTATCTGTTAATATATAGTAATTAGTAATCGGAGAATTTCCCATAAACTTTGCTCATGTACAACACTAACAACACAACTATTATTGATGTTTTATATATACTAGCATCTTGATCCGTACAATGTGCATGTTAATTTACTTTTCTGTTTTTATAAAATTCTTTTATAATAAATATTTGAATATTCTCTTTATTTAATAATATTTGAGGTTTTTCTCATTTTATGGAAAATGAATATGATTCCCATAAGAAAAGAAATCTGATTCCCAGATTGAGTGTCAATTACTATTTTACCTATAGTTATTGAAAATCTTAAGTTTTAAATTTTAATTAATTAAAAGTATTTTAGGTACTTTAAAAATTTAACCATTCCTAAAATCCTTCTAGCTTTATTAATATAGATTAGAAAGGAAAAATGTCCATTTACACAAAATCATAAAAGTTAGATCTGAATTTAATGAAAACAAAAGTCGAATACCACATTCCAATTATTTGTAGAGGTAAAATACACCAGATGTGTCTAGACTCTTAAGGGACGGTTAAAATGATACCTGAACTTGTTAAGTTATCAAAATAATACTTAAACTCTTAATTTGTTATCAATAAGGTACCTACAAGGAATATTCCTTTAAGAATATTATGTTTTTAGCAGAAGATTACCATTTTAACCTTTCTTTTGTGTGTTCTTTTGTTTTCTTTTAAAAATTTGACGGAGTATGCTGGGCCTAAGTCTATGAATTTGTTTATCTAACATACTACAAAAATAAACTTATCATCTCACTCGAAGGTAAACAGTTATTTTTCATCATCAAATACTAAATTTAATAGCTATTCGACTTGATTTATTACACTACCAGGATAAGCACTTTAGCCTACGAAATTTTTTCGTTGGCCCGTTTCACCAATTCGTTGGCTAAGCTCTTAGCCGACGACCCGTCATCGGCTAAGAAGTCGTCGGCTATAACTCGTCGGCTATAGTTATAGCCGACGACATAATTTCAAAAAATTCGTCGGCCAAACGCTTACGTTAGCCGACGAAATATTAATATTTCGTCGATTTAAGCATAAGACTTTGGCCGACGAAATATTAATATTTCGTCAGCCAACTTAAAATACTTTAGCCGACGAAATATAGTACATTTCGTCGACTAAATATTTTAAAAAATTAAATGGAGAAAAGCCGACGAAATATTGTACATTTCGTCGGCTTAACTACAACTTTAGCCGACGAAATATGGTAAAGTTCGTCGGCTAAACGTTGAAAAAAAATACTATAGCTGACGAATTATGGTCAATTTCGTCGGCTATAGTACTTTTTATACTAAAAAAAACTACAAAATTTCTAAATTACCAGCCAAGCAAGCTGCAAATTACACAACCAATTTGATAACCAACAACAAACACCATCAAAAGTAACATAAACATTTTGCATTAAATTTTGAATTTATAAATTGTTCATAAACCAAAAAAACTAAATAAATAATTGTTCATAAACCTAAAATACTAAATAAAGTCGATATCGTCTAAATCAATATCTGGGCCAGGATGAGGTTGCTGGGGAGGTTGCGGCGGTTGAGGTAAGGGAATAGGCGTGGGCATGGGCGGAAGCGGAAGTCCGTGAAGCTGTGCAGCTGAAAAATCTTGCATGTACTAGAACATCTGCTGCTGCTGTGCCTGCGTGGCATATACTGCTGCATTATACTCCTGTAAAGCGGCAGTATATGCTGTCTGGGCGGCTTGCTGCTCCCGTAACATCTGAAACTTCCGCCTCAAGCTGAGTTGTTCTGCTGCTGGTCGAGGGTCCTTTTTTTTTTTTTTTTTTTTTTTTTTTTTCTGAAATCCGGGAGTGGTCTTCAGTACCCCCTCCCCCTTCTTTCCTAGACCCCGACAGTAGAAGTTATTTCCTCGCGGTGGGAATGCTGTGCCCATGATCCTCGCCCCAACGCTGAGATCCGAAGTGTCGATCCGGGACATGGCTTCGGACATGTCTTCCTCGTACGTGGCAGGCCATGTATCCCTGACTATAGTAGCCATCACCTCGTCACTAGCCTGCCTCACCCTCGCCTAATTTGATAGGAAAAAATAATTAATTAACATTTTCAAATATATATATATATATATAAATATAATTTACTAAATTTGAAAACGTAAAACGACTTACAATATCCTCCTGGACGTCAGGATATGCCTTCTCGTACGTATAGACGTACCGGTTGACCTCTGGATGTTCCCTGGCCGCCTCCTCCATCAACGATGCTAACGGTCTAGAACCGGCATGATGGTTCCTTATGTTGCGTTGCCGGTTCTGAGCGTTCACCCGGGAAACGGCCTACAAAGGAAAAAAATTAGTAAAATATTTTAAAACGTATTAAATATAATTCAATATAATAAATTATTATTTTTAATTACCTGTTTATGTGGGTTGTTGAATTCCGATATCAGAAGCCAACGCCACTCGTATTCCCTGAACTGGAACTCAAGGAGGGTGCCAGAACTTTCGTTCCCATGCGTAGTCCAGTGGGTCCGTAACTCGTTCTTCCACTCCTTGTACCTGTAATACGCCAAAAAATTATAAATATTATTAATTATACATAATTTTCTTTTGTCATTAACTTTGCAACGTACATTCCCTCATACACAACGTTTGCCCAGGCTTTCCTCAGGTACTGGGGAACGTCAAACCACACCTGCATTAAAACATTTATTAGTTTAGGTGTTCATAAATCTACAATGTAATAAAAAATGTTAACTGTGAATTTTGTTATACTTACCGACATTGCGTTGTGGACCATGTCCTTAACCTCCTGTGGGACCTCGCCCCAGTCTGACCACAACATAGGGACTCTATCCCTAATAAGCGCTCCCACGCGGCCGGAGTACATCCTCGTCTTGCCGCCCGATACTACGTTCCCATCCCCGTCAGTATCACTGACGATCCTTCCCGAGGTACTCATTGTCTTCTCGAGAGCCTTCCCTGTGACGGGACCTCTCTTCTTTCTTATCGGCTTAACTCCGACGGTGCCTATCATAAATTGATTATTAATAAAATATTTTTATTATAACATTATAACATAACAAATTATTTATAAAATCATTACCTGAGGGCGTTGGGGCGGATGCGACGGACTCTGACTCTGTCGCTGATGATGATACCCTCGTAGAAATTAAATCCGTATCAAACGGCACGAACAGGTACACCGTCACCTGCGGGGGTAGTGGATAAATCGGCGCCCCTGAGTCATCAACTGCAGGTAATGCCAGTATCAAGCGCGGAAGGTAGAGAAGAGGTGGCGACATCTGTACCCCGGAAGACCCACCCTCCGAAACAGTAGGGCCCGGAGTCGGTGCCCTGTGTATCTCAGGCATACGTGGTGCAAACACCTCCGCCTGAGTCGGAGGCCACAGCTGCTGAGAGGAGTGAGGGACGCTCGGCTGCCTGGAGGAGCGAGGGGCGTCCGGTTGGCTGGAGGAGCGAGGGGCGACTGGCTGCCTGGAGGAGCGAGCGGCGTCCGGCTGCCTGGTGGAATGTGTGGCCCCCAATTGTCTCTGTGTCGGCTCTAGAAGAGACGCCCGTCGGGCCGTCATTAGGCCCTGAAACGAACCCCGAGGGTTGCTAGACGTTCCCTCAGACGATTCACCCCTTTGGCCCTTCGAACTCTTTGATTTACTAAATAATCCTTTCATCCTAAATAATATAATTAATATTTTTTTTAATTATTTAGCATTATAAAAAATTAACAAAATTATCACAAATATATTTAATATACCAATTAATACACCCAATTTACTTAATACACCCAATTTACTAAATATACCAAATACACCCAATTTACTAAATATACCAAATTCACTAAATATACACAAATATGTTAAAAATTACCAATTTACTTAATATAGCCAAATATATTAAATTATACCAATTAATTGAAATAATTCAATATAATTGAACATTATTACCAACAATATTATCACAAACGACATTATCATATAATTCAATATATTGAAAATAGTTCTATAATACAATATAAACATGAAATTACATACCTTATTTGTTTGGGAGATGGGGAAGGCGGAGTGGAGGCCGGAATTTGTCGAAAAAAGTGAAAGAAAATCGAAAGGAGAGGGAGAAACCGTGCGGCCGAGAAGAGAAAGGAGAAGAAAATAGGGTTCTGTCGCTGGGTCCGAATATATAGGAAGAAGTATAGCCGACGAAATAAAAAATTCGTCGGCTATAGTCCCACTTTAGCCGACGAAATTACTAACAAATTCGTCGGCTATAGTACCGCTTTAGCCGACGAAATTACTAAAAAACTTCGTCGGCTATAATCCCACTTTTAGCCGACGAAATTACTACGAATGTTTAGTAATTTCGTCGGCTAAAGTACATTTTATAATTATATAGTAAGTTCATGTACAATTTACATGTTTTATCTTGTGAAACGAAAAACCGACCGTCAGATATCATCATTATGTTGAAACATGTGTGGGGGTAAATTTTCAGAATCATCGGACAAACTTAAGGACGCGATCTGCACGGTCAATCCCTTTAGTCAAACCCCTAAACACAAACAAACGGTGATTTGACCGCCTAAATTACGTATTCTGCCCGGACCTTCAACTACAAATAGTTTCAAATCGAGGAGACGCAACTAGTGGTATAGAAGTTATAAGAAAAATAACCGTTAGAGATAAGACGTCCTCTATGGAGAACGAATGAAAAAAATGCAATGACGGCAAGTATTGGCACCGAAACTTATCGGAATTACGTGATTTTTCAACCATAGACATATTTCATCGTTCCGGTCATATCTTATCTCACGACTTTTTTTCGTTTGAAGCTTCTTTGTATAGTTTGTTTTTAAAACGGAACATTTACTTCACACTTGGTAAATTAGTTATACAACATTAGTAAGTATATTTTGATGGTGACGATCAATCTTGTGAAACGAAAAACCGACCATCAGATATCATCATTATGTTGAAACATGTGTGGGGGTACATTTTCAGCATCATCCGACAAACTTGAGGACTCGATCCGCACGGTCAATCCCGTTAGTCAAACCCCTAAACACAAAAAAACGGTGATTTGACCGCCTAAATTACGTATTCTATCCGGACCTTCAACTACAAATAGTTTCAAATCGAGGAGACACAACTAGTGGTATAAATTATTATTTTATTCATTTAACTTTAGCCGTCGAATAATTAGGGTATTCGTCGGCTATATTATAGGGTTTAGGGGTTAGGGTTTACAGTTTAACCGACGGAAAATTAGGGTATTCGTCGGCTAAGACAGTTTTAGCCAACGAAATCAAACAGGTGGTTTAACCGTAGGCATACCAATTTCCTGCATATATAATCAACATTAAGATACATTATGAATTCAACGGCTTGTAGCATATAAAACACACATCAATTTGTATTACAAATTCAAACTAAGAAGGCTCGTAATCGGAATCATCCGATGAGTCTTCTTCGGTGTCAGAATTAATTTCTGGCAATCTATGCATTTCTACATCACAAGAGTCGTCGTCTGTTTCTTGATTTGGATCCACATCAATAAGCCGAGCGTCTAAATCACGAATTCGAACCGAACGACCCGCTTTAAAATTATTAAGGCGAATTGTAGAGGAGTCAGGAATACCTATTGCACTGGGTTCTTGATACGCAACATCTTCTTCCTCGTCTTCGGCCTCTCCAAGTGTAGCCGCCCGGTAAATGTTTCGAGGGTGTACAAGATTGACGACTTTCCATGCGTCACCCTTAACAAGGTCATCAAGATAAAACACTTGTTTCACCGATGTCGCAAAAACAAACGGGTCATCTTCGTAACAGCTTGTAGCAGTGTTCACCGATAAAATCCCGTACTGATCAATCTTCATGCTCTGCGAGCTTCTAGTATCAAACCATCTACACTTGAACAGGTGCACGGTCATGCCTTGCCCATAAACGAGTTCCACCACTGAATCAAGAACACCGTAATAATCAACTCCATTCCGCCCACCATGCGCCATCACCCCAGAATTTTGTGTTCTCCGTCTATTGTCTCTCTGTTCACATATAAATTGCACGCCATTCACCTTGCATATCGGGTAAACTCTTGACATTATCGGCTTCATAGCTAGAAGTCTTAGTTCGTGAGACCAATTTGGGTGACCATCAAATTGAATATGGTTCATCTGCAACCAAATATTCAATGTATTGTAAATATGATTAATTATGCAATGAATGAGTCATGAACAAAAATAAAGAATTACATACCCAACTGCCAAAATAGTTCGCGAACTCCTTGTTGTGGTAGTCGAGATCACCTTGAATGTCTGGACAGTATAAATGGATGTCTTTCCAGTATTCAACTTCTGGACAGTTAATCAATACCCACCAATGGGCTATGACTAGCTCATGTGATTGCAACTTGTAGGACTCTGGTAAAATTCCATAAACTTCAACATCATTAGAGACTATGGAAAGGTTAAACTTCGGTTCATCAACCGGTATGGTTTGTGGAGTTTCCTTTAACGCTCCTAGATACAACTTCATGTAGGTGACGCACTCGTGCGCAATATATGCTTCAGCTATACATCCTTCAGGCGCGGATTTGTTAGCCATAAGCTTTGTAGTCTCTAAGTTGTCTACATATAAATAAATTTGTTGTCATATGTTACGATTATACATTGAACATGTACAATAAAAACATGAGGTGTAAAAAACATACATTTCCATAGGATACATCCAAGTATAGTGTACTGGACATATAAGCAACAATTGCTCGGGAAGATGGATCATCAGATGCGGCATGATGTCAAAAACATTTGGAGGAAATATCCTCTCAAATTTACACATGATATAAATAATGTCCTGTTGCATTTCCCGGAGATCAGATTTTGTCACTTCCCTTGTGCATAACTTCTGGAAGAATCTTGACAATGCTACTAACGGCTCCACCACCTGACGGGGAAGGAACGGTCGAATGAAAATAGGGAAGAGACGTTGTAGCAGAATATGACAGTCATGACTCTTTAACCCGTACATTTTATTGTCTCAAATGTTTACACACCGGGCTATATTTCCTGCGTAGCCTAAAGGATACTTCACAAAACTCAACCACCTGAAAATTACGTTCTTCTGGTCAGGCTTCACGGTGTACGGAGCTTGAGGCATTTTTTTCTTCCCTTCTTTCAACCACAAATGTCTTCGTATCTCCATTTTTTTAAGATCAATGCGTGCCTTCGGACCGTCTTTCGTCTTTCCCTCCAAGTTCAGCACGGTTCCCACCACACTGTCACACACATTCTTTTCTATGTGCATCACATCTAGGTAGTGCCTAATCAACAACTTACTCCAGTATGGGAGTTCCCAGAATATGCTCTTATGTGTCTAAAATTTATACCTGTCGGGTCTGTCAGGTATTGCCGCCACTAAATTGGGATGATTGCTGAGCTGTCCAAAATCATACTCATTAAGCACTGCTAAAATTTCTTCCCCCGTCCATCTTCTAGGAGGCACACCAAGTTCTACAGTCCCATCAAATGCCTTGTCATCGAACTGCCATTCGTGATCATACGGAAGGAGAGTACGGTGACCCAATCTGCATATCTTGTTTCAATGACTACTGCTCCCCTCATCGCTTAGACACTCTAGACAAGCCTTGTATCCCCTAACAACGTTGTCCGACAACATCCCACGGGCAGGAAAATCACTAATGGTACCAACAACCATAGCATGCATCTAGAACATCTCGTGCATGAACTTATCATAAGTGGGATGACCAACGTCCCAAAAAAACTTAAGCTCTTCAATCAAGGGTCTCAAATACACATCGAGACACTTCCCTGGATAACCAGGTCCAGGAATCAACAAACTCAACATATTGTATTCCTTCTTCATGCACATCTATGGAGGAATGTTGTATGGTACCAAAATCACCTGCCATACACTGTATTGAAGACTCATGTTGCCAAAAGGATTGAACCCGTCAGATGAGAGCCCGAGCCTCACATTTCGGACCTTTGACGCAAAATGAGGAAACTCCCTATCTATATGCTTCCAGGTCTCCCCGTCAGCAGGGTGTATAAGGGTATCTTCGCCGTGCAATTCCCTATCAGCGTGCCATCTCATAGATTTGGTCGTGTGTGATGACATGTACAACCGTTCCAGCCTATCCCTCAACGGGAAATGCCGAAATACCTTCATAGGTTTCCTATTGCCTGCAGGAGTCAGCTTATACCTGTCACTCTAACATACTGGACATGTGTCAAGGTCACCAAGGTCATTCCCTTCTGGATCTTTACCCTATAAGAGAACACAATCATATCTGCATGCATGGATCTTGATGTAGGAAAGCCCAAGAGCTTTTAGTATACATCAGACCTTATGATGAGTGGTAGGAAGACGATGACCGTGGGGTAGCATCGAAGCAGTGTACTGTAGATAGTCATCAACAACCTTCACAGTCGATTTGGTCTCAACTTTAATCTTCATAACGTCCATCACACTTTCAAGAACCGTCTTCTGACAACCGGGGTACACAGGGGTCTGTTGGAAAGCAAGTAGTTTGTTGTACTTGTCAATACCAGCAGTGTTGACAACTCTAGGGAAGGGCTGCACCGGCTCAGACATATACGGTCCTTCAGAGCATACACCACTCTCATAAGGAAACATATCGTTGATGAAGGTCGTTGTTGGATCGTTGGATGTACTGCCCGTCTCAGAAAATTGCCCATGATCATGCGGACCCCCTGGTAATGTTTCACCGTGATATATCCAACATGTGTACTTCTCCCAAAACCCATTACTATTAAGGTGCTGCCAAACCTTGTCAATTGCAAATCGATGCATATCGCTGCGGCACTGACATTTAGTGCACGGACAATAGAAAATTGTATTCCCTTTAGCATTATCCATCACATATTCAATAAAACTAACAACTCTTTTAGCATATCTTTTGTCCCATTTTGGAAGCGAAATCCAACTCTTATCCATATCCTGAGAAGATAACATAATATATATGTATAAACGCTAATTAATTAATTAATTAAATTTACAAATCATTCAATATTCTATCTACAGTTAACGTAAAATTAATTAATATATATATATACATGCATATATATAATAATTACTAATTAATATATATATATATATATATACATATATATAACAACAACTTCATATATATTATCAAACCCAAATCGATCAACTCAATCACACTCAAAATACAATATAATCAACTCTAATTAAAACTCAAAATCAATGCATAACGAAAATAAAACTCTTAAATCAACTCAAAAACAAGATATATACACATATACGTACCTATATATAGTACCACAAACTAATTTCGGACAGATTTCGACAACACCCAACAATTTCGCCAACCCCCCAACTTTTTCTCCCGTTTTTTCTTTCACATCAGCTGCTGTCTAGATCTGGAAATATACGGACTTTTAGCCGACGAAATTATATATATCGTCGGCTAAACGACGAAAAAAACCATTTTAGCCGACGACACAAAATTTTGTCGGCTAAAAGTCCACTTTAGCCGACGAAAAAAAATTTTGTCGGCCTCTTAATTTTTTTTTCGTCGGCTATATAGTTATTCTGGTAGTGTTAGCTTATGCTAAAATTTCTTGCAAAGAATTGCAAGATGAAAAAGCTTTTAAAAACTCTAATCACCCGATTAGGATGAATCACAGAGTTGAACTAAAAATAAAACAGGAAGTTGATAAAGCTCTAAGCTTTTTCCTTCTTACAGAAACAATGCATGATAATATCAAAGCAATAATTCATCAGCAGAACTACAAGATCTCTTATCTCCAAGAGATGAGTTTTGATCTCGAAAACCAATTCTAGGAGATAAACCACAGGATAACAAGACTGCAAACAAGCATAGAAAAAATGAAGATACAAGAAGGAGAATGGATCAATGAAGAACAACTAGCTGAAAACGTAGCTAGTAATATAATCATACCCCCTTTACCAAAAGGAGAAAGTGAGTTTAAGTTTAGTGAACCTAAACTCCTTACATGGTCCTCATCCAAATCTGCATCTTCAACCAAAAGAGATGTAAAAATACTAAGTAGAATACTCAGTAAGAGAAATACTATGCCTGTACAGCTATTCAACGCTCAAGAATTTGAGTATAATGAAATTGAATCCAGCATTAGAGAAGCATCTGTTCCCAGATTCAAACTCAATGAGATCTACAGGAGAGGATCTTTCCTCATGGATTCTCACAGATTCGAGATTCTTGAACAGACTGTTTTTGCCACAGGAGGAGAAACCGACATCAGATTAATCACTCCAAAAGAAGTAAGTGAAGCATCTCAGAAGAAATATTCCTACATGCATATTGGGATAGTTCAAGTAGGAATAAAGCTTTTAGCCAGAGATGGTATAGACTGTTCTGTTCTATGTGTCTTACAAGATGATAGAATAACAGACTTTAAGAAAAGTTTGTTAGCAACAGTAGAAGCTTCTTTGTGCAACCAAGTTGCATATTTCAATGTTTTCCCAAACTTCACCACACATCTCAGAGATGCAGCACATTGTCTTAGATTGCGAATCAAGACAGATAGAATTTCCATGAAGAAAGGGATGATGAAGCTTGCGATAGATTATCGTATCTATTATAAGCTAATGAGCTCGAATGTAACCCCAAACACCAGATTTCTCAACAGTCTCGGGATTACAACATCAATCCTCACCAATCCAAGGAATCATACTGAACAAAAACATATCACAAAATGACATGAAGTAACATTCTCAAGAGAATACTAATGTTTCTATTTATGAAGATATGGGAGGAAAAATAAGCCTACAATTTCATAGGCATTCATTCGCTAGCTATGAGGAAGCTAGTAGTTCTGGATCAAGCCAATTTCTTGTCTTGAAGAATCTTTCGAGGAAGAAGATGCTAAAAGACCTATGATGATGCTAAAGTCAGAAGAGCTGAAGAGCTTGTATGAACAAGCGGAAATCTGTGAATCTATAGAAGAGCTTGAAAAGATTATGAAAAAGATTTCTCAGTTGAAAAGATTATGAAAAAGATTTCTCAGGTGCAACTGAGAAAGAGCAAAAGGAAGATTCTTCCTTATCAAGCAGCTAAAGAAGAACCAGGCGAATCCTCAACAATGGAAACTGAAAATATTCCCCAAGTAAGCACTGTAGTTCAGAACATCACGAACTACCCCACTAAGATCATTCATGAAAATAAGATTAAACTTCCTAAGGGACAGACTCCTACAGGGAAACCAGGAGAACGAAGTTCTCAGAAGTACATCCATACGGAACTCAAATGGGGACAGTCAATATCTGAAAGAGATGTTTACCTTGATCTCGACAGGGTAGGAGACAAGAGAAAGACAATAGACAACTGGGTAGCTAGCCTAAGGCTAACTCAGGCTTTGGTATTGTCTAAATATGCCTACGAGGAAGTTCATGCATATTATGAGTCTACCTTAACTAGCATAGTCCCTAAGTGATATCAGTCTTTCAAGCGAAGCTCTCAATAGCGTGACTCGGCAACCAAATTAGCTCAAACCAATAATCCTCTAGATTTTGCATGCCCCATCTATGCACAATTTTGTGGAGATGTTACTGGGCATAGTGAGCAGTCTAAAGAAAGAGCTAAGGCAAATATTCAAAAGTTGAGCATTTGCAACATGAGATACTTTGAAGAGTATACTAATGAGTTCCAAAATTACTAATGTACCATTGGAGACCTAGATAATGAAGATCTGGTAAGAACCTATTACAGGAAGTTATCAGAACCATGGAACGATGCAGTAGCATAATCTTTGAAAGAAAATTCTTTGCCGTTTTTACGGTAGGAGGAATTGCTGAAAGAGTCAGGGATCTCCTGAGAAAGCAATGTGTTGAAAACAGAAAATCCAAAACTGTTAAGAAGCAACTTAGAGGAGTGGAAAATATGTGTCCTAAGATATTGGAGACACCAACGCAGTGGGATGTCACACAGAAAAAAAATACAAGAAAAGGTTCTCTAGCAACAAGCAGAGGAAAAATTTTTCTTCTAAAAAGAAGTATAAATTCAGAAAAAGCACCATCGAAAAGAGCTCTGCAGGAGAAAGATCTCCTCCTAAGAAGAGATTTTTAAAAAGAAAAAGAACCAATTCTTCAAATTCTTTTCGAGAAGTGAAGAAATGCAGATGTTGGCTTTACAAAGCCGAAGGACATTATGCAAACGAATGTCCTAAAAAGGACAAGAGATATGCGAGGGTTCTAATTGAAGAATATGATGAAGCAATAGAATATGCAAACCTAAAAGGTTTTGAGATAGCCTATTCTGATGAAAAGAATGATTCAATATATTCTCTTGAGTTCCCATTAGAAAGCGAAATAGAAAATACTATTGATATGTAGCTTGTTTTCCGGAGCCTTTTAAGTAATGTCAAATGGCTATGTTGCTATGAACAGAGTCCAAAATGCAAGGACAGACCTCAAGATGAAACAAGGATCAAACAAAAGTCCATGTTATAAAACTAGGAGATTAAGTCATGGAAATGGTGATACAAACTCGGAGTAATCCACTTCGATTTTTAAGGAAACTCGATAACTGCTTCCAAACACTACCACGTACGTACCACGTGACTCGAGGTGGCACAACCGATGGAGTCAACACTTCCCATGCAGTGGGTTCCATCACTTCCTCAAAGCTCCTTAATGCAACACCAAGCCGTCACATAAAATGCGTCTGAAGATACTATTCACATGAAGATGGCGAGGCATCTTCACAATCTTTGTAGTTTTCTTCAGTCCAACGCTCTTAGTTTCTCGTCTCTATTCAGCCTGTACCGGATTGGTGCAGTGAATCTCACGACGTATCTGTAAACAAGTACATTGTCTTACCCAAGAGTGAAGAACTGTTAGACATCTCATTTCAGCGAAAAAGCTTAGAGAAACGCTCACGTAAAGAGTCTTTTTTCAACTCCAAGGTTACGTCGCTTATTACTAGTCCCACTACTAGTCACGAGGTAACCGAGTAATCAAATAATCTCTACGTCAAGATCTCCAATAAACACCCAACTCTCCTCACAGTCACTTGCTCCTGAAGTGTAGGAGGTGGTGCACTCCCAAGGTACGAAATGCTCACAATCGTTTCAGTGACTCTATAATATGGCAACATCCTGAATAAGAACTGGGAAACAAAGGGATACCCAATACCGAATAAACATTCAGCTCAAATGTAGTGAACAAAATCTGAGGATCTCGAAGAGGTACGGACTCCAAATAAGAATGGCTCGAGCTCCAATGATATAAATAGTGGAATAACAAATGGCTCAAGCAATGTCATCTACATTGCATGCAAACAAGCAAACAATACAAATCAAAGAAACAACTAAGTCATACCAATGTGACACGGAAGGTACCAAAAATGATGCTCTGATACCAAGTAATTATTGTGGCATCCTGGGACTATTTCTGGCCTCGGAACACGGCAGTAGCCGCCAAGATCCCAGACTAATGGATAGCCGATACGTCATCTGACGTATTGACTACCCAATAGGCCGAAATCACAAGGCTAATTTAAATAAAATGACATAAATGAGAGGAGCAAATGAATGAATAAATAAAGATATATACAAGTGCGGAAGGTAGCATATAAGACTTAGACTACAAGATACATGAAGAAAGTCCAAGTTAGTGAATATACAACATGGTGATAGGAGCATAAAATGCGACATTCTTAATATGTTAGTACCTCCATTTGTACCTTGTTTATCTCTTATTATCATAGATTAGAGTCATAATTTAGAATCGAGAGTTTTTGGTAGAGTTGTGTGAAAAACATGTTAAACATAGAGGAATAATGTACAAAATTGTATGAAAAACATGTTAAACATAGAGGAATAATGTACAAAATTGTCAAAACCCGATTTGTGGAGTCTTAGAGATATTTTGATGATTATATGAAGCTTTTACATTGTCATAAATTGATTTAACTTCTCTTATACTTAGATGACATGTAGAAGAGTTCATGGGAGAAAGAATCAAGAGGATCGGAGCTATGGAAGACAGCAACATCAAAGGGGCCAAGAGCAGCAAAAGCAGGAATTTCCTGGACAGATCACCTAACTTTAAAAACTTTCTCCAGGACGACTCACAAGGATTAGAAAATGTACCATATATGCATGGAAAGCTGTGCGAGTCTAGTTTCTAAATCTTTTGGAAACGCAGCAATCCAAGTTCTGTGGAAGGAGTTATGATGGAAACAATGGCCGGAGGTCAGTCTGCCGAAACAGGGCAGCTTATTGCTATCGAGAGGAAGTGTTCCTGATGGATCTAGTGAAGCAAAACGGCCGATCCATGAAGCCTAGTCCATGAAGGGAAGTCCAATGAAGAATTAGAAGTCTAAAATTCTGCCAAAGAAGCCTCTAGAGTCTCCAAGTCTTGTTGACCAAGCAAACCAAGTTCAAGAAGGAAAACCTAAACCTATTTGGTTTAGAACTTGTGGCTGCCGACCCTATATGTGTATTCCTCTATAAATATGCTTGAATTTAGACAGAAAATCATCATCACTACCTTGCCATTACATAGCCAAAATTCTACCAAACCCTATATAGAAAAATACTTAGCCGATTCATCCACCACAAGTCATACAAATCACTCAATCTTTCCACCGAATTCCCCACACTTGCCGAATCTTTCAAGGTTGTAAGAGTGTGATTTTCTCATGGCTATTTATATTATTTTCGAATTCTAATGTAATATGTTGTTCGATTTTGGTTTTATTTATCAAACATGGGGTTCGAATTTCTTTGTGATCTTTGATTGATTATATGTTTTGATTTATAACTTTTTGAATATATAATGATTTTGTGATTTAGGTTTAGGGGCAGTAGCATGTTCGTATGTGTTCTTGATTTCTAATTGATTAATTGTCATGAATTCGTGTATCTAAATCAATTCTTGTGGCTGCCTTGGCCATGGTTGTCCTTAGGGTACGGTTTCATCTACCATAATAATTTTAGATCGATTCATACGTAAAGTTGTCTTGGTCTTTGTTATGACGGATATAATTCTGATAATTTGCATGCTAATAGGATGAGTGATGCCATGCCTTAGATCATGTTTCCGATTGACTCTTGTGTTTAAGTGTTTTCTTGTTTAATCTTTACGCAACGTGTCTTTAAATGAGTTAGCATTCATGTTTAGGATCAAGTGTAAAGATGGTTCTAAATACTTGAGAAGTCTTAAAGATTAGACAACCGCAACGGCTCTAATTAGAATCAGAATTGGTTAGTGTCTAGGATAATTTGAACGTTGTTACTCGGCCTTGCATGAAGTTGTTATGTGTTCTTGATGGTTTTTCGTGTTATGTGTTGCATGAGTATGTTGATCACTTGTATATCGTAGCATAGGTTTTTTTTTCTTTTTGGTTTTGGATTTTCGTCAACCTTTTGTCCCCTGTTTTCGTCTATTTTATTTTCATATCAAATGAACTTTGATTCTCCTGAAATTTTGTACATTTGTTCATATGTGTGTCTAATATATCCCAGTAAATATTGATAATTTTCTAAGTAGTTTAGGTTAGGTTTTTATTTAGATTTTTAACTGCTGTTCGTTAGGAACAATAGTCACTTTTGTAATTTCTTTTTAGTTTGTAATAATTGTTGTGTCTATACTAACGCTTGTTTTGCAAGGTACCCTCAATCCCCGGCCCTATACGATACCCTACTTGCCTTACGCTACTAACGATAAAAGGGTTTATTTGACGCAGGCTTAAAAACCCGACGTCACATGGGCCAACGAGCTAAGAACAAGCGAATAAAAGCTCGATAGGTCAGAGTGCGCCAAATGCGTCTAAATCAACAGTCACGGAGATCGAAAAGCTGAAGTACCACGAAGGATGAAAAGCTCCTCCAAGGTGATCCCGAAACACAGATGCTGAATAGAACGCACTGTCAAGCCCCAAATCACCGATCCATCTCTTCTAAAGCAAGTCTACCGAGTACCTTCAAAGTAAGGGTGAACACTCGTCCTCGCTAACCAAAAGGGGCCGAACCCAACCAAGGTAGGGTTTGAAATCAAAGGTGTAGTTCTCATAAGTAGATACTACATAAAGCTTTCACAGGTGATTAAACAATTCATAAAACATGCAGTAACCAAAAGCTGTATTTGATTTTACAGGCATGTTTATATAAAATAAATTCTTTTTCCATGGGCAAATGCTAACATCAAAATGACTGAGCGCTCAAAGTAACGTAATAGCCTGCAGGGCTTCACGGATCTGGGCGACTGAATCCTGGGTTTGTCTTCACAGCAAACCGGGGCCAACTATTTATGCGCCTGAAGACGCGTAGTAGCGAGAGTGTCCATTTATAGCTAATGCCTAACATATCACTCATAACAACACCGCACTTACGACTCGCATAACTCTGTGCGAGACGAGCGTAAGGGGAAAATTAAATAAACAGGGCATTGCCCCTCCGGAGGTTCACGGTCATCGACACCATGGGAAAACATAGTCTAAACAATAGGTCTGTCACTTTCAGGACGAGACGGGCAAGAATCGGGACTATTACTCATTCGGTACTTACGTGTTTCCATAGCATATTTAATTTATAAAAACTTTAAACCATTTAACCGTAGAGGTAAAAACGTAAAAATTGGCCTTCTACGGTAGTAGTCAACGATCAACCATGAATAGTAAAGTCAACGGTCAAAGTCAACCACCAAATTGTAAAAGTCAACCGATGAATAGTGAAAATCAAAAGTCAACTATTAAATAGTAAAAGTCAACCGGTCAAACTGTAAATAGTAAAAGTCAACCGGTCAAACTATAAATTGTAAAAGTCAACCGGTCATTCTATAAATAGTAAAAGTCAACATGTAAAACTGTAAATAGTAAAAGTTAACTAGTAAATGGTAACTCAGGTAAAACTGTAAAACCGTAAAAGTTAAACGGTAATACAGTAAAATGGCAAGTTATAATTTTGAAATCTGACAGGGGAATTTTGGTCAAATCACCTCATGGTAAAACTGTAAAAAAACAAATCTACTGCGGTAAAAACCTGGTTTTTTACCCCTTTTACTGATCGACTGGTTCCCCGAAAAACTGACATTTTCCGGCCAAACCAGCTTCTAAGACCTGCAAAAACAGCTTCTGCACCATCCCAACAACATAAAAAGTTAAGAATCGAGAGAAAAGAGAAGGTTTTTATACCTCAACGTCGAAATACACAGAGCTCCGGCAGACCTCCTCCGGCGAGGCGTTCCAAGCTTCCTCCCTCCTTCTCCTAGCTTCTGGACAATTCCTGCAAGCTTCCATGAAACTCCCATCGCTCCTCCGGTCCATTTCAAGCACCCACTCGATTGGGCAGTGTTTTTGAAGTTTCCCCTACTCTTTACGACGTACCGAAAAGAAGTCGTAAATAAACCCTAGATGTGTCAGAAAATTAATAAAATAAATAGGGGTCTCACACTCACGTCCATAAAGATAGAAATGTGCGGACGGACACATGTTGACCATACAATTAAGCGTGTTTCTGTGTGGGTCCCCTTCTCCTTCTCTTACTCTATATTACACACACACACACACACTCGCGAAGCTGTTCGAGAGCGGATGTCTGCATTGCCATTAAAGTGCGGACATCTCTCCCTTCTCCACCGTCAAGCGCCAATGACGCCTTCTCTTCTTCTCGGAGGGACAACCGACCTTGATACAGAGCTACAAGTTTCCGGCCAACCTTGATCAGACATGAAATTTTGATAGAGTTTGTTGCCCAGAGCTTCAATCCGAATCTCCTTCACCTTCTTCTTCGTGGTTATGTCATCCTAGATACCTCTGCTGTCATCCGAAAGATAAACTCCTTCGTCGATGTCAGACGGTGGAGAACAGAGAGGCGTCCGCACTTTAAAGGCGGTGCAGACATCTTCTCTCGAACGGGCATATATATACACGTTTAATTAATAGAAAATTTCATCAAAATCCCCTTTTTTGCATTTTCTCCTTAATAAGTCCACCTAAACATTTTGTTCATGCAAGTTCACCCCAGAGCCAACCACATCAGCTCTTATTTTATCTTATACCTAATACTCCCTCGGCCAACTTCACACCCATTCTCTACCTGACTTACCTATACGAAATCTCTCTCTCTCTCTCTCTCCATATATATATATATATATACCTTTCTCACCCGAGCCGCCATCCCTATCAGCCGCCAACTTTCCTCGACGACAACGGCTCGAGGAGCCGCTCATCATCGATTCCGATCGAGAAGTACGAGATCATGCCTACGGATTCTGTTCTAGAAGAACCAAATTTGGTGGAAAATGGAGGCTTCTCTCGATCTGATTTTGCCAGCTCGACGACTCAACCTTGATGTTGTTGTAATCGCTGGTAAAATTTATGGCTTCGTTACTTGATTGATCGATCCTTCAATTTTTTGTTTTGCATGTTGTTATATCTGAAATTAGCTTTAATTTTCATGATTATGTGCTATTTTGACCATATCTCACTTTGATTATGAATTCTTGGTAGCTCTAGCGATGCCGATCCAAATTCGGTAACGCTTTCCCTTTTTTGTTTCTCCATTCAATTGCAAGACTATATTTCATTTTTGTTTGTGGAAGTATGCTTTCTGTTTCATGTGGAAACGATGTCTTGTTTTAGATTTTAGGTGTAGTTGTTAGCTGTGCATGGTGAAGGCGCTGCTGAAAAAGACAAAGAGGAGAGAGTTGGTTTTTCTGATTCTGATTCGAGTATGTGTATAAGAACTTTGAGTTTCTGATATGATAGGAATTGAGAGAGAAATCATCTTGTGGTTTGATATGTAGGAAATGAACGGTAGACGTCTCAGCTTCATCATATCATTGTATATATTTGACAGTGTGATAATATATTTTCTGTTCTTTTATAGTAGCTTTCATTATCTATTGGAGTATCTTTTGTGGCTGGTGGTAACTTTTGTTTCTACTAGGCTTTTAAACATCTCGTTAGTAGCTTTTGTTGTTGGGCGTAGTACCTTTTGTTTCTGTCGATAGTAGATTTTGTTCTTCAAAGTAGTATATTTTGTTGTAGTGGTAGTAGATTTTGTTGCTGTCGGTAGTAGTTTATATTCTTGATGGTAGTATCTTTTGTTGTATGTGGCAGTTGCTTTTGTTGCTGGCAGTAGTAGTTTTTGTTTCTGACGGTATTATTTTTTGTTTTCAGTGGTAGTAGCTTTTGTTGTTGACAGTAGTATCTTTTGTTGCTGGTAGTAATGTCTTTTGTTGCTGACATTAGTAGTTTTTTTGTTGGTGATAGTAGTTTTTACTTCTTGTGGTAGCAGTTTTTGTGGTCGCCAGAATCATCATCGGAGGTCGGAAATCTTTTCGGAGGTCGGCTAGTGTCGCGTCGGAGTTGTCTGTAGAGGAGAGTGGTTGTTGACTATTTTCATTAATGACATTTTCGTAAATAAAAGAAAGAGAATCTAATTATTCTTGTTGGATGACAGATTATAATTATGTTGAACTTCAATACCTAACATACAACTGTATTCAAGCTTTGGGTGGACTTATGTGGGTACAAATATGAGTGATTTTCTATGGAATAAAATGTCTTAAAGGGAACTTCTATGTAATTGGCTCTTATATTAAGTGAGATATATGAGAAATGAAAGAAAATCCATTTAGGTTGGAGAACATGAAGCTACAGGACCACTTAAAATGTATCGGTCGATCTGATTACTCTATTGCCATATCCGAACTTGATTAATTTGTATTTTGATTACAAGTAGGCTAGGGCAACAATAAGGATTGTTGGTTGATTTAGAAATTATATGCAACTTGTTCTTGCTCATCATCAACTCGTTTATGAAATTTGGCTATGCAATTTGGTTTATTCATTTGAGAAGATCACGAAACACAATATAGCTACATCAAAGAATCTGATTTCTTCAAATCATGCCAAGAAATATAAAACAATAATGAAAATTAAACAATAATGACCGAGCAGTGATGATTGTCTTCAGGCTAGAGTTGCAGCCTTGAGACACGGCGATTGGTGATCGAACAAGACCAGCAGCTGAGCTCCAGAGAGATCGAGCTCTTGAGCTGCTGGCTTTGTGAAGGAATTAATCACGATAGGAATGACGACGCACAATATACCAGATGGACACCCTTAGAGGAGAAACATATATACACCGGCCGGTCTTCTTCAGATATATTCAGTTCTTTCACACCACTGATCAGAGGCTAGAGATGTATGAGTTATGGGGGAAGTGGGAAACTACAATGGGAGCTCCCGAGGACGATGATTTGCTCTTTCTGCTGGAATCTTTTGAGGAAACGGCTTTTGCAATACCAACATTTCCTGCATCATCGGAAACGTGTGATGAGGATGGTGATGAAGGCATGAAGCAACTGACGAGAGCTGAAAAAATGGCCATTAAGATTTAGTGACTGGGTTTAGCTGATCGTGCAAGTGAGGAAGTAGTGCTATAGAAATGGAAGGCCAGAAGGTCGGGTAGCAAGGCAATAATGGTAGTACTCAGAGAGGTGGTCAAGGATTTGATCGATGATTCTCGATCGATGAGGCTCAAATATTTGGGTTGGTAGGTTTCTGAGTTGTGGTTCACATATTTATAGAGATGATTAAGAGATTATAACCTGGTTGGTGATCGATTGCCTTGCAGGGCAAGCTAGCTAGTCAAATCGGGCACACCACATGTTGTTAATAGTCTAGAATAAAATGATGCTTCTATTCACTTTCATCAGTTCATGTGTAGCTATCCATGGCTGCGTTGACGAGATAAATATATATACACAATGAGCCACTGACCACGCGTACATATATACACAACTGACTCTTATATCCATCTGTTGGAAATTTCTTGTCAAATGCTACAATCATTTTCACTACATTATTTCATTATCGGAAAAAAATCACTACATTAATTACTTTAATCGCGTTTTTGATTTTTTGGTTGAGAAGGACTGCCGACTGCGTTAACTTAGTAGGAATGTTTCAAAGCACAACCGAGTCACTAAGCCATGCATAGGGCATAAGCCCTATAACAAATTTATAGTTTAGTACTTAGTGTATAATTATGTAATTGTTGATGGAAAATAGATTTTATAGTCTGTTTCTTAGTTAAAGTGAATCAGAATATGATTTGATACCAATGTTGTAACAACAATTATTCTTCCTAATTCTCTCTTTCATTTATTTATCTTGTTACACGTTATCAGATACTCGCTTTAACTATCAAAACTCATCCCTAATTTCATCCTGAAATCTGAGGTAAACCATGTAGGAACCACTTTCCAAAGAAGATTCCAACGAAAAGTCAGCATAACCCAATTTGAAAATGGACATCCTTTTCAACAAAAACCTGGAACACACTTCTAAAATTAAACTCCAACCTTACTCTTGGAGCCTTCATGGTCCCCAAATTCACACCACCTCCTAAAATATTTACTAATCTAGAAATAATACCACAAAGAACATTCACAGGTTCAGAGCAACTCTAACTGTGAAGGAAAACAAAAATGTTTATAAGTGAGCGGAAGTTATAATATTGACTATGTTTAACTCCATGTACACCCGAATTCAACTAAGCTAACCTGCAAGTTGGACATTTAAAACCGAATGACACAGGGGAGAAGCATTTAGAAAATGTTAGAGTGAGTGGACAAAAATAAAGAGAGAAAAAAATAAATAATTAAATTTAAACTTTATGTTTTCCTAATTTATTTACTATCAAAATCGTAATGCATGTCTTAGTAAATAGAAGACTCAGCTCCAGAGTAAAAATAGGTAACCACCGACTCTTAGGGATGGACACTTCGTACCGTAATTCCGATCCCGTCCGGTCCTGTACCGAAAATTGATGGGACGAGACAAAATTTTAAAATGGCAGTATCGTACCGTCTCGACAGTTTGGAAACTGGACGGGAAGAAACGGGATCATGCCAAGATCGGGGGGACCATCTCGAAAGTATAAATGTACCTGTATCCGATCATAACCGTCTGATTTTTAAGGTGTATAATATTACAATAAACTCAAAACACTCAATAAGACGTCCAAAACCTAAACATAAATTCACAGTACGTACTTGTTTCAAATAACAATAGTTAGATAATTCATTCATATTTAGTGGTGATGATTACATGACAGATATCGGTTGCCAAAACGAAGCTATGTAGTGATAACTGGAGCTCCTTTGATTTTTCAAACTTGAGAATTTTCTCGAGATCTTAATTAGTTTGTTAGATACAAATTACAAAAATTTAATTAATTGGTTATTGATTCCATTTTTATTTTTATAATTTTTGTTCATCTTGTACTTATATAGAGTTAGGAGTTTAGAAATTAGGACAATTATACCATGGAAAAAATAATACCATAGAATATATATATATATATATATATATATATGAGAATATTATACACAATAAAACCCTTATCAATATTGGATGGGTTCATATTGACTTTAAAAAAATAGATATAAAATTTCTTCAAGAATTTAAGATCAATTTCACTCTAATATGTTTTTTTTTCTATCATTGCGGAATCCCGATCCTGTCCTGATTCTATCCCAGTACCGAATAATATATTTTCGGGACGGGATTCTAAAAATGGAATCTTGTACCATCTCGTCTTGATAATATATTTTCAGGACGGGACGGGATTCAGCATTCAGTCTCATGCCCAGCCCTACCGAATCTAGCCCTGCTAGTTAATACTAATAAAATATATATATTCAGGCTCTAGTATATAAGAATGTATTCACACACGTCCTATTACCCCTGTATGAATTTTAGAATTCACCTAGGGCTACTACGATCGCGTTTAAAACTCATGTCAAACCATAATGAAGACTGATCTAGGCTCAATATTATAGTGGAAAGACGTGTGTTTGTATACTTGCCCCATTACCCCTGTTGTAATATATATGTACACACACACGTAAATAATTATAAATATACTCACGCTCACGTCACACAATAATAGTGGTAGATATAAGCTACGCCATTATGGCAGAAAGACATGTATGGCTAGCTAGCATTTATACAAACTATCCTAAAAATATACATATATAAGATGTTGATACGGATGTATCTACTCATGTTATATGTGTGTATGTAGCAGTATTAGAGAGATGACATAAGGTTTATAGTGGTTCACCTTACCATCAGTGGGCAAAGCTACGCCCACTTAATATGTACTATGTGTTGGGTGCTTGGTGGCTCCTCAAAGTATTACAAGTAGTAGTAATGATAATAGTATTGTTGGTGTGTTAAGTGAGTGGGGAGGAGCCTCCTTTTATAGGAGAAGGAGGCATCTCCCTTTACAATATTTTCAATATGGTATAAGAGTCCCCTTTGCTAGCCTTTGAAGGTGTTGTGAGGGAGCATGTTGGTGAGGGAGCATGTTGGTGAGGGAGCATGTTGGTGAGGCTGAGTAGGTGACTTCCGGGTAACGGATTGGCACGTTCTTGGTATCGTTGCTGAATGAGTACTAGTTGCATGTTGAGTGAGCGATTGCCAAGTGTGTGCTGCTGACTCTCGCAGCAGAGAACCGCTTGGTGCTTGGTTGGTTGTGAACGTTTTGTCGTTCTCTTTGCATAATGAGCCAAGTTGATTGGTGGTTAGTCTTGCCTTTGTCATTCTCTCACATGGTGAGGTAATTTTTTCAACGGTTGAACTTCACTAGTCGTTCACATGTTGTGAGGTGAACCGTTGGTAGTTAAGCTAATGGTTTTATCCATGTTCCAGTTTTACTGGCAATTGTCTTTACCAGATGGTCTTGGCTAGGATCTTAAGAATCGTGAGATGGGTCCGATGAATATTGGAATGAATCTGTAGCGGTTAAGCATCGCTATTCTCTCATATGTGATGAGGTATAATTTAAGTCATGACTATCATATTTGCTAGCGGGTTCCTCAGAGTCCCTTACTCCTCAGCTAAGACGTCCTTTAAACTTGGGTGTGGTGGCTCAAAGGGTTTTACTAGCGGTTACAAGTAACTTCGTCTCTTGAATAGTGCGACAGATTTTTACATGAATAGTGTGATTTTGTTTTAGCGGTTGATCGTCGCTAATTCTCTCATACTTAATGAGGTAATGTAGCGGCGTAGGAGAGGGAGCTACAGTGGCCACGAATTTAAGCCAATAAGAAGTCAACACGTCCGAAGGACGTTCCGACAACTCATTAACCTAAAGTCGTAGGCGATTTAGTGGCTAAAATTAAAAATTTTAAACTTGAGTGGCACCACAAGAATTTCTCAAAACAATTATCAGAGTTTTCCAATTTCGCAGAAGGTGGACAAATTAAAGGGTCAATTAAAAACTTTAGCGACAAGAATAAAAACATATAACATGGTTAATAATTTAGGAAGACACATTGAATAATTTTTGTCAAGCACTCTAGAAAATGACTCGAATGGTAGAGCAGGAAAAATGAGTACGACTTGGACCAAACACCGAGTAGGAAATGAGACCACACACATAGCTCTCTCTATCTATCCTGTCATAATACACAGTACCTGTAAACAACCTGTTATAGGGGTGAGCGTTATCCTCGCGTGCTCATATATAGACCCACCAATGATAGATTTGAAATCCATAAAACCATATAGATATACATATAGATTTGAGCAATGAATAAAACCATTTAGAAATCTTTGGCACACAAAATCATCATTTTATATCTTTGGAGAAAAACAATGCAGTATGCTAAAAACAGGGGCCAGAGCGCTCAATGTACAAATACAGCCTGCAGGGCTTCACGGATCTAGGTGGCTAAATCCCGGGTTTGTCTATACTGCAAACCGGGGCCAACTACCTATGCGTCTGAAGACGAATAGTAGCGAGAGTGTCTATTTACAGCTAATGCCCAACACATCACTCGTAGTACACACCACACTTACGGCTCGTACGAGACGAGTGTAAGCGGGAAAATAAAATAAAAAGGGCATTGTCCCTCCAGCGGTTCTCGGTCATCGACACCGTGGGAGTGCTATATACTAGTCACGTCACTCTCAGGCCAAGCACCGGAAATCAGGACAACAGTACTAATTTTTGATCCAAATCATCACATAAATTCATTTGCGTCTAGCCTTAGGTTTTCTTGGCCCAATCATAAATCATTTATCTCATTATATAAAGAAAATTTTCCCGAGGTATCGACCATGAGCATACAAAATAATGCACTTTCATATAACAGGCAAAACTACTAACAAATGGGGATTAGCTATCCCTATCTGGAATTGCCATTCCTTACGTAAGCTCCAAGCTTCCAGGATCCGTCTCAGTAATCTGAGGTCATAGCATTAGCTATCTCGTCCAATGAAAAACAGAAAAACACCAAGCCGCCGCCGCCAACCCTTGCTGCCAACTGCCCATCTTCCGCCGATCATCTTTTCACCCTTTGCCGATCTGTATAGGTAGGTTAAGGATGAATAATTCCATGGTTTGTGTATGTATTTTCTGTGTAAAAACAGTTGGTTCTTTATATATATGTTTGTTTTGGTTTTTGGTTTTACGTTATAAACATGTTTGCTTGTTCTTCTTGGTGATTTTCATGTGATTGTGTTTATGATTGTAACGTGTAGAATTGCATGTTAGGATGACGATTTAGATTAAGTTGTTTGTGTTCATGTAAGTAATAACTTGAATTGATTAATCCTCACCTGTACACGTAATCGAACTCTAGGTTAGCTTGAATCATGACAAGTTAGCTATTAGGGGGGAGTTTCATATGCCGTAGTGTCTAAGGGTTGAGATCAGACGATTGTAGGTCTTGATTCTTAGTCACTACCAAGGGTTGATAGGGTGAGAGATTTGCATGATGAATAGGATGAGTGACGCCATACCTAGGACCATGTTTCCAATGACTCTCGTTCGATCAGTGTATTTTGTCTCAATGTCAGGCGATTATAGACATTGAACAGGATGACACATATACAAATTTAGTGTCAGGCGATTGTAGGCACTAAGTTTATATGAGAAGTCTAAATAGTTGGAATTAATTACAAGTTGTGAAAACGTAAATACAACTTCTTAAACTTGCGAAATTTGTGACATGTCTTTCTTCACGGTGTTTCGTTGTTTTATGCTTGAGTATTGATTGACCATGTTTTGTAAATAAGTGTCTTTATTTTCTTTATATGTTTCAAACCATTCCATAAATCCCCGATAATATTTTGTATATATGTTTATACTTGTAATCTTTTGAAAGTACTAACGATTTGTTTTGCAGAATATAAGTCATTCCCTAGTGTCCCCGGCTAGAACGATACCCTACTTACTAATACTACACGATAGAGTTTTAAATTGCAGGTTGTTAACTAACGGCCTCGTCAGTTTTTGGCGCCGTTACTAATTTACCAAGTGTTAAGTAAATGTTCCGTTTTAAAAACAAACTATACGTAGATGCTTCAAACAAAAAAAAGTCGTGAGATAAGATATGACCGGAACGATGAAATATGTCTATGGTTGAAATTTCACGTAATTCCGATAAGTTTCGGTGCCAATACTTGCGGTCATTGCATTTTTTCTATTCGTTCACCATAGAGGACGCCCTATCTCCGACGGTTATTTTTCTTATAACTTTTATACCACTAGTTGCGTCTCCTCGATATGAAACTATTTGTAGTTGAAGGTCCGGACAGAATACGTAATTTAGGTGGCCAAATCACCGTTTGTTTGTGTTTAGGGGTTTGACTAAAGGAATTGACCGTGCGGATCGAGCCCTTAAGTGTCCGATGATGCTGAAAATTTACCCTCACACATGTTTCAACATAATGATGATATCTGACGGTCGGTTTTTCGTTTCACAAGATAAAACATATAAATTGTACATGAAATTACTAAATAATTATAAAATGTACTTTAGCCGACGAAATTACTAAACATTCGTAGTAATTTCGTCGGCTAAAAGTGGGACTATAGCCGACGAAATTACTAAACATTCATAGTAATTTCGTCGGCTAAAAGTGGGACTATAGCCGACGAATTTAGGGTTTTGTCGTCGGCTAAAGTGGGACTATAGCCGACGAATTTTTTATTTCGTCGGCTATACGTCTTCGTATATATTCGGACCCAGTCGACAGAACCCTATTTTCTCCTCTTTTTTCTTCTTGGCAGGACGGTTTCTCCCTCTCCTCTCGATTTTCTTTCACTTTTTTCGACGAATTCCGGCCTCCACTCCGCCTCCCTCATCTCCCAAACAAATAAGGTATGCAATTTCATGTTTATATTGTATTATAGAACTAATTTCATTTGTTTTTTCAATATATTGAATTATATGATAATTAGGGTTTGTGATAATGTTGTGGTTGTGATAATGTTGAATTATATTGGGTGTATTTACTGAATTTGGGTGTATATTTGGGTGTATTTAGTGATTTGGTGGAATTTGGGTGTATTTGAGTGTATTTAGTGATTTGGGTGTATTTAGTGAATTTGGGTGAATTTGGGTGTATTTAGTGATTTTGGGTGAATTTGGGTGTATTTAGTGATTTTGGGTGAATTTGGGTGTATTTAGTGATTTCGGTGAATTTGGGTGTATTTAGTGATTTTTGGTGAATTTGGGTGTATTTGGAAATTTTTAATATATTTGGGTATATTACAATACTAATTGGTATATTAAATTAATTTGTGATAATGTTGTTCATTTTTTATAATTTTATATATTTAACAAAATATTAATTATATTATTTAGGATGAAAGGATTATTTAGTAAATCAAAGAGTTCGAAGGGCCAAAGGGGTGAATCGTCTGAGGGAACGTCTAGCAACCCTCGGGGTTCGTTTCAGGGCCAAATGACGGCCCGACGGGCATCTCTTCTAGAGCCGACACAGCGACAGGCCACACATTCCTCCAGGCAGCCGGATGCCCCTTCCGCCTCCAGGCAGCCTAGCGCCCCTCGTTCATCCAGCCAGCCGGACGCCCCTCGCTCCTCCAGGCAGCCTAGCGTACCTCGCTCCTCCAGGCAGCCTAGCGTCCCTCACTCCTCGAGGCAGCTGTGGCCTCCGACTCAGGCGGAGGTGTCTGCACCACGTATGCCTGAGATACACATGGCACCGGCACCGGGCCCTACTGCATCGGAGGGTGGGTCTTCCGGGGTACAGATGCCGCCGCCTCTTCTCTACCTTCCGCGCTTGATACCGACAATACCTGCAGTCGATGACTCAGGGGCGCCGATTTATCCACTACCCCCGCAGGTGACCCCATCAGTGGTGTACCTATTCGTGCCGTTTGATACAGATTTAATTTCTGCGAGGGTATCATCGTCGGCGACAGAGTCAGAGTCCGTCGCATCCGCCCCAACGCCCTCAGGTAATGATTATATAAGTAATTTGTTATGTTATAATGTTATAAAAAAATTAATTTACTAATAATCAATTTATGATAGGCACCGTCGGAGCCAAGCCGACAAGGAAGAAGAGAGGTCCCGTCACAGGGAAAGCTCTCGAGAAGACAGTGAGTACCTCGGGAAGGATCGTCATTGATACTGACGGGGATGGGAACGTAGTATCGGGCGGCAAGACGAGGATGTACTCTGGCCGCGTGGGAGCGCTTATTAGGGATATAGTCCCTATGTTGTGGTCAGACTGGGGTGAGGTCCCACAGGAGGTTAAAGACATGGTCCACAACGCCATGTCGGTAAGTATAACAAAATTCACATTTAACATTATTTATTACATTGTAGATTTATGAACGCCTAAACTAATAAATGTTTTAATGCACGTGTGGTTTGACGTTCCCCAGTACCTGAGGAACACCTGGGCGGACGTTGTGCATGGGGGAAGGTACGTTGCAAAGTTAAGGACAAAAGAAAATTATGTATAATTAATAATATTTATATTTTTTGGCGTATTACAGGTACAAGGAGTCGAAGAACGAGTTACGGACCCACTGGACTTCGCATGGGAACGAACGTTCTGGCACCCCCCTTGAGTTCCAGTTCAGGGAATACGAGTGGCGTTGGCTTCTGATATCGGAATTCAACAACCCACATAAACAGGTAATTAAAAATAATTATTTATTATATTGAATTATATTTAATACGTTTTAAAATATTTTACTAATTTGATTCCTTTGTAGGCCGTTTCCAGGGTGAACGCTCAAAACCGGCAACGTAACATAAGGAACCATCATGCCGGTTCTAAACCGTTCGCATCATTGATGGAGGAGGCGGCCAGGGAACATCCAAAGGTCAACCGGTACGTCTATACGTACGAGAAGGCATATCCTGACGCCCAGGAGGATATTGTAAGTCGTTTTACGTTTTAAAATTTAGTAAATTATATTTATATATATATATATATTTTTTAAAATGTTAATTAATTTTTTTTCCTATCAAATTAGGCGAGGGTGAGGCAGGCTAGTGACGAGGTGAAGGCTGCTATAGTCAGGGAGACATGGCCTGACACGCAAGAGGAAGACATGTCCGAAGCCATGTCTCGGATCGACACTTCGGATCTCAGCGTTGGGGCCAGGATCATGGGCACAGCATTCCCACCGCGAGGAAATAACTTCTACTGTCGGGGTCTGGGAAAGAAGGGCAAGGGGGTACTGAAGACCAGTCCCGGGTTTCAGAAAAAAGGAGCCTCGACCAGCAACAGAACGGCTCAGCTTGAGGCGGAAGTTCAGATGTTACGGGAACAGCAAGCCGCCCAGACAGCATATACTGCCGCTTTACAGGAGTATAATGCAGCAGTATATGCCACCCAGCAGGCACAGCAGCAGATGTTCCAGTACATGCAAGATTTTTCAGCTGCATAGCTTCAGGGACTTCCGCTTCCGCCCATGCCCACGCCTATTCCCTTACCTCAACCGCCGCAACCTCCCCAGCAACCTCATCCTGGCGCAGATATTCATTTAGACGATATCGACTTCATTTAGTTTTTTAGGTTTATGAACAATTCTTTATTTAGTTTTTTAGGTTTATAAACAATTATTTATTTACTTTTTAGGTTTATTAACAATTTATAAATTGAAAATTTATTGCAAAATGTTTATGTTACTTTTGTTGGTGTGTTGTTGTTGGTTATGAAATTGTTTCTGTAATTTGCAGCTTGCTTGGATGGTAATTTATAAATTTTGTTTGGGTTTGTAGTATAAAAAGTATTATAGCTGACGAAATTTACCATATTTCGTCGGCTATACTAGTTTTTTTTTTTCAACAACCTTTAGCCGACGAAATATGGTAAATTTCGTCGGCTTTTCTCTATTTAATTTTTAAAATACTTTAGCCGACGAATGAACTATATTTCGTCGGCTTTTCTCTATTTCATTTTTAATTTTTAAAAATACTTTAGCCGACGAAATATTAATATTTCGTCGGCCAAAGTCATACGTATAAACCGACGAAATATTGATATTTCGTCGGCTAAAGTCTGATTATAGCCGACGAATTTTTTATATTATGTCGTCGGTTAAGTGTTGGATTATACCCGACGACGGATTTTATTTCGTCGGTTATAACTTTAACCGACGAATTATTAGCCGACTTAGCCGACGAATCTGATGAACAGGCCGACGAAAATTTTCGTCGACTAAGATACTTATCCTGGTAGTGATATGTGGTTTTGAACTAGTAGTATTTGGTTGCTGCATAGGAACTACTGCTAGTTCATGGTTAGTTCTTTGTATCTAAATACTGCCATGTACCCAAGTTTGCTTTAATTAATATGTGTCTTCTAAAAAAATCTAATATTGCTGTCATGCTGTGTCAACTATAATACATGATCGAGAAACTCATTATCGATTTTCTCTTGTATTAAGGAGACCTTGTATTAAAAGCATGATGAGGTTCTTGGTTCTCAAGCTCGACTCTATATATATATATATATATATATATATATATATATATATATATATATATATATATATATATAATGTCCTCAACGATTAACAAACCCAATTTAATGTTGTGGTTCTTGGTTCATATGGAGGATGCAAGCTTTAGTCGGTGATAGCTGACCATGGAAATGAGAATGTCAATAAATTAAGCTAAGAAAATAAATCTTGCTTGCTCTTAATTATACATGAAACTGCTAGTTAGTTTCTCTCTGCATCTTATATACACATACACACATATACATTAGGTTCGCTGGCAAACTTCTTTAAACAGCCCATTGGACTTGAACTCTCCTAATTCCTGTTGAAAACGGCCCAGACCTTGTTTCATTAATTAAAAACCAACTACTTTGATTCTCTTCTAAATGCATTTCCTCGGAAAATCACAACGCCTGATTTCTAATTAATGCTAAGATCCTAAAAAGAAGTGAAACACAACTACTTTTGACCAAAATAAATCAAAAACAGTTTCCCAAAAATTCTGAGATTATTTATTCTCCACTATAAATTGAGGAACTCAACATAGTTCTTTTCATTCTTCATAACATCTCTGGGATGGCTTTTTTCTCTCATCTTCTTCTTCTTCTTAAGAAATTCTTTCCACCAAATATCAGACTCCCTGAGTTCCTTTCCTTAGTTTAGTGGCATGTCCTCAAATGGTACATAAGTTTAATGGCATGTCCTCATGTCCTTTCTCAAAGTGTAACAACTGTTGTAGGAGCTGCGCGAACTTGTGGCATCCTCACAATGTAGTTCATAGAAGGATAATGGAGACTGCCAACTTGTCCCAACCCATTCTGGCTTGTGTTTATTCCTTGATCAGCACATGTTCTGCCAAATGGTATGTTTGATTCTCCAATTCTCCAGTTGCTTCTACTATCTTGTACTTCTTACGCTAGATAGCGAATAGCAGTAGGACTTGTATTATGGTATCAGAGCCACTTTATGACTTCTTTATATTGTAAATGTTCTTGGCCACAAAGCCAAATATAAATAAAAACACTTGAATGTTTTCCTTATCTTTGTATATATTAGAACAAAAATTGGTTTCCCAATTTTAAACCACATGTGTTAGTTCAAATGATGAAATTGCAACTCAAATAGTTACCAATCAAATGAAACTCTCAAAGTTTCAAAAAATGCAAAATTTTTGATAAAGTATCAAATCCAGATGGTATAGTGTTGCCCCCAATTTGATTTGGTTGCCGCGAACGGGTTCCAGAGAAAGCTAAACCAAACAAACTCGTCATTTGTACCATGCCCCCATGTCAAAAATGTTTTAGGGAAAGAACAAAGTCATGTCTGGAGGTTGAACGACTGATGGAAGATCCTCATACTCTCAGATACTAGGAAGATATTTCTTCAAATGGCGAACATTAATAGTATTAGTATGAATCTCACCATCCAGCTCCCTGAGATAATAAGCACATTTATCAACAAGACGATCAACAATGAAAAGTCCATCCTAAGTTGGGGACCAAGTCTCTCCAAACCAAGTCTCCAACTCCAAAACTACGTCCTCTAGTGCCTTTATCATAAGCCCGAGCAACTCTTTTCTTCTCCATGACGAGATTATCCAAAGCTTTCATTCGCTTGGAATCTAGATCTTCATGCTCCTGATACATGGCTTAAACATAATCTTCACCAACTAACTGATGTTGTTCGCGAACACGTAGAGAATGAACATTGATTTTCATGGGAAGAACTGCATCATGACCAAACATCAAGGCATATGTAGTGGTTCCGGTAGGAGTTCTTTTTGACGTTCGATAAGCCCACAGAGTGTGATCCAACTCATTATGCTAATTCCTAGGGTTATCTGCCAACATCTTCCGTAAAATATTCAAGATAATTTTGTTGCTAGCTTCTACCTGTCCATTGGACTGAGCATAATAAGGTGTAGAATGTAGAAACTTAATCTCATATCCTTCAAGAAACTCTTGAGTTTCTCTGGCCATAAAAGCTGTCCCCCCGGTCTGCCACTAGGCATTCTGTTATGCCATATCTGCAAATAATATTCTGAAACATAAACCAGCAAACCGTTATAGCAGAAACATCCTTCGTTGGGATTGTTTCCACCCACTTAGTAAAGAAATCTGTCCCCACCAATAAGAACTTATGTTGTTCAGAGGAATAAGGATGAATGATTCCCACAAAATCTAATGTCCAGCCTCTACCAGGCCAAGGCTTAATAATAGGTTGCATGAGAATATCTGGAACATGCTGGACTGGTCCATGAACGAAACTGATGCAATCTTTAAGAATAGATGGCCAGAAAAAACCATATCGGCTAATGAGCCACCTCATCTTGGGTCCAGCCTGATGAGATCCACAGACTCCTAATTGTACCTCTCTCAGCAATCTTTTAGCTTCTTTTCCATAGATACATCGTAAGTCTGCACCTTCTTCTCCTCGGCGCAAGAGCTCGCCACCTTTGAGGATGTAATTTAATGCAAAATACCTAACCTTCTTATCCACTGGAACAAATAGATTTGTCAGATACTGTATGATAGGCTGCCGCCAATAAACATCAATACGATCCAGTGTTGCCACCAACTATTCATCATTAATCTCCCGGCGAGCCATAAAAGAAGGTAAAGTACGTTTCTCCACCTTAAAAATACGTTAACGAACGCCATCAGCCAAGCTGACACCAGTAGAAATCTGTGCTAACTCGTTCTCCGTAAAATGCTTCTCTCTAGGAATGTGCACAAGCATAACGTCTGCAAATTCATCCAACAACTCCATTGCTCTTTTGCAGAAAGGGATTAGACCAAACACAATACACTTGTACACACCTTTAAGTTGGTTAATCACCAAAAGTGAATCTCCCAATACTTCGACTTCTCTTACTCCCATCTCCAATAGCATCTCGAAACCAATTATTACATCTTCATACTCTGCCTGGTTATTAGTACATTTTCATTCCATCTGAAAGGAATAAGAGAACATGTCCCCTGCTGGATTAACCAATGAAATACATGCTCCTGATAGAGAGTGTACAACTTCCATCAAAGTACAAGACTCATGGCTGTGTATAAACCAAGTCAACTGCTTTATCCTGACATTCTACCTGTTCTTGAACTGGGTGATGTAATAGGAAATCTGAAACTGTTTGTCCAGTTTGTGCTTTAAGTGGGGCATACTGGAGCGAAAATTCAGACAAAGATAGCATTTATTTGCCAACCTTACCTCTCAAAAAAGGCCTAGTTAGCATATACTTTACTAAATCAGTCTGTGTTATGACCAATGTATTGAATGACAGCATGTAATGTCGTAATTTGCATCCAACAAAATATAAAGCCAGACAGAGCTTCTCAATTGGCGAATATCTAGTTTCTGCATCCAGCAATGCCCTGCTGAGATAGTATACCTATTTTTAGGATTTCGGTGGTGGTGTGGCTATGTATTTCTTGCAAGTATTTTGGTAGGGTTTCGGCAAGGCTTCTATGGTGGTGAGATAATGTTTTTCTGCCTCTTAGTCATGCTTTATATAAGGAAAACCCTATAGAGGCCGGCCACAAATCCTAAACCAAAAAGGTTTAGGTTTTCCTAGTTTTTCTTAATTCGGCAGAATGACCTCCATCTGATGATTACGTCATAACTTCCTCTAAAAAATAGTTATTTAGGCGATTCCAATTGATTTAGAAACTAGACTCCCATAGCTTTCTATCTATATATGGCACGTTGTCGGATTCATTGTGAGCTGTCCTAGAGTCTGTTGAAGTTGAGATACGTGCACAGGTATTTTTTCGAAATTAATCAGGATATTCCTTGGATATTCTGTTGAATTTTGATCTTCTTCTTCTCCTTATTGTACTTGGTTTGGACCTCTCCTTTATGGATATGGTAACTTAGATCAGTCAAATTACTTCCCTAGGTCCATTGGAAATCCTTTTCTCTTGGCAGCAGCAGGTTACTCTGTTTCGGCAGTCTGGCCTTCCGTCACTAATTCAGGCATAACTCCCTCCATAAAATAGATATGGATGTGATTCAAAATATTCTGGAAACTAGACTCACACATCTATCCGTGTATATATGGTACATCTTCTAATTCTTTATGAGGCGTCCTCGAGAAATTCTAGAAGTTGGGTGATGTGCCCAGGAAATTTCTGCTTTCTGCTGAAATTGCATGCTATCGGCTCCTATGATGTTGCCACCTGTTTTGCTGTCTTCTATAGCTCCAATTCTCTTGATTCTTCCTCCCATGAACTCTTTTACATGTCACCTAAGTATCAGAGAAGTTAAATTAATTTATGACAATGCAAAAGCTTTACAGAATCAACAAAACATGTCAAGACCCCAAACTGAATCGATTTCTTGTTATTTCTTGTAGCACTTATTAAAATTATGTATAAATCCACTATGTTTAGCACATTTTCATCCAAAAATTAACAACGTACCAACGATGCCCTCAGGGGAGTACGACCCTCCTGCTGAGTCATAGCATGAACCCTAGCCTGAGTAGTGGTAGGGCGTCCTCTGACTCCTCTGCTCCGCTGAGTGTTACCCCTGAATGGCCCCACGGAACGAGTACCACTAACAGAAGCTCCAGCTAACGACTGCCCCATGATCGGTGTAGGAGCAAAAGTAGTCCCCGGGTGAGAAGCGGGCAATCCCTCTTAAAATGATCCTGCTAGTCACAATGAAAACATCCTCTTGGCTGAAATTGACTCTGACCAACCTGAAATGACTGACCACCAGATGTCTCACTTTGGCTACTAGAACCCCCCTAGACTGACTAGACTAACGTCCACTGAACTGGCTCCGAGTGCTCCTCCTACCGACCCTCTTGAACTTGGCCCTAGATCCTGATTCGATACTCGAGCTACTACCATATCCACTACCAGCAAATGACCCATAGCCCAAAGTGTAACTCGTTCCCCTGGCGGAAACATGAGCAGTACCGCCAAAACCAGCTGGGTAACTAGCTGCCACCACCTGAGCCTCAACATTAAGAGTAAACATCATGGCCTACTGGAATGATTGATAGGGCACTGCTATTATCTGGTTCGCATAAATACCTCTAAGACCCTTGACAAAGTAGTAAATCTTCTCCTCCTCAGTCCTCACCAAATCAGACACATAAAACGCCAACTCCCTGAAGCGTTGCTCAAAAGCTGTCACATTCATATTGTCATCCTTCTGCAAGTTCAGGAACTCCACCCTCATACGGTTGATATGGGTTGGGCTGATGTAACGCTCTTTAAAGTGAGCCGTAAACTGATCCCAAGTCATACCCTGAACTACATTACCCAAGACTCTGCCCAAATCCAACCACCAATGCCAAGCTTCCCTTTCTAAAAACTGAACAGCTATTACCACCTTCTTTTCCTCTGGGCACTCCGCCTGCACAAACATCTTCTCCATACCCTCCAACCAATTAAAGGCATCCATCGGCTCAATGGCATGGGAAAAATTCTTGGCTCTATTCCTGCGAGCTTTCTCATAGTTGATCTCTGAAGAGAAAGTGGTGAGTCGCCTGAAAAACTATTCTAAGGGTCCATTGGCAAGTGCCCCCTCATTCTCCCCCATTGGGTGATTGGGAGAGTTAGGAGGATTCTCCCTATGGGCTCGGCCGTGTCCACGACGCATAGTTACCTGAGGATAAATATTTAGCACCATTCATAAAGACAGTACTAGATACTAGATAAACTACTACCAATACTTAAGGAATACCAACCATCCAATGCATAAAATGCTAATAATCCACCTCGGTCGGATAATCACTCTATAGACACTGGATATTATTAAGCAAAAGCGGTAGTATAGAGGATTTGAATAACCTAATGCTCTGATACCAACTGTCAAGACCCACCCTAGGTTAACCCCTTTAACCCAGAGTAAATCTTACAGGGTCCACTTTAAGGGAAAGTTACTCTAAAAATTTCGGCATAAGCTCCTCATAAAATGGACAACCCTTACCTACAATAACCCAAAAGAAAACGAACACTTTTAGTAAAACAACATCCACCCTCTACTCTTGCAGCCATCCTGCTTCCCGATAAACAACATCTGCCACAAGCAACATAAATCTCAAGCATAATTTTTTAAACTAATAATAACAAGTCCAAGGAATTCAGGGGTGTTAAGTCCCTACTACTAAGTTGGAAACAAACACACAACTGCAATATTACAATTTTCCCCAAGAAGTTGTCAGAGCTTTAAAGACGATAGAAGGAAGTGAGAAAAATACATAAGTAGGGGTACAAGAACCTACTACAGAAAAATGGGAAGGTGGTAACTATGCCTTGCCTCCTAGCTATGGATGAGCCGAACACTGCAATCTAGGCATTTTAAAAACGAAGACCATGGGAGAAACATTTAAAACGTTAGTGTGAGTGGACAAAAATAATATTTGAAGTGTAAAAATATAACTTTAGTAATGTTCTCCCTTTTTGTCCGAAAATCATATAAGCATGGCTCACTGGAGGAAGAACAAAACTTACAGAAAATAGAGGAAGATGTTTCACCATGAAGGAGAGTCTCTCAGACTAGGGTCGGAGCCTTTAGGAGGCTACTAAGTAACGAACGACTCTTCATGGTGGAGAGATTCCACCACGACAATGAGCCTCTCAGGCTAGAGTCAGGGCCAAATAAGTCTGCTGTTGCCCCGCTTCACTTCTAAAGTGGGGGCCGTATGGTCTGCTAGCAATGAATGTATATATTTATAACGACCCTTCATGGTGAAGAAAAACAAACAAATAAGAAAGTCATTATTATATGACTCCTCCCCCGTTAATTAAAACATGCATCTCATGCAAGAGGCACGGTTCCCCGACCGTCCTCAAAACTATAGTCATAAATAAGTAAATTCCAAATGCAGTCAACATGACATAAATTCTAGCCGACTAAACAAAGGAGATCACGGGAGGGGAGCAACCCGCCTTCCTGGCCCCACCGGCTCAACAAACAATTAAAAACATGTAAAGTATATTTTTCCAAATGTTGAAGCAGACTTGGCTTTTAAAACAAAGTCCACTCACCGACTGCTAGGTCTGACGGCGATCCCCAGACCCCTCATCAAAAGTCTCTGCACGTCCTATTTCAAGGAGATATTTATAAATACAAAAATGCTCGAGTTCCAAACTCTAAAATTATAAATAAAATAAGCCGAAATTGAGGAAAAACGTGTTACTTGCCCAACTAAGCCCAACCTCAACAAGTCCACTTACAACCCTTCACTTTTAACGTGAGAAATCCCACGACCACTTCCCGACAAGATTTCTGGAATCCATACCAAGTATTAACTCCCAAAAAATCCCAAAACTCTTCTAAAAAATACAAACTTCACTCCAAAAGTCCTCTCTTAATTTATAGGATTTTTCAGGCAAGAAAACTGCCCAAAAGTCGGTGGCGACCGTCGATAGAAAATTCCGGCCACCACCAATCGACTCCAAAATTTCACAGTTTGTTCCTCTCGTCAATAAGAACAACTTTCTAGTTCAACTCGAAAACCAATTCCTAGCCTAACTAGATCAATCAAACAAAAAGTTGAAAAACCTGAAATTTTAAACTTCAATCCTTCAATTCTATCTCCACACTCCAAATCAATTCACCAAACTTTAAGGGTAAGTAGTACGCCTAAAACCCATCTTATCCATATAAAGAAACAAATTGGTGATTTAGGGAGGGAGAAATTCGATCTAAAAATTCTATTGTACACATGAAGAACAAATCGAATTTCTCCCGATTTACGGCGAGTTAGGTCAGAAAGTTTACCTAAGAATGAAGTAGACTCGGAGACCGATATTTTGGGACCTGTGCGGCGGCGAGTGGTGGAGCGCCGGCGGCGCTGTGGCGTTCGCAAGCTCCGGCAGAGCTTTCCGTTGGGAAGAGGAGAGAGAGAAGCTCGGTAGTTTTTTTATTTTTCACTTTCTACCTACAGTAAATTCCCCTTTTTATAGAGTTTCTCGAAATAGTAACTTCCCGTTTTTAAACCATAACTTCCTCATACGAACTCCGATTAAGACACATAGCATGTCTACGGATTCGTATTAACGCCCTCTACAACTTTCATGAAGGAAACTCCTTGAAAAAAAGATTCTAGAAAAAAGTCAACTCTATAGCCTCCTACGGTAAAACGGTTACTACAAACGGTCAAAGATTACAGTAACCAAAAAGTAACTGACCGAAAATAAATTTTAGAACCGGGATGTGACAACAACCTCCACCATAGACACCTCTGCTTCTGGTTTGTCTTCAAACTTCAGGTGCCCTTCATTTAGCCATTGTTAGATCTGGTCCTTAAGCTGTACACAGGTTACAGTGTGATGAGTCTAAACATTATGGAATTTACAATATGTTTTACCTGTAGTAACCTCTTCAGTTGGAAATGACCCCCAAGGAATCTCCATTATTCCTTCTGCAATCAATGTATCCAAAATAATATGGGCCAGATTAGCATCGTATGTGTAATCTGAAAATCGAGGCCTGACATTCTTCCGTGAAGGAGTTATCACAGGTTTGATGTCAATCATGGCGACTGTGGGGAATGGATCCACATCGACCCAAGCTGCTGTCTTCTTACCGTCAACATCCAATTTGTCAATATTGATCCATGTCTGGAGCTGATCATTCAACCTGATACGTTCAGATGTATTATGATTCCACAGATTGTGGTACTTGCAGTACTTCTTTCTCCTAATTTGTTTTGGCTTTGGACACACTCCAAAGTCATGTCACACCTTTCCTTGAGCGAATAGCTCGTCAAGGATCTCTGGAGCCTTGTGGGCATTTTAGGTGTAGGACTCATATTCTGACTTGGTGAATGCTCCAATTGTTACCTTGACTGGGTTCTTCTCCATGCACAAAGCCTAGACTTGACCACTTGTCTTCCGGCTAACTCCACTGCTGCCACGTGCTCTATATCATCTTGTTCAACATATCTCTGTGGCTCCACAAAATGATGTTGTGGACTATAAAAAGGATCCAAGTATGAGTACATTGTTGACATCATTCTGCCCCTTTTGGGACCATATCTAGGTTTCAAGGTTCCTGGAATATAAGATACTGGTGTACCTTGTGATACCCTAGGGCCTCCATCCAGCTCATCTAAGAAGTTCTGGTAGCTGGCTACCTTGCTCATCAAATCTGCCATGCTTGCATAGTGAACGTCATGATATTTAACACTCTGACGACGTTCTAATCCCTTTATGGCTATGCAAATGGCATCCTGTTATGAAATTAGAGTCGTGCACTTGGTCTGCTGAATTTTGAATCTTTTCAAATACTACTCCACAAGGGACTCCATCGGCTGTTGATATATGGAGGTTAGAGAAGATAAGTCAACTTCAGGCTCCACTGTGCAAAAAGTTGTTCTGAACATAGCCTCCATTGTTGGCTAATTAGGGACTAACCTAGGAGCCAACCTAGTATACCAAGTTAATGCGGACCTTGCAAGGGAAGACCCAAAAACTCTTAGTTTAAAAATATCATTGGTCATATAAGGACCACATTCGCTTTAAAAGCGAGAAATATGGGTGGCGGCATCTTCTGATCCTTCTCCAGAAAAAGTTGTAAATCGAAGCTGCCTATAGTGCTCAGATCATGACTTGTATGTTACTTCGTCTGGATACGAAGTGGAATAATTCAAATTCACAGGTGGTTGTCCCTGCATTGTCCTGACGGTTTCTTGAATCATCTGCACCACCTAATCTGGTGTGCATCCCTGGCCATTCGCCACCCTATTAGGAATTTCTATTCTTGGTTCAAGACCTCTAGGTAGATCCTGATTCCTTTGTCGCCTCACATTCGCCTCTTGTTTGGCAGGCGTCCCGGCTACTGGCTCTCTTGTATCTGTCCGAATAAATGTGAATGGTCCAGTAGCTTTAATATTCATAGTTTTAGCAGATGACAATAGGTTAGTCACCTCTTCAAAACTCTGTGAATGTAGCTCTTCTTCAAGCTTTCCTTTTGCCGTTGCAGTTCGCTGAGCCTCGCGGCTTCTTTCTATTCCCAAGACTTTCTCCACCTCTCGAAGGCGTTTGAATTGCCTGTCAATGTTGTCATCAGTCTCAACACTGTCCTGGGTGGTAGAATTCTGCAGCTTCTCGACACTTTGGCTTGTTGCCTTGATTTCCTGGTCATGCTACGTCTGAGTCCGCATATGGTTGTTTTAACTCGCTCCATCTTCTTGGAAAGCACTACTATCCTGGCGGCCAGATCAGCTAGTAGGCACTTTGATTCATCGTCCATGATAACCTTTCTGTTGGTTTCCCTGATAATAACCTGAAACGCAAGATCATTTCTTCAACTGATAAACCTCTACAGTTCACTGAGTTATACAGATTAACCCGCGAATGTTGTGGTTTATTGCAAGATGGGTACAACTTCGAGTATTCGTTGACACTCATGATTCGTAGCACGTTGGTCCCAAATGATTCGTAGCAATTATAATCAAGGAAGCGGCCCATAATAAATTTCTTGGCACCGACATCCTCAGTTTTATATTTATTCTCAAGGGATTCCCACAGCTCCTTAATTGTTCCCATGCTAATGTACACATTGTACAAAGAGTCAGCCAAACAATTCATGATATAGTTTCTACACAGATAGTCACGACTATTCCATGCATTCACAGCTACAATTTTTGCTTCATCATCTTGCTCATCTTCTTTGAGCTCAGGAGCTTCCTCAGTCAGGAACCTTGTCCGATTCAGAGTGGTCAAATAAAACATCACTTTTTGTTGCCACCTCTTGAAGTGCAGCCCATTGAACTTCTTAGGTTTCTCCCTAAGAGACACCGACACAGGTACATGAGCAGCAGCAACAGCGGGAATGAATGACACTTGGGGTTGAAGAGCTACTCCCGTCAACAGACTTCTCAGAATTAGATTCTATTTTTCTGAGAATGTTAACAATACAAGTTAATATTGATTCATATCAACAATATTCGCAATTGGTAACACAAAATAAAGGCAACATCAATATTAATTTGGCTACTCCTTAATCCGTTCGGTAACTCCAGTCAGACACGACCAGGTAAGAAGATGAAGCTTTAGGAGCGTGGCTCTCTTAAGCATATTGCCTCAATGGTTCTAGCCTAGACATCATACCAAACTAAGTACACCTAGTTGGAAAGATTCATAAACCAAAGCAATATTAATTTGTCTTAAGATTGTTAGAAAATATGTCAAATATTGTAAATATATAATAACATAAATTCATTATAATTAAATAATTAATTATAACTAAAAACTCATAATACCAATATGATGATGAACACCAATGTTACCAACTCTGATTCAAGGATAGGAGGATGATGAAGGAAGTCGAGTCGTGTGTCTCGCCAAATGTTCGGTATGAAAATGTATTTTCTTCGAACAACCAACCTTGAGGCGTGCCAGTACCTATGGGTCAGGTACAACCTTGATCTTGATGCTTGTTCGTCTTCCGACTTCTTCTCAAATGACTGTCGTACGGGCGCTGGTCAGGCCGACACTTAGGTTCCTCACAGACCTAGCTGAAGAGCAACTAGGATTTTTCTCCTCTTCTCGTGAAGTGAACGTTTCCTACTCAGACCGGTGTGGTTGAGCAGAGCTATAAACAAGAATCACGGTGCGTTCGTCAAAGGATCCTCTGACAAACTGGAGATATTTGCTAAGGTTATTCACCTTAACAATGGTTTGCAGGTATTCCCCAACAAGTTGGTCTTTATGAAGTGGTGGTGGACTATTTGCTCACTGATGAGGCTTGATGAGTAGAAGTGGGTAATGCTCACGGATGAGGCTTTGATGAGTAGCAGTGGGGAATGCCTACGGATAGGGTTTTGATGAGTAGCAGCGGGGAATGCCTACGGATAGGGCTTTGGTGGTACAAAAAGACTCGAGGAATCTTTCTGGTAGAGTTGCTCCGGGGAGATTTGTTTTGCAATGTGCAAAAGTTGTGTTTGATTGTTTGGAGATGTTCCTGTTCTTCCTATACCTTGACCCCTTTATATAATGAATACTAACTAGGGTTTGTTCTTTCTTACGGATCAAGACATATCAAATCTTTCTCCGATTTTTGGAGGATTCCTTAAGCAACCTCAAATCCTTGTCAATCATGACTTCAAACCAAAAGGAAACACATTAATAATAACGTAAACCGCAAGAATCAGTCCAATTGGCTCTCTTACAAAGCATTCGTCGAAAGATAATATTTTGACCCAAACAATAACCATGCAAATTAATTGGTGAGTTAGAAATTGGACGAACTATATATTTCAAGGAATAGGACGTGGTGATCTTTCTCAACTCATATGTATTCATTTGGAAATATCACGAAATAACAATATCACTATATGAAAAAATCTCCGACCCAAATTTTACAACAAACTAAGCAGCTCAATTAAACACAAGAAAAGAAATAAAGGATATTAAACAATAATGATGATGAAGTTGTGATTCTTGTCGATTTTCACCCTTCAGGCCGGGATCAGTTCCACCCATCAATTGAACAATAAGACCAGCAGCTCGATCAGCTCTGGAGAGAGTGAGAGAGAGCTGCTGGCCTTGTGAAGTAAACTACTGCAGATATCTAGTTTTGTCACTAATACAGTAATATATACGTATGCATCACATACGAGAGATGTATGAGTTATGGGGGAAGTGAGAAACTACTATGGGAGCTCCCGATGACGACGATGATTTTGAAGATTTACTTTTTCTGGAATCCTTTGACGAAGCAGCTTTTGCGATGCTAGCATTTCCTGCTGCATCATCGGAAACCTGTGAAGATGATGATGAAGGGATGAAGCAGCAGAGAAGAGCTGAAGAAATGGCCATGTAGCTAGCTAGTAAGTGGTTTTAGCTGATCGAACTGGGCAAGTAGCTAGTATAGAAATGAACGGGCAGCTAGAGATCAGAATATATAGAAGGAAGGGAGTACACTTCTGATGATGATGATGATCAGTGTGTGATTAATTGGGTTTGTAGATAACTAGCATTGTCGTTCACTTATTTAAAGAGAAGGGTCTGGCCAGATATTACGTGCTGTTGACTACCGTGCGGGGCAAGCGAAATAGAATTTTGGGAACGAGCGAGGGGCCATATGTGTCGTTGGTCTATACCTGCTGATGCTTCTGTTCACTTTCATGTGTAACTATCCATGTACGTATGGCTGCTTTGACTAGCACAAAAAATGCATGTTTCAATATATGTTGAAATTTTCTCGTTAATTGGTAGTATAATTGTTGATTTAATTATACTAGAGAGAGGTTGAGTTTGTTGATTTAATTACTTGGAGACCACTCTAGGAAGATTCGAAAGACCAAGTCCGTATTCATAAGATGGATGAATGTTGTGAGTAAACAAAGCTTCTTAGAAAATAGACGGTTCATTTTGACCAGAAAAGCACGGGCGCGCAGTGACAAAATAACTGATGAAACGCGGCCAATAAGAAAGTTAGCAGCTGGTCGATGTATTGGACGTCAAGACAAATTAGACGTTAAGAGCATCAATTAATGTCTTTGAGTTATATCTTGAATAACTGCGTAATATCCATGGGTGGTTGTTAAGAGCAATTAATGTCTTTGAGTCTCCTCATTATTGGATTTTTGCTCATAGTCGACCGAAAACATTTTATCGGCTAAGAATGATTATTCGTCGTCTGTAAAAACACTAGTCGACGGAAAGTCTGTTGACTAAGATCCGTCAACTAATGGTCGTCTGCTAAGACAATTAATAGCCGACGGAACTAAGAACTTCCGTCAACTAAGAGATCACCTAGCCGATGAACATGGCTTTTAAAACAAAGTCCACTCACCGACTGTTAGGTCTGACGGCGATCCCTAGACCCCTTAGTAATAAATCTTCGCACGTCCTGTTTCAAGGAGATATTTATAAATACAAAAATGCTCGAGTTCCCAACTCTAAAATTATAAATAAAATAAGCAGAAACTGAGGAAAAACGAGCTACTTGCCCAACTAAGCCCAACTTCAACAAATCCACTCACAACCCTTCACTTTTAACGTGAGAAATCCCATGACCACTTCCCGATAAGATTTTTGGAATCCATACCAAGTATTAATTCCCAAAAAATCCCAAAACTCTTCTAAAAATACAAACTTCACTCCAAAAGTCCCCTCTTAATTTATAGGATTTTTCAGGCAAGAAAACTGCCCAAAAGGTGACGGCTCCGCCGTCAACACCGCCACCGGCGGCGGCCGCCGGTAGAAAATTCCAGCCAAACTCCGGTCCCCACCAATAGACTCCAATATTTCACAATTTGTTCCTCTCGTCAATACGAACAACTTTCTAGTTCAACTCGAAGACCAATTCCTAGCCTAACTAGGTCAATCGAACAAAAAGGTGAAAAACCCGAAATTTTAAACTTCAAAACTTCAATTCTCTCTCCACACTCCAAATCAATTCACCAAACTTTAGGGGTAAGTAGTACGCCTAAAACCCATCCTATCCATATAAAGAACTCACAAATTGGTGATCTAGGGAGGGAGAAATTCGATCTAGAAATTCTACTGTACACATGATGAACAAATCAAAATTTCTCCCGATTTATGGCGAGTTAGGTCGGAAAGTTTACCTAGGAATGAAGTAGACTCGGAGGCCAATATTTTGGGACCTGTGCGGCGGCGAGTGGTGGAGCGGCGGCGGCGCTGTGGCTTGCGCAAGCTTCGGCAGAGCTTTCCGTTGGGAAGAGGAGAGAGAGAAGCTCGGTAGTTTTTTGATTTTTCACTTTCTACCTACAGTAAATTTCCCTTTTTATAGAGTTTCCAGAATAGTAACTTCCCGTTTTTAAACCATAACTTTCGCATACGAACTCCGATTAAGACACATAGCATGTCTACAAATTCGTATTAACGCCCTCTACAACTTTCATGAAGGAAACTCCTCAAATAACGATCCTAGAAAAATGTCAACTCTATAGCCTCCTACGGTAAAACGGTGACTACAAACGGTCAAATATTACAGTAACCAAAAAGTAACCGACCGGAAATAAATTTTAGAACCGGGATGTGACAGCAACCTCCACCAAAGACACCTCTGTATCTGGTTTGCCTTCAAACGTCAGGTGCCTTTCATTTAGCCATTGTTGGATCTGGTCCTTAAGCTGTACACAGGTTGCAGTGTGATGAGTCCAAACATTATGGAATTTACAATATGTTTTACCTGCAGTAACCTCTTCAGCTGGAACTGACCCCCAAGGAATCTCCATTATTCCTTCTGCAATCAATGTATCCAGAATAATATGGGTCAAATTAGCATCGTATGTGTAATCTGAATATCGAGGCCTGACATTCTTCGGTGAAGGAGTTATCACAGGTTTGATGTCAATCAGGACAACTGTGGGGAATGGATCCACATAGACCCAAGCTGTTGTCTTCTCACCGTCAACATCCAATTTACCAGTATTGATCCATGTCTGGAGCTGATCATTCAACCTGATATATTCAGATGTATTATGATTCCACAGATTGTGGTACTTGCAGTACTTCTTTCTCCTGATTTGTTCTGGCTTTGGACACACTTCGAAGTCATGTCGCACCTTTCCTTGAGCGAATAGCTCATCAAGGATCTCTGAAGCCTTGTGGGCATTTTAGGCATAGGACTCATATTCTGGCTTGGTGAATGCTCCAATTGTTACCTAGACTGGGTTCTTCTCCATGCACAAAGCCCTAGACTTGACCACTTGTCTTCCTGCTAACTCCACTGCTGCCACGTGCTCTTCGTCATCTTGTTCAACATATCCCTGTGGCTCCACAAAATGATGTTGTGAACTATAAAAAGGATCCAAGTGTGAGTACATTGTTGACATCATTCTGCCCCTTTTGGGACCATATCTGGGTTTCAAGATTCATGGAATATAAGATGCTGGTGTACCTAGTGATACCCTACGGCCTCCATCCAGCTCATCTAAGAAGTTTTGGTAGCTGGCTACCTTGCTCATCAAATCTGTCATGCTTGCAAAGTGAACGTCATGATATTTATCCCTCTGACGATGTTCTAATCCCTTTATGGCTATGCAAATGGCATCCTGTTCTGAAATTGGAGTCTTGCACTTGGTCTGCTGAATTTTGAATCTTTTCAAATACTCCACAGGAGACTCCATTGGCTGTTGATACATGGAGGTTAGCGAAGATAAGTCAACTTCGGGCTCCACTGTGTCAAAAGTTGTTTTGAACATAGCCTCCATGGTTGGTCAATTAGGGACTGGCCTAAGAGCCAACCTAGTATACCAAGTTTATGCGGACCCTGCAAGAGATGACCTAAAAACTCTTAGTTTAAAAATATCATTGGTCTCATAAGGACCACATTCGCTTTGAAAGCGAGAAATATGGGTGGCGGCATCTTCTGATCCTTCTCTAGAAAAAGTTGTAAATCGAAGCTGCATATAGTGCTCAGATCATGACATGTATGTTACTTCATCTGGATACGAATTGGAATAATTCAAATTTACAGGTGGCTGTCCCTGCATTGTCCTGACGGTTTCTTGAATCATCTGCATCACCTGATCTGGTGTGCATCCCTGGCCATTCGCCACCCTATTAGGAATTTCTATTCTTGGTTCAAGACCTCTAGGTAGATCCTGATTCCTTTGACGCCTCTTATTCGCCTCCTGTCTGGCAGACACTACCAGAATAAGTATCATAGCCGACGAAAAAAAAATTAACAGGCCGACGAAATTTTTTTTCGTCGCCTAAGTGAAATTTTCGTCCGCTAAAGTGGACTTTTAGCTGACGAAATGTTGTGTCGTCGGCTAAAATAGTTTTTTTCGTCGGCTATAGTCTGTGAACTATAGCCGACGAAATTTTAAAACTTTAGCCGACGATATATAGAATTTCATCGGCTAAAATTTTTTATATTTCCAGATCTAGACAGTAGCTGATTTGAAAGAAGAAACGGGAGAAAAAGTTTTGGGGTTGGCGAAATTGTTGGGTGTTGTCGAAATCTGTCCGAAATTAGTTTGTGGCGCTATATATAGGTACGTATATGTATATATCTTGTTTTTGAGTTGATTTAAGCGTTTTATTTTCGTTATGCATTGATTTTGAGTTTTAATTAGAGTTGATTATATTGTGTTTTGAGTGTGATTGAGTTGATCGATTTGGGTTTGATAATATATATATGAAGTTGTTGTTATATATATATATATATTAATTTGATTATATTAATTAGTAATTATTATATATATGCATGTATATATATATATATTAATTGTACGTTAACTGCAGATATAATATAAAAAAATTGAATGATTCGTAAATTTAATTAATTAGCGTTTATACATATATATTATGTTATCTTCTCAGGATATGGATAAGAGTTGGATTTTGTTTCCAAAATGGGACAAAAGATATGCTAAAGGAGTTGTTAGTTTTATTGAATATGTGATGAATAATTCTAAAGGGAATACAATTTTCTATTGTCTGTGCACTAAATGTCAGTGTCGCAGCGATATGTATCAATTTCCAATTGACAAGGTTTGGCAGCACCTTAAAAGTAATGGGTTTTGGGAGAAGTACACATGTTGGATATATCACGGTGAAACATCATCAAGGGGTCCGCATGATCATGGGCAATTTTTTGAGACGGGCAGTACATCCAACGATCCAACAACGGCCTTCATCAACGATATGTTTCCTTATGAGAGGGGTGTATGCTCTGAAGGACCGTATATGTCCGAGCCGGTGCAGCCCTTCCCTAGAGTTGTCAACACTGCTGGTATTGACAGGTACAACAAACTACTTGCTTTCCAACAGACCCCTGTGTACCCCGGTTGTCAGAAAACGGTTCTTGAAAGTGTGATGGACGTTATGAAGATTAAAGTTGAGACAAAATCGACTGTGAAGGCTGTTGATGAGTATCTACAGTACACTGCTTCGATGCTGCCCCACGGTCATCGTCTTCCTACCACTCATCATAAGGTTCAATGTATACTGAAAGATCTTGGGCTTTCCTACATCAAGATCCATGCATGCAGATATGATTGTGTTCTCTTCTGGGGTAAAGATCCAGAAGGGAATGACCTTGGTGACCTTGACACATGTCCAGTATGTCAGAGTGACAAGTATAAGTTGACTCCTGCAGGCAATAGGAAACCTATGAAGGTACTTTGGTATTTCCCGTTGAGGGATAGGCTGGAACGGTTGTACATGTCATCACACACGGCCAAATCTATGAGATGGCACGCTGATAGGGAATTGCAAGGCGAAGATACCCTTATACACCCTGCTGACGGGGAGGCCTAGAAGCATATAGACAGGGAGTTTCCTCATTTTGCGTCTGAGGTCCGAAATGTGAGGCTCGGGCTCTCATCCGACGGGTTCAATCCTTTTGGCAACATGAGTCTTCAATACAGTGTATGGCCGGTGATTTTGGTACCATACAATCTTCCTCCATGGATGTGCATGAAGAAGGAATACAATATGTTGAGTTTGTTGATTCCGGGACCCGGTTATCCAGGGAAGTGTCTCGATGTGTATTTGAGACCCTTGATTGAAGAGCTTAAGTTTTTTTGGGACGTTGGTCATCCCACTTATGATAAGTTCATGCACGAGAAGTTCCAGATGCATGCTATGGTTGTTGGTACCATTAGTGATTTTCCTGCTCGTGGGATGTTGTCGGGCAACGTTGTTAGGGGATACAAGGCTTGTCTAGAGTGCCTAAGCGATGAGGGGAGCAGTAGTCATTGCAACAAGATATGTAGATTGGGTCACCGTACTCTCCTTCCGTATGATCACGAATGGCGGTTCGATGACAAGGCATTTGATGGGACTGTAGAACTTGGTGTGCCTCCTAGAAGATGGACAGGGGAAGAAATATTAGCAGTGCTTAATGAGTATGATTTTGGGCAGCTCAGCAATCATCCCAATATAGTGGCGGCAATACCTGACAGACCCGACAGGTATAAATTTTGGACACATAAGAGCATATTCTGGGAACTCCCATACTGGAGTAAGTTGTTGATCAGGCACTACCTAGATGTGATGCACATAGAAAAGAATGTGTGTGACAGTGTGGTGGGAACCGTGCTGAACTTGGAGGGAAAGACGAAAGACGGTCCGAAGGCACGCATTGATCTTAAAAAAATGGAGATACGAAGACATTTGTGGTTGAAATAAGGGATGAAAAAAATGCCTCAAGCTCCGTACACCGTGAAGCCTGAACAGAAGAACGTAATTTTCAGGTGGTTGAGTTCTGTGAAGTATCCTTCAGGCTACGCAGGAAATATAGCCCGGTGTGTAAACATTCGGGACAATAAAATGTACGGGTTAAAGAGTCATGACTGTCATATTCTGCTACAACGTCTCTTCCCTATTTTCATTCGACCCTTCCTTCCCCGTCAGGTGGTGGAGCCGTTAGTAGCGTTGTCAAGATTCTTCTAGAAGTTATGCACAAGGGAAGTGACAAAATCTGATCTCCGGGAAATGCAACAGGACATTATTTATATCATGTGTAAATTTGAGAGAATATTTCCTCCAAATTTTTTTGACATCATGCCGCACCTGATGATCCATCTTCCCGAGCAATTGTTGCTTACCGGTCCAGTACACTATACTTGGATGTATCCTATGGAAAGGTATGTTTTTTACACCTAATGTTTTTATTGTACATGTTCATTGTATAATCGTAACATATGACAACAAATTTATTTATTTACAGACAACTTGGAGACTACAAAGCTTATGTGGCTAACAAATCCGCGCCTGAAGGATGTATAGCAGAAGCATATATTGCGCACGAGTGCGTCACCTACATGAAGTTGTATCTAGGAGCATTGAAGGAAACTCCACAAACCATACCGGTTGATGAACCGAAGTTTAACCTTTCCATAGTCTCAAATGATGTTGAAGTTTATGGAATTTTACCAGAGTCCTACAAGTTGCAACCCCATGAGCTCGTCATAGCCCATTGGTGGGTATTGATTAACTGTCAAGAAGTTGAATACTGGAAAGACATCCATCTACACTGTCCAGACATTCAAGGTGATCTCGACTACCACAACAAGGAGTTCGCGAACTATTTTGGCGATTGGGTATGTAATTCTTTAACTCTGTTCATGGCTCATTGATTGCATAATTATTTATATTTACAATACATTGAATCTTTGGTTGCAGATGAACCATATTCAATTTGATGGTCACCCAAATTGCTCTCACGAACTAAGACTTCTAGCTATGAAGCCGATAATGTCAAGAGTTTACCCGATGTGCAAGGTCAATGGCGTGCAATTTATATATGAAATGAGAGACAACAGACGAAGAACACAGAATTCTGGGGTTATGGCGCATGGTGGCCGGAATGGAGTTGATTATTACGGTTTAGGTGACGAATACCCTAATATTTCGTCGGCTAAAGTTAAATGAATAAAATAATAATTTATACCACTAGTTGCGTCTCCTCGATATGCAACTATTTGTAGTTGAAGGTCCGGACAGAATACGTAATTTAGGTGGCCAAATCACCGTTTGTTTGTGTTTAGGGGTTTGACTAACGGGATTGACCGTGCGGATCGAGCCCTTACGTGTGTCCGATGATGCTGAAATTTTACCCTCACACATGTTTCAACATAATGATGATATCTGACGGTCAGTTTTGTGTTTCACAAGATGGATTGTCACAATCAAAATATGCCTACTAATGTTGTATAACTAATTTACTAAGTGTTAAGTAAATGTTCCGTTTTAAAAACAAACTATACGTAGATGCTTCAAACAAAAAAAAGTCGTGAGATAAGATATGACCGGAACGATGAAATATGTCTACGGTTGAAATTTCACGTAATTCCGATAAGTTTCGGTACCAATACTTGCGGTCATTGCATTTTTTCTATTCGTTCACCATAGAGGACGCCCTATCTCCGACGGTTATTTTTCTTATAAATTTTATACCGCTAGTTGCGTCTCCTCGATATGAAACTATTTTTAGTTAAAGGTCCGGACAGAATACGTAATTTAGGTGGCCAAATCACCGTTTGTTTGTGTTTAGGGGTTTGACTAACGGGATTGACCGTGCGGATCGAGCCCTTACGTGTGTCCGATGATGCTGAAATTTTACCCTCACACATGTTTCAACATAATAATGATATCTGACGGTCGGTTTTTCGTTTCACAAGATAAAACATATAAATTGTGCATGAACTTACTAAATAATTATAAAATATACTTTAGCCGACGAAATTACTAACATTCGTAGTAATTTCGTCGAGTAAAAGTGGGACTATAGCCGACGAAATTACTAAAAAATTTCGTTGGCTATAGTTGGACTTTGGCCGACGAAATTAGGGTTTTGTCGTCGGCTAAAGTGGGACAATAGCCGACGAATATTTTATTTCGTCGGCTAAAGTGGGACTATAGCCGACGAATTTTTTATTTCGTCGGCTATAGTTCTTCCTATAAATTCGAACCCAGCGAGACAGAACCCCACTTTCTCCACTCCGCCGGACGCTGAAATCCCTCTCCTCTCGATTTTCTTTCACCATTTTCGACGGTTTCCGGCCTCCACTCCGCCTACCTCATCTCCCAAACAAATTAGGTATGCAATTTCATGTTTATATTGTATTATAGAACAAATTTCATTTGTTTTTTCAATATATTGCATTATATTGAATTGTGTTGAATTATATTGTGATAATGTTGAATTGTATTATGATAATGTTGCATTGTATTATGTTGTGATAATGTTGAATTATATTGGGTGTATTTACTGAATTTGGGTTTATATTTGGGTGTATTTGGGTGTATTTGGGTGAATTTAGGTGTATTTGGGTGATTTTAGGTGTATTTGGGTGTATTTGGTGATTTTTAATATATTTGGAAATTGGGTGTATTAAGTAAATTGGAAATTTTTAATATGGTACGGTATATTAAAATATTGAAATAAATTTTTGGTATTAATTGGTATATAAAAATAAATTTTTGTTAATGTTGTTCATTTTTTATAATTTTATACATTTAACAAAATATTAATTATATTATTTAGGATGAAAGGATTATTCAGTAAATCGAAGAGTTCGAAAGGCCAAAGAGGTGAATCGTCTGAGGGAACGTCTAGCAACCCTCGGGGTTCGTTTCAGGGCCCAAGACGAGGATGTACTCTGGCCGCGTGGGAGCGCTTATTAGGGATAGAGTCCCTATGTTGTGGTCAAACTGGGGCGAGGTCCCACAGGAGGTTAAGGACATGGTCCACAACGCCATGTCGGTAAGTATAACAAAATTCATATTTAACATTATTTATTACATTGTAGATTTATGAACGTCTAAACTAATAAATGTTTAAATGCAGGTGTGGTTTGACGTTCCCGAGTACCTGAGGAACACCTGGGCGGACGTTGTGCACGGGGGAAGGTACGTTGCAAAGTTAAGGACAAAAGAAAATTATGTATAATTAATAATATTTATATTTTTTTGGCGTATTGCAGGTACAAGGAGTGGAAGAACGAGTTACGGACCCACTGGACTACGCATGGGAACGAACGTTCTGACACCCCCCTTGAGTTCCAATTCAGGGAGTACGAGTGGCGTTGGCTTCTGATATCAGAATTCAACAACCCACATAAACAGGTAATTAAAAATAATTATTTATTATATTGAATTATATTTAATACGTTTTAAAATATTTTACTAATTTGATTCCTTTGTAGGCCGTTTCCCGGGTGAACGCTCAAAACCGGCAACGCAACATGAGGAACCATCATGCCGGTTCTAGACCGTTCGCATCGTTGATGGAGGAGGCGGCCAGGGAACATCCAGAGGTCAACCGGAACGTCTATACGTACGAGAAGGCATATCCTGACGCCCAGGAGGATATTGTAAGTCGTTTTACGTTTTAAAATTTAGTAAATTATATGTATATATATATATATTTTAAAATGTTAATTAATTTTTTTTCCTATCAAATTAGGCGAGGGTGAGGCAGGCTAGTGACGAGGTGATGGCTGCTATAGTCAGGGAGACATGGCCTGACACGCAAGAGGAAGACATGTCCGAAGCCATGTCCCGGATCGACAGTTCGGATCTCAACGTTGGGGCCAGGATCATGGGCACAGCCTTCCCACCGCGAGGAAATAACTTCTACTGTCGGAGTCTGGGAAAGAAGGGCGAGGGGGTACTGAAGACCACTCCTGGGTTTCAGAAAAAAGGAGCCTCGACCAGCAGCAGAACGACTCAGCTTGAGGCGGAAGTTCAGATGTTACGGGAACAGCAAGCCGCCCAAGCAGCATATACTGCCGAGAGAGAGGCCGCCCAAGCAGCATATACTGCCGCTCTACAGGAGTACAATGTAGCAGTCTATGCCGTCCAGCAGGCACAGCAGCAACAGATGTTCCAGTACATGCAAGATTTTTCAGCTGCACAGCTTCAGGGACTTCCGCTTCCGCCCATGCCCACGCCTATTCTCTTACCTCAGCCGCCGCAACCTCCCCAACAACCTCATCCTGGCGCAGATATTGATTTAGATGATATCGACTTCATTTAGTTTTTTAAGTTTATGAACAATTATTTATTTAGTTTTTTAGGTTTATGAACAAATATTTATTTACTTTTTAGGTTTATGAACAATTTATGAATTGAAAATTTAATGCAAAATGTTTATGTTACTTTTGATGGTGTGTTGTTGGTTATGAAATTGTTTCTGTAATTTGCAGCTTGCTTGGATGGTAATGTATAAATTTTGTTTGGGTTTCTAGTATAAAAAATACTATAGCCGACGAAATTTACCATATTTCGTCGGCTATGCTAGTTTTTTTTTTCCAACAACCTTTAGCCGACGAAATATGAAAAATTTCGTCGACTATAAGTATCATAGCCGACGAAATATTGTAAATTTCGTCGGCTTTTCTCTATTTAATTTTTAATTTTTAAAATACTTTAGCCGACGAATAAACTATATTTCGTCGGCTTTTCTCTATTTCATTTTTAATTTTTAAAAAAACTTTAGCCGACGAATTATTAATATTTCGTCGGCCAAAGTCATACGTATAAACCGACGAAATATTGATATTTCGTCGGCTAAGTGTTGGATTATAGCCGACGACGGATTTTATTTCGTCGGCTATAAGTATAACCGACGAATTATAGCTGACGACTTCTTAGCCGACGAATATGGTGAACAGGCCGACGAAAAATTTTCGTCGGCTAAGATGCTTATCCTGGTAGTGAGACGTCCCGGCTACTGGCTCTCTTTTATCTGTCCGAACCAATGTGAATGGTCCAATAGCTTTAATAGTCATAGTTTTAGCAGATGACGATGGGTTAGTCACCTCTTCAAAACTCTGTGAATCTAGCTCTTCTTCAAGCTTTCCTTTTGCCCTTGCAGTTCGCTGAGCCTCACGGCTTCATTTGATTCCCAAGACTTTCTCCACCTCTCGAAGGCTAAGGTTATTCACCTTAACAATGGTTTGCAGGTATTCGCCAACAGGTTGGTCTTTATGAAGTGGTGGTGGACTATTTGCTCACTGATGAGGCTTGATGAGTAGAAGTGGGTAATGCTCACGGATGAGGCTTTGATGAGTAGCAGTGGGGAATGCCTACGGATAGGGCTTTGATGAGTAGCAGCGGGGAATGCCTACGGATAGGGCTTTGGTGGTACAAAAAGACTCGAGGAATCTTTAGAAAGCTTCTTAGAAAATAGACGGTTCATTTAGACTCGAGGAATCTTTCTGGTAGAGTTGCTCCGGGGAGATTTGTTTTGCAATGTGCAAAAGTTGTGTTTGATTGATTGGAGATGTTCATGTTCTTCCTATACCTTGACCCTTTTATATAATGAATACTAGGGTTTTTTCTTTCTTACGGATCAAGACATATCAAATCTTCCTCCGATTTTTGGAGGATTCCTTAAGCAACCTCAAATCCTTGTCAATCATGACTTCAAACCGAAAGGAAACACATTAATAATAACGTAAACCGCAAGAATCAGTCCAATTGGCTCTCATGCAAAGCATTCGTCGAAAGATAACATTTTGGCCCAAACAATAACCATGCAAATTAATTGGTGAGTTAGAAATTGGACGAACTATATATTTCAAGGAATAGGACTTGGTTATCTTTCTCAACTCATGTATTCATTTGGAAATATCACGAAATAACAATATCACTATATGAAAAAATCTCAGACCCTAATTTTACAACAAACTAAGCAGCTCAATTAAACACAAGAAAAGAAATAAAGGATATTAAACAATAATGATGATGAAGTTTTGATTCTTGTCGATTTTCACGCTTCAGGCCGGGATCAGTTCCACCCATCAATTGAACAATAAGACCAGCAGCTCGATCAGCTCTGGAGAGAGAGAGAGAGCTGCTGGCCTTGTGAAGTAAACTACTGCAGATATCTAGTTTTGTCACTAATACAGTAATATATACGTATGCATCACATACGAGAGATGTATGAGTTATGGGGGAAGTGAGAAACTACTATGGGAGCTCCCGATGACGACGATGATTTTGAAGATTTACTTTTTCTGGAATCCTTTGACGAAGCAGCTTTTGCGATGCTAGCATTTCCTGCTGCATCATCGGAAACCTGTGAAGATGATGATGAAGGGATGAAGCAGCAGAGAAGAGCTGAAGAAATGGCCATGTAGCTAGCAAGTGGTTTTAGCTGATCGAACTGGGCAAGTAGCTAGTATAGAAATGAACGGGCAGCTAGAGATCAGAATATATAGAAGGAAGGGAGTACACTTCTGATGATGATGATGATCAGTGTGTGATTAATTGGGTTTGTAGATAACTAGCATTGTCGTTCACTTATTTAAAGAGAAGGGTCTGGCCAGATATTACGTGCTGTTGACTACCGTGCGGGGCAAGCGAAATAGAATTTTGGGAACGAGCGAGGGGCCATATGTGTCGTTGGTCTATACCTGCTGATGCTTCTGTTCACTTTCATGTGTAACTATCCATGTACGTATGGCTGCTTTGACTAGCACAAAAAATGCATGTTTCAATATATGTTGAAATTTTCTCGTTAATTGGTAGTATAATTGTTGATTTAATTATACTAGAGAGAGGTTGAGTTTGTTGATTTAATTACTTGGAGACCACTCTATGAAGATTCGAAAGACCAAGTCCGTATTCATAAGATGAATGAATGTTGTGAGTAAACAAAGCTTCTTAGAAAATAGACGGTTCATTTTGACCAGAAAAGTACGGGCGCGCAGTGACAAAATAACTGATGAAACGAGGCCAATAAGAAAGTTAGCAGCTGGTCGATGTATTGGACGTCAAGACAAATTAGACGTTAAGAGCATCAATTAATGTCTTTGAGTTATATCTTGAATAACTGCGTAATATCCATGGAGTCTAGATTTGGTTGTTAAGAGCATCAATTAATGTCTGAGTCTCCTCATTATTAGATTTTTGCTCTTAGTCGACAGAAAACATTTTGTCCGCTAAGAATGGTTATTCGTCTGTAAAAACACTAGTCGACGAAAAGTCTGTTGATTAAGATCCATCAACTAAAGGTCGTATGCTAAGACAATTATTAGCCGACGGAACTAAAAACTTCCGTCAACTAAGAGACCATCTAGCCGACGAACATGGCAGTATAAATGTTTCGTCGGTAAAGTTCCTTACAGACGAACCACTTTTGTCTGCTACAATTTCGTCGACTTAAACAGTACCTACAAGACAAAGTTTGAATTTCTCTACAAATGAAATAGTCCGTCACTTAAGAGTTTTACCAACGAAAATGTTTTGTCAGCTAGAACCTTTGCATACGACATAAGCCCAGTTCTTGTATTTCTTAGCTGACAAAACATTTTCGTTGGTAAAACTCTTATTTCGTCGCTAAAGTTGGTCTCCTCACCGACATATATTGTTTTCCATTGACTAAGGAATATCCTAGACTATGACATTTACCGATGACAGAAGCCCGGTTTCTTGTATTTCTTACCCGAAGGAAGTTATCTTATTCTGTAGCTAAAGTTGGTCTCCTCACCGACGGATCCTATGTTCTGTTGACTAGGGTGATTGTTAGAATTTTTTTTCTGAAAAAAAAAGACTCTAATTTGTTTCAGATTTCAGTTTTTTATCGATAAAATTCATATTTTTTTCTTCTGTTATTATACAAATAATTATATTAAGAACTAAATAACAATCATTGATAATATAAAAATTATCCATGAATAATTAAAATTATGTTCATACAAACCAAAATTGGATATCTACTAGAGGAGTTCATACACAAGAAACTAATCAAATGTTCAAAAACTGTTTGGCATCAAATACGATGTTGTCACCTGCATCATGAGGAAAAGGAGGAGGAGGAGGAGGTTGTAGACCTAGGCGAGCGAAAACCATGTCCATTTGTTCTCCCATCACACTCATCTCAGCACGGGAACGGTGAAGCTCTTGTCTGGCTTGGTCAGCCCGCTCGGTACGCTCTCTAAACTCACGGAACTCCTGCTTATGGCGCTCTGTCATCTTTCGGATCCTCTCATCATCTCTAGGAGCATGACTATGTGAGGTTGATCTGGATGAGGACTAGCTCATGTCTCGCTCACCTCCTCGTCTCATCCCTCGTATCTGCTTTCCTTTGTGATGGTCCAACGCATCCTCGAACACATCAATTTGTTGTGACTGAATACTTGTCGTAATTGCCTCCTCTGTAACATCAAGATTAGTCTTCTTGAAGTCTGCCTTTCGCCTTTCGATCTCCTCAATCATCTTGTCCTGCATAATTTTATTTAAAAAAATGACAACCATTACTTAAACAATCATATACCAACTACATTTCATTTAGAGTATTACAAAACAATGAAAGCAAAACAAAAGAATTCAACAATCCTACTTACCACATAATTCAACAACAATATATGAAACCAACCCTAACGTTCTTAATACTAATTATCCAAATCAAATAGACAATCACCACTCAATATCACACAATTAAATGATTCACTGACAGTGGAAAGCTAGTAAATAATAGTTAACAAAAACATAAACAGGCTAGTAAATGGCTGAAAGCTGTAACTTTTAATCCCAAGAACAAACTTGTCATGTTCTAGGCCGTTCTAAACACAGAACTTATGCTCTCGAGATTCTTTATGTATCTATTTGCCTCAAAGTATGCATCTCTAAAAGTGAAGGTCCTAGAGCGGGTGAATAGGCCTTTAACAACTTTTTTTTTCGTATGTCTGTTCTCAGAGATTGCAAGGGTTGCAGCTATCCTGAATCACATATACACATTGATAGTAAATAAAATTTGCATCAAAATAACAATGAACACCATAATATTTTTTACTAGCAGAAACCTTGAACTCAAGGAGAAAAACTGAGTGCCCCTTTCTCTTGAGAGAGAAACCTTTTCACTATGTTGCAACGGCTAATATAAGAATAATAGTTTTAGGGATACAACCAGTATATCCTACCTAGTACCAAACTAGTCTAGATCTATTCCCTCTCTTGTCCCTAAGCGTACAATTGAGAAATATAAGAAGTTTCACTTTAAGAAACTCAGCTACCTTGATCCTAAACTAATTTATCGGAACCCAGCTACCGCAACGGGATACATCCGACCTCAGCTATCCTCGAACCTTAGCTAGTTCTTCTTTGAATACTTCCTAGGTTGCTGCACTACCAACTGATCTCATGGTATGCAGAATGTTATGAGTTTATGAAAAAATGATTTTGTTCAGCTCTAAGGTTTATAATCACAAGAGAAAGACTTAGAGACTAATGAACAATGCAAAGTAAAACCAAAACCCAACAAATTGGAGAAACTCAACAAAGAAAGTGTAGAAACTACATTTTGACAACCACTTCACAAATGCAGTTTTGTTGTGTATATATAGGCTAACATGAGTGCTCTAACAAGAGAGAGACACAAGCCAAAAAGATGTCATAAGAGGGCAAGCACATGTCCAAAGAAAGAAAAGGGTTTTGGACTTTTGTCCTTGGCCAAACTATGAATGAGACATGACATATGCAACTGTCCATGGCCAAGGAGAAGACAAACAAAGACAATCCAAAACAATATTTGATTAAAGTGTTGTAGACAAAACACAACCTATGACTGATAAAAAGGCTACAGCACTAGACAAGGCCTGGAAACCTGTGAAGAACAGAAACAAGAACGATAGACGTGGAGAGGCAGATAGAGTTATTCCCAATTTGAAACCAAAACACTTGTTCTCTGGTAAACGCTCAAATGGAAAGAACCAAAGGCACTCAGTATTGCAGGTACGTTATTATTGACACATTATATATACTAAAACAAAACTGTTTCTGCACTAGTGCGTGAATAGACGGTTTTTCTTCTGATTAGAAAACAACTACAAAAATGTCACTTTATATTTAAAATACAGTTTTACCCCTAGTTTGTAAACAACTACAAAAATGTCGCTCGATAATATCTCTGTATTTACGCTACTACCACTACATCAGAGTTGAAACAATAACAAAAACTGAAGGAACACTGTTGCTTCAGCAAAGAAAAAAAATTTACCCTTATTACCAAATTATTTACTAGACTATCATCGTTTACCTACCTTTGTCTATTTTACCCCTAAGTTCTCCTGTTTTTGTCTATTTTTTGTCCAATTTTAGAAAAGCAAAACTGTTCATGCACTGTTCATTCAGTACGTGAATGGACGGTTTTGCCCCTTGACGTGTGCCAATTTAAAACCCTATAGTTGTAGTAAGCGTAAGTAGGGTATCGTTCTAGCCGGGGACACTAGGGAAGGATTAAATTCTGCAAAACGAACGTCAGTACAAAGAAATACACTATACATATATACAAATTCGATGGGGTTTTTTTTGTTTTAAAGTTGGTACGAAATATTTAAAGAAAATAATGAAAATATATACATACATCGGTTATTCAACAATGCAACACTTAGAATAGCACATAGCACCGATTAGACAACATGCAAGTTTATGAAACAGATTAAGATGCAGCACTTATATTTCCGAATACTTTAATTAATTCCAATTATGTAGACTTCTCATGTAAACTTAGTGTCTACAATCGCCTGACACTAAATTTATATATGTGTCATCTTGCTTAGTGCCTACAATCGCCTGACACTAAGACAAAATACACTGATCGAACAAGAGTCATTGGAAACATGATCCTAGGCATGGCGTCACTCATCCTAATAGCATGTAAATCACTTTACCCTAGAAACCCTTGGTAGTGCCTAAGAATCAAGACCTACAATCGCCTGATCTTAACCCTTAGAACACTACGGCATATTAAACTCCCCCCTTAGGAACATCTGACGTCTAGACTACCCTCAGGTTTGATTACTTGATCAGGTAAGTGATAAATCAATTAAAGTATTTTAATCATATAAACGCAGCAAATTATTCTATTATTCATAACCTAAACATGCAATCTAATCGTTATGTTCTTAAACAAACACACAAGAAAATCACAAAGAAGAACTCATGCATATGTTTGAAACATAAAACCACAAAACAATATATATATTCAATGAATTTCGACAAACACATAGAGTACTCAAAAGCTTACATAGGTACATACCTAAACCTTCTAAAATAGTCGACAAAGTATGGTGAAATTGGCGAAAGAATGGCTGAACTCTCCGGTGAACAATGGATGCGGCAGCTTTTGTATCTCTAAGTGTTTAGGGTTTTGTAGGTAGAGCTTGGCTCTCTAAAAATTACAAAGGTTGAAGACCCAAAACTAAGAGCTATACATGTCTATTTATACAGAAAAATCTCAGAGAAACCTAGTTGATGTCGGCTAGATCTTCCTTTTGCAACAAGAAAAGATCTTCTTGTATTCATTCTTGAACACAACTTGTACTTCTTATTTTCTGACAAGGAATTCCGACCTTGGGCTTGGATCTTCTAACTCTTGGACTCTCCTACATATTAATGGATCCATGTAGGCCTCATTGCACAAGTCTTGGGCTTCTAGGCAGCCGAATCCCTTGAATGAACTCGGTAGGACAGCTTTTCCTAGTTGAACCGGGAAAGCTTTCCTACTTGCTGTTTTGGCTACCCTTGATGACTTCTCCGAATTTTCTTCTTCTATGCAGCCTCCCATATCTTCATTAAGCTCCTTTTAAGTCTCTTGACATGTTTGGGAAGGTTTTTGGTGAAGAGACATCATCCCAAACTCGTGTGACAACTAAGGCAGAAACTACCAGCTTTTTGCAGCTTGACCTCCGTCCATTGTTTTAATCATAACTCCCTCATATGAACTCCAATTGATACGATTCCAGCTGATCTGAAAACTAGACACGCACAGCTTTCCAACGGTGTATAGCTCGTCCTCCTGGATCTCCAGATATAAGCTTCCAAAGTTGATGTAGGGTTTCTGGAACTTTCTGTGCTCGGATCAAAACTTGTGTTTCAGAGTTTCTTCTTTTCCTTAGCTTCTTTTGTTGTCCTCTATAAGTCCAATGAACATGATTTTTGATCTAATATGTTCATTTACATGTCATCTATACATTGCACAAAATTCATCAACACTGACAATGTAAAATATAACGAATCATGAAGAAATAACCAAGTCTTTATCAAAATCAGATTTTTCAACACTTAAGCACAAATTTTCTGTAAAAACGCATGTAATAGCCATTGCTCTACAGAAAAACCTTTTTGACTCAAAATAAGTAAAAACGACATTACCAAGGAATAAACAAAGTATAAATGAGGGTAGAACCACATTAAAAACATGGCGTAAAACGCACTTATCAAACTACACCATACTTACCCTTTGCTAGTCCCTTATCAAACTGACTCTAAGATTCTAAAAACGAAACAAAACTTCTAATACCCTTAAATAGATTGTCTCAGGATCTTTATCATGCATAACTTTCAAGTTCAAACATTCAAGTGAAAGCTCAATTGCAAAGGTTTATAAACATGTGTCATAGCATGATCAAGCAAGAAATTCAAAACTTAGTATAACATGTTTGGCAATTCGATCCTCCTCACAAGGGTTTACTCTCTTCTTCTTTTTACTAGAAAATGGTATTCACTCAATAGTATATGCAAGAGAAAAGATGATAAAATAACAAATAACTTGCATATCTCAACAAATAAAAGCTCTTTGTGAATAGATTTTCATGGAAAAACCTCATTTAACAACTAAGTGCAGTAATGGACCAAAACCATATGCTTAACTCATGAGAAAATCTCTACAAATCAAATTTAGCTATCTTAAGAATCATGAATTATTCTCAATAAAGGTTGTAATGGGGCTTGGTTTCAATAGGTAGGAATTTTTTTGATAAGTGGTGCTATAAGATATCACCAAGACTTAGGAATTCTCGATCCTCCTTATGACTCCATTCCATGGGTCAAATTCCATCATGTTGGACCCATACGTCATTCTTGACTTCTCCAAATATCATGAGCAGGACAAAGGTCACATAAACACTTTTAGACCTTCAAATAATCACAAACTTCAATTTCACAAACTTTACAAACACCAAAAACTCGTGCCTTACTTGAACTTTATCTGAAAATTTTCTTTCTTTCTCTTTTTTTTTCTTTTCTTTTGTTTCGGACATATATATATTTTTTTCTTTTTTTCTTTCATGGCACATACATACATTACAATGGTGTTTTACCCCACACTTGCTCTTTGGCATCACGGCACAGTTCCATCGAAAATTCTCTGCCATGTCTTGATAACAAGGTAAAGATATGCTATTCTAAGCTGAGGAGTTCTGTTTAAGGGTGATGAAAGAAAATGCATAATGTAGGCTCAAAGGGGTTTACTAAGGAGTCCCACGACAGGCACAAATTAGGCACAGGCTTTATTTGGCTTTGGTGGTGATTCTAATGAGATTTAATTCAATCATATTCAAAATCAAGACATGTTATGAGTATAAAGTTTCGAAAATCACATAAGCAAGTTCTAGTAAATTCTAGAGTCCATTAAAAAGCTATAGCACATAGTTATTGAATATGCAAAGAATGATGAGGTCTTAAAAGACAGTGAAATTTCGAAAGATTAAGAATTTTATCACTCAAAAAGAAAGTATTTTGGCTCAAATTCTCACGTAGGTTTTTATGGAAACAAATTTTCAAAACATGCATACTTTTTCTTCAAAAATCTCAAATGTTCATACCACTTCACAAAATCTATGAAACTTGCAATTTCTTAAGATAAATGTTAAACCGTCAATCATGCATTTAAAGGTATAGTTCATCATAGACTTTTAAGGGTATATCCTAAGACTCAAAAACAATTAAAAATATTTAAAACAAATTTGAAAAATTTCGAAACAAAATATTTTTGTTTTATATTTTTTCTTTTGAAAATTACGGAAAAATTTGTAAAATGTTGAAAAATTTCGACAAAAATTAAAAAGTTTCGGAAAATTTGAAAAACACACAAAACAAAAATATGTTACTATGTAACCTTTACCCCACACTTAGAAAATTACATTGTCCTCAATGTAAGCTCAAAATTATGTCATAATGTTCTAAGCAGGTGTTTAAGTCACATAATAAATCAACCATAAGAGTGAAGGGATAAGAAAATGCAAACTCTCGTATACAGCTCCTCCACTGCTACGGTTGAAATGAGTTGCCTCTCATGCAGCGCTTAATGTTTATAGTCTATCAGCCTAGACTCTTCTCCTTTTTTCTTTGATGGCGTCACCTTTTCTCTTGTGATGACGGTGGTTCATTCACAAGTTGCTCATCCATATCATGTGGTTCGAAGGTGTCAAAATAAGGTTTAAGTCGATGTCCATTCACCTTAAACCGGTTTCCAGCTATGCTCTGAATTTCAACTGCACCATAGGGAAATATATTAGTAATGACATATGGACCTTCCCAACGAGAAAGAAGTTTACCTGGAAAAAGTTTAAGCCTAGAATTGAACAGGAGAACTCGTTGTCTAATTTTAAAGCTTTTTCCTCTGAGAATCTTATCATGATAAGCCTTCGTCTTAGCTTTATAGATCATGGCGGATTCATAAGCATCATTTCTGATCTCTTCAAGCTCACAAATTTGTAATTTCCTATGTAATCCAGCCTCATCTCGGTCCATGTTAAACTTCTTGACCGCCCACCATGCTTTATGTTCCAACTCCACTGGCAAATGACATGCTTTGCCATACACTAGCCGAAATGGTGAAGTTCCTATCGGCGTCTTGAACGCAGTCCTGTAGGCCCACAGTGCATCGTCCAATCGATCACTCCAATCTTTCCTTATAGGTCCTACAGTTTTCTCCAAGATTTGCTTAATTTCTCTATTGGATGTTTCGGCCATGCCACTTGTTTGAGGATGATATGGTGTTGATACTTTGTGGATGACTCCATATTTCTTGAGTAAAGCCTCAATAGTTCGATTGCAGAAATGTGATCCACCATCGCTTATCAAAACTCTTACCGTTCCGAACCTAGCAAAAATGTTAGTTTTGACAAACTCTGCAACAACTTTAGAATCATTAGTCCTGGTGGCTTTTGCTTCCACCCATTTCGACACATAATCAACAGCCAATAAAATGTAAAGAAAGCCTTTAGATGAAGGAAAAGGTTCCATGAAATCAATGCCTCAAACATCAAATATTTCGACAACTATGATAGGGGTTAAGGGCATTTGATCTCTCTTACCCAAATTACCTGTTCGTTGGCAACGATCACATGAAGCACATGTCGTGTAAGCCTCTTTGAATAACGTTGGCCAATAGAAACCGGCTTCCAACACCTTTCTAGCTGTTCTTTTTGGTCTAAAGTGTCCTCCACACGCCTCCTTGTGACAAAATTTCAAGATGGATTGATGCTCTTTTTCTGGAACACAACGTCGAATGACTTGGTCCCCACATTGTCTCCACAAATATGACACATCCCATACGTAATGTCGAGCTTCCTTCTTGAGTTTCACCTTGACATGTTTCGGCATAGTTGATGGAAAAGTCCTTGTCACTATGAAGTTCACCAAATCGGCATACCATGGTTCCTTAACTTCCATTCGAAACAGTTGTTCATCCGGGAATGATTCAGACATAGGAATGGCATCCTCCTCATGCACAATTCGGCTAAGATGGTCTGCTACAACATTTTCGGATCCTTTCTTGTCTTTGATCTCAATGTCGAACTCTTGGAGTAGCAAGATCCATCGAATGAGCCTTGGCTTAGCATCCTTCTTTGTCATCAAGTACCTCAAAGCTGGAGCGTTGCATAATCCAAAAGGCATACGACGGTAAGCAAACGTACCAAAGGGACATGTAAACGTTGTCTTTTCTTGATCGTCCGGATGTATCATGATCTGGTTGTAGCCACTATAACCATCTAAGAAGCAGTAGAATTGGTGACCAGCAAGTCTCTCCAACATTTGGTCTATGAATGGCAAAGGCATGTGATCCTTGCGTGTGGTTGCGTTGAGCCTCCTATAATCGATACACATTCGATGCCCTGTCACCAAACGTTGTGGCACTAACTCATTTTTCTCATTCTCTACAACTGTCACTCCACTCTTCTTAGGCACTACTTGGACGGGTGAGATCCACTGACTATCCGAAATGGGATAGATCACTCCACAATCTAATAACTTGATCACTTCGTCTTTGACTACTTTCATCATTGGTGGATGCAATCGGCGTTGAGCTTCTCATATAGGCTCGGCGCCATCCTCAAGCAAAATTCGATGAACACATGTTGTAGGGCTGATTCCCTTGATGTCTGCCAAAGTCCATCCGATGGCAGCTGTGTTCCTTTTCAAAACCGCAATTAGCTTGTCTTCTTGTTGCTTTGTCAATGTTGATGACACAATAACTGGTAGAGTGTCATCTTCTCCAAGAAATACGTACTTCAAATGTGGGGGTAGAGCTTTGAGCTCTAACTTAGGGGCCTGTTCCACAGATGGTAACAATTTGTTAGTGGATAATGGAATCGACAAGGGAGTATTATACCTTTTGGTAGGTGGTTGTGACTCAAGCTCTTTCACAACTCCAAGTATGGACGGCTCCAAATCTTTCAAAGCCTCCTCATCCCGTTCTCCAAACTTGTCAAATCCGACCCCTTGCTCGATGGCTAATTGCTATGCTTGGTGGGTGGTCATTGCACACGGTGCAACGCCACCATATCTCCATTCACTGCTGAATCCTTCCCCATAAGCTTCGGCATCATTGTTGCTGTCTCCATTGTTGAGCTCGGCACTAGGGTGTTTCATAGCATCAAAAATGTTAAACTTAATCACCTCACCATCGAACTCCATTGTCAGATTTCCTCCAGCAACGTCAATGTTTGTTCTTGCAGTCCTCATGAAGGGTCGTCCCAACAACAGTTGTGTCGAGTTTGTAGATGACTCCTCTATTTCTAACAGATAAAAGTCCGGAGGAAATATTAGTTGATTAACCTGCACAAAAACATCTTCAACATACCCTTCAGGGTATTTGTTAGAATGATCCGCCAATTGGATCACAACATTATCAGTTTTAAGAGGTCCTAGATCTAGAGACTTATAAAGATTAAGTGAATAATATTAATGGAAGCTCCTAGATCTAGCATGACATTCTCAAAACGTGTAAAACCAATAACACACGAGATAGAAAAACTCCCTGGATCCTTCATTTTTGGCGGCAGCTTTCTTTGAATGACGGCAGAGACCGTCTCACTCATTTTGACAACTTGTGTCTCCCTTGTGCGTCTCCTTGTTGTGCAGAGCTCCTTCAAGAACTTAGCATACCTTGGAATTTGTCGAATGCACTCCAACAAGGGTAGATTGACATTCACTTTTCAAAAGACATCCAACACTTCTTCGTCGGATTTATCCTTTTTGCTCTTTGTGAACCTAGAAGGAAAAGGTAGACAAGAAGATTGATTAGTCTTAACTAAATCACTAGGGTTCGAAATCATACCTTCCTTCTTTGAAGTTGCCGGATCTTTTTCAAGATCCCTCTTTTTCATTGCTTCCAAGTCTGCCTTGCTTGGCCCAGCTTCTTTGTTTTGCACGGTTTTCCCTTGATCTCGGCATTGGTGCTCGGCATTTGCATTGGTGTGCTCGGCATTGTGCTTGCTTCCATGCTCGGCATCATTCATGTCTAGCTCAGCATCCATAGGCTCGGCATTGTCCTCATCATCACTCATGTCTAAAGTTCCAAGTCCGGATGTGGTTTTAGGCTTAGAATGTGGCGGCAACAAAGCTTTCCCACTCCTTGTGACAACAACTTGTGCTTGCTCGGTCTTGGGATTCTTGATGACACCTCCTGGCAACCGTCCTTGCTCATTGAATTTTCCCATAAAATCCACAACTTGCCCCATTTGATTCTTTAGTTCCACAATGTCTTTCGACATCAAGGCAATGTCCTTGGTGTTGGTTTGAGTTGTGGCCAACAAAGATTGCGTCGAAGTGGCAATGTTCTTGAAGATCTCATCATAATTTTGCTGCCCACTCGACTGCCCTCCTTGTTGGTATTGTGGGTATGGCCTCGGCACAAAGTTGCCTTGAGGTCGTGCCACATAATTGCTCGGTTGCTGCCCTTGTGCGCTCGGCTGCGGATTCAACACGTTACTATTGTTGTTCCAACGAAAATTCAGATCATTGGCCCTTGGGTTGAAATTCTGAAAACGTGTTTGACCCCCTTGACCTTGGAAGTTACCGAACTGTCCTTGAAAACCGACGGAATTGACATCCTCAAAGTTCGGATTTACTTGGTTGCACTGATCCGACGTATGTCCTTCCATGCTACACACTCCAAAGACTTGTATCCCTCTATTCTTGGCCAGGTTCGAAACCATGAGAGTTAGTTTGCTCAAATCATCTTTTAGCTCGACAATGGTACTAGACTCCCCATGAATGTTTGTCTCATTCACACGCCTTGATGAAAACGAACCAAATTGCTGATTGTTTGTAGCTCGCATTTCGAACAAGTTACTGGCCTCTCCTCCAGCTGCTGAATCTAGAAACTGTATTTCCATAGGGCGTAGTCCCTCATAAAAGTACTGAAGCAAAAGTCCCTCACATATCCCATGGTTAGGGCATGACGCCACCAATGCTTTGTACCTCTCATAGTACACTTCGAAAGACTCATCTATGTCTTGTTTGATAGAAGTTATCTCCTTTCTAATTTGTGTCACCCTCGACGAAGGAAAGTACTTGAGGAGAAACTCTTTCATCATTGTTGCCCATGATGTAATTCGTCCAGCTGGCACAGCAAAGAACCACTCCCTAGCTCTATCCTCTAATGAAAACGGAAATGCTTTCATTTTGACAAGTTGCATATCAGCTCCTCTAGGGCACATAATGTCACAGCAATGTTCAAACTGTTGCAAGTGTCGGTTCGGATCCTCTCCACTCAATCCATGAAATTTTGGCAGTTGGTGGAAGAAACCACCTCTGAGTTCGAAGTCAGCCGTTTTCCTTGCTTCCACAGCTGGATAAGTGACATTTGCTGGCCTGGCCCCTGTTCCATTAACTTGGCCGTTTTCTTCCCTGAGTGAAGTCATTTTCGATTCAAATACCGGATTCTCGTGTATCACAGGTGGCGACACACAAGGTGATTTTGATGGTGATAACGTTGGTGATGATGATGAGATGATGATGGTATGTCGATGGCGAGCTCCTGTCGGACACGTCGAAGTCGGTTGTTGATGTCTCGTGCCCAAGTGTCAGAACCGCTCATTCACCTACAAAACAGAATGACACATTTGACCAAAGATCAAGTTAGTATCGTCATAAACTAAGTATAAATCAAAACTAACTAAACCAGAAGTAAAACACATGGCATAAAGAAATGAAATGCAACAAAATATGCAATGCAAACTAAACAGCGACATGATCATGTAATTTAGGTTAACCTGCAAAACGAAAAGTGTTAGTGACATACATAGGATTCGACATGGCATGGCATTAATCCAATCACACAACAAACACATAGGGTTCGACATACATCAACACAAGGCGCGGCATTCATCACATAATGTCAACATCCTATAATGTTTCTAGTTGATTTTATTAACCCCTAATTTTCAAGGTACGTGGAGCAGTGAAGACCACTGTGCAATGGACTGATTCAGCCCACGGTAGTGTTATGCTTTGTCCAATATACCTTAAAAATTAGAGCCATTTCAAACCAAGCTTAGAGTGTCATTCATGTTTAAGTAAATTCTAGCATTTAAAGTGTGGTGATGCTTCGGCCCAAGCATTTGGCTAGTTCGAGCGGATTCCGTGGTTTCAGAAGGCAAGTGTCAATGTCACGGGGGGCGGACCCCCTACAGGAACCAGGCAGGACTCGTTTTATGATCAAGGAGGCGGACCCCTATCGACCCCTTCACCGAGAAGAATGGTCAGTCATGATCTTGAGATCTAGTTAAACAAACCTGAGAACCATATCTATGACAGAACGGCCCCTTACTCAGCTAGGAAGAAACTCGGGTCACTAGACCGTTCCACAAGTGTTAATCAAAGCCGCCCTCAACCTCATGAAATTCGAAAATATCATGAAGGGTTTAGGCTAAGATTAACAAATGCGGCTTCCCCCTACATGTTACACGTTAAAGACCACAATAGACTTAACACATAAACAAAACAATAAGCCTCCTAAATATTTACTAAGTTAAAACAATTATAAGGCAAATATAAGAAAAAATGTTAGTAAAATAGACAAAATATTTCGGCACGTATAAGAATATACATCGGCACCTGCAAAACAAATTTCGTTAGTTCACAAACATATACAAAAAAAAATCCTTTTTAGTATCCCCGGTAACGCGCCAAAAATTGACAAGTGCCGATTCCCCGGCAACGGCGCCAAAAATTGACGTGTGCCAATTTAAAACCCTATAGTTGTAGTAAGTGTAAGTAGGGTATCGTTCTAGCCGGGGACTCTAGAGAATGATTAAATTCTGCAAAACAAACGTCAGTACAAAGAAATACACTATACATATATACAAATTCGATAGGGGTATTTTTGTTTTTAAGTTGGTACGAAATATTTAAAGAAAATAATGAAAATATATACATACATCGGTCATTCAACAATGCAACACTTAGAATAGCACATAGCACCGATTAGACAACATGCAAGTTTATGAAACAGATTAAGATGCAGCACTTATATTTCTGAATACTTTAATTAATTCCAATTATGTAGACTTCTCATGTAAACTTAGTGCCTACAATCGCCAGACACTAAATTTATATATGTGTCATCTTGCTTAGTGCCTATAATCGCCGGACACTAAGACAAAATACACTGATCGAACAAGAGTCATTGGAGACATAATCCTAGGCATGGCGTCACTCATCCTAATAGCATGTAAATCACTTTACCCTAGAAACCCTTGGTAGTGCCTAAGAATCAAGACCTACAATCGCCTGATCTTAACTCTTAGAACACTACGGCATATTAAACTCCCCCCTTAGGAACATCTGACGTCTAGACTACCCTCAGGTTTGATTACTTGATCAGGTAAGTGATAAATCAATTAAAGTATTTTAATCATATAAATGCAGCAAATTATTCTTTTATTCATAACCTAAACATGCAATCTAATCGTTATGTTCTTAAACAAACACACAAGAAAATCACAAAGAACTCATGCATATGTTTGAAACATAAAACCACAAAACAATATATATATTCAATGAATTTCGACAAACACATAGAGTACTCAAAAGCTTACATAGGTACATACCTAAACCTTCTAAAATAGTCGACAAAGTATGGTGAAATTGGCGAAAGAATGGCTGAACTCTCCGGTGAACAATGGATGCGGCAGCTTTTGTATCTCTAAGTGTTTAGGGTTTTGTAGGTAGAGCTTGGCTCTCTAAAAATTACAAAGGTCGAAGACCCAAAACTAAGAGCTATACATGTCTATTTATACAGAAAAATCTCAGAGAAACCTAGTTGATGTAGGCTAGATCTTCCTTTTGCAACAAGAAAAGATCTTCTTGTATTCATTCTTGAACACAACTTGTACTTCTTATTTTCTGACAAGGAATTCCGACCTTGGGCTTGGATCTTCTAACTCTTGGACTCTCCTACATATTAATGGATCCATGTAGGCCTCATTACACAAGTCTTGGGCTTCTAGGCAGCCGAATCCCTTGAATGAACTCGGTAGGACAGCTTTTCCTAGTTGAACTGGGAAAGCTTTCCTACTTGCTGTTTTGGCTACCCTTGATGACTTCTCCGAATTTTCTTCTTCTATGCAGCCTCCCATATCTTCATTAAGCTCCTTTTAAGTCTCTTGACATGTTTGGGAAGGTTTTTGGTGAAGAGACAACATCCCAAACTCGTGTGACAACTAAGGCAGAAACTGCCAGCTTTTTGCAGCTTGACCTCCGTCCATTGTTTTGATCATAACTCCCTCATATTAACTCCAATTGATGCGATTCTAGCTGATCTGAAAACTAGACACGCACAGCCTTCCAACAGTGTATAGCTCGTCCTTAGATTCCTCTTAGATCTCCAGATATAAGCTTCCAAAGTTGATGTAGGGTTTCTGAAACTTTCTGTGCTCGGATCAAAATTTGTGTTTCAGAGTTTCTTCTTTTCCTTAGCTTCTTTTGTTGTCCTCTTTAAGTCCAATGTAGGGGTGGGCACATTGAGCCAGAAATGCAGTCACCCCCGCATCACACCGAATTAATAACCGAATTTAACCGAAGTTAGGCAAACCGACGTCGTTTTGCTCATACACCGCACCGCACCGTTTTCAAACGGTGCAGTTGCGGTTCCGGGTATAAAACCCACCGATATAAACCTACCAAACCGATTAGAAGATACATATATACAGCTTTTACCCTAGCCGCTTGACCCTTCGTTCTCCCCTCTGCTGACTCTCACTCTTGAATATTGACTCTCACTCTCACTCTTCTTATCCCTTCAGTCCACTGCCTCTCAGACTCTCCCTTCAATCGATCCAAAAGTTCTGTCTCCCTTCAGTCCTTCTCCCTTCAATCGATTCAGTCTCCCTGCAGAATCTCCCTTGAATCTTGATTTTGTTTGCGTCCCTTCCTCTGTTTACGTCGTCGTGCTCACCGGGGACAACTTCGAGAAGGAGGTCGGTCAAGATCGCCCTGCTCTCATCGAGTTCTACGCTCCCTGGTAATCTCTCTCTCTCTCTCATTTAGCTAAGTGTGATAATCAGAATGATTTGAATTTTCTAGCTTGATTTGATAATCATAATGATTTGAATTTTCTAGCTTGATTTGAATTTGCTTGATTTGAATACTTTTTCTACTGTCTAGTATGCATGTCATATGAATGCAAGCCAAGGCTAGCTGAACTTCTGATGTGCTGGTTAATTTTTTACTTTGTGCGATATGAGTTAATGTTGGTGGCCTGTGAACTTGTTGGTGTATAGCCTAAGGTTATGTTTTACATGTCTAGCAACAACAGGTGCTGACTGATTGTTGGATGCATTCAGTGCTGATAAATCCAAAGTTTATTTCTTCTTGGTTTGTTATGGCCTCTTTGTTCAGTTACTGCATTTTGTTGTCTGAGGGCAAAGTCTGCTGAGTGTATTGTGAATGCGAAGTGTGGTTGTTTAGGTGTTTAGAAGTCTAGATGTTATGAACATGCACTTGAGGATTGAAAGGTCCTGGTTTACTGTAAATGAACAGTAATCATGAACGGTCTGTAATCATGAACAGTCTGTAATGTTATGAACAGTCTGTAATCATGTTCATGTGTTGAGGTTCTGTTAAGAAAAGGTGAATGTAGGTTTGATGTTATGAGTCCACATGGCAGGTTTGCACTTACTCTAGTTTAGTCCATTGTTATGAGGTCAACCTGTGGAATCCAGGGCATATTAATGAGCAAAGGGAACAGCCCAAAGTTTATTCACTAGAGATACGGGTACAACAATTTCTGAATTATTCGATGACATGAAATTTGGATGATCTGGTCTTTTAGTTAGTTTAAATCATGTTGAATGTTCCGTTTAACTATTTAATGCGGTTTAAAGCAAACCGCACCGAACCGCACCGAAAATGCAGTTTGCATTATTTAAATGCAGTTGCAGTTTGCAAAATTAGAAAACCGAAAATGCAGTATGCACTGCGGTTTTGGCCTTAAACCGCATTGCACCGCACCGCGCCCACCCCTAGTCCAATGAACATGATTCTTGCTCTAATATGTTCATTTACATGTCATCTATACATTGCACAAAATTCATCAACACTGACAATGTAAAATATAACGAATCATGAAGAAATAACCAAGTCTTTATCAAAATCAGATTTTTCAACACTTAAGCACAAATTTTCTGTAAAAACGCATGTAATAGCAATTGCTCTACAGAAAAACCTTTTTGACTCAAAATAAGTAAAAACGACATTACCAAGGAATAAACAAAGTATAAATGAGGGTAGAACCACATTAAAAACATGGCGTAAAATGCACTTATCACCCCTGGTTGGAAAACAACTACAAATGCCACTTTACATTTAAAATACAGTTTTACCCCTGGTTTGTAAACAAGTAAAAAAATGTCGCTCGATAATGTCTCTGTATTGACGCTACTGCATGTCACTACGTCAAAGTTGAAACAATAACAAAAACCGAAGAAACACTATTCATTTAGCCAAGGAAATAACAATTTTACCCTTATTACCAAATTATTTACTAGACTGCCATCGTTTGCATGTCATTGTCTATTTTACCCTTAAGTTCTCCTGCTTTTGTCTATTTTTTGTTTAGTTTTGGAAATAGCTTCCATTGTTTTACTTCTTGGATAAACTATATGTGTCTTCCATTACTAAGAAAGTCTCAATTTTTGTGTATGTGGTTGCCAGATTTCTTCAAAATTGATTTTTTCCCCACCTGATCTATAAAATACTTTGCCCTGTATTTGAGTAATTGTGTTGATATCTATCACTATTTGAAAAAACGGGCGCCTATGCCGATTAGGCGGTGCCTAGATGGAAAAACCAAGCAAAAAGCTTAATTTTGGTGCTGGACCGACACATTAGGCGATGCCGATTAATCGGTAATTAAACATGGTGTCCAGCGATTAGGCTGTAATTAAACAGGATTAGACACTGCAATTTTTTAAAAAAAAATTATACCCTAATTTTTTGAATATTTATTTATAATTTTTTCTTTATAATTTATTTTGAGACAATGTGTTTTGAATATTTTTTTTGACATTTCTTTATAATTTATATTATAATATACCATATAATATATATAAAAAATAATCCGCCCAATTGCTGCACCGCCTAATCCCGCCTAGCCCCTTTTTGAATCTTGATATATGTTATAATTTGGATGATAGGAATGAAAAAAAAGTAGAATTTTAGCGAATTATAGTCTGATATGTGATAAGTGATGGGGTTATGAATATGATGAAATATTAGATAGAAACATGGGTTATATAACTTAACTCTGTCACATATGTCTCTAATGTAAGAGTTTTAAAAGTGATTTTTATGAATGTTGGTTTGTTTTATTTTTTCTTTGAATATTGATTTTGTTTTGGTTTTGCACTTGTGATCCTTGGGCTAGAAGATTGAGTTGATAAACACAGTGGGTAATTTCAAGATGAAAATGCATGGCTAGAAGATAAATGGGAGTTCTGAAAATACATGATTGTGAATTATATGGTTAAACTCTGTTACTCTACCAACCAAGCTAAATTCTGATTTCATTTAATTCAATTCACGAATGTATAGTGGTAGTGTCATGACATGTTTTAACATTTGGGTTTCAGTTTTGTTAATGGTGTTTGGTTTAAAGGTTTAATAGTGGTTTGGTTTTGTTTTGGATATGCCTTCAAATACATACGAGGATTATTTGTTATGTTTAGAATTTAAGAAAAAAAACTACAGCAACGACGCGGCCGGGCATTGTCATCACCCTGCAACAACGCGCGGGGGTTCTTGCTAATATATCTGCAATGCAGTTAGATTGTTGCACTCTGTATGTTCATACCAATACATATAAAATACTTGAACTAGCTAGCTCTAAAAAGATGAAGAGATTGTACCATATTAATGATTCTGATAATTAGTATAACCAGCTTCATGTTTTTTTATGTTTTCACAAGAGAAATGTCTAGAGAGTCGAGACGTAATGTAGATGATTGAATTGATGCTCTTTTTAGGGTACTGACTTTCGTATCATGATTAATGATTATGCATGCCTTTTCTAATCGCAGGAATGTCTTGCAAAGAATGTAAACTTGTGCTTTGTTGGAGAAGAACTTTGTTGTTTCATTTCTTGTTCGATAGACTGCTGAAAGCGAGATTCGAAGATGGTGTCAACAGAGTTATAATTTTCCTCTTGCTTTATTGTTTTAATAGCGTTGCAAGTTTGGATCAAAGTAGACCTCTATGAAATGTCTGTATTCCTAATGGTAAATACATAAGTAGTTTGAGAACATCTCTTGTGCGGATTTGACAAATCTGTGAAACCAACCAACACATCATTTGGTGTCTCAGCATAACTAAGGGAGGCGGTCCCGAGAGCAGAGGGGGGGTCATGCTCCTCGACAGTAGTGGCGGCAGCTGTGCATAGCGCATGGCAGGTGTGCGCACAACGCTCGGCAACTGGTGCATAGCGCTCGACAACTGGTGCACAACACTCGGCACCTCCTGCACAGCGCCCGACAGTTGGCATCCAGTGCTCAGCAGTTGCTGCACAGTACTCGGCAGCTGACATGCAGCACTCGACAATTAGTGTGCAACGCCTGACGTACAGCTGGTGTGCAGCCGAGATTCTCAAAGACAACGCACTTGAATGCGAATCTTCTCGAATCTTTATAGGGAAAGAACAAACCCCTGTCGATGGTCCCTCTAAGGAATCAAAAGATATTTTTGACACTGGTCCAATGATGTTATGTGGGCGCATAGCTATATCTAGCTAACAAGTTCACTAAGAAGGCCGGGTCGAGTGCACTGAACCAATTACAATAGCGCACTGATTTCACTAAGGTACGGTACCTCTGCTCCAAGTGTCTCATCATCGTCCTCCTTAGGACGGAATGGTTATTTCATATTATCCAGACTCCGAACAACCATGGGTGCCAAAATGGTGCATTTTTCCACATTAAACTGCCTGAGTATCTTTTGGACATATGCATATTGGTGTATAAGGACTCCACAGGTTCGATGATCTAGTTCACGTCTTAGGTAGAACCGAGTCTTGATAGATGCATTTTATGCAACGTTCTTAATGTATTTCTGACTCTATTTAGCTATGTAATTCCCTTAACAATGTTTATTGTAACTTAGTTTGTGTTTTTAGGTCACAAATAAAGTTAAGGAGCACAAGAGAAGCAAAAGAGAAGAAATCTTGAAGGAAAATTGATCCATATCGTGCAAGGAAAAAAATCAAAAAATCTACAAGAAATAATTAGTCAACTTCGACAGAAGATTGTGATTACCTCACAATGATCCAAGAGATGATCTTTATATCAACGGAAACCTACAATAGTTTACTTTCCAGAACCTTTTGCAAATCGTCAATACTAATTTTTTTGAAGAAGTCATGACCGTTTTAGTGGTCAAAGGTCAGTCTGCCCGAATTTCTGATTGGAACCGAAACTTCAATTTCAAAGCCCAGACCACAAAGGCAAGTGCATGGACAAAAATTAGGGTTTTCTAACTCTAATAGCAGCTGCTTATATATAAAAGAGGATATGACATAATTCTAGACATCTATCTTTGGACGCACAACATCAGTCCATTGCCGCCGTCCATTTCTCATTCCCCTTCTAATGTTTTATTTTATTTTTCCCATGTCTTTCTAGTAGTCTTTGATAGTTAGGGGCTGCCTAAGCCCTAGACATGTGTAAACCAAGATTTTGATGTTAATTTTATTTTTTCTTGGATATTAAATGTTTGTTGATTTATTGGTTTCTCATTGATAAATTCTAGATTTGTTTATTATGGTTGCAAATGTAATAAGCATGCTAGGGTTTTATTGCTATGATTTTGTGTTTTTATCATCATGTCAAGTATATCATCTAGAGTAGCACATGAGTGACTTGAGCCCCATTCATATGGATTGGCATCTAGGTATATTAAGGCAACATCAGTACCGAAATTGCCTAGCTTTATTCATAAAACATCAGAGCGGTACACCATCTTTTCAGCCCGACGTAGTATTGGTACTTTTAGCCGTCAATTCTGTTACCAAAATTACTAACAGATCATTTTTCATAGGTATTTTAGTCATTGTACCTACTTGCCACAGCCCTCCGGCCTTGATTGCCTTCTTGTTCGACAGACTTCTCCCCTTCTTTGAAAAGCTTCATGGGCTCAATTGAAGCAAGAACCTTGTCTTCCTTCTTCACCGGCCTTTTACAACCCCTAGTTATAGCTGCAACCTGTCTCGAAACTCCGATTCTCAACGCAGCCTTCCTTAATTTTTTGCAGCCTCTTCACTGTGGATGCATAGCCTCTAAGTCTTTATATGAGTGCCTGGATTATGGGGGTGTAGGGTGCATTGGCTGTGCAAACAGTTCTCAAACCCGGGTGATATGAACAAATTTATATGCTGATTTTATTATTTCTATCTTGCACAATTGTCTAAACCCTCGCTTTAGCTTCCATAATTGATATGCATTGCTCTAGTAAACAGAACATTTATTGATGCATCTCTTCGATAAAAGTAGAAGGGAAATATACTTTTCATCAAAACAAAAATTCTTGATCTGCGAATAGTTATTTTTAGCTATCTTTTGTTTCTCTCATGAATATGTAATCAGTTGGTTATTGTCAGTTACAATCTTTATCTCTCTCACACACAACCTGCACTTATAAACGGAGACAGATAAAGGATGATTATGGGTTCTTTTTTGAGTTTATTTGAACTTTGAAAAGTTTTTGGATTTCAAGAAACATACCTTGTCGAATTGAAGCTTCAATCTTGAAGAATTTCGACACAAATCCAGGAAGAGCGGCAACAGGTAGGGGTGTGCGGCGCCAGCAGGCTTGTGCACAGCAGCAAGGATAGGTGTGGCGACAGCAGAGGTGTATGGTGGCGGTAGCAGGGGAAGTGCAGCCGATCAAAGGGAAGAACCCTAAATCGATTTGTTTTTATTTCGGTTTCTAGATTTTGGCCGAATTTTCTAGGGTTAGACCTTGTGCTTTGATAACGTGTTTAAGTATGATAGAATACGTTTCTACTTGTTGTTGTGATTATTTCATCAATAGAAGTCATTTATATAGGACTTACATAGTACATATTGAGTCATACATAGAAGCTCACATGTATAATTGTATATTCTATTACATAAAACTCATAAACTCAGCATAGACCAAGACACACACTGATTTAAATATCCTACAACATTGTTTTTTTATTTATACTACACTAAAGGCCATAGCATTTACTTGAAACAGTAACATACCACATTACCTAAGTACCTAGTGAATGTTGCAAAGTGAATGCTGCAAAATGAATGCAGATTGCTTAATTACTGGTTTCTTGTGTATTGTTGTTTTAATTTATGGACCAAGTTTTCATGATCATAATTTGTTAATTGTTCTTCATTCTGAGCATCTTTAAAATGGAAAGTTTTACTTAGTGAAATCAAGTTGTTTTGCTAATAATGTGTTTTTAACTTGGGTGTGTCTATTGCCACCCTACAAATTACTTTGTTTACCCCACATTCAGTTCACATCTCACTTTTATATTTTTTAATTGTAAGTCTACTTTGTTCACCTATTTGCAATACCTAAAATACTAATTTTTTAATTCTACTTTGTTCACCCTACATTTCTTTCCCACCATTCATGTAATCAATTTTTTTGTTTGATTTAAGCGAGCGACTAGACATAGAGTGAACAATTATAAAATAATATAATTATAATAATAAAACAAATCGAATACAAGTGAACGACTAGACATGAAAATTTACATGTAAAATCTACATTGGAAATAATGAGTAGACCAAACATCAACAAAGAAAAAAATACAAACAGCTAACCTCGTCTTCAAGTTGAATGCTAATCTTTAGACTCTGTCGAACGACCGAATATAATAATTTTTGGGTTATGGTACGTGTTCTTTCAAAACAAAGGATTAAAAAAATTGTAAGTTGTAACAATTTATTGTCCCTTTCTTTAATTTTACATCGGAATATTTGTCTTTTAATAAATTAATACCGTGTGGGATGAACAAAACGGTTTATGGAATGACAATAGACGCACCATTTTAACCTTTATTGGGGTTATATGTCTGGAGGATATCCATGTCCGTAACTCTATTGTTTCGTATTTTTCATTAGATAAAAATGAATTATGGGACAATAGCAAGCTTTGGATCATTAATTTGGACCTGTAATTTTGGATCTTTAACATGAAAAATTGAGTTCTAAGTCACGGCGCTATCATGTTCTCTATATAAAGTAGATTGACTCCTTGTCCAATGATTTCAATATGTTAATGGCTGTGGAATTATTCAACTTTTTGATTCTGAACTTGGCAGCAAAAATTTGTTTTGTAACGTCTTCTTGGCTTGAATTCTTTCTCCTAATGCGGCACTATTTCTGCAATTGGTGCCATTTCTTCGGATAAACCTTTGTCCCAATGCCTACACCGATTTTTTGGAAATTCATTTCCTGTCTTGCTTAATAATTAATATATAGAAGAGTGATCTGGTAAGAATCGAATGCACAAAAAATGGGAGTTGAACCCAGTATCATATTACAAAGTTTCCTAATTATAACCTCTCATCTAACTCTTTCGCACTGGCTATGGTATCGGGATTACAAAAACTGCTCCTACAAATAAGCAGTGTATAGACAACTGAATCAACCAACATATAGGGCTAGAAAATCAGCCGAAAACAAGTGGAAGAAAATTTTGGGAGAACAAAACTTCATTGGGGTAAACCAGAAGTGGAGTCGCTGGCAGAGTGGCAGGACCTTGAGATCAATTAAGCAAGCTGGACAGCCATCTGCTGGAGTAAAGTTTTCTTCTGAGACGCATTTATGATGCCTTTACACTCAGCGTCTAATAAAACCTCCGCCATGATTGCAGCTGCATGCCCTCTCGGCTCCTCTGAAGCCCTCCTCAACATAAACACCTGAAAATAAAATGACAATTACACAAAACTTACGCCCCCTTCAACATTTGCTTTTGGTTCAGGGCTTCAGGTTCTGCTCATCCCAAGTAAAGGGGGTAGCTAGATTTGGCAGAAAGAACGGGTGAATGAATATCTGATCGGCATGAATTGAGAGATTACATCTAGAGTTTATGTTCTTCAAAGCTACTAAAAAAGAACTGTATGTCTATATATCTTTTATAGTTTTTATTTCATTTCCTTCACATCTGTCATCTCCCTTAACAGAATACAAAAGATTATTTTAAAATAATGCTAGAAGACCACATGTACACCAGTATGTGCCGGGTCCAACTGTACATAGTCCAACAATTGTATTTTCCAAACTCAACCTGGTTCTTAGCTTCAGACTTGGAACACAAGAACATTGATACAGTGAAGCAAGCACAAGATAGACCCAAACACTATTAGGGTTCAGAGCACTTGGATAAAGACTGGGAGTAGTTTGGAGTTCTGAATAAATTTAGAAGAAACGGGGTGTAACTTAGAGAGCAAAACCTAGACAGAGTGATGGAGTTTATGGTGGATATACTCAGAACAATGTGATAACTCTAAAACCTTACTACACATATTATCGGCCCTTCTTAAATCGAACCTGCATTTATATCATGGGACTATATTGGGTGTGCGCCCCAACAATGTGATACTTTACTTGAAAAGCAGTAATAAGAGAAGGATTATACATATACTGCTATCAACTCTGTGTTCAGATATGGTAAATGAAAATCATTCAAAAGCAAGTATTCCAAGCATGCTTAAAATACACTACTGTATCCTAATAGAATTACTGCACTACATTATAAAGCGTATGAGTACATGAAGTAATTCGTTGCATAGGGAAATTCAAATCATACCTGCCCATGATGTGTTATCTCTATACAGCCAGGTTGTTGTATATATGGCTCCCCATCTATTTGGACCGGAAAGGGACTAGATGCATGTATTCTTACGATATTCCCCTGGGCTAGTCTCCTAGCTTGTGATAGTCCAACCTGTACAGCAAAACAAGAATAAGTTGTTACTTAGAGATCACAGCACCCCGGGGATGCTAAAAGAATGTTAAAAAATCAGAAAGAAATGTAATAAAAAATACAAACTACAAATTTCATTATCAAAGTTCACGAAAGAAAGACGATCAATTTATTTCATTAAGATGCTAAATTTCCTTCCAATTAATACATCAAAACATTCTGTTAATATCTGTGTAGATTTTGTAAATGATTTCTTTTTGGCTTCTGACAATAATTACAGAAAAGGCATCCTGCTAATAACCTAATGAGGAGCGCATGGCTATAGTGCTATCCACAATTCACTACGCTAGTGAAAGATACATTCACTACGCTAGTGAAAGATACAACAGTGTTTCAAAACATAAACCAAAAACCATATATCATAAAACTTGGTTATTTGTTTATCAATTATTCTAGTTCTAGAAAGTCAGCATAAAACATGGTTATGGGGCTAAGGCCAGATTTAGAAATCAACACATGCCTACAGCAGATCCAATGATGACAGAAATAGTAAGACAGTGGTTTGAATTTAAGTTAGGCAGCTATTAATTCTGGCAATGGTGGCGGGAGATCTCTAAGGAACAAAGATGGAGGTTCTAAATAAAGATTCAAACACAGTTAAGTGAAGAAATAGAAGATGTTTGAATGTCACAGACCTGTAGTTTGCCAAGGTGCCATGATCCACATATGCATACAACTTCAAGCATTTTGTCATGCATTGACTGGAGATTAAAATCATCATCATGATCAATATCATTTTGCCAAAGATCTACTCCTCCCATGTAGCTGCCAATGTTGAGCACAATTAAACCCTCAGAATCCTGGGAGGCAGAAAAAGAAAAGACATGAGGAAAAAGCATCCCTTGATACATGTATAAATTAGTTCTAATCAAACAATAAAATAAAAGAATCATGACTGATGATACCTTTGGAATTTCAATGTCCTTGCCATCAACTTCAAGCCAAACTTGCCATGGTAAGTCGGCACAAGTTCGGTCCATTATATCTCTAGCTCCTTCTTTGGCATATCTCAGTTTATTCACAAACTAATAATATAGCAATAATTAGTAAGGTGAAAACCAGAGAAAGGAAAATACAAGATAGCATTTCTTTCTCTGTAATATTTAATAACAACTTTTGCAAATTAGAAAATGCAATGTATTAAGGAAAGCACTTCCCCAACTGTAACTATGTAGCATACAGCTCTAACAGAACTTCTAGATTTGGGTTTCTGTCAAATCTGTCATCCCCCCACCTACTAAAATTTTTCATTATCTTCAATTAAAGTCAACATGAGGCCCCTTGATAATTCCAATGCTACTCTTCTGCCAAATTAACATGGTCTGTAGATCTAGAACTATTCTTTTGGTTATGAGAACAAATAATATTGAGCTTTAGCTCCCATATAACACCACTCAAAAATCCACACATAAAATTAAGTAGACCATGTACATATTACTAAACAAATGAAAAAGGACAAGTGCCACAAAGATCATTAGTATAATACAATAAGACAGTGCCACCCGAATATAAATATAGGTACCTGACTACTGAACTTCTCAGGATTTATTTCTCGCATCACATGAAATTCATATGCAACCTTTGCATCACATCCAATACCTTTGAAAGTGCAATGAGAAATGTCAGACAGATCCTACAATATATAACCGGAAAATTGAAGATTTAGAGATTTACCTAAATAGTTCATCATAAACTTGGATTGCACTTTATTTGGATCAGCTTCTGATTTTATGTTTACCTTCCAGCGATCTAGCATGGTAACTGCAGCATGGTTAACGTCATGTAGAAGAGTGCTTAAGCCGCCTTGTCCATTAACGATGGAGAAGCCTCTTCCCCACTGCAAAACCCTTGACAAATCATTTCCCGTGCCAAGGGGAATAATAGCAACAGGTGGGGGTGATTCAAATTTATGCTTCTCAATGGCATCAAGGACCCATGCAACAGTGCCATCTCCACCACATACCAAAACTCTAAAGTATTGCACATCGTTGAACAGTTCCAAACCAACCTCAGGCCCTTGAGAAGAACTCAATTCAAAAACCTGCATTTTAAAGGATAAGAACTCAGCTGATTACGAGCATAATATGCAAAATGGAAACCCAGTACAACATATCAATATCAATGAATACACACGAGTAGAAGTTCTTGATGATGTAATATACGCTTATTCAGTAAACACTTACCACTTAAATAATAATCTAGAAGACTTTAACAGCTAACTAATCCAAGAAAAACATTATATGTCAAGTACAGAAATTTGGAAGCCAACTTTAGACTCTAGAAAGGAGAGCGATTACATAATTCTCTGCATTTCTCCGTGATGAGTTTAATATTTTGTTTTGTAGGTCTTTTTTCACTTTTAGAAACTAACATATTGACTTCATACAGGTCCAGTTTGTCAGATTAATGGAGCTAAAGCAAAACAAATATTACCTGTGCAGGATTCAATAACATGTTCAACCTCCTCCTTAAAGAAGCCCCATTTTGACCTCCACTCCTGGCATTTATAAAAACCAAAAGAGGCCTTGCATCCTTTGGTAAATTAACCACTTTATATTTCTTAAATTGACAGTAGGTTACAATACCACCATTTTTCTGCATAATCCCATTATGGTTACCCTTAACACTTAGTGCCCTGCCATCCTTCTTCAAGTGGTCAAAACTCCTCTCACTACGGGATTTCTTCAAACCAGTAAGGCCACTGAACGCATACTCCAGAGCATCATTGGATGAGTTACAATTACCTGAATGACCACAACCATGTTTAGAACGATGACGCTTTCTTCTAAACTGGCCACGAACAGATGAGGTTATGAACTCATCTGTTATTGCACGCAGCATTCCATTATTTAAGGGACCAACTTCTTTTAAACATAAAGGAGAAAGAATAACCCTCCTAAGAGTACCAAGATCACAAACATCACCAGACTCTTTTGCCATTTTATTGTGACATCTGACATGTATGAGGTTCTGACACCATAGGCAATGCCATGTTGGAGAAGCATCAAGGAACGGAACACCACATGGCTCATCACAATAAAAGCAGCAGGCAGAAATTTCAGGATTATCATCTATATTAACCCATCTTTCTGACCAGTGATGTCGAACATGGGTAGAACCAGCTTGTGCCGCACACTTGCAATCCTTTACTGCAAACTCAGAACAATAAGAATGAGCTGCCACCCCACAAACAACACAACGATGAACAGGAGTGTGGGATGAAGCTTTAGTGCCTAGGCTTTGAAGAAACACCAAGGAAGTCAAGCAAACACAGCATGTAGACGGCTGTTCACCAGTAGTTATATCTTCAATCCACGTATGCGGCGATAAAGGAGCTCTTAGCTTCTTCCAGACTTTCTTCTTTGCTCTAGCCGCGGCTTTGACCCAGTTCAGAGATGTCCTCCTCTCCCATCTGAGAAATGCAAAGATGATAGCGAGAAGACCAAATGATCCTGTGACCAGCCATCCCAGAAGAAATGAACCATTACTGTCTGAGCTGATCACAAATCTTGCAATTGAGATGCCTAAATCAACCATCATGGTCTCAAACTTCCTCTTCAAATATCACTACTTTTCCCAGATTACAGATTTGGAATTGCACAGGCAATTACATATCGTTTTCTACGAACAATAAATATACATAATTTAAGCCCCAAATTTACAAGAAAAATCAAATAAATAGCAAAACCAATAGCAAAATCAATTCGGAATCTAATTCAGTTTGACATGCCAAGAACTCAGCAATTAAATAATCGTAGGCTGAACTAGCTCATAGATGCGATCTGGACATAGAAGGTAACAAATTGAAACAGATCTGGAAGAGACAAACCTGAAGAAGGCGAGAGCGGAGATGAGAGAAACCCTAGCAATGGAGGAATTGAGAAGAAAGAGAAAGAAGAGAAAAGAAAACGGGTGGAATTGAATTTAGAGAGACGATGGTTTGGATTCAATAAAAGAAAAGGTAATTTATAAGAAAAGCGAGAGAGAAAAGAAAAGCGCGGGATTTTAATTTTTCACTACGCAACGAACACGGCCTAATCGTCTTTTTGGGAACTCCGTACCAAATGCGTGTTGCCAAACCAAACTCCATTAACATCTTGGAATTACCATCATCCCACACCAATTTGGATTTTTTTCATTCTTCTTTTTTCAAGGCTTTGTGAGCTGCTAGACAATCCCTGCAACTTATTAAATAAGAAGACAAAAAAGTACAAAACCTTCAAAAGTCGACATAATGAAAACTAATTATCGAACGATTTTTCTAAATGCTCCATACAAAACATAAAATATATGAAATATATTAATATAATACTGATTATGAAATATAATACTGATTATGAAATATATGAGAGCATCACAAATTCATTTGAGAAATACCAAACAAACAATTATTCCAATTGTTGGACGACAAAGTTACTAAATGCTGTATGCAAGAGAATTTGTGAGTACCTAGCTTGATGTTTTAAGTGCTTCAAAGAAAAAGTCAAAATTGTGAGGTTAAAAAAATAAAATAATAAAATAATGTGTTTGTTGGTGACTATATTCAGAATAGAACAATTGAAAAAGAAAAAAGAAGAAACTCTAAAAAAAATATATAAAATTTGTTTTTTTGAAGGAGGACGATAGACATTTTATTCATAAAAGATTAAAGAGTACATGGAGAGATACAGAGCATCGAACAAAACATAACTAAAGAAATGACAAGATGCACAAAATGCATCTATGCCAAAAACAATAAAAGCGAGCAAGATGCAATAAAATTGAAGAGTAACCATAGAATTTGATGTCATACGATATCACTGCACTGCATATGTCCCAAAAGCAGTGTAAAGGTGATAGTAACCGTAGCTAGGAATGTAACCATAGCTTGGGAAGTACACCTTACTAGAAGAGTGATATGTCTAGAGAACGCAGACGACCAATGGTGTAAGAAACTCAGACGTTAGCAATCAAACTCAAAAACCGTAACTAGAACTAGGTCTATTCCAAGTTTGAAATAAAGCCCAAATCATCTAAAAACAACCTCATGGGTCCCATATCCTAGCCCGCATGGGCCTGAAAACACCCAAAATCAGCCCTAGGCCCAGACCCACACAGCTGAGACCAAGCCTAGGCCCAAAGGGTAGTGATTTGGGCACCCAACCCCTAGACCTCCTGCCTCCGACTAACCGTCGTTTGGAGGCACACCTTCGTGCCTAGTCAGGACTCGCCGCTAGCTTAGATCGATTGGTCATGGCTGGAGAACCACCATGCTCCCAACGTTATGTTGCATAACCAGCAACCCCAATCTGATTATTGCAGACCAGAACAGCTCCCCAACCCGAACCATCATGCCAGATCGCAACATTATAGATGAAACGACCGGCTCCCATCCCCTCACATAACACCCACTGGACGCTGAAAATTGAAACACACTCAATACTGCATGTTGTATCGAAGTTTTCCTTCCCAACCCTGAACTCACTTCCAAGCCTCCCCTTGAATGGCTTCTTTTTACTTCTGCCAGTGACAAGGGACCGTTTTCATACCTAACGCATCACTCTCATTGCTAATTTTCTGACCCAAGGCACGTTTCATATGTTACAAATATCTCCTTCAGTTTCAAACAATCCGGAACACAGAATAATAAACTATCATCTGTGATCAACTTAGTTTGTAGATCATATTAAGAAAGTTACTAGTATCCGGTTATTTGCACAAGCAAATGCAGTCAACATTTATATTCCAAAGAATGATTATGTACACGGACCGATTACTAGAAACTCTACCATCATTTGCAGCACCAGCCAAAATGGATAGGCAGTGAGCATAAATCAGACACGGCTTCTTTTTCAGGACAGGACCCTAGAACTGATCACTCCGAGGCTTCATTCCACGGGGAATCACAGCTGACATTCTACAGAGGTCTTCCACCAACATCTGACTGTACTTTCAATTTCAGAATAGGATTTGCAATGTCTCTTGACAGAACAAAATTTCCTTCCAGATCTGATCTGATCTTCCATGATCCAGTAAACCAGGAAGCGTCACAAATTTACATGGCCTCCTGTCTCGTCCTTTAATTCGACACCATAATAAATTAAATGGTCTGAAATGCTGTTCCCTATCACTGACCTGCACAAATGTCTCAAAAACTTGTAACATCGAAATTGAGAAGACATTTATATTATGTTATTCATCTAAGACTGTTCAAGGGACTGCAATGCAGCAGAACATCTGAATATGACAAAGTAACTGAGATGACAAATCTCCATTATATCGTTTCACAAGAGGGATTACCTGCTGCAGGTTGGATCTTTACCAGAATCATCACAGATTTTCTCAACCTGATAAACAAGACTTCGCAATCCAATGTCATAAAGCCACACCTACAGTAAGAATAAGGCTCTCAGTATAAAAAGAACAACACTTGCTACAATACATTCATAAACATACATGTTAACATTGAGCTCTCAAGGGGTACAGGTAAGAGAATGACTCAATTACAAGGGCAATTTCTCCTTCCCAATTTCAATAAGTTTACAGAAATAAAACACTGAAAGAATTTCATTTCATCACTACAGCCGACAATAAAAGGGTTAGAACTTACAAACTATTTTAGTATTCTGTAAACCAGAACTATTTATTCTCTTAGATTGGAGAGAATTTCATTTCAAGAGTGCCGTTTGACAAGTATATATATATATATATATATATATATATATATATATATATATATACAGTCCGGATCAGGAGCGGAGGTCCGTTCCAAAGCTTAGGAACGGATTTCATCATTTTGACCTACTTCCCGATCGAATTTCCTCAAACTTCCTTCTAGACATATCTATATCATCTTGTGTAGATCATCTCTGCAAAATTTCAGCCAATTTGGTGATCAGGAAGACCTTCAAACTTATGTTACAAAAAAGATGGACAAACTAGACAGAATTATGTCCGTCAGTTTTGTAACGCAAGTTTGAAGGCCTTTATGATCACCAAATTGGCTGAAATTTTGTAGAGATGATCTACACAAGATGATATAGATATGTCTAGAAGGAAGTTTGAGGAAATTCGATCGGGAAGTGGGTCAAATGATGAAATCCGTTCCTAAGCTTAGGAATGGACCTCCGCTCCTGATCCGCACTGTGTGTGTGTATATATATATTTCTGTGAGGTTTAAATATGTAACCTTAAAATTTTCAGTTAAACATTATAATCTACCAAGTCACGGTTCACTATCATTTTCTAAAAAGAAAACTCTCAGGCTTTGAGTTGAAAGCCATCTTCAACTGAAGGGCTAAATACTTCTTTTTAGTCACTAAAAATATATGAGCGATCTGGTTAACTCTCAAAGACTTTATAAAATTCAAACACCTTGTGATAAGAGAACCAAGATGATGATTGGCAAGATCAGCATTATTCAACAAGGACAGTAGAATTAGATTCGACAGTCAAATTACTAATATACAAGTTAAAATACTTTTTTGTCTATTTCGTCTCTAATTTGACCACTGAAAAATAATATTCATGGCTAAAATGCTATAAATAAAGGTTAAAAGACAATATTAATGGAAAAACTTTATTTCAAAAAAATAAGAGAAAAACTTGATCTTAATCATGTCTTTTTTAACTCTAGAGTAAACCAATTGTTTAATACCCAAAGAGCCCACAAACATACACTCACAAACATATATATATAGAAGGATCTTGTCAGACCCCGAACGTTTTAACCGTGGTTAATGACGAGTTACTGGGGTTTAAGTCACATTCGGTAACTTCACGAGTGAACAACCACATTCATTTTTGAGTTTTTCAAAACTCTCCAAATTCCTGATTTAATGACTCGATGTCATAGTACGTGTCGACACGAGTCTCACGGTATTTTCGGATTATTTTTCAGAGCTTCCGTTAATTTTCTAAGAATTTCTGAAGTTTTCGGTAACTTTTAATTATCAATCCGGTAAAAAGAGTTTTTACCATTTAACTTTTACTTTTCACCTTCTTTAAATCTTGACTGTTGGATCTTTCTTGGATTTAATCTGGACCGTCCAATCCTCTATAAATAGAGAGTGAGTTTTGACTTAGTCAAAACTCCCCACTCGGTCAACAGAGCTCCGATAGAGCTCTCGTCTTCTCCACTGTGTCTCGCCCCGACGCCGGCGACTCCGGCCACCATACGCCAGTGGACCCGTCCCTTTCTCTTCATCTCTTCTTCCTCCTCTATCTAGCCCAGTCCCTAGATGACTGTATCATCCACTGTGGAAGGAGAACGACCGAGAAAAAGTCTCGGCGATCAACGACCAAATTCCGGCGAACTAGGCGGCGACTCGACCTCCAACCGGTATGGTTCTTCGTCTCTTCTCTTCCTCTTCCTTCCCTTGCCTTTTGATGTTTGATTGGAGCCCTAATCGAAAACTCATCTTTTTACTGTTTTTTTCTGTTTTCTAGGTTTCGGGTTCTCGACCTCCGGCGACCTTTTCTGGTGAGCTGCTCAAGCTCAGGCGAGGCTTCAGGGAAGCTGCTGGTGGTTAGATAGAGGCAGAGGTGGAGGCTCTGCTTGTGGAGGAAGTAGGCAGCAGGGAGGCCATCTCGGCAGCAAGCAGTGGAGGTTGTGGCAGCCAAGGCATTTTGGGTTGTGAAGTCTGAGAGTTTAGGGAACAAAGGCAGAGGTCTGGTGTTTCTGCCTCGGATCAATTTCGAAGGTAATTAATGTTACCTAAGGCTACTGTGTTGTGGCTGATATTGTTATTGAATCGTTGAATTGATGTTGATCTGGTGTTGATTTGATTATGTTGTTTGACTGTATGTTTGTTGTAACTTGGTGACAAAGAAACGAGGGAAACTATGCCGAAATTCTGACAAGTTGACCGGAATCAGGCAGGAGATTCCGGCAAGTTGCCAGAATCCTGTGACGGTCCCGGCGATGCAATGAAATCGGCAGAAATGTCGAGAAGGTAGTCTTCGATTCCCTTCAAAATGTGTTGTTTCCATTTAGTCGGGCTAAAGTGTCGTAATCGGAATTTACGTAAGGAAGCTTACTAAAAACGAAAACTAACCGTAATTTAGGAACCTTCCATTTTGGGAAACTTTCTATTTATAGAAACCTACTAATTTGGGAAACTTTCTATTTTGGGAAAGTTTCCATTAAGAGAAAGTTTCCATTTTGGGAAATTTTCACTTTCAGAAAAACGGTTAAGTAAAGAATTGAAGTTCAACGAAGTTTGACACAATTTGGTTAAATTGGTAAAATGTTAAATTGTTATCGGAAAATGATAACTGAAATTCTGGAAAATGTCAAGTTGACCATATTAAGTAAATTTGGTGATTTACGCAAATCGATGTATCGACTCTTGGTAAATAAATTGGTTAATGCGACACGTTGGGTGTTTATAGTAATTCAATGAATTATTATGTGACACCCTAACGTCAGATTAAAATGGTTAAGGAAAGTTCGGAAGTTAAGTCGGACTTCCGATAAATAAGTAAAGAGTCGATAACCGGAAAAACAATCAAAAAGGTTAAAGTGCCATAAAAAGAAAATTGGTTGGTCAACTTGGTCAATGTGGTCATTCCTGGTCAAACCAGGAATGCTGAGGTCTGTTGACTGTTATTGTTTCTTGGTTACTAAGCTACTTTAATTCTGCAGTGATCCATTTGGATGAGGTAGCTTATGCGGTGATCTCGGTTCACCGAGGCAGTTCCTGGATGCCTGGAGCATACGTAAGAAACAGTTATTCCAGGTAGGGAAGTTAAACCCCCTTTGTTAGCGGTTTTGTATATATATGAAAGTGCATGATTTTGTATGCTCATGGTCGATACCTCTAGAAGTTTTCTTTATATATGTGATAAATGATTTATGATTGGGCCAAGAAAACCCGAGGCTAGACGTAAATGATTTTTATATGATGATGTGATATGTTGAGCACCGTTGTCCTGATTTCCGGTGCGTGACCTGAGAGTGATCGGACCTAGTATATAGCACTCCCACGGTGTCGATGACCGTGAACCTCCGGAGGGCAATGCCCTGTTTATTGTAATTATCTCACTTACGCTCGTCTCGTACAGAGTTAAACGAGACATAAGTGCGGTGTGCTGTTATGAGAGATTTGTTGGGCATTAGTAGTAAATGGACACTCTCGCTACTATTCGTCTTCAGACGCATAGGTAGTTGGCCCCGGTTTGCTGTATAGACAAACCCGAGATTCGGTCACAGAGATTCGTGAATCCCTGCAGGCTGTATTGTTCATTGAGCGCTCTGGCCTCTGTTTTAGCATAATGCACTGTTTTCCCGAAAGATATGAAATGATGTTGTTGTGTGCCAAGGATTTTCTAAATGGTTTTATTAAGAGCTCAAATCTATATTTATATATATGGTTTTATGGTTTTCAAACCTATCATTGGTGGGCCTATATGTGAGCACGTGAGGACAACGCTCACCCCTACAACAGATTGTTTGCAGGTACTGCGTACTGTGACGGGATAGATAGAGAGAGCTGTATGTGTGGAGTCTCATTCTTTCCTCGATGTTTGGTCCGATTTGTACTTTATTTTCCTGTTTTATATTTTTATTGTTATTGCTAAAGTTTTTAATTGACCCTTTTAATTTGACCACCTTCCGCGAAATTAGAAAACGCTTGATGAATGCTTTAAGAATTACATGTGGTGCCACTCAATGTTTTAAAGTTTAAATTTTATTTTACTTACTAAAAAGCCTACGACTTTAGGTTAGTAAGTTGTTGGCACTTTCTTCGGACGTGTTGGCTTTTTATTGGCTTAAATCCGTGGCCACTGTAGTTTCTCCTCCCGGAGTGCTGCAAATGTAGAGCGAACGTCTGTGAAATAGTGAAAATACGCACGCCCACGTGTCATCCTCTCATTAGGTATTGAAACCATTAACGAAGTCATCTTTATCTCCTGACCTCGATCATAATCTTCTCAAACCAATCTCACAATTATGTCCCAGCTGATTTCAATGACTTCTCACAACAATCAAACATGCATATATGTCAATTAATAAAGCTTTGTTCCTATTTTATTTTATATTGTTTTGTAATCACCTCTAGAATCTATTATTAAAAATTTATTAAATAGTGGATTTACATGGATTGTCTAGCGTAAATTATGAAATAAACAATCATACCCTCTAGAAATAAGACTTATGTAGATTAAAATTTTTTATATTTTATTAATTAATTTTATTTATCTCTCTCTCTCTCTATAGATATATTTAATAAACACACATATTGTTAAAGATTTATTAAATAGTGGATTTACATGGATTGTCTAGCATAAATTATGAAATAAACAATCATACCCTCTAGAAATAAGACTTATGTAGATTAAATTTTTTTATATTTTATTAATTAATTTTATTTATCTCTCTCTCTATAGATATATTTAATAAACATACATATTGTTAAAGATTTATTAAATAGTGGATTTACATGGATTGTCTAGTGTAAATTATGAAATAAACAATCATACCCCCTAGAAATAAGATTTATGTAGATTTACAATTTTTATATTTTATTAATTAATTTTATTCATCTCTCTCTATAGAGATATTTAATAAACACACATATTGTTAAAGATTTATTAAATAGTGAATTCACATGGATTGTCCAGTTTAAATTATGAAATAAACAATCCAATCCCCTAGACATAAGATTTCCATGGATTTACAATTTTTATCTTTTTTATTTTATTTTATTCATCTATCTCTATACACTTCTTTTTTTAATAAATGTTTTTTGACCTTATTTTTCTTATACTACAATACTCATCCACTTGGTTAGTTTATGTGTTTTATATATATTCTACATAACTAATTTGTTTTTGGTTTTTGTTTTTGCTTCGTACGCTATTTAACATATATTTAACTTTTTCAATCAACTCAATATGTGTAACATAGACTTAAGTATAGTTAGAATTTTTGAACTTTGTTTTATTGCAATAGAGAAATAGTTAAATATAATCATTATCAATGTATTTTTACTTTAGCCGTCAGATACAACTTAAGTATAAAATAAACATGTTTTTCACCGCGTTTTGACACAGGTCTACTAATTTTTCAAAATGATATCTTATGAATACTAATCTTTTATTTCCTCTCCATAATGTGTCTTTGAAAGTTTGATACACGTGTAGAGCTTATCTTGAGAAACTTTTATGTTATTATTTTTGTTTATCTACTCATGTTACATGTTTTTCTTGCTAAGTGATAAATCGTAAAATATTTGTTTAATTCTATGAGAATCCATACAAATTTATTATTTGTTTTCAAGAATCCTAAAAAGTTAGATTTTACAATCTGTATAAATCCAATAGATCTTGTAAATCTACATAAATCTAAAAAGACTTTGCAAATCCATCACTTAAAAAAAATGTAGAAATCTAAATCAGTGTCGCGGATCTCTGTCTCAAACTACCAAACAATTGCCCCTCTCTCATCGAACCTCTCTCTCTCTCCACATGGTGGGTCAGTTCCTAGTTCTGCCGTCGTATTTTGAGTTTCCGATTACGAACCGGGCAGTTTTTATCTTTCTAACCCTCAAGCATAATGCACAGCCATAGTCAGTTATGAACAACTTCATCGAGGATGTTGATATGAATGTCCAATATGACACATTCCTGAGCCCCCGGTCCGCAACATGTCGTTGGTATGTCTCACAAACCCTAAATTAATCAAAGAAACTCTTAAGCAAACTAGCAAGCCAACTCTTCATTCATATATGTATGTATGTAATAGTACTACTGGTTCTATATTTCTCTAATTTCCTTTTTAATAAAAACATAGATAGTATGTAGATAAACTAAGGAACTATGGTTACGAAAAAAACTATATACAACAATTAAAAATTGTATAATCAAAATCATTGTTAATACGGCTAGAGATGAACCCCAAAGACCTAATAACAATATTGAGAACCATGATGCAACACACCATAAAGAGTAAAACCATCTTCCACCTTATTTCAAACATGAGATGGGCTAATTTATTGATGCTTAGAAAATTAAGCGAAGTGAAATTTTTGTTTTTGATGTCTCCATAGCCTAATGAAAGAAAGAAAATAAAATAAAATCAGCCAAAGAAGAAAGAAAGAGTGGAGAAACATTGAAGATCAATAAAAAATGTATAGAAAGAAAATGAAAAATAAAGGAATAAACTGAAGAAAATGGAACAAAGAAACAATGAAAACTATAAAAAAGATATGGGAAGGAAAAAAAATATACAACACCAATGCTCGAAACAATTACCACAATTATCTTAACCAAACCCGTTACCAATTGGACTGTGGAAATTGCCGTGTCAAAGATGTTTTTTACTATATATAAAGAAATTTTCCTTGGCTACATAAAAGAACTAATGGAGATTAATATATAATATAGTCTTATACATGTAAACACATAATCATCATATTAACGAACTTAAGTACTTATCAGAATTTTTGACGGAGATTGTCATGTCTTCTTGTAATAGCTTAAGTCTTTTGTTGCTCTTACTCAATGTGCCCTTTAGATAAGATAGGGATTGAATGCCTCTTGTAATGAGAATAGAGACTTATGCTCGTCTATTTATAGTGATCAACTATTTTCTTTCCCATTATAGAGTCCTAGTTGATCATACAAGATTTACCCTAGATTACGAAATCATATCAGAAGATATTATGGATTGCTTAATCAATATGTAAACTATGTAGTATTCACATATCATAAGATTACATTCCTTATACAACTTGTAACAGTTAAATTATGTTTAATAAATTGCTTGATCATTAAGTCACATAATATTGTTAAAAGTCCAAAATGTTTTTTAATCTCCCACTAAACTGTACAATAATTATGTGCAACAATTGAACCAAAACAAAATTTAAGCACTACACTAAATAGCATACTTGAGTTATATAAAATGCATAAAAATCCAATAGTAATAACTCAGTCACCTTGTCACCTTACAGTAGCTAGCATTGAATCTAAAATTCTAACAGACTTAACAAAATGTGTAGAATTTGGACCACAATACAAGTTCCTGCCAAGCACTAGAGTTTCATATATGAACTGAATGGAGCTAATGACATTTTAACATATATATTAAATTGCATTGTCAAAATTCTCAATGTCCACTAAATGGTTTTAAACAAAAAAACTCTAAAATAACAAGTACTAAATTTCATAGATGGTCTTGTACTTGTTAACTTAAAAGACAACATATGAATAGAACAAATTCTACTTATAACCAACCATCTGAACTTAAAACAACATGACAAAATAAAATTGAACATGATGAAATATATTTCAGAACAAACATAACATTGTAATGTTGTAATACTGTAATGCTACAGCAACCATTAAGAACTGAACACTTCAACTTAATAGATAACAGAAATCAAGTTTACATCAATGAATCATAAACTCAAAACTAGATCAAAAATACAAGAATAAAACACAATGGAAACTCTAACTGAATTTTGATTCTAGAATCTAACTTATAAAGAACACCTATATTGGCACAATGTTTCTTGAATACTCCAACTACTAAAGCTTTGATAAAAGAATCAGCTGACTGATCCTATGAATCAATGTTCCAAATCTCAATTTCATCATACTTGAATCTCTTCCTGGCATTATAATACTTATGATCAATGTGTTTGGAATGAACTGATATTTTCCTGTTCTTAGAAACGAACATAGCAGTTTCATTATCATAGTAAATTGTCAACTTGTTAGAAATCACATTTTTCAGAATCTTGGTTTCCATTAGAAAATTCATAATCCAAAAGCCTTCACACACACTTTCATAAACAGCTAGCAACTCAGCTTGCATGGTAGAAGTGGCTATGATGCTTTGTTTCATGGTATTTCATGCAACTACGCCTTCTGTAAACAAGCAATGTGGTATTTGGTTCTCTGAAAATATCTTAGAACCTTTTTCCTTGCATTCCAGTGTTGAATTTCAAGATTGCTTTGAAATCTAGAAAACACATTAACGTCAAAAGTTATATCTGGTCTAGTGCACACATAAGCATACATCAGACTACCTATAAGAGACGCATATGGTTTTAAATCCATACTAACTTTCTACGCATCAGACTTAGGAATTTTGTTTTTAGTCAATTTATCACTTTTGGACATAAGGACTTCACCTTCAGCACAAGTTTCCATTCTGAAACGTTTCAGAATAGTCTCTATATAGCTTCCTTGTGACAAACTAAGTAAGCCCTGTTTTCTATCCCTTTTTATCTCAATATCTAAGACAAATGATACTTCACCCAAATATTTCATGTCAAAAGGCTTTGACAAAAAGATTTTAGTGTCTTGAACCAAATTGAGATTGCTACTAGCAAGGAGGATGTCATCTACCAAGAGGATGAGAAAAATTAAATTACTTCCATGTGTCTTGAGATAAACACATTCATCCACTATATATCCAAAAGTTGATATAACTAGATCAAATTTTCTCTACCACTGTCTAGAGGCTTATTTTAAACCGTAAATTGATTTCTTGAGTTTGCAAATCATCTTCTCCTTTCTTGGAACTATGAAACCTTCAGATTGTTTCATATAAATTGTCTCTTCCATCTCACCATTTCGGAAAGCTGTTTTGACATCCATATGATGTAACTCCATGTCAAAATGAGCTACTAATGCCATAATGATTCTAAAAGAATCTTTTGTAGACACATGAGAAAATGTTTTCGTTTAATCAACTCCTTTTTCAGTGAAACTTTTAGCTACTACCCTAGCTTTATGTCTCTCTATATTTCCCTTAACATCTCTCTTAGTCTTAAAAACTCATTTACAGCCTATTACCTTTTGATTACCTGTAGCCTTAACCAAGCAAGTCTCATACCTTGTTATTCTTCATGGACTCAATTTCTGCATCCATGGCTTCTTGCCACATAACTGAATCCTCACATTTTGTAGCTTGTTTAAAGGTTTTAGGGTCAGTTTGATATTCCCTTGACAGTTGTTCAACAGTCTCCATCAAGTTTTCTTTTCTTGAAAGGGTCAATCAGTATTCTAACAGTGTGGAAATTTTTCTCAATTTCATCAGTAAAGAAAAGATTGCGGCAAATATTGAGGATTTTGTTGAATACGGAAAATCTTACGACAAGTCATTAGGCCTCATAGGCTCTCTCTGTTTTTGGCAGGAATATAGGTTTTCCTTATCCCCTACAACAATATTCTAAAACTCTGCCTAATCGGCTGACTAGTTGGTAGTCGGCCGGTCACCGAGGCGATTTTGGTGTAGTCGACCGGGAAACAATTGGGCTAGTCGGGAGAAAATCGGGCTAGTCAGGGGAAAATCGGGCTAGTCTGGAAAAAATCGAACTAGTTGGTTAAAAATCGGCTCAACTCGGATTAGACAAAAAATAAAAAAAAGGAAACGGCGTCGTTTTACTTGTTTTGACTTGGTCAAAACTCAAAACCTAATTCGAGTTTAATATTGTAATACTTTATCGACTTTTTTTTATTATTTTTGACATTATATTACCTTTTTTAAAAAATATATTTAATTATATGTTTTAAAAATAAAAATAAATCCAAAAATTAAAAACTGAGTACTCCCCGAGTACTCTTTCGACTATTCTTCTACTCGCTAATCCCCGATTGGCCGACCGACTAACGACTAGCAACTTTTATATTCTTGAATAAGAATAACACTTTCCAATATTTGATCTATCATCACAAGTGGATTTCTAAAATGTCATAGCATTTAATTTGAGGCATGCTCTAAAAAGTCATAAAGTTTGAATTATGCTTCCCTAACGTCATTAACATTTTATTAGGTATATGTGCTTGGAGCTTTGGAGCATACTACTTCCAAACATAATATCAACTGAATTATCTTAAAATCACCCATATTATAACAAATAATTTTTTTTTCATACTGTTAAGTTTTTGCTTGTATCAGCGATATGGTCATTCAAGCCTTGGACCGCAACGACGCCCAATATCACCATGACCTAAATCATGATGATCCATTCACCATATCACTGACACGAGCAATATCTACAACCCTTCTTCGATTTTAGCATGCTTGATCATGCTAAAAAGCGTTTGCGATCTGTCGTCGATACGATATCTTCCACTTCCGAGAGGTATCGGTCAGACCATTGAACCCTTCACTTTACTTGAAAAAACTTTAAGCAAAACATCCAGACAGTGGTAGAACCAGGAATCAATCATAGGTAGGGCTGCTTCTTAAGAAGACAAATTTTTTTGTTTGAGGTTTGTAACCCAGTGGGAGGCTCCTCACGACAACGAACAAAATGACATCGAAAGACTGAGGATCCGATATACTACCAAGGCTAGACTAGGGATTTTGAAATTGGGAAAAGCTGAAATCTAAGAGAAAATGCGGAAGCCAAGATAAAATGAGAAGCACATAGCCACAGATCGTCACCATGGCTCTGATACCATGTTAGGATTTCATGGTTTATTCAAAATAAAGTGGTGAAAATGTAAAAGAAGCAAACACGACTTTAGAGGTTACATTATGTTTGTATTGATTAAAGATTGAGAATTACAAGAGACAAATATATAGCTACGGTGCTAGATTGAGTAGTACAAATACAATAAGGCCTCTAAAAATATCTACCTACAATACTAATACATTTCAATACAGTGTCTGTACATGCATACGTTGTTAATCCGTTTGCTTGCAGAGGACGTCTGATCCATTGTTAGCAACATCAAACTTTTTTTAATGATTTTCAAGCCTTTTTTTGCTAGCTGGAAGCAGCATTTGGCAGTTGTGTAGCCAGGTATGAGAATATGTATAATACTGATTTGAGGAAGAAAATTAGTATTAGGAGGATGTATGCAATCACAAGAAAGAGCACAACTTAGACATATTCAAGATGGGTAGGGCTACTTCTTAAGAGCAAAAAGGAAAAAGAATTAATTATAACGTTTGGGATTTTGACGATCTGTCATTATGAAGGGCAGTAAGACAGTAGGTCCCGACGTCATCATTGAAAGTGAAGGCTACCCTAGCTACTGGAATTTTGAAAAAGGGAGGCATTGCGTCTGCTCTACTTTCCGTCTTTACTCACTCTATCCTACCTTTAATCATATGAAGTGGGTTATTATATATATATATACACACTTAGGGTTTTCTATCCTAAATCTCGATAGGGCTATAGCCGTATCAGCCCTCTACACACTTCTGCCCCTGCATTTAGAAGTAGAGCACATGACGCCGGCAAAGCCAAGGCCAACTAATCAGTCAAGGCTGCTCCCAGAGGTGACGTTTGGACTCCACCACCGCTGTCGAGTTTAGGGTGTTTTTTAGAGGTTCTAATTGGTGCAATTTTGCTTGAAATAATGAAATTTGGTTTTAATTGACATGACGGCTTTTCTACTGTAACATTTGAAAATACCAATTATGCTTATTCTTTGGAATTTCTTTATTGTAATGTTTCGTCTTGAAAACTTGGATGTTGTACACTTGAAAATGTACACTTTTGGAGCTCATTATTCTTTTGTCCCCATCATAGGTATAACTTAAGCATTGTGTGCGTCGTGCATGCGTCAACTTGAGTCATTTATCTAAACTTCTATAATAGGAAGCATGATTTTGGTGTCAAAGACTTCACTAAAAATGGAATTTCTAGATTTTTTCATTACATTACAATGTTAGAAAATCTGAAAATATTTGATAAGATTAAAAATGTAAATATCTTTATCTATTTACATTTTACATATTTACCCGAGTAAATATTTATTCGTAAAATTGCTCAACTACATACCTATTTGTATTTTTATATTTAAAAGACAAATTGATGTTAAGAGGCTAGTTTGATTACATAGATGTAATCTATAATAGGAAAGTTGTGTTGCTTATAATGATATTTCTCTTGGCACAGTTTTTTTTTCGTTATGTCAAGTACATATATCTAGAGTAGCTAGTTGTGGACTATTTGCTAATTGGTAATTGGTAAAATACATATATTGAGTGGAGTCGTGGAGACTCCTAGTATTATTTGAGAATACTGTCTTGATTCTCGTTGGAGTTGGGGGCAACAACAGTAACACAAACATATGCTTTAACATAATCATTTCTAGTCTATTTATATGGTGTTCAATTTTGGTTTCTACGGTTTCCAGAAAATATTAGCTTTGCTTGTACCTGTAAAATTGTAAAGATAGTTAGGCCAATCTGGCCAACTTATCACAGACACCCCTCATAGAAGGTCTTTTTTCAGGGACCCTAGCAACACAAGCAAGAGCAATCTTCAATACTGCAACAATTTCCTCTTCCATGTCCACATCCGGAGCTAAGAACCGGTCTAATACGTCAAACACTGGTTTCCTTTCCTCAATGCTGATCTGAAACCATTCAAATAAATCAACATCTAGAGAACCAGTTTTGATGTATGGCTTTTTTGCAGAAATCATTTCCAGCATTATCACCCCAAATGAGTACACATCGCATTTCTGGGATGGCTTGGAAACTTTAGTGGCTTCAGGAGCTTTGTAGCAAGGTCCTGCTGCCGCCATCGAGCTCTCACTCCTCTGCACATAAGGAGAATTCTGAAGTGATGATGTGTCAGTAGTGATTTGTTCAGGTTGAAAGGATATGGATTCTTCAGTTACTTTGGCGAGGCGACCTAGTCCGAAATTGGAGATATGGGGTTCCATGTTTGGTCCAAGAAGTACATTGCTAGGCCTCATGTCTCCATGGACGTATTTTCTTTGACTATACTCATGAATATAAGCCAAACCTTTTGCCATGCCTATCATGATACTGAGACGTACAGGCCAAGAAAGTGGTGTGAAGGATACCATGCCTGCTTTTCCTAGGAAAGCCATACATTACGTGTTAGAATAAGCACTCGGCATCACAATGAAAAGTTATATGAGAAACTTACCATGAATTGCAGTAGCAAGGTCACCGTTCGGGATGTAATTATAAATAAGTAGCTTCTCATCTACTGACCAGCAATATGCCAGAAGTGTGGTGATATTTGGATGCTTCATCTTTCCAATTGATTCAATTTCTCTTTGAAATTCCTTAAACCTTTGGCAACCTTCATCTTCAAGTCTTCTTACTGCTAAGGTTCGTCCATCTTCAAGAACAACTTTATACACAATCCCAGTTCCACTCTTACCAAGAAGGAAAGCAGAGGCTTTCAGCAGTTTGTCAAGATCTAAATTGGCATGCATTTCCAATTGCACAAATTGGTAATGTCCTGGATACTCGGAACTATGTTTTGCAAAGCAGAGGAAGTCCTTTGTAGGGATAAGCTTATTTTCAAAATGTTGACTGACTTTACAAGAACAGATCTTCTTATACCATTTGGAGAACAGTAGGCCAGAAAGACAAATCCCAAGAATGATACCTGCAATGACCAAGACCACCTCACATGTACTAGAGTTGCTGCTCCGGCTTGAATTATGAGCCGGATTATGAAACAAGGATTGGTTGTTTGAGTCTACAATAGTTGAAGAACATGAGATCTTCATCGGCGGTCCACAGAGAAAAAGATTTCCTACAAAAGCTGTTGGTCCTTGATTGATTAGAGAGCCAACCTGAGGAATTGGTCCACTAAGATTGTTGTAACTGAGATCAATGTAAACCCTCTCGGGAAGGTTTCCTAGGCTTGCTGGGATAGTACCATTAAACAAGTTGTGAGACATGTCAAGAGTAGCTCTCAAATTTGACAAGTTGCTAATGCCCTTGGGGATGGAACCACTGAACCTGTTGAAGGAAATGTTGAGGTTCTGAAGACTTGCCAAACTGGTGATACCATCTGGAAGGGAACCATAGAAATCGTTTTGAGCAAGGACAAGACTCTTTAGTCTCCTACACCAAACTATAGATAAAGGTATCGAGTCATTGAAGGAATTCTGAGAGAGATCTAGAGTTTGTAGGTAACTGAGCATCTGTATCTCATCTGGGACTGACCCTGACAATGAGTTTCCTGATAGTACCACACTCTGGAGCTCCTTTGCATTGAACAATTCCAATGGCAGTCTTCCGAAGAGTTTGTTGTTCCTGAGATTCAGACGGCGGAGAGCAGAGAGGTCCCCAAGAGCAGGAGGGAAAATCCCAGAAAGATTCTTATATGGAAGACTGAGAGATACAACTTTGTCTTGTTTGCATGTAACTCCATTCCATGAACATGGGGTTTGGTCTGAAGAGTTCCAGCTACTGAGAGAGCCTTCGGCGTACTCAGTTAACGATTCTTTGAATGAAATAAGTGCTAATCCTTCTTCATTTACACAGCTTACAAATGCTGGAGAGTTGAATACAAGCAAAACCAGGAGAAGCACTTGCACTAAAACCATCGTACAAAGCTACAAATAGGCAGAGACTCGACACAAAGATCAAAATGGGGTTTGGTATGGAAAGCAGAAAATGGAGGGAGAGACTGACATATATGACAGGTTTGTACTTGCTGCTGGTTCTTCAATCACAAGTGAAACTTATAATGAAGCTGAGTTGCACCATTTTGCTAAATGCTGTACTTTTTTTAGAAAAATAACAAGAATTTTATTAAGTAGTAACAATAATACAATCATTGACGAAGTGGTTATAGCACAATGGTAAGCGCATTCACTATCTATTGACGAGTCATGAGTTCGAGTCACCATGGAAATAGGAGTGTGAAATCCGTTGATCATCTTTATTAAAAAAAGAAAACAAAACAATAATACAACCTTAGAAGATATCAGTGATGGAAATAAATTTCCCCTCACCTCCCTATCCGAAACAAACAACTATTACGGTGGACAAGAACCGATATGAGTTCAACCGTACCTAACCTAAACAACTACAAAAGTATTGAATCCTTACGGTCAACCTCAAGAAGAAACAACCCTGTAGAGCACTACATGCGAAAACTATCAGCATATTTGCACATATAACCTCTCAATTACATTGATAACAAGAAACTAACCGATATTAATTAAGATAGTCCATGGTCACGACAGCATAACCATGACTCCCCTAACGACAACCAATACCACCCTACCAGGACTCCGAACCCTCACCCAAAAGAGGAGAGACGACAACACCACCCTACCAAAACTCTAAACGCTCTCTCAAATGAGGAAGGACATAACTGCTGTACTTTCTTCTAAGGTAAGCCTGAATATATGATCAACTAGACACATAAGTAAGCATGTAGTAAGACAATTATGTAATACGTACTAAGGCACTTTAATCTATTGTTTAGCCATTCACCATGAAGAGGACAGATTAATGGTGTCAAATCTGGTCTGGTCTGGACCAACCCTTTCATTTGAACGCAATTGGAGGCGAGGTATATGTCTTGATTGGCGCTGAAAGTGCAATAAGATTTTAAGATTATTTCTGGTGTGATTAGTTTGACCAACTCAACTCATTGAGTCACGCAAATGCCAGTTTTAACAGTGGAATATTTTGCTACAGCTTTTGTTTGGGTGCGGTTGATGAGGAAATTTGTGTATCACAACCACATTTTTTTTTGATGATTGTATCTCAACCACATTGGAGTAGACTATTTTTAAACCCTAAGGTAGACCAATTTTGCTGTAGTCGTGTAGTAACTCCAAATCAACCTAAGATAGTCTACCAAGGACGAACAACATGCGATGTGATGGTATCATCAATTTCATTCTAGTCTGGCGGTATCAGATTCGTTAGTAGTTACCACAAAATTTGCTGGGGCAGGTCGTATGCTTAATCAAGCATGAGAAATTTGCACAAAAATGTCGTATATACAAATAATGTCATTGCATGATTAGATCAGATGCGTTAGTTTGTCATTCTAATAACCAACACCATGATTAGATTAGTGTGCAAAACAATCATTGCAGTTGGAGGTAGAGAATGGTCCTAATTGGAGACCTCACGATGATGTCTAGTAGCTGTGACTGCATCCGTCGTGACGATCTTGTGCCCCATCAATGTCTAAACAACATTGATAATGTCTTTCCCAAAATTCAATCCTCCAAGGAACTTGAATATGACCATTGACACTATCTAGACGGATATTTGAGTGCCCTTCAACTTGAATGCTACAACAGTCGATGAAAGATACTGACGAGTCGGCAAGAAAATTAACCTTCATGGTGTTGGAAGCTTCCATTCAATTTGTTTGATTTGAAGACCAATACTGATGAGTCATCTGAGAAGCTATTTGAATATGTGTTGAGAGTAGTAGTCGCTTGTAAAAGATAAGAGCATTTCTGGTAAAGAGATGATCAAGAGATTGTTCTTGATGCCAACAAGAACAGGTTCTATCTACAGTTTGCTAAGTTCTTACCCGATCTCGTGTTCCGAGTCTATATCTAATCAGTTTCCATCTGAAAATAGTTACCCTTTCTGGGACATATTAAGACTCAACATAGCATTTATCAACTTGGTTCTAGAATGAGCAGGCAAATTATTAGTTTGCTATAGAGAGGCTGATAAATTTAAGTAACAGAAAGCTAGCCGTTTCCAGCAGGATCCCAAACTAGTTCATCTTGCAATGCCTAGTTAAAGGCAATAAGGGTAGAAAAATCTAATGAACACAATATCATTATGTAAATAGATATGAAGCTTGGGAACGATCCCGCCATCCAGGCACCATTCTATGTAGTAATGGATCGTTGCTGATCAGTTACAATGTTTGGAAGTAGAACGGGGCAGAACCAATTGACGTGCCGGAGTAAATGTCAGTTCCATAACCCCATCTTATAAATTTTGTTGACGAAGTTCGACCTCCTAGAATACAGTACATTTCCCAGAAGAAAGAGAAAAAGTAGGGTTGTCCTGGTCAAGACTTGAGAGAAAAGAGCTATGCCTAAGATATATTGCAGTCATAAAAAACCCACTAATTATCAGGTTCTGAAAGGAGTATCCAACCAAGTTTAGCTAGTTCTACCTTACAAATCTATTCTGTAGTCCTTAGACCAAGTCCTTTACTTGTAGACTTTTAAGTAGAGGGGTTTTGAATCATTGACCAAAATAAAAACTTCTTGAACAGTATGAATCTCAGGAAGTTGATCAGAAGAGATCAACCAAAAGTTGCAAGTTTTTTTTCTTATTATGGCTGACATTGGCGTAGTCCTCCAGCTTCTTGTACTATTTTTATATTTATTAATAAATTTTCATAGAGGGACGATGAGTTAATCCCTCTGCGCTTCTTTAAAAAAAGTTGTAATGTAGTTATGTTGAACCGGCTTTAAATCCTCATGCAAAGCATTTTCCCTCCGAAACAAGTCGAAAGGACAGTAACGTCCAGGTCCTTAGCTTCATCTAACCTAGACAACTGGGAGCAGGGAATTAGAGGTTGAAGAACTGGTGCTTGCTGTATGATTATGATTCGTATGCTCATAACTCTAATCTCATTGAATATAGACATGAATCCTCCTTCACAGCTATGGCTTTTTTTTGTCAAACAGCTATTGTTTTTTTGTACTTGGATGGATACTCTTTCATTCACTACATCGTTTCAGAGTACATAATTTAGGAAACCAAAAGCTTTATTGACGACCACTTTTTTGCTGAAGAACAAAACTATAAAACGCTCCTAAAGCTAAAAGTATGAGGTGCTGTTTTTTTATTAACTAAAGTGGACTCAGGTTTGCATAAACATGAAACAGCTCAGACATCATTTTCAATTTTCTTACCCCCAAACAACTTGCCAAGATTAGGTATTACCTTCTTCTTCTGAATGGGGAAATTATTCATATGCCGAGATCCAGGAGACGCAGATTTTCGGTGCTTGGCTCGTCTTGATGGAGTTAAATTTCCATTAGTCCGCCGGTTTTCAGATGCTGCATTTCTGTAACTCTTTTGTCTCCAGTTTTGTAATTCTTGTCCCTCAAGCATCCTTTCAGGTCTAGAGGACTCTTGCTGTTTCTCCTCCACAGTTGTTTCTTTCATCTCTCTCTCAGCTAAGTCTATCTTTATCAATATTTCCTTCTCACTGGCCTTTATAGCTTCAATCCAAGCCTGAGCTGCTGCTACCTTATTATCAGCAATTTCTTCAGCCACCAATGCGCGTCCAGTCAAGTACTCATATTCAAACTTGGATATGGTAATTGAAGAACTACTCTGAGCTGCAGAGGCTCTAGCTCTCATGCTAGTCTCAATAAGAGTTTTGAGATTTTCAAGAGCTACAGCCTCTGAAGATTTGACTTCTTCAAGTTCTTGCATTGCAGCCTCAAACTTCTCCTCAGCTACGTCTATATCTGATTCAATCTTGAGTATTTCTGGCTTGATGGTTGCAGCCTCTTCACTGGCCAGCTCCTTCTCTTTCTTTGTGGCATCAGCATCCGCCTTAAGTTGTTCAAGAGTGACACAAAGACTGGATAGAATTGAATTTGCTTTTTCTTCAGATGCAGATACAGCTTCCAACTTGGCTTTGGCTCTAAGAAGCTTTGAATTGAGATTTTGAACAGTTAAATCAGCTTTATCTTCTGCCTTCTTTATCCGTGCTGTCTCATCTGTGATATGCTTCATCTCGTTTCTTATAACATCCATGGAGGCCATGTACTGGAATCCTTCTTCCTTCACTGCAGCCAGTTCTTTCCTTCCTGCCTCTAGTTCTTCTGTGATCGATTGTAGAAAGGGTGAAGCTTCCGAGTCCTCTCCTCCTTGGAAACTAGTCTCTGAAAGCTGCATGCTATCAGTCATTTGGCCACTAAATTTTTCCATTCCTTTAACTAACTGTAGTTCAGTCTGCAACTCATCCACATTACACAATGTTTCAGATAATTTGGTTTCGACATGTTCTGACTGATCAATCTGTTGAGTAATCTCGTTTATTTTTTTCCTGGTTTCCTCCACCACAGATGATTGTTGATTGGCTTCTTGTTGTCTTTGAGCCTCAATATCTCCAATTTCTTTCAAGGCTTCAATCCGAGCCAACTCAACTAGCACTTGTTCTTCATCAGCTTCCTCAATCTCCTTCCTCATAGCTTCTGCCGAGCTTGTATAAAACATCATCTTTTCGTTTGCAGCTTCTGCTTGCTTCTCTGCCTGCGATTTCTCTTCCAAAACATTAGCCATATCGAGCTTGAGCATGCTCAGTTCCTGCTTCAAAAGCTGCAATTCTCTCATGACTTGTTCAAAATTTTTGTTATTCTCCACATGAATATCCCCAACAGGCAACAATACTCGACTATCTCCACGCCTTCTCGGTTTCCTCAGTGCCTCAATCTCTCTTGTATGTGCTCTGGCCACCTTGTGTGATTCCTCAATTACTGAAGACAGATCTTTAGCTATCTTCTTTGCATCATATAGGTCCATCTGCGCCTGTTCTTTGACCAAGTCTGTGTCAGTTCTGGTTTCTCTGTATCGACCTATATCCCTCCTTGCCATATGGAGTTCTCTTGCTCTTGAAGGGGACTTTGTTTGTAGACAAAAAAATGAAAATAGTGTACGTACATTAGCCAAGGCATGATCACATTTACATATACAGACTAGTACATCAAGTAAACTCAAATTATTAAGTCGAAAAAGAACTAGAAATGGGAATGTGATTATACCTCTGGGCTATCTGATGGGGGATGATGTTTCTTGAGCAAAGGAGAAGGATTACCTTCAAGAGTTCTATCTCCATATACTAGACTGTCCGCGGATCGAACTGACCCAAATCTTCTTCTGCTCATCCTAACCTGCAAGTTCAACACAATTCTGTTAACTTCCACTAAAAGGTGTAGCTCAAATTTGAAGGTGGATGGAAACAAAACACGAAGTTGCATACCTACTTGGAAATGGGCATGCGTTGAGGAAGAGCTAGCTGCTTGTTATGCACTTATGTGTAAGGAAGAGATTGCCAGGGGCTTTGGTACTGATTCGTATTCTTGGTTTTGTTTCTAATATTCATTTCCATTTGACAAGGCAACAAATTATGGCAGCTCATTCATTCTCATGGGTCTGAACTTCTGATGATTGGCTTATATTGGAACTATCGCCAGCCTCATATTCCCCCTCATATCAATTCCCCATCATCTAGTCTGTTTGTTTTTTTTGGTCTGAAACTCCATCTAGTCTATTCGCATTTTATCTCTTTTTTCATACTCTTAAAATTATGACTTTTTTTTCTTGTTGCTAGGTGAGTGAGTGAGTCCAAAAAGTCATTTGGAAGTAGCAACTACTGGCTTTGTCGTTGGTATTGGTAGGCATTAAGGAAGGAAAAATGATGAGTAAGATCCCAATGCAAGTTGCCCTTTGGAACCAGGCTTTGTTTAATTAGTGCACTCGCATTATGGAGCCTTTACTTTCCAATTCCTCAACTTATACCATCTTTCTGGAAAATCTTGTAGAACCATAAACCAGTTCCTTTCAGTGCAAGGATTGTAATGATCGAAAGACAGGTAAAAGAAAGAAAAGAGAATTTATTTCATGAAAAATCCACCCAGTGGATAACAAAGATCTTTCCAGCTCACATTTCCATACCATATGCAACTTTGGATCATAATCTCCTTAGTCCCAGAATCCTTGCTGAAAACTATTGAGGGGCGGGTTAAGTCTTGAAACATGAGTCGCACACAACAAGAGTCACCCAAAATGGTTAGTCTATCCTTGTACCCAATTATGTACAAAATGCTCCCCAACACAACTGTGTACCACCCAAAGTAAATCCTTGCGAGGTGTCAAAATAATAGTGTTTTACAGTGACACTAGATGGTGTGTGACCAGTTTTCCTATATTACCCTTTAAATATCAACACTTAGAGAAGCTATTAAGAGAGAGAACTTTTGAATGGCGAGTGGAAGATAAAGAAGATGTACTGAGTCATTTTAGGGGAAAGAGTCATCTTGGGGAAAAGACCACAATTCATGTTGCATATGAATGAAAAAGCAAAAGGACATTTATGTATCCTCATACACTGAAAAGGATTTTAACCAGTTATTGGAACACATTATGAACATTCAGATTGAAACACATATGTATGCTATAAACAAAGTAGGCACAATCACGAGAAACCTCTAATATCATACAACTCAGTAACCAAATAAATCACAAGGCAAACGATTGAATTCACATCAGAACAAAGCCAATACCATATACCTGAACATCATAAAATTTTCATAATGATTGACCCCAAACTCTCTCTCGGCTTTTCTCTGACTCTTCTCTGATGACTTGTCTAGCCATAGGCCATAGCCGACTCCACCATGACTTAGTGAAATTCAGTTACATGGCATCTCAGAAGAACCCCTTCAAGACTTGATCTGCATTATCAATTCATCAAAACAAATGAATCATCAGATTTATACCCTTTTGTTTGAAATAAATTGACATCTCAGATTCCAAAACTAGCAAAAGGTTCTATCAATCATAATAAAGGAGTTTAGTTTGAATTGGGAATGAGTTCCAAATAATGCAGAAAAAAAATTTCCCAACCAAAAGGGAAGATTCTGGTAAATTGACTCTCACCTTCACTTATAATTCACTTCCTACTTTGATTTACCTCAAATCGTCAACCAGCAAAATAGAAAAAATAAATAGAAAAAGGAGGAGTATATTAAACTGAGCCAATAACAAAACATCAGATTATTACGAAAATGGAGTAGCTTTCAGACCCTATTTTGAAGACTATGTTTCGTGGAAATTAACTTATAACATCAGAAAATTTTCATGTCTAATGCTTATTTTTAATTTTAATCATTTGGGTTTGGGGTCACTCAAGTTTAGCTCTAATTTTTATTCTCAAGCATTAAATAAAAAAATAAAAAAAACACAGACCTTTGATAACCTGAGTTAAACATTGAATCTACTATAAAAGCAACAGATTGTTTGATTAAATCCAAATTCTTGTCCTAAAGGTGAAGACTCTATATATGCTAGTGCATACCTTTTTGACAGACAATAAGTGGGCACCGAAATAGTTTTGAGCCTCAGGACACACTTTACACAGGCCTTGACTATCCAGATTATCCTATGGAAATTCAGTAAGGACTCAAGCTTTGTTTGAAACTTATCTTTTGCAGAGATTTCAAATATGTTTGCACATCTAAGCAACAACCCCTGCAAGTCAACTTCTGATGTTGTTGACATTTGTTTTTCAATTTTTTTCTGCACGTGTCAAAGCTGTGTTATAAGACAAAGCCTTCAGCACTCCTTGGTGCATACCTATGGCAAAAGAAGAAAAACCATACTATGTTCAATAGACCTCCAAAAATATATTTGCACTTCTAAGCAACATCCCCTTTAAGTCAATTGATATCAATTCATATAGAACAAAAGATAAAAAAACATACTTTAACAAAAATGTCTCATAGTATGTCAATTGCTATCTTCATTTGCTTCACCAATCCATTTAGTAAGCTACATATACTGTCACTTTGAGGATGTGATGAGCATCCTACAAGAAATTCATGCACAACACCATTAATGCTGATCCAACTACAGCCAGGGTGCTTGGTCATTCCCTTTTCCCTCATAAACCGCCTCAGAGAAGAAACATTACCCCATCGATGATCAGATGCAAATGCGTTAGCCAGCATGACATAACCGCCTGTATTGTCGGGGTCAGATTGAACAAGTTTACCTGAAACATATTCAGCTAAGTCTAATCTAGAGTGGAGTAGGCAACCTCCAAGCAGAGCACCCCACACAATACTGTTAGGCTCAAAAGGCATGGAAGTCACAACCTTGAGAGCTTCCTCAACTAGGCCTGCTCGGGCTAGGAGATCAATATAGCAAGCATAATGTTCTAATTTAGGTGAAATGGCAAAGACTGAGGTCATATCTTTGAATATTTGATGTCCTTTCTTGGAAAAACCTGAGTGGTTGCATGCACATAAAGCACCAAGGAAGGTACCCGCATTGGGTTGTAAACCAAAATATTGGACTTTAGAGAATAGCTTGAGGGCATCCTCTCCTTCACTGTTAACTGCAAGACTCATGATCATAGCATTCAAAGAAACAATGTCTTTCGACACCATCTGATCAAAAACCTCTTTTGCATTTTCCAAACTCCCACATTTGGAATACATGTCAATCAACGCAGTGGCTAGAATTCTATTTGATCCAATCACACCTCTGCTTCCTTTGGATTTCAAATACTCATGAACCCACATACCGAGCTCTAAATCGCCAACTTGAGCACAAGCTGCGAGCACACTGACCATAGTAACATGGTTAGGCTTTCGACTGGGATCTCCCACCATCAACCGGAAAACACTCAAACACTCCAGAGGACAACCGTTCTGTACATACGCACTGATAACAGCATTCCATGGTAGCACACTTCGCTTTCCACTCTCCGAAACTCCATCAAACATTTCCCTACTCTTCTCAACCATCCCCCTTTTCCCATATAAATACACCAGCACAGTCTTAACAGAGTCCAACCCAACTACACTGTCATCAACTCGCAACAGTATCAAAACCCATTTCTCAATCTCTGACATGTCAAGACTCGAACAACCCGAGAAAACACTGACCAATGTACCATCTTCCGGCCGCAAATTGCCCTCAAGCATCATCACAAAAACCCGCAACACCTCTTCAGCGTGACCGGATTGTGCATAACCGGCAATCAAAGACGTCCAGCAGCAAACAAGACCCTTGTCAGGCATTTCATCGAACACCTTCCTTGCAGAGCCCAAATCCTTGACTCCCTTGGCATACACTGCAACCAGACCATTAAAGACGAAAGGATCACAGAGAAACCCTGTTTTAACAACATGGGTGTGGATTTGCTTGGCATGAACAGAATCCCCACATGACTTGAGTAGGAAAGAGAAGGTGAAGCCGTTAGGCGAAAGGGGGATCCGTTTGAGGGATTTGAAGAGGGACAAGGCATTGGAGAAGAGGCCTTGTTGGGAGAAGAGGCTGAGGAGGGCATTGAAAGGGAAGAGATTGGGTTTTGGGAGGGAGTGGAGGATTTGGAGAGAAATGTGAGGAGAAGAGTAGTGGTTGATGAGGCGAGTGGCGATGAGGTTGTTGTGGTGGGCGCCCAGGAGGAAGATTTGGGCGTGGATTTGGAGGAGGTGGGAGGGTGAGAGAGGACCCTGCTGGAGGAGAGAAGCTAAGTCAAGAAGAGAACAAGGCTGCTTGAGCTTTTGAGATTTGAGGAACAAGTTCATGGCCCCAGTTTTTGAAAAGCTATTGCTTATATTTGGGAGTTCTAAAGGTAAAGACTTTTTACACTAGACAAGAAGTACAATGAAAACTTGAGTTACAAAGATCTAGTAATGGGAAGAGATTGAAAGAGAGTCTATAATAGTGTGATATGTTTTAACTGGCATGAGTCCTTTTTCTGTTACCTGTTAAGTAAAGAAACAAAAATTAAGAGAGAAATCTACTCAAATCCAGCATGCATGCGACAAAGGCAGAGTTACATGTAGTAACCGTATAATCATGGTTCTACAAAGATGTATCTGTGATCAAATATGAAATCTAGAAAAACTTGCACGTATATCTCACATCAATTTAAACTCCTCTACAGGGGCAATATATGTGACATGGTTAATAACTGAGTGATGAGATTCTGACTGCAAGCAATAGAAGATAGAAAATGCCCTACATGATTTGAAAGACCAAATAAGTATAGATACGAAGAAGATGAAGAATAAGAAGAAATTCCCCTTCATTGAAACACCAAAATAACAATAAAAAATGCTTGAACCATAATAAACAAGTCTCAAAACTATCCCATGGTCATATATGACAATATTTACGCTAAAGGTGAGGCCTACGAGGCTAACACTTAGGCCAAGATAGTTGTAAAACCACGCATGCATCTACCTTTTCCTATTAATCAAAACTTGTTTCTAAATGTAAGCATAAACATGATTCTGAAGTCTCAGCTGTAACAAGTCAGCCCACTAAAAATCAATTCAACCGAAACAGGTTTTACCTTATCAAGCACTCTAGCTCATGATGGTGCTGTTTACATTCTTCAATCACTTCATCAAATAGTTCACTCTACAAGATCAAGTAGAGAAATTCAGTTACAGACGCCGGAATAAGAAACGAAAGTAACAAATGAGGGAATTGATTTAAAGAGTTGGGGGTGTTACACTGAAAGCTGTGAGCTGGTTGCGATTTCTTTGACAAATTGGCTCCCGTACATGTTTCTCAGAATCAAACCTGCAATTCATTCAGTGAGACATTTCATCAAACAGGTGGTGTGCATCAAAACCAGAACCCATCCAAGAGATTCAAGACTCACCCGAAAGGTGTAGGCTTTGAGGAAAATGATTAATGGGTTTCAGATTCCGAATACAAAGGGTGAGCTGTGTTCTGAATCTAGATGATAGATTTGGCGGGGGTTTATACCTTTGTGTTCTCCTGTATTGCCACATGGAATTAAATATCTGACATGTTTTGAATATGATAAATAAAATTATATATTTTTGTATTTCTTAAAAATATTTTTATAAATTACATGTTTTTATATTTTTGTATTTAACTATTTTTAAAAATTACATGTTTTTATATTTTTGTATTTAACTATAAAAATATAGTTAAATATGAAATAAGTACATTACAAAAATAATGTTATAAATTTTATCTATTATCTAACCATAAAAATAACATTAGAAAGAGAGTCAAATGTAAATGATAAAAATACATAATTAACAACATTAGAACATAAGATTATAGAAAAACAAAATGAGAAGTAAGTTGCTTTCAAATAAATCGATTACTTTATATTTCGGTGTGAAACGACCTATTTAGGTTTTGGTTTCTATTTATTTTTTTAAATTAAAAATTTGATAACTGATGACATGGCGTGTTAGAAATGATGTGACGAATCGGTCAACGTGTCGAGAAAGTTAACATTTCTGACACCCCACGTTGTGTGTCGGACATGTATTTTATCATGTTGGGCACGTGTCTAACACTCTGACACTGAGGTTAGAAGTGTGTGCAAGAGAGGTGTTCTCTTATAACTTAAGAATGGTCGAGGAAATGCATCTTTGTTTGTTTTTGGCTTGACAATACATATTTCTCGTGTTCCCTTGGCAAGAATTTTCTTATGTTCTTGATAAAGTTATTATTGATGGAATTTCTGCATTAATATCCTTTTAAATGATTGTGATGAATTTATTTGGGGTCATTCTCCAGAACACTTTCTATTAAGTGCTCATATGCAATACAAATTGCCTACACATTCTAAGGCTTATATGTTGAGAAAGATTTGGAATTTGAAGCTCCTGCCGTTTGTCAGCATCAAAAGAAAAAAAACAAAGAAAGAAGCCCGACCCCTCTCAAATATGAAAACACCATTCATTAACGACTTGAACTCTTACAACTAAGGGAGGTTATTAGCATCACAATTAACTTAAAGGTACTTCAAATTACCATAAAGCAATAGACGCAACACAAATGCACCACTGAAGGATCCTGCTTTGATTAAGAAATTCAATCATAGTTATTTTTGTTAGAAGAAAATACTTGTGACATCCTGTACTTTACTCTTAAAATCTGGTATGTCCTTCAGTTTTCAATTTAAACTGGTATATCTCTTGTGTTTGGCCTGCATTTGTACCATCTTTCCTCTAGCTTTGTTTGGCCTGCATTTGTACTATCTTTCCTCTAGCTTTTAGCTAGAGGAAAGATAGTACAAATACAGAAATTAAAGTGTAAAAGGTAAATTATACAAAAATTAAAAAAAAGGCACGGGTGTGCCACCGTATAGGTGAGGAAGAGAATATATAGAAGGAAGAGGAGTGCACCGCCTAGATTTCGTGTCAAGCTTGGTTGATGGGTTTCAACATCTTGGAAGAAATAATTTACAAGTAGTTTTTATTTCTTTATTGATACTCGCGTTAGGCGAGCAGAGCTTTCACCAAGAATGGAAGCAGGATGCTGCTTAGAACTTGAGCTGCACACTGAGAGTGGTTATGGGAAACCAATTGGATCTTGCTAAGATGTGAGGCTTTAGCATCATATTGTAATTTCGACAAGATCAAGTTGTTCTATTTGTGTTTGTTGTTGAATGATTGTGTGTCTACATTTGATCCCCGATCCCTCTAATATATTGGCTCGAATAATAATCTGATAAGGAGAAAACTAAGCAATCTAAATAGGTTTCTACCAGTATAATTGCACAAGGATTTGTTTTACTTGGCAACCAACCAACCAATTGCATATGTCACTAGTACTGACCTTTCGCTTATCGAAAACTTACTAGTCTTCAACGCAGACTCATTCGCTAGAGCCCTATGCATACACGTGAGATGGCATTGTCCAAGTAGGACATCATTTCGCCTGCTTTTACTACCCCGGGCCGAAATCCAAAAAGGTTTATTTTTAGGTCATTGGTATTGGTCTAAATGATGTCTAAAACTATTAATTAATTAGTTCCAGACCCAATGTTAAATTAGGCTCAACCATTGTCCTTAGGCCTTAAGTGAGGCCCAATTCACAACGGTCAAGTAAAAATGCTTAATCGTGTACGTTTTGCCAATTCAAAATTTGAAACGTTCTGACGTTTCAATCGTCATAATCTCACCCTTTTGTGAGATGACGTTCTGTCTGAAAGGAAATTAACTTGCTTCTTGTTTATATGTGGAACCTAATATTTCTCCTTTACCGGGTTACAATTCAAGAAATAACACCAAGTGTGGTCAATTGTTAAATATGCATCGTTTATTATGCTTGAAGTACTGTTTACAGGGTCAAAGCCCAGTCAGATTTGAGAAGCCACTCTGGGTCCTTTGTCAGGGCCCAGTTCATTGTAAAGTTGAGGCAAAGCAAGGGAGTTCATTCCCACATTGGAAAAAGACAAAGTGCTGCCTTTAATGCTACTATAAATACCGGTGAGGACCTCCCGGTAAGGGACGGACAATTTCTTAACTACTCTTGAGTTTTCTGCTTATCTGACAGTGTCTGACTTAAGCATCGGAGTGGCTTCCCTCGGTAAACCCGGGGACGCCCTTTGACGTGTTTGTTCTTTACACAGGAAAACTCGGAGTACAAGGAAGTTCGCCATTTCTGGAACCGTGCAACCCGCTAAAGGGGCCACGAGTTTACCCGGAAACACTTCTGTACTTCTATAAAAAGGGAAGTTGAGTCTGATCTTGTCAACATCGTTTCTAACCTTTCCTTTGTCTCACTCAGTTCCTCGAAGCCCTACCCCAACCTAGAAACTCTCGCCATGGCCCCAAGGAATCCACTTCGAGACCCCAACCTTAACCAAACCGACGTCATCGATTGGTAGCAGATTTGACCATCTCCTCGCCGTCAATCTAGTCTGTCGATATTATATTTGTTTCCTTAAGAATGGCGACGCCATCCTCGGTCCAGTCCTAACTCAACCTCCGTCGCCCATCATCCTTAACAACTATGCGGATCCGGTACGTCGCCTAGTTCTAGCTCACTAGTAAAACCCTGATGACTTTTCCTCCTGGGCCTCGCATTGATCTCATACCAATCCTGGTACCAGTCTCGGCTCCACACCGATCAACACATCTGGAAAGCGGTGGGCATCACAGAGTCAATTACTTTACATTTCTAGCTGCCTTCATCAACAGATCGAGCCCCTTACGTAACAGTGACCTGCTTGTGGTACAACGCCACCAATACTTTCGACTTTCCTTTTAGCCAGATTAGCGTCACACTGCTGGATATCATGGCTATCACCGGTCTACCGATTCACGGCCGACCCTACACCCTAGTAGACTTTTCCAATACTACCTTTGAGCACAACAACAATCCCGTGATTAGCAAGCCCTTGAAGTCTTTGTTCCAGGTCTGGCGAACAAATTTCATCAACTACGCTTCACGGCATGAATGAGGTATTGTTTTCCTTGAGTATTGGTTGTATAAATTTATTTTCTCTGGTGGAGCCCAAATACCAACAGACAAGTAGAACAAGCTAGCCGAAGCCCTCTACAATGAAGTAGAGGTCGGTCTGGGGCAACCCCTACTAGCCTCTTTGTACCGGTCCCTACGTGCCCTCTCCCTGTGTCCATTTCAAGTCCCCGCAGGTCCGCTGTAGGTGCTAGACATGTGGCTCTAACTATACTTTCCCTAGTTTCGTCACTCTCCACCGGCGATACAAACAGAGCAAGCTCTACTTGTGTTTAATGTCAATCAGAATGCGTCGGGTCGATCCTCAATCTCACTCTATGCCAGCCTCGCCATTCTGTACAACCAACTCGAGCCACCGCCCATCATTGACCTAGTGGCCGCCGTCGCCACTCAACCATCCCAAAGCATGGGTCCTGCCTTGCGGCGAGTCAAGCTAAGATGCTCTCTCCAACTTCATAAGGGCCGCTTCCTGCATCGACATGCGCCACCCGGAAGCAGACGAATGGTACAAGCTTAATGCACTGAACCACTTCGCTCGCCAACTCAAATTCTCCCAAGGTATCCCATATCACTTGGTGAATTCAATCAACAAGCACACCTTCTAGCAGCGAACCGGCAACGTGCACCACCTCACTCCGCTGAACTGCAGCTTCCCGATCACCTCAGCCCATCTAGAGATTGAGCCCTCCTTTGACACCGACCTAAGCTACTTTTATCAGCCACCACCGCAACCAACAAAGAGGCGAGCCCACTACCATCGCTCCCCAGCAACGCCGCTTAATCGGCTTCACCATTCGTGAAGGTGGCTTTGAAGATGTATATGTTTCTATTTTTAAGTCATACTGATTTTCTTTCACTTGCACACTTATTAACTGTGTTAACTTTATTGACATGCCTCCCCTCACCGAAACCCTGCGGGTCCACAAGAGGTGTCTCGCCAGTGAATCAACCAAGGGGAAAGGGTTTGACCCCTAGTACTCCAGCGAGAACTCTGATAACGAGGAGGTGCCTCTTCTGTAGATTCTGAGAGTAAGTCGCTTCGTCTAAACATAACCCTTAATATGCGCATCCTGTCCTTACCCGATTCCTTTCCAATCTTCAGGCGACCAAAGTTCTGGCAAGTAAACTCTGCCTGATGAGGACGAGGCAAAAGTGGCAGACGAACGCGCCTTCAAGCAACAATTCGGACCGGCAAGCCCTTTGCCATATTCAGTCTTTCTTTTAAACTTATTCCTCCTGCTTACTTCTCCTTTCCAGATTCGTCAGCATAACATCTGGCCGCGCCTGGAGCCAACCAATCAAACCACCGTTGCTTATTTATTTTTCAAGATTTAGCAAACGAAATATGGTCTATTTCGTAGGCTATAGTAGTTATTAGCCGACGAAATTTACTATAATTCGTCGGCTATATTATTTTTATTTTTTATTTTTTTCAATGTTTAGTCGACAAATTATTGTAAATTTAGTCGGTAATAGTTATTTTTTTAATTTTTTTTATTAAATACTTTAGCCGACAAATATATTAAACGTTTCATCGGCCAAAGTCTTAGGTTATGGTCAACGAAAATGATTTTGTCGGCTTTAGTCTTACTTTAGCCGACAAAAAATATAATAACAAATCGTCAGCTAAGTGTGAAACTATAGCCGACGACTATTTTTATTTTGTCGGCTAAAGTTATAGCCGACGAGCCTTTGCCGACGACATCTTAGCTGATGATAACTCCTCGGCTAAGAGCTTAGCTGACGAATTTGGTTAACAAGCCGACGAAAAACTTTCATCTGCCAAACTACTCATCTTGGTAGTGCAATGAAGGCTAACGCTCTACCCTAAGCAGGCTAAGGCTTAATAATAGACTGCATGAGAATGTTGGGTATATGTTGCAGTTGCCTATGAGCCTGACATCCTTTACCGAAAGTGATGCAGTAATTAAGTATAGTGGGCCATTAGAAACCATGTCGTCAGATCAACCAGCACATCTTGGTCTGATCCTCAAAGACCCTGGTGGACGTCGAGCATCAGTTGTTTTGCCTGGTGGCCATAGACAACGGAAATGGATGCCATCCTCTCCCCGTCGACGTAGTTCTTCATTGTTGAGGATATAGTTGAGGGCAAGAAATCGCATTTCTCTCGAATATGTGGCAACATGGGGTTGTGAAAATAGGCAATAATCGGCAGGCACCAATCTTCATTAATGATATCCACATCCGCCACAGTCGAGTCGCCAACATCCTGCCCCTAGTTAAAAAGGAAGGAAGAGTCCGACATTTTACTTTCAACAACCGCTCGCGGACCCCATCTGAGAGACTGATTCGCAGCAAAGTTGAATTCTCGAGAAATGTACTCCATGAAAACATCATCGAATCGGTCTAGCAAGGATATAGTCTTTCGTAGGTATGGCTCGATTGTAAGACTAAGACACTTGAACCGCTCATTGATCTGATTAATGACCAATAAGGAGTGGCCCATGATGTGGACCTCATGGACATTAAAGTCCACAACGATCTCTAAACTAATGATGAACACCTCATACTTCGCCTGATTGTTAGTACAATTGAAGTTCAACTGAAAAGAATACGAGAAACGAACACCTAACGGGTTTTTGATAGCGATCCCGGTGCCGGAGACGACATCCGTACATGAACCGTCAAAGTATAGTGACCAAGGAGTGAGCGAGATGGTCGTGAACTCCAGCTCTCTGAACTCAGACAGCTCTAAGGGTGGATGATGGGCGAGGAAATCAGCGAAGGCTTGACCCTTGACAGCCTTTTGAGAGACATACTGAAGGGAGAATTCATGTAGGGTCAAAATCCACTTGCCAATGCACCCTCTGAGGATGGGGCGTGATAGCATGTACTTGACGAGGTCTGACTAAGCTATAGCCACCGTGGTGAACGCCAGCATATAATGGCGCAGCTTGCACCCTACGAAGTAAAGTGCAAGACAAAGCTTCTCCATTGGGGTATAGAGGGTCTCGCAATTAGTGAGCAAACGGTTAAGGTAATACACTACATGTTCTACCCCATTATTATCGTCTTGGGCCAACAAACTTCCAATTAATCGAAAGGTTTGCAGCTGTGACGTATAGCTTCAAAGGCCGACCCTCATGTAGGGGCATGAGAACTGGTGGGTTAGTGAGATACTCCTTGATGTGGTCAAAGACTTGTTGATGTGGCAGTTCCCACACGAATTTTGCTGCCCTATGTATCTTTAGCAGAGAAGAGAAATGTTGCATTTTTCCTACCGTATTAGAGGTAAATCAGTGGAGGAAATTGATTTTTCCCAACAATTGTTGGAATTCCTTATTTATAGTTGGCATGGAGGCGTTTATGACCGCTTCCACCTTATCCTTAAGAACCTCGATTCCCCTTTGGTGGACCAAGAAATCTAAGAAATCTATGGCCTCAATAAAGAAGACGCATTTGGCAGGGTTCATGTCCAGATTATGTGCACGCATTTGTTTAAACACCTGACGTAGGTCCTCGATATGATCAGCCTGCCTTTGGTTTTGGAAACCACGTCGTCAATGTAGACCTTAATAAGTTTGCCCAAGATATCATGGAATATCACGTTCATAGCTCGCTGATAAGTAGCACCAGCATTTTTTAGTACAAACGACATGACATTGTAAACAAAAGCATCGGCGAAGCCCGAAAATCGTAACACCGTCTTATGTTGGTCATCTGAAGCGACGAGTATTTGATGATTGCCCGTTATGCCGTCCATTACCGACAATACTTCGTGGCCCACCGTTGCATCAATCAAAAGATCCACCATTGGCATTAGATATATGTCTTTTGATGTAGCATTATTCAAGTCGTGATAGTCGACACAAACTCGCATCTTGTCGTTATTCCTACGCACTAGGACAACATTGGATAGCCATTCATTGTACTTGGCTACCTAGATAATGCTAAAACGATACATGCTTTCTTTTTCTTTCTTGATGGCTATATGTGTGTCGGTCTACATGAAATGATTTCCTAGCTGCACCGGGCACCGATCGGGATGTGTTACAACCTGTGGCAAAATAACTCCGGAGCGAGTCCTGGTATGTCCTCGTATTTCTCGACAAAGCAGTCTTTGTATTCTCGTATACATATTCCATAGTCCATAACTTTGTCTATATATTCCATAGTCGCCACTTTGTTACAGGTCTCGCGTCCTGCCTAATATAAAGGTAACTTCTCATACAAGGACTCGCCGACCTCTTATGCCTCCGTTGAGGAGACACTATTCATTGATGATTCCCGGAGCTGGCTCGATGGTGTAAGGATGTTGAAGATCTTCCTCAGTCTGTGTAAGGCTCCATTGTGCCAGATTAGAGACCGTTCCCCGAAGGGGTGGCCTTTCTGATACACGCTTGAGACATTGAGGGGACCTAAGTCATTGTAGTAATAGCGGGCGTCGTTGAAGTTTGCAGATACCAGGAAGGGCTGTGGATCAGCCATAACGATCATCGTCATATCTTGCTCGGGATCCCAAATTATGAGCTCCTGGTGCTTTGAAGATGGCACGAAGAAACTTCTGTTGATCCAATCGCTGCCCAAGATCATACTGTAGAAGGCGTTATACTCCGTCGTGAAAAAGGTGTATACCCAGGACCAAGGGCCCACTTTGACTCGCAGTAACAACAAACCCAATGTCTTGGCGACCGAACCGATGAAGTTTTTTTTACTATTAGGGAAGTGGCCTGAATCATTGTCTTGGAGATCCCAAGTAACCCTATCGCTCTTGTTGTAATAACATTTACTACGACCCATGTATCTACCAAAACCATGTTGACTAATATTATTTCAACCTCAGTCGTAATGTAAAGCGGTTGTATATGAGTGGACATGTCAAGGGTATGCTTGGTGAATGTCAAGGTCTGTTTGTGCTTGACAGTACGAGACATCTTGATTTGTGAGCCATGCTCCTATTCGTCAGCGCCCCTAACGTCAACAGGGACGGGTATATCGTCCGACCGATCAACGGTGCAAGTCTCTTATGCAAGAAGGGCATATTTCTCAGAAATATAGAAGACCATGGTGCACTCGAAAGAGAATGTACTCTAATTGTGGGTATCAATAATCATATCAGGTGTGGCTAAACACTTTGTTGCCTCGACTGTACTGATATCAGTCTTGACTGGCCAATTCTGCACTGCGACCACATTGCAATGAACTGCCCAACTTCATACTGGGTGAGATTTCGGCGACTCATGGGGCGGTGGAGCCGAGGACGAGAACGCATTCCATGATGGCCATCGATGTCGAGCTCAGATCTGGAGAGAGAGAGTGAGAGAAGATTAGTATGGTGTTGGCCATAATTGATAGAATGGATGAGATGTCTGTAGTGTAATAGTAGGGGTACAATTGTCTATTTAGTAAGAAAAGTTGGAATGAACAATGTAAAGCTCTTTTAGTTAGTGGTCATTTTATTTTCAATTTGTATGAAATGGTCAATACCCTAATAAATAATAAACAAAAGATAAGATTATAAGAATAATTTATTAATGAAAACGTTTTCATTAATAAATTATTCTTAAATGAAAACGTTTTCATTAATATTGAAAACAAATTAGATTAAATGAATTTGTTTAGTCATCGATTAAATGAAAGCGTTTTCCAAAATTGGGCATTTAATCTAAACGCTTTCATTTGGGAATAAATTATTCTTAAAGATAAGATAAGATTAAATGCCCAATTTTGAAACAAATTTTTAGTCATCGATTTTAATGTTTCCTAAAAAAATATTGAATTAATCCCTGAAAATCTCGAAAATTGAATAAAAATAGGTTATTATGATTTCGAATAAGCCGCTATGGTGAAATCGGTAGACACACTATTCTTAGGATGCAGTGCTAGAGTATCTCGGTTTGAGTCCGAGTGGCGGCATGGCTTTTTCTAAAAGAGTAAACCCTATAATGAATTTAATTCGCTATTTCAATTCCAATAATTGAGGCCCCCATTTTAATAAATTTTATGATATTTTCAACTTTAGAGCATATATTAACTCATATATTAGCTATGTTTTCAACCAACACTGGAGTTAAACAGTTCGAAAGCGGTTTGGTGTTCTCCACCGATCGAACATAACCGCCCCACACCGATACTTTAATACATTTAATAAATATTAATTTTATTATAAAATAATCTTATCATAAGTGGTTATCAATTTTTTATTAGTTAAGAAAGTATTTCACCTAGAACTATTGCATCTGATTTCCTCTAGATAAAAAAGAACCTACCATACTAATATAAAGGAGAGGTCATAACTAGTAATTTCTGAAAAAAACCCTAGAGCGGCTGAGAGCGTAAGAGAGTGAAACATTCCCTGTCTGACGGCGAGCAATATCATTGTCGTCAGACGGGTCCTTTTTCGACCTTTGTGGTCTGGAGTGAGAGAGATCTTCGACATCGCCCTATCGACGTCATGATCTGGAAGGTTTTGTTGACGGTTGACGAGTGCAAGCTTGGAGGTCTCTAAATCATGGCTCTATCGTGGTTGGGGAATCTCTGCCAGAGTTTCCGGATCTGGTCAGATTTGGATCGCCTAGATTTAGTCTAGGGAAGGTTCTCTTGGGCAACAACAGCACAGATCCACAGGTTTGTGATGAAGGCGTGCTCTTGGAGGTCGAGGTTGTCTCTCGTGATGGCTATGGTGGTGGTCCCTTGGTGGTGGCCGGCAACGGTGTAGGTCAGACAAGACTGTCATGTCTCTCTCCTCTCTCTCGGGAGGCAACTTAGGCTTGGGCCCTATTGACCTGGGTTCAAAAGACTAGCCCGTATAGGGCATTTATGCTTTTTGTTTCATTTTTATTTCTTTTACTGCCTTTAATAAGAAGATGTGGGCGTTGTCCCGATATCGGCACCTTATGTGCCTCAGTTGCTCCAGGTATGTTGCGAGTTCCTTGCTATGTCAAATAGTCATAACCTCCTAGTGGCAGGATGAAACAGATGGTCGCCGAATATGATTCCGTGAGGCAACATAGTAGGAAGGTTGCACTTTTAGCCGTTATGATACTTGTCCGTAGTACAATTATTCTTCCGTTATGTCACCGCTTTATCAAAGCAAACAGAGGTGCCACTGACACACTCGTTGCTAACTAGTGCATGTTAGAATACATTACTTTTTGTAATTTGAGATTTAGGCTCTACGTTCTCCTTTGTATTCTATGGTTCTACTAATCAAGGCTTAAGGGCAGCCGCATCGGCCCTTCTTAAAAAAAATATATAAATGAGAGGTCGCCGTAAGACCTTTTCTCTTTATTCATTTCTCTCTCCTACATCAAAAAAAAATCTTCCCTCTCATCTAATCTCATCTCTCTCAATTCAGTCTCTCATACCTCTCTATACTATGAACCAATGATAGCAGGATGAATCTACACCAATGTCTTAAATATCCAAAATATTTTCAATTCTTCAAAATTTCCATTTTTTACAAGCACCGATATTAATTTTCATATCTTTCCGATATTTTATATTTAGCCTATTTTTAGTCAAATATATAATTTTTATATAAATTTTAGAAATATTACCATCGTTATTCGATAATTTATTGATATATCCATCGAGCTAGATGTCTCTTTTCCGAACCACCAAAATTTTCATGATTGTCGATATTTTAGTCTTTGATCTGCAGCACAACAAAGTCATTGGATTATGATAGCAGGAGGGAAGAAGCTTTGGAGGATTAAGGTTGCTGCTAAAATATTGAAGATATCTTATTTTTTTCAATTTATATTCAAGTTTGAACCGTTTTTCATTCGAATAAGTTTGGGTTGTTTGGAACAATTTCGATTTGGTTGTAATCTTTAATATTCTGGATTTTTGGTTTTTGAACAATTTTGAATTCAAGTCTGGTAGTTTATGCTTGATTTTGAACCATTTAAATTCAGATATGGTATTTTCTAAGTTTCAGTTTGAGAAGGAAGAGAATGAAATTGAAAGTTTTTAATGATCTTTCTGAGTTTCGGCTGAACTTCAGGTTTATGTTGAATCTGAAATTCTGATAATCATACACATATTGGTATCATTTCAAAATGGTTTCAAACCACAACTGATCCGGGCTGAACTGAAAATTTTGTGACCCGGTTTTGTCAGCCCATAACAAATAAAAAACAGTTGTCAGTCTAAAAAAAGTTCAACCCGACCAATCAAGGTCGAATCCGGTTTGGGACCATAACCGACCCACCCCTAGCCCTAGACAAAACTCCAAACCAAGGAAAGACTACCACCGACTAAAAGATGTAGAAAGACATTATAGCTGATGGCTCAATTTATCATTGGCCCAATTTATCTTTAATGAAAGCCCACTTTTGAACAACTACATCTGTACTCTGCAAAACCGGGTATGTTTAAGAATAACCCAAAATAGTTTGGGTAATAGCCTCCAACAGTTCAAACCCAAAGAAAACTGATTGCAACTGACTAACTACAATTCAACTGACTTACTCATCTGTCAGCGAAACGGTACCACTGGTAAATGTAAACAACACCATGAAACCCAGAACATTAACTTGTACTGCATGGGAAAACCACACACTATCTCCTGTTAAAGGAGAGAACCATTCCTGAACAATGAAAAATCCAAACAACATGATAAGAAGAGAAATAATTGAATATAAAATGACCATGGGTAGAAGAAAGAGAAAAATTGGTGATGAATGTCGATAAAATTAATCTCTTGTTAGCCGACGAAGAAGAGGAGGTTCGGCTTTGTTTGAAAAATGATACATCTCATGTTTAGACGTTGGCAAAGTATCCTTAACGACAAGAGACTAGCGATCAAAGATGGCGGTGAGAGAAAGGCTTCGAAGGATCCAGGACTTTCGGTGTAATCCCCGACCTTCACAATGCTCTCTATCTCCATGGCAACAACGACAACACATGTGAACGCCCTTCATCTTCCAAGTGATGGTTGATCGAGGCTTCAGGTAAATTAAATTTTGGGTTTAAATTTGGATGTTTGTTCCAGGATATTTGGGCATGTGTGTGTGTGTCTTAGGGCCATGCTATGTATGCGGGGTTGTAGACCCAAGAAGAGATAGGGGCCTATCTATTATGTAAACCCTAATCCATGTATCTCCCTATATAAAGGGCTCTTATCATATCAATAATACAGTTCTATTCTCCTAGAACACGTTATCAGCACGTGTCTCTAACTTAGAGCAAATGCCATTAAAAACAAAAATCCCTAAACCCTAATTCCAACCACACCCTAGGGTTCCTACCACAGCACCCCCTGCCGCACCCCTGGTGCACCCCGACGCACCCGAGTGCCCTGCTATCGCACCCTTGTCAGACCCCTGCCGCACCCTTCCCGCACCCTTGTAGCACCTTGGCAGACCCTCACAGCACCCTTGCCGGACCCCATACGCACCCCAGTGCTCAGCCGCTGCACCCTAGTGCTCAGCCGCTGCACTCTAGACGCATCCCTACGCACCAGTGTCCTACTACTTAACACTTGTTGCACCCCTACCGCACAATTTGTTGCAACCTGCGCACCCAAGTGCCCCTATTGCGCACCATTGTCCTACTCCTGCACCCTTGCTGCACCCGTGCCGCACTCGAGTGCCCACTGATGCACCCTTCTTTGCATGCAGCCACACCCTATCATCAAGGTATACTTTTGAAACCCTAAACTCGTTTCAAAGTTAACTAAACTCAGGGATGATAAATTGGTTCATCCCTTCCCCATCTCTATTCTATGCTTGGTATTTGGTGCATGCAGGTAAAATCTCGACACTAACCGTGTTACGGGTCCACGTCATTTGGTATCTGACGTTGGATAATTAGATTAAAGTTGTAGCTTGGAGCACCAGCGTTGTTGGACAACGTTCTATATTTTTCGATTAAAGTGGTCGCTTAGAGCACCCATGTTGTTGGACAACGTTCAATATATTTTTGAATTCAAAGCATCGAACCCTCGTGGTCTTAGAAAACTAACCATCACTTGAATTCTTTTATGCAGAGATATGGACAAGTCTCATGTGGAATTTGATATCCTCGACGCCGACGGTAAGGAATATCATCATTGGGACATGGATGTCAAGCGGACGTTCATTGGCTAGGACTTCACCTACACCATAGTCCCTCTTCCGACTCCGTAGCAGGCGCCTAATGAAAAGATTATGTAACATCCCACATCGACCAACGGAGAGGGTGATGTACCATATATGTACATTGGTGACACCCATCTAGCACGAGGCCTTTTGGGAGCTCAGTGGCTTTGAAGGGGATGAGAACTCCGAAGTTAAGCTTGCTAAGCTTAGAGCAATCCCATGATGGGTGACCCCCTGGGAAGTTGCTCTGAGAGCTCCTGGAAATAAAACCGTGAGGGCCGGCAGGCCCAAAGCGGACAATATCGTGCTACGGCGGAGATGGTCCGGGATGTGACAGATTGGTATCAGAGCCACTCTGCCGAGGGGTGCGAGTGTGCCGACGAGGACGTCGGGCCCCTAAGGGGGGTGGATGTAACATCCCACATCGACCAACGGAGAGGGTGATGTACCATATATGTACATCGGTGACACCCATCTAGCACGAGGCCTTTTGGGAGCTCAGTGGCTTTGGAGGGGATGAGAACTCCGAAGTTAAGCTTGCTAAGCTTAGAGCAAGCCCATGATGGGTGACCCCCTGGGAAGTTGCTCTAAGAGCTCCTGGAAACAAAACCGTGCTACGGCGGAGATGGTTAGTGGTAATGGTACTTGAATAAAAATAGGGGTTCAGCTGAGTTTCTGCTGCCTAATGGTACTTGAATTCAAGTTACAGATGCTCTTTATGCCCCAAAAGGGAATGGAACTTTGTTAAGCTTCAAGGACATCCGCGCTAATGGTTTTCATTTGGAAACGCATTGCGAGAATGAAAGTGAATTTATGTGTATAACTTCAAATGATTGCGGACATAAACACATCTTGGAGAAACTAAAGGGTCATTCTAGTGGTCTGTATGACACTAAGATATGGGTTATGGAATCCAATGCCGCCAAACATGATTTCTGGGACTTTGACTCTTACATGCTTTGGCATAATCGATTAGGACACCCTAGAAGAGATATGATGATTAAGATTATGGGAAACTCTCATGGAGATCCTTTCTTCCAGTCCAAGAGGAAGGTACTGGAGCACGGCATGACCATTAAGGGTGATGGTACCGTGCCTACCAGAGGCAACCCCCGACTAGCCCTTAGGCTCCCGATGAGCGGTTCGCTTGGCACCTCCCGGAAAACACTGAGGCCTCTGGTGTGTGACACCTTAGGCACCACCCAGCCGTCACTAAGGCCCCCGATGTGTGGTCCCGTAGGCACCCCTCGACTCATCAACACGGGTGAGGTGTCTACGTTCTCTCCTAATGCGTCGATGACTCTTTCCAACGCTCATCAGTCATTTTGTAAAGCTTGTTCTTTAGCTAAGTTTATACCAAGACCCTCTTATGCTAAAGAAAACACAAAGAACATTCCATTTCTCCAGCGTATCCAAGGAGATATTTGTGGACCCATCCATCCATAATGTAGACCTTTTAGATACTAATGGTCCTAGTGGATGCATCAACCCGTTGTTGTCCACACAAAATGCTACAATCCCAAAACTCTTGGCACAAATTATAAAGCTCCGGGCTCACCACCCGAACCATCCCATTAAATCAATACAGATGGACAATGTCGGAGAGTTCTCATCAAAGACTTTTGATGATTATTGCATGTCGATTGGAATTGAAGTTGAACATCTTGTCCCCCATGTGCATACGCAAAATGGTCTTGCTGAAGATATGATCAAACGACTTCAATTGATCGCTAGGGCATTGGTTATGCTCACAAACCTCCCTACCTTTCCGAGAAGTTTGTCAGTAACTTCTCACATCGACAGCAGATATCAGAACTCCCAATGTGTCTAATGAGAAAATTAGAAGCACAAGGTAAAAATCCTTGAAAAGCACACCATAAGAACAGCTTCACCTTGTTAGCAATATTTAAACTCCACAGAACCTCCCATATTGACTTGCCCTCTTTCTTATGATTACCACTGCAACCAATTGAACCTGTTTGCAAATTTTGTAACTCAATCTCTAACCAATAACCAGACTTGACGAAGTACCTTCCATCCTTATTGTAGTGCCAAATGATTGTATCATCTCTCCTACCAGCAGCAATTGGAATAGAGAGAATAGACTCCACTTCATGAGGTAAAAAGAGAGAATTTAGTAAATTTTGATTCCACATACCTGGATAGAGCATCAACTCACTAACCATCATGTTCCTATCACCAACAGGAGGGGAAACTGGTTTAAAAGTCCAGGGATTCGGTAGCCACTTATCAAACCAAACTCTAATGTTATTACCTGTACCCACCCTCCATCTTGTACCACTGAGAAGTAAGTCTCTTCCCCATAATAGGCTACCCCAAATTAAGGAGACTCTTGGTTCGTTTCTGGCACCCGCCCAATTAGTATAAGAGAAATATTTACCCTGAAGTAATCGAAACACTAAGGAATTAGGTTCACCCATTAATCGCCACACCGTCTTCACCAAAAGTGCACGGTTGAAAGCCTCAAGGTCACGAAAACCTAACCCACCTTGGTTTTTACTCTTGCAAAGTTCTTTCCACTTACACCAATGCATTCCTCTCTTGCCATCCACCTTACCCCACCAGAAACCTGCTACCTTTGATTGGTAAGACTTGCAAATGCCTTTCGGTAGCTTGAAAACATTCATTGTATAGGTTGGGATTGCTTGTGCCACTGCCTTTACTAGCACCATCTTCCTCGCTTTCAACAAGAATTTGCTATTCCATCCTGTTAAATGGAAATCAAGCCTCTCATTAATCTTCTTGAACATCTCTTTCTTATTCTTCCTTGTCACCGTTGGGAGACCTAAATATCTTTCATGGAAAGGTACTTTAGACACTCCTAACATCTCTTTAATGATACCTTTAACTCCATTCTCTACTCCTGGGCCAAAAGAAAGAGTCGATTTTTGGAAATTCACTTTCTGACCTGTAGCTGCCTCATACAATAACAGACATTGTTTCAGATGCATTACTACCGCACTTCTAGCTGAAGCAAAAATCAGACTGTCGTCTGCAAAGAGAAGATGATTTACATGAGGTGCACTCCCTCCTACATGAACTCCTGTAATGGAACCCTCTCTGCAAGCCTTTTGAAACAAACCTGATAACCTCTCCGAGCAAAACAAAAATAGATAAGGAGACAATGGGTCTCCTTGACGAATTCCCCTTGTCGGTTTGAAATTACCATAAGCTTGGCCTTCCCATAAAATAGAGAAACTGACAGAAGTGACACACCTCATTATCAAAGAAATCCATCTCTTGTGAAATCCCAACTTCTTCATTACTTCACGTAAATATTCCCACTCCACTCGATCATAGGCTTTACTTATATCTAATTTCAATACCAGCTTAGGATCCTCCGTATACCTTTGACTTCGGATGGTATGAATTGTTTCAAAAGCCGCAATGATATTATCATGTATATGCCGTCCCGAAACAAAAGCACTTTGAAACTGCGAGATGATTAACGGCAGCAAACATTTCATTCTATTCATAATAGTCTTGGATAGTATCATGTTGTTGAACAGTTTCATCTACATGATCAAAAGGAATACCTTCGAGCTCCTTTCGAAGATCATTAATCCGTCTTGGAACATTCCCAATGCAATTCTTGTTCCACTTTACAAGAGTTGAACCTAACTCTAGTAGTTTATCTTGTATTTCTACCACCCTAACTCCTGTTGACCAAACAGCTTTAATCGTCTCCATACAATTCACTTCTTTCACCCACATTGGTTCGAACTGGAATCTTCGTCTCTTCTTCTGGAATTTCTTCGGCTTATCCCCATTTGAATTAAAAATAAGAGCAAGATGGTCAGAAGCAAAACCATCGATATGGTACTCATGAAGATTAGGCCACAAGGAGCAACCTTCCTTATTAATAAATCATCTATCTAGTCTCTCCCAAGTATGCCCATTTGACCAAGTAAATGGAGAGCGAGAGAAAAGAACTTCCTGCAGTCCACATTCCTCAGTAGCTTCTTTGAACTTTTTAATTTGTGCTTCTGGTCTAGTAGCACCCCCTCTCTTTTTCCATCCCTCTCAACTCATTAAAGTCCCCAAAAATTAACCATGGTCTGTTAACTGTTCTAGCAATTTTTCGGAGTAAATCCCATGAAAAATGTCACGACGAAGTGTCCGGGTTACCATAGAAACCTGTAACTCTAACCAACACATCCTCCATTTTTACAACAGCGTCGATATGAGCTTGAGAGAAGCCCACAATGCTCACACTAACACCTGTTTTCCAACCCAAAGCCAGACCACCACTCTTCCCTTCTTTCCCTCCACTTCCAACTGCAAAGCAATCCTTAAATCCAAGCTTTGCACATAAATTCTTCATACTATGCTTCTGTTTCTTTGTCTCCATAATAAAGAAAATATCTGGGAATTGTGCCTGTAACAGGCGTTGGAGCGCACGGAAATTGTGCGGGTTCCCCAGACCCCGCATATTCCAGCTCAATGCGATCATTTCTCGTGATGAGTCTTATTACCGGAACCTATGACGGATTGAGAATAAGAATCTGAAGATGAGATCTCTTTAAGCTTTGCAGATGGTTCATTCATTGATTTGATTTAGTTCAGTAGTTAAATAAAATGAGTATTTAAATGGGTTACTAGTAGTTCTATGACCATATACTCTCTGACCTGTGCTTGTTTTTACATTATGTTGTTCTTGACGAAGCACTTCATGGCTTTCTTGACCATATGAAGTATTACAATCTCTTTAAAATGTCAAACTAGTGACGTTTAGGGCAGCAAATCTAACTCCCATTGGTAATCTAAGAGTTGGTTCTATTATTTCCTGTGAAATGTCCCTGTTAACGAGTGAAACACTATGACATGTACTCATGCTATACAAAGTGTCAACTTGTAAGCGTAGTCCTCATTTTGGAATTCTTCAGCCAACTTGATTTGTACTGAGCAAATTATAATAAACCTGGGGCTTTCTGCAATCACCAACATAGAGGTTCTGGAACAAAAATAACAATTTCAGTTGTGAAGTGATTAACTATAAAATTTTCATATTGGTAACACTTGCTGAAACTTGATCTACGGTTCTACCTAAATCTACGAAACTAAAATCTACCTGCGCTGCAAAGGCTATGTGAATCAGTGTTGGTTCAGACCATGGTTTTCCAATCAATTGAAGACCAATTGGCAAGCCTGATTTATCGTATCCGACCTACCACGGGCAAAATGCATACGAACTTGTTACTCTACTGTAATGTTTGTAGTGGAAAGTAGTGATAAAGATCATACCGGAATAGTCACTGCCGGTAGTCCTAAAAAATTTCCGGATATGGAATACCGAACAAGTGCAGCTAAAAGAGCAGCAAATTGATTAGTTCAATAAAGTAGGTTGACACAAAATGAATTACAACACGGTCAGAGGCGAGTTAACCTGTAATGGGAACATTCATACCTCCGTTTATATAGTCAAGTTCACCGGTCTTGAGTGCATCATCCAAAATGGGGTAAGCAGTTACCCTGTTAGGTGTACCATTCGACAACAATGATAAAGTTTAGAAATAAAGAAAACATAAGAAGACCTATTATGAAACTTTTATCCTTCCCTTCAGATCGATATTATCTTAAGGTTCCTACATTGTGTTTCAAATTCTGTAATTGGTTCATACTCCCACTTTTTAGTCACAGGAAATTGTGTTAATTAACTATGCAGCATTATAACTTCAGTAAAAAACAATACCCTACTGTTGGTGAAACGATGACATCAGCCTGAGAAAACAAATTCTTGTGAAATTGCATCTGCCGGTTCCTGTACATGTATGAACAAGTTTATTTGAAACTTGCAAAACCATCAATATATTGTTGTAGGAACACCATAAAACATAACTAGAAATCATGAGTTTGTAAGTTAAGAAAACAATGCATTATGTTCAAGCTTTTCCTTATAAGAGATGATTTCATTATTTAGTATGAATCGGAGCAGACTTGCTTCAACTGCAGTCACACATTGGAAGTCTCTAAATCGTGTTTTAGATGGGTACTATCAACATTCTAGAGATAAGGTAGTAGACCATTATGTAATGAAGGCCAATAAATTTACACACAATAGTACAATTAGATATTCCCAAGAAGTACTCACCGAATTCTCTGAGCCTGTATATAGTCCTTACTGCTGAAAGCACCATACACAGCAAGTGCTACCCTTACATCCCACCCCAATTCTTTGAAATCCCTATTTTGATGAGATTTCATGTCAGCATTTGAATTGCTTGTTTGTTTCAAGATAATTAAAAATGAAAATAGTGCCAGTCAACAACATACAACTTTTCTAGATGAGGGCTAAGCGAAGTGCTACACTCTGATCCAATTGTTAAGTAATGCGCCAAGCGCATCACCTCGATCTCTGGTATGGTCACCTCTACAGTCTTACAGATTAAGAGAAGCAAAATCAGAAATATTAAATACCGACTGTTGTATGAGACTTTACATCAATATGCTATGGATAAGTAACCTATTACCGGGAACTGGTGGCATAGATTACACACTATAACATCCTTGCACAATAAGAAACTGACTAATTACCTTCCAACCATATTGCTTGTGAAGCCTGTCCAGAGCATTGTTACAGCATTCTCTAATATCATCACTGCAATCATTAAACCACTAATTGAACCAATTAGTGGTTGAAAATTGAATCAATATCGGAAGGAACTCATTTAATACAAAGAAATGAATTGCAGAAATGTCAATTCAATTGTACATGTAATTACAAGATTGGGAATGTCATGACTAACCTCTCCATACTTGGCGAATTTGATATCCGATATAGGTTCTGGTGAGTTCAGTAGAGGAAAACATACTTTCGACTGGAAATTTAGAAAGAGCACAAGAAAAAGAAACAACTAAGGTTAGAAAAATGTAACATCTGGCTTGATAAATGGTAAATGTAAAACTCAATCAAACATCATGTGGGAAAGATATTTTGATTTCCTGATTTTCCATATAAGTTATGCCTGTGCAACTGATCAGATTCCAATGCTTAAAAAAAATTTACAACATGAGAAGATCATTTAATTGGTTACATTTTGTTGACATAATGTTGATCAAACTTACAGATAATGTGGATTGACTTGATGGAAGTTGACCAATGATTGCTGCATAACTATAAGAAAATGGGGTACAAGCTATAAATCAAGCACGCAGAAGGCATATAAACAGAATGGAAAAAGATCATTTGTAAAGAACACTAACACTAATAAAGCATCCTCAACAGTGCCTGCTAGTATTCCAACCATCCCGACCGACCAATTTAGAGGAAGAACACTAAAGAGTAACCCAAATCAATCTGGTAAGATGGTAATAAGCTCTCAAGAATATGAAACTTGGGATTAGTTGAATAATATAGAATGATGAATTTACCCAGAATGAGGTACTCGGCCAAAGGTTGGTTTTAAACCCACAACACCACAAAGAGCTGCAGGCATCCGCACAGATCCTAATCATACATAGAAATACACATTTCAGTCACATGAAACATTATGTTTGCATCAAAGATACATGAGTGTATGCTTGGATGAGAAACAACTAAGTCTGCTATAGGATAATAGACTACAGATGAATGATAAATTAGAACATGCACTTTTTCTTTGGAACAAATAATATACCTCCTCCATCAACACCAAGAGCAACAGGGCATAATCCAGAGGCGACCACCGCAGCAGATCCACTAGAAGAACCCCCAGAGATTTTGCAAGGGTCATGTGGATTTCTAGTTGCCCTACGTATGACAGTTACAGTATAAGCATACTTGCAATCGTAGTTATAGAAAAATTGACTCAACAAAGATAATGGTAATGAAAATTTTGCTGCAAATTGGCATATAGCCTGCTAACACTGTTGATAATC